>JAWUZG010000017.1:1752500-4152500 GCA_036785705.1 Acanthornis magna
TTCTTTACTAAAGTAAACGTGGACAGAAGTATATGATAGGACCAAATGGCAAAATGCAGATCGAGAAACTAAGAATAGATGGATCTGGAACAGTCACTTCACATGCAATTATCTCTGATCTAAATAGCGGCATCAAACATATATTTTTTGTTTGGACACATCTGTAGATATGATGTGTATAATTAATTGTTCGTTCAAAAATGCAATTTCATGATGCATCTGATTATTTAGATATAAAACAGTTTTAATTCTCAGAGCTGACTAAAAATAGTGATTTTAATTTATTCCTGCTGCCTACAATTACCCACAACCATGTATTTTTAAATATTTCCAGACTATAAAAATTACTAATTTTTGCCACTTGTGTTTATCTGCATTTAGACTTTGATTTGGATAAATTAAGCTCTCAAGTGTTCCTTGCTTTATGAAACTCTGCATGTTGTACACTTCAACACAAATAAATGACTTCTACCATTAGAGGTTTAAATAATGTAATGTATTTCATGCTCAGCCTGAAGCTGGATTCCAATGAAGTTGCTAATGCACGTAATGATTAAGTGTAACTCAAATACTAACTGTGTTGTTGAAAACATGACAGGCAATAATTTGGTCTATTATATTCTGCCATTTAATTCCCTAGTACAGACATTCTCTGACACGTTATGAAGCAATGATTTACAATTATTCAAGCTGCAAAGGTCAGAAAGTGACATTATAATCATCTACACAGAGATCCCTTCTAATGCACAAAAACTAGGTAATACCACACAAAAATAGTTTTACCAGAGTAACAACTTTCTATTTAAGATTTCCCAAACTGCACAAGTATAAATAATTAATTTACATTACAGTACATTAAGGCATCCTTGAAAATATAATGTTTTTCCTGCTCCTACCAATAAATTTATGAATAAGTCTTTTTTGCTTGCTAAAAGCAATCTTAAGAGCAGCCTTTCACTAAAAGTAGCCTGAAATTAATAACAATCAGTTAAAAAATCTGAAAATCTAGAAGATTTTTTAGAACACAACACACAGGAGTACAGCCAAGTTTTTTTGATGCAGCTGGTCAAAGCACATCCTTATCTATAAAGAACAAAGATCTATTAGTCACTATGCTCAATATAGGTGAGCAGTTTTGTTTAGACATTCTCCACACAACCAGTGTCATTAAAATACTGAACTTTACACAAATCTCTGATTTACTTTTAGCATTAACAACAGCAGCAGAAGTGAGGTTATTTCCATGCTTGGGACACTATAACTGTCACCAAAGCTCATTTATATGAGGCTTTGAAAAATAACCGAATTTAGCAAAACATTTATTTATCAGAACATCTTATGATATCTCCAGAATTAATTGAGAAAAGGAGTTTCGAAGCAAATTGAGAACTAAGGAACAGAAAGTAAATAAACATTAATATCTCCAGCCAACAAAAGACCAAAACAAAGCAAAAAAGAACCCAAACCAAAACACAACAACAAAAAACTATAAGAAATAACTACTCCAGCAAAATACAGAAAAAATCCGATCTTTTTGACAACCTGCAAACTCCTTTGTGTCTACAAAGACTTACTTTTGTTCTTAAAACACTTGACTACTATATATTAAATAGTATCTGTGTAATAAACATAATAATGACATTGCTAAAAATGCCCTTTCAATTTGTAGGAAGGTAGCAAAAAATGTTTATGTGCATGTTTTAAATACTGAAAATTTTCCTAACAATCCAAACCTACCTTATACCCATCTTCTTCAATCGATTTTTAAGTGGTCAAAAAGGAGACAAAAAAAAAAAAAAGGAAGCAACCACTCTTACTTGAAACATGTAACTACATACTCCAAAATTCTGTTTCTAAAAGCAAAGGCAAGAAAAAGGCAAAGGAAAAATAAATATATTTTTAAATCAAACATTGCCTATAAATTCTGTTCAAAATCTCAATTGCAGAACAATGTATTTTTCATGTCCTACCTAAGGGATAAAATTTGAAAAGTGCGTGATAAGCCTTTTCACAGCACTTCACCAGGCAAATGAAAGAAAAATTTTAAATGCTGGGCAACCAAGATTTGCTCACCTAACCCAGGGTATCAGACAATTTCAGAGTCAAACCTTCAAAAATGAAATACAAATATGCAGCAGTTTGCTACCCACAGAAAATAGACATTACCCCTGAAATAATGGGATATATTTTACAGCCATGGGTATGGAAAAGAAAACAATTAAAACACATCTGCGAGAAAGCAATGAGTAGCAGACGGTTTACTCCAAATGTTAAAACATTAGCGGTGTCCAATTTCTGTGTCATGTAGTTTCTGCTGTGCAGCTGAAGAAAAACAAACCTTGAACTTCAATTAAAAAAAAAATAAAACAACACAGCAAAATTACTGCCTTTTTCAACAACTAGCTGAATTATCTATTGTGTACTTTGTAGCATATAAATATGAGGATCATTTGGAAAACTGAGACACAGCAAACCCTCCCTAAAACAACACCAAAACCATGCTTTTAGCTTTTTTTTTAAATACCAAAATTTCCAAATAATTTATCTTTAAAAAAGTGGTATTTTGAGGCCACACCATGATGTTGCACTGACATTTCACCTTTAAAAAGTGCCCAAGCAGATTCAAAAGCTTTTGAAACGCAATTTATCCTCACAAGTAGCAGAGGGCTTATTACTGCGAATCTAAAAGTCAGAGGATAGAATATTAACTACTGTAGAAAAGAAAACATAGTGCAGGACCTTCTGTTTGTGACAAAATTACAGAGTTAATGTTCCTGAAAGATCACTTCACCTTTTAAAGCATGATTTTTAAAAAGGTAAAATTTATAGCAATTAAAGCTAATGAAGAAATGCAGCATGAGCTGCTTATGTTCAGGAACTAATAGGTCCACTGAGCATTTCTAAGATTATTTAGCCATCAATGATAATGAATTGACATTGTCAGTGGTGTTAATGTACCAATGCTCTATAGTGCCACTAATCCGATAGCCAATCCTAGCAATTTTATTTTTTTTTATGTTGCTACTTTGTTTTTTTAACCAACACGCTACCCAGTCCTTTCAATTAAAAGAGCACAAATACAGCACAGGCTATTAACACTTTTTTCTGCTCTTCCACATATAAGATGGCATATTCATTATATGGACTATGGTTCAAACTGCTCTGGTCATTCCTCCTTCAAATCCTGCTCAATTCTTCAGGACTGTTAGCTAGAGTACAAAAACATCTTTTCCAAATAAATGAGTGTTAATATATGTTTGTTAAAATACATTTTTTGTGCACATTAAGTGAAATGTGATGATTATTGAAACAGGGATATAAATCAGATTTTTGTAAGCATGGGGTATCGTGGTGTATGTCTCTTCAGCCGGTTGTTTTGCCAAAATAGCACAGCTCCATGTTGTTGATCAAAATTAGCAATACACAAAATGGAAAATGAGTGCCTGCTTGGCTATCAGGTATGACATGTCAGCAGCACAGAATAAGCAATCAGCTTAGGAAAGTGACTACCATTTCAATCCAAAGTTTAAATCATTTATATATGTTCTGCTCTCTCTCCTGCATAACTGTTGTGAATCCCAGCTGAGAGTTGTGTGATTTCTGAGACAGGTTCTGTAAGACATGTCAATCCTGAAGTGACAGAATGAGTTTTCAAAAAATTAGGTACTACGCCAAATCCTAATAATTTTAATTCTTTTTTTATAAAAGATACAGTATTAGCTGTTTCGAGATTTTTTTTTACTTTTCCTCTCACAATGAAATAGTTAAATAATATGATGATTTTTCAGTTTAACTTAAAAGGGAACTGAACAAACAACCAATGTCACGTTTGTGGACAACTTCTAAAGAACAGTGCTTAGCCTTCACTAAACAATTCAGCGGATCCGTAGTTTTTAACTATCTTCCATGTCAAATTCTTGGCAATTCATAAAGCAGAGATAGTAAATACGATTTTTAAAACAATATAAAATACCCTACCATGTTCATTTTAACCATGCTGCAAAATAAGGAGTAGCACAAGTTATTGTACTACTGATACACAGTGGACTTAAGAATTGGGCTCATACATTTTTATTTCTTGTTTCAAGAAGTCAGCAATTAATTTTCTTAAGTGAGTAAAGCCATCCAAAGTATCTCATAATGCTGCATGCAAAATTATTTGAAAAACAGGGAGATGAATCAGTGAAAATCACTCAGCTGCATCTTCAGCTGAAGATTCACTTGTCTTCTAAAATGTGTAACTCACTTTGTCCTGCAGTAGATTGGTACTCTAAGGCTAAAAAACCTCCTCCTGCTGAATATTATCCCCAACATCACACTACACCATGCATGTGTGCACTGCACCATCTAATTGAACCTGTGCTCTTCTACACATTAGCCATAAGACTGCTATAGCAGGTTACACAGGTTTGAGTAAAATGTTTTTATATGATGCATATATTAGTTAATTTCTTCAGCATAATAACATTAAAATATATTTTTAATCAGAACTAGGGTATTAAAATCCAACTTTGAATGTCCTATGATGTACCATATATGCCATGGCATTTTAAAACCTTTTAAACATTTCTGCTAAATTAATTAGTTTTGCATTAAGGAGTCTCAATGCCTCCTATTAAATGCAACACATTTGAAGGACAATTAAACATTATGAACGATCCTTCTGAGGGAATAACGATTGTAAAAAGAAAAACAAGATTTTTTGGGTAACAAACAGGAACACAAGCACACATAAAAGACTTCAATTTATTTTAAAAGTCTTATGCCTGCAATATTTTAGATCCGTTTGTTTGAAAAATCTGTCTTCTGTTTTGTTTTCGTAAAGAATGAAAACCCTAATGGAGTCCAGGAATCTGTTAATGGTACTAAAATTATAACAGTATAGCAAAAGAAAAAACCCCACACAGTAAAGTCTATATTATATATTTTTTATGTCTTTAAATGGAATTTACAGTTCTCCCTGGCAATGTGAATGAACATCCTATAATTTAGTCAATTTACAGATTACAGGTTCAAATTGACCTTGTAGCCCATAAAATTGCTCATCTTCAGTGCAGGATTAGAAGTGGGAAAAGAATGTCATAACTGTATTTAAGGAATTTACCATAACAATGGAAAGGAGGATATGCATGCATAATTTTAGCCACTCTTGCTCACATCACAGTTTTCAATTCTGAAACAATGCATATTCTGCGCTCTTCTCCTGGTTAACCATGGTGGAGACTGTTTCAATTTACTCACCCACAGACATGACACTTGTATTCCCTCATCCCAAGGTGCCTCTTGACATGGTTTCTGGCATCTCCAAGCTGAGCTGTTGCAAAGTGGCATATCTTGCACTTGAATGGCTTTGATCCTAAGTAAAATTTAGCATAAGATATGAGTTGAATTAGAATAAAATATCACCCACGGTTAAAGAAATAAAAATTCCTGAGGAAAAATAACCTTTTAAAAACCTATCCCACGTTTAACCTCTCTGAGATTTTTGCCTAATAAAAAAAAGTATCTTGTACATAAATTTATATCTCCCAGGACACAGACAGTATAGGCTATACATTACTCATTAAAGTTTCCTCAAGTTCAAGATCACAGAAAATACTCTCTT
This sequence comes from Acanthornis magna, assembly GCA_036785705.1. NCBI lineage: Eukaryota > Metazoa > Chordata > Aves > Passeriformes > Acanthizidae > Acanthornis > Acanthornis magna. The sequence goes on from JAWUZG010000017.1 coordinate 1,758,106, forward strand.
AACTTTTAATCTGGCAATTTTTCTTATCATTAAAAACCACACAAAATATATTAAATTGAGAAGAAAATATTGTAGGTAGATAATGTCTCAACACGATGGCAGAATAGGTCATTTTTAAAGTTGGTCAGGTAATGGTCTTAAAGTGGCTTGGTATTGGTTTAAACTGCAAAATGCCCTTGTTTCCTTAGCAAATATTTTTAAAGTAAAGTAATATTACAAGTCTTCCAACTTTGAATAGATTTCACATTAGCATTGGTATTTCAGATTTGTTCTGTCACACACAGCAAATGATTCATCACCTAGCTATTGTAATGGCATGCAATGTATGAATATACAGTGGATAAAATATTATGCCTTTATGACTGTTTTATGGTCAAGAATTTATGATTATTCTGCAAACCAGAAGTATTGACATTTTGGCTATTATTTATTTCAAGAACAAACTTTAATATTAAATGTCTGCTGCAGACCAAAGAACTCTGAAATTATTTCTCCAAGGAAAAAGTATCAGCCTATTTCTTGTATCACATTAGTTCAGCAAAAAGTCAAATTATTTGTCTATCTTAATTAACAGTAATCATCTCTCGGATGGAAAAACTATCTTTTTTACTGACATAGTTAAATTGGGCACATGTCAATCCCCATGTTACTATGCAGCAACATCATTCTAGAAGCACTTTCCAATTTTCTGACCACCAAATCCTTAAATCAATAAATCAAAATCATAGAATTGCAGTTAAAAGTAAGTACAATATGGTCACAGAGTCTCCATATTATGTTTAGTATATGTTTTGTGAAGTACTTCTTCCAATACAGTTAAGTATAATATGAAATATGGAATCTTTAATAAATATACATAAAGAGCTCTGATAAGAAAAATGTTGCACTATATCATACTTGATCAATGAACCTTTTTGCTTTGCCCTTGAAAATAGAATATCCTCCAAGAATCCACTGGTGAAATTGAGGATCTTAGTAAAAATTTTTAGAGTCTTAAATTTCAATTTAATTCCCAAAAGCTAACGAAAAATGAAGCATTCAATTTTAATCTTCTAACAGAAATAAAAAAGTCAACAGTACTAAGCACGGGCAGACAAGGTTGAATATTTCACAGTTCAATGACAATGAAGCCAGATCTCTTAATACTTCCATTTCTACTGTTGGAAGTAGATGTAAAATATATTTAGCACCTCAATGGTTATATCTAGTCAGCTTTATATGTTTAAATGTCAAAAGCAGGTTCAGACTGCAGCTCACAGCAATGACATTCTATCCATCACACTGAAAAAAACCCAGTTTATTTAAATGATCCTGATAAAACTAAATTAATCATTAATTTGGTGACATTTCAAATCAACACTGCATTCTACAAAGAGACCAGTGCAAATACAAAAACATCCCTATCTTTGCACTAAAAGACTACCAAAAGTTGATGTTTTAACTTATAATCTTTAGTTGCACAATAAATAACATCAGGCCACAGCTGAAGAGGATTTTTTAAAAATTTACTGGTGTTTATACTGCTCTTCTTTCTCATAGAATTCAAATACCATGTGGATTCTATCCAATGTTCCCTAAGTTTCTCTCCTACTGATTAAATTGTAAATTCGTTCCTCATTCTGTTACTGCAGGTGTCCCACAGGGCTTCCATACAAGACCTTTGCTGTTTTCCATTTACATGACTCCGTTGTGAAGAACTCGAGTTCAGACCAATCGTGACTACAGTGTGCTGACAATACAGAAACGTATTATTCTCTTGACTGCTCTCATCCAAAAATCACTGAGGCCTTGAGGGGTTTTGATTTTTTCCTCAGATCCAGAGCTGAATATCTGTTAACATCTCCATTTAAACTCCATGAAAATTCAAGTGCTGGCAGGCTCCAGTCAGTACTTATCACCTGAAACAAAAGCAGTGTATCTCCCTTTTAGGTTGCTGGTGCCAAATTTGTTCCAGTATGTTCTTGGATGGAACAACCCAAATTTTATACTAAAAATGAAGACATTAGACTAAGAGTTAAATTAATGGGAGAAAAAAAATCTGTATTTGCTATAAAACCATCTGAAAAAATGTAAAGCATTTAACCATTTCTTTAGCCATACTTATCACAAACTTCTGTGATTCTCTTATGCTGTTTTAAACTGTGAGACTACTGGCTTCACATTCGGCTTTCAGTTCTCAGGAAAAAAGAGAAAAATACTTTCACTATATCATCTTTTCTCAAATGACTCAAACCCCCCCCCCAAAAAAGCAAACAAAAAACCACCCCCACCAAAAAACACAAACCCCCCAACACACACAAAAAACCAAAACAAAATAAATTAAATAAACAAACAAACAAAACAAAGCAAAAAAAACAAAACAAAACAAAAAAAGAAAAGAAAAAACCACAAAACTTAACCCACAGGTTATGACACGGAAAACAAATGTACATTTTCTGATGGTAACAGGAAACAATAAGTCTTTTAACAACTGGGGGAACCCCAAACCAGCCAACAACAAACAAAACAAAAACACAGCAACAAAACAAACAAATAACAACCAACACCACCACACCAAATTGAAAATTAGACTGAATTTAAGAGTTCAGGTCAGGCAGAAACAAACCATTCCACTGTTTTGTAAAAAAAAGACTTGAGTTCATAATCCTTGCTTTACATTACGACAATGCAAACCTAAAGCTGTAAGAAAAAACTCACTGTCTCAGCTTTAGGTCAGCCAAAGGCAGTATCACCTGCACCTACAGGCATGGCTGTGTTCCTAGCTCAGGCCCAATACAAAGTGAGCAGAGCCTCATGAAATGTCATCATACCATTTCCTCCTATGTTTAGTACATGGGGAGTAATAATATACCATACTTGCATTGGGCACAACTGATATTAACTGAGAAATCTGATGAGAAAAGAAACAAAGATTATGTGGTTGCAGGTGATTTTTCCTCAGATGTTGATTGTTAATTAAGTTTATGGGACCTCCATCAATTGCAAACTAAAAAGTCTTCCACCTCTACTACTCCTTTTATTTTTCTTTACACTTCCTCATTTTCACTTGTCAACATGTGATGGACTTATTTGTTAGGTCCTCTCTAGCAAAGCCTCCCTTTCATTTGCAATGTGAAAATCTCCCACATTATTTAATGGTATTTTGAAACATTATTTTTCTATTAATGGAAATTATTAGTTGTATCTTTCTGCAACTTTCCCTTCCCTTCCCTCTGCTACCCCAAACCACCACTGATTACTCAATTAAAAAAAAGGAAAGGAGTTGGTGATGGTTACACATACATACACACACACATAAACTTATTTATGCACATCCAGCTGCTGATGAAAGACTTTTTTAAAGCACATAATCAGAACAATAAATGGGAAAATGTACGGCTGTGCTCTTATGTACATGTTGTCAGCCCGGGACAGATGAAAAGCTGGAAATGCTGAACTTTGCCTCACCAATGTTACAAGAAGTGTACATAGAGTCAGTAGAATAGGTCATTTCCCTCTGCCACCACTCCCAATAATCTAAACATATTTGTTTGTTATTAAACTGCATCCATTATGATACAGATGGGAAGAAAAGGTTCTATAAGAAGAAAACCACAAATATTAAAATACAGATTGGAAGAGAAAGCCTTCTTCCCATTAACTATTAATAAAAGTCTCCACATTACTATTTATGTGAATAAGCAAAGCATAAGAAATACATTTCATTTAAAGTTGCAGTGAGAAAGAGGGCATCTAAAACTCCGTTCTGTAACCCTTCTATACCTCTGCACCAAAAAATGACTTGCAAAATTAAATGTATTCTTTTACTGCTTTGCATATTAAGTGCTATCCAAAAGCACAATAAAAATATACTCTGTGATAAGACCTACACGCAAGATGTTAAAAAGTACACTAACTTTTACTAAATGTTACAATCAATGATGTAACTTACGTAAGTAGGGTTGCTTTGTCATATATTGATAGTTACCTCACTTTCACATCCACATTAACTTGATTTTAAATGCAATTAATACATATAGTCAAGGAAGACTAATGGACTACATTCTGCACTTAACCTGGTGGACATTTTCAAATGGCACAAGTGACCAGTGCAAACCTATTTTGCATTGTAAACGACTAAATAAATCTTAATGGATTAAGAATGATCAGCTATCAACACACAAGGGAAATTAAGTGCTGAAATGCCTACATTGATTATTTTAAATTATTAGCCTTACTCTGTTCTTGAATTTGTATGCTTTTAGTGAGCTTTAACACATTTACAAGACTTATTGACTATAATTACAAGAGAATTCAAGTAATGGACACATCAATTATAAGCAACATGTCTTGACCAGACAGTTGCATAAAGAATTCTAAAGAGAGCTCCATTAGCATCCTCCCCCTTAGTTTTATTCAGTTTTATCTGCCGTAAGAGGGCATATTAAGGGCTTAGACAGCTGTTCTGACCATGTGAACATGAGCATCCCTCTGAAGACTTAACACTGCATTCGAAGTTGGATATTAGCTGAAGCAATACAGATAACTGTGTTATTGACAGGACAGAAGTAATGCTGAAAGTATTAAGTATGTGAGTTATTGGTATACATGAATACTGCAGTTACAGTAAAATACTTTGATAGGTTTGAAATACAATGTCCATGTTCCCCAAGATTAATTTTTAGGATTTGTTGTCCAGTCACGCCCTTGCCTTTTCATAAAAAACCATACAAAATTATTTTAGGATTATGCCAGGAATTACCATTCTTTTATGCTTCCTTTTTCTTACCTTTTTGTTCTCTTCCTTGTAACCATGCACTAAGTTTCAAATACTGCATGAATTTAAACTATAGCTTCCATAATAAGCCATTATTTAAAAGTACAGTAAAATAAACCTTACAGTTTTAATGAAAATATGTTCATTGAAATGTGAATTTATTATTCAAATCCACTCATAAATTCAACCATGGAGACACCACTTGTCTAAGCAGAGCTCAGTGATTTAGAAAAGCTGTCTATTTAAAATAAAGAATGTATGGCAGGTTTATAGAAACATCGCAGTGAATTTTTACATAAATTTAGAACTGCAGCTTATGCATTTTTCTACAGAAATGTTTTTAAATTTTCCACTTAAAATTAAACATAAAAATGAATTGAAAGTGTGATGAGCACAGAAACTAAATCAGATGCTACATCCCTGTGTAACACATCACCACTGCACACCACCTTCCAAAAAGACTGACCCATTCCAATCCCTATAACTTATTTCTACAAAAATCTCTTGTTGCTTCTTATTGGTATTTATTTAGGAATGATGAAATATCAAATGCCTATTCTAAAAGATTATGTAATACTGAAAGTTTCACTTAATTGAAATGAAATAAATAATTTGGATATTAAACAACTGCAAGGAAGAGAAAGTTAGAACAGCTAATTGTTCTCTCAAACCACCACTGCTTCATTATACAAATTTAAGAACCAATCAATGGTTACAATTTAAAGAAAGAAAATCTCTCTATATGAAACAAAAAGTGGAAGGGTGACTGTACTTGAAATGTCCTTACATTTTCTGCCCTTTGATCACTGTATTTTCCTACCCTTTTAGGTAATTTTGAATTTCATCAGGGGCTCATCAGGTGATAGAAATGCCAGTTTGTGAGAAATATTAAAGAGATTAACAAGCAGAAAAAGACCAATGGTATAATTCACTCTGTTTGAAAGAGACCACTTGCAACAACAGCGTTTCCATACCTGTGTGGGTACGGATGTGAGCTAGGAAGGCCATGGAATTGCTACTTCGACACATCTTCCCACAATACTTGCAGACATTGCCTTGGTTCTCTTCCCTCTCCCTGTTTATTTGCTCAGTGTCTTCAACAATGTATTTATTCACTTCCCGCAGCAGCTCTTCATGTTGCTCTTTGATGTGGAGAAACAAGCTCTGCTCTGAATCGAAGGGCTCTGTACACTTCAAACACTTAAAGGTTGCACCTCCTTCAGGCAGCTCCTCAACGCTTGCCTGCTCATTTCGCATGTGCCCAGCACTGGCCAAGTGCTGGTGAAGGTTGCTTTCTGTGTAAAATGATTTTCCACAGAGTAAGCAATGAAAATGCTTTTCTTTTGAAGGATGTTTCATGGCTATGTGAACATTTAGTCCGCTCAAACCATCTGCTAGAAAACCACAGTCATCACAGCGAATACGTGTCGACTCCCCAAGGGAAATTCCTTCTGACTTCTTCTTTTTCCCACCACTTGTTGAAGTGTCTGCTTTCACTGTGAACTCACTAGCTTTCACTGCCCCTGACATCTGTCCTTCTACAGAATGGTCACTGGCCTCCCCATCTTGATGACTTCTTAACCTCACTATAGAAGAATCAAACTTGCCAACATTTTGCATCGTCTTGACTTTATCATCAGCACTGATAACTGTTCCTAAAGCCTCATTACTACTTTCTTGCGTGCCCTCAGCTGTTGAGCCATCTGCCTCCCAAACATTGTTATTTATAGTTACTTCAGCTTCATGTTGTGCTTCCATAAGGGCTTCTTCCTCCTCCCCAGTAGGATCCTCTCTGAAACTTCTGTTACCATCTAAACTATGCATATTTTTTACTGTTTCTCCAGTGTTTCCAGCAAAATTTGACTGCTCTACTGCACTTGTTTCTGGAAGACTTAGCATAAGTGGGTTATTTTTCTTCACCGATTTTTTTTTGAGACTGTCTTTGTCTCTATACTCTGCTTCCGTGTTTTCACTATTTTCTTCCAAGCTTTCCACACCTATTTCTGAATTCAAGTTCGTGTTGCTTGATCTGTTTTTATTTTCTGCAGTGCAATCATCATCTGAGTTGAGCAGCCCCTGACCATGCTTACTTTTCTGCACCTTACAAGTACCTGTTTCTTTAACTGATACTTCCTTGACAAGTTCAACAACTTTCTCTTTCCGAGAAGTTTCCTGGAATCTTTCACAAAAAGGGTTTTCTCCTCCATTTTTAGACTCTCCATCAAGTCCATCTCCTACAGCATTTTGGGAACTGACATCTTTAGAGATTCCTGGAGATGTATTTTCATCTAAGACAGTGCACTCAGTTAAGCTTTTACTCATATGATCACCTTCCGATGCATCATTGGCACATTTCGTTTCACCTAAAATAGTTTTTGATTCTCCTGCACTGTGATGGTGCTCCTCTTGAGGCAAAGCAGTGCCTTCTTTAGTGATATTTGCTGTATTTGCTTCCTCCCCAGATGAAGAATAAACGTAAGATTCTCTTCTAATTTTATGCTTCTCTGTTGCTGCATGCCTTATCATCTCTCTGCGAGTAACAGCATAGTAGTCACAAGCCTTGCAGTAGTACTCAAATTGTTTTGTGTGTTTTCGTTTCACATGCAGCTCTAAAGAAGCAGCAGAATGAGCAATGAAGCTGCAGTGCACACACTTGTTATCATTTGCACCCACAGCTCTTCTTTGGAAGTTTGCGTGACAGTCTTGAGCAATCCCTGGTGGTTCCAGCAACACACGTTGGTTTATATTTAATGGATTCCTAGCAGGCTGCAAATCTGGCAGCATACTGGCATTTGCAACTTTTAGCTCAGCGTCTCCTCGCTCAACTTCCTGGCTGTCCAAGACAGAACTTTCCAAATCTGATGACTGGCCACCATCCTCAACATGTTCAGACAAGGCAGTCATGGGGCTGTTAATCTTCTTGCTCATGGATTCAAAATTACCTCCTTCAGGGCTAACGATGATCTCCGAGTTCTGTTTTCCACATCCTTCTACTTCAACACGACTTCTGTGTTTTTTGGTTGCACAGTGGCGTTCCATATCTCCTTTGGTGACAGTGTAGTAATTGCAAACCTTACACAAATAGCTGTATTCATGGCTGTGCTTTCGCCTGATGTGAACAGTTAAATTGGTAACACTGGAGGCCAAAAGGCCACAATGGGTACACGTCCTAGAAATAGTACCTTTAGGTTTCCCTCCTTTGGACGCACTAGCTAAAACCAATTCATTTTCACCAATCCTTTGCTCAAGTGGAACAAAATCCTTATTTCTCGGTATGTTTTCCACAGAAGAGGATGAAACATGTATAATTTCTTTTTCCAATTCTGTATTTCCGCTTCCAGAAATGGAAGGATCCACCACTGATTTAATGCCACCAACACCAACACAAACCTTTACAATACATTCTTCAAAACGTAGTCCAATGTTGTTTTTCCTGGCATTCTCAAGATGCTTGCTTCTTTTGATATGTTTTTCCATTCCCTCCTTACTCAGTGAGTAGAGATTACATGCTTTGCAGAGGAAGTGATACTCTTGTGCATGTCGGAGTTTTATGTGCCTTGTAAGAACTGTGGAAGATCTTGTCTTATAAAAACACTTTTTACATTGAAATTGGGTTTTATTCAGAACAGAATGCTTTAGTTCATTTCTATGATTTATGAAGGAAGAGTCTGGAGTTTTTGCTTGCATTGACACTTCCATTTCCTTTGCAAGTCTTTGGCTATTGTTTGATACTGAGTCAGTGTAAGGTACCACTTGCAAGGTCTGATCACTGTTACTCAAAGGAGTAGCTTGATGGAATAATGAACCATCGTGTTTCTCACTTTTTTTGTGATTTATCAGCTCTTCTTCCAATTGAAAAAATAGAACACAAGTTGGACAGCTATGGGACATATTATGCACTTCACTCATATGGCTTTGAAGGCTGACCACATTCAAGCTGGTAAATGAACAGAGTTGACAATTAAAGCTATAACCACCTATCTGGTGTTTACTGTCTTGGCAGTGTTGCTTCATGTCTTCCCTGACTCCAGAGGGACAGCTATACATCTGACAATGAAACTGGATCCTTTTTGTATGAAGCTTTGCAACATGAGTTTCCAAACTTTCTCGGTCATGAAAAACATGACCACAATCCATGCAAGTATGAAGAGCACCGTCATCAGCAGTAAGTTTTACTTCAGAATCTTTAGCATCTGCAGTGCTAGAAGAAGGGGTATTTGGCTTATATTCAGTAAGATCTTGTATTTCTGCAGTAGTATTACAATTACTTTTAGCATCTGTTTCTAGTTCTGTATGTGACATAGGGCTTGATTCATCGTGTTTAAGCTGTGTGCTGGAGATAGGCTTCATGCGTACTCTCCGAGTTTCAGACTTGGGTCTCTTACTACTACCCAACAAGCTGTATCTTCTTTTAACCTGTCTTTTTAATCTAGAAGACCTGCTCTGTCCAAATGAAGACCTTAACAAGAAAACATTTCTTTTATGTTTCAGTCTGTCAAATCTCCTTGTCCTGTGTAAACTGTTAACTAGCTTTTTGGTAGTTGGAAGGAATTCTGTTTTCTGCAAGGTATTTTCTGATGGTCCCGGTATTTCTAATTTTTCAGTATGGACTTCATCATTTCCCTCTATACCAGAAGAAAGCAACATTTCTTCTGTCATAGTATCTTTTTTTTCATTGGGAGTATTTGAAGATGGCATCATTTCAACAAGTTCACTGCCATCATTTTGTTTAGACAAGCTTACTTTTGAGCCTTTCAGTGCACTGCAAACACTTAATTCTTTTGCATCAGCAGTTCTTGCCCTTAATTTATTGGTCCCAGGTTTTGTCCTGACATTCCTCTGTTTGGTTGCAGTAGATTGTTGGTTTTTAAAGGGTTTTTTTGTCAATATCTGTACAAATCCTCCCCGTGCAGCAAGATTTTGGCGTCGAAGGTGAGTCTTGCCAAGGAAATGTGAATTCAGGAGACTCTCTTCAGCACTCTGAAAACCACAAAGGTCACAAGAAAATATCTTGGATTTCTCATGATCTTGCTTAACATGCATATGCAACGTTGAACTGCATTCAGCTATGCAACTATGGCGAGGGCGTGTTTGCTCTTTGGAAGGTTTAGAGAGGCTTTCTCGTTTATGTTTTTCCTTACCAGAGCAGGAAGGTAAACACTGATCACTCATTTTGCCTTTGGGATCTTTGTCTATGTTTCCAGCTGTACAGACAACACTGTTTTCTTCTGAAGAATATAATTTATCAGGCACAGCAGCTGACACCTCTTCAGAATGCTTATTTTCCTTGTGAATTTTCAATATAGCATCATCATCAGCACATCTGAAATCATAACGTAGGCACAGGATATCTGAATTAAATATGTCACTATCAGGACAACTGGCGACTCCTTCTTTCTTTACAACTCCAGCTATCATACCACCTGCTTCTCCAGCTAAAACTTTTTGCAATTTCCTTCCACTGTCTTCTGAAAAACTCTGCTTTCTTTTTCTGGAGACATTTTCAAGTTTTTCTGTTTCAACAACATCCAGGTTTGGTGATCCTGACAGTGCTTTTTTGCTTGTGCCATTCTCTTTTCCTTTCTTTTCAAGGTCCCTGAACACTTCATCTGATATAAGCCTTGTTTTCTGCTGAGATGAAGAGTCACATCCAGCATTTTCTCCTGATGTATTTCTTGGGGATTCTTCTGTCAACTCAACTTGTAAATTCTCATCCACATCATCTCTCTTCGTATTTTCCTCCCCATCCATTCTCAACAGTGATATTATCAACTGTAGATCATTTGGCTTAGTACCTACAAAAGAAAAAAGTTATTAGTCTTTTATGCAAACTTAAAGGTTAAAAGAATCAAATTTTAAAAACCCATGCAATATAGAAAATTAAAATCATGGCAGGAAGACAGACACAATGAAAGATATGAGGCAACATTTTCAGCACGGTATCTAAACCACCTTCTAGGCACTTGGTTACAGAGCTCTCACTGTGATGAGCACCATGTGAGCAAACCACTTAAAATCCATCATTTTTGTGTAATCAAGTAATCTTCTACATGCTTTGAACTTGAGCAGACAAATGTGACCTTAGCTTCTGGAAGTATATTTAGGACACAAAATACTAACAGCTGTCAGGGAGCTGTTCATGGAATATTCAACTTTTCCTGAACTAGAAAATCAGCTTCCCAAATTTAAAAGTTCCGAGGAGGAAATAATCATGACTGCAACAACAAGCAAAACAAAGCCAACAAAAATGTTAAAAATTTTAAGTATACAGCTTGCTTTACTTCCTCTGCTTAGATTACCTGCTAAAGAGAAAGAGGGAAAACACAAATAGAATCATGTTCTAAAAGAATACGCCGCGAGTATAGTTTCCCATCATTCCTAAAATATCCTCTAAAACATCACTTCCCAACTGGGGAGGAGGGAGGAGGAAAAAAAAAGTCATGAAATAGCAGGGCAGAGAAGGGCAGCACCTCTGAAACCCAGCACAAACTCTAACCATCCAAATCCAGTTATCAAAAGCTTTTGCTCAACTGCCCAGTGTGACCCTCCTGCTCCCAAGAAGATGTCGCCACTAGAAAACTGATGCTACCAACACAGTTTATAAGAGGGATGGGGCTGGGAAATCAAATCTTGACATTTATTGCCCTTTCATTTTGATATGAAGCAACTGAGAATTGAAAATGCATTTCATTTTAACAGATGATTAAATACTAAATGTTTATCTATGTGCTTTACACTATGATTTAAACATCAATTTGCTGCAGATCCAAGTATTCAGTTTTTTGTTCAGTTACCCATTGAATGAGGCCATGACCACAATTGTAAGTACTTCCTGACAAGACTAAGTAATTGCAATGTTGATACAGATAACGTAGGGTAGAAAAAACTATTCAAGTACACACTAAAAAAAATTATTATGCTTAATTTTTAGGACAAAGTAGGAAAGTATTAAACTGAGAAAATAAATGCAAATCATTTGGACTTATTACCCATGGGAGTAAAAAAGTGTTTTTCTCCTTAAGAATAATTTATGGAAGGCCCCTAAGAAATTGAGTGCACATTAGTTGCATACACTGAATGGTTTTTCAACTGCAGGTCTCTCATTGAGCTGAAGCACTGACCAAACCCATACTGAGCTAGTTATATTTAAATAACAAGAGAAAAACCACCTCTAGATCACAACAGCCCTTTGGAGGATGACGATACTGTCCCCCAAATGTGGCTTTCTGATTCTTATGCACTACTATTTTTCTTTGTTCAAAAAACCACGACAGAAAGTCACCACAATTAGTCAGAAGGAAAACAGACAGGTCTATATTCTCACTGGTATAAGTCAGCACACTGGTATTATGTTCAAAAATGCTACAGCAATTCATAGCAGGACCAGATGAAGCCTTTGAAGCGCAAGCTTACCCAGAAAAGGTTATGAGAACTGTTTGGGATACAGAAAAAAAGAACAGATGAAAATTATGTGGTTTAACTGCAGTACAGCTTTATTTAATGCAAAATATCATGTTACTTCAGTGACTAGTGTCACATGTTTAAACAAGCAACATGGGTCCTTTGCCTTGCTGCACCTCCACAGCAGGTTCCCAGCCCACCACCGACATCTGATCACTCTTCCCTGGCATGGCCTGGGGAAGAACAGCAGTTTTTCTGCTGTACAAGACCATTTGCAATCTCAAATCAATTCTCCATCTTCTTTACAGGATACTTTCCTCTCAGACCATAAGATTTAATAGAAAACTTGTCCAGCAGTGAACTAATACTGGCATTGAACATTTCCACCATCAAAGGCTGTATTGGGATAATTAGAGGTTTCTCCATCAACAAAAATGTGTCCTTTTCTGCCACTCCCATGCAAATTCAGCTCATCTCCACTAGCCACTCACACACCTAAAAAACATGGTTGATTATCTGCACACAGTCTCTGCAGGTTTACCCTTGTTTCTCAGCATTTGTACAGTAACTCTTCTATAAAAGTTCATTCTGTTCTGTGCTCAGATAGCAATCCCAGTTCTGGTGTCCAACCTTATCTCCCACTCAGCTGTACTGCACCAGTTACGGATTTTTCTAGTGCTTAGGAAAAAAATGTATTTCCTCTATTTTATCTTTGTAAGCTGTTTGTAGTAAGAACTACAAACTAGCTGCTAGAAAAGTGAAAAATGCAAAACATAAATCTCATAGATGCTGCCAATAACCTCAGTATGAAACTAAAATAATCACATGTGTAATACAAATACACTAAGATGCCTTACACTCTAGACTTCTTGCCTAATTCCTTATGTCTGCTATCATTTCAAGACAAACTTCTAGCACACAGACTGGGGCTGCACTCTTTTCCATTTACAGGCTGTTCTCCTAATGAAGTCAACAGCCTCACATCTACCCCCACAACCACTACTATCAAGGCGATTGCTCTCCAGCTGCACGGCAGGCTACTTGCGGCAACGATTAACAATACACTTTTACCAACTTCATCGCTACCACACATCTAAGTTTCCATGAAAATAGTCTACCCCTGCACGCCCTTCCCATTTGACTCCATCCCACCTCCATATAATCTGTGTCAAAAAATCACTACATGGGAGCCTGCACCTGCATGAAACCATAATCCAGAAAGTATTCTCTATGAAAGAAAACAACTGTGAGGCAGTTGCTGCTGCTTCTCTAAACCTACCCCTATACTAATTAATCTAAGGAATTAAATAGCCTTTCTTCTACCCGTCTTTTAAAGCTGCCTTTAGGACAAGAGCACATCTTCGGATAGACACTTAATGACTACTGTCACTAGTTTTTGCTGGGACCATGATAAGCAATTTGCTGAGCTCTACTCAGTTCTCTACAACTCACACAAATCTGGAGCACTGGACTACAGCACTGGACCATGTCTCTGCTTCTTCCTGCTACAGCCTTTGCCCAGATCACACTGCTGTGCCTCTAACACAATTTCAATAGCATATACCTCAGCTTCCTTGATGGTAGAGTAGTCCTCACTCCCAAAGGGAGCTGTGGGCTCCTTCCTGCATGGATGCACTGCAGGAATGGTTATCACTACTTGAAGAAGGCATTCAGAAGACCATTAGCCATCTCTAGGCAAAAGGAACCTATAGTGCTTCCTCTGCTGTAAGCTTCTCTCCCAAAAGCTCCTTCCCAGATTTGCCACGGGGCAGGAGGACAATGGCATAGCACAAACTGGTCATAAATCTCCGTGGTCCTAATCCTCTGCCTAACAAATTCACCTCTGCTCCCGTCAAAGCCACCTCACTAATTAAGGGCTATCCCGCATTTGGTATTGTAATATAGAAGAATCAAAGCACTGGAGAAGGTATCAACAGCAGTCAAAGTTTGGACAGTCCCAGTGACCACATAAGGTCAAATGGGTTTCTTTTTGCAAAATTCATCTTGGATCAAGCCTTAGTCTGGCACAGGAACCATCATCACAAGTGAAGAATCAACACCTTGAATTTTATCTAAGAACGCACTCTAGATGCAACAAGTAACCGTCTGAAGCCACGGCATCTTAAGCCTATGCTTAAGTCTAAATCCTACTTGTTAGTGTGATCGAGTAAGCCTTTTGATAGGAATGTAATGCTGCCAAACTTGTAAAGCAGTAGGAATGGGGAAGATCGGGGAAGATCAGCTCTTGAACCACCTTATTCATGGACCAACAAGATTAAAATCAATGCAAGATGTAAACTTTGGTGTCTTCCCTGTTACCTTCATCTTTTAAAGCATCATCTGGAAAAATTTTTACAAGTAACAAGTGCTTAAAGTGCAACAATACAAAACCACTTAAGGTCTTGCATAAATAAACCATAATGTATTTATATAGGCTCCAAGACTGCGCCAATGGTAATGCCAGGTACAGCACAGCAGAAGACTGAAGCACAGGATCAATCCGAAGCTAAGCAGACAGCAGTCAAATCCTCAGTATTTCCATAGTTTAAAAGCCAGTTCTGTCAAACAGTGCTCTCTTAACATCATATTCGATATTCAAAATGAAGCTGTGCTAACTCAAAAGTGGGTTGACTTTTTGTAACATAAATCTTTTGTTAATGTTCATATAAATCAAGTATAGCTGAACAGATCCTTAAAGGATATGACCAAAAATTAATTTGCCACATTAGCTTCAGGTTAACAAATTCTTCTGCTTGGAGAAAGTCATACATTACCTAATGCATTTTAAGGTTCTTTGCAGCACAGTGCTGTTCCTGAGTTTTGGAAAGAAACCTGTTGTGACCTCAAAATTTTTGCTCAGAAAAAGCTAAGCTCAGTAGTTCTACTATAAATAGGTGCTATAACATAGTGCTTTTCTTCAACAACTTCCTAAATATCTGAAAGAAGTGAAATGTGTTTTTAAGATCTTCAAAAGCAGAATGTTTGTCATGTATGTTACATCTGCATAGGCCAGCTATCCAAATCCTTTCAGAATGTATGAGAAGACATACATTTTTAAATTGCAAGTGCATAATACATAGTATTTTGGCTTGTATCACTTAAACAAGTATAGCTAAAGATTGTCCCCTTTCATCCATTGGGATTTCCCAATCATCAGAATCGTAGATTTTTTTTTTTTCAATATTTAAACTAATTTAAAAGACATCCCACAGTTACAATTCAGCACCATCTCACAATCTGTAAAGTAGAAAATTCATACACAAAAATGAGAAAAATAGCACTTCTTGAGCTGCCACCACCATTTTTACCTGATAACAACACACTTTCGTATTCTTTGTATGAAGCTTTTTTGTATATTGACATAGTGTCTGCTACAGTTCTATACACAAGCGTAAGTCATTTGTGGACAGAAGCTGTTTTCTTTAATGAAAATAGAGAACATTGGATTTGAGTGTTCTAATTTTTTACCACTGGTCCAAAAAACACTATATAATATCTTACTATGCAGGTAAGCTTTTTAGTGTAAGACTTGCATTGCTCTAATCTTCAAATGAAATTTACAAAGTAGTAATCTTAAATTAAGATCAAAAGGACAAAGAATTTAGTGATGATCCATAAACATGTAGCAAACTGCGCAGTTCCTTAACTCGATGGTCAATACAATTTTATTTACTTCTTTTTTTGGTCATAGGCCAAGAGAAGGGGTAGGGAAGCGTATAGAAGAACATGAAAAAAAGTTTATTTGCAAGTACTAACTTTAATTCTTATTTTATTATTATTTTTCACGCTAATCCTGGCATTAGAATTTCCAGAGCACTTCTCAGTCACAGTACTATTGTCTCCAAGTATTCAATGCCCAATCTGCAGTGCTTGTAAAGGATGTGACATATGGAAAACAGAGTTTCATTTTTTTCCCAGTAAAAATTCCCCTTTTCAGACAATTAATTCTTTCAATGAAATCATGGATACAATGAAGCAAAATCATTTTAATGAGCTCCTTAAATAGCCTGCACAAAACTGCTTGTTAACAACTCATCTCAAGGTATGACCTTTGTGTCAAATAAGCATCTTCTCAGGGGCATAACATCCTTCCTAAATCAAATCATACATCTGTCTTACGGCCCTACAAAGTTACTTCACTTCCTTCAGAGAGACTAATCCAAGCTAACAGCCTCCTCAATAATGGAATACAGGAGACAATATGGTTGTCAATTCAAATGGAACAAAGATCATGTTTTTTTGAGGAGAATTTGATGATTTCTATTACAAACATTTGTTTTCCCTTGCAGCTCAAAAATGTTGGAATTTTGAGCTTTGCATTGTGAGCCTGTTCTTCACATAAAGCCATCCATTTTCCTAGGACAGCAAAATCTCCACAGGAGACTTCCAAACAAGCTGCAGAGTTCCAAGACTATAGACTTTGAAATTCCACACAGATCTATCCAGAATAGTTCAAGTGACAAAATAAAAAGACCCCTGATAATCATCCCCTGTGTATCACTGAAAATGGCGAGTTATCTGCATCCATACATTTCATTTTCTCACAGCCACCAGAAAGAACTGTAATGGCATCAGAGGGAAATGCACCTGCAATACTACCCACAGCCTGCTTGCTTCTGCTTCCAAACCGCTCAAAGTCCTTCCAGGTGGGCAGAAATTGGCAACACAAAGGAAGTCCTTGTGAATGCTTGACATAATGAACATATTCTTTAACCCATACTAACCAGAAAAAAAAATAAAAAAGGGAAGGCTCCCTAGCTCATCATCCACTCATTACAGAAAGAGCCAAATGCTGCTAAATGCAGCAGGGACCACTGATTAGATCAACTTTGAAGAGGAAGTCCAAAAAGGCACACACAGATATACACTCATTTCGAGTGCTCTCAGAATCAATAAGAATGTATGTCCAAGACAGAGAATCAGAGGAAATGCATTCTTATCTCCTAAAAATTGTTATATAACCTCCATATTTTCAATTTTTGAAAATTTAAGAAGGCTTGTATATTTCGAATTTTAAATTCAAAGAATTCTATTTCCAGAACAAGGCATACATATAACAATAGCAATAAAAATATTCAATGGAAACTTACGAGGATCCAAGAAAGACTACATTCATATAGTACTGTGAGATTTATGGATGAAAAACACTTTTTAAATATTCTCAAAATACTTCACTTTAGAGAGTTTATTAGGTCCAGGAAAGAAATTTCCAGGAAAATAAATGTTCATTTTCCACATACAGTAGTAAGTTCTTTGGTTTGTAGGAATTCTCCAAATGACACAATTTCATGCAAGACACAATTCTCACCAACTACACCAATTAAAACTAGAGAGAATCAAAATTAAAATGCAATTTGAATCCCTTTCTACTGTAGTTGACTGTAGTACCCTCTAAAGCACAGTGGACCGCACTGGAATTAATCAGGGGAAGTACACAAGCACTATCACTGACACCTGAAAAAATGTTCGAAGTCTTAACTTTTTTCTGAACTTTGGCAGCAAAAGATAAAAGCAAGTTGGAATTGCTGCTACTTGCAAATTGGCTTTTGTAAATTTTACCCTAGAAACCTGGTCCTAGAAGCCCTATTTTCTCCTTTAAAAACATTTAAACACATTCAAACACATTTAAAAATGTTAAAAACATAGTACGAATTTCCTAGAAGGCTACTCTGGTGTTTAATATTTGTGAAGTCTTACTAATTTTCCATCAACATTTGCTCAAAATTAAACCCAAACAATAAAAAAGGATGGCTTTGTTGGGCCCATGCTTAGAACTACTGTTTCATACAGAAAGCAAAAAGAGGCCTCTGCCATCACAGCCTGGGACACATTTATCTAATACTACCACTACTGCATTTGTCACCAGTTAAATTATCAAGAAAAGAATGCATGCAGTAATCGGTGTATTTATGGACATACTTCTCACTGCTGTGCACCCTGTTTTCCTCATCTGCTGCCTCTTCAAGAAGTTCAGCTGAAAAGAGCTGCATGAATTTTTGGCTTAACAGGTAACATAAAGACTCTGGAGTTTTTGTGGTGTGATAGGTTAACAAAGTTTCCAGAAAATACAAAGTGTACATATACTTCTAAAGAAAAGGAGACGTTAATAAAAATAAAAGCATTCTGATGACCCCTGGTGGCCACTTCACATAAGGAAGTAATTGCATTCCAACTGAGAAAAGCAGATCAAACAGAAACGTGCTACATGTTCTATTGGTAGGCATATCTACAGAAATGACAGCTGATATTATTCAATTAGAAAAGATATTTATTAGAATGTACACATTTACATGTCTGTCTATACCAAATTACTGTATTACTGGTAGACACATATATTCAAAAATTTAACTACTAGAAACAAATCTTGTTTTTCTCTTCAATGAAATATAAGTGAGCACACTGGAAGTATTTCAGCTCAATCCTACAAGACGTTCAAAATCGACTTTTTTTTAGCTTTGATTTTTCAGCTCGGTTGCTTACATAAGGCAGAGGGTGATGGAGAGAAGCACAGCGGAAGCAGGGGGCTGCCTCACACCAGCGTGCACTCAGAAGAGTTCTGTGTAATAGATGATGTCCCAAATCCCTGCAGCACAGTTCTCCAGCATGTTTTAGCTAAGCAAACAAACCAGCCTTTCCTTCTTTCTATTACTGGATTTCTAACAGAAATTAATATCCACCATTAGAAATTAGTATAAAAAGGTGATAGCTGTACACAGACCTCATCTGTGGGGAGAGTAAACCCTTAACATGCAGAGGAAAAGCTGCATGTCAAATCACACCTTTTCTCCTTAATGCTTTCCTGTAATACATGCAAGCAATCACAACAGTGCTGCCATGTCCTCTGCAACACACAGGGGGATTCTTTTCCCCCAATAATTTAGATGGCCATGACTGTGACTTTAACCATGCATAGCTGTGCAAAGCCTGGCTTCCTCCAGAAGTAACTGGTACCTGCTTTCAGGTGAACAAACCCATGCTTCAGTTGTAGTCACTGCAGACCTTTTAATGCTATGTAGATCTGTACTCTGAACAGTCCACAGGTTACAAGTGAACTTTACTCTGATTTCCATCACTGTCTGTGTCAAGAGATAGAAGCCAATATAAGACAGCAATGGGAGGCGTACCACTGTGACAGCGGCAATAGGAGTCTGAGCACTGGCAATATGGGATGATACAAAAATTACTCATGACTTCTGTGGTGCCTGTGATACCAGTCAAGGCATACTATTACGGCATATCATGGATCCTTCTCTTCCCCATCCTCGAGCCCTTCCACTGGAACTAAGCCATGTAGCTATAAAAGCCTCCTTCACTCCAGCTGAGGATCAAAAAGACACTGAAGGCCACGCAGGCTCCCACCTCTCCCCAGCAAAACACACTCTTGGTCAGCAGGTGGAGAGTGGAGGTGAATGAGGGAGAAGGCAGTACTACTCAAAAGAGAGGGACCAGGGGATGCCAGAGCAGCTTCCACCTCCTATTGCAGCCCATATGACGAAACCACGCTAGTGACAGTTTGGAAACAAATACCATGAAGGTTTCAAATGCTACTGCTTGTCAACTGAATCCATTTCCCTCCATGTCTGTTTTTTTCAATACAATAAATTTGATGCTTACCTAAATCAGTCCCTGAAACTTAGCTGTCTTCCAGAACCAGAAATATCCTTAAGCATGTGCACAGTGGCAGCACGATTTGTGTGAAGCACACATGGTCAACTGCGTTGCCAAACACGGAATCACCTGACAACATTTGCATCTCTCCTGCAGGGGTGGTACATGGGGTGTAGCCACAGGGAACAGTTGCACTGGGGACCATTTCCCTAATACCTACAAAAATTATGAAGCTTCACTCTGCCCTAAGAGCTGCACCTTGCTTACTATATTTCTGTTACTTGGCTATCTGAAGTGTGCAAAAACCCCTTCCCTATTTTGAAGCACACTTTCAACAGCTACACAAGACTACAACGCATTTCCTTCAGTTGCTGGCTTATTGAACTAAACTTCAATCTCCAGTCAGCACCACAGTATCAAACAGCTCCCTGGGAAATATCAGCAATGGAGCCCAAGGTGCAGAGAGTCTCTTCCTCGCACCAAAGCCCAGCAGCCACACGAAGCCACTGCTAACCCAACCATCATCTGGCATGATCAGGGTGGCACCACAGCCCTCCTCTTCTGCAGGCTAGGAAGACATGTGCCGGGTCAACCTGGTGGCCCCAGGTGTGGCCTTCTCCCCAAGGCCCTCCTGGGCAGGGAGTGCAGATGCTGCTGGACCCTGCCCAAACACAATTCCTGGCATCACAGGAGGTCACAGAAGGACCATGCAGTGCTTGCCTGGGAAAGGGGACCTTGGGAGTTCAGGCAGAACTGAAACTTGGTTGCATAGACTCTGTATTTCCTCAATACATCATCACTCTTTTTCTCAGGAATGCATCAGGAGAGTGTTATTACTAAAAATGCTACTAATTCCCTGAAAAACACCAAGTTGAAATCAATCCCACAAACTTTCCCAAGATCAATAGGTTTTAATGAACACAGAAAACATACTCTGTAGCAGCCACGGGCAAGTACCCGGAGACCAAGCTACAGTAATAAATTGCACCTGCTCCAGCATTTTCCGGGCAGGGAAAAATTGACATATCACTAAGCAGGCTGTTGCTCAGCTCAAATGCCCACAGGATCTGAAGGACCACAAGATGGGTGACCTGCATGGTGACTTACCACAGCAAAGCACAGCCAGGACACAAAGTCAGATCTGCTCCCCACAGAAGGGCAGGGTTTTGGCACGGAGCTCTCAGTTGACTGAGCAGCCCACACCACAGAGTCAGTTCCTCTGACGGAGCAATGTGGGCACAGAAAGTGACTGCAAGTCAAAGGGGCTGCTTCCTACAGTACAGGGTCCTGGTGCAGCCTGTTTATCTCTCAGATGGTAAAAAGAATATTCAGTCCTGCGTTTCAGTCATCAACAGTCATTTTCCTAGTATTCATCCTGGGAAATTTTTAACAGGTTAACTCTTCTCCTAGCTGTTATCATCAATGGAAAAGAGACAACAGTGTGAAAATAAATCTTACAGATAAAAGGAGCAAAAATGTTGGTTTATGTCTTTTACAGTGAAACCTGATATTAAGTGTGTTGTTCCATCATGAATTTTCCAGAAGACTTGAGCATCACATCCTATTTTTGCCCAAGAGGTATGACTCAGATTTTCACTTTCTGGTAAATTCCATAAATATTTGATAATCAAATGCAACTTCTGTTATGTCAGCTAAGCAGCCTTCCTCATTCTAAAGCCCCAAATTCTTTTTACATGAAGCAGGAAAGGAATTCACTTCTAACAATGACCCTGCAATTCCATTTTACAATTTAAAACACAATTACATTTTACAAGTTAAAATTTTGTAGCAAATGCACCATTTTTCCAGGATTTAATATCTGGTATTATTTCCATATATTAAACAATACAAAAGATTTTACTGGTTGAACTCCTGTAATAGCAAAATCATAGCAACATAAATATGCAAAGGATCTTATTACAACATTACACTTTTCTCATCCATCTCATTCTGTACTACTGTGTTAAGGAGATCTAAGTATTCTTAGAGGTATGTACAATGGAAAAAATAAATACCCCTTTTAATGAATTCCTCACAAAATTCTCCCTCTCCCCAAATCATAGAATTGTTTAGGTTGGAAAAGACCATGTTCATCAAGTCCAACTGTTAACCCAGCACTGCCAAGTTCACCACTAAACCATGTCAAGGGTTACATACACATGTCTTAAATATCTCCAGGGATGCTAAACTCCACCACTTCAATGGACAGCCTGTTTCAGGGCTTGACTACCCTTTCAGTAAAGGAATTTTTTGTAACTCCAGTCTAAACCTCCCCCAGTACAGCTTGAGACCATTTCCTCTTGTATTTCCTCTTGTTCTGTCACTTGTTACTTGGGAGAAGAGACCAACCCCTACCTGGCCACAACTTCCTTTAAGGTAGCTGTAGAGAGTGATAAGGTCTCCCATGAGCCTCCTTTTCTCCAAGCTAAACAACCCTCGCTCTTCATGAGACTTGTGCTCCAGATGCTTCACCAGCTCCTGCTGCCCTTCTCTAGACACACTCCAGCACCTCAATGTCTTTCTTGATGGGAGTGGACCAAATCTGAACACAGGACTCAAGGCATGGCCTCAGCAGTGCTGAGTACAAAAGGACAGTCACTGCCCTGCTCCTGCTGGCCACGCTGTTGCTGCTACAGCCAGGATGCCATTGGCCTCCTTGGCCACCTGGGCACACTCTGGCTCATGTTCAGCCACTGTCAAGCACCACCCTCAGGTCCTTTTCCACCAGCAGCTTTCCAGCCACTCTGTCCCCAGCCTGTAGTGCTGCCTGGGGTTGTTGTGACCCAGTTGCAGGGCCCAGCACTTGGTCTTGTTGAACCTCACACAATTGGCTCAGCCCATGGATCCTGTCCAGATCCCTCTGCAGAGCCTTCTTGCCCTCCAGCAGACCAACACTCCTGCCCAACTTGGTGTTGTCTGCAAAATCACTGAGAGTATATTCAATTGCCTTGTCCAGATCATTGATAAAGATACTAAATAGAACCAGCCCCAGTACTGAGCCCAGGGGAACACCACTTGTGACTGGCCAGCAGCTGGATATAATTCCATTCCACCACTCTCTGGGCCCCGCAATGAAGCCAGCTTTTTACCCAGGCATCCTCATGACACTATCAATGATTTAAATTACTCAAATACCTATTAACATCTAAATCCAACTGAATTCACTGGGAATACGGCATTTGAAAATCAAGATATTTCTTTAGGTGCTTAAAAAGGATTTGTTAAGTAATGCCATACATCCAGATTCCACTATCTACAAAACTTGTTATTCAGAATTAAATAAGATTACATAAACCCACTTATTTTTAATTAAAATTAGTTTGTATTTTGAAAACTCAACAATTAACAATGTTTAGCTACATTAATAACTCCTCCTCTGGAATGCTTCAAAAGAAAAATTAAATTATATTCTTTTTAATAACTTGTAGATTTTAAAAATGCCCAGTTATAAATGAAAGGACTACAGAATAAATGTAGCAAATGCACACATTCAATGCTATTAAAAGGCAGACACATGAGATCTCATGTATCTTGTGCCATTTGTAAAAAGGTTGTTTTATTATCAGTGTAACTAATCACAATGAAGACATCTCTTACAATCAAAGACATTATAATGAATTTTCTTTACAGCTACAGAGAAATGGGATTTGCTGTTCCATATCAAACTAGAACAGGCTGTATAAATTCTTCATATTTATTGTTAAATGTAACTTTTATCTATAAAATCAGCCATGAAATATTAAAAACTGAAACAACAGAATTTATATCCTTTACTTAATTTAGTTTAAACGGTCTATTCACTAAAGAGAGGGAAAAAAGGTTACATATGTATTATAATGTCCTCTCCCCTCTCCCCCATAAGCATTCCCATTATAAACCACCTAGTTTTCGGAATTTACAACGCAGCTGTAAAAATCCACTTCATACTTAAAGTTGGTATACTTTTCCTTTTACAATTTAAAAAAAAATTCTGTTTCAGAAGGAAGGCAAGAAAGAATGTGAGAGAAGGGGAAAAGCAATTAGACTAAGAATTTTAATGCTTGGCCAGTTAAATCAGTTAGTAAGAGCCATCTATTGTAATTCATACCCATCTTCCCACACCATCCTCTGAAGAACCATTGGGAGCCAGGTTCAGGCTATCTTATCCTGCTGCTATCTCCTGAAGTCAGCTATACAACGGGGAATTGGACAAAGGGAAAATAAGTGAGAACAGCAAAGAGCATTAAAATCACCTGTGTCAGAGAAGAGACAAGACAAAACACATCAGCACATCTTAAAAATGACAAACAGACAAAACAGCATGTACAAAAACAGTTCTCCCAATTAAAAGATATAAGACTTAAGAATTCAGGAACTGGTGATTGAACAACATAGAGTGCAACCAAAAGTGAACAGAAAGATACGGACAGCTAAAAACCATCAGAAGTTCATAGAAGCAAAAGAATTAAAAGGTATAAACAGGTCTTGTTTAAGACAGCATGGAAAACAATTCATACATAAGACGGGAAATTCCAAAATAATGCATGAAATAAAGCAACAAGAGACAAGCAACCTATGACCTTAAGGCACAAGCTACAACCTAGGCTATTTCCTGCTAGCAATATCTTTCTTTCACCTTTTCCTGGAGCACAACAAAAAGCACAAAAATGAAATTTACCTTTATTTTCAGAGTTCCCCTTTTACAGTCTGAAAGATACAGAAAGAAGTAGCAAAGGAGCAAAACCCTGCATTGCTCTCACAGTGCAGCTGGTGAGTTGGACAAGCTGGAGAGAGCAACATCAGAGCTACACCTGCTAGCTGCCGGCAGACACTGTCTCAGGGGCACCAGGGAAGCTGGCAAAGACCTGAAGCCCAGAGATGCTCCCATGTGCCCCAGGTGATGCTGCACTCTTGCTTAGAGGAAACTACCAAGGCCATGCGTTCAAACGTAGCTTTTATTTAGTCTTCAACTAAATTTATTCATCAGAAAAGCCTCTCTCTTAGCAATTCTTTAACTATAGTCCATGTATATATATCTTGCAAATAATTCCCAGAACAATACAAATAAGCAAGCTTTATGAATTCATTGGTTCTCTACAGTGATTCAGGCTTAGAGGTAGTCACAGTTTTAAAAACTAACCTTCACAGGTAGATCTTTTCGTGGACTAGATTAATCTGGCATACACAGACAGCAGAGGGATATTTCCAAAATATGCATAAAGAAATAAACACAGTGCAAAGATATTACCTACACACCTTCCTGCCACACACTCAAAAAAGGTACATGACCAAAAAGAACTACAAAGTATGAATTTTAAGGACCTACGAGACATTGATATCATTCATTATTTTGATATCATTTGATTTGCAATAGAGATGAACAGTGAGGAACAAGATAAAGAACGAGAAAATTGGTGCTCTATGACAAACATATTCTTAAAACAACCAGACTCAAAGAGAAAAGGCTGCAAGTGTAAAATCAATTACCAGTTTATGGAGTTTATGTTAGATCACCATAGGAAAAAAGATGAAGGGAAAGGCTGAACCAAGCAGCAAGGATCCTCTAAGGGATCCGATGGTCCCATGGCACAAGAATCTGCTCTCAATTCCCAAAATTGAACAGTCCAAAATCACTTACGTCTGTATGTTAGCCACTGCTGTACTGCTCAATGTCAAGATTTAAAATATCTGAATCAGAAATTGAGACCTGGAGTTTTAGGTACTGGTGTCTCACATCCGATACACAGAGGGAAGAAATAAATCCAGCTCCCTTTCAACCAGCATGACTAGAGAAAGACAGTGAGCACAAGTCCTAAGCCTAGAAAATGAGAGCTGCTAAATCTGGCACCCTGGAGAAGATACAGACTCTGCAGAGCTACTACCATATTATTTACTGCTCACAAACCTGAGAATCTTGTTCTTGTGCCTAGGGCATGCCTGGTGTGCAAGCGCCCCGAAGCAGCCACCTAAGCAAAGCCTCCTGCTCCTCCAAACCTAATGCAGCTGTTCCACAACATGGTGTCCACTACTCCTGCAAACAGAGCCTTACACATCTCATGCAAGGACTAGTAATCTTTGGTGAAGAGTCAGTAAAATCCACATTCACTCGAGGAGCAGTTCTATACTTCATGTCAAAAAATGCACAGACGAGATTATTTCATTTGAATTCGCCGTATTTATTAGAATTTTTGGTCAAAATGTATTAATTACAAAAACATGTACTGAACAAACAAGAGAAAATATTTATTAATTGTTCTACCTGGCAGCTCTTATTTAGTGGAAGGTCACTGAAAAATCATTAGGAGTGCTTTCAAGAACTATTCAAACAAACATTTCCAAAAGCAAAACCTCAACAATATAGCTTTTAATAATAAAGCATATTTTACTAAGTACAAGAATTTTGGGGCACACTAGTTCTCAAAATGTGCCTTTAAATTACCCCTATTTGGAATGACTAGAATGACTGTATGTCATGTATGTCATGTATGTATTAGCCACACATTTTAACACTGCTTTATCCAGTCAGCTCACTAAATCATTAAAAATATACACGACTGAGCTTCAGTTTGACCTGCAATGACTCCTATATGTACTCTCAAAATTAACACAAGCACTGAATGCTACTAATCTTCAACTTGTAATAACTGATCAAAGAATACTGCCCTGTAATTCACTACAAGCTAAAATCATAGCGCTGAACTATGCATTTTCAAACAAGTGGTTTATAGCTCTAGATTTAAAATGCAAAGTTTCCATTATATTTAATAATTAAAATGCATGCTGTGTTATGGTTACATTTGGTGACTGGATTAGTAGTACCCCAACTGAGTTAAACAATGCCTTTTTCCTATTAGAGTTCATATTACCATATTGTCTATTTGTTTAAGAAAAGAAAGAAAAAAAGCACAGCAAGGAAGAAGGAATAAAAAAGAAATATGAATATCAAACATACTGAAAGACAGTGAGGACCAAGACAGCAAGAAGACCTGGTATCAGCAAAATATACGCTAGCTGAAAGCAGAAAAGCTGAAATATCTGTGCATTTAAAGTATGGAAACTTTTAATAAAAGGAATATTCTCCCTTTGTCAATAAGGGTTCTCATTCAAAGTAAAGGGTATAAAGCTCAGTTTGTTTTCCTGGATGCGGTTGCTACAAATTGAGGGAATACAGACATCACTGTCAAAGAGCAGACTCTTTCAGGCTGTCAGCTTCTTAATCAGGGTCTGACTTCACTGGAAAGTGTGAAATTATGTAATTATTTATGCTTTGCAATTCTGACGGTTTAAACAAATCCAGCACTATGAACATCATCTTTTATAATGCAAAATTCCTACTGCGATTTTATTTTAGGGAATATACCTTTCTTTTCCCTGTGCTTTCTAGGTGGTTTATTCAAACAAAATTTGAATATTATGTGAAGTACTTCTTTTCTCCAAATACAGATCCCATAGAGCTTAGAAATAAAACTTACATGGATGAAAAATAACTGAAAAATAAAGTAAAAAATAAAATCATGGCCACAGTGACATCAACTGAAGTTTTCTCAGCACTGTCAGTTATATTGCCACCCAAAACTCTAATTACAAGTCTAAAGACCTTTGAGTACTTACAACAAAAGTATAAATAAAATATTACTTGACCCCATAAAAAGACATGCTCCTTACATTCCGGCACTTCCATGCAATATTTAAGTACAAACTTCAGAGATTGTTTTCATTTCAAGTATATTTTAATTATCTTGGTACCAGTAGCAGATTGGAAGACAAGCTTGTGTGCCTGAAAGCTCTCCTACTTCTCCCTCTGTAGTAGCTGGCATAATATATTGCCTCTGCCTGTATGCCATCTCCTCAGAAATTCATCCCATCATAGGGTAAATACCCTTTGCACACAAAATACAAAGGTACGCATTCTCCAAAAAAAAGTTTTAACACTCACCCTCAAAATACACTTTACTGAAATCAGCAACATCTAAAATCACGATGATGTGAATGAAAAGAGAAAGTATTCTTGCAAGTCAACCTCTAACAGCAAAGTTCAGCATGTTTTTTACCTGGAAATGGAACCTGAATAGCTTGACCACAGCTAGCAAAATGCATTGTCAGGTTTCCACTTGTCCTCTCCAAAAAACACCTTCTGTACCCAATGACCTTGTGCCCAGGAAGGATTCTTGGGTTTGAGAGAAGGTGCTTTTATGTCTCATCAGACGCCTGCTGCAGAGAAGATGAAGGTCAATGCCAGACCTACATCAACCTTCTCTTCAGTCTCTTCCTCCTCCTCCTCCCTCCTCAGGTGGCCAGCCCTGTTGCAAACTCCTTGGGTGACACAAAGAAAACGAGACAGGGAACAAAGCCTGTGTACAACCCTCTGCAGGTATCAGAGGCACACACAAAGAAGTCAAAGCAATACCTGTCAAGAATTTTTGAGCTACCTAGATTAAGAATGGCACTCACTGCATCTTTGACACTTAAAGTCTAATGAGAAATAACTAAAGAAAATAAAGCATTTTTTTTCACATAACATATCTGCCAAGCTCCTGGTACCAACAAGTAACAACACTGTGTTATAAAACCTCTGCTCAAGAACCAACCTGATTTTTGGGGTACGATTTAGACCAAAAAAAAAAAAAATTCAATTTTATTTCCTTGGTTCTGTATTCAAAAGCTATGAAATGGAGAACTTGTGTCAGGTTCTGACTTTTATCATTTTGACACAAATTGAAAAAATTCTGTTAAACTAAATGGAAATATTCCGATTTACAGTCAGGTAAATAACATCAAATTCTAGTCCCAGGTTTTCTTTCCTTCCTGATTAAATTACATTAATGTACACTCTAAACAAAACAACTACTACTATCCCTGCTGCTTTATTCACAAGAATAACTTATCTGTTAAAAAAATACTACTTGGACATAAACATAAAATCCTAAGGGTTCTTCACACGTCTGTCATCTATCTAAAGCCTTGCAACAAAGAGGCTTTAGCAGTATCATAGTACATGGTGACAGAGACTGAAATAGTTCATGCCTCAAACACTGATATAAAGTTTTGCTAATTATAACAAAAACTGCATAAAGAAACTACAACCAAAGAAGCTTTGGTGAAGATACCTGACTGGGACTTTGGACTGAGAGTCAAACTGCTGAGATTAGATAAAGGGAAACCTATTGTTCAATCATCTTAGGCTGAACGAATGGAATGGATCCACAAAAGGCCAAAGCCACCAGCTGCACTGAGAATCACCTCTGGCTAAGTACTGGGGTGGGGGAGAGCACAGCTCACAAAGCCAGGGCTACACAGACTCCCCCGCAGCCGAGGGGGGAGGAGGAGGTTTTGGGTGCAGTGGCGTAGTAATTTCTGGTGAGAGGCAATACACACCCATCCTCCCTTACACAAACTGGCCCAGGGTGGAACCCCCAAGCCCACAGGCCACATCCATGGGACAGTCACATGAGAGGCAGCTGGGGGGGTGTCAAAATCCATCACAGACCCCAAAGTGCTGGGCCTTGCCCCACAGGACTGCACGTCATGCAACAGATCCAGAGCCTGCTGCAAGAGGCTGTCCCTCCCCCGGGGGACATGCCTGGACATTGCCTGAGTGTATATTAACCCATGGGATTCTGTGCTTTTCAAGGGGACCATCACCACCAAGAAGACCAGCTGGGGAGGATCAACTCAACATCGTTGGGATCCACGGATGGTGATATTCTTTTATTCTGTCTGTCACTCTCTTTTGTCCCCCCCACCTCTTTTGCTACTTCTCCTTTTCTCTCTTCTCTTCTCTCTCTCCCATATTTACTATCAAATAAAACCCACAGTATTGATTGGCATATGGTCTCATTTGCCCCTTAATTCGAGCAGAGGTATCTCTAAGAACCTTAATAATTGGATCATAACACTAGGACACCAACATATCGTCCTAAATTTAGGGCAGAAGTAAACCTGCTTCTGTCAGGAGCTATAGGCCATAGTTTCTCCCTAAAATACTTTTATTAATCTGATGCATATATGAGACAGCAAAAACCGCACCACTGTATTCTTACACAGAATGTACCAAAAAAAGGCTCAACAACTAAATATTGCATCTTTGCATTCTTGCTAAAAGGTTTGACATAGTATTCATTGCCATATTATTCCTAATTAGCAGTTTAAGCTTGTTAACAAGAACAGTTCATTTAAGGTAAACAGGAATTATCTTTCCATTGTATAGGTAAGACTTGTAAATAGGACAGCTCATAAATTCTAAGACAAGAGCAACTAGAAAACTATTCATTAAGGCTTGGGTTATAAATTCAAAACATGAAGCATAACATGCTTAAAGAAGAAGGTTTTATTTTTAAAAGCATTCATTAGGCTCTCAACTTCAAGCCTCAAACTTGTAAATAATTTAAAATGAAAATGCAAACAACAGGCAGGGGAAAAAAACAAATGCAATTCAAATCAGTCCATTGTTGTACCAATAAAACTCAGAACAATAGAAACTAAGTTGGCAGATATTGAAGACAACATCCAGAAAACATCTTTATGTACTGTATCTTTGAACTTGCATGTTGTGCTAGCACTGGATCCAATCAAGAAAAAAATTAGCTCTGAGTTACAACAAGACTTTGCCCAGTAAAGGATACACATGCTGAACTAATAATTTTTAGTATTTATGGCACTTTATTCTGGAGCTGCCAAAGCAAACAAGCAAGCTGCAGTTTATCAATGCTTTTGGATTTTATATTTATCCATTCTGACTTTTCAGAAATTTATATCCTATTAACAATTTATATAACACAACGCAAGAAACCCCCCCCTTCCCTTTAAGGTAAACCTTGGTTGCCTAACATGGAGAGCATGAAAAGGAACACCCTTACTTCACTGGCATTGAAAATGGAAAACAACAACGAAAGTAAGAAATCAAACAAAAAACAAAAGGATCACTGCTGTCCTCACTGCATATTGTGTCCCAAAATCCAATGTCAATACATCCCTGAAGAAAGCGTGTTATGTACCAAGAAACAAGGAAAGTGCAACATTTTGCCTTCACTGAATTTACTTGGTTTGCTATCCTTTTCTCAAGGACTTGGAACAATCCAACTTAAATATTCAATGTCACTTAGACATTCAATGGAAGAGAAGCATGCAACAGGAATGCCTTGTGGCATTGCAAAATGCAAAACTGCCATATTCCTATGCCATGGTTGTGGAGAAAGATGTGCATAGATGCTGGGTATCCCAGGAACACCAAGACATGCTCCTTAGAAGCCTTCCACTTACTGGCTGCACCCCATGCACGAGGAAATCCGACACTTGTCAACCATCCAAGATTTCCTGCATGGCTGCAGAACATTGAGCAGGAAACCCTGGCACACCCAGTGAGCTCTGGGCATCCAGCAGGATGTGACTCAGCTACATCACACACACAGCCAGCACAGGGCTTTGTGGAGGCACCAACCCTCCAGGCAGTGCAACAGCAGCAAGTCTGACGCTTCCATATGTGAACCAAGATGGAAAGGTCACCCCTGTCCATGCTTCTCCCTTGGATACAGAAGTGGGTGATGCCAACATGCTACACACCACCAGCACAGGTAAATTAAGTCTCCTCCTGATAAGGTGTCCTAAAGCCAACTCTGCATATGTCACAGCAAATGTCTCATATGTCCATAGCAAATGTTTACAGCAAATATTTACAGCAAATGTTTAAATAAATCCAATCTCTAACCCTCTGAATGGAAACAGGTGAAGGTCACAGGCTCTTGCAGAGTGAGCCTGAACTTAAAAACCTGACTAAAGAGGGAATTCACATATATACAGCCATACCAGAGCTCTTGAGGCCATCCAAATGGCAACATAACAATCTGTCTTTGATTAAATCAGAATTCGTGTCAGGACCTCCACACTTTTCGAACTTCTTGCTGGAATGTTTCCTACAGAAAAACTTATATACCAGGTAACTGTATGGATTCCATTAAAAAAAAAAATCACATGAAACAATGACTTCCATACAAAATGATGATTTAGTATTACTATTTGGATCAGTTTTGTTACCCCTTGTAATTCCATTGGATTTTAATATTTATATGTATTTTTTACACCTTGCTGCCTATATTTTTGAGAAGAACTTTTGAAATACCAAAGATGGGGCTAAGGACAGCAAGAGACTTTAAAACTACAATGAGATAAAGAAATAACAGCTAGAAAAACATCTATATACACACTTGTAGGAAAGTAGTAACCGACAGAGATGTATACATTCAGATCTATATACTGAAATACTGCATACACCAACTCTGCACACCTCCTGAGCCATTGCATATGCCACACACACATAAAAACTTGTATGTTTAGACTCAGAAAGACAGAAGCAATTAAAATTTATGCTTGCACCAGTAAGGATCCAAAAAACCTAAAAACATCCACAGCCTCACAGCCCACTTACACATAACCCATACTGTTGCAGACAGTAATTCAGTAGTAGGCCAGACTACTGAGAAAAAGTCAGCCTCTTGTAGAACAAGCAAACAAAACAAAACAAAGCAAAAAAAATTAGCAATCAACAGCCCTGCTAACACAGGACTGGAAAGCAGTTACAATCATGCAAACAGGCATTTTACTTTTGGAACACCATTACTGCCTGTTTCTAGAAGGCACACAGGCTATTTCTTTGTAAGGATGTGTGTGAATTGGGTAGCACTCACTGTAATTTTCCTTTTTGCACAAAGGAAAAAAAGTAGCTAGGTTTTTTTCTGCTATAAAGCTATAAATTGGCAATGTTTTTTAAGTTTGGGATACAACTTTCTTTCATATTCCCATGTTGAAGAACTGAGATTAAGTAAAACATGAGACCTACCACATTTATTTAACATGAACACCTAGAATGGGCTACAAACTGTTCTGTAACTACAGACCCTTCGCTGGCAGATGGCAGAAACAGGATTAACGGCATTCACAAGTGCAGAGCAGGAAAGCAGGTATCGTTCCTGTTTTAAACATACAACATCTTTCTGCAAAGCAGAAAGTCACTTTTGGAATTTCTGCAGGTGAGAAATTAAAAATTACATGAATCTCTTTGTATTTTTTGCTTCTTCACTGGTTTTATACACACAGGCTAATAAACATTCCGAGTTTACATGTTAACACAGCCCAAAAAAAAAAAAAATCCAGTTTAGAAGTAGGTATAGGCATATTTAAACTTTTATACACTTTTGTGTAACCATGTAAGAATGTCCACTGCAAAAGCAAACAGACCAAAGATTAAACCACTCTGATGTTATTGGAGAGATTTCACATGAACTTTGACACCACAGGCCAGGCAAGATTTAAGCAATTTGCAATGCCAGGTCCCATACAATCCTACTCCTAACTCATTCTCTCCAAGATACCCATGGTTAACCCTAAGCCTTTTAGTACCAAACATGGTACTTGCCTGAGTGAAGTCAGCCTCTTTTCTCAAGCAACCAGAGACAGGACAAGAGAACACAAGTCTTAAGCTGTGCCAGGGGGAGTTTAGCCTGCACATGAGGAAGAGTTTCTTCACACACAAGGTGATTGGACATTAGAATGGACTGCCCAGGAAAGTGGTAGAGTCACTGTCCCTGGAGATGCTTAAGGAAAGACTGGATGTGGAACTTAGTGCCATGGTCTAATTGACACAGTCGTGCTGGGTCATAGATTGGACTTCATCTCAAAGATCTTTTCCAACCTAGCTGATTCTGTAATCACTAGTGAGGCACACTGCTCATTTCTTTCATGCCTTTGTGTCCACCAAGAACCGCTGTCGTTGGTTCTGCTCCTTCCACTCAGGTTGCACGGGAGGAGCAGTGCCTCCATGCCTTGGCTGCTGCTGGTCAGGCACTGTGTGATGCAGCTGCACCTCAGGCAGCAATGGCAGCACTGGTGGCTGTGCTACCCCGAGGCAACAAGGCCAACACAAAACAAGACCCTTCTGGGGTAGAAGAATAACCCCGAATGCTCTTCTGGGCATCTGCTGACAATCTGTCAAAGTGAAAGAACTATTTCCATTTGGCTCCTCACATAACACAGAGCACAGCAGAGACACCACTCTGCAGCATGTCTGGTTTTGTGAACACCCGAAGGAACCACAGCCACTACATCTGTTCAATCACATCACCTTGTTCTTCTCCCCAAGCTTTCAAAAGCATAAGTTATACTGCAGATTTCAAAAAGTCAATGCTTTAGTACCTTTAACATGCACCATAGTACCATGGCATTAATTTCAATGAATGACTAGACCAGGTGTCTCTTAAACCAATGTTTTTATTTGATTGATGGGGTCATCCATCCATGCAATGAAGCCTTTCTGTTTTCCCAAGAAAGAGAATATTTAAATTCTAAACCACATTAGAAAATTCAAACATAGGAGCCACCAACAATTCCAGTTTAACCACATTTCATGTGCCAGTCTGTCTGTAAATTTCAGCTCATGCACAAAACCATAACACTGTACACACTTAAAAAATTAATAAAAAAATTAACCAGGAAAAGTAAAATGATCTCATTCTTAATGTTGTGAACACTAATGCAAAAATGTTCTTCACTGCAATAGGTTGGGTTTAATGGAGTACTGTGACTGACATCTGCTTCACACACATTCGAACTCCAAGTAATGGTTTTCCATAAAAAGAGACAACACAGCTGAAGTTTTAAAAGCATTTCTAACAAAGAAAACTCTCACGCAAATAAATTAGAAGTCTTTGATGCTGTTACTATACAATAGTTCCTATAAAAGAATGATAGTAAAGGATTTAACTCAGGTCGTTTGAATTATATTTCCCAAAATGCTAATAAAACTGACATGTTTGAACACACTGAAAAAGTCACAGTCCATCATCGTGCTGTCACATCAGTGCATTTGACTTTTTTTAAAATGTATGGATTATACAATTACTGCCAGGCTCCATATTTTATATGTAAAAGCTACAATCTGATTATACGTCCACACTGAAATAATTTATGAAATAAGGATGGAATGACTGCAATGTTACTTCTATGATGAATATAACTTGCTGTGAGTAGTGTAGAAGATTGCAAGAGAGACCAGACTGAAGCCTGTAATTGTCTTCATCTTTCATGAAGAGGTGTGACCTGGGAAAAATATAGATCCCAGAATCGAAAGCTCCAGCCTCATACAAACGTCTTGATTACTCATGTTCTGATAGAGGAATGGAAAATTTATAGTCTTCACATGCCACACCTTTGGGTTATTAAGGTGAGAATCACAGGGAATGACATCCAGTGTTTAAATTGTATGTTAGTCTGTTTTGGTTTTGCATCATCAGAAAATCCACCACTGCCACTCTTACCCTTGCACTCTCAGATTTCCATTATTTACGACTCCCCAGGTGTTTACCATCATGCTTACTATGATATGGATATGATAAGGATAAACACAAGCACATGACAAAGTCAAGGTCTTGCAAGTCTGCACTAGTAAAACTACACAGAGAAACAGAGGCACCGGAAAACAGAAATAAAACTTTTAACTATGTAAATTCTGAGATCGCTACTAGCTATAGCATTCAGATCACAAATGTCTTCTCCTTTCCTTCCTCCAACACGACATTTAATATTAACATTATGGTTCACAGGCCACACTAGTTATTTGAAGGAGCAACAGGAAACCTGTCACAGCAAGTTAAATTCAACAAGATAAAATCACAGACTCATCAAATGGCTTGGGCTGGAAGGGACTTTAAAGGTCACCTAGTTCCACACCCGTGCGATGGGCACAGACACCTTCCACTAGACTGGGCAGCTCAGAGCCCCATCCAACCTGGCCCTGGAACAGCTGCAGGGATGGGGCATCCACAACTTCTCTGGGAAACCTGTGCCTATGCCTCACCATCCTCACAGTAGAAAATTTCTTTCTCATATAGAGGATATAGGAATGATAACTTATCCCTCAAAGGCCACCTAAAATAGTTTTGGTTTAATGATCTTTCCTACCACAGACACACACACACCCCTAGAAATGTATTAACATTGCTATGCTATTTATGGGAACTTGCTTTCCCTGCCACAATCTGACAAGTTCCCTAAGAATCTACCGACTCCCTACCTAGATCGGACAAAACCATGTTGAAAATCACAAGACTGTGAGAGCACAGAAAGCACGCTTGACTCAAGAGCCTGACCTCCAGAGGAGGGCAGAAAAAAGAGTGAAGGGTCTGGAGCACAAGTCCTATAAGGAGTGGCTGAGGGACATGGAATTGTTTAGCCTGGAGAAAAGGAGGCTCGGGGGGACAAGCTCGGGGGGGACTTTATCACTCCTTTCAACCACCTGAAAGGAGGATGTGGCCAGATGGGCGTTGGTCTCTTGTCCCCGGCGACCAGCAACAGGACATAAGCACAAAAGCCTCAAGCTGTACCAGGGGAGGTTTAGGCTGGACACTAGAATTTTTTAACAGACAGTGTGATTAGACATCGGAATGGACTGCCCGGGGAGGTGATAGAGTCTCTGTCCCTGGAGGTGTTTAAGGAAAGACTGGACGTGGCACGCAGTGCTATGGTCTGTTGACAACACAGAGTTAGGTATATTAGACGTCTTTTCCAACCTAATTCTGTAATACTACGACTGCTCTGCTTGGTGACTGAAGAGGAATAAAGGAAAAGCAACTACAAGCCTTCCTTTATCCCTTGTAAGAGCCACGTACAGAGCTCCTGCAGTCATATGCGTCGTCCCTCACCGCCAAACGCTGCACTTCTCAAAGCTCATCCCGGCTTATGCTACAGCAACCTTCGGGAAAGGAGGGGAAGTAAGAAAAGAAGGGTTCGGGCGGCTGAAACCACTCCGAGCAGCGCCGAACTCCACACGCTGACACTCCCGAGTGCCCTCCCCGGACCGACCTCGCCCACGCCGCGCCTGCGCAGACGCCGCCGCGCCAACAGTCCCCGCGCGGCGGAACGGGGGCGCTGCCCGGGGCTGTCCCGGGGGGCTGCGGCTCCATGGGGCCAGCGCCCGCCACCGCCGCCGTGCGCCGCTGTCTCCTCACGCCACAGCCCCGACCGGGGACTCGCGCGTGCGCACCGGCCCTAGGGAGCTGGGCGGAGGGCAGGGGGGGACACAGGGAACGGGGGAGGAGCCCGGAGCACGCGCCAGCCGACACCGCGCAACGCGGTGGCGACTCGCGCGCGGGTCCCCACCCCACCCAGTTCTCCCTCCCTCCCTTCCTTCCTCCATCCCCGCTGCCCTCGCCCGTCCCCGCTGCCCTCTCCGTCTCCCTCTCGTCTCCGCACTGCGCCCGCCCGCCCGCGGCAGAGCGGAAGGGAAGACCCGCCACGGCCCCGGGGCCGGATGCGGCGGCCAATGGGCGCAAGGGGCGCTCTTCCCGCCCTCGGCGCACCGGCCAATCGGCGAACAGCTTGGGAGGAAGCAGGCACGGGATTGGCTCGGTGGGTGCGCCGTAGCCCGCCCGCCCACGCAAAGGGAAAAAAAAAAAAGAAAAAAAAAAGAACGACGGCAGCGCAGAGGCCCAAAAAGCCCGAGGGGAGACGGCGACGCGGCGACCCCGTGAGCCCCCCTCCCGAGGGCCGAGGCAGCGGCTCGCCCCGCGCCGCTGGGCGGCGAGACGAGGCGGCCGCGTCGCGGCAGGCAGCGCTTACCGCGCGGGGGGAGCCGAGCGCCTCCGCTTGTGCTGAGCCGTGTCACCAGTGGCGCGCCGTAGATCCGCCGCGCTGCGTCACGCCCGGCGCGCGGGGGGCGGGGGTGAGGCGCTCTCACGTGACGCGGCGGTGCCGGCGGGGCGGGAGCCGGTGCGGAGACGCCGCTCGTGCCGCCACTCGTGCCGCCGCGAGCGCGAAGGGCCGCGCGCCCAACGGCCGCCGCCGCCGGCGCGCGCCCCGGCGCCATCTTGCCCTGCCCGGACATCGTCCCTAGCGTCCGGCGGCGGCTGTCCCCTCCTTCATCCTCCCGGGAAGGGATGGTCCCAAAAGGAAGGACGGAGGCCCGAGGGTTTTCCCGGGATGCGCGTGCCGGTGAGGCCGCAGCTTCGTGCCGCGGCCGGACGAGGGCACGCGGCGCTGGCAGGAGCCAGCGGGTGCGGCTTTGGAGCTTCCCGAAGCTGCCCTGTCCTTGGTGCGTGGCGCAGCCCAGCCTGCCTGTGGTCTCTCTTCCCACGGTAGTATTGCCGCTGCTTTGCGCCTCTGTCACCTTGGGCCGTGCAGGGGTGCGTGTAAAGTGGTGGTTCACATTCTCACCCTGCATCGCACTACAGCGAGACTTTGATCTGGTCCTTGGGAAAGCTGTCCTGGATTAGGGGAAAACAAGTCCTTGACGCAGAGCGCCTTCAGGCGAAGGTGGTGGCGGCGCTCCAAGCTGTACTTTAAGGGAGTACAGTTCAAGAGAGAAAGAGTTGAAAAAAGGCAAGGGGTAGGCAATTTCTAAAAGTATTTTCTGTTATAAAGTCGTGAAGAAACTGTGATGATGAATCCCTGAATGTTCTTTCCGTCTCTAAGCCAAGTCACATGATCAAATGTAATATCAAAGAAACATGGTTTAAGGAGTTCTTCTGACATCTCTGGTGTAATGCAGTTAGTTTTTTTACTGTTGCTTATTATTTTTAGAATTCAGGTTTCCCTTTTATGTCCTAATTACACACCATTATTTTGTAGAGTATCTTAGTTACACAGCATTTAGCATTCTTCAAGACCATGGCACAGAGATGTTAGGATGGGAATACATTTGCTGACTTTCCAGTCACACGGTGTGCACGAGCTTACCAACTAGAAGTGACAACTTACGGTTCTATGCAGCCAGTTCATCACTGCCTAATCTGTTAAATTTATGGCACAAGAATGCCGGTTCTGTTGTGGATTGTAACAACTGTAGGAATGGTTTGAAAACAACGCAGTTGCTGTGGCCTGAGCCCTTCGTTGAAGGAAAGTGGCGCACCCAAGATTTCATCAGTGTCTTGGGAAAGATGTGAAATGAATGAACAAAATCTAAAACAGTAAGAGTGCCATGCAGGACATTGGTAAGAGAGGGCTGTCTCCTTGTCCTGTCCCTAAGGATTATAGTACAGAATTTAATTGTTCTGTGTATAAAAGGAAATCTACACATGATACTGCTAAATTTGTAGTAAAGATATCTTTGGGATTTTAGATACGTATCTAGATTTAGTATTTTGAGCGTCTACAGAAAACACTGGCAGTTGTAAGAATAATACAATTAAGAACTATCTGATAGATCTTGATATTTTCCAGCATGGAGAAAAGAGATAAAGCAATCCTTTGATGTCCTTTAAGCTCAGTTTCTCTGCAGTTTACAAATGCCTTTCATATGCCTTAAAAGATTTGTAGGTCTGGGTCTCAGGTAGCACTGAGTCAGTCTGCCTGGTCCATCAGTTATTTCATCATTTGCTTACTGAGAGGAAACATAGTGGAGAAACAGACACGATCCAGGAAAGCTGGAGTTTTAAAAGTTAAAATATTTCTAGTAGAAAATGAAGAGAGGCAGCATATTTTAGGAATAGCCTGAAGAGGGAGCCATTGGTATGGGAGAAGTAGCATCTAAAGCAGAATTGCTATTAATCTTAGAAAAAACTATACCTGTACCAAAACCAATTAATCTTATTTTGTAATTCTAAGCTGTATTTATTAAATGTGTATGGATATCCCTACATTTAATGTTCTGGCTGAGGTATGTATAGAATTCTTAAGTTGTGCTGAAAAGTGGTTATTCTGTGTTCTGAAATATTTATGCTAATAAAAATATATTAGAATGCAAGCTGAATAAGTCAACGAGTAATTAACAAGGATTTATTTAGTTAATAAATTAGTTTGTCAATGGATTGTAAACATAGACTACATTTGTTTTCTAACAGAATATGACACTAGGAATGATTCTGTAGTTGCTATATTTCTACCACATCAAAATATTGATTTCACTAGGAATGTTGCTCATTTTAAGAGCAGTACCAGGTCTTTACTAGCTGTGTGACTTAAAACTCTCCCTACCTTTTCTTCTTAATATTCTGTGTTTGCTCCTGTACAGGAAACACACTCAGCTTTGTGATTACCACTACCAGAAATCAGACATTCAGCAGGATAAAGGCAGTCACCATAATACTATTACAACTCTGAATCATGGGGTTTCCCATCAAATTTTTTTAGAAGAAATAACCCATGACTCGATGATGGTGATCTCATAGGTAGAATGTCACTGGCAGGCTCTCCAAAGGACACCGTGGTGTCTGTAGGATATCAAGTTGTCAGCAGTACTGTCTATAAGGATTTCTTAACCACTATTGTTTTTTAACAGAGTAGCAAATTTTTGAAGAAAAGTTGCATATATCTTTCTTATGCTGTTACAACCCCTAAGATAACATGAAAGAGAATACTTAGGATATAAACACCAAGAACCTTTCTTGTGTCAATTACTTATGCATATATATACATATGTATGTATACCTTCCCTTTTTAAATGCAAGTTATTTTGCCCACTTGTCAAGGTGTGTGATTCAGGAAGCAAAGTGCAATATTTCAGTCTGACTAACCTGCTGCTGCATGCTGTTCAAACTGATGGAATTTGGTTGAGTCGGCATCCTTGGAAGTATTTAAAGGATGTGTAGATATGGCACTTAGGGACGTAGTTTAGTGGTGGGCTTGATAATGCTGGGTTCATGGTTAGACTCGGTGATCTCAAAAATGTTTTCCAACCTGACCAATTCTGTGAATCAGCCGTGGTGCTGTGATCCTGGTGCCTCGCTTAGCGCTGGCGCAGCACTGCAGTGATCCATGGCTGAGCTGGTTCCGGCACTGCTCGGCAGAGCGGCAGCCTGGCCAAAACAGGTGGGTGGCTTCTGCCCTATCAGCAGGATCACAGAGGGGCCAGGGCATTGCCAGCGCCACACTCGAGCACGGACGGGCTTGGCTGAGGCCACGTGGCAGCAGCTCTGATATGGATTTTTGGGGAGCTGCCCCTGTGGAGGGAACCACGGTGTCCAAAGGGATGGAGAGTGAGCCTGCACAGCCCCGCTCGGCAGCCAGGCAGCCGCGCCAGCTCTGCAAACCACAGGAGGTGTGGTCGCGTCAGGGCAGGGCTGCACCTTTGTGCCACCGCGGTCACGCTGCCCGTGGCACTCGCACCCGCTCTTTCATTATAGGCTGCACCTTCTGACTCACTTCGTGTTACCCTCTGGGTTTGCAGCCCAGTTGTGCCAAGGAGCTAGTTTGAACGACAAATAGTTACCCATTTTTACATAAACAAAATGCTCACCCATTGCTTTTGGGGTTTGTTTTTGTTGGTTTTTTTGGGTTTTGTTGTTGTTGTTGTGATATAAAGAACATTATGCAAGCAAGTAAAAATGTGATAAAAATTATGTGGTTTCCCAGCCTTTGCTGATGTAACTGCAATATAAATGTTTGAGAAAAATAAGAAGGAATGCACACAGATGTTAATGGAATACATAGAAGGGATTTGTTTGAATTTCTTATAATTACATAAAATCTATGAAAAAAATATAGCAGCTTGAAGAGAATAAAAGTTTTTTTTCAATTAAAATACTCTTTATAGGAGTTTACGTTTGCATGTAGAAGTTGTAAGAATTTGAAGGTAAACAAGATAGTGCTTGAAGTTCCGCCTCCTAACACACCAGAGGAACAGTGACTGCAAATCCTTTCATTTGGCCCACAAGACACATCATCCAGGCCTACTCTTGCCAGTAGCATTAAAAGCTTTCTATTCAGCGTGCAACACAGAACCATGGGAGGCATGGGTATCTATCTGCATGTGCACTGAGAGCTATCTTCGCAGAGGCACTTGAAGAGTCAGATGTGATCTTTCATCAGATCCTCAATAATCTGAGTTACATTTTTCTAAAGTCAAGTTACAGTCCAGCTGAGGAGTGATAAGAGAATTGTGTAACATCTATGATATGTAAAAGTCTAGAACAGTAGCCAACATCTCAAAAATAAATAGTAGAAATGGTCATAGAAAACAATTGTACATAAGCACAACCAATTAAACTGTTTTGCATACACAATACAAAACATGCAGACAGGAGACCTCACTTATGTCCCTGTGCATGCAGCTTTTAGATACAAACATCAATGTAATTATACCAATAAATCAGATGTCTTTTTCTTTCCATACTGACAAATAACTGAAGTTACTTGAAACACACAGGCAGAAGTTTTACCCATGGACATTAAGCCTTCAGGCTGTTCCCTCCAGAAAATCCCATGTTAAGATACACCAGTACCTATAGAGCACTACAGGTGAAAATCATTTTTCCTGGGCCCATACACTTTTGTGTGCACTTTAAAAGGGAGATTTAGCAAAGGCACCACAGACTGCCATTGCTGGCTTGTTCACCAGAAGTGCAGCTAGCACAGCATCTCTTTGTCATGGTTTTATTTATTTGCTTGTTAATTTGTTTAAAATATCTTTCATTCCACTGTGTTTCAATAAAAAGTGGTCTATATAAGTTTTGGTTTCCAGAAGCCCCCAAAAAAGCCAACTTTAGAAAGGATGTACTCCCAGGATCTTACTGGTCCTTCCACTGTGATGAAATGAAACTTTATCTTTTGAAGTAGTGGAATGTCAGGGTTGCTGCCAAATTGATGATGTTAACCCTGCCTATGGAATTGGATGCCTTGTCAGGAAGGCAATAATGCACAGGAGACAAGTAAAGCAGTATTAACTCTTGAATTTCTAAGTGTAAAAAAAGAGTGATGCAAACTTACATGAAATTCATGAGGGCTCTGCCACCACTTGTTTCTTCACACCAGAAGGGTATGTGTCAGGAGCATGTAAGGTTGAATATTTTCCGGTTTCTATTACAGAGATTTTCAAGTTTCAATTCTAAGCTCAGAACAAAAAAAAATCCCCTTCAATTTCACAAATAAAAATATTAGCATGATATTTGAATTATTCTTACAAATAGAAAAAAAATTAAAGAAAATTGTAACTGCATCTAAAGGATGGGGAACATGCAACTGGCTGGCACTTCATGTTATTTCACAGTGAGAGATCATCAAAAGGGTTCTGAGACAGGTAGCAATATCAGCATTATCCACACATGCACTCACAACATCTGGTTTCATTTAACTACGGATATGTATAAGGCTGTCTGGAGGCTGATACTGCCAAACTTCCAAGGATTTGGTTTTCTTTTACTGTGGGTTTTTAATAAAAATTAATTTAATTTTAATAATAATTCATTGCAGTAACATGAAAGTCATTTATTACCCTGTATTGTCTGTTATGTGTGAAGATGTCCAGCTTGCCAGAATTTACAGCTCTGCCACTATATAATTGATCTCTTGCAAACTCACAAAGCAAGTTTCTCAAATAGACATATCTCAAATACAAACATCGAGTCTGGTACATTATGCATCAATACAT
This sequence comes from Acanthornis magna, assembly GCA_036785705.1. Lineage (NCBI taxonomy): Eukaryota > Metazoa > Chordata > Aves > Passeriformes > Acanthizidae > Acanthornis > Acanthornis magna. The sequence goes on from JAWUZG010000017.1 coordinate 1,801,197, forward strand.
TAAGATTTAATGTGGCATCAGGTCAGAAAATAACATGCAAAAAAAGTCACGCTATATGAAATAGAGATTTAATCCTTATTTTTGTCTTCACTAAGTCAACATATTATCTACCTGGCACACACATCCTAGTTCTGTTAGAATTATATCCAGTGAAATGTGTTTATCCTGTTAGCTCTAAGGGAAGAATTTCCTGGTTACACAATGAAGTTCTCAAATGTTCATCCAGTAAGGAATTTGACCATTTTTCTTTGCTATCAGGATGCACCTTATGTAGTGTGTACTTTGGAGATTAAGCCAGGTTTTGTTGGGGTTTTTTCCCCTCCCAAGGGCAAAAAGTTTCTTAGCAAAAAGAATCTAAATTCCACACATGTGGAAGTGTGTTTGCACTTTCACTCATCTGTTTATGTCCACAAAAAAGACACAGCTGTTGTTCCTGCCTTGAGGGGTAAGTGAATGTGGCACATTTCACTCAAAGAGCCTGAGTGAAATTACATAAAATACAAGCACACTTTCAGATAGTATTTGCAATTTTTAAAACTGTGAGAGCAGATAAAGTAACTAGGAATTGTCTCCATTGTTCTCCTTCCAAAGAACACATTCCATGTGAGAACCAACTGAAAAGCTTTGCAGGAACTGCTGATCTTCTCATTACAACAGACAGTGACTCTTTCACTTACCTCCTTAGAAAGTCGTGGAAATGCTGAAATTACTTCTAAGGGACTTCAGGAAGAAGGGTCACACTGGTTCAAGTTCATAGCTGAAAAAGCATATGGAAAGAGGTTTCAAAACTGTACCACCATGCTTGTGTTGCTAGCAAATCAGTTTGAATTTCCTGGTCTAATTTTATCTAATCTAATGTAGCAGCATTGCAGGAAAAACCTTTGCTATATATTTGTCAAAATTATCTGCAACATGGAAGTGTTCTTCATACACTGTTCTGAAGAATGCAAGTGAGAAGATCACTGAAACATTTGGCAGTAGAGCAAAGTAGAAAATATGCACTCTGTTAACAAGGAGCTGTTCCTATTTTTCCATTCATATATTTGTTTAAAATATTTAATGATTCAACTCCTAAAGGGCATGCTGTGTCTGCAGCTCCAAATACAGACATACGTGGAGTCGGACTCGATGATCCTTATGGGTCCCTTCCAGTTCTAGATATTCTATGATACAAGGTGTAAACTCGAAAATCAGTTAAGCTTCACCTTGGAGCAATAAGTGTTTAACTTTACATGTTACTTGCAGCTGGAATGTTCCAGCAGAAACAAGGGAGCTCGTGGGTCCTCACTGGCACCAGCCACTGTGGCACGGGCCTCTGTGTCACAGGTAAAGGTGCAGTTGCACAATCTTCTCTGTCTAAACATGGACTATGAACTTCCCTAACTAGCAAGGCATTTTATAACATTTTGTGAAACAAGCCAAATGCTGTATCCTGAAAGGAATAACTAGCAGGAGTCAAAGTCAAACTTCTTGGGAGTAGTCTTACTGAAAAGGAAAACCATAGCTATGTGAGCAAGCCTAATTTCCACTTTCACAGGCTAAGCAGATGATGACCTGATTAGTTCTCAGTCTCAGGAGGCTGCTCATTTCTCTGTGCCTTCAGCTCCTATTGTCAGCATTTTGCTCTACATGATTTTAGCTGACACACTTTTCAGTTTTCTCTTTTGAAACATTACTTAAGGATTAAAAACTGTGTTTATCCAGTATAAAAAAGTGATTTTGACACTTAAACTCACTGATTTTAAATGGAAATTAAAATGTTCTAATTTATTCTTTCACATTAATAATCAGTAGAAAAATATAATCCCATTCTTGAGTGTTCAGTTCCCTACAACATGTACAGCCTACAAGAAAAAGGAGGACTCGGGATAAGTCTTCCTGTAACAGGGAGATGGGCAGAACTTGACCAGCTATGTACCAGCACCTATTACTATTAGATGTGCTCTGAGGAGTGTAAAACTCTGGCACAGGTTACCCAGAGAGGTGGCTGGATGCACCATCCCTGGATGCATTCAAGGTCAGCTTGGATGACGCTCTGAGCAGCCTAATCTGCTTCATCCTGCTCGTTGCAGTGGGCTTGAACTAGATGGCCTCCAGAGCTCTCTTCCCGGCTAAACTATTCTATGATTCGATGATCTCTAATGTCCCTTCCGACTTAAATCCTTTTATGATTCTATGACCCAAATCTTGATATCTGTATCAAGCTCTCAGAGATACAGATGCTGCTTTTGGACATCCCCACAATGTTGTTTTCCCATTATTCAGTCCTTAGTAAGAAAAACCCTGAATCAGAATGGAAAGTATTTTCTTTTTTTTTAAATTTGTGACTGAATTAGATCTTGCAAGTGTACATATATATACAGCTACATACATACATATGTAGACAAATTATATATATGGTTTCTGTAGTTAGCTGGTCAGGATTTGAGCCTATCTATGTGGATGTGGCACATGGGATGTGGCACACCTAGAATAAGGCTAATAAACAGAAGAAAATTTAATCCTTATTACAAACACTCGTATTGTAGAATTACCTATAACTTACTGTGGCAACAGATGCAACCAAGAAGTAACATTCTAGAAAATGTCGCATGACACTGCAGACCTTAGAAAAATGCACACTGTTTCTTTTTCACAAAAGGCTGATGAGATGCTGCACAAAGTTTAAAAAAACAAACAAACAAACAAAAAACCCGTGGAAAAGACAGGGTGGATACTCTTTCTTGATCTAAGAAGGAAAGAATAGCTTTCAATACCGCTCTGGGCAGGAGTGGCTTCCCCAGTGCTTTCTTTCATGGACAGGAGAATCTGAAATTGAGGTTTTCTGCTCTTTCTCTCCTCTGGGACTGAAGGAGGCATGAAGATGGTCTGCATAACTGAGTGGTCCAACTCTTTCACTCACATGGTTTTAACTTGACAGTAAGTGGCTATTTCAGAGCAGAATCTTATTTCAGTGCACTGCTCTGATAGTGTCTGTGCTTACAAAATGATTCTATCTTTGTTGATTCTATTTTATTTGGCATTCCAAAGAGCAAGAGTAAAAAATACATAAGCCCATCTTCCATTGCACTTTGTAATATTGTAGAACACATAGACAGCATAAATTATAGTGATATTCCAGAGCAGTCATATTCCTAAAACACAGTCTCCGTCCCTCTTTCATGAGGAAATTTGCCACCTCCATCTCACCAGCCTTTCTCCTATTCTGCGCAAGGGGTCATATTTATGAGCAGCGGTTTCTTTCAATAATAATTTAAGCTAATTCTGAGATGGTGCTTTACAGGGCTAAAAGTTGGACTCAATGGTCCTTGTGGGTCTCTTCTAACTTGGCATATTCTGTGATTCTCTGTGGTTCTGTAATTTGTAAAACCACAGCAAACTCAGACAGAGATAGCAATGTTTTGTATCAATAATACATTTTCAAATACACTTGAGCAAAATTCTCTCATGTACCTCTATGGTGTGACAGCTTTTAAGCATGGACCAATCTGCCCCGAGTCCTGTGCAGACACTGGAATTCTCTCCCCTGCAACATTCATTACCGTGCTGGTTCCTAAATGCTTCCAACAGGTGAAGGGAACTGAGAGATTGCAGAGTTGATTCTGAAAGCTGATGATGTGCAAAGCAGAGGCTTCTGGTCTCTGAGGCTTTTGGTCCTTGGAGCCCTCTCTCTAGACATGGGCACCAAAAGTTCCACTGCAGTTCTGCAGTCAGCAGTGCCAACACAAGTCATAGATGGGGCTGAGTCCTCCTTTTCCCCTTGAACCTCACCAGCAGCCAGAGCCAGCATCCTTACTCAGCCCTTGGAGCTGAACAGCAAGTTTCACAGCCCCAGCTAGGGCTGAAAATGGGTGTTTATTGAGAATGTGATGTGAGACCCTGGCTTATTACTGTTCACAGATCTCTTAAAAAGGCCAGCTACTTTTATGCTCAACTCCTAGGAATTTCACAGGAGCTACTGAAAATCAGAAGCTTGTTTGTGTTTTTTGATTCAGTCAAGGCTTTTATTCTGATAATTTCCCACATCATGTGTTCTTACAAGTTTTCTGCAGTACAATATTCCCTTCTGTAAACTCCACATCCACATCTTTGTTCTTGCAGATTTTTGCAGAGAGGTAGCAGGAGAGAAAGGAAAGATCTCATGTACTTTCTGTAATTTAATTAGAGTAATTTGTTTTAACAGTAGGGATAACACTACTGGTTCGGTTGGTTTGGTTGTGTGTGAATTAATTACATTAGAGTAAAAATTACATTTTAAAGTTAAAAATAATCCAGATTTGAATTGTGAGCTTTGTGCTGGATGTTTTGCCTAAACAGCAAAGAGAGCTCTCAATGTCTTCATTTCAAAATATATCATTTGCCTTTGACTTAATTATTAATGTAAACTGATGCTTTAAAAGTAATTAACAACAACCAGTTGCTAATTGGGTGGAAAAACACCCTTTGACTTTGGCCAAAATAGACGTTTACAAAACCTTTTTCTATTGCGTGGAAAGAAACTCACATGAAGGAAACATTACTTAGTGATTCTTAAAACTGCTCACAGCACAGTGAGGAGAGGCGATTTGGAAGAGAGGGAAGGCAGAATCCGGACCCGGAAATGTTTGCTTACTCTTGCAGTTCTACTGACTTCAGTGATTATACCCATAAATAGATATTAAGAGGCAAGTCTTCACATCAAACTCATCAAGATAATTTCACTGTATTTCGTATTTAAAACCTTCTGTGAAGGACAGGGAAGAGATTAACTTGATAGTGGATCTTTCCTCAAAGAATTATGTAAGTGAAATTTCATATAGTTAGGAGTAAACTAGAGTTTTGTGTATTGCTCATATTCAGAAACGAATATGAGCTAGGCAGCATGAAGAGTGATACTACAAAACAGATTTAAAGTAATTTTGATAAAATGGATGTAAAAATTCCCTTTGTCCTGAAGTTTAGAACTAAAATGTAACATGTTCCATTCATCAAGAATGACTTATTCCTAGCCTTATTTTATAGCTTTAGGGTTAAGATCACTTGACTGACCATATCACAAATGCATGCCATTTAATAGTACCGCAAAACATGGCATGGCATTTATTTTTTCTTCCCACCAATTCACAGTCACTGAGTATGTGATTTATATGTTTTATATAAGTTTAAAAGTTTAAGAAAATGCTTTTCTGATTTTCTTGGTATGGTCTGTCAGTTGATAGTCTCTGTGTGGGAAGTTCCATGTAAGTTCCGATGTAGCTTTGATATCTCCAGGAAAAAAGCAGCAAACAATTTGGTTCCTTCAATATAGTTATATCTGTGAAGAAGGAAAGAAAGACAGTAAAGCCCTGTCAGACTGTCCTGCTCTTAGAATTAGAAACCTAGTCCAGTGAAGTTTTATGAGTCTTCAGAGGAATTTGCAAGATTGATAACCCCCAAAAAGCACCCAGTGCACAGAAATGCTGGACATCCTTCAATTTGGTACTCCTCTGGATTTACTTCAGAAATCTTTTTCCAGGTTTACATCTCCAAATTGCTATTGTCTGCAGCCAGAAATGTTGAGGTTATAATAAAGGGAAACAAAAAGTAATTTGTGAATTATTGTAGGATTCTCTAGTTTCCAGAGTTCAGCTTGAGTTGACTCAGGAACTGCATAAGTGTTCAGACAACGTACTGAATAATGTCTTGCCATAATGCCTCCAGCAATGAACACAAGTGGCCTTGTGCTAACCTAATTTTTATATAATTCCACTAGTTTTGGTCCCTGAAATATAAACATATCTTTGTAGCTATTTATACTGAAAACCATCAAAATCCTTACATAACCGTGAGTGTCTATAACTGGCACACTTCAAAATAGATGCTGTGATGGAAGAGTGCCCATCTGCACCATCATCTTTCAGACCAGAGGCAAATTTCATTGCTAGTGAAATGAAAATTCCTAACGTGATGAATTTAAAGACTGAGTGTACACCCCATGAAAAATGTATAATGGTATGTGATAGGTTAGGAATTTTGCTTTCTGCTTAGCACAGTGACAAGTTTGCTGGAGAAGGTGGTTTTGGATTATCCAATGCACAACAAAGCTTCCCATCTGGCCATGCTCATTCATGGGTACCAAGGTACTTCAGTTCTCCCCCCTTCTCTAATAGAAGAAACAGACAAATATAAGAAACCTGCTTATTTTCTCATTCTGGGAATGCTCCCCATCATCAGCTGCTCCAATCGGAAGCATCATCACACTTTTCTGTGTTATAGTCTGAAACATTCTGGCAACAGGAATTGTTGAGCCATCACGAATAAAATCTGGATCTTCTCCAAAAACTGAAATACATGGGAGGAATGAATGAATAATTTGGTAAAATCAGGTGCTTTTTTCTGCTACCATATATTTAAGCAAAGAGCTGATACTAAGAGCTTTTGAGTAGAAATGGTTTTGAGTGATTTCACAAATCAGCTGTGCTCTACAAACCTCTGGTTTTTTATTAATACAAAAATAAGTAAATTAGGTCTTTTTTGGCTACTCCTATTAAACCCCAATTTAGCAAGGTATGGAAGATGTTTAGGAGTTGTTCTATCAAAATCAATGAGATTTATAGGGATAAGTGGCTGCAGCACTGAATTGGGAAATCACTTTTGCCTTGTTAATGAACACAATACCCATGCACACTTACAAACACATTAAAAACTGGAAAGAAAAAGAAGGAACACACCTGTTTTTATTGCACTTCTTGCTGCTTTATATAGTAGATCATTAACATTAGCAAGCCAGGGCTTTGCACCCAAAGGCATAGACACTTTCAGTTTGTTTGGACTGTTCCTCTTGGAAAAGACACCCTCCAAGTGTTCCACCACCTGCAGGGAAAAAACTTTGCACTCAGAAGCTTTCATCTTATTGCAACTCAAGTTGACACCCACATTCCCACTTCTCTTGGAAACAAATAAGTCCTAGAAACATTCAATCTATGACAAGTCTAAATTTGTGAAGTGCCAAGAGGGGCTCAGTTTACGTAGTAGAGGCTAAAGAAAAGGTTTGTCTCTTACCTGTTGTTTCACAACCGAAAGGTCCATGTTGGGGACCTGACGGATTGAGAATTTGCCAATTACTTTTGCTGGAATGACTGTTTTAATTCCTGGTTCATGGAAAGCTCCTTCAATCCCATGAATAGAGAGAGAGGGGTAACGCCACAGGTGTAGAAGTATTTCTTCCTTTAAAAAAAAATGTTTTGAAAATATGAGGGATGACACTGGAGGCATTCACAATTGATATAAACAAGCTTTTTCCATCCTAAAATCTATATTTGGAAACCTCTGTATTTTAAAGATGTTTGATTTTTAATTTAAGCCATGCACATGTATTTTCATTTAAAAAAATACTACTACTTTCACTTATAGAAAGGTTTGTATGGTAACAGGTTTTTGTGAAAAATAAGAAAAGTGGAGCATAGTTATTTTAAAATATCTTGGAAGTAAATTTTTCTAGTGCAAAGTAGGATCAGAATGACTTCTGATCTGACTGCCTGTTTATCCCAGAACTTGCCACTGGAAAAGCCATTCAGCCAGACTCCTCCCAGATAATACCAGTGAAAAATTCTACATATGAACACTAAATAATACCATAGGGAAGATGATAATTTTCAGTAACTGAGTTTTTCTGGAGAAGATGCAGACGGGAAATGAAATTATTATTATTCTAAGGAAAATTGGAGAAATATATAAATTATAATCTGGTCTTCATGCAGAATATCAGGGTGTTGCTGCTTTCCTTCAGTTTTATGAGACTAGACCTTTATCTATACATAAAATTTACATCAATTCATCCTCATATAGGTGAAGCATCAAAACTCAGATAGTATAGTTACATTACACTTTTGTAATACTGATTCTTACAGTCTAGCTTTACCTAATTTGAAAGCTTTTTCATGGAAATAAAAACATGCATGTTAGTAGAACTTACACCAGTATAATTATATTAGTGGTAAAAAAATTAATCAACTCCTTCCTCCCAGCTGCCGCTCTTGTGCAGAGAGATCTTTCCGAGCCAGCCCTTACCTGCTGGTTTTTTATTTAAGATATAATTTTTAATTGCTGGTAAGGAGAGGCTTGTGGCTTTGGATGCTTTCTATGGCAGGCTCGGCAGACATCAAAATCTGCATTAAACAAATAAAAACCACCCTAAACGTATCTCCAAAAGCTGCCTCCCATTTTTCAGAGCTGAATACAACTTCTTTCCCACTATGTAACCTAAATGTAGGCATTTTAATGCATATTTTATTTGGCTTATTAGGCTTGGGGGGAGAGAAGGGATAGACAAGGAGGGGAAAGCTATACTGTTAGTTTTGCATTATTCTTTTTCATTGATGATTCATATTTCAAATTACTTACCCCAGATGCAGTGCCTTACATTTTCAGCAGACTAATTTTATTTGCCTTTTACTTCTCAGTGCTCCTTTATTTTATTTTGAGCTCACCATTGACTGAAAATATCTTTCATTTGGTTTTATACATAAATGCTACCAATAGGTGATTTAAATTCTTTCTGCTGAGTTTTATACACCTTTTATGTTACCTTGGTGCCATAGAGAAATTTTTTCACACCACAATTATTTCTATGTTCCTCTGGATCAAATTCAATCGATTCATATAATTTCCTTTCCTCCTCTGTCAGGGCAGCAACACTGTCATAGATTCCAGGGATCTGAATACGACCTGTGGAATCCACAAGGCTATCTACAAAATAAGATACAGATATCAGTACAAGTGGAGCCTATGTCTTCCCCTTTGCAATCATAACACCTTTTCCCTTCTACCTAGCTCTTTACCAAATTGGTAAGCCTAACAACTGTTTGCATCTGCCCAGTTGCGACACCCAACTTGATATATTTGTGTATTTATTAAGAAAACCATTGAGCTGTGGTTTGTGCATAGTGTGTGATGTGTCAGCCCAGCTTCTAACATGAAAACATCATCCTACTGAGATGCAAATCAATGTTAAAGAATCGGGTTTCACTATGTGTGTATCTCTTAAAGCTGCCTGTAATCCCTAAATGTTCTTAATTGACACATGATGACATCAGCTTAACATGTCTGAAGTCCTAGCCTTGCTGGGGGCATTCCCTTCCTCAGCTGCTGCTGAGGTTTGGAAACCAGGGATTCTTGCTTTAATTAGGCTTGCCTTACAACAATTAAACGTGGCCCTTCCCTTCACTGGGCTGATCACTAGGCACAGCTCCCCAGCTTCTCCCAAGCAAGGATGTGGTGTGTGATTACCCAGCAGCGCTATCAGGTCCAGCAACGGCTCGTGAATGATGCCTCCAAAAGTTCCAGAGTGAAGGTCCTTGCTGCCACATTCGACCTGTACCAAAACCACTGGTTAACATATAAACACTCGCTACCTTATTCTTCTGGGAGTGTTTGTTTTCCACAGTGACTGGTGGTTCCAGTTGTTTTAGACAAGACCACAAATGAACAGAAAATTATTATTTGTTTTTAATTATTAAATGGAAAACATCATGTCAGGAACAATCTGCATTGGCAAAGAGAAAATGGAGCTCTGTCATCAACCACCAGAGAGAGAAATTCAGCTGTCTGTAGCACTTCAACATTTGAGAGCAAGGGTGCCCCCCTCCACTCCCTCTTTTTCTTCAGCAAGATTAAAGACATCATGCATTAAACATTTGCATATTACTTTTCTAACATTGGAGAATAAATTCTTCAAGTTGTCTGCCCTTTTTATTTAATGCAAAATCTTTAAAAAGGTAATAATGAATCTTTCTTGTTTTATTTTAAGAATATATGTCCAACCTTAATTCCAGATTGCAACAAATAAAAATTTATAGGTCTCTTGAATAAGAATGCTTTAGAATAGAGGCATTTGAGTTATTAAATGGGTTCTTTTTCCAGACACATTTTCATACTTGGGTTTATCATAAAATATTTTCCTACAACGAACTTGTTTATTCTTCTCAAAACCTCATTACAGCTAACTGTCTACTAGCAGGGAGAGATCATTTTTGATGTTTTAATAGCATCATTTTTCTTAACCAAGACTGAGAAGAACTGACTCAAGGCTGCCAAGGCTCTTTTTGTTAAAAAAAAAAAAATCATTCTTTTTCAGACATAAAGGTTAATGCAGATTTTTCTTTAGTTCTCAAATTCTTTAATCTTCCTTCTGAATTCCTTTTATGCTTCATCAGGAAGCATTTCCAGATGAGAAATTTGTGCTCTTCATTTCACAGTAGCTCACGCTGACTGCTTAATATAGCATGTTGGCTACACTGAACTTTATTTGCTCCTGCCCATGGTTACAAAAATTTTGTGTGGCTTTTAAACCCAGAGATCCAACTAAACCAAGTCCCTTTAGGCTGATCCATTGTACCAAGCAGTATCTGCTGCAAAAGGGCAGAGCAGCAGAAGAAATGATTTTGGAAAGGCAGGTGTAGGGATGGTGCTGCAGGAGAACAGAGTTGATGTGCAGAGGGGAGGATGAGAAGAGGCCAGGAGAGTGGCAGGAGAGTAATGCGATAGGAAAGGGGTCAGGGGGAGATAAGTGAGTGGAGAAATGATTGAAGAGAAATTAATGGAAGTAAATAAGGCTAATTGAACTGAAATGAGGAGGGAAATCTGCAGAAGCCAAACAGGATGTGGAAGCTCTGTACTTGTAAATATCAAGCTTTCCTTCAGTCTTTCTCTGCATGCAGATGTAATTACATCTCCATCATTGCTCTCTGTCAGAGGCTCAGTTCAAATGAACCTGTGTCCTTTACCTCCACAAAGAAGCAGGCATTTCCCCGACTCCCATAGGTAAGGGCAGGCTTCTTGTTGCTGAGCCACAGGTTGTCTGAAATTACAATATAATCAACATTGGAGAAGAAGCTCTGGTTTTCTTCTTCAATGAATTTTTCTAGCCCCAAAGATCCTGCTTCTTCCATGCCTTCAATTACAAACTTGAAGTTCACTGGCATAGCCTACAGGAAAATTAGAAAAGTCTGGGTAAGAAACAAGCATTTTACTTTTTTTTTTTTTTTAAAGCAGCTTTAAAATTAGGAGCAGACTGGCTTGCTGTACAAATTGTGTTAGGAAAAGAAATATGTAAGATAAGTATATAGGATATATAGCTTCAGTAGAAAAGCCAGTGATGGACACTCAGAGGTTCCCAGAAAAACTTGTTCTTTTCCTCATGTTTTTATCTACTTTTCATTTCTAAAGGAGAATAAGTGATATCTTTTTTTGTGTTTTCAGAAAACTTGCTCGAATGTCTCATTAAATGGGCTTTGTCTCAGTGCTATTCAATATTTTAATTGCTTCAGAAATTCTAACTGCGTAATAACAATTGCATTTTCACAGAAAATTTCCTGCCTCTTATATTTCCACTGTTACTGCCCGTGCGGGAGCCACTGGCTGTGGTTTCCCCAACGTTGTCTACCACCAGACTTACGTGGTGATAAAAATGTTGTCAGTGATTCTACTATAATTGTCTTTTTAGCATTCATGAATTAGCAAGCCTGCTGGTTGATAAGGATGCATTTCCAAGAGTAATTAGGAGAACTTTTATTATGGAATAGTGGGAGTTGAAAATGCTGACACATCCCATAGAGGACATAAATTTCAGCTTAGTTTCCTGTTACAATTCATTTTCCCATTAGAGGCTTTAAGATGTTTTCTCTTTTGATTCAATGCTCAGATTAAAGGCGAGAACAAATGTGTAAAATTAAATGAACTTGTGTCATGGATGGGTTCCCTGACGGTTCATCAACTGGCCACAGAAATTTTAGAAACAAACTGTTCATGAATATTGCTTGATGGTCTGTGCTGTTTTCTAGAGAAAGACTTCAAATGACGAAAATTTCTTTTTGCTTGCTTGTTAAAGTGTCAAGATAGCTATTAGTGATTTGAAAAACTTGAAAGATGCAGAAAGACAGACCCATAACTGTATCCTCTCACAAAAACTACTCTTGAGATAAATAATATGTGCGGTTTTTTTAGTGCTTAAGGGATACCAAGGTCAATTCAGTACAACAGATGCAAGAAAAACATGTTTTCCAGAAAGTTGTAAGAGAGCTTTAAAAAAAATCAAGACCTAATGCTCAATTTGTGCCATAATGTCATAAAAGAGACAGAAAACTGTTTCTTAGCACACTAACAGAATATGTCATGCAAATTCACCTTAAAGGATGAGAATTAACCAACTTACAAGTTCAGAATATATGTTGGTTTAGCTTTACTTTGGGGATACACCTACTCCAAAATTATTAAATTATTTGAAGATGACTATGTTGGTCATTGTAGTAATTTGGGCAAATGTCTGACCTCAGAAATGTGTCAGACTCTGAGTGGTTGTACTTGGTGAATGCACCCATTCAAAGTATTTGCACTGATAAATCTAATCTGTTGGTGGCATAACAGCCCATTCTGTATGGACATTTTGAGATACTTATTCTCTTCATACAGACACATAAATTGAAGGTATCTTGCAGGCAGACAAAACCAAAGATCAGCAGAATGTAACAGGAGAGATGAGTCTTCATGAGCATTCTGTGATGTCTTTTACCATTTTAAAAGCTCTCAAGAGAGCAGGGCATCAGAGCTGCGTAATATATATAATGCATATTGAATGCTTCCCCGTGGGTTTTCCTCTGCAGTACAATGGCAGCAAGACTGTATTTACATTGCAGACAGACTGTTCAAAACAGAAATGCTCAAAGACTAATTCTTCCTGGAGTGGGACCAGTGCCCTAAGTGTTGCATTAGAAATAAGATAATATTTCAAAGTGTGTGTAATCTATTGGGACAGAGACGTATCATCTAACTCAGGAATGTAAATACATCCCTCCAGAGATATAATAAATAATAACAACAAATAACAGTAAATAAAAAAGATTAGCAATAATAATAAAGAAGTCCTAGTTGATACTTACTAGTTTTAAGGCTCTAAATGTTTCCACTGCATTTATCCAAGCTAAGACAGGTCCCTTATTGTCTGTTGCTCCACGCCCATAGAGGTTTCCTTAGAAAGAGGAAAGTTTTTAAGCAATCTTTGAATTTTCTCTCATCAATTCAACGTAATTGGCAAATTCCGGTTTCCGCAGAAGCTTTAGTGATGTGTCAAGCGTCAAAAGTGTCAGGATTTCATTGACTCATTTTAAATAAGGTGATGACTGTTCAGGTGTTTCCCAATGGATTGGTACATTTTCCCCCCTTTCCTTCCTTTTATATATATCATGTTGTGGTTTCTGCTGCATGCCAACTTTTGAGCTTCACTTTTGTTCTCAGGAACTGTTTGTTCATACCAGATATGCCTGAAGGGTTTGCACAATATGAAGCTTCTGAACACATCATTCAGACCAGGCAAAAAGCAGCAAAAACCCTACAGATAAATGCCATGGCAGAAATATGAAGCTACCAGTCTAAGTATGTAATTTCTTTTTCAACTCTACATCATGTACAGTTATCACTGTAAATAAAACCGAAATCTGTCCCTGTGTATAAACTTCTGTAGCAGTCCCCACTGGATATACTGGATATACACTGGAATAAGGTAGAAGAATTACCCAGTAAGGCTGTTGGGAATTGATTCCAGCTGATGAGAAAGGGCAACTTAATGGTTATAGCCTGGGAATCAGTATTTCTGAGATCTTACTTATCTGCTGACCCTCTATCCATCATTTTTGTTCCTTCAGTCAGATGTTTGTTCCAGGTGTGCTGCAAGGATAATTACATTTAGGGGGCCTCACATTCTTCCACCACAAAAGTGGCATGAAGCAAGAGCAGGAGGTGCGAGGGAGGATGATGGTGGATGCAAAAATCGTACAAAAGCTTTCAAGCAGAAAGGGATTCTCTATTGAATACTCTATAAAGTATCTTTAACCTCACATTGCTTTTCCACTCCAAATATTAGGCAGTCACTCATGGGTCTCACCAGTCACAGCAAATCATCAAAGCTGAAAGCTGCAGGACATGTCCCAAAGGTTTCCACAGGAGAAGTCCTCATGCTTTGGTTAAATTTACAGGAACCCTTCTCCCACTCAGAATCTCAGTCATGTATTGAAATAATAATACAAAACTTATGGATAGATGCACACCATCGATTTCAGTCAGTGTGTAGGGTTCAGTGCTCCAGCCATCTTCCTTCTTGGCAGGCTGCACATCCACATGACCATAGAAACATACGGTGGGGTTTTGTGGATCCTTCCCCAGTTCCCCAAGAATCACAGAAGGCAGTGGGAGGACTTGGCCATCAGGCAACTGTGGGGAAAGGTTAAAAAAGGCAATTAAGGAAAACCAAATCTTCTGAAACTTGCAAACTTACCAAAAAAATCTGGAATTCTCAGTATTGAAAGTACTTCTGTACTCAATTGACTTTGATTTGATTAGGTGCACAAATCTCACTGAAACCTATTCTAACCTATTCGGAGAAACTAAGATCTTTCTCCTCGACTGTTTATGCCCTGCTGGACTTTGTAAAACTCTTCTAATGTTTTATTGTCATAAATGCCCTCCTTACTAAGCTCTCACTTCCCAGCACTGGAGAAGACAGAGGTAACCTTATGCTAGAGAGTCTGTTGTGATGCTGAAATAGTCAAAAGCCACACAAATTAATTTGGGGTTTGATTTCACCACAGACAGGGGGGGCAGGAGGTCTGTAACCTCAAATATAGAAACCAAAGAAAGTGTTGCTGGCAGGAAGCAGCAGCTATGTCAGACTGTCTTAGAAACAGGTTAAGGCTCTGAACTGATCCTGTAATGCGCCTCTGTGCAGAACAGAGCTGCATTCTCTGCAAATATCAAATGACACAACTTTGAAATATTAAAGTGTTGCTGTACCGCAGGGTCCTTGTGCTAAGAATCAGAATCCTCACCAGAAGCCTCAGAGAAAAGAGAGGGGAATCACTATTATTGAACTTTTGAATTCCTGTTAGAGCAGAAATATAACAGCCCAGGGCAGAAAAGAGCCCACAGCTACTGTAAGGTAAGTAAATTAGATAGAAGGGTTTCTCAGAGATTAATTCTTCCCTGTTGCTTTCCAGCAATCATTAAGAAAATAGCTTGGATCATTTGTCAGAAGCTCTGAAAACTAAGGATGATGCTCTAGGTAGCTAACTCTTTCTGTCTGACAGCATTTTCCTTGTAAAAACTACCTCCCTCATATAGAGAGTTCAGTGACAAATGATGCATTAATTCTCATGCTTCATTACACACAAGAATGTAAAAACGAGCCCCACTAAAAGACTCAGTCCTTTTGCTTTTGCGAACTGCTTCCTTCTAGTTAAAAGCATTGAACTCCCTTCTGTGCAGAGAACATCAATTTGCTTTTGGGTTGTCTGTGTGGTTCCCAGCATGCACACAATTCCCAGACCTCATTTCAGCAGGTATCATGTAGGTACAGGACAATTGATAAATTGTTATCTAGATCTCAAAAAGTAACACTATATGATAACATACATGTACGTATCACAGAATGCAATAGGTAGACCACGTGAAAATATGATGTTTTAAATTCAAGAATCAGAGAAGCACCTGATGTGAGCCCAGGTTTACTAAATTGACAGTGGCTCCCAGTGCTGCAAGTCTGTCTGCTGCCAAAGCCATCATTCGTATTACTTCTTTCCTCAGATGTGGTTGAACAGAATCACTTTCCACAGCCACCCATTCCTTCAGATCCTGCACAGGAAGAAAAGTGCAGTTAGGTGACCCAGAATGTTGTGGTCTTTGTCCCTTGGTATCAAAAATCTCACACTGGAAGATGGTTTTCTTTTTGTATCACCACAGCAATATCACAGATGCTCTAAGGTGTCAGAATAGAGAAGAATTGCTCAGATATATCCTCAGGGTTGAGATTCCCGATTTTCTGAACAGGGAGGGTGCTCATACTTAGGCATTCACGTTGTCAACCCTGGATCTAAAATCCAGTGGAAGAGGAGGCAGACTAGATGCTGACTAGGTTGCATTACAGAAATTGCATTATGGACCAATTATGAATGAAACTCATAAGGATTCAGAAGTGCTCATAGATTCAAAGCCTAGCCGATACTATTTATGTTTCTGCCTTTTCACAGGGGACTGACAAAAATGAAATCACAAACTAGCACGAAACCAAGTCTCCTCTCCTTGTAAAGAGCAAACCTACAAAAATCAGTTCTGAAATAAAGACAGAGAGCGAGCATCCTGTTTGGCTTGCATCTCCCATGCAGGTGCATTTGGGCTCAGTGGAGCCTCTTTCTGAACACACTCAAAGCATGCCCAAAACCATGTCTCTTGTGGAAGTCCATACAAATCCCTCTTTCACCCCAAGGGTCCCCAGCAGTCTGTCCCCTTGCAGCCTTGCTGTGTGAAGTGCATATTGCACTCCTGATGCCATACCTGGAGCCCTGCTCATTACCTTTGGGACAAACGCTCCTCTGGCATGTAGAGCCCAGGCCTCTGGGGCATCAGCTCAGTGCTCATCATTTCACTGCAGTATAGCTCCTACCTTGATAAAATCACTTTGATGTTCATCAATGTACTGGAAGATCTCCAACGCTGAAGAGGATGAGGAGGACATCACTGCCTTAGAGAAAAGCACAGGGCTGAAATGGATGCTATCTGAATGTTACGAATAAAATTCAACATTACAGGCATCATGCAATATGCATTTCTTTTCAACATTGGGAAGCAGAAGACATTTACAAAGTGCTGAGCTTTAAGTCTCATTTAATCTCTTCAAGCCAGGAGAAAGTGTACTCATTTTATCACATAAAACCTTCAACTGACTCATAGTCAAGTTGTTGAAACAAAAATTGGAACAACGACCAAAGAGTGAACAGCTTTAGTTTCAGCTTTATAAGTAAATTAGGGGTAACATTTTCTAAAGATACATTTGTTGCATTAGTTTTTCAGTAGCAAACATCAAATTGTATGTTCTGAGAAGACAACTCTGGGGGAATTCTTGCAGACACCAATGGCCATGGGGACTCATCTTTCTTTTTCTTCATTTCTGGAATCACAGAATATCCTGAGATGGGAGAGATCCACACGGATCATTGAGTCCAGCTCTTGGCCTTGAACAGCACAACTCCAAGATTCACCCCGTGTCCCTGAGAGCTTTGTCCAAACACTCCTTGAGCTCTGTCAGGCTGGTGCTGTGACCACTTCCCTGGGGAGCTGTTCCAGTGCCCGAATACCCTCTGGGTGAAGAACCTTTTCCTAATATCCCACCTAAACCTCCCCTGACACAACTTCAGGCCATTGGCTTGGGTCCTGTCACTGGTCATCACAGAGAAGAGATCAGTGCCTGTCCCTCCTCTTCCCCTCATGAGGAAGCTGTAACTGCAATGAGGTCTCCCCTCAGTCTTCTCCAGGCTGAACAGACCAAGTGACCTCAGCCGCTCCTCACATGGCTTCCCCTCAAGGCCCTTCACCATGCTCATAATCCTGCTTTGGACACTCTCTAATAGTTTAATGTCTTTCTTATACTGTCGTGCCCCAAACTGTCCCCAGGACTGAAGGTGAGGCTGCCCCAGTGCAGAGCAGAGCATAGCAGGACAATCCCCTCCCTTGCCCAGCTGACCATGCTGTGCCTGATGCACCCCAGGACATGATCTTCCTTCCAGACTGCCAGAAAAGGGATGAAAAATGGATTCACTGACACACATTCCAAATTTTTCATGAGTAAGGGAAAACAAACCTAACACTGGAGAGTGTTAGAAAACAAATAGCTTTTGTGGTTGACAGTGTCAATACCGAAACATTTGATAAGTGCAGAAGTTGTTTAGTACTTGCAAATCTCTCTGCCATCTTTTTTTTTTTTTTAAGATAAGATTTTAAAGTGTGTTTTTCTTATTCCTGTAGTTTTCCTTTCATGTTTGCTTGAAGTTGTTACTGTAGTGTCTTGGATTGGTATTAGCAGAGTAATCCTTGGATGGCTAAATACTTGGTTAGGCTAAATTCAGAACAGCTACTGTATCAGGCTGTGATGGGATGGACTCCAAGGTCAAAACCCAATGCTTTCATTCTAAAAATATTCCACACTGGTGACAAAAGGTATAGTTGCAGGTCCATCCATAACTCTAACTTTGATGCATTGCTAAGGTGATAGGCTATGGTAATATTAATAATTTCAATTACGTTTCTCTGACAGAGAAGGAAGATTGAAAATCCAAGCACAATGAACAAGATGAGGGGAACATTGCTCATTTTGGCTGGAGATCCTGGTTGTATGAAGGATGTGCCCCATTTTCCAACCTTCCCTTCGAAGCAAGGTTACAAGGTTTACTTCACTTTCTGAAGTGAAGCTTTGAGAAGGCCTCTGACAGTAGATATAGTCCCCAGTATCCAGTTCCTGACATCTCTTTGCACTGGAAACACTGGTGTTGAAAAAGACCAAATGCTGATTTTGCAGGGGAGTGAAGCTGCGAAGCACTGCTGTGGAGATGGCTTGTTAACCAAGACAAGAAAACCCAAATTCAGAGATGTTTTTTAGGATGGAGAGGTTAAATTTGGACATATTACTGAAATATAGAAATATTTCTTAAATACTGAACCCCAACCTTAAGTGATGGTTCTTCTCACATTGTCTTCTCCATAAAACAGTAAACCCTGCCTCTGAGAGGTGGATCTAATCAACAATCCCCTTCAAATATTTTCATCACTAGTCACAGCAGCAGCAATTTGTCCTAAAGCAAAAGTGATTAGCACAGGAAGTTTCGAAGCAAGCATGGAAAAAATCTGGACACTTTAGATGAGACAAAATAGCTTCTGGGATTCAGCAACAAAGACATGATAGAGAATGAGCTTTTGATAGTTTAGGTTACAGTTATCTTTGGATTGAACTTCTGCAGATAAGGCTTAAGAGCAGGAATTCTGAAACAAGCCCCCTAGACATAAAACCCCAAGTCTGGACATTTCTTCCAGCCTTGGACTGTGCAAGTGGCTTCAAATATTTGGCAACTGAAGCCCATTTTGCAGAGGGCAATAGGAAGTAGGAGCGTGACCACAGGTATGGGTCAGGAGGACTTCCCAGGCTGCACAGGACAGGAGAGAAAACCATGAGTCCCAGAGTGGGGTGCTGGTAACTGGACCCTGAGTTTCTTGGCACAGACAAGACACTGGCACTTGCTGGGGTGGTGCCCAGGTAGATACAGGACATCATCAGAGCCAAGACACGACAGGTCACGTCCAAAAGGGACGCGAGGTACTAGGAGATGATCAGCATCAGGTAAAAGCTGAACACAGAGGCCATTTATGTTGTTTGCTTCTCATTTTGTCTCTGTGCTTTTGGGGAAGCAGGCAATGGCTCTGCTTGTGTGATGTTGCTCAGTCTCACTTCAGCCAGCAGTGGGTCCCACGAGAGCAAAGCTCACCTTCACGCTGGTCCTTTTGGCAGACACAGTGTGTCCCACCTGGGAGCTGGGTCTCGCAGAGGGGAGCTGGTTCCCACATGAGCTGAAGAGAGCATGGGACGACGATGGGGGCAGTTGTGAGGGGCTCTGGATAAGTTCCAGGCACTGCACCCACAGAGGAAAGGGATAGGAATTGTACAGGGAGCATTCATCCAAAGGTGAGATGAAACCTAGTTTTGCCATGGTCAAGAGTTCACAGGATTTCAATCAGGTGTTCATCTAGAGAGACATCAGGGCCATTATCTCCATTTACCACTAAGCCTGCTGGATACCTCATTTTCACATATATTTCACTCATTTTTCTACTTCGCCATTTCCAAACCTCCGTTCGGAAAACATTTACAACAGAGGCCACTGAATGCGCCCTCATTTAACCTTACTGTAGAAAATCAGATAGGCTTCTCAGGTTCGCTTGCGTACAAAATAGATCTTTTGGTTATGCCACACTTGAACAAGAAGGATCATAGCAGAGGTCAGAATATGGCTGCTAGAGTAACCAAGCTCATGCAATGGATTCAAATTGTCTCCATCAAATATGATTTCCCCTCCTTCTATTCAAACATTCAATTTTGCTGAATTCTACTCACTTCCACTCTAAAAAAATGAGCATATGTGTATATATATAGTTGACACCTCATGGTGACTTGAATGAACACGTACCTTTTAATGTCAGAATCACAAAAGGGCTGCTTGCTTTTACGGAGGACGTGTGCTGTGGTGCTGGTGTCTTTCTCTTTTTATCTCAGTTACATGCAAATGACCTGGAAAGATGCAGACAAAAGACGTATGTCCTCGTCATGTTTCATTAGCATTTAACTGTTTAAGAAAATGAAAAAAGGAAGCTAAAGTGCTGTGAAGGAAAAAAAAAACCCAAGCAACCAAGCAAAATATCCTAGGGATATTTGAAATTATTCTGTGATATTTCCAAAACAGATCAAACTGCAAGAAAAGACCATAGAATATCACAAAAATACTTTCTATCATAAAAAAAAGTAAGGAACAGTGGTGAAGTTTGGAAAACAAATGCGAGGAGATACCGAGTAGCAGAGTGCACAAAATATTAATAATTCAAACAAGAAATTAGGTAGCAGCTATGTTTTGCTGTAGTAGAGGGAGGGAGGGAGGGGAGTAGCTGGTGGAACTTCATGTTAAAGCACAGACAATGCTGTTCAGGAGTGTTTGGATCGCAACTGGAAAAGCTTCTGTCAAAAAGGGAGTCAGTTTAATAAAGCTGTAGAAAGATTTCAGGCAAGGCTAAAATATCTCAGTGTTATGAGGAGGGGAAAAATGATTTGAAAGGATGATAAAGTCAGGGGGGATATCGAACAAAGACTTCAGTGTTCAATGTCAAGTGTATTTTATTTGATGTCATTTTAAGGAGCAGTTGCTGCTCTTTAGAAAAATGTACTATGCCTATTTTTAGAAATAATGCATGACAGTCAGTTGTGCACTTTCTCTTCCTTCATTCCTTAGTAGTAGGAACATTTTGTGTCTCGCTTTCTCCCATTTCATTAAGCACTGTTATAAGAAAACTTAGTGTTCTTCCACAGTGATTTAACAAGAAATCCAAGCTGATTCTTTAACTAGGATGATTCTTTGATAAAATATCAACTAGACTTACAAACATTTCAGTAGCAGCTGAAACGTGCTTTGAAGGCCTCCTTGTCTCTCCTGAAGCGTGTGCTTCATGCGCTTCCCTCCCTGCGAGGCAGCATTTCAGGTGTGTGCAGGGGGAGGGTGCCAATGAAAACTGAACATTGGGTTGCAACCAAGCCAGAGGAAAACAAAGTCAGGACTCATCTGGTTTGCAATAACATAAAGTACATTTGACATGAAAGGAGATAAAGATGTTTATGGCAATAGGAACTAATTTACCAAATAAAAAAGGAAAATTCTCTCTAAGCAATCACCATCAAGGAAGATAACTGAGATAATGGGGTTATTTTTTAACTTCTTTTAACTTCTTTTAACAATATTCATTGATAAGTGGCATACCTTTGGTGGAAGCAGGCAATCAAGCCCCAGTCACCTCTCCAACTGAGTAGGTGAGACCTGGGGAGGAGGAGGAGAACCCTTCACACGGCAGTTCTCAAGCCCAGCCCTGACCACGTGCAGCCGCTGCTGCCGTAAGGAGCAGGAGCTGCAGAGATCCAGACACCTGAAGGGGAGTGAAGGCCAGCTCACAGCACCTGACTGCATTTGAAGATTTTAAAGAAGTATCATCAAAATCAATAGACTGTGCAGCAGCAATGAAAATACTGGTGGGAAGCATAGGTAAGGTCTGGCACTTGCTGGCAGGTGACCCTGCAGCACCCAGTGCTATTTCCAGCAGTCAGCTCTTGAAGTGTTGCAATATGAATTGCCTTGAGGGTGTTTTGGAGAATAGCAGTGGCCAGCCCTGCCCATGCTCAAGCCAACCCTTTAGTGAACAAAGTGAGACCCTGTTTATCAGTTCTGTTTTGCCGTAATACAGATACTACTTAAAAATAAAGTCCTTATCTCTAGGTGCCCCTCTTTGCAGCTGCCTTTGCTGCTGCTGCTGAGAGCCTGAACTGGAAATGTCTCCTCTTCCACCTGAAGAACAGGGACATTTTATCTCAGTTTACTGGCAAGTTCTGCAGTTAATGAAGAGATAGTTTTAAGTTAAAGATTAAGTTTTGGGTTGGATGGTCACTTCTGCTTCTCTATCACATAATAATCAAAGCAGGATAGCCAAATCAAATAACACATCAGGTAATGAGGACTTTTCCCATCTCCTTTTCCTCCTGGAAGTCCAATATCCCAGCAGGAATCCTAGTGCCAAAAAGCACTTTAGCACTGCTGATAAGTGCTACTGCTTTACAATAGTATGTTGGAGGACTGAGACAAAATAGGTGGATTTTGCTTAGTCTTGAAAAATGGAAAAAGGATATATTTCTCTTAAGGCAAAGCCTTTTTCCCAGGAAGTAATATTGCCCTTTGTGCCCAGTGAGGAGGAGTAATTGACAATTTACCCAAGAAAATTTTCTGCTCATTGGTTTGCAATCATACAAACACAGGTATAAATATATTCTTCCTGGAAAGGCAGCTCTACTGGCTCTCGCTCTCTTCATGGCAAAACGGTTCGTAGGAAAGAACTGTGGGATGTGCAGTACTTAGATGTGGAGAGCCTCACCATCCACTTGCTGCCAGTTCTCCCATAGCAGAAGGCTGCTGAACTTGTAGTAAATTTTAGGTTCTTGTGTCTGCATACAAATTTCTACCCTTAAGGTCCTCTGCCCATTTTGAAAGAACCTCTATTTACATGGTCAAATTCAGTAATAAGCAAAATAAGGTAATAAGTAATAAGGGAGGTCCAGCTCCTGTCTCAGAGTCTTACAAAGACCTTTCCATTTTCTAAGTATTTGATCTTCATTTGATTAATGTGTAAACATTTGTTTGCAAATGAAATGCAAAAGTTGGGGGAGAATTAAATGTTTATTTGCATTTATTTAAAATACTTCTATTTCTACATGAATCCTGCCTTTGTTTACCCTAACTTTAAGTGTTTCACACTGGAGTTATTCCTGAATTACAGTAGTACAAGTGAGATTAAAAATAGATCTACTGTATCTAGTAGATCAGTTCAACTATTTGTTTATTTATAACATAATATTACTGAGGAACTATAGTATCATGGAAAAAAAAAGAAGCTATTATTCCTTTATAGCTTAGTATTTCATTGCTAATTGCCCCTTATTTTATAACCTATAACTTGGAACAAGGTTTAAGGTCCATAACATAAGAGATTTATTTTGTTATCGTCCTTATTCCATTTATGGGTGTCATAAACATTGCCAACATTGTTTAGAAGGATTTTTAAATGTAGGCAGGTTTATCCCTTTAATAAAAACACTCTTCAATGGGAGCTTATTAACTAGAAGAAATGAAAGAACCAACTCGAATAGTTTGGTTGAGTATCCTCTTTGGGATACAGTAAGTGTTTAAGCAGGAGGAAATAGATTGATTAAAGGAAAATAAGAGCAGAACTAAAACAATAGGATAAAGGGGGAAAGAAAGCATCACTGGCTTTGTTTTTCTTGTGCTTTGAAAATGTGAACAATCTAGGGCAGAGATGCTCTCCTACTTCATGTTTCTATTAGTGGCTCAGGGCAGAGTGTAGCAGCCTCACATGGTACCTTCACTTCATTGGCACTTCAGCAGAATTAGCATGCTTTAATTGTTACCTTAATTAAAAGGGTATCTTAAATAATTACAATTTTGAGTGAGCAAACATGTAAGAAATATGCTGTTAGGAGCAATATTCTGTTGAAAGAGAAATGATATGGTGGTTTTCAATGCTATCTGTCACTCTATAAGCAACTACCTCTAGTTCAAGCCAGCTATTTTTCATTTCTTGAAAGCGTATTGCAGAAAAGCAGGAATAATATTGTCATGCCATAATCAGTGGTACCTGGTTATTATTGCAGCTTACTGTCGTTTCTCAATACACTCCCTTAATATAACGTATCATACTAGAAGTATTGGTGTGGAATGGAGGGACCCTTTCACAAAATTCCCCAAATCTTTCTCCCCCACAGGTATTTCTACCTCCCTGTGGAGCAGCAGCAGCAAGCCCTTCCACCTCTTCCCTCCTTCACACTTCACACTGCAGTTAGGAAGAGTATTTCCCAGCCACCATTCTTCAAGATAATCACAACTGATGCCAAAACACAAGTTAAGCAACACTGTGAGTTGCTTAACTTGTTATCCACTGTGAGGGCTTGTCAACAGTGGAGTGAGATCGTGCAGGTAGAGAGGAAAAGGTCCCCAAGACCCTGTATTAGTAGCTGTTACCTGGATGTTGATAATCACACCTGGGTATGTCAGTGGAAGGAGATTGATTTAGAAAAGGTCCCCTTAGCCAGGCAGGAGATGCTTCACAAGGGTCGGTGGCTGCAGACTGTCCTCTGTATGGAGCAATGATGCTCAGCACCTCCCAGGGGCAGGGCCAGAAAGATTTGAGGTGTTCTTTGAAGGAAGAGCAGTAACACAGAGCCCTCTCACCGCCTGGTGGCTCATTCAGCAAGTTCTCTGTACCCAGAGCTCCAGGCATGCAGGCTTTAAGTGATAAGAGAAACAAACAAGTTCTTGTCCAGTGCCAATTCCAGTACACTGCTCTGAGTGCTGAGATAGGAGGCTGTCCTATTTTCCCAAAAGCAACATTATAAATTCATTTGGCTTAATGACTAAGCAAAATATTTTCAGATATTAATCACACTGAAATGATGGCAAGAGGTTATTCCCATCTTGATATCCTTCAGACAGCTTTTCTCTGCCAAATAGCATCAGCGTTCCCAAGGGGTGATTAAGGCTCTCCTTGCAGGTGAGGTTTTTATCCAGCTGATAACTCACAGTCATTTCCAAACAGACACATCAGAGACTGGCTTTTTGGGCTCCCGGGGTAAGGCAGACACTAGCCATGCAGCACTTTGTTTATGCAGCTCTTCATTACTGCCTTCTCCCAACTTTCTGTGAGGTCCAGGAATTGGCAGAGTCAGGGCACGAGTCACTGAGGTGGTGCTGTGCATGGTGTCCTTCAAGGCACATGTCTCGAGTACCACAAAGTTAACTCAGTTTGACACTTCGCTGACTTCTGCATCTCAGCTGGGTGTCCCCGGAGCCACAGCCTCTGAAGAAAAGCTTAGGAGTATTTTTCCATTGCAGTCCTCCTGTCATTGAAGTGTATTTGGGAGAAGGCCAAAGCAAGCAGCAGTTCTTCTCTTGACAAACACAGGCTCTTTTAAGCTTAAATGCAGGAAAAAAAAATAGCTTAAATATAAGCTTTCTTAAGCCTAAATATCTTAAAAATAAAAGAACCCGCTGTTTATACATATATGAATATATATATACACACTCACGATAGCGTTACCTCTTGCCAACAGATGTTACCATTGCAAAGCTCTTGTGACTGTGACCTCCTCGAGGAGTGTGAGATATTTCATAGCACATCTCTTCTATCAAGGTGCCACTGCCTACAACGAGGGTAAAGCACCATCCTCAGGAGCCCAGAGGAAATGCCCACTGAGCCGAGGCTCTGCACCACTTACATGTTGTGCACCTTGTGCCAGCCATGGGTCGTTTTGCGAAAAATGTGACAGCACCTTGACAAAAAAAGAAAGACAGATAATTACAAGACTAGAGCATTTGTATAGAAAACTGGTTCATATCTGGACATCTTAATTAAACACCTGCACACAGGCACTGAGCCTGCTAACAACTGAGTGGATGCATGACTAGTGGATCAGGCTCTTGAGTTTCTATAAACTTAATTACAACTTCCCTGGAAAGTAGCTCTCTACTCATTCCACAAGGGTTTAGACTAAAAATACTTTCCCTACAGGCAAGTATTTTTGCTCTCTTTGTTACAGTCTTTTCAAGCAGAGAAGTTTCTCACATATTCAAAGGCCTTTCAACAAAACTGTAGCATGTGCCTTGACATGGCTTAAAAGGCAATGATGGCTTTTCATTTTCAGTACTATAGAAATCTCAACATTCAGAACTAATTTTTTTTATAGCTCCTAACTTCTAAGAAAATGACAGTTCTGCAAATCACTGGTTTGTATATAAGACATTAATCTCACACTCTGAGCGTCTAAATCCTTATTTAAATTATGAAATTTTGGTTGAAATATTTGAGATAGTTCATGAAGATGCACAAAGTTTGTATCCACTCATTCACTGCACTTCAGAGGGAATTAAGTTTTACTGTGAACTAAAATAGAGAAATAGGGAAAGTCCCATGATAATATTTAAAAATGCATTTAAGTCATTAGCTATTGAAGATCAAGTGCACAAACAGCTGTTAGAAGAGCGGTTCCACCATGTGTTCCTGTCCTCACGCCTGGAAGACGATCTTCAGAGGAAGCACAGCTTGACCAGGAAGAAAAACACCTCCTCCTCATTTGCAACAATCTATGTACCCTTTCCTACAAGATGGGAAATGGGAAGGCTGGGGAGGGAATGGCATCTTGGATACATATTGCCAGGATGCATGCTTGAGTCACAAGAGTCTTGGTGCTCCCAATGAGCAACACGATCACTGGCTTTAGTTTCAACTATTTTTAGTGAGAGTTTCCTGATCAGGCCCCTAAACACAAGGTTATCATCACCTACCTGTGAGAGAAGGTGCTGGGCTGCGCACACCACTCCAGGTTGAGCTTTAGGGCAGCCCTCATCTTGCTGCCCTGGCTTGCAGGGCTGGTGATGGCCTGGATCCACATCCAGGGCATTGCTACAGGCACTGCTCCAAGCTCCCTGAACATTCCAAAGTGATCATCATCCAAAGCCCTCCCTAGTACCAGACTGCAATTGGGCAGCCTAAACCAACAACTCCAGGTTTTCAAACTCTGACTCTTAACCACAAACCTCACCAGTTAGACACACCCACTGGTCTTGTTTCTCATTCATTTGTGCAACCCCATTGTGTTATTTGGCTGTTTCCTGTGTGCTGGACAGGCATAGTCAGTGGTAGAGCTGGATATCCTTTAATCACACAATCATTTAGGTTGGAAATCTCAATCTATGACATGCAATTGCATAGCAACTGCTCATAAAGAAACACTCAAAATTCTGACATAGCATGTTTTTGTCTTCTTCTCTGTGTGGAAAACCCACAATATCTGTGTTCTTTTGCTATGCCTACTTATCAGAATGCAAAATTTATTTTTAGCTTTTTTTTATTATTATTTCTTATGCCAGAAGTTAGTATCTTAGATTACAGAAAAGCACATAGGGACCAAAAAAACATATGTTGATGTCCCCTTACTTTCCCATGGTGCCTTTCCTCATTAAGGCTATAGAGTTTAGGATAGTTTGTTTCCATGTCAATTCCGACAGGGAAACTGTCTGGGCAAGTATATTCCCACAACAAAAAGCTACCTGAGGAACATTCACAACCACACACACAGGTAATTTAGTACAGGTGACTGAAGAAATCATGAAATGGACCCAATTTGTCACATTTAGAGAAGTACAAATGTGTTTATAATGTTAGCCTTAGTTTCTCCACTTGCAGCAAGTCTGCTTTCACCTACCTGATCATTCACTACTAGGGTAAGGGAAAAGTCATTATAAAATACATTGCTAGAGGCAGCACATATGTCCATTTCCAAAGCAAAAATTGCATTAAGAACTCATACAGAAAAATTTAACTCTGGGATGTGTGATAGATTTAAAGAGTCCAAATCATCTATTTAATGCCTTGTGAGCGATCTCAACTGAATACAAAGGTGTCAGAGATGTCAGATCCTCTATCTGTGTGCAGCCCTCCCAGCCACAAGTAAGCATGTCTTTTATCTACATAGACTTGCTCTATTTTACCTGGGAGGGAGGAAAATGCTCTGTGGAGATATTAGAAAGATAATGCATCTCACACAGTTGAGGCTTTAGGTGAACTCTGTAAGCAAAGGAAAAGAAATAAGAGAGTGCTTTTTTCCCCTCATAAATAGTTTTCAAAGAGCCACATTTCAAGCAAAAAAAAAAAAATTAAAAAAGCAAGCCTGAAGTAGTGTGACTGATTGCTTTTGAATTATCTCAGCATGGTGTCATCTTATCTGAAGTTTTCATTTGTTCCTGTGACTAGTAATTGGGCCCTAAACCAACTAGCAGATTTAGCAGGATCAAGCTCTCAAATTCAGAGCACTGTGAAAACACAAAGAGAATTTTTGATCTTTAAACTGAAAGATAAATGGATGCTATCCATGTGACATGTGACACTTCAAGTACTGAAATAAGGGGGGTGGGGAGCAGGCGTTTTGGTATTTGGTGTGTTCCTTTGCTAATAGAAAGATCTAAGTCACTCTTTGCATCTGCCATCTTGAAAACTCTGAATATTGATACATCTGCAAAAAATGAGTGACAGACCAAGCTTGTAAGCTCATGCATCATTTGCCAATATACCTGTATTTCCTGAAGTAACCAATTTTCCCTAATCACAGACTACAAAAGGGGCTTTTATACCACTTTGCTGTTTGTTAGTTTTGAGTTGCAGATTAACTTGATAGGTTTAAAGGACTCAGGATGACATACTAATTTCTATTGACAGAGATAAAATTATATTTGGAACAGACTGATTGTAATCTGTATTTTTTGTATTATAATGTTATGCAAAGTGTGTGAAATTGAAATTTACCATCTTGCTCTATGATAAAGCAAACAAGTTTCTGAATATTTCACAATTTGAATTCACCACCTCCTCTACTTTTGATTTTGACCCAAGCTTAAAGAAGCATCCTCTAATGTTCATAGACCACTTTGTCATTTTATCAACCCAAATTCTTTATGTTCAGCAATGGAAAAAAAGACTAATAGTGTGCCAGAATGATAATTATTTTGGATAGGCATAAACACTAGTAATTCAAATTCAAAAGCAAACAGGTGCATATGCCTAAGTTTACAGATAACCAAGCACTTCTGGATGCATTAGCCTTACTTCTGAGTTAATGTCTATGAATATAAGTGGGTGAAAAGACAGCTGTATTACAGACTGGATTCTAGTGAAAAAGAAATATTTTTGTGTTCAAGCCTCCTTTTTAATTTTTAGTGCTAAGTCTAATTATTTTCAGAATCTTTCTTCTACATCCTTAAGGACTGCTGGCCTATTAGTGGCAGGGAATGTGTCATTAAAACTTTCCTCCATATAAATCAGATTATTGGAAGAAGTTAGATGAGCATTTATTACTGAGGCACTCTCAGCTCCCTCTAATGAGGTCAGAGAAGCTGAACTTATTTTACATTTGGAACAGATAATGCTAATCAGCTGCTACTGAGCACAGCTTCAAGGTGACTGCTGTGTCCCAGTAAATCTGTGTCATATTTGCACGTAGATAGATGTGGAACTACAGCACATTAAGAAAATGAAATGTATCATCTTAATTATTAATATTTTATGTTGATGACTCAATTACCTGTCATATCCTACAGGAACACTTTCGCGAAGTGGGCAATGTAATACAGCATAGTTTTCTATTAATTTAATACTCAGTTAATCCTGTGCTCCCATTTTCCATGGGAAAAAACCCACCTAGAAGTATTTGCTACATTTTAGTGTATTTCTATTTTAAACCAGAAAATGCATGAACTTATCTGCAGTTAAAAAACAAAATTTTATTATCCCATTTCTCAAATCCTGTCCTCAAAACTCCTACGAACTTTAAAAAAAATATTTCTGAATTGGTCTTGAGGTACTTAAATTCCATCTATGAGTGTCAGACAACTCCAAGGAAAGCTTCCAAAAATTATATGCAGTTCTACAAACTTTAGATTCATAACCAGCCAAATTCCATTAAATATCATTTCCAGATCAGTGCAAAGGAACATTAGCAGACTAAAAGCTGGAAGTCAATGAATTCTGGCTCACCATTCTCCAGGAACATGTATTTGTATATTCACTTACAGCTTTGTCATGAAATGCTATAGTTCACTTCAGAGACCTGCTTTCTACCTGTGTTTCTCCCAAGCCTGTTCACATTCCAGTTATCTTTATTCACATCTTTATAGTGAAATTCTGTTGCCAGGCAACAGAATTGGTAGCCCTATGTGCCTCAGCTCCTGATGCAGCCTTCCCCCTTCTTGATTTTTATTCCAGAATCCAGAACTAAAACTACCTTAAAATAATCACAAGTAGCACTGCTTCTCCTTGCACAAAAGTTTAGGATATAGTTGGCGACACATTACAGGATATTTTGGAAATATTAGCAAGATTCAAAGCTGTGCAGAAACAAATCTTTTGCTTTCTTTTTATTACTTCTCTGTTTGACAGCTAATCCTAAAAATTATATGCAGACTTTACTGTATTTTGAATTTCTATTGTATTCTTTCAGCTTTAAACTACAGTCCTGCAGCTAAGTGCTCAACACAATAGAACAACCTAAAGAGATACCCCTGGAACCATTTCCAAGGTCCTTTTGTCTCATGCTTTTAACTTCTGGCATTTCCACAAATTAAAAAGTACTATATTCCAGTGGATTTGCAGATATAGCTGCTCTTCTGCCCAAATTTTCACTGGTTGCTATTCACTCAACTAGTAAAGAGGTTAAGGGAGAAGAATTTGGAAACAAAAAGTTACCTTCTCCCACTCTATTTAGTGTGATTATAATGCTACACCAATTTCCAAAAATTGAAAATTATTGCAGTGGCAACTACAGAGTAAAATTGAAGGTCATTACCTCCTAGCAGCTTCCTTGTTAGAATTAGAACTACAATTTTTATACAAAAAGTAGAAGAGACTCAATCCAGTCAACATGTAATTATCACATTATGCAGTGAAAGCCTGGTAATATTCCTAGGAAACTTCATGAGTTCCCCTTGCAGGATTAGTTCCCCTTGTGAATGCTTGGGAATAATGGGAGCAGGGGAGCAGAAAGAGCAGCAGTAAATATGTGAGGCAGCAAAGGGCAGGTATTCTGTACTCTGCATGTACTATTTAAAAATCCATCAAAAGAAACATAATTTTTGTATTTAAAATGTTTCTAATGATGCACTGCTAAACAGTTGATAATGGAAGAGAAAAAGATGTCAACCCATTACTAATACAACAAGATAGTCTAAACCAACACCATATCAAAGGAGTATTTATAAATAAATAAATAGATATTTTACAGCTATATATTACAGACTAGTTTTCAAAAGTCTTTTGCAGCCATTGTACTACTTTACCAGTTCAGCTCATTTAATTGTATTGCTGCTGTCTGCAGCTCTAAGGAAGAGTTTAATAGGTAGTATTGAAATTAAGCAGCAGCATCTCAAGATTCTACCTACTAGCATTCAAAACAGGCCAGGGCAACGCAGCATTTCTTCTCAAATCTGACCTTGGCTCCACTATTCACTACATTAACATTAAATGCATTAAGCATTTCAGAAACGCTGCATTTAATTTCATCACGTATCTTAGCATTTATCTTGGAATTCAGGAATTGGCTACAATTTCGCATAGATTAACAGCTCATATTTGCAATTCAATTAACTTACTGTCCAAAATAGCAAGGAAACTGTCCTCCAAAGACTCACCTTAACATGAATTCATTTAGAATTTATGCATGTTTTTACTTGTATACACATAGGCAGTAGCAGCGGCCTTCAAAGGACCCTGTCTTAGACACTATTCATACACATGGCTTATGAGCATCGCAACTTTGCTAAGGCTCTTTCAGCACAGGCCAGTGGACTGTGATTGACAGCTGTAGGGCACACAGATTCGCAAGCAACAGCCAACACAGCATCTCTAGAAGATTTTCTGAGAATCTAATAACTGAAGGTATTTCACTTTCAAATATTCTGGCATTTTGTGCAAGGGGTCAAATTTGTGCGGTGTTACAAGGGCACGAGGGATTGATTCTGGCTGGACTCCAAGTGCCCACCAAAACCGCTCTATCACTCCATTCCACACCTGGATAGGGCAGAGAAAATAAAATTAAAGGCTTGTGGGACAAGGTATGGGCAGGGAGAGATCACTCACTAGATACTGTCATGGGCAAAACAAACTTGACTTGGAGAAATTAATTTAGGACCAATCAAACCAGAGTAGGATAATGAGAAACAAGTCTGTGAAACATCTCCCCCCCCCCCCATCCCTTTTTCCCAGGCTTAACTTTATTTCCAGTTCTCTACCTCCTTTACCCCAGAGGTGCAGGGAGACAGTCAGTTCATCCCATGTTGTTTCTCCATGGGCTGCAGGGGCACAGCCACCACACCCTGGCCTGTACCACAGGCTGCAGAGGAAGCTCAGCTCTGGCACCTGGAGCAACTCCTCCCCCTCCATATCACTGACCTTGGTGTCTGCAGGGCTGTTTCTTTCACATATTCTCACTCCTCTCTTTTCTCCAATTATTTCTGTGCAGTAACTTTTTTCCCTTCCTGTCACTGATGGGCTCAGCCTTGGCCAGTGGCTGGTCTGTCTTGGAGTGTCTGGCATTGGCTCTGTTGGACATGGGGAAGCTTCTGGCAGCTCCTCACAGAAGCCACTCCTGGAGCCCTGCCCTGACCAGAACCTTGCCACACAAACCTAGTGCACACATAGAGCCTGAGGAGTAACTACGTGGTGGTTATCCCAACGGAATTACACAGGACAGCTTCTTTTCCAAAGTAGAGCAAAGCACAATAACAGTGACAAAAAAACTGCTCCGCTGTGTTTGTTATTGCATTTTTCAGTCTAAAAGGGCAGAAACACAAGAGGCACGTGAGCTGCCTCTGTGGTTGAGAAGAACTCAAGCCTACACAGAGAGGAGAACACTGGATACTGCTGCCTTAGCATCAGCAGGCCTATTTCATTGGCATGCATGTCAAGTTTTCCTCAGGAAGTCTCAGAATCACTAAGGATATGCAAAATTAATAGAAAGATGAATATTTTAAAGTACTAGAAAAACATTGCTCAGCATTCAGGGCTTGTCATAACCTAAGATCGTGATGTAAAATGGTATGATCAAGCTAGCAAGGGACTAGAATCAAAATTACCCACTAAACATTCCTGTGTAGCCTAAGAAGATTCTTTGAAGAGTGATTTAAAGCCCCTGCATAACTTTGTTAATTATCAGGAAGGTAATTTATTCAGACTGATTCCTCATAATGTAAATGCATATTTAACACATGAATCTATTATATTTTAATTGAATGAGTTCAGATAACACTGAAAAAATAGTAATGTTTTTGAGCCAGTAGTTTAACAGAATGAGCAAACTGGAATATTTTATCTAGATTAGCTCTCTGTTATCTCCACTCTTCACTTTGCTTCAAGGGCAAGATCACAAAGCTGAAGCTCTTCAAGTTTTGATTTAGTTAGTACATCCAAACTCATTATGCTAAACCAAAGTCTGTTTTGCAAGTTAAAAACAGTTTCAAATTAGGAAACATGGTGCTCAATGAGCCTAAAATGGATTGCATCATAGCTGAAAATCGGGGCTGTGTTTTAATGTGCATGCTTGTGCCTCCCAGAACACAGAAAATAAAGAAAAAAATCACATTTTTAAATTGCACTTAGGGCTTATTTAGGGATAATAGCTTGTAATAACTCCAGCTGCTTTTTTAAGTGCATATTCTGTATCAAGATGTATTGTCATGGATTTTGCTAAGACACAAGAAATCTAGTGAGCAATTAGGCCACAAAACCACATTCTCAATTTTGCAGTAGTTTCACCCTGAGAACAAGTAGTTGCAAAATCCATGTTGTAGATCTTTCTCCATTCTTGGAGTGGGAGAACTGGAAGTATACGTAAACTAGACTTGCTGACAGCCACAGGCCACTGATCAAGAGATGTCCCAGTTGCAAACTCAACAGGTAAAGCGATGCTGTGAAGTTCTGTGTGGGAAATGCCAAGTGGCCATTGCACACCCAGCAGACAGGGCTGTCAGGGCCTGTGCTTCACTGATGCATTTTGGTTTTCATGATCAGCTCACACTTCATGTCAGACCCTTCTGTGTTGTACAACAGTGCTGTTACACAAACAACTTGGGCAAAGCAAACTCTTCCCACCATGCACAAGCATTCATGGATGCAGGAAGCCAGCTCCCTGCCACTAGCAGTTTTCAAGGAGCCAGGTCTGAAGCAGGCAGCGTACAGAAATGAGATGGCACCACTAGTCCCTGCTGCCTGCCTTGTTCACTGAGGCCAAGGACTACTATGGCTTTTGTGGTCACCTTCTGCAGGTAACAAAAGAGGTTACGGCCAAAGCAAGCCCTGTTGTAGCAAACTAATTGATACTAATGATTGCCAAATTTAGAATTCCTCACCTAAACAAATTTAAAGGCCCATTAAATCTCATTAAGTACCAATTACTTTAGCAACCTACTCCTGTGGGCTTAAATAGGCCCCCCGCATGTTGCTTGCGCCAAAGTCCCATTTTAATCTCTTTTTCACAGGGTTCTGGCACCCTCCCTATGCCAAAATATTTCTGCTGTATATTCAACAGTATCTGCTTCTCAGCCTTTTCTACAAACCCCTCAACACCCTTCCTTCTGTTTGGGCCTCCTTCACAACTCTGCCATGCTCTACTTACTCAGCAAGCATAGGATCTGATACCACATCTTCAGTGCAGAGCTTGAACCAATTAACTGATTCTCAAGAAATTTGTTACAAATGCAATAGGACAACTACATACAGTTTCTGAACATAGTTCACAACAAAATTCATAAACAATTCCCCAGTGTTTGTGTTCAGAGCTCACAAGTAGACAGAGGATGGTCTGACTGTACCCCAGCTGCAAGTGTGAAGGTTAATAGTACCAGATTATATCCAGCCATCAGCTTCAATGACAAACCAAACAAAACCCATCTTCAGTGAAACCAGAAGACTCCTGAACCCAACAGCTCTCCACTGTTAAGTCTCTAGATCAAGCAACAGTGAAAACCAGGTAGAGAAGATATTCCTGCCTTCTGCCCCTCAAGGGAGGAATCATCACAGGCTGCTCACCTACGCAAGACTGTACCATGCTCTCACAGCAAAGAACCATCACTTCAAATACTTACCTACTGTAGGCTGCCTGTGCTAGTCAAGTCATTCAGAAATGGGAGTCTAATCCAGATTAGTAAACATGTAAGAGGTTTGTTTTTTCAACATAATAACAAAAGTTATGGAGTTTAATGTATCCAATAGAAAACTTGAAGTTGGATGTCAGTAGTAGTTGCAACAAGTGATCTCTCCCTGCTTATGCCTACAAATTCCATTCACTCCCTTGCAGTATTATCAGTTATGCTACAGTGTGATGACCTGGTTTACAGAGCCAAAACGAAGCATTTTGAGCTTGATCTCTCAGGAGAGCAGGATTTTGCAACATCTGCTTCAAGTGAACAAGCTGTTATGGAGCCAGACCCTAGGAATAAAAATTTGCATTATCACAACATATAGTCTGTAGCCATGCTGCTTATCTGCCTCTGCAGTCACGGAAGTGTCCCTCCCAAGTTCCCAAAGTTGTTTTCCCTCCCAATTCATTATTTAAACCTTAGAGACCAAGAGCCCAATTACAGCACGATTATTTATTATTCTTTTTTGGTAGTACAAAGGCAGCTTTACAAAAATGGCCAGTAGTCATTACCACAGTGAAATTTGTTACAACCTGATTCCCTGTAAATTGAAACTTGCAGGCAGGCATAAACTGCAAGAGACAAACTGCTCTTCCAAATCACTCAGTTAGCAGAGACAGATGTCTCATTACAGCTTGAACACATTCCAGTGTAGCCCCATAATCTTGACTGCTTGTTTCCAGGACATACCCAGGAAGAAGAACCTTAAATTGGCTGGCAATTCTGCCACTGCTGTGGCTGTTTAAACTGCCGAGAGTAAACCATTCCTCTTGCTTTAGAGGAAAAGTAGATGAATACAGCAAACTGAAGTGATACAGAGGGAATAAGGATGCAGTTCAGGACTGCTGACCAGTTAAGGAATAGTCTGTTCATTTCAAGTGAGCATTTAAAGAAGTATTTTTGGTGTATCATGTTCTTGGTCAAGTTGAACTACCCACTTTCCTCTCCCCCACCAAAGCAGTGGGGTGTTGGTAGAAAAGGGGAGCCATGTAAGACTTGGTAATTGATGACATTTTGTGAGAAAATTCATACTTCCAATCCATAAACCAGAAAGTGAGGTGTCTAACTTAGTCCTTCAGCTGGGAAACTTCATAGAGGTATGCACCAAGCATCTTCACCCCCTGGATGTAGTTGTACCTGCAAAGAAGACAGTTTCCTTTAGCAGTGTCTTCACTGAGCTGTATTTCTAGATGACCTTTTTGCAAAGCCCACACATCAGTGGCGTCTATGCATACAAACTCCACAGGCATTACTGCTGCAGACAACAGACACTACGCCCCAAACCCCTACATCTTTCCTGGCAAGACAAAAAAACACCACCCTTGAGGGAAAGGGCAGCCAGGCTTAAGACCAAAGTATAAAACCTGCTTCTGGTTTCAAGTGTATCAATCTAGAAATCAAGATTCAGCTACAAACTAGTTACCCAACCAGTCTCTGCTAGGCAGGATGGCACTTTGCCATGCAGAGAATTAAACAAAAACAAGAGCTCAGTTCTTAAAGTTGATAATACATGCCAAGACCCACAGTAAACTCAGCCCAGCACAGGGACAAATATTCTCTTACCTATTTAGCTTTTCATTTTGAGAGTGGGCACCATCATCTGCAGCTCCAACAGGAAGCAGCATGACATTCTTGCCTGTTGCTTCTTGAAAAGTAAGGGTAACAGGAATGCTTCCTCCCTCCCTTGTCAGGTCTGGTTCAACTCCAAAAACTAGAAAAGTGATACTCTAGTCAGTTTGGAGTATATTTTTTTCAACAAGTCCTTACTTAAGCCCTCAAGTACCAATCTATACCAGGTGCTGGCCAAATCAGCCAGACTGCAAAGGCCACAGTACTGTGGAGCTTCCCATCACAGTTGTAGCACTGGAGTATTGTCACTGTCAGAGTTCAATTCCACACCAACACTTCAACTGAAAGCCTGTCTGTACACCAGCACAAGTTACATTTGCTCTAGCTCCCCTATACAACCTAGTAAAACTGATTAAGAGGGGTGCTGTGATGATCAAGCTAAATAAATAAACAGATAAACTTGGCTAAGAGGTGATCTGAACTGACAGCCTCAACCTTATGCAAAAGAAACACCACACCAACAAACTTGCTCCAGAACAGAAGAAATTCATTTGATATCCAGCATCTTTCCTTCCTGTACCTCAGATTTCAGTTTAAGGATTGCACATAACATGCTTCCTTACTTAGGCAAAGTTATTAAATGTGAGTGCAGAACACTAAATATTCAGCAAACATGACCTCCTCAGTGTTTTCTGAGGTGCTGGAACACAAGCTTTTTTATCCTACCAATGCCAAGTGAAAAACTCACTGACCTGTCTTCATGGCCCTCCTACCAGCCATGTAGTGGGGATGGTTGAAGTCTGACACCCAGGGTTTTCCACCATGTCCTAAGTACACTTTGAATTTGTTGGGACTCTGCAGCTCTGCAAACTTTTTCTTCAAGTAGTCTTCAACCTGCAAGAAAGATTGAATGATCTTATCTACTGTTAGCATTTGTATGAGCACCGGCAAAATCCATATTCTAAAAGCATCTTAGGGACTTGCAGGTCACTACAACTGATCAGCAGTACCTTTCCTATTGCTCTTATTTCATCATATTCCAATGATGCTCTGCTCTGAAGTCAGAATATCTTCTTTAGGCAAATTAGCTGTATGTTGTAGAACAATTAGTCATTATGTTAAATACTACTTTTAAATATGCATTTCTGACAATCCAAGTGCCCTACAATTAAATTTGCATTTACTCCCAAGCCCTCCCGAGTTTAGAAAAACTGGGTAGTCAGACCACTACAGTCCACTGGGGCACCACACAGTGATTGCCTCCATTATTTTGTGTTGAGATGCAGAGCAGGGAAGATGGTAGGAAAGCAGGTTAAAAGAACTGCTTTTGAAAACAGAAAAACTCTTCCCCCAAGGCAAGGTGAACAGAAGTTTAGAGAAACTAGTTTGGATAGCAGCAATCCATCTCAACATACATTCTTTGTGACTTCTTCAGGAGTCATGTTTGGCACAAGCCTGATTGAGAACTTGCCAATCACTTTCCTAGGAATCACAGTCTTGGCTCCAGAGGCTGAGAAGGCTCCTTCAATTCCATGGAGAGACAAGGAAGGGTATCTCCACCTGTGCATAAGGATGTCTCTCTGCAAAAGCAAAGAGAAAGATGCAAGGTTACATGAAGTTCGACAGAGTTTCCTAAATTAATGATTTCTTCAACCTAATAAAGAATTTGCAAGAAACAGTGCTTTCTCCCATGGACAAACACAGCTCATTCAAGACCACTCAAACTGTTACTCCCATTAAGCACACATTTTGATACAACAGCTGGGTTCTCAGCACCTTAAGAGGCTCAGCAGGTCTAGTTTGGCTCTTTTCCAGTGCTGTGGAACTTGCAGGACATGGACAGTCTCCTGATAAGGACACAAGCATCATCTATAAGGTGCTCAAGCACAGTGTGTAGGGAGAGTATTGGAAGCTGGAGTCCCCCTGCCTCAAGACAGGAAGACACCTTCATCACCAAGGTACTGCTTAAGTTCATATTTTCTAAAAGCCTCATCACTGCTCAGACTGAGGTTTACAGCATGCTTTTCTTTATATCATCAGTGGTATTAAATGCCTGAATTCCAGGTTGATTAAGTTGACCACACCACTGCCTTCCAGGTACACTTCCTGCATTTTCTCCCTGTTGCCTTGGACACAGCTGTCCAATACACTGGATCCTGAATTCAGTGCAGCTGTTGAGTAGCCCTGTGCAGACACAGGTACAGTGTCTCAAGCCTGAACTTCACTGCGGAAATGCAGGAGACTTAGAAATTCTGTGCCCTTTATGTTACAAACTTGGTTTTTTCCAGGTACAACCTGCCTCCAGTCTTTTCTCAAAGCAATTGTAGCTGTCAGAGCTCAAATCTCTCAAGCACATATACTTCTCACCTGGAAGTTACAGCCCTCTCTCCCTTCTGTTTCCTTAGCCCTAAAACCCTTCTTGCATGTATGCAACTTAGCTGGAATTCCAGTTTAGCAAAGACTGAACAGCTTCAGTTCAGTATCACAAAGAACAGCTTGCCTGCTCCTCCTTATATCCAAGCTGTAATTCATCCATTACTTTAAAGGACAAGGCTAAACAAGGAGGTCTGTGTGCTCCCAGTTGATACAAACCTGAGCATGTAAAGACAAGGTTGAGGATATAAATTGTTATTTATACCTATTGGAGTTAAGTTTGAAGTCTCCTCCTGACAGCACTAGAACAGAAGACAGACCTGCACATGTAAACTTGCCTTTTACAACACCCGTGTCTGCTTTTCATGACAAGAGATGTATTTACATCTAGGGTTTTAAAATTAGTATGTAATACCCATACCTTGTATGATTCAATGTTGTTAAAAGCTTTCATTTGGAGAGCTCCCAGAACGAAGATTTAACTTAGACACGAGTTTATTGAGCTTGAGCCTTTTCAAAGATTTAGGCTACCTAATTCATGATTACAAAACACTCCTTGTTTGGCAGGTCTAGGAAGATGTTCAGCATGTCAGCCCTAAATTCAGCACAGCTAGGTTTCAAGCTGTTTTCTTACCTAATGAGCAATCATTTCTGAGCAACTACTTTATTTCTCATAACCCATTGAAATTCCTACAGATTTGTGCAGATTGCCACCTGACCTCTGGAAAGCTGCCAACATTCTTACCTAGCAGTAAGAAAACAGCACTAGATAAAGTTTGTACAAGTTTCAAATGCTACTTATACATAGACTAAGGCGCAAATTTCAAGTTGTCAAGACTGCTTGACTTAAACAGGGGATAACCTAGACTAAGTTTTCAAGCACCTCATGCTAGCAGTTCCTCTGCAAAGTGTTAAGTGTGCAGTCAAGCATACAGTAAGCAAAATTATCTTCAAGGCATCCTCACCATTTTGAAGACATCAGATGAATCCTCTGCCTAATAAATTACTTGGTAACTACACACACATCCACAGAAGTTTGTTTCTGTCTCACTAATAATATAGGCAGCTTGATCGAGACAGGGTAGAGAAGGAGTGCACACCTTTGCATCATGCAGGAGTCTTGTCGCTCCTACATCTTTAGCATAATCTGCCAGGTCAAAATCAATCTTCTCATATAATGCCAGCTCCTCATCAGTAACAGGTGCCACTGCTTCATTAACACCCGGGATGAGGATTTTCCCTTTCTTGTCTACAAGAGAACCTGTAAACAAGAAGCACCTAATATCAGTACTCAACCAGAAGATACAAGATGCCATTCCTGGGAACACTTTCCTTGGGAAACAGAAATCTTGACCTTCTGAAAACACTGTAAATGTAATGAAATTCAGACTTCTATTTCCCAGAGCATGTACCACTGAACATGGAAGACACTTAAATAATTTGCCTCTACCCAAAATGTGCACTTGCTTGCTACTGTATTTAATTCTACTGCTACATTTGGCTGGCTGTCTGAAGGCACGATTCCCAAAGAGCTCAATATCACATCCACAGCAGAGTTTGAGAAGACAACTGATATAATTAACATGCAAATTTGCAGCAAGATTTTATAGGAAGATACAGTATATAGACAAGTTCTTGGCAAGACCTTCACCATATTTACAGAAACAGGCATTAACTTTGCCTAGCTGGCAAGCACCATTTCACTGGTCACTGCTTTGGTACTCCAAAGAGTCTTTAGCAACGCACTCACTGCCAACTCAGTCATGCTTTGATGGTTCTTACACCTATTTTAAATGCATTCAGTGAAACCTGCTTTTTCTTACCCATTAGAGCAATGAGATCTGTCATGGCCTCATGTACTGAACCACCATAAACACCAGAGTGAAGGTCTTTGTCACAACATTCCACCTGTTTCAAGTGAATGAAGACTCAGGTCAATTTTAGCACAAATATAATGTCATGCAGGGAAGAGACCAGAACAGCCAAGGACCAGCTAGAACGTGATCTGGCCAAGGGTCAAG
This sequence comes from Acanthornis magna, assembly GCA_036785705.1. Classification (NCBI taxonomy): domain Eukaryota; kingdom Metazoa; phylum Chordata; class Aves; order Passeriformes; family Acanthizidae; genus Acanthornis; species Acanthornis magna. The sequence goes on from JAWUZG010000017.1 coordinate 1,842,043, forward strand.
GAGTGTCCCTATCATTTGTTGAATGCAGAGAGTAGTGTAGTGACAGGGGATGAGAAAAAGGCAGAGGTATTTAATGCCTTCTTTGCTTCAGTCTTCAATATCGAGACCAGCTGTCCTCAGGATGCCCAGCTACCTGAGCTGGAAGTTGGTGATGGGGAGATGAGGGCAACCCATAATCCATGAGGAGATGGTTGGTGACCTGCTATGCCAATTAGCCACCCGCAAGTCTATGGGCCCAGATGGCAACCAACCCACCCCAGAGTATTGAGGGAACTGCTGAAAGAACTTGTCAAACCACTCCCAATCCTGGTTACCAGCAGTCCTGGTTTACTGGAGAAGTTCCAACTGACTGGAAATTGGTAAATGTGACACCCACCAATAAGGGTATGTGTGGATGAAGAAATCTATGTTATGAGACAATCCTTCAGTGAAGGTGCTGGCTTGTCTTGCTTCACACATCTGAAAGCTACCCCACCCACCCAAGTATCAGATAGGATAGTAAAAGAAGGATATTTAGAAAATTAGGAAAAACCATTCTACATAAGTAGTCAGTTTCACATTTTCTGAAAAAAAAAAAAAAAAAAAAAAAAGCTACCAGCATGAAAAGGTTTGAACTACCACTCTTCCCCAGTGGAAAACTCAGTTTAATACTGGATTTGCAGTGTATTTCAGCACTTACCTCTATGAAGTAGTAGCAGATACCTCGCAAGCCATAAGTGATACAAGGCTTCTTCTTGCCCAGCCAGTAGTTGTCAGAAATGCAAACATAATCCACATCTTTGAAGAAAGCACCTCGCTGAGCAAAAATCAATTCATCAAGGCCTTCAGATCCTGATTCTTCCATACCCTCTAGGCAAAACTTAATATTTACTGGAAAGTCCTTTGAAATGAAAAACAAGAACAGATTAAGCATGTGAAAACACTTGACCCCTTCAGCAATCAGTAATTTACATGTCATGTTCAAAGCAGAAAAATGGACATGGGTAAAACAGTTCCATGACAGTAGAATTTGTTAATTATACACAAACTGGTTTAAAGTTTGGACTGTGCTTATATTGAGGGCACTTATACCACCCTTCATTTGATAGAATTCAAACTCTTCCAAAAAGTTTTAACAGCTCTGGAACAACTTGTTTGCAAACTCCTTAAGCGTGGGAACACAGAAGAAATCTCTTGCCAAAGGTAAGCTGCCAGGCAAGGAAAACTATTATAAACCACAGGAATTGCACGCCCCAGTAGGAGCAGAGCTATGCTGTCTATCCAGTCTACATTGTTCTATATACCTAGACAGCAACTGAGAACTGGTCATTCCTCTCAAAAGTGATAGGACCTTGTCTTGCAAAATAAAGCAAATACCCTGAACTATTTCTGATTGCACATTTTCTTGAACAGAAACAAGCAAAGCTCCCAGTCGTAGTGTTACTAAGTTAACCTCCTCTTAAAACTCTGGCAGTGAGACATTAAGCTTTTATAAAGGCCAAACTAATTTGACATACTTATATGATAGTGATCACATTTGATTATTTTTCCTGCTCCACAGGTTTGCATATGTATTTTCCTTCCTACATATTTCATTAAAAGAAAATTGTTTAAATTTCAACCCAAGCATCTACAAGACAAACTCATCAGCAAGTCAACTTAACCCTACCCAAGAATCAGGGAGTTTACAAGACTATTGCATCATTCCTCCAATCAGCTGAATAGGCAGACTTCCCTCCCAAAGGTTTGTGGCTTGGATAACATTTATTGCTAGACTCACCTGTGTGTGAAAAAGCAGAGCATGTTTTGGGCACATACCTGGTTAGTTTTTTGATAAGCCTCCAACGCATTCAGCCAGGCAAGCACTGGACCTTTGTCATCTGTTGATCCCCTCCCATACAACTTTCCTGTTGAAACAAGATACAAATTAACTAGTGTGGAAAAGAATTAGTATGAAATTTCATCTCTCACCTAGAGGAGAACATTTTTCTTTGGATAACTTTTTAACTCTGCTTCTATAAAAATTCTCATTTGTGATTATTCTGAAGTGGCAGTTCTACATACTGCTTCACATACCCTTGCAAATGGGATAGGTACAGGACTGCAATAGTTCTCCCACTTACAGAGCTACCCCACCTCTTCCCCCAGCTGCTCCCTCATTAGGAGTTTAATATAAGCCTGGAAAAAACCTAGCTGCCTTATCCTTCACAATAACAGAATTTTCTACAAACACAAGTGTATAGAAATAAGCCTGCTGCTTTTAACAGAAATTTATCAGGTATTAGCTTCAGTTCAATAATTCTTTGTTTGAAGAATAAAAATTCAGTAGCTAGTGACAAATCACTTCACTGGATTTTCCAGATAAAAGTGGAGCTCCCTAGAAAGGAATTTAGTCAAAGACCAGTTTCACAGGTCATGGGGAATTCCCAAAAAATGTAACACACAGGATCACAGCAGAAGCAGTTATCACTGGAACTCAGAGCTGTGGCTACAACCCCTCAGCACCCCACATAACCAGTGACAGAACTGGCCAGACAGCTTGCAAAGATAAAGTGCCATTGGTGAGTGACTCCTGCATGGCCAGGCTGCATACAGACAAGGCACAGCTTTAAGGCAACTGTACGTCTTGCTAGCAGATGAGATAACGCAACTCAGTAACTTGGACTCTGCTGCCTATGACTAAGTGCCCAAGCAGAAGTACTAGTTAGCACAGATACTCCTTTTTCTGGCAATCATTAATGCTTATACAACACTAGTGGTTAATGTCCTTCTATTGGTATGACCTTTGACAATAACACTGAGAAACTGAAACAAAGAAGAAGCTATTGGTAGCACCAGCTTTAAATAGAAAAGGAAGTTTTAGTCTTCTTGACCACTGGCAATGTTGTTTCAACAGGAGATATTGCACCATTTCTTCATCCCCATTTATGGGAGAGGGACAAGGTTTGAGGCACTACCTCTGCAAAACAGCTTTTGTAGTATTCATAACAGCACAGTTAAACACAAGGCAGTCCAGGGAGGCTGCTGTGCCACCCCCTGTCTCCAGGCATAAAGAACTTGTGCTGTGTACTTTTTCTCAGTAATGGTTCAAAATTCCTGCAGTTTGACTCCACCTTACAGGCTTCAAGCTGTGAACAGCACAAGAAATTCGTTCTAAAAAGCTATCTGGCAACAAACCAGGACCATGGAAGGCAACAGTTAAGATTGTGCTGTAGCTCTAAGGAAGAAAACATGCAAGTTACAGCCTAAACCATCAGAAAAAGAAACAACCCCAAGCGCAGCTGAGATTTTGCAGCTCAATTTTTTTTACCATTTCCCTACCTGCACATTTTTACCACAACAGTATTAAACAAACACCCATACCAGTTCTTACTCTAGTTTTCCCATTCAATCAATGGCACAGCTTTGGAACAACAGAGGAATACCACACTTGTTACAGATATGTTCATCAGTTTATGAAGTCCACTACTCTTACCATCTCTTTCTACCAGTGTGAAAGGTTCACTGTCCCAGCCATCCTCTAGTGCTGCTGGCTGAACATCCAGGTGACCATACACACACACAGTCTTTTTGCGTGGATCTGTGCCCAGTGTTCCCAGGACAATTGGCGGTAAGGGGATCTCTGATCCATCAGGCAGCTAGAAATAGGAGGGCAGAAGTTTTATTAAAATGTGGAATGTCAGAGGGACATGTTTTTATCAGAGAGATTAATTTCTTTAATACTATGGAGGTTATATTATGAGAGTTGAGGCACAGAGAAATAAACAAAACTAAGCTACTTAAACTGATTGCCAGAAGCAGGGTGCCAAAGTAGGCCTGATGGCATCATGCCAGTTAGTTTCCTGACAAGTCCCAGTAAGAGTCAAAATGTTCCAAGCCACTTAGAACTGTTAGCTTTAAACTACCAATCCTACATCGAAGTTTAACAAAGCAAGCTGACTGCATGCCAAACTGCCATATCTAATGCTGACCTAAGCATAAGTGATAAATTCCATTCAATATTGCATTCTGTGTTGCTTGTCACTGCAATTTCATCCCGTCCATGGTATAGCTCTCTGGACAAAAATTTCCTGACAGTGATATCTCTGGGTGTGACATGTGCCTACACCCAAATAAGATCAGCATAACAGATGTATTTCACTGTACCAGCCTTCATTGTTAAGCTAAGGGCAGAGCAGTGCTGATGGACTCAGTTCAAGGGTTCAAGAGGTGAATTTGGCTTAATCCTTTGGAATACCCCATAAGCAATTATCACATGCTATTCCAAGTCAGCAAGTATTTCCCTTCCGGTGAACATGTACCTCCATTTTACACTGTTCAGCAGATCAAGATCAGCTTTGACTTTTTGCTTATATGGGTTCCAAGCTCCAATTTTTTATCAGCAGGTTACATAGTCCTTGGCCAGCTGCAGCTCTACATGATTAAAGCACTACTGCAATAATTTACAGTAATCAATATGCAACAAACTGCTGTGCAACAGTAAAGTAACTTTGATCTGACAAGTTCAATTGCTTTACATTGCCGTTCACAGATATAGCAGCAACATACATAATACACTGACTAGCCCTCTCCATACTTAATATAAAGCTGAACACTGAAGTTAACTCTTGCAGATGGATTAGAGTTATCTAAATAAAAATACCACATATAAAACTCTAAAATCAGTTCTTGCTACCAAAAAGTTACAGTGATGAAAATAACTTTGTCTCTGAATTAATTGAAATGCTTTTGATTGGGTTTTCAGCTGTAGGTAGCAGCAGAGCTAGAATTATCCTACAGATTCCCTCCCAAGTCAGCTGTTTCCCTGTGGAACCTGCAGCTACAAACAAGTGTAATCCAGTTGCCAAAAGCATGAAGTGCTCAGAAGGTTCCCATAAACACCAATTTCACACGGCAGTCTTTCACACCAATTACAAGGATGTTCTCCCAAAACTAGCAAACATTCCAGTGCAAGATTTTTAATGCCACTAGCCAAATGCTAGTCTAACAATTTTGGTATGGGTCTTACTGTGAGGCAGGTAGTGACTAGGCACTTCAAAGGAGGAGCATATAGGGCGGATAGCTCCCTAAAATGAGATTATAATTACCATTCTGACAAGCACAATGGACTTCTTGGGAGAAAAAAAAGCAGTCTAGCTAGCTAAAAAAAGCACAGAAGTTACTATTTTAATGATACTTTTGTATCTAGTAAGGGAGCAACGCAATCTTGTGACAAATGCAACACTTCTGAAAGAGTCCAGAAATCTTTTGGAAGACTTACTGAAACTTCAGTCAGTATCTTTATGCATCTAAGGACCAACACCAGCCTGTTGTTAAAAATGTCTAACATTTTTGTTTGCAGATGCTCTGTTCATGCTCAGTTCAAAAAGTATTTAAAATATATTTAATACAGTCCAAAATTTAATTCAACATCCTTAACTGGGTCCCAGTGTTTACTATGAACAAGGGTTTTTAAGAGAAATTTCAGACTGCGTGGAAGAAAAGACATTATCCTACACCCCAAAAGGCTACTACCTTCCTAGGCTACTGCCCACATAACCCTCGTGTGGTGATCCTGACCACAAGTCCACCAGACACCAAGGAATTAATGATCCACATAGACAACCTGAGTACCCCAAAGCCTGTGCTCTGCTATGCTGCGCACACAGCTTCACCTTCCTGCCTGTATTGTGCTGTGCTTATCCCAGGACTGCAGGATAAACTGAGCCACTTGACTGCAACCTGAGGGCAGCTCCCACTTGGCACTGGTGATTACACCGCCCGCATGTCCTTGACTTAATCTGAAAGTGCATCAAGAAATTCTCACACAAATATCCCTTTTGCTTGTCAGTGGAACTGAACAGCTTGAATAAATAAAATGGGATAACATTCCCATGCATGGGATCTGCACAGCATGTTGGATGCTGGTTGGATGCCGGTTGGATGCCTGCTAGATACTGCACAGTTTGGGGGTGCAGTATCTGCAGGGACATAAGAATATCCCTACTATCCTCTTTCTTTACAGTGATAAGTCCAATAAACAGGATTTTAATGGAGTCTAGGTGCCTTTCATACTGGGAACATAAGAAACCAGCACCTTCTCATGCAAAGCACCTTGTCTTCTAAAGAGTTTTCTTTTTCTATTAAGCTGACATGGAGATGCTCACATACCTTTTGTTTCCCAATATCCATGAGTTTGGTTGTGCCTCCCAGACGCTCAATATCCTTCGCAGCAACCTCCATCATGCGCTTGATTTCACCCCTCTTCTCTGGCCACGCTGACACACTCTGGATTGCCACCCACTCAGCCAGGCGCTGCAGAGATGGAAGAGCTACAGGTTTTACTATACAACAGGCACCATGCAAATACCACACCTTGTAATTCAACAAACACTAGTTTAAGTCATGTTCAAGTTGAGGCAAATCAGCTCTGTCCTCTGCTCAAAGAACTTTAACCATTAATATTACTCTCAAAAGCTCTCTAAAATCTCACTCCCCTACAGCAGTCCCTGCAGTGCAGCACAAAATCTACAGATACATCACGTAAGCTTACGAATACAACAGCTTGTGCTTATTGTGCCTTTATAATTGCTGTTAAGTATCCAGAACCAGTCTTTCAGGCCTCTCAAAAAGGCCACTTTAGCTTCTTCTCTCCATGTGAGATCAGCAAGAACAATTCGTAGAAATCAAGCTGAACACTGGGCATAGTTTGTACCTGAGTTCACAGTGCTGTACCACTGATTCCTTCATGTAAAAGGCATTGCAATACAACCTGTAACTAAATAGCAGCTCAAACAGCAAAGTACCTCTTTGGAGGGGGCAACCTCTCCCTCTGTGCCCCAGCATAAACAATTTTATACAAGAAAGCTTTGTGCCAGCCTCATTTATATCTTTCATCTCCCATCTCAAAAGGGAAGAAACTATAAACCTAGTTTGGCATTCAGGAGCCAGTGTCAACTTCTTGTACCTCTAAATAAGTCACCAGTTGCACTACACAATAACAGATAATTTCCTAATAAATCCACCATGGACATTTAAGTTTTTGAACCGAACTATGCCTAAACTTCAGAAACAGTTTTCTGGCCTGACTCAAATAACTCACACTTGTTGTCTTTTCTCCCCTCTCTTCCATTACTTGACATTACTCTATCCTTGGGCATATTATATAGATGTAACAACAAACCTGAAGCTGACTACCTAACTTTTAATATCCCAGCACTGCCCATGCTGCAGGACAAAACTCAAAGAAAGCTTACCTGAACATAGAGGTCCTGGTGTTCATCAATGTATTTAAAGAGGGTATCAAGAGCAGACATTTTCAGACGAGTTCTCAGAACAGTGTTGCTGAGGATTCTGTGACAGAAAAATAATTTAGCCTTCACAGGTTTAAGAAGCAACAATCAGTAATCAAGAGCCACAGGAGACTTTCACCTTTAAGCTGCTAATGCCACATACCAAGCTCTACTAATATAAGAGGCCCCTCCCTTTCATGAAAAGACAGAGTGAAGTGGCTTAATAAAATAATGTTTAATTTCAACACCACTCTCTGCCTCTCCCCTCAACATAACTTTTAAAGTTAAGCTGAGCAAGCTTTTTTATGGAGGTTCTTCAATGAAATCATACACTTCATTTCACTGCAGAATTACAGGCAAAATGTTACTCAAGTGAAATGTAACTTAAGAGTAGATTTCATTATGACTTCAACTAACAGCATGCCATAGGCCTGAATGCTGGTAGTTAGGTCCAACACAGCACCACACTTTGTGCTCTACAAAGGAGGTTAGAAGCAGGCAGCTGAAGAACTGTGCTTTTTTCAGCCTTAAAGCCTCAGCCTGCCAATCAGGTTTCACAAACAAGGTCAGAATGAAGCCATGGGAACAGAGGCCAGCCCCAGCAGGTCATGAGCAAGTGGTCAGTGACTACTTCAGTGCTACCACTTCCTTCTTTTGTTTTTATTTCAACTGAAGTTCACATGAGAAAACCCAACACCTCTCCCCTTCTCAGTTTTCTCTCTTCCTTACCAGTCTGAAATCAACATTGAAAAGATAAACTGTCCACTAAAGCAAAAAAACAAACAAGTTTAAAGTTAGTTCTCAAATTAGAACTAAAGATACAGCACCTCCTCTTAGCCAGGAAAATAATGAGCTTTACAAATCCCAGAATGGCTAAGGTTGAAAGGGACCACTGGAGGTCACCTAGTCTAAGCTGTGGCCCTACAACAGACTCAGAACAGTGTCCTTTTGAGTATCTCCAGAGAAGGAGGTTCCCAGAAATACACCTCTGGAACCCAAGTGCCTGGACTAGGAGGAAAAACTCCAATGTCCATGTAATACACTAAGCAAGAACATTCAGTTGCACCAGCCACCACGATTCAGTTTTTTGTTGAGTCAGCTTTATGCCAGGTCCTTTAAGCCTTTCTTCTACTTCTACATGGTAGTCACAAGACAGTTGTTAAAACATCTGACTGCTTGTCTTAGGATTTCTTGAACAGCTGACTACTCTACATATCTGAAACAAATCTTTTCAAGCAGCAGGTTATCCCACATAATATACTGCAATACAAGCACCACCCAAAAATTAAAAGACACACACTTTCTTTCAAGCAAGGTTGTATTTACACAGATACTGGTGTTCGACATTAAAAAAATCCTTTCCCTTACCAGAGAGAGTATCAATTTAATTTAAAGCATCCATCAAGTTTAAATTTGGATAACTAGTTTTAATGACCAATTAGAACATCCCCAAATGACCAGACAGGTAAGCATTTACTTCAACAGTCACAAAAGCTGAAAACTGGACACCTTTAGAAGGGCTACATAGACATAACTAAGTTAAAGCAATGCTTCTCACTGAAGCTGGGCTTCCCTAGTGAAACCACCTTCATCACATGCAGTTCGAGCTCAGGCAGGATTCACGTGGAGCTTTTCAGGAAACCAGCACACAGTGCATCTGACCCTCCCCTTCACTCAGCCGGTTTCTATAGCAACCTCGGGGCTCTAGCTTCGCAGCACAGACACAAAATACAACATGTTACACGTAGGTTGACATTCTGTCCAACGCAAACAATGTCTGAACTACTCGCTAAGTTAGGGACTACTTTAAATATCACCTTAACCTTAGTTAAATCGTTTTGAAACCAGAACGACATTGAATCGCTCAAGTCACACTGAAGAGCAGCAAAGAAGCCTGCTCCGGAAAGCTTCAAACTACGAAAAGCAAGTGTTGGTTACTACATAGCAAAAGGCTGGATTTTACTTCCCCTTTCCTCTTCAAAAATCAGGGTTTGAACTTCCTGTAAGTCCTTCAGAATGGACAGCTGAACCCTTCCTACCTACGCAGAAGAGGCTCCACAGTTTTCCCTTTTCACAAGATTATAAAAGTAGCGCCTTAAAATAAGATAACCCAATCATTACACCATGTAATGGTGTATCAATACACCACTACAACTTTGCCCTCCTTACCCACAAGCAACGTTAGTATCCCGGAGGAGAGCACTGAACCAAGTTAGGAGTGCTCTATAGCCATCCCTCAGCCCCAAGCTCATGCTGCAGGCTCAGCACTCCGGGCCAAGGTTGACTTAAAGGTTAAATCTGGGATTTGACAGGGTTTTGCAGCGCTAGGACGAGCTTCCCGCAGCCCCCCAGGCCGCTGACAGCCCCGGGACGGGAGGGAGGGAGGCAGGCGCGGCGGGCTTCCTAAGAGAGGCTCACGGGGAGAGAGAGAGCGAGAAGAGGACAAGGAGGAGGGCAGGAGCAGCTTCTCTCCGGGGGCAGCCACGGTGCCGCCGCACCCCGAGGCCGAACAGACGCTCCCTACCGCGGGACACAGCGCAAGGCCCAGCCCGCCAGCGACGCCGCGCACCCGGCATTCCCGGCTCTTCCCCGCCAGGCCGGGCACGGCCGGCGACGCACAGCGGGGCCGCCGCGCCACAAAGCCAAGAAACCCGGGCCCCCCCGACCCCTCCCGACACTCACGGCGTCCACACCGGCCCGGCTCCCACTTCAGGTAACAAGAACCGCGGCCGCCGAGGCCCTTTAAATAGCCCCGCCCCAGCCCCGCCCCGCGGCGCGCGCCCCGCCGGCCAATCCGCGGGCAGAGAGAGCCCCGGGGGCGGGGCTTGAGGCGGGGAGGGGCGGGGCCTCGGCGCGGGGCGGGCGGCCCTCAGGAGGGGCGGCCCCTGTGGGGGCTGAAATAAACCAGGGGAGTAATAAAGGGAATATCATATACGGGCGAGTATAATATGGGGCGATTTGTGGGGGTCTGAGCAGGGCCTGTCTGGACAACTGAATTATTCCAGCCGAAGCTGGGAGTATCCTTATGATCTTCCTACATTTGTGGTTTAGATAGGTTGAATAGATTTAGATAGATTTAGATGTGGTTTAGATAGGTCCCTAGAATCACAGAATTAATTATAGAATATACTGAAATGGAAGGGATCCACAAGGATCGTCAAATTCCAACTCCCGGCCCTGCACAGGACATCCCCAAGAGTCACACCATGTGCATAAGAGCTTTGTCCAAACACTCCTTGAGCTCTGTCAGGCTGGTGCTGTGACCACTGCCCTGGGGAGCTGTTCCAGTGCCCGAATACCCTCTGGGTGAAGAACCTTCTCCTAATATCCAGCCTAAACCTCCCTGACACAACTTCAGGCTGTTTGCTCAGGTCCTGTCCCTGGGCACCACAGAGAAGAGATCACTGTCTGCCCCTCCTCTTCCCCTCATGAGGAAGCCGTAACTACAAAGAGACCTCCCTTCAGTCTCCTGTTCTCCAGGCTGAACAGACCAAGTGACCTCAGCTGCTCCTCACAGGTCAATCTCCTCAAGAGCATTCACCACCTCTGTAGTCCTACTTTAGATGTTCTCTAATACTTTTATATCTTTTTTATATTGTGGCACCCAAAACTGCACACCCAACACTCACAAGGTGAGGCTGCCCCAGTGCAAAGCAGAGCAGGACAATCCCCTTTCTTGCCCAGCTGGTGATGCTGTACCTGATGCCCACCAGGACAGGGTTTGCCCTCCTGGCTGCCAGGGCACTGCTGACTCGTGTTCAACTTGCCATCGACCAGAACCCCCAGGTCCCTTTCCACAACTCTGCTTTCCAGCATCTCATTCCCCAGGCTGCGCATTCATCCAGGGTTTCCCTATCCCAGGTGCAGAATCAGGCACTTGTTAAATTTCTGGTGGGTGACTACCCAGCTCTCTAATTTATCAAGGTCTGTCTGCAGGGCCTCCCTGCCTTTGAGGGAGTTACACCTCCTCTCAATTTAGTATCATTGGCAAACCAATTTAATATCATTGGTTGGATAAGGGAATTGCAGTATGAATAGTAAGATGAGAAAGTGAAGTCACATAATGAGGAGTTCTCTGAGCTCCTAACAATGGTGGACCGGAATATTTTTTCACATGCAAAAAGACAAATATTCAGGTAAGGTTTGCTGTTACCTTGTGACTGCCCTGAATGAAGCCAGTGCTTGTAAGACGGGAACTTGCTGAAGCTGATGCTGTTTGTGAATAGTTCTGATACATACAGCTGCTAGCCATGCATGGATGTAATAATTTGGTAACTCGTATTGGTTTATAGACACTCTTGGAATAAATGTAAAAATGGCAGTTGGCCCTTGGCTGTAGTAAAAGCATCTGTTACCTGAATTACTGAGGAAGGTTCACCACTTAGTCAAACCTATTGGGTAGGGTGCTTCCCAGTGCCACAAATATTAGGAAAAGTGCTGATGAAATTTGCTGAGGGCATAAAGCTGGGGAGATGGAGTTGGTACAGGGAAGGAACAACTCAACAACCCTGAGGATCACAGAAATTAAACCAGGATGAAATTAGGTAGCTGAGAGCTCAAGAGCTGGAAACAAGTGAGAAAGAGTGGGGCACACTAGCTGGTCTGTGAGCTGCCGTGGGGGAAAACTACATAATTTAGAAACTCAGCTGGTAGTGCTGTCTGGGGTAAAGTAAGCACTAGGACCTTGCATGAGGCTGGTCTGGCCACAGGCTGTGTTGAGTGCAGATTCGCAGACTGATGCCAGCCTTGGTTTGTCCCCAGGGAGCTGCCTGGGGCTGGGGCTGTCCTGGTGTCCCCTGGATACCTGGCTCCTGGCTGGGGGTGGGATGGGCCCTGGCTGCCAGGCTTTGCCCTGACAGGTCCCCGTGGGGAGCTTCTGCCACTCCTGGCTCCTCAGACTCTGAGGAGCCCCTGGCACTACTCTGTGTTGGGGGGACAGCAGATGGCAAAATATACCCCAAATGGTCAAATGGAACTTAGAAACCAGAATAAAGTTTCTATTTGCACTTAATGTTAGGAAAAATCTTGCCTTTAAGCAATAGGGAAAAAATATTTTTAAAAAATAAAAAAAAAAAAAAGGAAAAAGAAACTGCTTCTTAAAACGAGCTTGTTGCATTTATGGAAGGTATTAAGTGACACGACACAAGATGATTTCTGGTGACCTATTTTATTCTCATGTTCCTACATAGAAGTAATTTTTGGTACTTTTTTCCCGCATCCTTAAAAAATTCACAAACCAAAATAAGAATCAAGGAAGTGAGGTGACAAAAGAAAGGCATTAGAGAAGCATACGTTTTATAGTAAATGTTGTGTACTGTATTATCACAGTTTTCTGCAAGCCTGTATTGATCTAAATCCACAAAGGATTATGTGAAGAACAAACACAGAAACCACACAGTAAGTTACCCGAGGGAAAACAACAACATTTTTTGAAAGATAACAGGCCCAATTATCAGCTTTGAGGGCCTTGTAAATTGTTTTTATGGAAACACATTTTTATTTTACAAGGCTGTTAATTTGGAGGTGAAAATAACATATGCATACATAAAAACCCTTAGGGAACAGAGGAGAAAGGAAACGTAGGAAAAGACACATCAGAAATGTTTTAGGGACAGGGGATGACAGGGCAAGGTACTTTATAAGGAAAATATAAGGGTGCTCAATGTTCTCTGGTCCAGGCAGAGATATCTAGCCATTCGAGCTGCTCTATTTATTTCTTTAATATGTTGTCTTTCAAATAGTTTTTTTCTAAAGAAATCATTTGTAGGTTCTTGTGCCATTGCTTTTAATCATAGGGATGTAGCGTGTGTGAGTCAGGTGAGCTGTAGCAGCGGAGTAAGGGAGGGGCCTGAAACCAAAGCACCGGTCTGGGAGAGGACAACTCTGTGTGAATCAGCTTTTTGAGTGACTGTGGACTGAGAGCCACCGGGCTGTGGGAGGCCAGCAGAAATGCCATTAATAGCTCTGGCAGTTCTTTCTGAAAAATTCCATGCGGAATGATGAAAGGGGACAGAAAGTTTCTATGGATACTGCAGTACACATGCAAAATCTCACTCTCACTTCTTCTGAAATTAATCTCAAGTGGTGGTCCTGTCCCTATATGCAGGTGTACGCCATCTAAAAATTTCACATTGTTCAATTTTTTGGTTTCTTCTCCTACATGAGATAAAAGCACATCTACTTTAGTGCACTTATGAGCAGCATAGAAAGCTGAAATCAGTTGTCTTCAGCCCCTTTATTGTGTCTTGCTATTTCTTGCTCTGTATTCCATTTCCCTCTTTATTTTGATATTTCTGCTTAGGTGAGTCACAAGCCCAGTTTTCTAAACATTGCTCACTCACACTACATTAGGTAAACTGCTAGATTGAAAGGGAAAATTGTAAATATGAATAGTGCAGTTTTGTTGGATTTCTTTGCTTTCCCTCAAACAATAGTTTTTGAACTAGTGACAGCAAATTTAAGCAGGATGTTTAAGGAAGTCCTCGCTGGTCGCTTTAATCCCTTTGAAACTGTGTCCTATTTATATCACACCCATGTACATGCACCTATGTGAACCTTTTGACTCCATTAATGTTGCTTACCTTAAGTACACCCACTTGTACTGGGTTTGATTTTGTTGTCTAAAGGCAAACAGAGCGGCTTATACCTGGAAATTGCCTTGCCATTGACATTCCGTCAACATAACCCTCACGGCTACCCCTGGCTTTTCAAAACCAGGTGGCCTCAAAGCCCAAACTCATTTAGAGGAGTCGCACTAAACTAAAGCAAATCGAAGTAACATTTACTGTCCAGTTAGTACTAGGGCTTTAGAGGTAACCTTGCCCTGACCTTCAAAAAAGCAGGGCTGCTTATGTGACCTACTGTAATTGTAGAGTGCTGAACACTTGGTTATGTTCATGGCCTTCCTAATCTATATATGCACTTGTGCCATGTAGTAATTAATGAGTTTGATCCTCATAAGCTTCTTCTAACAAAAATAATAATAATAATAATAGGTAATTAATCAATGTACAGGGAAGATTACATTTAACCTATGTAGAAAATGTTGATATTTACGTGAGAGAGCCCAGTGTGGGGTGCCTGTGTACCCAAGTCCCTGGTCAGAATCCGGTTAGAATGCACCACGGCACTTCACTGGACTCTGCACTTGGCTTTTGCTGCTGTGAAACATGCACACAGAGGAATTCTGCAGTTGAGACAAGAACTGAATCAAAGTCTAGAGTCCTGGTCCTGTGATCCTTCTTCCCACCCCTGTACAATGGAGCACTAGTGTGAAATGGAACCTGTGTGGCTCAGTAGCCCGAGTAATAATAAATGCTAAAGAACCCCTCTCCCTCCCTCCGCTCCTTCCCTTCCTCTACCATTTACTGGCTGCTGCTTTTTTCATCTCCTGTGTCCTTTCACTATGCTGAGCCTGGCAAGTGGTGTATTCCCTGTGGCTCTATCCAGCTCAGAACAGAGACATCTGCACTGATCTTCCATGAGCCCTCACAGTGTAGTGCCACTGTAGAGCACAAAGACATGCCTGCCTGCACACAGGGTGACTCTGTGCTCCTGAGCTAGGTTGATTTTCTGGATTGGCTGCCACAAGCTTGTGGAGCTAATTTGCCCTGCAGTGGTGGGTTGGATACTCAGGAGGCCCAGCCTGCTCACAGAACTTCTCCTTCCTCACCAATCCCTACAAGCCTCTTCCTGTGCCAGGAGCCTCCTGGCTCAGTGTTGATGCATCAAACTTTTCTGCAGCTCTGGTGGCCCCTCTATCAATAAGGTAGTAACCTTCCTGATAAAAAAATGTGCTCAAAATCTTGTTGCAACTTTAGATCCTCCAGTATCTTAACAAAGTACCAAAACATCGTGGATTACTCTTAGCCTTCAGCAGTCACTAATTACTTAACTAAGCCAATACAGGACACCATAGATCTTGAAGTCTCTCATCTTAGGCACTACATTTGTCTGCAAACCATGACAGCATAAAGTAGAATACATGGGTCTTGCTGTGCAGTGCTAGATAGCTCTTTACTCCTTTTTTCCTGGCTTTGTAAAAGGTGATTTTGCCCTTCCCCACAAGTGTTATTTTGCTGAGTCTGTACACTATATTGCAACCTGTGTTCTCCATGTCCTTTTCTCAGGATGCTGCAGTGACATGTTGGCAATGTCACTGTCAGAAACATCAAAACTAACCTGTGTAGAGGCCTGGAGAGATTGCTTCAAATTACAGAGAGTGGCAGAGAGCCAGCCAAAAAAAAAATACCCCCTCCCCCCTCTTCTAAATTCAATGTGCAAATTGCCCAGATATCAATGTGCTTTTGGCAGCATTCTCACCATTACATTGCCCAGGAATAGGCACTCTTTCTATTTTCAGGATCTTGGGCTCAGAGAGGGCAGGTACTGTTCCCACTTCTGATTTTGAGGCACAGATTAAAGAATGGTGCGAGAGGCTGTTAGTAAATTGTTCTTTTCCAGCACCTTGGAGGACTGGCCTGCAAACTACAGAGCCAACATATCTTAGAAAGTCATTGAATGGGCATGCCAAAAGATTCCTTGTTTGCTGAAGTGTTAGTCCAGCTGTGCCAGTGCTCCGAAAGGAGTAAAAAAATGCACCTACATCCCTTTGTTCATTGTCTATTCCTCTGCTTGAGTGACTAAAGCACTCTGTGCTTCTGCCTGCTTGTCCTGCTGCTCTGCATTCACATAACAAGTCAATGGCTCAAGTGGGAATGGTGGGATGTGTGTCATGTAACAGGCATGTGTGAAGGACAGGCAAGCAAAGGGTCAATAGCCCAGCTAGATGTGCTCTGACTGCAGATGAGAACCACAGCCCTTGGACACTGCTTCAGTCCAACACTTCTTTGGAATGACCACAGAGCCCAAATGCAAAAACATTCACCCATTTTCTTTTTAATCTCAACTATCCTGTATTTCATTCCAGTGTTTCATCCCTGCTCCATTCCCAGTTTATCCATGCTGAAAGTGTATGGAATGTGCCATATGTGTGAGTAGATGTCATCTTCAATTTCTCCTTGAATATATTTCGGGATGTTGGGAGACTTTATTTTGGTCTTTTATAAGTTGTTGATTTGTCAAAGTGAAAGAGAAATATTAAAGCTGCTTGGCCAGCAATGCATGCTCTCCTCAATAAAATGGAGCCTAAGTGCTTCCCCAGCTGGAATTTTACTCCAGAGATGCAGCTCTGCAGGACTGCTTTTGGTGTCTGTTGTGGTTTCACTGTGGTTCCATTCCCCCTCCCTTGGTGGATCTCCTCTCTTGCCAGACTGAGGATCACATCCAGAACATTGCAATCCCTGTTTTTCATTTTGGGAGACTTGCTATGAGCTCTTTTGCTAAGAACATATGTGTGTGCATCTGTACAGCATGGGCTGAAAGACAATTTAGTTCTATGCAGGAAACAGGGAGTTGCAAAAATAGGGAATATTAAATGTCTAATAATGGCATCTCTGCATATTCCTTATTTTATGTTCCTTAGTGTAAATCAAAAGCAAATCCACTGATCCTAGATCAGAATGAAGGAATTTTCCACACCTCCCCCTACCCCCGAGCAAGGCTGTTTCTAGGGATGGGGGAGAGGGACTCCTTCTACAACACACAAAGTCTTCTGAGGAGAGAGGTGACTGACAGAGCACGTTAGTAGTAGACAATTAAGGGCTATAAAGAACTGAAAAGGTAAATCATTGAAGAAAAAAGAGGACTGAAAAATGTAAATAAGGAAGAAAATGGGATTGTACTGAAGAAAAATGTCAGAAAACAGAATACAGGAAATGGATTACAACACATCACTTCAGGGGGAAAAAAAGTAATGCCAAGTTAATTATAAGAAGTTCTGGAGCAAAAGCTTTTTTACAGAAAGTCATTTTTCAAGTTTGCATGAGGTTCTTCTTTTAAGAAAAAGGACATTTTGATTATTCATTTCACCAATGGAGGTAGGGACAACTGACTAGTTTACTTAAGTGGGTTTTTTTTATATTACACATTCTTAAAGTTGAAAGCCAACAGAAAATCATGGGATGACTCCCAACATCTGCAGTGGCCTCTGGCTCTAGCCCATAACAAATTAAGTTTCTTTGAAAGATACATTATTACCTTACAAAGTATTTCCATTCAATTTAGTTTCTTATCAAAATGCAGCTCACAAAACTAAATGTGGCTTGGTAGGAAGAGCTGCCTCAATCCCAGATTTTAAAATAGCATAGGAAGAGATGGAGAGGAAATGTTACATCTCCTTAGAGACCCACCTACCGAGTAAACCCTACACACCAGATTGGCTTTGATGAGAAGGAAAGAGTACTCTCTCTCTGTTCTTTTTTGCATGAGGAAGTGCATTTTAAGTCAGGTACAAAGATCGTGCCGGCAGAATAAGCTCTGGAAATCAATTTCTGAGGCTTCTCAGTCATCAGCAACTCTGTTCAAAGCAGGAGACAGCACCATGGCACTCCTTGATTGTTATATTGGCTGTTGATGCCTGTGTAACAGTGACTCCCGAGAAACAGGCCTGGCCACCAGAGCCACTCAGGTTCTTGAAGGATGTTTGCACGTAGCAGGAGGAACATCACACAGCAGTGGCAGTGCTGCTCCTCAGACAGCTGGGCAGGATCCCACATGCAGATTTCTTGCTTAGGGGTAACAGAGGGGAGTCACTCACACCAAGGGATGCTTAACATTGATATAAATATGAGCTGCTTGTTTTTTGTAAGCAATACAGAAAAATTGAATAGTCTACTCTTCCCTAAACAAATATCATACAACATTGGATGCATGCAAACCAACAATATATTACCTAAAGAAAAGCTAATTACTTGGAAAGTCTGATAGAAAATTGGATTTCACTAATGGATCATTTTGCAGTTTGCTCCATGCCTAGCTATTCATCATTTGCAAAGAAACTGCAGTGAACTGCTTCAAGGAAATAACTGAAAGTAATTAAGTTTTACAGAACTGGTACTGAAAATCATCCATGATATTCCTAAACCCTAATTTTTTTCTACTTCATATTTGGATTTTTAGAAGAGAAATTGAGAAATGGACATGCCTATGTGTAAATGCACTATGATCTACTGTATGTGATGGCTGCATTTAATTTGATTTTTAAACATGCAGTACTATAGTACACAGCCCTGTAAGCCAAAAGAACAAAGCAAAAGAATCAGAAAAATGCTATAAATTAAGATTTACTTATGTGAGTGGAGAAAAGCAGCACAGATTCTCCCTGGAAAGTCTATTTCTAGTTTACAAAACCTTTCACGTGCAGTATTGTAAGTATCCACTTGGTGGTTACTTGTGCCTACAAAGATATTTTTTTCTATCTACGAGAATCAGTTTTGTTTTCCATTTCTCTTCTAGTAACAGACAGCATGCAGACCTCTGGATGCATTTTACAATCTGTGGCATAACAAGACATGAACATGTGGAATTTAGGTATACTAGGTCACTCTTGCCAGTAGAAGCAAATTTAAAATCTGTCTGGTGCAAATTCGTAACATAAACTCATTTGAAAGTCTGTACCATAGAACTGGATTGATTTTAATCTGTATGACAGCATGATAACTTTTCTGGTAGTATGTGCTGTAGAAATGTCTTCTTAATGCACTAGAATATATAAATTTGGTCGTTTGACTAGAAAAGATGACACTTAACTTTTTCTCTTTTGAGCCATCACATATCTAAATGATCGCAGTCCTGTGAATGCCATCTGTTTATTATGTGTAATACTCTGCCCTTTTAAATTACTCTGGACCATTCATGTAAATAGCAGCCTAATACCACAGGCAATTAGCTTATTAGATGGTGGGGTGTTCTTTTCTTTCTAGGCAACCCTAGTGCAACTTCTAAGTATTTCTGGAATTACTTCAGACACTCATAAAGGGAGGCTATACAGAGCCAGATTCAGTATTGGCATAATGAGATCACTTGGCCTGAACTTGATGCAAAGACTAGAAATTGCATACAGAAAGACTGGGAAACAATCTCAGCATTTTCCCTTCTTGGTTCTCCCTTTCACATACTGTGGACAGACACACAACATGCCACAAAGCAGCAGATTCCACTGGAGAGCATCCTCTTAGGCTTGGAAAATTGCTCTCAAGTCACTGACTCCAATTCCAGGCAAACAAAATTCCACTTATAATTCCCCTCACAAACTGATTAAGCTTCATCTTACAGCTAATTTTCCTTTTGGTGACTGGAAACATAAACAGGCAAAGAATGTAGCAGAGAAGCAATAGGCAATACTGTGTCAGGCATTATTTGGGATATGCGGACAAAGATTCCAGAATATTTTTTACATCTTAATTTTTCCATCTTGTTTGAAGAATTACAAGCAAACCACAATCTGCCACAACGATTGCCAAGGTATCTTACTGGCTTCTTCAGGCAATACTGTTTCCAAATGAGAGGGAAAAGTTGGCATGAGGTTAATAAAGAGATTAATTGGAAGGGGATGTATGAGAAGAGCAGAACAATTAAAGCCTGCTATGTGGAATCTAGAAAGTGGTAAAAGGGAAGGAGAAAGTTAATACCTTTGGCTTTCCTGGGCAACTGTGCCTAAGAAATAGTTCAAAAATTAAAAAGCAAACATGACAAAATATATTACATTTTTTTTATTCTATATATACATGGGAAAGCTTTTTCTGTCTAAACACTTTCCCTTGTTTAAATCAGTGAATTACTTTTCCCTTGCCTGCAAACCTGTACTCTGTATTTTATATTGCACCATTTTTCTGCTCCTGGTTCATGATGTGACCCAATAAACTCACTGCTCACTGATGCCATAAAACTTCTGTGAGTAGTTTGCAACATACTCTTTTTGATTAATGGCACAAATGAGAAAATACATTTGGATTCTTCTGGTAGACTCAGTACTCTGCAGGGGAATTTCACTGCCTAAAGGGCATGTTCAAACCTATGTCTAACCTTGCGAGGTTTTTCAGCAACAACTTTGCCAAAGGAAATCAGAAAGAAGTATTTGTATGTTAAAATACATTTTCAAGGTAGATTTGAACAGCCTTTTAAAGTTCCCTGAGCTCCTAGAAGGAAAATAGGAGATTCATATGTGCCTTGTGAAAGATTAGCAGACACATACCCGATTTCTATAGACAACCAATGACAGAAGGTGACAAAATCAATCAAAAAGAACAGTAAGTTCCAATGAACCAGTTTTACATTTCATTAACTTGAGTGCCAAGGTAGTTCTTAATGACTGATTTACTTTCTTTCTTCATGCAGAATTCAGTGATTAGGAAAATAAGGTCTAACAGCCTAATACAACTTGAGCCTGCAATGCAGTTTGTGTCTGAGGGTGATGAGAAATGTGAGGGCACAGCAGCTCCTTGGGCTGAGGGCTCCTCATGGCCCTGGTCTGAGGAGCTGCTGAGCCTGTGCTTAGGCACACAGCACAGGTACATGCCATGCCAGGCTCCTCACCTGGCTGTGCCAAGACATATCACTCCTGGCCACTGAAGCCTGTGGTTATTCCACACTTGAACTGTCACTGGGGATGCGCAATTTTGTGATGTCCCCAACACAGTGACAAAGAGGAAACCAACTTGATGCTGACATCATGCTCTAAGCACTAATTTAAATGTTAACTGGCTAGGAACTAATTCAGTTATTCCTGGATTATTTTTACTGTGCCTGATGTCGCTTGCCTTAATTCAAATTCTACTAATTAATTTCCATCAAGTTTAATTCTCAGTTAAAATGAGAATAGGAATATAGCTTCCTTTAGGAACAATGGAATGCAACATGAAATACAGTTTAATATGTAGAGAAAGCAAAGTTTCTCACTTTAAAGAAAAATTGCTATGGCACAGAGAGACACTAAGATACATATTTTACAGAGGATGGACAACAATTAACTCTGTTAGTCCTAAGAACTTTGAAGCTTAGGGAAATCTAAAATTAGACGTGAATTTTGCAGCTAGCAATAGATTGTTATTAAAAGCTAAACCACTTGATCCTAAATCACCTAGGCTTTTATCTTTTACTAAATCCAAGCTTTTTGGGTCAATTCTTGACCTGTTCTGAAGCACTCTATGTATATGTGTACAAGAAGGTATGTGTACACACACATGTACATATTTACCAGACTTGTCCAACTTTTCACACCCACTAAAGTCAGGGAGTATTTTAAAGTTCAGAGTCTGAAAAAATAGATACAGCCCTTTCCCCTCACCTGAATGCTATATTGAAATCTTTCTGGAACACAGGGCTTTATTCCCTGAAAATGCTTCCTGTGGGATTTACCATAAAATGAAACTGGTAAGCTACCCAGTGTCAGTGTCACGCAAATTGCATTTGCTTAATTAAGTTTTGTTCATTATGTACTTTTATTTTTTATTAAAACTACTAAAAACATTATTAAAACTATATTAAAACCTATTATTATTTTATTAGTCTATTTCTTCATATTCTGTAATTTCAAAGCAGCAGACAACTGCATGTTAAAGATAGAATTGCTCTTGCTATATGTAGATGCTGTTCCCAAATCGAAGAGGAGGATGTGGGCTCCTTACAGACCCCAAATCCAGTGAGTTTTAGCTGGTGTCTTAGGATGAAACAAAAAGTGCAGCCAGACACCTACTGATGCTTCCTGCTGGGCTCACCACCCTGATCCAGCTGCTGAGGGAGCAGTAGCAGCAGCAGCGTAGGCTGGGGTGAAAACTGGGACAGGACTGCTCCTTTCAGCGACCATTTTCATTAAGTTCACCTTATCTGCAATATCTCATTGCATCTTTAAGGTGCAGACATTTGATACAGCTGAGCCAGTGGGACGGCTCTGCCTCCAGCATCCCAGCCCTGCAATGTAGCTCCCTGCACCAACCTGGCAGCATCCGCAGGGCTTGCTGACCTCTGTGAAAATAATCTCAGCAGCTTTACATTTCTCTGCCCTCTTAGCAAGTTGAGAAAGCTCCCCGGGCAACAAGGAGTACCTGTCACTGGGGGAAGGGACTGGACTAGGCAGGCAAGACAAAGAGGAAAACAAGGAGGTGGCAGTGGAGGAGGAAGAAGGAACATGCTTGTTTTTTCAGCAGCAATTAGAGAAGCCCAGCTGTGACACTCAGCCTGGTTTGAAGTCTCTGTATTGTGTTCCTGGCTTAAAGTCAGGTGTACCTAAGATTTGTTTTTAGAATTACTGTTGAATCACAAATGACACAAATACAGAATTTCACAGACATTAAATAAAAACACATAATATCCTTTGGGGATTGGTGACACACAGAGAAGTCAAGATCCACATTTTAAAATACATGTGGGTTTGGCAGTGCCTAAACTATTACCCAGACAGCTTAGGACCAAGCAGTAGGGGCTTATGCTTGACTTTCCCACACCATCTGCATCCCTCTTCCATGTGGGACACATCTCAGGATTATTCCAGACATCAGTATGGCAGATCTGCAGTTTTATCTTCTAGGTGGCAGAAGTCACTGGTGAAGGTTGGCTGTGTTCAATTCTAGCTGGTACCCCTACAGAGGAATGGCAGAGCAACACTCCTCCTTGTCCACCTATTGTCCTGGGAATTTCCAGAGAAAACCATCAGAGACAGCATTTTGTATCAGACGGAGAAAAAGACTAAAATCTTTTCGTTCCTAGCTGCTTCCTTGGTCTTTACTGCTTGCCACATTCCCAAGAAACAGACTGTACCACCAGTGCCTTAAAAGTAAGCCTCTGAGTAAAAGGATCAGGGGAAAGAAAAAGAAAACTTGAAAAGGCAGCCTCAGCAGGTGAAGAAATGAAATGGTGGAGAAATTGAGCAAAACACACTGATAGAAGATGTGGCTAATGATAATGATTCTGCTTCTGAGACTCTTTGGAGATGAAAGTAGTTTTGCTCTTCTTGCATCTCCCTCCCTGCTGACAGTGTCTAGAAACGAAAGCTGAAGTATGTCCAGCAATATTTTTATCTTTGTTCTTCTTTTCTGCCACAGTCTGCCATCTACTTAGAAGCTCCATTTCAAGCCCTGCTCTGCCAGGTAGAGGAGAACTGCACTGTTCACATAAAAGGTGTGGATAACAGCAAGTTTGCCACACCTATGTTCTCCCTTGCTGTTCTGAGAGGTAAAATTCGATCATGTCAATAGAGACGTCTTTTTAAAGACTTGTCAAGGAAATATTTCTCATTAAGTTAAACATGATGCTAAGAACATATATCACTGAACAGAGCTCTCTGAACAGAGACAGTGAACTTCTGCACCTAGAGTGAGGAAAGAATGCCACAGTCTTCCCTGCAGCACAGAAACAAACATCTGAGTCTATGACCCCTTAGAAACGTTAACGAAGTCAAATGTATCAGAGGCTGTCCCGTGGACAGGGACACAATCACAGGTGCCAGGGAGACCATGTGGGGGCAGGGAGACAATCTATCGACTCCAGCATCCTCGGACCCGGTGCACCCTACCCTACCGGTAGTGTCCAAACCCTACCCGTTTGGACAATGCATTCAACGTGGCCGTTCCACTGGTGTCCGCCCGCCGCCGAGGGAGGCAGGACAAGGGAGTGCCGGGCAGAGGCCAGCCTGAACCCCGTCACCGGGACGGGGAGGGCGGGTAGGACTTTTTGGGAGACGAGGGGCGACCCACCATGGGGGCGCTGGGGGCTGCGTTACTGAAAGGGCATTTGAGTCGCTTCCCTCTCTTCCTCCATTATCTCCGCGAGGATAAAACTGGAGAAGTTACTCCGGAATAAACGACAACTTTTTTTTCTTTCCCCATTTGTCGGGAGACGAAGCTTTCACCAGAGGGACCTGTCCGTCTCCAGGCTGCCTCTTTCAAAGTATCGAGCAGCCGCCTGGATGGCAAAGGGTTCCCACAGCAGCATCCATCACCCTTCAAACCCCTTTTATTCTCGGGTGAGAAACTCGCAGGGGAGAGGCGGGGGGCGCGGGCAGCAGCCGCCAAGTGGCTGCAGGGGCCGCTTGGCACAGGGGAGCGCAGACAAAAGCCGGCGGAACTACGTGGCTTAAATTCAAAAGGGGCGCTCCGGGCTCCGCCAGGGCAGCCCCGGCCCGGGGAGGGGGCGGGAGCGGGAGCGGGGCCGGGGCAGCCCGGCGGGGGGCGGCGGGCGCTGGGTGCCGGCGGGAGTGGGACGGGCGTGCGGGGGGCGCAGCGCGGCTCCCCGGCCCCGCCGCCGCTCGCTCGGGGCCGCCGCAGCCGAAGCGGCCGCCCCAGCCCAGCCCCGGCGCGGCGATGAGGGGCATCCCGGGCTTAAAGCGGCTGCGGCTCAAAATCTGGAGGCGATGCGCCCTGCTGCTGCTCCTCCTCTGGGCTGCCTGCTGGGTGGTGGTGAGCGCCGCGCTGTTCCTCCTCCACAGGAGCGTCTTCTCCGAGCGCTGCACGGACGAGAAGAGCCACCGGATCCTGGCCAGGCTGGTACGTGCCCCGGCGGGGCGCGGGGCATCTCCCGGGGGCTGCCCGGCAGGACGAGGCGCGGGCGGTCCGTCGGGGCTGCGCCGAGCCGGGCACCCGCTCTCCGGGGCGCCCTGCCCGGCTCCGGCCGCCGGAGGTGCCGCATCGCCCGTGCGCACGGGCGGGCGGCTGCCTCCCTACCTCCTTTCCTCCCTGCCTCCCTCCCTCCTTCCCTCCCTCCCTGCCTCCCTTCCCTGGGCGAGGTCAGGTGCAGGCGGCGGGCCGGCTCCCGGGCGTGCGATGCGGGTGCGCTGCCCAAACGCTTTGGAAAGGGCAGCTCGGCGTGCCGCACGCTCCGAAGCGGAGGAAAACCTTCCTCCGGGGCTTGGAGGTTTTTTGTTTGTTTTTAGCCGAAAAGCTGTCGGTACAAAAGTCGTCTTTCGAAAGTGCCAGGCAGCTTGTATCGCCTCCTTTATGTCTGGCGGGGGCTGGCGTGTAAGATGTGGTTGAAATTCAAGAAAGGATTTGCGAATATTCATTAAAATTTCCAGTAAAAATAATAATGAAGAGATTTAGGATTGTGTAGGAAACACTTCGAGAAGAAGAGCAGCGTGGGTTAATGCTTTTAGTTAAATTTTTTTTCTTAGGGCATCTGTACTGCCAGTGGTTAAGTGGGAAGGGAGAAATCCTAGTGGGAATTAAATAATCTATTTCTGCAAGCAAGCAAAAACTGATCATAGATTTTCCTTAATTCTACATAATAAAGGAAAAACAAGTGTAGGCTGTGGTCCTGACAGTGTGTTTTCAATGGCAGTGAGCTCCAGTTTCTTTACCTCAGGAGCCAGACTGAAATAGGGCTGAGCTCAGGTTTGCAGCTGAAGGAATGATTCCTGCCTCATCTTTGCGTGCTTGGGAAGAATACTGAGATATGGAGGTGCACGGAGCCGCCAAGCTCAGGGAGGTCCAGGTCCTTGCCATCGCACTCGCCAACAAACAGATGGACAGAGACTTGTTGCTGTTCTTCAGTTTGGAAATCGTCAGGCAAGGCTTCAAAAGCCCAGGGATCAGATTTCAGGCGCAAGCTTGGAAAGTTGTCTCTATCACTGAGAGAGAGCTCAGTTTCACACCTTCCTTCCAGAGGGTGAGTAGCTGAGGTTGCAGTGCTCGTCTGTGAGTAGGTAAATAATCAGTAGTATCGTTAAGGTTTGTAAGCGGCACTTTTCCCAAATTACGTTAGGAAGGGATTGTCCTTCTAGTGGAATAATTAGAAAATGAGCTCGTCTTCAGCAGCCCCAAAATGAGTTTTCCTACATCTGAGCACAGCAAGAGTTTCACAGTTACAGAAAGTGCAACTGATCCAGGAAACAACCTTATAGCTTGAGTCTCACACTTTCTATTAAGCAAAAATCAGCTTCGAAGGAAAACTCTTTTTCTAGTCATATGTCAGTTGGAGATGAGCTGTTTTAAAGAAGTGGGTGAAAATACCCTTGCAAGTGGCATTTCTGAAGGTTTTATTTCCTTATTCTGAGTAAGATATACATCTGTGCGGATGTGTACTGGACTGGGAAGGCTGAAATAGCACTGAGCAATTTGCAGGGACCAACTTTAACTCTTAAAAAAAATCACTTGTTCCTAATGCCAGTCTCATCTTCATTTACACTGAACACACTAAATCACAGCAATCAATTTCTGTTCCCTCTGGAGAAATCAATTAATTTTGACGCCTTCCAAACTTGGCTCTGTATTGCATTTACACAGAAGTAGTAGCTAACAAGGCAAAACATCAGTTTCAAGCCACTGATGGTGGTACAGTGAGTTATTTAAATTTATAAGAATCCTTAGCAAGGTTTACATTAATTTAAGCTTTTACATTAATTTAAACCCAGCTTTTTAAACTTATCTTGATAAGTGCATGGAGGACATAAAAAATTATGTAGCCAATATTAATGAGAAACATATGAGTGAGTCTGAACCATGCTTGTGTTTGCATTTTTGTGTAGTACAGCTGCTTCTTTATAAGGCTTTTGGCTTAGTGTCACTTTCATATTTTAGTTTTAAGAATCTGGCACTTGAAGAATCTGTGGCTTTCAAAGGTCGATCATTAGGTCGATTTAAAACTGTCTCATCAACAGATCTCAAAATTCAGTCATTAAGACAGGGATGGCAGTGTGGAAGACCATTTCTTGAAGATTTCTTTGGGGAATTGATTCTTCCTTTTATCTGCAGAATGATAGACAGTCTTGTATAGTGAAATCTGACGTTAGTGCAAAGGTTCCTGGGCTGGTAAATAATAAATGGTCCATCTTGTCATGGCAGGGTAATCTGTATTACCGGGTTAAATGTTTTCTCTCCACCAAAATGTGTTTTAATACTATAAAATGCAAGGTAGTACACGGGGGAGCACAATAGTACAAGCCATGTCAATATGACAAAAGACTGTCCTGTAAACTCTCCTGTGTGTCTTTGGAAAGGATGTAAGGGTCACATAATTGCTTCAAGATGAACTACCAGTGCAGACTGCGCCTAAAAGGCTGATAGGAAATGGTTCAATCTTCTTGATTGCTTCCTTGAGAAAGCCTTTTTGAAATCCTTGCTTGCCTTGGTGACCAGCAGAAAATGCACTTCTGGAAGGTTGATCCGTGTTTCATCCCTGTGAGACCATGAGCTCTTTGGTCAAGTTCTCTTCCACAGATCCCAGTTTTCAAAACACTGTACAAGTTCATTGTAAGCAGAATATAATTCAGACACTGTTTGTCAGATACTAGGTTAATAATCAAATATTTACAGCTTAAACTGAAAAAACAACAGACAAGTCCTACACAGCAACCAGGTTAAAAATGGATCTGTCTCCTCTGTCTGTGAAATCCAAATCTGCTTTTGCCACAACTGCTTTATCTCACTTATACCATTAAGAATGATTTGATGTCAACACAAGAAAGTAAGTTGCACCTTGACATGTTTGGTCATGGTCATGTGTTGTAGATGCAAGAAGCCCATGCATGTGGACCCTGTACGAGTGAACCACAGTAAAATTGTCCACAGGGGCGAGTGTTCACCCACCTGAACCCAATTACATGACTAAGTCCTATCTTCTCTTACTGTAGCAGAAGAGAGTTACATTGTGCTCTCTCAATAGAGTTTTAAATGTGCTTATACTTATAATCCAAAGAAAACCCTAAAGTTTCCTTCTGTTTGCAATTTTCTTTCTAAAATTGCTTAGAGTTCCAGATGGTAAGAATTGCTAACCTGCTTTTGTTGAGAAAACTACATTTTATACTTAAAAAGGTAGAGTGTAATTGTATTACATTCATAGGAGTAGATTTTCAAAAGCAAAAATATGGATCTGCATGCTCTGAAGTCTGCAGACAGCCCAGTGAGTCTCCTTGGCTGTCCTGATGTGGATGAAGGTGCAAATGTGTGTGTGTTTCACACATGCATGGACACAGCATCCAGACACTCATGCAAGAATTTGCCTGCGTGCCTCTCCTTGCTGGCATTGAATGTTCTCACTTGGGCTGTGAGAACATCAGAATGTAAATAAATTTTATGTCTCAGCCCTCAGTGAGCTGTCTCAGTCAATCGATCACCATTCTTGGATTTTGGATTTAATCTTCCACCTATTCCCTGGTGTGTTCCTTAAGATTGCACTCTAAATGTTAGTTGGCATCAGAACATGTTCCTCTGGTGTACACACCTCAGAGACTGTCCCAAGGAAATACATTACTTGAATGCTGTGATCACATTCCTCGTGTGTGCAACAGCAAGTCACAAATGAGGTGGGGCTCAGGCAGCCACTGCAAGCCCTGCACGTGCAGGGGGCCCTGCCAGCTTGTTTAAACGAAGGTTCAAATGCCAGAAAGCAATGGAGGTGGATGACACTCTCAAGCTGCCTCCCAGATGTTTGGCTTTCTCCACTACCTCCTCTATTCCCCTTTCACCAGGGACCTCTGATCATCCCCTCTACTGAGCGACCCAAAGCAGTCCCTACAGCTGCACTTCTGAATGCCCATAGGAATAGATCAACTGCCTCCAATTTTGGAAATTATATTATGGAAACTATTATGACCTGAGAGAAGGACTGGTAAGGGAACCCTTGCAGTTCTTGCACAAATTTGCATTGACCACTAAACTATCAAGCAGCAGTTCCCTTGCTTCCAAGGGCTGATTTCTTTCCAGTTAAAAAAAAAATTAAGTATTGAAGAAATTAATATTAAAATGTCACTTTGGATAACTACATCGAAAACCTGAGAAGTCATTGTGTTCTGCAGCATTTATATATTCAAAAATTCTGAAATTTCTTGGTCCAAAAGGCATTGAACGCAACCTCTGTGTTTCCTGGTAGTACAGAAGGAGGTTATCACAGCTTCCTTCAGGGCATGTTGAGTGCAAGGCTGAAACATGCAGAACTGTGGAATGTCCCAGAAATCCAGCTGCCCATGGATTTTCCTGTAGTTTAAGTGGCAATGTCTAAGTTATGCTGCCCTGAACCTTCCAGAGAAGTCCTGCATTACCCTGTGCCTTAAAGTGTTGCCACCCATAACCTCACACAGTGCAGCCACAAGTGTTTAAAGTTTGTCTCACTGAACTCATATGTGTAAAAAACATCAGATTAACAGGTCATCTAGTCCATTTTCTTGCCCCTAAAAAGCCTGTCCTTTACCATCCCCAGAATCCATGTTTTGAAATAAAACTCCCCTAGTAAAAGATCTCTAGGGACTTCTAAAAAACCATTGAATGACTGAATGGTTGTAGGTGTGTTTTTGCAGTTCCATGACTGCTGAAAACCTCTCAAGCTTAATAACTCATTATTTGTCTTTCTTCTGTGTGGTTCTGCTATGAATATTCTGCTCTTTCACTCCAGTGCCTCGACTACAGCAGCGGAGCCCTGACTGGTGACCTCTGCGAAGACCTGTGCGTGGCACAGAAATTGGTGTACAAACACTGCCTTTACTATGACAGAGGTAAGAAGGTCATCCAGGCTGATTGGAGAGGCCAGCCCATCATACTGAAATCCAAAAAAGAAATCTTTTCCAGCTACCAGCACCTCAGTATGCTAGAGGAAGTAGAAGCACAGGATATTCCTGAAACAGAGCTTCTGCTTATGGTAGCTTTGGAGGTCAAAAATGCCCTGGGGCTGGAACTGTCTAACAATACCATGGGACCCCTGTGGACAAGGAAGAAGGGACCACGTTGGAAAGCACAGGTGGCCAGCATGTGGTCCTTGCTCCAGCAGGAAGAATATATCTACTTCAGTTTGCTTCAGGACTTCAGCAAACATGTGCTACGAATTATTGGTTCTTGTGGACACTTTTATGCTGTGGAGTATCTCACAGCTGGACATGCCTGGCACAAAACTCTTTTTCCCTTGGAAAATGTGATCGGCCCCTCCCTCACTGGACACAGAAGCAGGGTGAGAGCCATCATTGACATTGCACTCAGCTTTCTGGACATGGTTCAGCATTTTGATAATGATTTCTCTCACCGACTTCACCTGTGTGACATCAAACCAGAAAACTTTGCTATCAGGCACGATCTCACGGTAAGTTAGGTTTTTGGGGCGGTGTTACAGGAATTTGAGGTCAAATTCTAGTCTGAAGGTGACTGTGTAAAAATGACACTTCCCTCCTTGTACAGCTTTTGGCTAAGTTTTTGCAAAGCAAATTAATTTACAAGCATAAGGGGAGATTCTCTACTGCTTTTCCTCTCTGTAATGTGTACAGCCACGTTTTTGGAGCACTAAATCCTGCTGCTTGTTTTGAAAACTCCTTGCTCGCTTCTGGTTTGTGTCACTTCTTCAAAGGCATCAGTGCAAGGTCCTTTGGATGTGGTGAGGCATGTCTCCTGGAGGCAAGGGGATCTCAAAAGCTCTAAATGAAGCTGTAATTTGAGTCCTATTTCTGATAGTGATGTTGAAAGCAAAAACTGTATGAATTTGAAAACTAAGGTTGAATTCGTGGTCTCCCACATCCAGGTGTGCACATTTGTGCTTCAACGTTCAGTGTATCAGGTCTGGAAACTACGCAAGGACAGCGACAAAAAACTCCCTGCTGCTGTCACTCTGACTTTTCATTGTGCAGCTGTAACTCAGACCTGAATAGCTATGCATATTTTCCAAGTAGTGGTGCAGCTCATGTTCATTCTGTGGACAGAGATTCCTCTGGTTTTGGTTGGAATTTTGTGTACAGGCTGGAGGCATCGTGCGGTAAGTGAATTAAACTCCCAATTTGCAGCGTCATCAATGGAGTTTCTGCACTCTGAGTGAATATAAAGCATTTTTGGGGACTTTAATACTATTTTTAGTACTCACTGGGTGTTAAAGTAACACTTGTATCTTCAGAGTACTGGACAAACATTGCCTAAACATACAGCCATTAAGAGCAATTAGAGTGTTTCCCCTCCACTCTTCCCTCCCCTCCCTGTGTTTATTCAGGTGCAATACAGAAGCTGAACAGGGAATGGGTGAGGAGCTACAGCAAGATACCAAAGCAAGCCGTATTTAGGCAAAACGGGAATTCCTCAAGGCAGGCTTTGCCCATCTTCTTCAGTTACTCAGGGCTGTGGCTGCCTGTAGCTGCCTGTGGCTGAGCACATGCCAGAGCATCTGTTTTACAACCTACTTACAGGAAAACAGATTAAATTTAGGGAAAGGGGATGAATACCGGATGTGTCTTCTCTTATGAGTCCTTTTGGTGAGGCTTGCTTTGCCAGGATCTTCCAGTGACCAACCAGTTCCAGAATGGGAACACAGAGAGGCAGCCTCTTTTTTTGTCCCTTATGTTTGCTTTAGGCAATTTTTTCACTTGCTGGTTTCTTGTATAGGATAACAAAACCCCCATAATAGTACCACTATTCCTTATTTGAGTAATGAGACTTCTAATGCCCTAAGAAATGTGCCTGGAATGCAATAGTTTTACTTAGAGGATTATTTTCATGTGGTGGGGGTAAGTCCCCAGCCTTCACATACTCTCCTGCAGCACAGAGAGGATCTGTCTGGGACACCATCCAGCTACCACTGCCTGGCAGATAATCCAGGAGAATTGTAAGTTGCCAGGGAGCTTCATAAGAGTTGGAATGAGGTTTGGGTGAAGGCACAGTGCTCTGGGAGAACTTCCTCTTTTACCAGTATTTCAGAGAGAACTGGAAAGAATACAGCACCTTAAACATGACTTTAAAACAGGTCATGAGCCAGCTGGGTCCTTCCTGTATTTCCTTAGGTACTTTCTTCATCAACTATGATCATAGCAAACCCCACCAAAATGTTGTTCTTTACAGGTAGAGTGTCACCCAGATTTGTCTTCACAGGGTCTAGCTGAATGCCCACGCTTTTTTGTAAAAGATGAACTTCAGTGAAGCCACTGAACACTTTGGCAGCTGCATATTTAGGAGCAATAAGTGCATTTAGGAACAGTAAGTGGAGCAATGGGTCAGATTGTCAAATGTGCTCAGTGCTGGCAAAGACCCCACCTGGGAGGTGACACAGAGATACTGGGACTGGGGAAGCCCTGCACTGCTTCCACTGTCTCTTCTCCAAAGAGCTGAACAGCAAAACCACAGAAAGTTTAAGGAAGTAAAGAAGAAAAAAGGTTTGCCTCTCCAAACATGTCAAATTCCTTAGGCTACATCATCATTATAAAGCTCTCCAAAAAGCTAAAAAATACTAATATTTTTAAGATATGCCTCATCTCTCTAAGATTTTTCCCTATGGAAAAAGTAATAGAATAAGATGAAGGTTAGACCATGTTCTTTATTTTGCCTGTGGAAGGTTTATTTGGCCTTCTACCAAACCAGACATCTTTAGTTCCTGGGGTTGATCCAGTTGCTGTTCCAATCACACAGTTCATCTTCCCCTGTTACTTGGGAGGTCAAATCTTAAAAATAAACCTATCACTTGAGCCCAAGTAACTCTGCTTTGCTCAGGTCCCAGACATTTCCCTCTATGAAAATGTGTTTCAGATGCTGCAAGGGAACATCCCTGATCCTGACTATGAAGTGTGAAATGCAGCTGCGAACGTTCGCTGGCTGCACATCCACAGCACTGGAGACAGGCTGCCCTCCCTTCCCTGTGGTCACCCACAGCTTGGCTCACATCAGGCAGCTGCCATCCCCTTACTGGATTCTTTTCTTTCCCTCTTTATTGCTGTGATTTCTTTAAGGGAAGCATTCATGGGTGGAGTGGCACTTGCAGAAACTGAGACTGCAGCCCTTCACTTGCAGAGGTCTCACCCTCAGCGTGGGTAGAAGTTCTGCAAACACTTTGTGCTGCATACATCCTGCTCTGAGAGCCTCATGTCAGGAGGAGAAAAGGGATTGATCCCTTCACTCGCGTTTTTTCTGCTGTGACCAACTTCTGGTTGGACTCCGGCACAGGACATATTCCTGGACCATAAGAACAGGAACCGTGCACAATAAATGTGTCAAACCATAGCAAAGAAGACTGGACAAAGCCAGACCCAGCTTTCAGCAAAGTCAGGGATCTCCTTCTACAGCTAAACAGACTCAAACCCACTGAACGCAAGGACAGGTTGGCAGGAGCTGTACCAGGTGCCTCCATCCTTGCACATCCCACTGCTCCTCTTCACAGTGGCAAAGTCAGGGGTTTAGTCTGACTGCCGAGTAGTAAATGATACTGTTTGGCCCATGAGTAATTGTGCACAATCAGGTAATTAAGAGGTTGTGCTGCCATCTGCACATGCTGCACCAGCAAGTAAATCAGTCTTCAGGTTGGATGGTTCCACTTTAGGGTAAATCAATCCAATTGACCCTAGGGATGCATATTGTTCACAAATAATTTTCAATTCCCGGTGTGACAAGCATTGGCTGGTTTTGTTTAAAAAGTGGTGTTTATAACGCTAGTGTGGCTCAGTTAAGTGAAATAAAGCCCTTGTGGTCTGAGCTCCCCACCAGCAGATGCTCTCAGCACAGCATTTCCAAAAGAAAGCAGCAAAGAATGCCTGCTCAGTCCCACAGGCTCTGCCGTGCCAGATCTGATGGGATGTTTTGATCCACAGGTGGTGGCCATTGATGTGGATATGGCCTTTTTTGAACCCAAAATGAGGGACATCCTGGAACAGAACTGCACGGGAGATGAAGATTGTAATTTTTTTGATTGCTTTTCAAAATGCAATCTGAAAATCAGAAAATGTGGAGCACAGAGAGCCAATAACAACTTGCAAGTGAGTAGACACAGCTGTTTTATGCATCCATTTCTTTTAAAATCACATTGACTATAAAATGCGTGGTATGTACTAGGAGACTGTGGGATGAAGACTGTGAGGTTTTTAAACGTGGCCACGTAAGTGTCAGTCCTGTTCAGAAATCTCATCTTGGGGCATGCAAACAGATTTTTATATTCACTATGTATAGTGCTTATTTGGCATGGTTTTGTGTAGGTGTTAGCCCAGTGCCTCAGAGAGGAGAAGAGAGTAAGTAGAGGCAGGGGATTTGCACTTCTGTCTCCACTGATGGTAAAGTCACATCCATGAGTTACACCTTAAACCTTGTGTTTATTTCTGGGCCCCTCAGTTGAATAAAGACATTGAGCAACTGGAGAACGTCCAGAGAAGGGCAACGGGGCTGGCAAAGGGTCTGGAGCACAAGTGTTGTGAGGAAGGCCTGAGGGAGCTGGAGATGTTTAGCCTGGAGAAAAGGAGGCTCAGGGACATCCTATTGCTCTCTATAACTACCTCAAAGGAGGTTGCAGTGAGGTGGATGTTTGCCTCTTCTCTGAGTGAGAAGTGGTAGGACAAGGTGAAGTGACACCAAGTTGCACCAGAGAGGGTTTAGGTTGAATATGAGGAAAAATTCCTTTACTGAAAGGGTGGTCAAGCATTGGAATGGGCTGCCCAGGGAAGTGGTGGTATCACAGTCCCTGTAGGTATTCAAAAAACTTGTAGATGTGGCATTTGGGGACATGGTTTAGTGATGGACTTGGCAGTGCTACACAGATACCTGGACTCAATGATTTTAGAAATCTTTTCCAACCTTAGTGATTCTATGATTCTGTGAAAGTTGGGGCTGCCCAAGTGTAAGCAGCGGCTGTGATTCTCCAGTATACAGAAGTAGCATGTGGATGTAGCGGAAAGGGGTGTCCATGGGGTTCTTGGCCCTGGCATGAGGTGTCTTACAGCTCACCCAGCTTGTGCTGGTGGGAGGCACTAGCACAACGGAGAGTCTGGGGAGTGTAATTTGTTACCCTTTTGCCTGCTTCTCCCACCCCCTCACCCCCACCACTTGTTATGCAGAATCATAGAATCCTTTAGGTTGGACTAAGACCTTTAAGATCATCAAGTCCAACCGTTGACCCAGCACTGCCAAGTCCACTACTAGATCACACCCCTAGTGCCACATCTACACTTCTTTTAAATACCTCCAGGGATGGCAACTTACCTAATTCCCTGGGCAGCTTGTTCCAATGCTTGACAACCATTTGGTAAAGAAATATTTCCTAATATCCAATCTAAACCTCCCCTGGTGCCACTTGAGGCCATTTCCACTTGTATTGCTTGTCACTTGGGAGTAGAGGCTGACCCTCACCTGGCTACAACTTCCTTTCATGTACTTGTAGAAGGCAATAAGGTCCTCCCTCAGCATCCAGACTCCCCATCTCCCCCAGCCACTCATAAGATCTGGGAAGTGCAGGAGCAGCCTGAGAAGAAAGTTCATCCCTCAGCTAGAATGTAGCCTTTGTGGATGCTCCTTCATATACCTTCCTCTTAAAATGGCTAAAGGCATTTTGGATTCAGATGACATTTTGCTACAGTCCCAGGGATGCAGCAGGGCATCAGCCGTGGTTTCTGTAACACAACAATCTGCTCTTTTTCCTTTCCCCAGGTAATTTGTGACAAAATATTCCGTCGCTGGTTTTCCCCAAATCTCAGAGGATCGCTGGTTTCCCTCCCCCTGCAGCTGCAGCTGCAGAAAGCTGTGCAGGAGTGTGCTCAGCCGGGGCACACGGGTGCCACCGGGCACCAGAGGACTCTGAAATCTCTCTCCGAGTTGTACCACCTGCTTCGGGTCACCCAGCGAGAACTGCAAGGGGCGGAGTAGGCACAAAAGGCAGAACTGCAAAGGCCACATCCCAGTCTCTGCCACCCCTCCTAACCTTGCACTTCTACAGCACAGAGGTTGCTTTTCTGCTATGCAAATGAAGCTCATGGCTGCAGGTGCAGCACGTCCTGCTAATATCCTGTCAAGTGTTAAATTGCTTTACGTTGCTTGGATTCTGTTCTTGCTTGTTTTCCTGAGCCAGCGCTGCCCCTCTCCATCAGCATTCAGCACATCCTTCTGAGCTGTAGTCACTGCTCAGATAGCATCTGTCTGAGTGTGGTACTCAGAGGATGCATTTACAGAAGTGTAAGTAAGTGCAGCAAAACTCCATCAATAATTAAAAGAATGGGTGGGTGTGGATAAGTACATGCATGGTGTTTGTTTTAGTTTCTCTGTCAAATGAGGGGTTTTTTTACCACAGACAGAGCATTCTGTATGAAAAAAAGGGGATCTCAAATGGGGAAATGTGCTGTCACACAAAGAAAGAGTTGCTTTTGTACAAAGCAGTCCCTTCCGATGTCCCCAAATGTATTTCCTCTGGGACATTGCATTACCTGCGCCATCGCTAACTTTTTTGGGGAGAAATTATATAAAGGTACTTTGGACTTTTCTAGAGCAAAATAATTATACCCTTGCTGAGCTCCCATGTGGGTACTCATATTCTGCAGTGAAGAGGTATGAATAATGCTACTGGATTTTCCCATGTGAACAAGCCCTCAGGCACTTGTACATCAGAGCACTTGATAAGAAGCACTCCTTTGCCAGAGAGCAGAATTGCCCAGGAATGTCAACAATCTGTCCTTTGCACAAAACAATGTCCAGCCCCAGAGTTTTCTTCCACAGTATTTTTTTAATGAACAAAAGGAAAATTTTTGTATGAATTTATTATCTTGCAATCAGTTACGTAAATAAAGATCTCTAGATTAACTTAAAATCATTAACTTTGCCTTTCAAATGTTCAGAGCTGTGGCTGGAGAAAGTAACATGGGTTCAGGAGACACGACATGGGTGTAGGCCCAATACTAGGCAATGTCCCCATGATCTGGTTTTGGCATCAGGATGTTAAAAATCCCACAAACAAAAATCCCAGCAGCCTATGGCAGCCCTCAGCTTGGAAGAATTCAGTGTTAAAACTGACAGTACTGATTTGTAACAGCACTGAATCTGCTTCATCTGTATGTCCCTTAGCCTTATGACAGCTGTGAAGCCTGTGTGCACTAATTAGACATAAACTTTCCATTTCTGGAGTGGTTCTTTAAAGTAAAGCTAAAGATTGCCTGTGACCAGAAAATTGGGAGCTGCTTAAAAACTAGCTCAAATTTTCTGACTGGTGCTAGTGGGTTTTTATATATATTTCTTTCAATAACATATTATATTTTTAAAAAGCAGGCAAGCCCTCAAGATATTCATAGGAAGAACAAGGTCAGCTGCCTTGCCTGGGGCTGGACAAGCTGCTGCTAAGCTGGAGCTCCAGTTTAGGAGCTCCTGACTGGTGAAGCTGCTCTCAGTCCATGCTTCTCCTTTAACCATGCAGGCAGGCAATGTTACAATACTTTAAGGTCAACCTTTGCAAAAGCAGGAAGGCAAAGCAGAACAAGAAGAAACATGGATTCCAGAACTAGCCCTGTTACAACATCATGAAATAGATGGAGAAATTAATTAAGGATAGGATCAGATTATAGTAAAGGGATGCGGACAGATAAAGTATCAGATAGAGAAGAGAGGGGAAAAGAGATGAGGAGAAATAGAAAAAAAAAGTAAAAAATACGCCCCTGTTTGTGGAAACATAATTTCCAATGCAAGACTAATAAAGTGGTATTTAGTTTGAGGAAGAAGAGATTGAAGATAAACATGGTAACACTCCTCAAAAACAGAGAGAAGTTGATAAAAAGACAATAGGAAAGAACTGTCCTGTCCAGATTTCCTTGGTGGATATGACCAGCAATGAGCTTAAACTGTAGCAAGGAAAATCCAGTTAAGACATTTGTTGCAGAGTTTCTGATAAAAAGGAGCAGTGACAATATGGCACAGATCACCTGGGAAAGCTTCAGACTTCACAAATTGTGATTTTTAACTACAGGCAAGAGGGAGCGCCCATCAGGAATTATGTACATAAAGTTATGTCGATGATGCTGCCTTGAGGTAACACTTTATCTCCAAATCATGTGATAATGTTATCACCAGTTTATGTTTGGGCTGTGATGACTCCCTCACAACGAAATCCCCACTTCTGAGACACAAGGATACATATCTCTTCCTTATCTATGTAAATCTGTGGGGTCCCCTGGGAAGGGAAGGGAGGGCATAGAGATCCCCAGCTATGCAAATGATGCTGCAGAGCCTGCTGGTGTGACTCTGTGTTCCCCACACAACCTCCCTACTGATGACACTGATTCCTGCTAGGTCATGAGTGACTCAATATATATCCCAAATGCTGCTGGGGAACCTGAAAATCTTATATATCATTGTGCTTCTGTTTCCCTGGTCCCATTATTTCCTCCTTCCCAAGCTTGGAGGGTATCTCCAGGGAAAAGCAGGCATCACACAGACCCTCAGTGTTTTGCAGTAGTGTCATGCTCCCCCCATGGCCAGGCTCCCCTTCCCATTTTCAGGTTTGCATTTCAGACAGGTTAAATTTCTGTTGGGTGGGATATTCCACTTTAAAAACAGGTGGAAAAAATATAGTGAAATGAAATCTGGTGGCAGCCAAATGCTGGTGGAATGTGACTCTGCTCAGAAAACCCGTTTCCTTGGCAGGGTTTAGGAAGGGAAGCTGCCTTTGACAGATTTCTCCAACCCCCTCAGGGCCTGGCTGCAGCCACCTCCACCTGGCAAGGACCTCCTTCCCCCACACCACACTTTCCCAGGACATTAGGTTTCACTTCTTTTCAGGATACAGAAAATAATTCTCAGAAACCTCTCAAGAGCAGCACAAATGGGTTATTTGTCCTTGGCTGTGCTGTGAGATTGCATATCACTGATGCAGCCAGCTCTGGACAGGCTTTGGTGCACACCTTCACCAGTGAGTGGAGAGACAAGGAGAATCTGACAGGCTCTGTGAACACAGGGCTTGATTCTTCACAGACCCCCATGTGCTTTTTAAAGTCACTATATCCTGGGAAACAGGAGAGAAAAATACTACCAGTGAAGCAAATGAAATATTGTAATGTAATTAGCACAGGTACCAGTGACCAAAACAGCAATAAAACATCAGCTGTGCCTTTATCTCCCTGGGACAGAAATAAAACGTTAAGGCACTGGTTTAGTTGCCATTTGCCTTAAGAATGCAAGTGCAAACTGCTGTAATTTGAGCCTGTATGGCTTTACAATCACGTTTTTGGTGAAAAGATCTATTTTTTGGGGGGTAGAAAAACCTATACAGGTGTCTGACAAGAAGAACCAGGCCTGGTGCTCCTTTCTGCCGAAGCCACTTTCATGCTGCCTTGGCAGCACTGCGCACTGAAACAGCCCTGGCATGCAGAGTTACCCATCTGACCTGTGCTGCAGAGGGCACGGCCATGTCACACAGGGGTTGAGTCCTGGGTGCTGCTGGCACTACTTGCTGCAATATGTTATCAATTTAGAATGCATTTAAACCAATTTTGAAAATGTCTGACATCCTTAGTTTTGTCCTTTTCTTGCTGGAAAAGATTGCAAGGTATTTTCTCAGTTTTACTTAATTCAAACTAAAACAGTTTGCAAAGCAAAGAGACAAAGATTGAAATGAATCACAATTTCAAAACCAGTGTTTTATCTGAAGCTTTCTGGTATCTTCAGCATTTTTCGATGTTTACTTTCCATCCTGATTCAGGTGAGAAATTTTATGAAAGCTCAAAATCGCTTGTAGAGATTTTTCAT
This sequence comes from Acanthornis magna, assembly GCA_036785705.1. Lineage (NCBI taxonomy): Eukaryota > Metazoa > Chordata > Aves > Passeriformes > Acanthizidae > Acanthornis > Acanthornis magna. The sequence goes on from JAWUZG010000017.1 coordinate 1,881,551, forward strand.
GTAGTCCCAGTGGTCAGGCCCAGCACAGAGGAGGTCTGCGCACAGCCTTTGAAGGAACTTTTGCTGCCCTCTGCACACTGGCTGTGCTGGTAACTTGGGCTGCAACGCTTCCTGCTTGGTTTCTCTCTCTTTCAGGTGTCTCCAAAGCACATTCCTACCGGCACCCCACTTTGGTAGTTAGTTCACTGTAGCTTTGCAAAGACTGCATAAGATTCTTCCCACTGCTCGTCCCTTCCATATAAAAGATGACTTATCAGTAATAAGCGTTTGGTTGCACTGGGAACAGTCACTTTAGTCCAAGATGTCTGCTCCCATTCAATTGATCTCAGCCCCATCCCTTTGCTTTGTCAGTCTGTTCCCATATCCTTTTTGCCCTATAAAAGTGGCATTACCTCCTGATTAATTTCTACCACTTGCTGAATTAGTGCCTTAGTCAGCGACTTCTACCCCATATTTATGGCTCCCTGTGAAACAGGAATAGCATTAAGTCATTGTTTATTCATTCTTTGCATCTCAGTTAGCAGCATGTGCTTCAGCTCTGCAATAATCCAAATACACTGTCTGTCCTCACATTTTACAAGAGGTGAGTCCAGTTGGAGGTTCACTTCATCTTTAGGAAATCTTTAGAAAAGATAAATTTAATGCTGTGCTCAAGATTTTCACAGAACTGCTTCTGTTTCTCTCCAACTGACATTTTATGCTTTGCAAGAAACATCTGCAAACAGTAGTCCTGCACTAGGATGATGTAAAACAAAAAAAACAAAAGCCCTTGCCCCAAAGGGCTGATGTGGTCCCCCTTGTGTTTTTAGGCTGACCTAATGGTAACTAGCCCAGAAAAGCAGGTCATTGCTATAGCCAGAGTTGTCTTACAGATACTACTACTCCCTAAGGTGAATTCCCAGACACCCTCCTCACTGAGAATATTCAGGTACATTGCTGGAGGCAGCACTAGAGATAACAACAGATATTTGGGACTGGGACAGAAGAGAGGCAAGGGTTTGCTTTCTTTTCATTAGAAACTTTGGCTGAACAAAACACTTCCTAAAGGTGAAAAATGGGATCACATACTCAAAGAAGTTAGGGATAATTCACTGGTAATTTTTTTCCTTTGTTATAAAGAGTAGACCCAAGCTGGAGAATTTATTTTTGTGCAGTTAGAAAAAGAAAAAGGTTAAAGAAGCCACATTGCAGGTTGCCTCTCTTTCAGCAAATCATGTTGTTGTATGTAATGGCCAGGAAGGTGATAAATTGCAGCTTTTAATGAGTTTCTGGCTGTAACACGGGAGTCCTGTGGTTGTAATGCCAGTCTATGCATCTGGACAGCCAACTGAACCCAGAACCAGTATCAGTGGAAGAAAACAACCAGATTAGCTATTTTGGCAGATGTCCTATGAAGCCTAGTAGAGATGAAAAATGAAATCCCTCTGTCTGGGCTGACCTGTAGCAAGTCCATGCAATAAGCAGAGTCACTCTGCAAGAGCCTCAGTTGCTGCCACTTTCCTGGGCCCTAAGTGAAATCAGGAGAAAGGCTTTCAGTAGCAAAGAAAGGCAGCAACACGTAGCGAGGGAAAAAATGAGATGCTTGGAAGAATGAAAATCTAGGACAACTGAACACAGAACCAAAGAGATAAGAGACTCCATACTGAAAAATCAGAGAATGTCAATGAATTGATTGGGGGAAAAAATCCCAACATTTCTATTGTAGTTCTTTAAAATAAAAAAGAACAGTAGCACAGGGAATATAGTGCAGCCATCACCAAAGCCATTTGTTGTATGTGTCTAAGGATCTGTCAAATAGACTGTGGAGCTGTATAATGACATCTGCAGCCTACAGGCTAGACAGAATAAAATCACTTAGAAAAAGCTTTTAGAACTACTATTTACATAAATGCATAAAACTGCCCTAATTAACAACAGCCAATGTCGCCCAAAAAGAGAGAAAGGAGTGTTTTTCCCACTAAAAGTGTTATTATGTCTGTAAATTAAAGTATGGCAATATCCTGAAATCCCTAAAAGGCTACAATCCATAATCCTGTGGGTAAAGTTTTGATCCTGCAGGCTTGGGCCCCAGAGCAGCAGAGCGATTGCTGAGCTCCTTTAAACACCACGATCCTTGGTGCCTTCTGCAGTGTACATTGAGCTCCTTCTGTAAACTGGAGGGGATTTTTCCTACACTACAAAATGTGCCTAAGTGATGTTGGCAGCCAGAAGGATGTGTGTATGATCCAGTGCATAATCACTTCCACAAGCATCTGCTGCTAGTGTTTTCAAAATACATGTAATCCAAGCTGGAGACTATTGTGAATACCTCTCATTTTCCCTTGCTGGTTCCTTAGCAGTTTGCTTCTAGCTAGTTAGAAACAGAATCCCCCATCCTGCTTAAATTGGTTATAATCTCTCCAAGATTCATGCTACAGTAGGAAAAGAACAAACTGCCTTGAGTTCAGGATGGGTTCATTCTCTTAAAGGTACGACATGCAAAGCTACAGGAAAGAATAGAGGTCAGTTTTTATTCTAAAGAGGAAGTTAAGTGTAAGTAGCAGAAAAAATAGATGTTTCAACCAATATCCCATGTACATTAATGAGCTAACATTCCTCTTTATTTGCATAATTCAAAGCCCTCTGCTTCTTTCCAGTTCAAAAGAAAATTAAAAAAGCACAATGTATTTACTACTCCAAATTTCACAGGTATGGTAATTACTTCTTTCCCATTTCTATGTCAGATATTTCAGGTTCTGTCTTTGTCCTTAGGAAATTGATTTTTTCCATTATCCCAAGCAAAGGAATAGGGAATAGGAATAGGGAAAAGCCACGGGTTTTTTTCTCTTGTACAAGGGTTATTAAGCCTCATTCTAATCTTGTAGCGAGTTATCAGTGGCTAAGTATTTATTACATTTAATGGAATCAAATGTCTAACAATAGCCAAATAAATATTGGAGTAATTACTCCAGTGTTCAGAATTTGTTTTAATGTCATGATACCAGTACTTGTCTATCTGATTCTAGATTACATATGCACATGTAAGTGCTTTGCCAAACATATGTTCAGATGTGCATTCACACGGATTCAACCTGCATCTGACTCTTGGCAAAACTGTGCATGTGGACCAGTGCACGGAGGAGCACAAACCGACCCTTGCAAACTTATCCCCATGGTCTTTCTTTTGCTCTTTGTATTCTATTGTTTGCAGGGTAAGGGCAGCGTGCACACAGATACTCAGGCATTCCTTTGCTGAGCTGAAACTTCACGTCACAAATGCGCAGTGGGTAGACCACAAATGCCTGGGGTTTTATTTTTCATATTATATTCTATATGAATTGGGGAAGTGCAAGAGTAATTAGCGACATGAATGAGCATCACACAGTGCAGAGAAGTAATGAAAAATTAACAGAATATTTAATCAAATTGTGCATTTTTACCCATTGATTTCACTGAGCTTTAAGTAACTAAAGAGTTACATTTTTTGGATCAGATTCTAGTCTCCAACTCTTAGAAAATATTGGATAAACAGTATTATATTAGCCAAAGCAATATCACTGAAGAGACATTAGATAATGCAAGGACACTGCCTGAATTTCCATGGCCATTTCAGTAGATATCTTTCAAAAGTGAAGAAATGAAGCCAAGAGCTGGACAGGACAGTGATAAGCTCCACTGAAAAGCCTGGAAATGGACTCTGCAGGGACAGGTCTTCAGTCCCACCTCATTCATTTTGCATTTGTTTTCTCCTGAATATGAAGTCACATGTGATACTGGCATGTTTCAAGGCTCAGGCTGGATTTACACCAGCATAATTCAGTGGCATTTGAGTGTGTGCTCTTGATTCATGTCAGCAGGGGAGCAGAAGCTCCTTGCATTTTAAATGGGCAGAGGTAGTAGTAACATGAGCAATAAGCTCATTTAATAAAAATGAGAATACAGATGTTTAACCATAGCCCAGCACTCTTTTTCCTTTCCACAGCTGGAATCGCTGTGGAAAGACCAACACATGGCTCACTCGGACAAAATCCAGGGGTTCTCACTCACTCAGACATGATCCAGGGATGTTCCTCATCCTCAAGGATTGTGGCACAGCCCATTGCTATCCCTCCACACACTGTGGCTCACCAATGATGCCTGGAATGCTGGCAATCCAGCTGGGCTCTGCTCTCACCTCAGGCTCCTCCTCTTGGCTCTAGGGCAGGGCAAGGAGCTCAGGGATGCAGCTCAGCAGAGTTCTTCTGCACCTGGAAAATGAGCAGATGGATCAGACTGCCTTGCTGGCTGGAGGCTGTGTCCCGGCCCCTCTCCTCCAGCAGCACTGACCATGAGGCAATGAGTTACAAGTGTTCACTGTTCCAGTACTTGAGTGAAAGCTCACTGGGAAATAAAGACTAAAGGATCTCCATAAGGTGCTGGAGGATGCGTCTCTAGCACCATTCCCAGTGCTGAAGTATTTCCTGCAGGAAAGTCTCTTTCATAGCTGTGGCCTGTCCCAGTCCCAGCACAGTGGTGGGATGCTCGCTCCACTGCCTGCCATCCTTCTGTCTGCAAAATAGCATTTTCCGTTCTGAGACTGGCACCTCAGAGGAACACCACATTCATGCCAAGAAGGACAGTGAAACAACACAAAACAAATGTGGCACCAGGGAGGTTCCTCATCTATTGTTTTCATCCCATCCCACAGCTCCAGGATCTTGACAGCCTTTACACAAACTTTGCTGAGAAACCCCTACTCTCACAATGTAGAACTGCTGCAAAAAGATTGTGGGGGTGTATTTAATACTATCTGCTTTTCCATATGGAAAACTGAGAAGCATTGTCTGAATAATCACTACAAAATATGGCAGTCTTTTTGATAAGCGTAAAGAAAGAGAAAGAATTATTTGGGCTCCATCCTTTTATATTATAGACAACAAAGCACATCATTGCTGTGTCTAGTTTTTAGTCCAGGAGTTCACAAAGCAGTCAGCCAGGTCAGATGCCATCTCTGTAAGCAGCAGGGATTTAAATGCAGACGCACACACCTGTCTGGGCATTTGGATAAAAGTCTGGTAGCTGGAGTGTGCAACTACACAGCTATAAATATTTAAACTGGCTGCTCTGAGTGCGTGTTCTCAAGCTGCAAAGATGCTGGAGAGCAGAGCAGAGCTGGAGCAATGCCAAATCAATAGGTATGGGCTTTTAAAGGGTGCTCGTATGGATCTCTGCAGACACTTTTGATCTAAGAAGTGCTTGCTATTAAATGCATAAGGTAACGGTGGTTTTCATTAGAAGAAGAAAACCCTACAAAAACCCTCACATCCTCCCTCTTGCATAGGAACAGGGAAGATTGTTATGAGAATAGGCTGAGAGGACTGGGCTTGTTTAGCCCTAAACAGTGACTACTGCGTACAGCTAATGGAGGTATGTACAGGAGATGGAGCCAAACTCTCCTTGGAAGTGCACGATGGCAGGACAAGAGACAACAGGCACGAGCCAGAACACAGGAAATTCCAACTCAGTATTAAGAAAAGGTTTTGTACAGTGAAAAGGGTCAAGCACTGGAACAGTGTTCCAAAGAGGTTGGGGAATCTATGCCCTTGGAGGTATTCAAGCTTGACAGGAAGAAACCCTAAGAAATCCAATCTAACTGGGCCACCTTTGAGCAAGAGGTTGGACTAGGTGGCCTTTATGTCTCAGTGACAGCATGGAGTCTTTCAAAAATGTCAACCACTGTTTAAAAATCAGGGAAACATAATCGCCTTTAAAAACTATTATAACTCAAAATACCCAAATGTTTCTTTTAACTGTGGCTTTTATTCATGTGAAGAAGCCAAAAGTGTGTATTTGGTCTCCAGCTAACAGGTGGCCCATTCAGTTTGCAGGCATCTTCTACTCTCAGCTGAAGCACAGATTTCACACTCTGGCCTAGCCAAAGCCAACTGACACTGGCTGAGGAAGATGAGGAATGGGAAGAACAAGGGTTTTGTGAATGCCAAGGAACAGCAGAGTTGCATTGCTAATAGGATCATTCCTCTGCAAAATTTTTGGATCCCAAAACAATCTCCATCTGAACTTCTAGGAAAATATGATCATGGTTTAAACATTTTGGTATCTGTCCCAGGCCAAGTGGATAAGGGCCTCACTGTGCCAGGTGCTGGACAGGACCAGGGTAATAAACAACGCCTGAGTTTGCATTCATGTTTGGACCTCTCTGGCCCTTCAGAGCTGTGAGTGGATATCAGTATAATCTATGTCCACTGCAAGACCTCAACATGAGAAAAAATCAGAATCATGCCAAATAGTTTGGTGTATTTTTTTGTGTGGCTTGGATTCTCTCTCTTAAACAGGACCTCAGTGCTGAAAAAAATCCAGTACTCCTCCTTTATCCCACAATTGCAAGATTAAGAACAAAAGAAAGACAAGCCAAGCACCAGAGGTAAAAAAATTTTTAAAAGTAGCTGTCACATTACTAGCAGAGAATTATAAAATAAATTCTGTAGGAGTGTGAAAATAAAGTCTTTTAGTTGTTCAGATGAATAAGACATAACACAATTCTTAGTAATGCATCATGATTGTTATATGCTTGAATATCATTGCCTTTTTACCCCAAAGAAGCAGTATATGGTGCAGATACAAAAGAGTCGTTGTTTTGTGTTTAATGTTGTTTTTTTTTAAACATTATGCCAAGTTGCTGTTTTCAAACACATGTCGATGCTGGGAAGAAATGGGCATGTATCCATCTTGCCTTCAGGCCAAACCATTTAACCAGAACTGGGAATACTGACAAACTTCCTCAACCCTTCTCTCTCTCTGCAGTGCAATTGTATAAAGCAGCCCTTTTCAGAGCTCTCTATGAAAATGACCAGTATAAATATCACACTCTGTGCTTCCACTTCTCAAGTGGAAAATTATTTTTAACATACTTCTAGAGAACGGTAACAGGTAAGTAGCCAGTGTTCTCACAGTCATTATAAAGGGGGATGTGTCAGTCTATAAATCAATAGCTGGCTTGATGCCATTTGCTTCTGAATAGAAACCAACTATTTTTGCAGAATTCTGCTCACAGCAGCTGAGCATCAATGCTAAGTAATGTGTCGCTATTAGGGAAAAACCGAGCATGACAACACAAATCATGGAGCCCCTGATGAAGATCTCTGCACATGGCTGCTTCTTCTAATCACCAGCAGAATTTAATGAGACACCTGCAGTTTATAGAAACTCTTGTTCCAATATAAATTGCCCTGAGAGCACAAAGTCTTCTCCTAAAAAATATTCTTCAGTTAAACCATAAACCACAAAGAGTTCATTGTCACTAATAACATACTCCTCATTAATTTATAATGGTATGAAACAATAGTCCCTCATACATAAACTACAACAGATCTGAAGATTAATTCAAAGGATGTTAAGATCTCCTAATTAGCAGTTTTCTACCATTCTACCATTTAGGTTTTCATTAATAAAACTGTGCTGTAGACCTTGAAATTGACCCCTTGCAAGGCTGAAACAACCCTAATTCTTCATAAATCTGACCTACATGAGGCAAGGGAGAGGACTGAATGCATCCCATGGGTCTCTAAGTGGGAAAAAGTTCAGGAAGGTTGGGATTCCTCCTCCGCTTGAAGCTGCAAGGGCATTCAGCTGTATCCATAGATGCTCCTGCCTTGCCTTCATCCTCCCATTGTAGTGAGAAGGAAGCTTGAACTGACAAAAAACCATCGAGGCAGAATGCCAGAAAGGATAGAGGTTAAGTATACCTTGTCATAACTTATCAGATCTGGGGAGAGGAGGCAATAAACCCCCTTGTTTTCTAATAGCAAAGTGCTCTTTGCTGCCTGGTGAAGGAAACAGAGAACAGTGTCTGCTGAAAGTGAAAACAAGCCCTGCTCCACTGAATCAGTGGGCTCAGAGAGCGAGCAAAGGTTTGTTGATGAGAATTAGAGATATTGCCATCCACCAAGTCAGCAACTGGAAATTGCTGGCATGAATTGCTGAATTTCTGGGGCACGCTGGGGCTTTATTGTCTTGAACCAGAACTTGGAGTGGCCACAGCACAGAAGCCTGTCAAACTCTCTTCAGCAGGTGCACAGGCTTCCCAGGAATTCTGCTGCAAGCTGTTTTGTTGCCATTGACAACAGCATTTTGACTTTTTAACATCCAGGATGAATACTTGAGGATCATCCATGTAATTTTGTTGCAAATATCTGAGAGTTACCTTAAGACTTTCCTTGGAAGGCCCCTCAGAAATTGTGAGCAAGTTTTAAATTGTGATGCAAGCCTGCTGCTTGCAGGAGGAAAAAGATTTGGGGCACTAGTTAGTGGAGCAACACTTAATAGCAGCATTGTAAAAAGTGATAGACATTTCATTCTGCTCCTCTTTCTGTTTGTCAGTGGCTGCCTATCCGGTATTTCATATCCTCTTCCCTCCATGGACAATAGCTGCATTCCCCACGGTGCCTGCTGGGGTAAATAGACACATCTCCAGTCAGGTTAATGGAGCTGGGGCTTTTTACACAGTCTGAGGACCTGGTGCTGAACACTTTAAACTGGCTGTGCAGTTGCATCAGTTATCAAATAGGACATGTCAGCAACTCTTGAGTCAGACAAAATAGTTGTCTAACAGCCCTGCTATCAGGAAAGCCACAAATGCTCTCACAAAAACAGTTCTGTTCTGGTGAAACTGGTAAGTATCTTTTGCAATATGTTCCTTATGGGAAAAGATAGCGGCAGCGCATTTTTATTCTTCTCACGTTATTCAGAGACTTTCTCATCATCAGAACAAGAAAGCGTCAGAATAGGTGTATTTGAAAAAGGTTTTTTTAATAAAGTAAATGGAACCTTCTTAGGTAACAGGACTGAAATAGAATAATGTTAATGGAATTTTCATTAAAGAAAACTTCTTTGCAAAATAGTACAGACCATTGGGAGAGAAAAATTAGCAGTCAGATCCTCACTGGTCGCAATCTGGCATGTTTCTAGTGACAGACTAACATCTCATCTAGTGTTGCAAGTGAAATTACACAGTCAAGTTATGCTCTGGGATATGCATTTGTTATGCACTACCTCATATTTGTTACTGGTTACCTCAGGGCAGAGAAGTAAATTAATTTCTATTAATGAGAAATGTGCAGGTTACAGCTAACAGTGAACTTCTTGAGGATTTGGCCTTCCCTAAAAATAAAAATAAAAATAGCCTACAAAAAATATGGGAGGAAAGGTAAGAGCAACCCCCAGACCTTTGGGATAACATCTTCATCCCAAAGCTGCAAGTATTACCATGCCTTGCATTGCCACCCTGGGCTGGCATCATGCCTGCCCAGCAAAGCACACAGAAGCCCAAGGCAGTGCTGACACTGACAGCTTTAGAGAACCAACCATCTCCATGGTCTGCAGCACTGGAAAGAAATCAGGCTGTGGGGATCTCCACGGAGATGTGTGGAGCCTCTCCGCTTCACTCCTTTTGGAAGGGGGAAGAGGATCACAGCAAACTCTCCACCAGAGCTGCAGAGACTGGAGGGGAGGAAGGCAGGGTAGCTTGGGCACCTGGGGCAGCCTCCCTGGGGTCAGGAGCAGGCTGAGTGTGAGCTCATTTCCTTTCCTTTGGAAAGGTAAGGCGGCATTTGGCAGTGTTCCAGAGGGAAGCAGGTGATGGAATGTGTTGAAACACGTATGCATCAGGCACAAATGGAGAAACAGGTGAATAAACATCAAATACAAAATACGGAGAACAGAAACCCTTTTTCCTATCAGCTAAATCACAGCTGGGGGGCATAGACTAATTCCATCAGGAAACCCAGAATGCCTGAGAGACACAGGAAAAATTTGAAACTGAGCAGAAAATCTGTTCAGGGTGAAGCCAGTGAGAGAGTTGGTGACAGAAATTACTTCAAGGTGTGGAGCAGAGCCAGGGAAAACAGAAAACAGTCGATCAGACCCTGCAGAAGATTTTGGGGACAAATTGCTCTAGAGAAGTGCAGTGCTCATTAGAATTGGATTCAAGGGTGCTTCAGCATTATTTCTAGTGTAAATCCTCCACAGCCAGCTGCTTGGGAATGTTTTAGCAACTTTTTAAAGAATGAAAAATACCAATTAACCAAAGCAAATATTTGGGGAAAAAAGGTATCTGCTTTGAGAAATATCCACAAGAATACAAAAATGCCAAGGAGCTAGTACATTTTTCCCCAATTTACCTGCTACACTTAATGCCTAGAATCTGTTGATCTGTGGCTTCTCAGCAAAAGGAGCAGTCCTGCAAGTGCCAAAGCTTTGATACCTAAGAATAGCCCAAATTTGTGAGCTGCCTCCAAGCATATTTCCCCAGTTTCCCAAACCTTTTTGCAGAACTGGCACTGTAGAAGTCCCAACACAAATAATGATTTTCAGAGAACAGACTCACCATTTGAGAACTGGAAACTTTGAGCAAAGGGGGACTTTAAGACAAAGAACTCTCAATAACATTTGGGATTCCTCTGTTGCTGTGAGTGACATCACTGTGCTGCATAAAACAAACTCCCAATTTTAGTGTCATTCTTTAAGACATATACAAATACTGGCATGCCCTACATTAACAGAGATTTTAATAGCTTTAAAATATTTTTTAATAAACAAAATTTTCACATTTTTTCAGTACTGAGATCAAAGCATAAGCAATTCCTATAAACATTTGATTTGAACCAGCATTAGAAATCAATTTGGCATTTGTTGTACCACTTGCCCTATTCTTATGCAAAAGCCTCCTATTGTATTTTGTATATAATTTTATTTATTACTGTAATTTTGGTTGCAACTAATCACGCACATTAAAAATCATCTAGCTTTGAATAAGTCTTTATAAAAATCTCGACACTCTGTGCTGCTCATTCTTGATAACTGATGCATTAATGTGCACCTGATTTAAAATGCATAGTGCAAATACAAAGTGCTAATTACAGCGATCCAAACTGCAATCAAGGTTTTCATGGCTCTGCAGTGAGTGACGTGGCATTCACCAGCTGTAGCCTAGGCTACATGTAAGCCCTTGTTCCCTAATGTATTCCCAGCGAACAGCTTCCTTGGGAACAGGGCAGGAGGCTTACTATATTCTTTGGGAATAAATGGCACTGTAAGACCATGTGAACTCAAATCTCAATGTCTAGTTTCTCACCAACCTGATTCTGAAACAACCTCTCAAGAAAAGTACACCCTCCCCTCCAAAAACACATCAGGCTATCTTACTGCTAACTGATACTAAATTTTTCTGCAATTGAGACAGCAACCTTTTTTTTTTTAGATATACAATTAGATATGGCCCAAAATTGCAGATTCAGAGCCTTTTTATTCCTCTGAGATGCCTGGTCCCCTGTGTACTATGGAAGTGCTCTGTAGGCTTTGAATTGAGCTTCTGATTTCCCCAGTGCAGCCGGCACAGCTCTGTGAGACTACACTTGGAAGCAATTGCAAGATCAGATCCTTAATTTGTACTTGACAATGTTCAACTCATACGCACAGTAGGTGGGTGGGGGAGTTTGATGGCTTTCAGATTATGTGGGGCAAAGGAAAAAATAGGCTTGGTCTGTATTTGGCATTTGAAAATGATTAATCTCTTTTATATTTTCTAAGTTACAACATGGATGTGGAGCGAGAGAGGCTTAGATTTTAATCTTTTTACGGAAGTAAAATAATTAAAAGGGTTTCACAAACTCATTTATTTCCACATGAAATATTCTATTTCAGGAATGCTTGAGAAAGTGTTTCAGAAGTTAGAGATTTAAAGCAAGCAGCTGCATACTGATAACAGGCACTGCAGCTTTAGATCACAGAAATCCACTCAGCAAAGGAACCAATTTTTCTAATTTTGAAAAAAAAACAAAACCCCACTGGCTAGAGTGTTAGCCTGAAATTAAAGCATGTATCTACTTATTTTGCAGGAGAAATAGTGCAAAAATGGGTTGAAAGAGATGAAGCTCTTTTAATATCTCACAGATTATAATTTATTGTGAAGGGAAAAGCCACTGAATTCTTCCTCCTTTAATTACTATTAATTTGTTAGGTACAGACAGAAGATGTGCCACCATTCATAAGGGTATTTTTAATACTGACCTTATGCTTGTTATCCAAGCTATTCCCATGGAGGGGTGATTGGATTACTTATGCTCCCTGCACTTGCTGCAGCACTCCCTGGGCAGTCCTGAGGGGTGTTTGTCACCCAGGCTGAGAGTGGAGACCCCACCACCACAAACATCTAATGAAATAAATGCTTGATATTAATTGTTTCCCATATGGTAACCTGTTCTTGCACCGTAAATCCTGACAGCTCAGTTTTATCAAATGATAAAATGCTTTATCACAAGTCAATGCTTAGATGGAAAATGTGACTGGGAGAACTGGTGATGACTTACAAGTCAGTTTGCTCAATCCATTTTTCTGTCCTTAGACTTGTCAAGCATGAAGACAATCAAAACTTGGCAGCATTTGCATTTGATGTTCATCAAGACCAACTTACTGAGTAATGGAATTATCTCAGTCTGACATTTGGGGTCACCAAGATGTTTTCTGTGCCAGAGATGCGAGCAGACCGTATCTCGGTCAGGCTCCTTGATGGCCCATCAGGATAAGAACAGCTTCTCTCTGCTGTGAGAAGTTTTCACCTACAGATGTGTATTGTAACATGTGGGCCCATGATTTTCTTGGCAACTTTTCAAAACTGGGCTTTTTCAAAATTATTTCCATACTTACTGAATAGCTGGATGTTTGGAGTTTGGCAGACTTAAAGCAAAAGATCTGCGAAAGGGAATTCAGGGTTCAGAAAGTCACACTCATGTTATCAGTATTTTAATTTGCCCTGAACTCAGGCTTAAACCCAGAAGGAATAATTAAATATTGTAATCTTCTGTAGATCACAGGCTTTCATACAGTTACCCTTTGTCGAGCCCCAAAATTGTTTGTTTGATTACTCATTTCTTCCATGTGAGATTTGATTGTTGATTTGAAGACATCCAGACGTGGAAAGCCCTTCACTTCTCTTCCTGGTTTGTTCCAGTGGCTAATCACTCTCACTTGTTTCTCAATTAAGTCTGCCTGATGCTGGCTTCCAGCCACCCTTTCTTCCAGTGTCTTTCTCATGAAGTAAGACAGCTTTGGGTAAGGAAGGGTCAGACACTGGCACGCTATGTCTGCTCAGGCAAAAGGCTCTGTAAGAATGCTCGTTGCCATTTTTAATTGAAAAACTCTTTCCATATTTATTTAAATGAATTGAAATTTAAAAAAAAAAACCACAGTGAATTAGTGTTTTATATAACATTTTAAAAGGCATTGAGTGCTCTATAAGCATATGTTTTTATTTTAATGTTTTTCTAGGTATTATTGAGAACCGACAAAATTTTAAAAACTCTATGTATTTGTTCTTCTGTTTTGTATAATGAACACCTGCATTCTTGTCTGCCTCAAGTGTCTGTTTATGAAGTTAGAGAGATTCACTGCCTGAGTAGGCCAAAACAGTACTGAAAAATCAAAAGAAATTCCAGGTGATGATCTGACTAAAGAGAATGAAATGAAACTCAAAGCTGCACCTATCTCTAATAAAACTCATGCAAAAAAAAACCCCAAAACCAAAAAAACCTTACAGACCCACCTATAACATTAAATAACTATATTTTCATTAGAAAGCCGTTTCTTCTCTGCAAACTCTACCCTGAGATCAGGACGGGCAAAAAAACTGAGTCCTCAGACTCCCACAAAAATAGGAATTACTCAAAAAATACTACACATACAGCAGAGAGAAGAATTAAAAAATCTGTGTCTGCATCTGTTGAAATTGATGGAAGTTTTGCTCTCAATATTAAGACATGATTTACTGCTTTAATTGAAATATTCCTGTTTCACAGTCCCCTGAGACTCAAGAACAGTCAGTGTCACTGTACAGGGGTGGGTCTGTCAGCCCTGTTTTTTAAGCCTGGTTTGCGAAGGATGGCAAGATAAGGACACACTGACAATCTAAAACAATCCACCAACCTCATCCACCAACCTCAAAGCCCACAGAGATGTCAAATCAAGCAGAGCCCAGGGGCAAGGGAAAGAAAAGTAAAATATTAAAAACCCCTCTGACCAGCCTCCCAAGAACGACACTAGAAAGTTATTGTCCTCTTTCTAATCCAAGTTTCAAAGACCCCTACAAATCAAACTAGCCAAGATTTATTTTAATAATTGATTCAATAATCTAACTTCTTGTTGTTGTTGTCCCCCACAGAAGAACAACACTGCACTTAACTAATTGTTGTGAATGAATCAATTACACAATTACTATTAGTGCAGTTGTCCAATTAAGTCTTTTCACAGAGCTAAAAGGAATCAGACAATCCACGTACATTAATGTGCTGCGCGTTTTCTGCAGGGTACTCTGGCACTGCATTAAGTGCTATTTCTAAGGACTGCCTGCAGCAGATTTCAATTCTGGTTGGGTTGAATAAAGGAAAGATAATGTTACTTCAACCTCTTACAGTCATCTGGGTTTTGTTTTGATCATATTTCAGGAATATTCACGTGCTTTCCATACATACTGTAAGGGTATTTTTGTAACATAAAGTTCTCCTTTCTAAGGTCATTTATTTTAGTTTTGACACAGCCATGCTGATGAATGGGAGACGATGAGGCATGAGAACTTTCTTCCCCATATAATCACAAACTCTAAGCAATAAAATATACTCCCTAAATACTAAGAATAGTTTGGGGCCAAATCTTACATATGGAAAACTAGCTGCTTGCAGGGCTGCTGATGAGTGTCAGTCACGGATCCAGATCCTCTGTGATTTCTAAGCCTTTATGCCTCTGTGCACCCGCTCATTGGGCAGGTCCGGTACTGCCTAATACCAACCAAGTTGTGCAGTTGGCACAGCCAGCACCAACCTTCCTGTGGGATGGTTTCTGTGACAGCTGTAGCTCTAGCAGGGATGGGGAGGTTGTGCTGGCATGTCACCGTGCCTTGAGATGCTAGAGGATCAGTTTCCAGATATCCAGATATACAACTGGAGGAACATACTTTTTGGCAGTGATCACAGATCACTGGGCATAAAAGGATGTAGGAGCTGGGAGAAAGATAGTGGTACAGTCAGGAGAAGAAAATAATCTGTCTGAAATCAGCAGCACATTCCCTCAACCCTGAATGCTGGAAAAGCCACTGCTCTAAAAGACATGCCTCAAGGTCCCTCTTTCAATGGTCTCTTCAAAGTAAATCTTGGAAGAGTAAAATACTGGAAAACTTCTTGGTCCTCCCTGGATCTTTGTTTGGACAAATACAAGTGTGGAAGCCAAGGCAAGGGTAAGAAAACACTGATTAGTGCCAGAGATGTCTGTCTGGGAAACTAAGAAAACATCAAACTGGAATAAGACTGTGGGAGAGAGCAGGCCTTGTGGGAGAAGCTGTCACTGTCCGGTTTTCTGGGATGCACGGGTCTGCTCAGAAATAGATTTTTCGCATGTACTCACAGACAGAATTAGCTGGTGCCTGGCCCAGGAGGGAATCATCTCCATGCAACTTGTGTAGCACCACCAACCAAACTGCTTAATCACTTCAAGCCTGGAATGGGGAAATGGAGGGATGAGTATCAGGGCATTATGGGGGGCATCCAGCTGGCCAAGGCCTGGGTATCAAGCGGGAGCAGCACCTTAGAGCAAAGAATTTGCATTCAAACAAAGACCATTTGTGTTAAGATCTTTTCTGCTCTTGTATACAGGGGGACTGTGAAGGACAGAAGGCAGGGTCCTGCTGTCTGACCAGGGCTGCAGCCGTGTCACGCTGCCTGAGAGCCCTGCCATCCCAGGGATGTCTGCCCATGGGCACTGATGGTCTTGGGACTGCAGAGCTGGGCTGACACTCCTGGCCAGAGAGATGCTGGCAGGCACAGAGGTACCCTGGGGCAGGCACAGAGACACTCTGGGGCAGGCACATGGACACCTTGGGCAAGGACACCCCAAGGAACTGCAGTCATGGGTGACCCGCTTGGGAACAGAGCAGGAGGGAAAGCAGTGAGCAGCAAAACATCATCACAGATGGGAGTTTGCAGTTTTGTGAGAAAACACATTGTAAGCACAAAGAAGAAGCAATAGAAGTTGTTGCAAAAAGACCAAGGATAAAAAAGACATGAACAAAGACATGAGCAAATACATGAGCTGAATACCTATGCACACGGTTTTGTTTTAAGTAAATGTTTTTTTCCCACCAAGTATAAACATTAGAAGGAAAAGGTAAAAGAAAGCTAATGTGTTTGGCAATGAACAAAATGCCTCGATCTCAAAAGACCAAAATGGGAAAAACAAAGCTTATTTCAATTCTTGTTAGATTTCCTTTTCAAAAGACACCTGGCTCGGACACACTGACTGCATTTAATCACGTCTGTCTTATTAAGCAAGATTGAGCAACCTAAACCATATGAAAATTGTTACTAGCCCAAACATGACTCACTAGGAATGAAAGCCAGTCCCATTAATTACTTTCTGTAGAGCATTCCCAAAAGTGCATTATTCACTCTGTAGTTCTAAGCATGTTGTAGTTCATGAGGCAGAGGTGGGAAGACCCTCATTTGGAAAACGGCAGAGAGCTGCACCTTTGGACCGAGCAAGCATAAACTCATGGGAGAGAGGAGTGACTAAAATTACACAGAATTCACAGTGATTGATTAATTGCCTTTAATGGAAGTACCACCATAATCATAAAGGGAGACATGATTAAATGTGCAAAGAGCTCGATGGGAACTGTGACATAGAATCAGTTGTAAATTTTGATACTCACCAGCTCTCTGTTCCGGCCCATATTCTGTGCCTCCAAAAATGTGTCTGTCCTGCTTGAGTATAAGGTCATCAGAACTGCAAGTGCCACATCCAGTGATGCTATGTGAGTCTTAAGTTTTTACAGACCTTCTTAGCTTATGTGACTGTTCTATCTGAAAGTGACGATGCAACATATTATATCTTAATAAAACAGTGAGTTACTGAATAAGTGTTTTATCCTAAGTTCACAAAAATTAAAAAAAATCCCTGGTGCACTCTATGTTAAACTTTTTCTTTTTTATTTTTTGGTAATGAACATGTTAAAAGGCTACTATTATTATTCTGAATTATTCTAAAATACTTGCCCTGATTATGCAGTAGCAGGCATGTGCAGTTGATTTGAAGGAGCTAAACTTTGCATCAAATTTCCCCTGGGTACTGTGTGAAACTGCACAATAAATGAGTGTTGCTGTAACTTAAACAGATACTGACTCTTCGGAGACGTGAAAATAAAAATGTTCTGGCATTAAAACGTGGCCCTGACAGGTCTATTACACTCTTCACAAAGTCTGATCGTTTTCTTCTAACAGTAGCTCTCTTAAAAATTAATGATGCATACTTTCCATGCTATCTCATTACCGATGTACAACTCAGTAGGTTCAGATGAGATTCCAGCTAGGCGAGTACTCCATCAGGGGGGTGTATTTGCCCTCGATGAGGAATGGGCTTAGTTCACAAAAAACCTTTCCTTCTCTGTATCTTTTTCTATTTAATCTACGGAGGCTTTCTGTGAGATCTCTGTTCTCCTTTCCAGTTGTCAATATGACAGCTTTAGATCTCCATCTTGGGTTTAAAATTCCATATAATAGCATAAAAATAATTTTTTTTTTATTGAAGTTTGGAAAAAACCCAAATATCTCAAAAGAAATCTTCTTCTACTGCACCTGTTAAGTTTTCCATTAATATTTGAAAAGATTCCAGCAGATGAGAACTTTTCTCATAAAGTTGCAAAAGTTAAAACATTCAGAGTGTTGAAACTCCCAGCATAATTGTTATGACAAATTCTCTCAGGCTTATTATCGCTGACTAACAACACAGCAAATAAGTAGCTTTTAGCCTTTTAATTTAACTAATTTCAAATTGATTAATATCTGTATAATCATATGTCAAACATGCAAACCAGCTTTCTAAAGCAGTGTCTCTGTGATTTAACTCAACTTTTTGCCCACTCCCACTCAACTGGCTCCCTCCAGCCCCAAAAAAGGTTGGGAAAGTAGGTAAAATTGGCATTCTGGCCAAAAGAATGGCAGATCTGGCTGTGCCAGGGGAGTGCAGGGCACGAGGGAGTGCAGTTCAGCACCCCTCACCCACCTGCAACCTCAGATTTCAATAGATGCATGCATGCCAGTGGCCAAGGGGTGTGTGCTTATCCAGTATTCCCAGAATGAATGAAACCCCAAAACTGGTGTTATTTTTCCCTTTACGTCTGAATGGTGCCTCACACTGTGTGCACTTACACTGCTAACATCAGTTGACTCATCTCTAAATGAGAATTAATGAATATGTATGATTAATACCAAGCTGGGCTGGCCGGGTGCCCAGGTATTGGGAGCTATGTGTTTTCCTTTACTGGGATGCACTTACTTTCACTGATGGGCAGAATTTGGATTTTATTATTATTCTTTCTGAATTAAAATGACAAACCTGCAGAGGCAGAATATTCAAGTAGTACTATGAGACTGAAAAATAATAACCCAGGACAATGTGCTCACTTTGGGTGGCATTTTAGTGAGGACATTCCTACAGGAACTGCAAAATCTACAATGAAAAGCTTTTGTCAGGCTTCAAAGCATCCTAACTCCCAGAAACCACAAACTTATGGAACTTTAAGACTTACTTAAGTCTCCCTTGCAATAGAAGGAGTTCTACAGAGTTTTCCTAGTTAATAAATGTTTGAATTTATACATATTTCAGTATTTTACAGTGCTGGTCACATACATCAAAAGCTGCACAATAAGGTACAGAATGTTATCTGCATTACCAGGGGTCCATTTTAATTCTTCCCATACTATTTTCCATTGTATGAATGGAAAATAAATGAAGATAATTTTCTGGTTTTTTTATTTTATTTTGAAGACTAAGAACTACATGTTATAATGTTGAGTTATGATTTACCATCCCTTTCCCCCCCTCTTTAGCAGAAGTCTAATTTAGTTTAATTTACCTCATGTGCTTTGAAATATCCCAGAGACGTGAAGTTCCAGTTGCAACAAAAAATAACTTCTGCTGCATAATGTAATAAAAAGGGCGACATAAAAATTTAAATAGGTACCTATCTTTTTTGGATGTGTAGATACAGGGGTTTTTTGCTTGCACCTCTCAGGAGAATAACCCTTCTTATTTTTATTCTGGAGAACACTTTGGCACTGAGCAGTTTTAGCTGATTTTATAGAATCATAGAATGTTTTGGGTTAGAAGGGATGATAAAGATCTTCTTGTTCCCACCCTGGTGCCATGGGCAGGGACACCTTCCCCTAGACCAGGTTGCTCAGGGCCCATCCAACCCAGCCCTGAACACTTCCAGGGATGGAGTACCCACAGCTTCTCTGGGCAGCCCATTCCAGTGCCCCACCAGCCTCACAGTGATGAATGTCCTCCTAACATCTGAGCCAAACCTGCCTTTTTCAGTTTAATGTCATTACGCTGTGTTCTATCACTCTGTGCCCTTGCAAACAGTCCCTGTCCCGCTCTCTTGTACCCTTTATGTACTGGAAGGCTGCTGTGAGGTGCTCCCAGAGCCTTCTCTTCTCCAGGCTGAACAACTGCAGCTCTCTCAGCCTGTCTTCATAGCAGAGATGCTCCAGGGCTCTGATCATCTTTGGGGCCCTGCTCTGGACCTGCTTCCACTTCCTTCTGGTGTTGGTAAGCCCAGAAATGGACACAGCACTCCAGGTGGGGTCTCAAAAGAGCAGAATACAGAGGGAGAATCCCCTCCCTCGACCTGCTGGTCATCATTCCATGGTACTCACTGGCTGAACCGAGACAGGTGGCCAATTGCTTTGTAAGACAAATGTTCATCTTGCCAAAATCTGTGCTGTGATTCCATGCATAATTAAGAGAAATGCATTTTACTGGACTGTGGAAGCTGAGAAACACATAACAACATGTTTTATGTTTATTTACGTTAAAAGTTCAGCTTTAGATCATCCATCCAGGTACCCCTTTCAACTCCCAGGCAGCTGCAGTGTGCAGACTAATGTGGGGAGAGGTAGGTCCTGGCTCACAGAAAGTCAAAGCTTTACCTTCACCACTGAGTTGGTATCACCCAAGATTTCACACCATAACCATACCACAATCTGCAGCTATCAGCACATTCCACATACTCTTGATTTATTTAGATAGAAGTAGATGGTATAATAGTATTTAATTAAGCTCAGCACAGTTAAAACCAGCTAAGCTTTGGCAGCTGCTCTTGTCATTGTAAATCGAATTTTGTATTTTGGACAGGGGAATCAGGGAAACAAGATGAAAATTATCTCTCTTGCACCACCCCCTGGTACCTGGCAACAGGGAACTACCAAAAACTGCTGCCCAATCTGAACTGTCTGTACTTTTTTCACATTACACACACTCAGCATATTTTAAAAACATCTCTAATGAAGCACAGCCGTATGTATGTATGTTTATATTCACACAAGTGCTCTAATACATACAAGTATGTGTGTGCATACTTATATATAAATTTACACACATATTTAGCTGTTATCACAATGGAACAAAACTGTCTCTCTGAAAGTGATTATTTAACCCCAGATAAAGAGCTTCCTGCAAGAAGATCAGATATATTAGCCTTCAATACTTTTGAACTTCTCCCCCTGGAACAAGCTTAAATCCCTCTTACATATTGGGTTAAATAAGGAATTTGTTGTCACTCTTTTGAACAATAAAAAATGGTTGCAAGAAGCTCTGCGTGTTCCTGGTGGAACTGTAAACTCTTTGAAAACAATTTTCATGTATTTTCCAGCAAAGATGGACTGCCTTATTCCAGATTCTAATGCTACCCTGGGGGGATTAAGATGTTCAGAGTTTACACTGAGTTCTGCACACATTCCAGGGAAAACAGACTTGCTCATCCTGGCTGCAGATTTTTAGGTGAGAGGTTGAGCTGCTGCTCTGTGCTGTCCATGGGTCAGACCGCAGAACTACTCAGATTTGTGAAGAGACAGAAGAGCACTGTACGGTTTTCAAGGCTGGGTTAAGACGTTTTCCAGAACTACTTTAGGACATGCCGCAATTCTTCGGTACCTGGTTCTCCATGAAGGTAGGATGAGCATGTAGGTGCAATAAAATATGCAGCCCAAAGTCCTTAAAGGGCTGTATTTACTAAGTTACTTTGTGATTTAGCGACATAGTACTTTCAGAGGTCTGAATCTCACTATTTTTAAGCTGTCTGGTTTGAATCACAAGCTGGTACAAAGCTGGCACCAAAGGAAATAAAGAGCAAGCTTCCCTGCACTTATAAGCACCTCTAAGATAATCTGTAAACTTTTAAACTGAGATTTGAGAGAGAGCTTGAGCATATGCCAACTTGAAGTACATAAAAATTCCCTCTGGCTTACATCTGTGAAGATGAGGGAGGATAAGAACAGTGTCAATTTAGGAATATATGTGAGGAAAGATCACTCTCTGGAAATGCATATTTACTAAATATTGTGAACTCATCATGAATACTTCAACTCAACTAATATTTGCTGAATCCTATAATACAGAGGCTGAAGAAAGCTTTGGAAAATGTAAATCAGAATTGACTTAGACATAGAATTGGATGATTTGAGAACTCATTGCAAAGCTATAAAACACTATAAAACCCATCAGATGTCAGTGGGCAAGTGATAGTTTCTGCCAGTTGACCTCTTCACAGCTTTCTCACACCTGAGGATTGTTTTAACCTTTTATATTTTCCCTTGTTCCTGATGTAGCTTTATACATTTTGGGGGCAGTGCAGGAGTCAGTTTCTTTAATCGTAAGCAACCAAGCCTGCAGATATCACACGTGGAGGCTCCAGGATGTCGAGGGCTCCTGAGCTTTGACAGGTTAGCAGAAACTGAGGTGGGGTCTTACAAGCCCTCCACATAAACACTGAGGAGTAAGGCAGCAGCAAATGTCCCTTCAGCATCACCAAATCCTCCCAAGGCAGTCACATCACTAATCCTTCCTTCCCACTAGTGGCATTTTCACCACCATCCCTCCTGCAGCCAGCACAATTCCATTCACTAGCAACACCTTCCCATACATTTAAAAGGAGTGGGTGGGTGGGGTGGAGTAACAGGGTTCTCCCCCACAGTTTAGACCAGGAAGTGGCTGGCAATTTAGCACAGATGAGTAACTCAATAGTTTATTTAAATGGAACACATTGGATCTGAGATAAATACATTTTTCTGTATTTTGAGTATTATAACAGGTAACACAAAATGACATAAACATTTAAAAATGCAAGAATAGTGCAAAATTAATTCTGTGATACAAGGCAAATGTTGGCAACTGGGAGCATTTTAACAGCAATAATAGGAAACAGATCAGATAAAGCACTAATTTATATTGCATGGTAGAAATGCAACTACTCTACAGGCTTTTCGTGTTGTAAGACAGGAGAAAGATCAGTTACATACAGTCAAACCTATGAAAGGTAATTAAACCACAGCATTTAAAAAGTAGCCTTGTATACCAATTTTCAGACAAAATGTAAATATAATTTGATTGCTTGCTGATCATATTGCTCTAACTTCTTTTAGTGTTTGTCTTGGCTTGTATTTTTTTGGTATTCTGTATGAGAAAATGACATGTTGTTGAAGAGCTCACTTCCTTTTAAACACTGGCACCCTGAAATTAGAGCTATGTTGACAGTCACCATTTGAGAAAAAAACCAAAGCAAAAGTTGTCATAATAGTAGGACAAAATCCAGCTTTGAAGAATGAGGTAAATAGAAATGCAGCTATTGAAATAGAAACCTAAAAAAAAAGTTTTCATGAAGTGCAGAAAGCCCCATTGTATCAATTCCTTTAGAAAAAAAGATTTGCAAATGTATGTCCAAAACAAGTGTTAAGCTACAGCTCTGTAATGTTTGAATCTAGAAGCTAGGGTGACATTTGGTTATTTTCCAGGTTACACAATAATATTC
The DNA here is from genome assembly GCA_036785705.1 of Acanthornis magna. NCBI lineage: Eukaryota > Metazoa > Chordata > Aves > Passeriformes > Acanthizidae > Acanthornis > Acanthornis magna. The sequence goes on from JAWUZG010000017.1 coordinate 1,904,433, forward strand.
ACTTCAAAGCAGCGATTATGAGATAATAATCATATGTTATGTGAATATATTTCTATCTGCACCTTGAAGTAGGTCACTGAAGACACACTTATGGCAAAAAAATTACTCAAGGGGCAACTACAGGTTATGTAAGAACTCCTGAAGAATGGTATTGTCAATTAAAATTAAAAATTCTTTTACAGAGCAGTTTCATATCTGAAAAGTCATCAAAAATTACAACAAAAATTAATGAAGCTTCAGTCAAATCCAGCCTTTAAATTATTCCCCTGTGAATAAAATTGTTTATTTTCTAACCATTTGACTGGACAAAGAAAACTTATTTAGGAATTTTTTACTGATGAAACAAACTGGCCCAGACATTGTAGCAAAGAATTAAATATTATATCTTTAAACACCTGACTAGAAACAAGAAATAATTTGGAAGAATGATTAACTGTGTAAGCAAGTAGCAGGACAGACATAATGTGATTCAAAAACTAAACAATTTAGTTAAATTTTCATATGCATTAGAGGCTTATTAACCTGAACTGTTGGAAGAAGTTGATGATACATGGATTCACTTGACTGTATTTAACCCTCAATTTTTCATCGAGAAACAGTGGTGACAAACAGCAAAATACACAAAGCTCAGAGATCCTCAAGTATGTTACTGCCCTCTTGGGAACCTGAATGGAGGAAAACAGAAAAAGTTTACATCATAGAAGAAACCAAAAGACAACTGAGAACAGTATGACTAATATGCAGGAAAAAAATATTGCTGTATTCCCACCTCTGTCTTTGCATTCTCTTTACAAAGTCTGGGTTTGGGGCATTCAAATCAAGTGTCTGCATTTTTATACAGAACAAGAAGGAATTGCCTCCATGATAAATCAGTGGTATTACACACAGATTTATTCTTTCTCTTAGACCTGGATTTTTAAATATAAGTCCTCAAAATATCACAATCACTTGTCGTGTTGGAAAAAGGAACTTCTGTTTCAGAAGTCTATTCACACCTTCTTAACCTGCTGAGGCCAGGCAGCCAAACCACATTCTTAACTCTACAAGAAAGTAAGAGACAGAATCTTAAGAAACAATTCTTTAGCATTTATAAATGGTCAACCATGCAATATATTAACTCCTAACTTGAAACAATCCCATAGAAATGGAAAATAGATAGGATAACAGAAAAAATGCTACAATAGCAACTGTTTTTTGGAGTATGTCTCAATTACTTAGGTACCAATAACCTACTGACGTACAGAGTCCAAAGGTTATTTCTGCTACTAGATTAGACTAGGGAATTTTCCCCCATCATAAAAGAAATTGCTTTTCCATTGAAAGATTGAACATTTGCAGAATCTTTTTTTCAACAAAACCAACTATTTTCACCACATAAAAAAAATATTATTTTAACCTACTATTTCATATAAAGAAAGCATTTGAAAGATGGCTTTGTTGAAATTTCTGTAGAATAGCCTTCATATTATAAGATAAATTCTCAAATGTTGGCTTTAAGGATACGCCTTTTAGAAGAAACAATCCAACAAGTCTCAGCCCAAAGCTGCTGAGAATTTTTATTGAATTCCAGTTGTGTGGACCTCCTACCATATTCTTATGTTCACACCACATCCTTACAGTAATGGCAGCAAATGCTTTCAGGTGAAATACTATTGTTATTACTTTATGTGAAGAATTTGTATCTTCTCATTTACAAAATTAAATTTGGCAGCTGAAACCAAAAGTCAGTATCTCACTGCAACACAGGAGCAACAGGAAGAGTTTTGCAGACCAGTGGAAAAACCTGGGACCTTCAGTGCTTCATTTTTAATATGTCTGTTCTTCAACCAACATTTGCAATGATGCAAATGCTTCTTTTAAAACACCTTTCTGTAGAAGTATATGCTGTTCTTTGGAAGGTCTGCTCTTCTGATTGGTCCTAGAAAACAAATTTCCCTTTCCCAGCAGTTTTTGACCTTGAAAATGATAGGATGACTTCATTAATAAAGAACTAAGCACGGAGACTCTTAGTATTAGAATCAAATGTTCAGGTTCTTAAAGTGCTAAGTACTTCTCTCCTGCTGATTTATTAACACACTCAAACAAAACAAAGAAAAAAATTAAGATTATGCTGTGATTTCCTGGACAAGTCAAGAGGCTGTGCAACTTGGCACATAAGTCATAAAAACCAACCATTTTTGCAAGATAATTGTAAAAAATGTTTTTATGGTCATGAATTATAGAACAAAGTCCTTCCTGCTAACTACATCACTGAATTCCAATGTAAGGACTTCTCACACATAAATCTTCCTACACAGTAAATTTGAAAACTTACAAGTAATTCCCAAGTGTTCAAAGGAAAACATGCACTCTGAATGCATGTGTAGTAATACATAATAAAGGAATTTAGAGCAAAGCTTTTCAGAATCAAAACTGTAGGCACAAATCCAACAGCAGAAATTGTTTTAGTTCCAGTTTTCTTTTTAAATCATCAACACCAATGAAGAACCCCTACCAGTGGGATTCTTGGAAATCATATTTTAAACACTATATAGAAGACACCATTTTCTCTCCAGGGTTTAAGCATTGTCTACCATGATCAACTTGATCCTGTGGCATTTAATTCATAAATAAGAAAAAAATCAGAGTAAAAAAAAAGCAAAGTTCCGACCATTTGCAGAGACACCACTTGTACTCATCAGTCCTCAGTGGAAGTCACAGACTTTGGACCTATGGATATCTGTGCTGATCACTAAAATAGATCACCTCTGAAGAAGGACCATGCCTGAACTGCCTGGCTTGAAGCAGAAGAGATGAAATGCTTGATCCAGGGACAAAACATGCTGAATATCAAAGTATAAAGCACACAGATGGAAAGTTTCCATCTATAAAACGGACTTTTTTATGAAAAGCAGAGGACTGATATATATGTTCACTGGAGGAAATATATCCAAATAAGGAAAGGATGGACATAAAGTGCACCTCTGGGACAAAATGCACATTTGGCTACTTGTTAACACTTCCATTGAAGCTAAAAGCCAGGTTAAAAGACGTAGTTTATATCTTGCTTCTTTATTGCTCTGTTTTTCTATTTGCTTCATATTATAGACAATTTTGTGCTGTTCTGTGTGACCATCTTGCTTACAACAATATTCCCTTCTGAATAAATATACTCCTATTTATCTCTGAAACAGTTAACTGTATAGGCTACTCTTTCCTGCATGTTTTACAACTGATAACTTGTGATAGCATTTGGTCCTTAAACCTAGTGAGGTTCTTATGTTATATCCTAATGTTGTATTCTTAATATTCAAAAGAATGTTCACACGACAAGCTTGTTTTATCCTGCAAAACTATTACTGACAACCACCCACAATGTGGGTTGAAATATCTTGTCACAAAGCGAAATTTATTCAGTTTGTATGACAGACAATTTTGTCCTTTGATTCAATCTCAGCAACACAAATGCATTTAGCCACCTCATTTCATGAAACAATATCAAATAATATACACAGCTCCACTTTAATGGTTTATGGTTTTAACTTCAGTTCAGATTGAAATGAAACTTTGAAGCCCAAAAACCAGGTTTATTTTAGTTTGAGAGAAAAATGAGCCAATCAAAACACAAATTTATATCAAGCTCTAAGTTCTAGTATATACAAAATGCTCTTATTTTAACATTGCTTGTTTCACAAAAAAAGCAATATTTTATTTGCTAGTGTCCAATAAAACTTAGCTTTTGTTACCTCACCAGTTTGCTCTAGAAGTCATTTCTTTACTAAAGTGATTCCTTTGTAGACAGCTGATGTCATCATCATAATCCAAAAGCATAGGAATATTACTTTAGTATAAGAAAAACATTTAAAATTTGTAATAAACATACCCAGAGTTTTCCTTCAATAATCCAGAACATCTTAGGTAGAAGATTTACTTCTTTTGGCTCTCTTTAACTTTGAATAACCTTCTTCTTTCTGCTCATAAAAACAAACAGAAAATGACAAAAACCAGTAAAGGAAACAAAGCAGCAATACTAAGCTAACACTTCAACTAAAAAAATTGTTTCTGAGTGAAATGCTTACTTGAATAAGAAGTTATTAATAAAAATTTCTATTTTCCAATATAAATAATTTAAAGTATGTTTGTAAGTACAGTGGCTAAATAATTAAGAACACAGCTACTTTGAAAATACTCTTTATATGCTGGCAACCATGACTTTCTAAACTAACCAATCATTTTCAAGATAATGACAAAGGCTTACTCTTCAGAGATGTGTTTAGCAGTGTCCCCAGTTAGCACCATTGTATTTTAATCTGGAGACAGGAGGTATCAGCCTAATAAGCGTCAGAGAGTCCATCCCTACCCCAGTTAACAGACAAGTCTCTTTCCTACTCTTGACACACCACTGAAACTGCCCAAGAGCTGTGCACCAACCTCCCCTGAGCCCAGCAGTGTCAGTGCTACACTGGCAGTGAGAACTTTCTGTCTCCTGACACTTCCCAGAAGTGTCTTGCAGGGCTCAGGCAGCTCAGGTACCTGTGCTACTCACAGCCTGCCTGGAGAGTGAGGAAGGCATATGCCACTTGTCACTCCTGACTAGGACAGGACAATGCCCCTTCCCCATTCCAGCAGTGCTGCCAGCTCTCCATGCTCTCAAGCCCTGGTGTGTCTGCATCATTCCCAGTGGCAGGCAAAGGACTTCAGCACTAATTCGTATTGTGGTGGAAGTCTCCCCTCAATACCCACACCCCTGGGGTTGTTATTCTTATAACCACAGTTATTTTTAGTTGCTGGCTTTCTTCTCTTTGTGAGAGTGACTCTACTGCTGTAGCACTGCAGCGCTGGGCCTGTAAGCAGTGACTCAGTTGTGGCCCTGTGGAAGGGCCTTTCCCAGCTGCAATTGGATGGGGCCAGCTCAGAGCAGCTGGGCTGGCGCTTCCCACACAAACTCCTCTCTTCCCTGCTGCAGCTCGAGCTCCGGGGTATGAGTGTGTTCCTCCAGCAGGCCCCTGGGGTTGCTGCACGGGTGTTTTCCGAACGGCACGCACGGAGAGCACAGACTGCATTCTTTTAATTACAGTTAGAACTTCCAGAATTGTCTTGTATTTGGCTTTAAAAACATAACAAAACATTGTTTCTACAGAATGTTGCTAAATTCAAGCCCTTTAGATGAGAAACTCACTGAGACATCGAGAATGTCCAGAGTTATACTGGGCAAGATAAAACTTTTCTGTAGAATCAGAAAATCTGCTTCAGAAACAGTAACATCATTACACGTTTCAGTAGTATCTTTTGCTGGAGACAAACATTTTAAATGAATTCTTCAAGTGACAATGTCATACCCAACAGTTACTGTTAATTTTATCCTGGTTAAGGTTAATTTTATCCAGAGCAGGCTCAGTAAGATTTCTTAGTTTGCCTATTTCAACTGGAATGTGCTAAAGAATTTTAAATATCTTTTTCATCTCTTAATTCAGGTCCTTCTGGATTGGATTAAGGAACGTGTGTGTGGGGGGGGGTTTACCTGTCTTCTTCTGGCACATGCTTTCTTTACAGATGCTTCCACGTTGCTCTCCTTGGCTGGCAAAGTCAGGTTTGAGGTCAGTGTTTCACATGCTAGATACTTGTTCCCTGTAATCACCTTGAAGTATAGAAGTTTATACCTTCATTAGCAAAAACATCCCACAACATTTTGAACAAGCTTTCTAACTGTTAAAATTACCTGCTTTTTCAAAAGGTGCCCTCATCACACAAAGCTAATTTACCAAATTACATTTTATAGATGAAAAAAGTGATAAGCACAAGACATTTCATCCATGTGCCCGACATATGGGATATCATCCTCATAAAAATTGCACTGAAATCAGCTCAACTACTTATTTAATTGAAATGCAAGGAGAATCACAGAAAATTTAGGTTGTAAAGTACTTCTAGCTGTCATGCAATTGTAACTTTTACTCAAAACAGAGCCAGCTTCAAAGAGAGTCACCTTGCTTTGGGCCCCATTCAGTCAAGTTCTGAGAATCTGAAACAAACCCAAAAACCTCCCTCTGCAACTTGTTTGGTAGTTGGCCATTCTCACTGAAGATTTTTTCCTCATATCCAGGGGGCTTTTTCCTGTGGCAACTTGTGCTTTTTGTGAAATTGTAATTAAACTTGTATTTGCAAAACTTCCATGCTTGTCTAGAAGCACAATGCCTTACACACAACTGCTGTCAGCACTACACAATTGATGAGGTTTGAGATTCCTTTCAGGAAGAAGGAATTATTCCATTAATATTGTTTTATAGGAAGAGAGACTGAATACCAAAAACATCACCATGTTAACCTCACACAGACCTTGATAAACTATCTTAAACAAAGGAAAACTAATTACCCCACCATAAAAGCCCCAAAGAAAAGAAGTGTATATTTCACAAAGCACAGTAAATCATCTTCCCTTTCAGAAAAAAAAAGCAGCAGTGGCTGAAAACAGTAAGTTATACGGTAGAATTTTAGAAAATTCTATTAAGAATGATGGTAGAACATGATGAAAGTCATGCTCTTTATTGCTTAACGTTGTTTTCGAATTTGTGAGAATCAGTGAGAATGAGCCCTGTTCTTTACTGTACCTGTTCAAAGTTAGGTTTGGAATGATGACTGGTTGTCTCAGCAATACAGTCCTTAGAGTGGCTTGCTGCTTTGTTTTCTTCACTTTTGGCCATGAACACTGTATCTTTGAAGACAGATTCATGAATATTTAACCCAGCTCCTTTATTTGATCTCTTTGTTTGTTGCCGTGACAAACTGGAATTTGTCATTTCATTGTCTAATTTACAAATCTGCAAATGCACTTCATTCGACTGGTGTTGTTTCTCAAGAACTTGAGTAATATTTTGACTTGCAAACTTTTTTCCCCTTCTTGCACTGGGAGTCGGAGATTCATATGTATTCAGACACAGACTGGTGATTGTTTTTTGAAGCACTGGCCCAACATTCTCAAGAAAGAAGGGAGAATTTGCCTTTTTGTGATTGACTTCACTTGGATTCCCACCTGAAGCTGAATTTTCTGAAAAGTTAGAATTAGCAGTTTGTCCATCAGACTGGGTTTTCCATCGGAATATGGGGGTGCCATGTTTTGCATGTGTCTTCATGCTCTTTACCTGAAGCACGCTGCTATCAGTAGGATTTTTGACTGGCATATTTTGAATGTGTTTGAAAACCTGAGTTATGCCAGAGTTGTGCACAGACAGCTTAGAAGATGAAACACCCACATTTTTTACTGGTGAATGTCTTACAGCATTTTCTCTTTTCTTCCTATCTGTTTGATTTGTGATCTTTCCATTCATTTGCATCAACTTTCCTTTGAAAATTGGTATAATTTTGCTGACTTTGGCGGGAGTGGATTCAAAGGCTGAGTTTACAGGCGTTCCTAAAGATTTTGCAGTTTGTAACTCTGGTACTCCTGGTGTTTGCTTATTACACCTTGATTTCTCTGCTGCTTCAGTGCCAACCCCTCCTGGACAGATACTGCTACTCGAAAAACTGTGCGTTCCTGGCTCTTTGATCAAACGCTCCATCCAGTGGCCGTTTTCCATACTGCATGGCGAAGGAATTCTAGGCAAAGTCGGTTTCCTTGGAGGAACCTGAGTTAGAGATACTACACAAACCATCTCACCGTCCAATTTTGTATGCTTAGGTTTTATTTCCTGCAACACAGCAAGAGGTTCTAAACTGAATGAACTGGGTTTAAAGATCCGATAGTGCCACTTAATGCATCACTATATGTTATCAACCTAATACACATCACAATATATAAGCATACAATTCCGTATTTTGAATTAGAATGACTGCATTGTTAAACAATATTTAATTGTCACTATAAATTAAGGGGGCTTTTTTAATCCTTCCCCAGCTCTTTGTTTATAAACTATGCTGGAATATCATATTTCTCAGAAGGAAAGACTTAAATTACAGTCATTATCTTGGTTTAGTGCTTTCCAACTGGATAATATCTCCCCCTTTTGAGGGGGTCTGCAGAGGGTTTGACTGACAAGGTTCCTCATTTCTTAAGACTTCTAAGAGCATCTGTATTCTGAGCAAAAGACAGTTTGGATGTCTATAAAAACTGCACATGACACATAGGGCCCATTCTAGCTTTGATCACTGAAGAGACATAAACAGGAACTGCTTTCTGAAAGAGGATTATAGTATTTTAGAAACTCTGCAACTTCTGTTACTATTCTTTATTTAGAATTAATTACTTCATTTCTTCTTTCACACACTACTACCAAAGAAATTTGAGTCTCAGCCTTTGTCATGACCCCAAATTAAGGAAGTTTTGATTACTTGCCTCCTTTCCATCACCAGACACAGAGTAAACCCTACAGCTTGAGTATTTTAAAATGCTTATGTCCACAGTTTTCTTTTTATTTTAAAATAAATGGTAATAATCATAATCACAATAATATTAATAATAATAATAATAGAATCACAAATGGTTTGGGTTGGAAGGGACCTGATAAATCATCTAGTTCTAGCCCCACTGCCATGGGCATGGAGAACTTTCACTAGACCAGGTTGCTCAAACTCCATCCAGCCTGGCCTTGAACACTTCCAGGGGTGGAGAATACATAACTTCTCTGAGCAACCTGTTCCTGTGCCTCACCATGCTCACAGCAAAAGTTTCATCCTAATATCTAATCTAAATCTACCCTCTGTCAGTTTAAGGCCATTCCTCCTTGTCCTGTCATTACATGCCCTTGTAATAGTAACAATAATAATAATGTCATTGTTATTATCGTTGTTTTTATAATTGTTATTATGGAAGAGATTTGAGAAAGTTCTGGATATCAAACTGCAAAAGGACATCTGTAGAATTGCATATACTGAGAGCAACTAATTAACACCAAATCCATTTTAATGTGTTTATAACGTGAATAATAACATAACAATGGCAAATAACAATATGATTTTTACTTACACATTAATTAAAAGTTACAGGACTGATAGTTTTCTGTTGTGAAAAGCATAGTTATGTGCTCTTACTGAGCTCCAAATATGATAAAAACCACTTCATACCATGAAAAAGTGGGTGCCATTAATATGTTTATAAAAAAGTCTTACATGCACTGAAGCTCTGGAGAGTTCCTTTGTAGCATAAAGTGCTTTACTTGTCATCTTTACTGGAAATCCACAAAGTTGTGAAAGATTGCGCTTCATGTCAGAAAGAAAAGAGTTCACTACACCTTCTGCATCTGTTCTAGGGAAATACTGCACTGGCTGACTTCGAATACAACTTAATGGGTACCTGAATAAGCGTTCAGGGATATACAACAAGTTTCTTTAGATTTCTGTAATTATTAATCATCTTTGTTGAGAAGAGAGCATGAGTATGTCTAAAGCCTTTTAAAAAGGTGAACAAAAGCACTTATTTTCTTAAGGGCCTGAAGGATTCAGCATGATTATACCCCACTAACCTGTGATAGCAAAGATTACTCAATATAAGTATCCTTAGTCTAGTCTTTCCTGGCAGGAAAATTCTCTTTAAAAGAAATCTTTTTTTGCCACATTTTGACACCATTTAACTTTCTTTTACACCACTTTCTTCTACATCAGCATTTAGAGCGGCATTATCATACTTACAGAAGCTGTGAAGCAAATTGCTCTATTTGACTTCGTATTATTCAATACTGGGACAGAGACTTGATTAAGTATTTTGTTTCAATTTGTCTAGTGAAACACTTCTCTACTGACTTCTATAAAATTATGAAAAAGAAAACGTGGCACATTCAAAAATGAAAATAAGAGCTTTGCTAGAAGAATAGGAGAGGAAATTTAACAAATACACACTGAAAGGATACGTGAAGAATCTTTCCCCTATTGGTTTGAAGTAAACACTCAAGTATATTTTTGTCTCTTCAAGATCCTCAGGAAGAATATATCCATACTTGAAAGAACCAAACACGAATGTGTATTACAAGGACAAATAGGCACAAAAAAGGGAGGGAACATGAAAGCAGTGTATGTATTTCTCACCAGACTCTTCCAGTGCATCTGAAATTCTTCATATGAACGGAAAGGAGATTCTGGAGGAATTATGTGGCTGATGTTTATGATCTGACCCATTTTCATGCTGTGCACAGGCAAAGAATGAAGGGATGCTTAGAAAGGGTGTCATAAAATCAGCTGAAAAAATACTGGTCTTTTGGGAAAAAAAATCTAATTTTTGGCATTCAGAGTATTTACAGATTATTTTTATCTTTTGAGAACTAATTCCTTTAGCTTAAAAATTCATGACATAGTGATAGCAATATTCCCTGAAGTATGGAAAAGAACTTGATACCTACAAGACTAATTTCTGTTACAACTCTCACTAGCAGTGAATGTAGAACAAAAGCAAATATCATAATTAGTTCTCTTATATTTAATGATGAAAAATCATAGGTAAAAATAGAGGTAGCTTGTGGCAAAGGTGGAAATCTAAACTTTTTCTTTAAATTGACACTTTCTGCTAAAATTGTATTTGAGAAGAATTAATGCTCTTGCATACCATAGGAGTAGCACAAAGATTAGTAAAACTGAAATAGTATTTAGATGTGTAATTTATGATTTGTTGATTTCTTATTTTCCTTAACAAAGAGTTAAAAAACAAAAAAACCCTGATCTTTGAATATAAAACAGATGGTAAAACAGAAGTGTTCTTATCACTAGTATCAAATTCACAATTTGTAGTGCAAACATTCCAGGAAATGCTTATTTCTGCTAAAATGTAAACAGATTCCTACCTTGGCAAAACATAGCACCAGTTACTTAATATGGAATGCTGCTGAATAACTGTATTTTCATTGCTGTCAAAGAGCTTTACAGTGTTTGCTGAAATATCAAAATCTTCCAGCTTAAAAAAGGAAAGAAAGACAGTTTATTTGCAAATAATTCTACAGCAGTACAAATTTAAGATTTTCAAAAATAGTTGTGTATCACAATACACTAAAATTTAATAAATTATTATTCTTTCATCAGCTCTCACAGATTGATTAGTTCAGAAGATATTCCCATCATCAAATTGCACACTAGCTTATGTTAGAGCCTACACTTCCACAAGCCATGCAAGTAAAAGGCTTAAAGTTTATTGAAATCAGTGAGATTTAAATTTTATTTGAAATGGTTTAATAAGAAAATAGAAGGAATTTCTCAAACTGAGAGTTGTCTCACTTCCTTGCACATTTTTTAAAATTCAAATCAGAAACCCATGCTTGACATTCTAGTAACTGAGTGTATCACTTTGTCTAATCAAGGGCAAATACCCAAGGAACAGAACTAATGGGACATGCAGTTTCATCCCCTGAGAAGTCAAAAAACACCACACATTTTCAGTGTCGGAATTTGACTGTAGGGGACAATCAAAGACTTGAGACAAAATTTGAGAAACATTTTATCTTTCTGTAGTCAGCCAGGGTTTTCATTTATTCACTGACAAGAAAACCTGGCCATTCTGTTTTAGAAAAGTATTGAAAGGATCAAACAGATGAAGCCACATCATGATCATTTCCATCATTGAACTGTGTCATTTGGGAACTGGATTCCTATAGACACCTTTAATGTTTATGCTGTCCCAAGCAGGTCTCAGAAGGGATCCTACTCTTCTAAGAAAGAAAAGTTTGGATCAGAAATATTTATTTTAGAAGAAACCAGCAAACCTGACAAGTAGGCCCTGCTTGTATGGACATATTCACCAGAGGTGATATGGCTGTCAAAAAGGATGATATATTTTCAACCTCAAGTATGATTGCTTAAACAATGTATTAATTATGCTTACAAGCAGCATAGTGCTGGCTGCTCCAATATTTTGGAAGCTGCACAGAAATGAAGCAGATTCCGTAAAAACCATACACAAGAACTTTAAACGTGGTGCTGACAACTCACCTGTAGCCTTATTTTTGTTACTCAAACTATGTACTACAGTGTGACCGAGAGCTTTCTAGAAAACACTACTAGAGGGAAATATAGAGTCACAAAGACTCAATGTTATATTCTGTTAGCATTTTTGAAAGCTCTCTTAGCCCAGAACCTCAACTTTACAGTGCTTGCTAGACTGCATCAATATAGATACAATATGGATATTATGCTTTTATAACCTCTGCAGATAGTCAATGAATATGGTTAATGCCTCAATGCAATCCGAAATAAGCAATTCTATCCCCATCACACTAATTGGAAGTCACCTAACAGAAAAGAAGATAAAGAGTAATAAAACAAACACAGTAATAGGAAATACAACTGGCTTATACCTCAGGGGGCGGCAGCCGAATTGAGCAAGGCTCCACACTGATGCAAAGCTGTCTCTCTGACACATTGAGGTCTACAACTAAATTGAAAAAAAAAAGCGTAATGCCCTGTTTTGAGTTACAGCTCATCTCTTAGACAGAAAGCTAACCCAAATGTTTATTTAGGTAATTGTTAGTCAAAATGCTGTGTCTGAAAATCAAAAGGCTAGACTTTCTCAGCATGCAAATTAAAATTAGGTGCATTTTAACTGTGAAGAATGAAAATAATGAATTACTGTCATACGGTAACTCAGAAATTCAAGGCTGGCTGTGCAGCTGTGTGCTTGATACTCATATCCTTGACAAACAAACACCCATTTTCAAAGCAAATGCAGTTCATATAACTATTTGCTGTACAGAGTCATTCAGCCCAGTATTATGCACCCAGGAGCTGTCAATAGGAAAGACTGAGCAAGACAAGCATTTATGGACACCCCTCCAGAACTTTCATTCGGCTGAGTTCCTCAACATATATCTCTGCTACAAATTTAAGCTCCAACATCCCCAAATGTAATCTTTAACTTCCATACTGGAATAAAAATATTACTTTGTAATTTTTGCGACAGCTAAACAGCATACTTCGTGACTTCACTTTTCTGAACAGCAAACATAGTACATACTGGACACTCACTATAGCTCATTTTCCTAGGTATTATTATGGAACTTCCACATCACTTGCAAGACTCATAATTTGAGGCAAGTGCATTTAATTGCAATGATCATAACTGTAAAATAGAAAATTGCAATCTATGGCTGTAGATTCATAGTATTAAAATATTGCCTTTTTTGTGGGTAATGTTTCAAAGGTTCAGTTGAGCTGACAGCTATTATAGACAGAGCATCATCTGCCACAAAGTGTATTTTGACAGACGTTATTTCAGAATGAAAACCAAAGACACAGTGCTGGTAATGCCAAGAGTGTGGCAGTACAAATAGTACTTAACTTTACCTTGCTTTTTCAAGTTTACCATTAACAGAGTATTGTACTTACCAACAGCATTTTGCTTTCCTGAATGAGACAAAAAGTCTTTCCCTTAATAAATGGAATAGACAGACATTATTTTCTAAACCATATGTCTAAAGTCCTTATGCAAAAGAAAGAAAAGGAGAAATAACAGTTTTTTTTGTGTCTGTCACAAATGCTAAAAGGTGTGTTCCTTCTAAGGAGAGAAAATCCCCTCTATCAATTAACTTTTCACTGATTCACTAACATCTTATGTAAGAAAGAGAGACACATAAAAGTATATTAGTGGACAGCAATATGTACATCACTTTTTCCTCCTAACCCTCTACTTCCATCTGCTACTCCTGAATCAGCTGATTTCATTCTGAGACCCTTATATTTTGAAGATACTGCAAACAGGATGCTGTTGTTATTATGGCTAGAAATAAGGTAACAACATTCATAGTCTTCTCAGCACATATTTGAAATTATATATACAATTGCTCTACTTATTACTAGCACACTACAGTTTTTTTATCATTTGGTAATTCCCATTTATACTACACGGGAGTTAGCAGAGAGATGTCAGGCAAAGCAACTGTGATCCAAAATATACAGAGCTTGGTAGAAGGAGAGGATCTGACAGAAAAAACCTTCTGTTTAGAAAAGCCTGCAAACTAAGTGCTGAAGTGCCCCGGCCGAAAGCATGAATCTGAAAAACAGGCCAAATTTTTAGAAGACATTCACCATACAACAGTATTTGATTTAGAAATTATTAATCTAGTACATTGCATTCAGTTGACATAATTATTTGATCTATTACAAAGATAAAGAAGAAGATGAAAAAGTGAATGGTATGTCCATTCAGAATATTAACTTGAATTGTTTAACTTGGATAAAGAAAAAATAAAAATGTAGTTAAAGAAAAAAAGTAATAGGATAAAGGAATAAAGGAATTTATTATAATGAATGAAACAATTATGGAAATTAAATAATGGAGAATACATGCAACAATAAAAGACTGAAAACTAAATGCTTGATCCCTGACCCAAGTGAGTCAAATACCTTGCACCAAGAGATGACCAGCTTTGTTCCATCTGGGTGCAAGTCTGGCTGTAAGTGTGTAGGAGAGACAGTTTTGGAGTAGCTCTGGAGTAACTGTTTGTGGTCCTTCCAGCTAATAACAACAGTGACAAAAAGAAACATATATTTTTAATAATTTAACAAATTTTTTAAAGGCCTCAGCCACAATTTAAGCAAATATACTGCTACTGCATATTGGAGCCAAATCCTAGTATATGTCACACATCTTTAGCTTTCATGTACTTAGCTACAGGAGAAAGTTAGCACAGTATTTGATGTAGGCATTTAGATTTTGTGCACCATCAAAGTAAGGTGCACTATAGCTCCTAGAATGTTTTCACAGGGCTGAAAACAGACTCGGGGAAAAGATTAATTGAACCCTCTGGAGTACTTTACTAGATATGCAACCAGTTCCAGACAACAGGCACAACATCCAAAGATGACATTACCTCTGATGTCAGACTCAAGACCAGAGATATTTTTTTGGCGATCACAACAGATAAATGTAGCTTTGCTCATTCAGCAGCTCTACTTGCCCACCTGTCCTGCAGAGCTTTCTCTTGACCACCAGCATTAGTCAAGAAACTAGTTACAATAGGTTGAAAAGAGTTAAGTAATACACCTCCAGAGGGATGTTTGTAATGAATTCTGCAAGGAATTGCTTGGTACTACCAATCTGCTGGTGTTGGAAAACCTAACAATGACAGGTCAGCTACACATACCAACATAAAGCAGTTCTGTAAGGTAAGCATATTTGAACAGTTTATGTCTTACTAATCTGCATATGCATTTGCACTTCTTGGAACAAATTAAAATACACCCAGCTGGCTGTGCAAATGAATTATGAGAGCTACTGGCTTTGGTTCCAATCAGTCTTTTGACTCAGCAATTTTAGTGCATCTGCACATACATTCATAAACGCCACAGATGTTGCATGCTAGACGATAGTAAATCATATGCATAATGATCTAAAAATATATCAGCTGTTAAGCTCAGGGGCTCCATTTCTTCTCTTTGCTTTTTTTTGTTTTCCTGATACTGTCCTGTACAGGCTGGGTAAACCAAAAGGTGAATGGAGAGACAGGTCAGCTGCCTGATAATCCCCGCCTCGGTGGAGGGGGATGACACCAGCAGGAGAGCTGCAGGTCTTTAGCCCAAAGGTTGTCTTGAGGTCAAACCCAAATGCCTCTGAGCAGGAGAAGGATGCTACTGCAGCAGAGAAATCTGGGGAAATTGCTCACAAACTTCTTAAAACTATTGACTCCGGCAAAGTATACTTACCATACCAAATTCACAGGACACATTTTGTCTTATTCACCCTGAAACTTGACTTCTGGGGTGCAAACTGCATGGCCTATGAAAAATACTCATCTCTGACAACAGTAATTGCAGACAAGTGTAATAGCCTTAAGAACTGTGTCATATTTCAGCACTTACAGTAGCTCCGTGTCTCTCTACGTAGGCTTGACATATTCCTGATTCATAAAATGGTATCTAAAAAAACAATTAAAAAAAAAATCAAGTGTCTGGTATTAAGAGGTATTTTAGCAAATCATAAATTAAATTCTGGTACAACAGTTACTTTGCCCTCTAAAATCATACAAGGGAATAGTTAAGTAAACACTTTATCCTGTGTTTTAAAGGAGAAAACTAAAATTAGCTCAGGCACTTGTCATAGCGTAATCTCATTTCTAGCTAAAGATACATTAACAAGGAAGCCAAGCAAGGAAAACAATGCCCAAAACAAAACTGCAGAACTCTGCACCTGCTTCTCTCATTGGAAATTAGGTGGCATCTTAGTGACTGAGTCCATTCCATTCCACAGATCAGTTCACCATCCGTAAAGGCTGTTTCATCAAAAGTGTAGAGGACTTAAGGTGTCCTCTACACCACTAACGCACAAAAATTAAAGTTTGATTTAAATGAAATATTTTTACTTATCCTTGATCCTCAAACAAAACACTTCTTAGAGAAACACTCATGTATGTGTGACAAATACAATTAACCCCTAGCCATACTTTGGTTCAGGCTGACCAAGAAGCAACAGGCCTCACATCCTTGGGATGAACTTGCACTCTGACAAGTCCCTGGCTCGTGTACAAGGGAGTGAAGGTGTCTTGAAAAATATTTCAAAAGGCGTTTTCGAAACCCAAAAGTACAAGATAACCAAAGTAGAGAAAGAGATATCGGCACTAAATCAAAGACATCTGTCTTGTCTGTACTATTGACTAGGAGTCAACTACTTCACCCTTTAAATATTAAAATCAGGATGGGCCAAATCTGAGCTCTCCTTGAATGCAAGACTGTACGACAGCCAGCCTGCATGGCAGGTGACTCTGTTTGAGCGGGGACTCCCCTCAAGGTTAGAGACTCCATCCTGGAAATTAAGAGATCCTTCCTTACACAAGGTCGAGAGATGCCTTACCTGTGATGTGCAGCAAGTGACTGATAGCATGCTGAATTCATGCTATGGGGAATTGCTGATCCATGGAGCTATTCAGACACTATAAACATTGGATGGATAATTCCATCATGCATGAATTGTTGACCAAGTCTGAGATGTAGATTGGATCCAGCCACACCTAGGCTCCAAAAAGGAATTCCCAAAAGGGATCTACTCTGAACCTCATGACTCCACAGGAGGGCCCTCTTTACTCTTTGCTCCTCTGGTCTCTCTATTAGTCATTCTAACTCAGTATTCCTTTTCATGTTTCTTCCATGCAGTAATTATTAAGGCAAGCCTTGCTATCAAACTTCCTGAACCTTGTCAGACCACTGTTAAAACTTTGCTAAATTCCATCAAACTCATCAAACTCTGCCAAATTATTATTTTACCTCAATAAAACATAGTGCTGCTTCTCTCTTTTGAGAGAGATGCCCTCTGCTCACCTGCAACAGTCTGTAACTACAGATACATATTTACAAAGTGATACTGACCGCCATTACAACCAAAATGTGATTCAGTGTTCCAATAACAGGTGCAGAAAGGATCTCTGGATACAGGAATAATAATTGTCTATAAAAAAGAAAGAAAATGAGAAAGAAATGAGAAATGTTTCATTTTCCCAGCTTAAAATTATTTTCCTCACCTTCTGCAAACACAATACATTCCACTTTTAATCAGTTTCCATTGGTTCGGTACAATAAATAGGATTAGTCCAAGTTACTTGCTCTAGATGGCCCACACTAGTCTAAGACAAAGACTACAGGCCTCTGGCACATGCATGGAACTCTCCAAAAGTGCTCCTTTTGGCAGAATTTCTCATTTCTCCCCTTTTCTTTTAAAAGGAATGACATAATGCTTGGTGAATGCTAAGGAGCATACATCTGCTTTCCAAATATTCTTTTCACTTAGTCTCAACCTACATAAAACACTCCAGCTTTGCAGGTAAACACGGATTAATTTTAACTATTTATTAATTTGACGTATGTTAGTTTTAGCCTACGAAATTAAAACATAATAGAAATTTATTTTTTGTTCCCCAACAGCCAGCAAGTCCTCTGCCCAAGAAAATAAAAAGACTCTTTTAAACAATTTTGTGGTGTTTGCTACTGATAAAAATTTTGCTGATTTTATTACAGTTAATTCTAGTACTGGTAATAAAATATTTGAATAACAACCACTAGCAGCTTCTGAAAATAATAGTTCTCAAAACAGTTTACCTGCAAGTCTTTATCTGTGTACTCCTTGCCTCGGTTTCTGCTATCTGAGAACTCAGAGTTATGGTAGCAGCACAGAGTTTTTGCAGCTCAGGCAGACCGACAAAGAACAGAGACTGGTGTCTGGTGCTATTCATGGTGTATT
This sequence comes from Acanthornis magna, assembly GCA_036785705.1. Lineage (NCBI taxonomy): Eukaryota > Metazoa > Chordata > Aves > Passeriformes > Acanthizidae > Acanthornis > Acanthornis magna. The sequence goes on from JAWUZG010000017.1 coordinate 1,922,545, forward strand.
GTTGATTGCCCCAAAGCAGTACCTGGGTCTAAAAATTAAAAAAAAAAAAAAAATTAATTTTTATAAGGCAGGTACTTGTTTAGGAAACTTTATAAGTATAGGGTATTAGGTAAATGAATAAGAATATGTAGAAAATTAAGAATATGTAGAAAATATAACACAATTGGTCAGTTAAACCAGCTCAATACTCTTTTGCTATATGCAATGCCTTATACTTGAAAAAATAAGTGTTTGCAAGAGCAAAAGCATTCAGAGTAAAGAAAAGGACAAAAGAATACGGAGTACACGTATGATCATGGCCATACTAACTGAGCTTATGTGCTGAAACTGTCATTTTTGGAACTTCCTAAAAACCACCAAAAATGACCCAATGAACCAGAATTTCAGACTAAGAAAATGATTCTTTGATGCTGTACTAACAAATGATATGTGAGTGAGAATAACATGAAGTCGTGTTACCCATCTTGTTGGGTGCCTGCTGTGTGCTCCTTTGCCTTGCAGCAATGGCCAGGCTGAGTGTAATGAGTTAAAATATTTTGACCAAAAAAACCCCTAACATTTCATTATTTGAAGAAAAAGACACTTTTTAACTGTGGCACCTTTTTCAATCAAAATATTTCAAAGAAAGACAAGCAGTTAGAAAGTCAGAAACAAACACTGCATTCCAGAAAAAGCTGGTTTAATAATTCTCCTTTCTCCAAAACCTAAAACACTTTGGGGAAATGCTCTCACCAACACAGTGAGGACAGCAATAAATATTTTGATTCCAAATTTTATGAGCTCGCCAGGTATTCACCTGAAAAGCAATTTTGTAAATTGTGATTAAAAAAAATTATGAACTGGAAGCTTATTCTGAGGAACAATGTCAAAGATAACTTTGTTGTTCTGATTTTGCTTTACTTTCTTTACAATGTAACACATTAAATAGATTAACCTCAGTCACATCCTAGAAAAATCACAAGGTGAGTGTTTTATAACTCTAATTTAAAAGAATGTTTCACTGTTTCTTACCCTTAAAGGAAAGAATTAAATTTAAACCCGTAAATTTCAATTTTTTTTCAGCAATCATGAAAAGTAGGGTTTTTTTTAAATGCCAGCCAAGACTACCACTTCATCAGAGAACTCCAAAAGCTACAGCTCAAGGGAAAGGACCATTTTAAACAAATGAGAAAAAAGTCTTGTCCTTATGTAACCATGGAAAAGAAAACCTGAGTCCTCAGCTTTCAAAGGTTTATTGGGGATTTTTGTGGGAGCGACGTTGTAAAACACAAGCTGCAATGCTCCAGTGCCCTGCTTGCTGTTTGAGGATGATTCCCCTGTGGGAACCACTTGGTGTATTAAGCCTAAGTTAAATCTTCCCAGACATCTTAAAAGCTAATGGGACAGAGTGCTTGCAAAAGGCTTTTCCCTTCAGGGGAGAGGATAAAGAGAAATGTAGCAGTTAACACAGAACTGCCAGTTAAGAAAGAACTATTGGTTATAAATCATTGGAAATAAACACGACTGCCTTCTGTACAAGAGGACTTTACACGTGTGGGAGAAATGACACCTCTAGATGCCAATAATCACAGGACATGAACTTGAGACCACTCTGAGCTGAACAGAACATCAGTCAGGGAATAGCTATCACTGTTTTTTGTGTCAGAACAGGCGAGCAAATCCCAGAGCTTGGCAGCAATTCTTGCAATTTTCAGTAACCTGGAATTTGGAATGAAGAGCCTCCTTATTAAAGCTGGGAACAACATCAGTCTGAGGGACAGTAACAACACCAATCTGAGGGGCAGTAGCTATTCCTACTGTCTGGCTGAAAAGTTGAGGCAGGATCTGAAGATGGTGGTGGCATTCAGTGTGGCACAAAGCTGTCTTTGCACACAGGCTCAGGGTGCAGAAGTTAAGCACCAGCTTTGAGGAAGGGTGACACGTCACGCTGGATGAGTTTTATGCTACAAAAAAACCCCAAATCCAGCCTGTAACCACTCCTGACTGTGTCCATGCGGCTATTGCTCCTGAGGCACCCAAGATGTGTACGGACAGGACATGAGGATGCGGGGACCCATACTGGCCTGAAATACAGACAAAGCCATCGAACACATCCCAGACCAGAGCCGAGGAAACATGTTTTACCTCAGACAAAACTGAAAGGAAGCAGAATGCTGGATTGGTGACAGAGCCTCACCGAGAGAAGGGCAAAGCGCTGCTCCCTGTGCCCTCAGCCCACCTGGCAGCAAAGCAGGGCGGTGCCGCAGGGAAGCCTCGCCCCAAGCCCCGCGGAAAAGCTCTCCCAAGGCAAGGCGAGTGACTCCGGCGACAGCCGGGAGGTTTTGAGGAGCTGTGAGGAAGCAGCTGTGGCAGGGCCGCTCCCGCCGGGATCGCCTCACGGGCCGCGCGGGAAAAGCAGCCCTCGCGCGCCTCCCGCCTTCGGGCACTGCCACCTGTCGGGACGGGTGTGTGACTTCCCGGGCAACTCCTGCCTGCTGGGACACCGGAGGGAAAGGGCAGGGGGCTCGGGCGGTCACAGCGCCGGGCAGAGCCCCGGCACAGCCGCTTGTGTCTGGGCTGTGGCTCAGCCCGCGCTCGGCGCTACATGTGCCTATGGCAAAGGCGCTTTCGCCGGGCACAGGCGGCTCTTCGCCGAGCCGCGGCGCCAGCGGCTTTACCACAGCTGCACGACGATTATCTAGCCGAGATGGTAGGAAAAACTTCCTTACTGCGAGGGTGGTGAGGCACTGGAACGGGCTGCCCAGGAAGCCTGAATCACAGAATCACAGGTTGTTAGGGTTGGAAGGCACCTCTGCAGATCCCGTCCAGCCCCCCTGCTTAAGGCAGGGTCACCGGGAGCAGGTTTCTCAGGAACACGTACAGGTCGGTTTTGAATGTCTCCAGAGAGGGAGACTCCACGACTTCCCTTGGCAGCCCCGACCAGCCCTTCTCTGCCACTCTCGGTATAAAGTTCTTCCTCGTGTTAAGCTGAAACTTCTTGTTTTTTAGTTTATGGCCATTGCTCCTCGTCCCGTCTCACTGAACAGAGTCTGACAGCTCCCTGAGTCTCTCATAAGAGATACTGTAGATTCCCAAACATCTTTGTGGCCCTGTGCTGTACACTCTCCAGTAGCTCCTCGTCCTTCTTGTACTGGAAGTATTCAAGGCCAGGCTGGATCGGACTTTGAACAACCTTGTCTAGTGGTCCCCACGGCAGGGGAATTGGAACTAGACGATGTAGAAGGTCCCTTCCAACCCAAGCCCAATGTGGCTCTACATTGCAAGCCAGCGATCAGCTCGTCGCCGCGCATACCGGCAGCCCCGCAGCACGCCGCTGCCAAAGGTGGCGAGCGCTGGAAGCGGGCAACAGAGAAGCCGCGGCCCCGGAGCCCGGCACCGCCAGCGGCCCGACCGAGCCCCGCGGGACTGCCCCGGCACCACCGCCCCGCCCGCCGGCGGCCGGTCACGTGGGAGGGCGGGGAGGCGGTGGGACGGGGCGGGGCACGACGGCAAAGTCCCGCCCCCGGCCGCCGCGGCGGCCGCCAGCCTGCCCGTCTGCTTTGAGTGGCATTTCCCTCCGCCAATGAGAGGCCTGCGGGGCGGGAGGGGCGGGGCGGCGGCGGGCGGTGATAGGGCCTGCGGCGGGGCCTCGGCCGCCGTGCGGAGTCGCGGTCTGTGGCGCGTGTGGTGCGGGGCCGACAGGACACGAGGGGACATGGTGGGCTCCAGCGAGACCGGGAAAGAGCCGTGGCGGGGCCGCTACTACCGCCTGGAGGAGGTGCAGAAGCACAACAACAGCCAGAGCACCTGGATCATCATCCACCACCGCATCTACGATGTCACCAAGTTCCTGGACGAGGTGGGTGCCCGCGTTGCCGGGACGCTGAGGGCACCGGAGCCTGCGGGGCGGGGCGGGCTCGCCCGCGGCTGCTCGGCTCCCCGCGCTGTGCCCCTGGCAGGCTCCCGTCCGCCTGCCCCGGCCCGGGAGCCGCCCTCGGTGCCGCGATAGCGCCTGGAGGAAGAGCCGCGAGGCGGCCCCGGGCGGGCCCGGGCTCCGGGCGCCTCTCGGGCAGGAGAAACCCGCGAGTGCCGAGCGCGCCGGCCACGCTGTCGTGTCTTCCGCTCTTCTGCCCGCGCCTGCCTGAAACTTTCGGCCTTGGAATCTGAATTTCCAGTAAACGAAGACAAGGAGAAAAAACTGGAGTCAGTACTGAGGGCTCAGACAGGCGGGCTGGCTGTGTGAATCTTGGGTCTCAAGAGAGGGGCAGAATCCATCTTCTTCTTGGTCTAGTGTGCCAACTGAGAGCAGAATTAAAAGTGAAGACTCAGCTGGGACCCAGAGCCACATTGTCTTGTAAACTGAAAGGTCAGCAACTTCTCTGTTCACACTATTATAGTATGTGTTGTATTACGGAACAGTAAACCAACTTCACAAAGTGGAAGGAAAGTATCACATGCAGAGTATCGCTGATCTTGTAGTTACTCTAATAATCATAGTCTCTTCCAAACCAAACCACAAAATGGTTTGGTTTGGAAGAGACCTTAAAGCTCATCTCATTCCACCCCCCTGCCAAGGGCAGAGACACCTTCTGCTAGACCACATTATTCTCAGCCCCACCTAACCTGCCCTTGAACACCTCCAGGAATGGGGCATTCACAGCTTCTCTGGGCTACCTGTGCCAATGCGTTATTACTGGCACCTAAAAAAAAATCTTATATTCAGTCCTTGGTAAAGCCTCTGGGTCACAGTGGCTTGTGTTCATATCTGCCAAATAAGTACATCCTGCATGGCCTTAAGACCTGGGTGGTCTTTTTTTGTAGGACATGGCATTACATAAAGGCAACCACGTTCGGAATATTAACTGAAGCATTCCATCGGGGTCTGTGCACTCACTACTGCCCTAATCTGCTCTGTGCAGGGATGCAGCATGGTGCTGCAATGCTGCACCCGGGCAAAGTCTGGTGTAGAGCACTAGAGTCAAGTTCAATCCCTTTGTGTTTTGTTGGGTTTTTTTCTTTCCCAGTTAGTTGGTGTTTTTGATGTCTGACAGACAGGGAGCAGTTGCTGTAAGCATTGATAGTGATGGTTAATGAAGAAACATTTTAGTTATTGGACTAAAACATTCTTCTGTGGAGACGCAGAAATAAAACTACCACAGATTTTTTTTTTTTCAGTAATTGAATGGATCTGGGATTTTGATATTTTGAGTTATCTCCCTTGCTCCCATTATTCCCGGTCTGCAAAGATAGAATCGTGGAATCGATTAAGTTGGAAAAGATGTCTGAGATTGAGTCCAACTTTTGACCAAACACCACTGTGTCTACTAGACCATGGTACTAAGTTCCATGTCCGTTTCCTTAATCTCCAGGGATGGTGACTCCACCACATCCCTAGGCAGACCATTCCAACATCTAATCACCCTTTCTGTGAAGAAATTCTTCCTAAAGGCAACCTACCATCCAATTAAAAAGTGTATGGTAGACTTGCACTGATTTTTTTTTTTTCATGAGTATAGTTTAAATGGGTAGAGACGTGACGGATTTCAAGCATCAGTAGTTCTGTAGCCCTTGTCTTGATTTTTGTGCTTGTAAACACTTGCAATTCAAAGCAGAAATTGAGCATTTTGCAAAGGAGGGTTGACAAGCAATTTTTCAAAGGCAGTGTTGACACAGGTAGTATTTCATTCTTAAGCTGTGTGTCAACGCAAATTGTTTGGCTTTTCAGCAAGGCAGATTGTGAAACCGATCTACTGACTCTTCCTTCATTATTTTTTATCTAGCTCTGCCCCTGGTCATCTTCATCCATTAGTTATGGACATCTTTTTGATTATGCAGGCAGGGCAAATTTAATTATAGAAGCTCTGGAGGAGAATGCAGCTTTTCATGTGGTCTGCAAAACTGAATTAGCTTTTGGAAACTTGATCAGTTTTAATTGATAGATAATTGTATCATATATTGTCCAGATTGAGGAGGCGGAAACAAGAAGACCCACACCTCAAAAAAACCTTAAACCTAATCCCACACAAGAAAAAAAAAACCACTTGGCAAAAAAAATTCAGGATCTAATGAGTTTTTGATTTTAAGTAGTTGCCTCTTCCTTCAGCACATGTGGTGAAATTGGTAAATATTAAGCGGCACCATGCTGTGTAAATTTCTCCAAGAAAATCTTATTTTCATCCTTCGAGACAGCATTGATAATTCAGCAGCATAGCAAAAAAATTCGGCTTGTAAGCATTTCAATAGTTGCGTTTTGGACAACTGGGGGATGTCTTGAGACACTCTGGTACACATAAGGCGAATTTCAACCTCACGTTAAACAGCTTTCAATAGAACATGACTGGTTTTGAGCTGAAATCTTGAAGACATTCTGAGATAATGAACGAGATTTTTGGAAATAGTTACCTGAACTATCTTAGTGAATCTACAGTCTTAGGGAAAGTTTTTGGATATTTTAATGTTGATTGTGTTTGTGATTTTTGTTATGGAACTCTTGGATTAAGATACTTCATAGGGCACTTTTTTAACCTTTTATTTGAATGCTTTTGGTACTTAGTTCACTTATCAAGTGTTATGCTAATTCTTTTGACACTGTCAGACACTGAGGCATTTGCATGTGACAGCTGAGGAGAAATTGGAGCTAGCATCTTGCAGGTTCATTCCAGAGCACAGTAAACCCTTCTCAAAGTGGGGATTATGTAGCTGTTTCAATAGCATTATTGGTTGAACTCAGGTTTATTTCTTGCACTTCCATGCAGGAGTAGAAAAGCTTTACATATTTTAAGAGTTAAATGTGGGCCACTGAAATTTAAGTCCAGGGTATTAAAAAGGATGTACTGCTAAAGCATCACATCACTCAAGCCCAAGTAGTAAATAACTATCATTTTACTGAGGAGCGAGGAAATGGGAGCAGCAGTTGAGCTCACCAGTCCCGTTTATTAAATCAATAAGCCATCTTTTCATCTGCTGCATTTACCTGTGGAAATATTTTCTTATTAATAATGAAGTGGATAACTTTACTGTGCTTCAGTCTTGAAGACAGCTTGGATGCTCTCATGCTTAATAAGTGAAAGTGTGGTGCTGCTTTTCACTCCGTTACAGTAATTAAAAGGTGTTATTCCTCTGTCCAGCTGTTGCATCTTCATGGAGCTTGTAGATGTTTAGTGGAACTTGTTTGATTTCGGGGAGCAATCAGCCTCTGAACACTTGATTGATGTTAGTAAATTGGTTGGGGGTGGTAGGGCTGAGTAGGAGAGGAGGCATTGCATGGTGTGACCCATATTAGCTTGGTTTCCTATAAAAGGCTTAGAAAAGATAATTTTGATATTTTGAAATACAGAGCAAGTGCTGAAGGAGGAAACAGTTGGGTGCTTTGATACTTTATCCTTGGGGTTACTGAAGATTCCAGCAACTGCTTCCTTATCTCAATTTTTTTTTATTTTAGTGGCAGATTTTGGGGAATATTAATAGCTTGAAGATTCATCTCTGAATTTTCTTTGTTGGTTTTTTTTTTTTTTTTTCAAGTGTAGAAGAAGAAATCAAGAGACCTCAGCTTTTCGGGTGCATTATTTAAAAGGTCTCGGCCAGAAAGACTATTCTTGAAACCAGAAACTTTTACGTTATCTCTGTCATTAGAAGCTGTCGAACCCGTGTTGCAGAAGATTTGGGAAACCTTTTCCTAGTTTGAGGTCTTGTGCTTTAACCCCAGGGAGTACCCATGTATCACACAGTAGCTCACTCCCCCTCCTGCCCTGCATATGGGGAGGAGACTCTGAAAAAGGTCCATCTTGTGGGTCACTATAAGAATAGTTTAATAATTGAAATAAAGTATGTGTAATAACAATAATTGCAATGATAAGGAGAGAGAGAAGAATAAAACCCAACAAAAACAAATGGTGCAACATAGATGTGTTCACCACTCACTGACTGATGCCCAGCCTGTTCCTGAGCAGTGATTGGTGGCTCATGGCCAACTCCTCCCAGTTTATGGATGGAGCATGACATTCTGTGGTATGGAACATCCCTTTGGCTGGTTTGGGTCAGCTGTCCTCCTGGCCATGCTCCCTCACTGGCAGAGCATGGGAGACTGAAAAGTCCTTGACTTTGGTAAGCACTACTGGGCCACAACCAAAACATCAATTTGTTAACAATGTTATTCTCATGCTAAATCCTAAGGACTGTGCTGTACAGCTACTAAGAAGACAATGAACTGTATCCCAGCTGAAACCAGAATAAGGTCCTATGTCATTTAAAGGAAAATAACTACTAGAAATACATATGTACTCACAGCAGGATGTCATGGCTATATCTATATTGCAGATAATTACATATATGAATAACACTAATTGTCAATTAATGGACAAAGTATGTTGGCAATGCGCTATAGTATTTCCCCATAATTTTAATAAAATAATCCCTCTAGTCAGGCTTTGACATCAATCTAATATGCTAAGCAAGAGTAGCTGGGCCTATAAAAATGAATGATCTGTGTTTTGATTTACTTGCTGTTGTGGTGAGCCTCTTGTGGGAACTTGCTTGGATTCCTTAAGCTAGGCAGAACAGCTGGCATGTATAGGAACATCTCTACCGGAGAGGAGTTTCTTGTTCTGGAAACCAACTATGGGTATGCATTTAATATTAATCTACTACAGACTTTGTTTAGGTTACTTCAATTGTTGGTGGTCTCAGAATACAGCAAAAACATTACTGGTAAATAATTTTTTTTCCCATAAGAAATGAATTTGTGCTTCCATAGCACTTTTTCTAAACTTTTCCTAGAACAGACAGCTCCCACTAGATGTGTTTGGTAATGCTGATCAAATAAAGTGCAAAGCAAATACTGTTTTACTTCATCAGGATGAAAAACATTCTTGCCCCTGTGTGGCAATAAGTTACATTCATGCAGTGTGATGGTGTTGTGGAGGAGCAGCATAATGCCTTCCATGTTTAAAGTCATGATCAGCTTGCATTGAAAGATACCTCTGCTGGTATATTTGGAGTCTGCCAATAAACCATGGGAATTGTTACTGCAGAACCTTGCAGTCTGAGGATTAAACCCAGTGTTAACACTTTCTTAAATTCTGATGAAACTTGCAGGAGAATTTGAAAGTGCTTTGAGAAATAGCACTTCTTAGCCCTTTTATGTGAAACTCTGCAAGCTGTAACTGTTTCTAAGTGGGGAAATGGGCACTATTGTGGTTTAACCTCAGTACCCTGCAGCCCCTTGCTCATTGCTCCCCACAGCTGCTTGGTGGGATGGGGAAGGGAATCGGGGAAAAAGGATAAAATGTGTGGGTTGAGATGAGAGCAGTTTAATAACTGAAATAAAACATAATAATTACAATAAAAAGACAAAAAGAGATGCTAATCAGTGCCCAGCCCATTGCCAAGAAGCAAGCTGCAGCTCCCAGCCAACTCCCCCCAGTTCGTACACTGAGCATGATGTTTTGTGGTATGGAATACCCCTTTGGCCAGTTCGGATCAGCTGTCCTGGCTGTGCTCCTTCCTGGCTTCTTGTGCACCTTCTTGCTGGCAGAGCATGGGACATTGAGAAGTCCTTGAATTAGGGTAAATGCTACTTAGCAACAACTGCAGCATCACTATGTTATCGACATCATTCTTGTCCTGAATCCAAAGCACAGCACTGTACCAGCCTCCAAGAAGAAAATGGAGCTCTATCCCAGCTGAAATCAGGGCAGGGAGCAAGCTACTGGGTATTTCTTTTGCACTTCATCTAAAAGCCTAATCATAGTTTTCAAAAACACATTCTCACAGGGAGATCTTCTTTCCAAGGCTCCTGACATTTTACATGAGCAGACAATTTCTGTTCTGGAACTTAAATAGGTGAGAGAAATCATTTGGAGGACTCTTCAGACTACATGAAAATGCCCTTGAAATAAGCAAGTGTTTGTCTGTCTGTCCTGCATAATAAAGGTGAGGTTCTCTGGGTGTTCCTGGCTCTGTCACTGCCCCCTTTCTGCTTTTCATCCTGTGGTGCAGAAAGTGAAATGTGAGTTTATAACACTGCTACTAATGGAGACCTTTGCTGATCTCCCTGAAAGTTAAATTGGACCCCAGGTTTCTTTCCCCTGGTTTACAAAGGCAGAGGGCACAGGAGTGGCAAATTAAGGTAGTTATGCTTTAATAGATTATAACTCTTAATAGTTATGCTTTGGACTATGACACTGAGAAATCTGCATGACTGTAACAAAGGGGAGAAAAGGTGGCATTCAGGATGAGGTAAGCTGGACTTTTGACCCAGATGAGAGCAGCAAGATTAACTGCTTATTTGCCTTATCTAAAACTTTCTAATGTGCTGTTGTTAGGAATTAGTCTGTGCTCTGTACTAGTGCTGGCTCTGTATAGACATCTGTTATGCATGTAACTTAGATTATTTATTATATTGGGAATGTCCTAGGAATGAGCTAGACTGTCTTAATTTATCATCAAAAGCTTTTTCGTGTCCCTTGAATCACAATTTTACCTGCAAGAACTCTTCAATTTTATCAACAGGATTTTGATTCAGGAGTCACTATCTGTGTAGCCTTGTGGGCTTTCCAGTTCCAGGGTCTATCCAGAGGATCTTCATTAAAGTAGCGGTTCTGGTAGCAGGCTTTGTTTACCAGGCAGAATCGTGACCAAAGGCCTTGTATAAACAAGCTTTGGGAAGCTCATCCAACCATGAAAGATGCTCATCTTTTGATAGAAAAGTCAGTTCTTGCCCTTTGTGTGAGACATTACAGTTGCTCTCTTTCATTAGGGGAGGTGAAATCTTTTAATTAATTGCGTGTATTATGTGCTAGTTATTTATTGAGGGCTTGCAAGTTCACGTCATTAAGTAGAGGTGGCATCTTAAAAGCAAAGTGTTTAGTTTCAAAGTACTTCTCTCAATGTCTAGTAGGTTATTATTAACATTATCTGGTAGACAGCTTAAGTTTGAAATTCTGTGTGTGATTGCCTGTACTTAGCCTTGTTCATATCATTAAAAAATATACCAGTTTTCCAGCTGTAGTGGCAGAGGTCAGGGTGAATTTGTCCTCCTCAGCTGATCTGTGATAGTCTGTCAGAAGGTTGGTAGAGATAGCTGGGTTGCAGTCAATGTTTTGACACTAATATTGTGGTTTTGTAGACAGAGGGATCAGTTGCTAATTAGCCTAAAAACTAGTTCTGCAGAGAGAAGCTGGAGTGCCTCAGTGGTGCTGCCCATAATAGCTGTGTGACTGCTTTGTAGTGGCACAAGGGAGGGATTTGGGAACACAAGTTAGTACATGATCATTCTGTAGCTGGGAACCTGCAAGTAGTTTGTTAAAGTACTCTGTGAAGTAATTTTAATGTAGATGCAGTTCCATTGGTAGGTATCCATTTGTTTGGCTGGATGGTGAATTTTTTTTTGTGAACTAGTGTAAACCATGTGATCCTGATGACTTGCTGGAGTAACTGGTATTTTATGTGCTTGTGTGAGTGGGGGTTGGTTTCAGTGCAGTGCACGAGTACGAGTTTACATACTGCTTATGCTGCTGGTGCTTTATGGGTAGTTTAACTTTGGGGCGTTTTGCTGCTTGTTGAAACCTTGTTGGTTAAGCATGTTTTCAAAGGAGATGTGCCACCTTTTCTGCTGAAGTTGGTACATATATTTTTCTATTTTGGGGGGGGCACAATTCTTTAGCATGGTATTAAAAACCCCAAACACACATTGCTAAAGAAATTCTATGAAGATTTAGTTGAGGCAATGTCTGGGAGTGCTGATTAGACCCACTTCAGCTTCTTAAGTGCCATTTCAAGGCATTGAACTTGAGTGTTCCCTCAACTTTTGTCCAGTCCTTTTCCTGAATACTTACCAGAATGGATTCAAGGACAGGATTTTGGTGAGCATGCCATATTTGCAGGTTGCTTGCATAATCTTTACTCTGCTTGTACTCTTCTAACCTTTTTTGGCTCAGCTGCTGTGTCTAATCTCTCTATCAGTTGCTTAATCTTACTTTTGCTTAGTCATGGTAGGGATCCCTTACCCCTAATAGCTGTGGTATCTTGGCTCTTTAAAAAGTGTTGTATTGGGGTTTTTTGTGTGTGTGTGTTTTTTTTTTCTCTTCAACTTCCTTAATCTTTTAAAATAAATATCTGCCTTTAATGTGAAGATTCAAATTTTGGAGTTCTGGTACTGCTGGAAACTCATAGTAGTAGTTTGCTTCATCTATATGAAGAAAAACTGTTTTTGTCAGAAGAGAAGGTTTGATAGGAGATTAATAGGTTTTGAAATAAATGCTAAGCTGAATTGCTGAGACTAGTAGAAATGTTTATGCCATTCCTTTAATCTGTAGGCTTTCTGATCAGCTATACTCCAGGAAGGATAACCCTAAATAGTAGAAATTTTGCCTGTTTTTCATAATTTTATGTCCTGTAGTCAGAAGCATTAAAAATTGAATTGAGGGTCCGAAGTCTTTTGTTTTCTCTGCCACTGGTAAACTGCAAATATCTATTCCATGATCACCTTAATCCAAGGCAGTGGTAGTAAGTGCTTTTGACTTGCTTACCTAATCATTCCCAAAGTTTAAGTAGTACTTTCCTACTTGAAAGTTGAGTGGTGAATTTTTATGGCATGTTACTTATCTGTTACATGAATGAGTAACTTGGAGCCGAGGAAATGCACTGGACTAGAAGATGTGATAGATCTTGCAGTGTATACAGGCAGAGTTATTTGATAGATAGAAATGTGGAACTTCATGAAATCCCCAAAGTGGTGCATCCTGGGGAAGAAGAAAAGTTAATGGAGAGCAGGGGTTTATGTTAAGGGAATGGTGATGGATTGAGGTATTAGAAGATACTGGGAGATGACTTCTCTGCATCTCAGGGCTTTTATCCGCAATGTGGTTTTGAGATTCCATAGTCTATGGAAACCAAATTACTATTCTGTGGTCTTGAAGGAGCTTTCAGTTGTGCTTAAACACTTCCAGAGTAGGTGGCTTACTTGATATTTGTACCATAATTTGTTTTGGAAAGGACCCTTGAAGTTATTTGGTCCAGCCCCCAGCTCAAATTAGGATTAACTAGAAGGTCAGATTCCTTAGCACCTTGCCAGCTTGTTTTGCCAATGCTTGATTGTGCTTCTTGGGAACAGATTTTTTGGTTTATCTTCTTGGAATGTTCTTGCTGCAGGTTTTACCTTTCAGCTTTTATCTTCTGCTGTATTTTCATCCATTGTTTGGATAAAAATACACATTTCCTGCAGAAGGGAAAATGCAGGCTATAGCTTCAGATAATAGTTGGGCTGTTAAAATACAGGCTGATTCCCACACAACATTCTAAATGCTTTAGGTGCAAGGGGTAATGCCTCTTATTGCTTCTTTGCCGATGAAATGGAGACTTAGCTTCCTTGGTTTTGGCTTCAGAGAGTACATAAAACTCTCTAGTTTTTCAGAAAGGCTTATGTTTGCTCTAGAAAGTCTAGCAGCTGATTTTGCTCTTTTTTTTTAATTTTAGAAATGCAAATTGCAGAATTTCTGTTTCTAGAATGTGAAATGTATTTCAGTAACAAATTCAAATTCATTAAAAATTGCAGCACCCGGGAGGTGAAGAGGTCCTTAGGGAGCAAGCCGGAGGAGATGCTACTGAGAACTTTGAAGATGTTGGCCATTCCACAGATGCAAGGGCAATGTCAGAATCGTTTATTGTTGGGGAACTTCATCCTGTGAGTATATGAGAATGTCCTTATTTTTGTGTTTATTATACTGTTTTCGCATCTAGTTACTTGTCTGGTAATTACTTTAAAATCAAGAACTGCTAGTTGGGTTGGATGCCAATTCTGCAGCTGTTTTTGGATGGACCTAGGTTTGAGATAGTTCCCCCAGCATGAAGGGATTTGATTAGTGTAGCATAAGGATTGTCACATCTTTTGGTGATTTAAGTTGTCTTACAACTTAGTTCTTGAAAAAACTGAGTATGGAATAATTTCTGGTGTACCTGTCAGCTTTATAATGAAACTCTGTAACCCCTGAAGGTGGTATGTCAGATTGTCTAGACCTTATGTCAGTATGCAGTGACTACCTAACAGCCACTTTCATGCTTCCACCATTGTAAATACGTATCTGCTAGGCTTCCATCTGGATCTAAAAGTACAATCCTGGCTCTTCATATGTATGTTTAGAAAATGGTTATTGTAAGTGTTGTACTTCTAGTTTTTTGCTCTGTCTTCCCCTCTCTGTGTTCTGCCATTTTTTAGCTGTATTGGGGTTCCCTACTTGTGTTTGTCAGGGTTGTTTATGATCAGTTCCCACCGGATCATCTGTCATTTCCTCTTTTCTGTGCTGTCCATACCATTTCCTGCACTTTTAATGAGGGCCTTTCTGCTGTCTCAAGTTTTAAAGGATTTCTTTCTAGCTACAGAGCTGCTGCCTTGGCTTCCTTCAGCTAGGCCATAGTTAAACTCTGCTGCATCTTAATAGTTGAAAACCACTGTTTAGAGGTTTAGGCTGCTAGTGTGCCCATCTGCTCTACTTCACTGCCTGTTCCTGCCTCTTCTCTTTTCCTCTTGTTTCATGTATGTTTTGTCTTGCATTTGGGGTAAAAATCACTGTCTTGAGTAGCCTATTTCAGAGTAAGATTCCCAATCTTTCTTGTCTCAGGTTGTCTCTTGATAGTGTGGCTTCTTCTAATAAGAAGTGACTCGACTCTGATGCACTTTTGTGGCTTTGCAGGCATGGCATCTATTTCTGATGCCACTAATGTTCTTAACCTAGCTATCAGGCCCGTTCTTCTTTGTTTGGCAAGTGCCTGTTTTCACTTGATATGAAACAAAGAGCTTAATGTACAAATACAGCACTGACAGGCTTATAAACTGTTGGACTTTTTTGTAATTAATGTGACTGTACCAAGTAGAGCTTTGAGTTTTTGAAAGATTAATAGAATTTGGGACCTTTGGTCCAGTGGACATTGGACCACAACTAGTAAGTTGACTTTACCTGATAATACAAGTACACTAGGCAGAATTAATAAGATTGCAATCAATATATAAGCTAAGGTTATGTACTCTTTAGAGACAAAGGAAAGGCAAAAACATGGGCAGAAAGAATAATGAAATTTGTTGGAGGCTCAGGTTTCACTTCTTTGTGGTATATTGGGAAGTATTATTTAAGGAAGTGTTCTTGTTTATGTTAGCTCAAAATCAATCACTGACATCTGCTCTCCTGCAAGTCCGTTTTTACCTAGGGAAAAATACTTACACATTAACAGAATGAATTACAAACTGAATTAAGTGATAAATGGTATGGGTTTGGTTTTGTTTTTAATGCTTTCAGATTTTTTCTAAATGTTTCTTGCTTGTTTTTCTTGCAGGATGATAGATCCAAGCTTCAGAAACCAACAGTAAGTGTATTTCTTGAAATGCCACATTGTTTCATTCAGTCATTACAGACAGTGTCTGTGTGTCTGTGTATAAATGGTATATGCCCAGAAATAGAAATAATTCAGTTTAAGCTTGATGTTTCAGGTTATAAATCTCTTAGACCTGTTGATACTGCTTCAAATTATTCTTCCCCTTAACCGTTACTTTCTTTAATTTGTGTGGCTTCATACCAGGAGGTTACTAAGTGTATGGCATTATGCTATAGCAAAAAGGTGACTAGAATCAGTCAATGCTCTTCTAGTGTTCAGTTTAAGAAAAAAAATCAGTTTATTGGCAGAACAGATTAAACTAATAAGTGTTTGTGGGAGGAAAAATGTGATGCTTAACAATATATTGGTGACAGTAGTAGGTAGAGAATTTGGAGGCATACAGTGTATTATAAATCAGTTAAATTGCAATCATGATCCCTTTTCAAGGTGAAATTACTCTTTGCTTCCTAACTGTTTCAGTAGATTCTGCTGAGTGCCTTGTCAATGCAGTATTGCACTTATTTTCTAATTTTTTTTCCATCCTTAATAGAATTAATCTCTGTTGGCACTCAGCTATCAAGCTCATAAAATTCGTATGTCCCTTAAAGGAGAAAGTGCTTCAGGGATTAATTTGTACAGTTCTGCTGCTGTGTCCATAGAAGATGTTTGCACTGAGCTTACCAGAACAGCAGTGTGCTTAGGAAATATTTGGAAATTATTTTTAAAGGAAGCTTAGTAAGAGTAAGATCTTAATCTTGCTGTTTTGAGAGATCGTTTCTTAGAAGTAATCACTTTTCTAAGATTTTCCAATTATATGAATCAATTAAAGAAAGAAAATTTTATACATATATACATGCACTGAAATACTCACTATAACAGTTGCTAATTTTATTATTAAGGCCTGGAACTAGTATACTAATAAAAATAAGAAACGGAATAGTGATTGAAATTCTGAAGTTCTTCCCACCAAGAACAATATCTGCTATTCAGATTTCTTTTGAAATTCAGGGCAGTTTACACTTAAGCTGTAAGAGCAGTAATGATAAATGCAACTAAGAACAGACTACCCAGTGCACGTTGTAGCAGATAATCCTTTGAATAAGCTCACAGGAATTTACCAAACTGAAGTACTTAGAATATGAGTTTAGCCAATGCATAGTTGGGTGGGAGTTAAGATGTATCCACATAGCTTCCAACACTACACTTGTTCTCCATTATTGCAGAAGGAAGTTGGGGTGCTTTTCTGCATCAGGATGTGTGGCTGTAGAAAGACAGTTTCATTTTGCCTTATACTCTGGGTGGTATGTGACACTCTGTCACTGTGCCCTGTATCTCTAGGAGCTGTCAGAAGGCCTTGGGCTTTCAAATGTCCTTCTTGTCTTTGCACTGTATTTAAAGTACCCTCAGTGCACATGTCCAGTGTCACAGAGTTTAAAATCCAGTTATTATGAGTTGGGCCACATTTTTCTTACTGTCTTGGTGTGTGGGGAGCCATGCCCTGGGCCTGAATGGGGCAAGTCTGTTATAGAAAGTGTTAGCCTTGATAATGTGGGCACCAGCTCTTCCATGCTGTTTGGCTTTGGGGTTAGTTTTCCATTGAAATGTTCACAAAGGCAACGTAGATGTAATCTATGAGTCATATTCTTTTACACACAGTATTTGTTACGTGCAAACCTAGAATGATTTGGGTGGTTGCAAAAGTAGTGTGCTTGAACCTCTGAGAGGGTGTTGGAAATCCTTCTCTCTTTAATTGCAAATGTTTAGATACCAAAGCAAGTAATTTTTCAGTGATGGATCTTGTACCACTAAGTTTAGGTAGAGTTTTAATGCTTGGTTTCTTAAAATGCACTTAGAGTCATGCAAATGGTCAATTAGAATTATTCAAATTAATAAGTGTTCATATAAATCATGCACATGTACCCAACTGGGATTTGACCTTTTAGTGCTGCTTTTTCTATGGAAACTGAACAAGAAGTCCAAATCAATATCAGAAACTGCTATAACAATTTGACTGATTCTTACACAATATGGAACACCCCACTAAAACCCTGAGTTTAATAAGCCTTGTAGATGTAAATTAGTAGCTTTCTTTATGTAGTTTCCATATAAAAAGTATTTGGGAATTAATTCGGAGTCTTTTCAATTAGATTTTAGTCAAGTAAGGCGTTTTTGTCTTTTAGGTGACTAAAACTTTTCAAGCTGAGGTTGAAGTTAGCTTCATAGAAAACTTGCAGCAAAATTCTTCTCATTGATACTGTTTTAGAAACTTGATGCAATGTTGGCTGTAGAAACTGCTGCTAGTTACCTGGTAATGCAACAGAACTGCTGTAGGAAATAGGAGAAAATGCTTCCCAAATGCATGCACTGAGTTGCTCCTGAATTAGTCCCACTTGATGAGTTTTGAGAAATTGAGGTGCTAGTTAAGATGGAGAGGGGTGTCTTCCTGAAGTAAATATCTTCTTATGCTTTGCTTTCCAGGAAACTCTTATTACCACTGCTCAGTCTACTTCCAGGTATAGTATGACTTCTGATGTCAGACTTGAAGTTCCTCATGATTGTGTTTCTGAAGCTTAGAAAACTGAATAGCTTTTATCTGCTGGAAGCTGAGATGTCAGGGGATGGTGCATGGAAATTTGTATTCTGTGTAAAGTCCAAGTTGGCATCTATATACCATTTTACATGTGTGTCAGCTTACTAGGTAGATACTTTTCTCATATTGACAGGTGTCACTATCTACCAAATGCTTTGTTTTGCACAAGCCTTTATTTCTGGAGTCTGTCATGTGAAGGGAAGACACTTAGTGCCATTGATAACTTACTGATGTGGATGCCTTGCTTTTAAAATTTGCTGCCGCTGTAGCATCTAAGGGAATAAGATGATTCTGTGCATAAGAAGGAAGATCTGTCAGAATTGGGAAGGGATTGAAAAACACTTTGGAATACCACTGAATCAAACTTTGTAAAGTTATATCCTGCTGACAGTTGTCTACTCCTGAAACCTCAGAGGACTCTTCTCTGACCCTCTGGGTGAGGAGTTTGGGTGCTTAGAAGTGTCATGTGATGTTGCTGCTTAAACGACTTTTGAATGAACGATATTCTGGGCAGCATACCATGACTTTAAATGTGCCTAGGGTTTTACTCTTCTCCAGCAAGCAAACTTTTTGTAAGCTCTAGTACAAAGCCTTAACTGTACAAGCTTTTTCACTTGTGTAGAGTATTACTGGCCAATCCAGGTGTTCCGTTTTCCTGAATTTGAAGTATTTGTTGGAGTGGGGAGGAAGGACTTCTTTAAGCAATAACTCTTATTTCTTTTTTAACTTGCTGGTTGTCACTTCCTAAACTGCTTTTTCAAAAACTTCTTTTTAGTTCATGGTCCAACTGGGTGATCCCGGCAATAGCAGCGATTATCGTGGCCCTGATGTATCGGTCTTACATGTCAGAGTAAGCGCCTTACTGAGAACTAATGCAAGAAGAGAATACATTCTCTGGGAGAGATTATAAGCAATCCTAACCCCATATGTTTCTGGACAAAAGCCTGAGGTCTGAAGAAAAATTCAACTTCTTCAGAAAATGAAACAATTCTTTTTCTGCTGTGCACTTTTCTTAATGTTGCCTTCTTATATGCTGCTGTGAAGTGATAAAAAGACAGCATTTCTCTTTTTGTATAACAATTCTATTCTCTAATGAATTATTTGATAACTGTATTGGTTTCTGTGTTAGAATATTGTTTTATATGTAACACTGATTCTGGTTATTTCTCTTTGATCTGTAATAGGGTCATTAGGACTCCCTTTACATATACATTTTACAGCTTTAAATGACTACCAAAACTGTGTACATGTACACAATTTAACTTAAAAAAATCATGTTGTCTTCTTAAATGTAGTATGAATGAAGTGCAAGTTAAATGTAACGAATAAAGCTGAGTGGAGTAGTGGTTTATAGGTTTCTGTAAGTGGTTGGGCCCTACCAATCAGCTATAATGAGCTGTTTTTTTCCATTTTTTTGACAACTGCTATTATAGTTGTTGTAGATACTCCTCTACTGTATCAGCAAACTGTTCCCTTTGTCTCCCATGGAAAAATTCAGGTGAAATATGAAACTCAATGTTTGGCCCAATTATGTCTGTCTCATTTTTGTGAAAAATAGCTCTGTTTTTCAAAAAAGGCAGAAAAAAGTAACTGCTACTAAATAGCACTGTTCCTGCCAAACACTCAGGTGACTCTAGAATTTATTCTGGAACTTTTAGCCTTCAATAAAATCTTCAGCTTTGACAAGTACATTGTGAGGGGAAAAACTGATAAATGAAATCTATTTCTGACTCTTCTGTGATGTGCTTTGGTGCTTTACTATGAAGAGGTGACTATTTTCACTGCTAAATACAAGATAACTACAAGTTTGCATTTTGTGGTGAACATTTTTAGTCATATGTAAATGATCATGAATAAAAGTTCAATTGCTTACACTTGCTGGCTCAAACACCTTCTTTTCCAAGTTCTTTGAAGGTCTTCAAAGGGTTGTCCTATCAGGGCACTTCTCAGAAGTGCACTTATAGTAGTTCCCATCAGCTTAATATCAAGCCCTAACTTTTGTCTTGTTTTTGCCATGGCTTTTCTTCTGAATGTGATGAAGCAGAGTTTAAAAATTCGAGCTTTATTGATATTTTTATAGATAATCCTTAGAAAGGATATAATAACTCAGAGCTGGTATTTAGGATCACAAATCAAGTTTCGTTTTTAAAACGACACTTGAGTCCCTATATCTAGGTGAGGCAAAGAAAAAAAAAAGCAACTT
Organism: Acanthornis magna; assembly: GCA_036785705.1. Taxonomy (NCBI): domain Eukaryota; kingdom Metazoa; phylum Chordata; class Aves; order Passeriformes; family Acanthizidae; genus Acanthornis; species Acanthornis magna. Next base: position 1,942,680 of record JAWUZG010000017.1, read on the forward strand.
TAGAAAGCTTAGCTTCCCCCTTCAAGAATTTCAGACTGGGATAAGTATGTCCACATCAGCAGATAGGACAGTGCAATAAAAGTGGATCTGTAATGTGAAACCCTTGATGTGAAATGCTTTTTCTCCATGTTGTGTATGTTGGAGTTTTAATATTATGTAACTCTGTTTGGGTACTATATACCGGATATTTATGCAATTCCCTGGAGTAACTAGGCAAGCTCAGTCCTATCTAAAAGTAGTCAAGCTAGCATGTGCAGGGAATTTCCACAATGTGAGCTAGAAGCATGGTGGGTAGAGATAAGTAGGCAGTGCTTCAACAACTGATACAAGTAAAAATGCTAATGTAGGTGTGCACTTCCCTCCACTGGTGTGGATACATGTTGTTTCTCAGAGATATATGTTCCTTTCAGGTTTTTAAATGTAAACTGATTTTGTAAATGGAGATAGATCTAAACACTAGAAAAATGATCAGGCTAATTTTCCTTTTTAATACTCTTAGAGTATTAAATACTTAGAGCTGCTTTCCTTAGGGTTGTCATACAGAACTTTTTATGTGACGTCAGCTTTTGAGTATGAATAGAAGAGAAAATGTATATGGGTGTGGTGAGGAATGAATGCTATTGAAAAAGCAAGTGAATTAAGGGTAGTCAATGTTTTACAGTCTGACAGCAAAAAGAATTGACAGTCTGCTTTCTTCTCAGAACAAAGCTTTTGTCCAAATCTTTTGTGGACAAATCTTTGTCCACAGATCCAATCTGAAAGTATTTGCTTTAATTGTCTGATAATAAATACTAATTTTTGTTTGAAGAGGCTGGCTTTAGTGGTTGATGGTGTAAAAACATTTGTAACCTTATATTGTCTCGTTGTACAACCTTGCAATGTTTACAGTGCCTTAAATTATTTGGGCATTGCATTTTTGGCCTTTATTTGCCTGTCCTCTGTTGTTCACAAGAATGCACAGTGATGGAGAGCTTCCCCTTAAATGGAGATGGCCTTGGCTGCTTCTTGGTGTCTGTGGAGTAAAGCCAGCACAACTTGTTCGCTTGCTCCCTCTGAGATGACAGGGGAAGAATAGTGTGCTGTTCCTTTCTCCAGCTTCCTTGCTCTGTCACGCTGCTCCGATGCCTTTCCCTAGTCATCAGTGCTGCAGTCAGGATTTTGCAGAATGCTAGACCCCTGGCAGGGGTGCGAAAGCTAGGCAAATGGAAGCTGGTCACAAATTTTCTTCAGAGACAAAAAAAGCAAAGGTGCTATTTTTATTTTCTGTATGTTTGACTACTGAGGATAAAACAACGTTTGTAAATTTGTGGCCGTTTGGAGCAAAACTTGTGTATTTTCTGGAAGGCTGGCAGTGACTATAAACTGAAGCTCAGTGAGAATGAATGATCTGTATCAGTGTGCACAAAACATGTAGAACATTAATAGTATTACAACATTTTCTCCTGAATATAGGATAGAATAGGATTTCAGAAATGGCATAGGAGGAACAAGAAGCAGGAGGAAACTCATGCTCCTCTGTGCTTAGCTCTAATGCTTCCACATCTCTGGTGAAGCTACTAACTGATGGATGACATATTTGAATTCCACTTTACTTTCATACTTCATTACATTTCTTCCTTTGATTTATTCGTTATGTGTTGAAATATTTCGAGTTTTTAATGGTTTGGCTTATAACTAGGTGGGCAGACAAGCACATAAATTAATGAGAAATGTTGGAACATTGGATCTTGGTAGATGATTAATGCTGGATTTTCTGTTCTTTCTGAAAACTAGTTAGACTTGTTCTTAATCTTCTTACATGTAGGAGTGCGCATAAAACAATCCTTGACATTTTCTTTGCAAGCTTTTTAGAAGTGGGGGCATAAAATGTGACTTTCTAAAAGTGGGAACATGCAATGGTCTGTATTGATGCTGCTAAAATAAAGCTCAGAATAGACACAATTGCACTGCAGTCTCATGTATAAGGGAATCGATTTTTACTTCTATCCTGTGTAGTATAATTTCTGTGCCTGTACTTAAACAGTTTGCAACACTTAGGTAAACAGAGCCTAAGTACTGCCCATGGCTGTCAGTTCTCACTGCGAGGAAAGTAGCATTGTCAGGCAAGAAGTTATGCACGGGAAAGCCCGAGGGAAGGTTTTTTGGTGTTTCTGGACAGAACACCAGAGAACACGTGCGTACCTCCAGAGTCCTGGAACTGTACCCAGTAGCACAATTACCACAGGAATTTTCTCTTTTTCTGTAGACCCTGGTCTGTGGATAAACCTGATTGATCCTATTGCAGGGTGAGAGCCCTCCACTGTATCTCTGGAGTTCCACCTATTTAGGTCTTGGATAAATATAGTCATGTATTGTTTGAAAATAAAGAGGTATTTCACCTGTCAACGGTGGGAAATGAGTTCTAGAAACTGTTTCAGGGTTTAGGAAGGCATGAATAGAGAGGAAAGGTAAGCCAAGCAAGGGGTGTGCTTTCCCAAATGACTTTTTTTCAAAAAGGAAAAATCATTCTTCTGTCACAGGTTTCTGAAGCCAGTTGATGCTTTTAGTGTCACTCATCTTGACATGGCTTACGGGGATATCCATAAAAGGTGTGTTTTCTGTGTAGGTGCTTGAGGGTAGACATGAAAGACGAGCTTAACCTGCTCCTTAGAAGCCTGCAGGGCAGTGAGTTGGTCACTGGAAGAAAAAACATATGTTCTTTCATTTTCACAACTTGTATTTATTTGGATCCATTTTCAGAGTAGTGTCATTGTTGATAACATTCTCTGCATCAGTCTGAGGAGGACAAGCAATTTAAAAATGTTAAAGGGAAGTTTGTATTTGAGCAGTCATGGCTTCTGGGATCAGAATGAGAAAACCTTGGTTTATTTTTAGGTGATTCTGTAGAACTACTTTTTGACTCTATGGAAGTCACAGAGACATTTGAGAATGCAGGTTATTATATATTTTGTTGTCATGGTGAGATCTTCAGACATGCAGATATGGATGAACAAGTTACTAAGATCACATATAACACGCAGTGACAGGATCAGACTCTTAAAAAAAAAAATTATACTTTTTCATATAGTAAGTTGGTGTCTTTAAATAAATGTCAGCAGGTGAGGAAGAGCAGGAATGGTGGCTGAAGAAAAGAGAAACATCCTGTGAAACAAGGACTGTTGTCCAGGATTTTCTTTCCAAGCTCTGTGCCCTAACTGCTAAGTGCAGAGATTTTTACTCTCTCCTCTCTGCTATGAATCCGGCATTGTTGTTTCTACTGGAATGGATGAACTGATTGAATATTTATCCTGGTTCTTGGACAAAGTTTTCCGGCCTGGGCAGACTCTGGCCTAGTTTAGAGTGAGTTTGGATATGTCTGCATCATTCCCGTAGGCGTAACTTCACTGGTGTCTGCTGGGCCTCGCTTCTGGTTTGCCTGAAGCACGAGAATGCAGCTCCAGACTTGTCACACACTTTCATGTGGGAACCTTTCAGTTTGTTCTTGAAGTCATCACAAGCTCATTATGAATCCATTAAAAATAGATGGCCTTCCTACTTCCAACTGCTCTTATGCAGTTAAAAAAACAAAAAAAAAAAAACCAGCATAGGGTTAAAAAAACAAGTCACCAAACTACATTCCTTTTGTGCTTTAAAAATCCACATATTTTAAATCCATTGTTGCAGGGACTTCACTCCTGTGTGTAAAAGAAAACCCTGTGCAAACAGATTCTGATTTTGTTTGGAGTGCTCAGGAGTTCTAGTAACACTGTTGAAAAGGCTGTCAGTAATGTGGCTTGTAAGCAAACAAATGAGTGTAAATACCCTCATAAATACAAATTTGTACATCTGTTAGATTTTCTTTTGTTTACTATGTAAACTACCAGGACAATTAAAAATCCAAAGTATGGAAACTACCAGGACAATTAAAAATCTGAAGTATGGAATGAATTAAGAGTACAAACTTTGTCTTGAAACTAAGCACAGACTGAGCCCCGGCGGGTGAGTGCTGTGAGGCACTGCAGCTGTGGGCTGTGCTATGGAGTGTTGTTGAAAAGCAAGCCAGGGGACTATGTGTGTCAGCATCCTATTTCTTCTGGCACACTGCACTCTGGTAATTCTGTCTTCTGGGAAAACTTCCCTTAATATTCTCATTTTGAATCCACTAGTGCAGTGCTATTAGAAGAAAGCTAAATTTACTTTTATACTTGTTTTATTAACATAATGAAAAAGGACTTAAAGTTTTTGCAAATGTTGTACAAATATCATGAGTTCTATTATTCATTGGTCATATCCTGGCTCAGATGTTAACTCTGAAGATCAGTGACCAGGAATATAATGAAAGAAACAGGATTTCCACAAAATTATATTCTGTATCATAAACATGCTTTCTTTTTTTTCAATTTAAAACTTCAAAGAAACTTTAAACTCAGGCAGCAGTGTTGCTTTTAGAGGGATCAACCACGTCTATGCAACAAAGTGCCATCAAAATGCCCTGAAAGAAGAACAGTCTTCTTCCAGAAATACATTTGCTTAGGTATATGTATTTTTAGCATCTTCTTGCATAAATTGGCCATGTGTTGCCCACAAACTCTTGTAGGATGTGTAGGCCACAAGCAGCTGCTCAGCATATGACAAATTTTGGCTCCTATGTGTACAACCAAACTAGCATATCTTTGTCAATGTGTTACACTATAAACAGCACAAAGTAGTATCAAACCAAGTTTTGGTGGCTTTTGTTTAAGTGGCTCAGGCATTAGTGGAGGTACACCATATGCCCTGGTTATGATCTTCCTCCCAGTTCCTCCATTTCATGAAACAGTGTGAATCTTGGTATTGCAATTTAAATGTGCCCAAGTCAGAGTGCAGGTATTTCATATCTCTGCCCTAGTAATAAAAATTTCATGGGGTACATTCAGTGACTTAACAAGGCAAGAAATTTACTTGATTTCCACTCTAAAAGGAAAACGGAAGGTTTTCCAACACTTCAGATGCTGAGGTTTGCATCCAAAAGGTCCTCTAGTTTTTAATTATATTGTGAGTTAGCATGTCACCAGGCAGTTCAGCAATTAGAAGTGTCATAGCAAAATAGAAAAGTGCATGGAACTCATCAGGGCTCTTTAAATTGCTGGCAATAGAAAAGAATAAGGAAGGTAAATGCAATTTTAACAGGTTTTAATTGGTAAAATAAAAGTAAGTTTTGCTCCAGGCAATGGGCATCAGACAAAGCACATGGATTCAAACTTTTAGAAACTCTTCTCAATAAGTAAGATTTGCTTTTCTTACGACACTTTCTGAGTGCCCTGTAACATTTCACCGGTGCTGATTTTCAAAGGCAGAGGATTTCTGAAGTTATCTTTGGGTAGTGACAGTATTCTTGACAGACTCCTCCCATGTCACAGCTCCTGTATGGTGCTAAGCCACCACCCTCTGGCTGCTGCAGCCTCCTCAGACATCAGTGTATCCTCATGCTGAGCATTTTGGCAGTGCTTTGTTGCAGGACTGCTTGACCAGGCTGGTCCCTCTGAAATGGGCACCATTGGCTCAGTTTAAAGATATTTTGTACCAGTGAAGCTGCATTCACAAGATGCCTTGTGCTGGTAAAACAAGGTCACCTTCACCCCCTTCTTCCATTTATGCTCCGAGCCTCTTGAAACCTAGTGCCAATGTAGCTGCACTTCTTTTGGGCACAGCCATGAAAGAGAGACAGTATTTATTACAAACACTTGAGCAAAGCAAACAGATTCACTGAGCTAAAGCTAGTCTTAAGGTTACTTAATGCCAAAGCTTAGTTGGATTATTGCTCTGTGCTGCTGAAATCTTGCCAATTGTTTATCTAGCTGCATATGTGTAGATATACATGTTAACAACGGAAAAATGGAAAGCTCTCATTATAAACCAAATTCTCAGACTTATCTGCTCATCTGTGAATACTGAGCACTGAACAGCCCTTTTCTATTTTAAAACTTCTGTTCAAACTTTTACTTAAGAATGATTAGCTTTCTTCCACATTCTCCCTTGAGTCCTTAATGCCTTCCCCTGTGGGGCAAAACCCGTGTCTGGGTTTTGTAGCTGTGCCAAAATATAGCCAAGACAGAGAACTCAGCCCAAACATAGAGCTGCTCTGTTGCCAGACAACATGAGCAGTGAGGAACAAAAGGTTTTCAAAGAGGTTGAGCTGATTCATTAATTTTTTCCCTTCCCATCTATACCATACGGGATTACATGGCTTTTGTGAGCTCTACTGCAGTGTTTTCTTCTACCAAAGCTTTCCCTTCCCCAGCAGGGTGATGCAGAGCATGCCATGGGCAGGGGCAGCTGGGGGGGTCTGTATAAACACCCCGCTCAGTCCCACTGCCCCAGTTTCACTGCGCCTTTAACTGAAAGTTGGGCACAGGCAGAAGGAAAATCTGCCATAAGCAAATGGGCCAAACACTTCTTGACCATAAGTTCAGGCTAACTCCCTCTGACCTTGCTGAAATAACAGGGCTCTGAGCCATGGAGGGGCTTGTTCTGTGTCCAGGGGAATTTTTGGAAGGTTCCCACATTCTCAGTGGATTTTATTGTTTTTAAGTACTCAAGGTTCGGAGGAGGAAGAAGTGCTACACACCCACCGTAGAAGATTCATATAATGGATTCATGTGTGCTTTCTCAATGCTTGCCAGCGCTGGTGTGTTGGCTGAAGACATTTGCTGACTCCCTCTGTGGCCAAGGGTTTCGAAGCTATAGCTGAAGGTTTTTAAACACATCTGGCTGTAGAGGGTTGGGTCATAAGGGTGATGGTTCAGGGCTGCCTTGTGTGTTCCCCTAATTCTCACTTTTCTGTTAGTGTGGCTTTATTTGCAAGACTCCTTTCACAGGCACCTCTGAAGGCTGCTAAGCTCTTGGAGCAAACACTTCCCTGAGGGCTTTGAGGGGCTCCTTTGAAGATGTGCCAGGATCAGCTGTGTCACGCAAGGAGATGTTAATGAGGAGAAATTCAGTGACCTTAGAAGCAAGGCATCACGAAGCTGTGCTAAGGGACCATATGCTGGGATCCTTGCAGGAGTCTTGTTAAGTTGATTAACTGTCAAAAAGGTTTTCTGTGGGGATGAGGAATATAGTTGTGTCAGGCTGTGGGCTTAACTGCAGAGACACAGTGAAGCTAACATTTTGAATGAGAGTAGTGTTGTCTTTTCTTCTGTAAAACATTACTATTTACTAAGACATTTAATAATGAAAAAATGTGGAAAAACTCCTTAAGATCTACTTTTTTCAGTGTAATGATAGGTCAAAAATACTTTTTAGTCTTAGAAAATTATTTTTAAACGTGAAGTGTATAAACAGGAATATAAGGTGATTGATCTTTTTTTAAGTAAGCGTGGTCTTTACATTTGGTTTTCATTTCTTTGTAAAAGAGAAGAAAGGATAGAAACTTTTCCCTCCTAGATGTTCAGTAAATTTTTAAATTAGTGTCTATGTGTCGAATAATTTTCATATTAAAAAAAATGGGAAAGGCTTTGTTCTTGTTGTCTTTTCTATCTTTTGTAACCACAAAACTTGGATAAACCTCTTATCCTTTCTCTATCCTTGCCCCGCAGTAGTGACAACAATCAATCTTTTTGTGGTTATGCAGGCAGTTTAATTTATCTTTCCTCTCCTTCCCAGTTGCCCAAGCAGACCAATAATCTTTTGTTTACTTGAACTCTGTGTCCTTCTGGACTATGTGAAGGCAATAGTCTCGGGACAGAGTCCAAGGCAAAAGAGTTAAATTGACTCTGTTGCATGACAACTCCATTCAGAGGTTCGCTGCTTAATTAACTATTTCTCTTGCCTGAGAGACATTGTCACGGTCCGGTATCCAAATTAGAAGGAAAAATGTCCAGAGTTATGTACTCCCTGAGACCTAAGCCAAGTTCTGAGACACCACAGAGCAGCAAGCCTAAGGGAAAACTGAGACTGCCTTGGGGACAGTGAACTGTTTTGGGCTCTCCATGGGAATCCTCTCTCTATTTCCCTGCCTGTTGGCCCAGCATGAGCCTTTACCAAGCTCCAAACCTCCAGATTTCGACAGCAGCAGCAGAGCAGCTGGGAAGCTGCAGGAGTGTTGGTGGTACCAGTTAGACTCAGCTCCAGCTTACTGCTACTCAGGGTGTGTGCATGCCTGAGCCATCATCCTCACCCATAACCTGGCTGTAGCTGGGATTTGAGATATACCAAGGCAACTGAGAAGTTAAAAAAGGTGGTGGCAGGCCAAGCTGTCAGCTGATGCCTGCAAGGGTCACTGAGCTTTGCCTCTGCACAGGGTCACTGAACAGGGATCGATGCTTCTGTTAGAGTTAGGGATACTGGCAAAAATGTAGCTGCACATGTGAAGGAATTGCAGTGAATGACATGGGTTTAGGTCAGCCACACCTGACAGCCCTTTTGCAGCCCAAGCTCTTCTGGAAAAGCCATCCAAACCTGAGCTATGGACTCAGCCTTAAACCAAACTCCAGCTTCAGTCAGAGTCTAGGAATCCTTGCTGTCCTTTGCTGGAATATATTCACGCTTGTACAAGTGTTGTGCCGTTCAAAATCTTCTTAGGGGGAAAGACACCAAGAATTTAGTGTAATTGAAGTCTTATCAGCCTAATAGAGAAGTTGTTATTCTGCAGATCAATTTGTTTGTTTTTCAAAATAATTCGTGGAAAGCCTCAGTAATAATAATACGGTCAAAACTGTAATGCACGCATTGTGTAGACTCTACCCCTTTCCCCTGGTGTCCCACTCAGCCTTCCATTGCTCCTCTGGGCCAAATGCTGCAGCATGGAGGGCGAGGCATTCTGAGTCCTTTAATGGGATAAGTATGGTGGCGGTGATTTCCTCCTCCTCCTCCTCCTCCTCTAGGATTTGCTTAAGGTCTTACTCATATTTCCCAACACCTTTTGTGCTTTTTTCTTTCTTCATTGGTCTGCAGTTCTATGTTACATCTGAATTTACTATATATGGTATATTTTACCTGTGTTAGAAGCTTGGGTTTTTTTCCTGTGTTTTGTTTTTTTGTTTTGGGGTTTTTTTTTGTTGTAGTGGTTTCGTTTGTTTTTTGGTGTGGTTTGGTTTGGTTTGGTTTTTTTGTGGGTTTTTTGGTTCGTCGGTTGGTTGGGTTTTTGTGTGTGTGTGTCTTTTGTTTTTCTATTTTTGTTACTCCTTAGATGGGTTTGGTTCAGCTTCCAGGTCATCACTTCTGTTGCTCACCACTGGAGTGCTGGTTACAGCCCTGCAGTGCTCGGCATCACTCCATGCCATCTCCAACAACCTGTGCCTGTACTCCTCTACTGCATCACTTAGGACTCCACCTCTGCAGCCTTTCCTCTCATACCAGGCCTGCATGGCATCATTCTGCTGATTGTAAAAGTTTCATGCTCCACACAAGAGCTGCATCTTGCTACTCTCTTTATAAAAGCCATGGCTGTACTGTATGCAGATAAGCAAAGCAAGTTCAGTGTAACTACTTGGTCATCAGAAAAATGGCTGTTACAGCAACAAATCAAACCAAATTAAAGGAAAGCCTTGTGAAGGTCTAGGCAAATTCAGGCAAAACAAGACTGATAAACTTCCACCCCAAAGTTCTGCAAAACCAAAGCAAAGCCTATGTCCTGTTAGCTGCATGAGATGTGCTGGCTTTATGAACCTGCAGCCTGCAGGGTGTGCTGGACCACCCATTTTTTTAAACCTGCATACTCATGCTGTCCTGAAAGAGTATCCCAGACCTAATCCTTGTCTAGGCATCCTGTTTAGCCTTAAGTGCTGAAATGTTGGGATGCTGATTGTGGAGAGTAACCCTCAGTTCAGCCCAGTGAACCCCAGCTAGCTCAGTCCTGCACTGGGCTTTGCAGGGTCTGAAACCTGACTTCAGCCCATCACTCCCCATGCACGTGTTCTCAGGTTTTTCCTGGACCTCCACCATACTCTCAGGATGAGCCCCTGACCCAGCAAACCATCCCCCATGGGGCAGTTGGTGTGGGAGCCTTTGCAATAAAGGGAGTCCAGCCTTGTCCAGAGACCCCTGTAGGTGCCAGCGTGCTGGTCAGCCCCTGGTGCCTTCTCACCACCCTCAAGCTCTATAACCTCATTCCTTGCCCTGTCCTTGGCCTCCCATGGTGGCAGAGATCCTGCCTGAAGCCACACCTTCACCTTAGCCTGACATCCATACTTGAAGCCCCAACGCTTTTGGCTCTCCTGTGTCAGGAGCCACCAACTCATGGTGTCCTCAAAGAGAGGCAGAGAGGGCTGTTTGGAAAGATGCTGGCCTCTGTCAGATGTAGCAAGATGAATTTTGGTCTGGCAATACAAGATGATGCTCTTTTATTTCTGTTTTGGCCTAAGTTCAACATGGATCATGTGCCGGGATCCCCTTGCCATGTCAATTTTGTAAAGAAGCATGGGATCCTTCCTGGGTTTGATGGCTAAGTTTTTGCAGACACCGATTTTTAATATGGTTGGGCAAAAGGGAAAAATTCATTCATTTCATAACAATCTCGGCTATTGCTCCAGTAACTTGTATTCTTAACTTTATCCCATTTAATTTCTTGATCAACCCAGTTTCTAAGTGGGGGATATTTTGGTAAGATTATCTCTGATGCTGCATATGTGGTTTTAGCTTTAGGAAGCTGAAGACTGAGCACAGGACAAATGCTCTGGTGGGTCATGGCTGCTTTCTAATGTCCCAACAGGAAAATGGAATGCAAACAACTTGAGGACAGTATGGCACAGGCTGAGCTAGGCCTAGGGTTAGGTTCAGATGAAGGGCTACCTTTACTCAGGTAAATGAGAAATGAGGCCTCATTAAAAGATGGATTTAGGATCATGCTTCTCGGTGTAGTGATGTGTTGGTGTGCTGACATTCGGCATAGAAGGGAGGACAAGAGGAGCTGATTGCAATCCCCATCTCCATAGGTGAGAGCTTTGCAGTGGCCATGACTGGGATGGATGAAGGATGGAGACAGGACAATGTCTCCATGGGCTCAGCAACCTTTGCCGGTGAACAGAAGACCTTTAGCAGGATTAAGAACATCTGAAATTACTTTGACATAAGTTACAGCAGGCTTTGTTTTCTAGTCTCATCCTGTATTTCACTTGGGTCCTACCTACCTGAAAAAATTAATGTAACTATTCAATATTTTGTGTATTTAAAACATTGTCAGTGGTAGTTTTTCTCAAAACAACTATATTTTTAAGTAATTGTATTTTATAATGCAAAATATCAACATTTGGCATAGCTTTCCAAAATAAAAGTGGAACACATCAAATGCCACATTTTGAAACTTATCTTGAAACAAAGCTATATTTTCACCAATTGATTTTATTATTTTGCTTACTGACAGCTCTGAGGTGGTGAAAAAGATTTTTTCCCCCCAGGTAATTTATTAAAAAGCCTAGTTAATTACTTTTATAGCTCTCTGAAATAGTCCATCATTGATAAAAGCAGAAGAATTCAGTCCTGCCAATAGAACTTTAGACTGTTTGACTGCCAGACCCTGTTAATCAGTAAAAGAAGTGCTTCAGAGTCTGTGGATGAGAAAGAACCTAAAAGGAAACATCTTGATACAATTTTAATTTTAGCCCTTAAATTGCATACCTGGATAAAAGGTAATTAATCTTTTCTCCTAAGGGGAAACATACCAATGATTTTTGTGATATTGGGGTGAGAGTAAAACACTGGAATTGGAAAAGCAAAGTTAATCACCAGAACAGGAGATTATAATTGAAACCCAGGTCTGGTTGAGTGAATGGGATGAAGTGTCTTTGCTTTTACATGATCCCTTTCACTAGTGTCCTTAATTTATTTTGCAGATAAACTCCAAAAGGTTAAGTCCTTGAGCTGCCTGTGGTCTAGATCTAAGCCACTTGTTTATTTTGGAAAGAGCATATATCTCCATCCTTGGAGATAATCAGAACTTGACTAGACATGACCCTGAGTGATCCGATCTAATTTTAACATTGACTCTAACTTCAAGGCTGGCTCTGCTTTGAGCAGGGATCAGATGAGATGAGATCAGGAGGATCCTTCTTACTGAAGTTTTTCTATGAATTTGTGAATGTGTACATATGTGTATGCAAACCATTAATGAAAGACTTACTCCTTAGTTCCAGGCTAAGGATATAATTTTCATACTGAAAGCATCACTATGATATGTGTCATAGGGCATTTTGGCTAAATCTGTGAGTAGATAAAATGATTTATCTTGCTATTCTAAAGCATTTAAATTCTAAATTCTAAGTAAAATTCTAAAGCATTAAAAGCAATTAAATCAGCTATAGGACAGCCAACCCACATGAGTAATGGGCCACTATTTAAAGATTTCTGCAAGTTAAATACTTTTCCCCAAGATATTTATTTCTTGGAGGAAAGAAATATCAAGAAACAGTCCTGAATTCTTGGTGTTTTGGTATTTCTCACTCCAAAACAGGTAGATTTAGAAGTCCAACCTGCCTGCACAGCAAAAAGTGGCCTGCAGCAACAAGGCAGAGGTGGTGACCTAAGACAGCGTGGAGGCAGGTTGTTGGTGTCTTCACCAGCGTGACTCGATCAACCATTGCTGATAACCTGTTTGCAATCTCCCTAGCTTTTTTTTTTCCCTCCCTGTATTCCTGCTCTCCTTCAACTTGTTCTTCTCTCTGCCAGTTGCTGTAATCTAGGAAGAACACCTAAATCCCATCTAAGTCCTTTTTAAATGGCTATAGTATGTCTGCTGAAGTCTGTTTCATCAGAGGAGATGAAACGCTGTTAGGAGAAAAAGCCTCCTGGGACACATGACATATTACTGTATATTGGTTTTTCAACATGCAAACACAGAGCTACTCCAGTTTTTGGAACAGAATAAGAAAGTCTGAAAGCTGATGGATTTTGACAGCTGCTTGAAACTAGAATTATAGCAAGTGTTTCTTTAGTCTGATCTCTGAGGGTTTAATGAGGCTTAGGTTTAGGCAATCATCTGTGAAGCTTGGAAATTTTGTAATCTAATGCTCAACTGCATCCAAAGAAAGTTGTGTAAGAAGATGAAAATCACTTCACAGTGGGTTAAAGGAACAATATAATTGGGAAATTATATAGAAGGCTGATCAGAGCTTGGGGTTATCCCAGTATAAGTCAATGTAACCCTGGGTCAATCCAAAGATTTACTCCATCTTTCAACATCTGTGAGCAGCCAGAGCAGCAAAGCAGTTACTAGTATGTAGCACTGCAAGAGAGAGGAAAGCAAAACAAAACAAAAGCCCTGAAAGCATGGATGGAAAAGTGACAATTTGTCTATCAAGAAATCACTCAGAAATCTCTATATTATTTCTTTCATTCACAGCATGAAGTTCAGGGTTTAAAATACCTTGATATTTAGACGAAATATTTGAAGGGTAAGGAACACAGAACTATTTAAAAAGGGAAAAAAAAATCGTAAGAATTGAATTGTGGCAACTCTTCCATTAAAAAATGAGTATTTGATTAAAAGCCTAACTAATGCCAGATACACAAGCAATACTTGTTCCTGTAGTGCTTTACCTCAGAAGACCACTGTAAAAATAGCATAAATAGTGTTTCTGGAGACAGAAATCAAAATTATCTTGAAATTAAACATTTAAACTAGAAATTCTCTCATTGACTTTCTTTGACTCCTACCAAATGATGTCAAAGGTAAAATGTACTATAAAATCCCTAGGAGACAGCACTGAAAATCAGGGTTGCTCCCTTGTTAGCATTTCTCTTTCATTTCTTTCTTTCTCTTAGGGATGTAGATCACCCTCAGGGATGGGAGGGCTGGAGGAGGGCCTGGGGCAGGTGCTGACTTTTGCATCCCTACTGAAATCTGTTGCACATTTTGCAACTCTGGAGAACAATGTGCCTACCAGCATTACTGAGAAGAGCACATTAATGATTTCCCTCTAGTGATGAAATATGTCAACTACAGATTATTCGACATATCTGAAGTACTGGCACAGTGCAAGTAGCTGTTCCTTCCCTCTTTTGAACAGACACTTAGAGGAAGAAAAGAGAATCAGAAATGTATTGTATCTGGAACACTATGAAGCTGAAGTGCAAATAACAGCACTCTCTATGATGAAAATAAAATCCCAACAATTAACCAAACCAAACCAACCAATCAAGCAAAAAAACCCCAAAACAATTCAAACAAAACAAAAAAAACCACCAAAAAAGCCCACCAAAAAAACCCCACAACAACAACAAAAAAAATCCAAGAAAAGCCAACCAACCAAACAAAAAAAACCCCAACCCAAACAAAAATAAAACAAAAAAAACCTCCCACAAAAACCATAAAATAAACTACCCTCAAAGCAACTTTTTAAAATTAGAAACAAAGTTTGCACTAAATACAACTCCACATTTAGTTCAGTTTTCTGGATAGAAAACCACTACCTATGCTCCTTGTAAAAATAATTAGATAGCTACAAAGGAAAAATCATTAATGAATGCCCTGAAGGGCATCAGAGCAGGAGCAGAGACTGTGCAGACAAAGAATACCCGTGAGAGGTTGAAATGGAGAGAACCCAGCCACACCTTCACTAGTGTCTCACACCAGATTAGAGAGCAGGTAATTTACACCTAGCTCAAGGTGTCTCTTATACAGAGTTTCTCGGCCACAAGGAGACTTACACAGAGGGGAACAAGGTTAGAATTAAAAAATGTTGAAGAATCTGAGATAGGGATGGCTTTCATCACAGTGATAAAAGAAATGTGGTACAGTTGGGGAGGTCACTGAGTACTGTCACTGCACAGGGAAGGACCAGAGGACATTTGGGGACTGCAGGTCCAGCAGTGCTGCAGTAATATCCCAAGGATACGAAACAGTGGAAGAGCCTGCATGCGTGGTTGTGGAGCTAAAACAGCCAAAGGTCTTCAGGTTAGGCAGCTTATTTTTACATGTAATTTTCCCCGGCCTTGTTGCAAGACCAATAGACTCACTGACCTCTTTAGGTCTTTTACTGCTTTATCACTGCACAAATGATATTTCCTGTGGTTAAATCACAAAATTTCCTGTCTAAGGATGAGGTGGTAGCATTGCGATCACAGAGTTTTTCACGTAAAGAGTCAATCAGAAATTAAATGTAAGGACATGGGGCCTCTCTAGTCCTAGTTCATTTGACAAATGCAGAGAATGGAATGATTAAATTATTAGATACCAAAATTTTTAATGAGTTAAGTCACGAGTTGGTCACAATTTATTAAAGTTGAAACACCACACGGGCAGCCTGGTTTGCGTAAATGGCTCGTATCCTGGTAAAAACCACTTGTATGTTATCCTTAGTTTTGCAGGAAAGCCTTGATGCAAAGTGCTAAAGTGAGGTGAACTGTGACAAATTTTTGGCTGATTTTGACTTGTACAATCACTCACCTCTGGCAAACCTTACCCCATTTCTGTGTCCATCAGATGACCTAAGCCAGAGGGACAAAGTGGGGCGGAAGGGATAAGATGCTTTCAAACAGTCATTGGGGACATGCTAAACGCAGTTTTGGAGGGTTGCATTGCCATAACATGCCGCTTTGGTAAGGGACGTCCATGTCCTATGTGTCCAGCTCCTTGGAGGGGGGAAGCAAGGAGGGCTTGTGGATGCCCAGATGAAATGTGGTGTGTGTGAGACAACCAATGTGGTTTAAGCATGCTGATATTGATGATCCCCAGGTTTTCAAGGCTCAGCTGGACAAAGCCCTCAACAATCAAGTCTCACCTCAGGGCTGTGAGCAGGGGGTTGGGCTGAGAGCTCCTGAATGTGCTGTGAGCCTGTGGCCAAGCGCTGGGCTGCTCTGCAACTACCTCCTGATAACATTGTTTCCATACCTTATGTTCCTCTCACTTTTCCTTTCCTTTTTGCTTTCTTGATCACCTTTTTAACGTCTCTCTTACATCCCTTTCCCCACCTTCCCCTATCTCCACTCTGATAACCAGCGAGCCCCAAATCCCTTTCTCCTCACTGCTCCCAGTTTTGCTGCATCCCACCTCAACTTTGCTATTGGTGACATCCTCAGCCTTGGAGGGCATTGCCAAACTGGATCCCCAGGTCTTGTTGGCCTTGGGAGGTACAATGTGCTCCGAAGTCCCCAGCACAACCTTCAGCTGTCATATCTGCCCCTTGCTCACACACCTTCTCCTCAGCCCCTCATGAAATCCAGTTTCTCCCACTGTCAGCTGTCACCACCAGCAATTTCTCCATGTCCTGCTGAGAGAAGTGGCATCAGATCAGACCACAGACCAGCTGTCTACCTGCAGTCATTAGACATCATCTCATTGCTTCCCTCCAGCTTGCTCCTTAAGTCATCTGCCTCTTCCTCTGCCCCATCTTCCTCCCCACAAATTATACGCTTATTATTTAATGCAGTTTTATTCACAGAATATTCAGCATGTGCAGAAAGACAGTGTTAGCAAATATTTAAACACCTTCCACTGTTTTTTTAAATGTATTTTCTGCAAACCCAGTAGGAAGAGGTGGAAGAAGGAAAGACATTATCATTGCCATGTGCATATCCTGTATATCCCATGTACTGTGCTCATTACAACTGGAAAAAAACCCCCACTATCCTCTTAATTTTAAAATTCACTCTCAGTGGTCATGAGATATCTATGTGAACATGTAACACTCATAGCAAAAACATCTCCCAAAGCTGGGAGGCTGTAGAATCTGAAAAATAACCAGCAACACTTTAGCAAGACCTGAAAATCATTAAATATTTGAACTAGTTTCTCTGAGGATTTTAATTCTATTTAAAGAGCAGTTCTTCTTTTGCACACAAGAAGAATGGTATCTTCTATGTCAGTAAATTTGCATTCAGGCTATATTTGAAGTCAATTATGCATATTTTAGAAATTAAAATAAATTATTTCTGTGTTTTAGAGTTGTTAGTATCACAAAACTAATGTAAAAAAACCACACCAGTAATTAGATCTTTTACCTTTCCCTCTAATGAGATCATGTCTCCAAATGTTAATTTTGGATATATTGCCAATACAAAACTTATGGGCTCCTCGCTTTTTATTCAGCAGCACATTAACTATGTATCTTCTCAGCTTTACTTGCAGCAACTGAGGATTTTTGTCTAAAAAATCCCTGCTGTAGGCAAGACCCATAAACTAAGGTGCTCACAACACATTATTTTTCTCTTGCAAGTGCACTTGAGATGAGAATCAATGTTATTTGTAATCAGGAAGCTAGTTAAAAACTCTCAAGCCACTTCACAGTTTTCAGTATAGTTTAAATGGCTTAATAAAGAGTAGGATACAATTGCTGGTGCCGGAAAATGGAAACCTTCTCTTCTGTGGGAACTTAATTAATGAAGATAAAAAAAAAAAACCCGAACAAAAAAACCAACAACAAAACCCCCCTAATTTGACAGTTCTCTGGCAGGCTTTGCAGGGCTGACTATATAAGAACTGTTTGACCTTGTAAATTCAACTGATTCAAAACATATCCGAGAGAGAAGGTAGGTACCAAGCCTCACTCTCACACTTGCTTAAAACCTGTCTGTTTAAACTTACATCTTCAAGTACATATACATCTCCATTAAAAAGAAAAGAAGAAGAAAAGAAAGAAGTGGATTTTGGCCAAATAAATTTTTTTATTCAATGGTAGCCAAAATATCTATTTTGTGTCAGTACCTTTCTTTGTCTATGCAATGCTGCATGATTTCAGCCCCTTTAAGGCAAGAATTGTTCTCCTATAGACATTTTGACTTCAAGCATGCAGTAGACTTCCTTAAACCAGGAAAGTCGGATCAACTCCTAAGTGCCTTACAGCTTTACATTTTAGCAGCAAGATGCCAGAGCAGCTTTGCTTGGCATGTCGATTAACTCCTGTGTCAGGGAACAACAAGAACAGACCACAAAGCTTTAGATAAATACAAGAAGAAAGCTGTTAAATGTGTTTCAGTGGATATTTATTTACCTGTGTCACAGCACTATAAGGCAAGGTGTATGAAACTGTAAAAATCAGCAGCTCCAATAGATGAGTAGCCTGTCACTGCATATCAGGGAATCAGAGATGTTTTAGAGAAGGGTGAACACATCACGTAAGTTTTGGAGGAGAGTCCTGAAACACTACCATGCTGATATGTCCCAAAAGCATTAATCACTAGCTAAAGATTAGGATCAAAAATGCTTCTCATCTAAACTCATTCCTGCTAATTAAGCTGAGAAAGGGGACAGAATCCATGAGGCAAGCACCTACCACTCTTGTGGCAAAAGAAAGGGGCTATTAATTTTCTGCTAGTAATACACAGAGGAATATGTTTCTATGCTCCAAACTATCAAAACAATCATGTACAAAAAGAGGCCAGCAATTCTTTTTCTTGGGGATTTATTCTCTTCTGAGACTGCCATCACAGGCCTTGGCAGGAGTTCAGAGTGAGCTAGGACAACCCATCACCTCCCAGGGACAAGGATGAGAAAAATGCCATCAAACTTTCTTTCCAGTATGGCAGCAGACATTGCAGCAGTTCAGTCACACGAGTGGCCCATTTGTAAGCTGCTGGTCAGTATGAGTTAATGGCAATTTTGGTGTTCTCTCTCAAACCCAGGGGGAAAAGAGTCTGTACCTGCACATGAAAAATATTTAAAGTAACAGCAATAAAAATACATGGATTTTATAGCCAGAATGAATTGCGCTTAATACTGGTACCTAATTTTCATGCACAGAAAGCATTTTTGTAAACTTTTTTTACCATATCAGAAGTTGGTATCCTACATGAAACCAAGGCAAGCAGTGAGGTTACTGACGTTTGCACAAGACAGATTCTGATCTCTGTTCCACATTGTGTATGTCCTAGAGAAGGTACAGAACATCACTGTTGCTGTGCAGTTCCCTTCAGGTTTCTGCAGGAAATCTCTCTTGCAGCCTTGGAAAGTACTTATTTTACAACATTGTTGTGAGCATTGCTATTGCAGGTGATGATCTACTGATTAATTTTAAATTAGTAGAATTTTAGAGCTAGACGTTCTTTCCGTGTTAAATATGGCAGTTAATAACATGGTGTGTGATGGCAAATCTTGTAAGGGTAATTTTGGCTTTCTACTGTATCTTGTGGATAGGAATCCCACAGTGTTTCTCTGCCCTTGTTTATTAGTTTCTTCAGGAAGAAGATGATCCTATTTTACATCTCCGGAAAGTCCCTGGCTGTTGTTTATAAACATTCTGCAAATATTTCACTTACAACACATTTCCTTTTCATTTATTGCCATTTACCATTTGTTTGGTATTGGCAGTGCTGGCTGTGGGTGTGGGATGTGTTAGCTTCAGATTACTTTCGTAAGAGTAGTCTGTCTCTTCCATGACTTTTCAGGTCCAAAAGCAGTTTGCAATTTCAGGATACTGTGGAAGCTGAAAGGGTGGGTGTGCACACGCTGGCTTTCCATAACAAACATTCTGTTGTGCAAGTATAGCAAAAGGTCTCTGGGTTTAAATTCTTGGCAACCTGTGCAGTTAAATACGCAGCGAGAACAGCTGCTCAGGAGAGACTGAGTAACTGCTGTGCCTGGTGCCTGCAAAGCAGAGAAGTGAGGTATGAAGATGAATATGATAACCTGATGTGTGCGTGGGCAGGTCCCGTGCATTTCCAGATTTTGTTGTGGGGCTACACATCCTGGTGAGTGTGGGGATGTGTTAGGTAGTTTTGCATATGTTTCTCTGACACAGTTCTGTTGCACTGACCTTGTGCTGTCCTGTGGGTACTTAACCTATAAATAGGAGTTTAGCAAATGGAGGTCTAGGCGCTTGGGTCAAAGGCAGTATGAACAAGAGAGCAAAAGTCATCAAGGAAACTAAGACAGGTTGTAGCAGCGGGGAATTGAATCACAGATGTTCAGGCTGTCTGGCCCATGGATTCAGAAAACATTGTTGGATATCCTCCCTACACTGTGCAAAAGTGACAGGTCCCACATAGGGTCAGCATGGGCTTTGGGCAAAGCTGGAGCAAAGGTGTCGAGCACAGTCTCTGTGGGTGCTGATCACTTCTTAAACTGAAGTCAATTTTGATTTAATCAGAGCTTTTGTCTATACAGTACAAAGTGTTTGTGGGCTGAGGGAGCATGATACCTGGCCTGAACCACAGCATGAATCCACATGATCCAAACACACTTGCTTCAAATGTCTCAGCTATTGCAGTTACCTCCTCAGTACCATGCTGTAAATTGAAGATATATCCTCAGTTTTTCATGCTGCCACAGTGTGTACACCATGGAGGTGTATGCTTTCAGCACATATGAGTCTTATGTTCTTTCAAACCCTCATTTGTGTGCACAGAACTGGGGCTGACTAGTTTCAGTAGCAGTTTGCTGCAACTTTCTGCACAAACATGTTTCAGTGAAACACAAATTTACTTTTGCCAAACACTCTGCTTCTGTACTCTAGCAGCAAAGCTAAGCAATTCTTACAACTGTTTAATCATAAAGAGGTAGGGTATTCTCAAGTACTACTTTGGAAAATAGGCCTAACACATCAGCCACAATTGTAAATAAAATGTTGAAACGTATGGTATAAAACTAGTCAGATGCCTGTTCAGTAATTGGTAGTGTATAGCTCTCATTTATTATAACTGCCAGGTAGAAGTTGGAGGTGAAAAAGTTAATCTGAGTGAGCTCTTTAGTAAAGAACCTGCATTACAATAATATTCTTTTTTATAATGCTGTAACCTAATAACTTACAATCTCTGTGTATTTGTACAATGCCTGTCTAGACACTCAAAGGGTGAGAGGAGTTTGAATTTAATCTTTTTCCTTTGCTCTCCTTTGTGAAAGAAGCAAGAGCATGGAGCTGTACAAGCAGACTGGTGGCCTCCAAGGATCCCAGTGCCAGGGGCAGTATGAATAGCAGCAGGAGACCAAACACTTCACCTTCTCGCAAATTCCCACTTCCCTCTGCCATGCAGAGGTACACAGCATCACAGATAAGGGCAAATGACTGCTGGCTGTGTGGCTTCATTGTGGAAAACAATAGCAGCAAAAGTTGCGAGTGAAAAATAGAATTGTGTTGGTGAAAATACTCCGGTTTTAGTGAGGTATTTACTAACTGAAAAAATGTATGACTGCATTTTAGGAAGTTTGTGGAGTACTGTACAAGACCTCAAAGCTACTGTGATTTCCTTTAATAGTCTTAACATTTTCTCCTTACTGGCTAAGAGTTGCATTAAGAATTATTGCATAGCTTGTATATTTGGTATATATGGTCATGTAAACCAATACACGCTTTCTCTCGAATTTTGTGATGATACTCTAAAATATTTTGTAGCTACACTAGAAAAAAGGTGCATGTTTTGAACTAATAGGCTACTTCTGCTTTACTGGCACAATGGAGAAAGATTAAAAGTTGTTAACTCTCAGTAATTACTATGGTTTCATGCATATGTTCTTTATCGTTACTGTACAATATAACGTATTTTTATTATTATTCTTGCAGTACACAACACATAGTGCATAGCCAATGTAGCTATTGCAAATTCTTTTTTCTGTGTTGTTCAGGATCAGTGCCTGCAGGATGAATTCCAGGCAAGTCAGCAGTTAAATATCTGGGAAGATCCATCCAGTCAGCAGTAGTTCAGTTAAGTCATAGGATTTTTGCCATGACCTACTGATTCTGTGGTAATACCCGTAGGCTCTGAAAGACATTTCTTCACTTCTCAGAAACCACGAGACACATCCAACCCAAGGGCTCATTCCTCTGCCTGCTGTAGCCCCTTCATCACTATGTTAATCTAACAAAAAATTTGTGCTTAATCTGTTTCCTGTTCACACACAAAGACCTTATTTGGCTTCAGCCAGAGTTAATATTATCCTCTTAGGGGCTATGTTAATTTGGTATGAGTCATAGTTTATTGACATATGGCATTGGAAAGACAATCACTACATGTCTAGCTGAATTTGCTGGCTATCAGGAAAAGTTTGTAAACTTGTGAGCATTGTTTGGAAGCTGTCTTCCCATTTGATAGGATGTCACTGTAGCTATGTAAAAAATGATGCATGATGTAGACAAAAGCACTATGAAATCTTATATCTGCTCTTTGTAAAGATCAGCTAAACAAGTTAGGTTATGAATAGAGAAAAAATTTTGATATTGTTCCGGAAAAAAACAAAGAAACTGCATTTCCAGCTACCTTTCATCTATTTTTCATTCAGGAAAAAATGCCTGTCATTGCAACACTGCAGTATAGTGGGAAGCATTAGATAACCACAAAACAGTTTTGAAGCGAAGACATAATTCACAGGTCTGATTTTTATGTGGTGATCAATCCCCCTCAAAAGAGAGCATCAGCAGATCTGAGGCAGCAGACATCACTGTGTAGGGCTGATGTGATCCCTCCTGCTGTCATTAAACTCAAGCCTTCTTCTGAATGTCATAAATTCTAAAGAAACAACCAAAAGGAAGAGGTTTTTCCATTTCCAGAGAAGAAGTGAACTTAGGCTTTCTGTAATTCTATATGAAATAAGAAGCCTTGCTCTACTTCTTTAGGAATTGCCACAAAATTTTCATTGCCCTGTGCATCTTCCAAGACATCCATGTTCCATGGCCAATGCATGTGATTAAAAACTCTCAGTGGAACCACAACAATGAAGATTAAACAACTAAATTATACTTCCAGTTATAAATGATCCTCATCTTGTCTATCACGAGTTCTAATAGAAAAAAACCTTAAAGTATCTAATGTAGTTTTTCTACTTTATTTTCTCATCTACTCCTTGAATTTGATTAGAAGAAGGTAATAAAGATAAACCTTTCTCTTTAGTTTGTAGGCTTGTACTGATAGTGCTACTTTTTTTTTGACAGATGTGCATAAATCCTCCATTTCTGTAGCTAAGTGATTTATCCAAGATTCGCAGTTTACAGGTTTGTAGGCTCTGTGATGAAAATCAGAGCATATTGACATGTAATTCAAAGCCTAAAGACAAAAATATGAAAAATAAAAGGATAAGAAATGTTTTTCAACAGGCTTAATCCATGATTATTGAATAGGCAGTGTTTGGTTGTGACACAACAAAACAACAACTTCATAAAACCTGATAAAGTTCTGTTTTCCTAAAAGTGTAATGTTTTTTCAAAGTCTTAAATTCTGGGGTTACGAAATGTAGAAATGTCCTTTGCAATGTTACATTTATTCCTTATGGAGAATCTTTATTTTTGGAATTTTCATTGAAAGAACTGAAGACAAGAAGAGTTCTTATGTGCATCATGTCTCAAAGAGGACATCAAGGACCCAAGAAAGAGAAAGACAAGGACTTTTGGAATAGGTAAGGCTGGACCTAAGAATTCTACCAACACTTTTAAAGTCTCAGGATAGCAGATAATGAGAGATTCATTTACATTTTTAAAACAAGTTACTGAATTACAGGTCTTCCAGACTAGAAAGAAAACACAAAAGTTTAGAAGTGTTATATTTCACAGTTCTTCGCTAAGCTCTGAAGTGCTAGAGGTAATAACTTTTAAAATAATAATGTAAATATTAATAATTTTCATAGCTACTAAGAATATTATTTACAGAAGCCTAAAAATAATTTGTCACAGGCCACAGAAATTCAGGTAGTAGCAGAAAGACAGATATTTGTATCACTGAAATAATGAATAAACATATATGTGAGTATATCACGTGCTGAATATTGCCACTGGCTATCCAGGCAGGGAAACCTGGCTCTTTCCAGTTCTGCATGGAAGTAGTAACAGGGCAAGTCAGAGCAGAAGACAGAGAAGTGCAGGAAAACCAGTTTCTCGGGGTCTGTGTTAGGCTATTTCAAATTTACAGAGAGAATGTTCACAGCCTTCAGCATTGGTGGATGAAGAATTCAGTAACACATACTGCTGCTCATGAAGGATTAATGCTGAATACAGCTGGACATGTTTCCAGCAAAGCAATTAACTGTATTTTTTGTTGATCACTCAATTGCAGACTGGCACCAGGATGACAAAAAAGACAGAGCCTAGCAGAATATGATAAGAAGTTTATGGGATAAAAACTCTAATTCTTTAATCTCAAGTAACCTCTCTAATACCTGTATTTGTACATCTTGACCCAGCTTGAGTGGGGACCTTGGACATGGTGACCTCCAGAGGTCCCTTCCAACCTCAGATGTCATCTCAGAGCCTTTCCCTTCAGTGACAAGGGGCAGGAACTTGTCCCCTCAGTGAAGCCCTTGGAGGAGCTGGGTTGGGATGCTCCCTCTGTTGGCACTTAGGATCTCACCAGGGCTCCCCCGCTGTACTGTGGGGTGCCTGTTTTGCAGGTCTCCATCTTTACTGCCCTGGACCCTCATCACACATTGACCCTGAGGCTCAAACCCACTTCCAGCACTCCTTGCTCCTCTACCCAGCCGCGCAGGGCTGGGTGGAATCCTTGGCTGCCTGCCCCGGGACCAGACGTACCACCAGAGAGCCAGGGATTTCAGCAGCACCGAACATTGCCCCGATTTTCTGACCACCTCCTGAAGGCCTGAGCCTTGTGCTAATCCAGCTGGTGTCTGGGGAAAAGCGGAGGTGCTCTGGGGGCTTGGGGGCTCCAGCTCTTCCCCCAGGACCCCCGATGGCTCAGCACAGCTTGCCCCACACATCTCGCCCCAGGCAGCTTGAAAGCTGGGGAGGTGCTGAGGAGATCTGTGTGGGCTTCCCCCACAGCCCTTTGTGCTTTTCTTTGCTCTTCTTCTCTCAGCAGCAGAAAGGCTCCAGCACTTTGCATGTCTCTCTTGGCAGGCCATGGCGCTGGGCACCATCGAGCCAGACCTGCAGGAGCCAGGGACAGCAGCCATGAGCTGGCTGCCACAGGCAGGCCTGGAGGAGGCGGCGCAATGCCCCATCTGCCTGGGGGATGTGGAGGCCTCAGCCGATGGCCGCTCTGCCTCCAGGGGCTCTGTTCTGCCTGCCTCCAGCACTGGGCCAGACAGAGCAATGTGCCCGCTCTGCAGGCAGCCTTTCCACCTGCTCCTGTGCTCCGTGCCAGCACAGGGCCACCACAGAGTACACAGTCCCCTCATACAAGCACAGCCACAGTATGGCCCAGAGGGGAGGCCCAGCGCCCAGCTGGCCATGAAGCTGCACTGGCAGAGCACATCAGCACAGCGCTGAGGCCAGCTTGGTGTTTTGCTCGCTCTTGCCCTCAATAAACATTCAGATGCTTTCCAGGAGCTGGTTTGTTTTATTCCACAAAACCAAAGACCTGCCCACTCTAAGCAATGCTTTCCAACACAGCGAGCTGCCTCAGGCTGTGTCCTGCATATTTTGCAAGTGGAGAGCAACCATTAGGAGTAGTGAGGTTGCTCTTCTGCCTGCCGCTGGTGGAAACATAGTGGGGGAGGGCACAGTGCATAGCTCTGACTGAACTTATCTGGCTCCTTGAATTCCTAAAAGGTGTCATTTCCGTAACTGTGGGTGCTCTGGGGTCCTCTGCACCCAAGAACACATAGCATTCCACTGGGCTCTTCATTTCTTTACTTAGCTCCACTTTGGGGAACAGGCTATTTTGCATCTTGCAATATCTTCATTTTGTCTCTAAGCTGTGGACACAGAATGCCATGGAGCTAAAACTGACAATAAGACAAGAACCAGGTTTACTCAGACACTATTGCATTTTAATTCTATCCCTAGAATCACTCTGAAATGAATGTGTAGCCCAAAGCAGTCACTGTATAACCCCTCTTTCTGCCACCACTTACCAAAAATCAGAAGTTGCCTATAATGCTTTTTACAGCTTGAAGGAATGACCCAATGCCACACTTAGATTTCAGTGTGACAGGCCAGGAGAGACAAAGAGCATGTCTCCAGCATCTTACTGCTACTGGCTCCTCTCTGATGTCATTTTCTGACACTTGTTTTATAGCTGTTCAGCACTTTTATTGCTCTACAATTCACAGGAAAGCTATTCCCTGTTGCTTGCTATAAATGCTGTAAGCAAGGGTGAGATGTTGGAAGAGGCTATTTACAAAGCTCCAGGGGATCTCCTGCTGCGCAGCAGGACATCCACATGGATATGACCCAGCAATATGAGGCATGGTCACCCTGGAGTGTCTGGGCTTGACTGCCTCAAGGCATTTGATGGCTGCCCTGTCCTGGTTGCTGGGCAATAACTGCAGGCAGAGTGTTTTGGCCTTGGTCTGTGCAAATTCAACAAGTGCAATTATCACCTTTTTATTTATTGGAAAACTTTGTCTGGATTTTCACGGGAATAAAAGTGCAGATTTCTGCTGCACACACTGCCTGCAGGCAAATCCAAAATCCCTACTTCAAATCTGAAGTTGCTGGAGCTGACAGAAGGTCTGGTATTTTACATCAGGCAGAGGAGAAGCGGTGACACATTTTTTCTTCAGCCTTGGCCCCAGAAATGGGCAAACTATCTTGACTGAAGCTTTTGGAGTGTGGGGGAAAATCAACTGATAACAGATGCTCATTGTGTAAAATTTAATTCCAAGTTGTTAAAGAACTGTAAGCACAACTTTTTCAGCTTTTATTGCTGGCGCTATCACTTTGTATTCATCAAACAATAATTGCTAATTCTGTGTGCCTTCTGTTCCCTCTGTATACTTTTTGTTCTGTTCAAATTTCTAACAACACAGCAATGCCATCAAATTTGAAGTGCAGCATCTGGAGACAAAGAGAGTGTCACTAATGGAATGATTTTCATGCAAATACCATGCTCAGGAGCTAATTGAGAAGTTCATTTACCTGAAAGATGGAAAACTGCTTGGCAAACAAATGTCTTCACCAGGCCAATACATCTGAGGTAGAAGTATCTCACTGCTTACAATACTTTGACTTTCTCATCTGTCATCCATGAGAAGAGATGGATTACACCGAAAAAAAGCATTAAATCAAAGTGACTGAAGTCTGTAACTCCTGCTTATGGGCAACCCACAGATCCTTCTCCAGGCTCCTCTTTCACAATACGCCAGAGTACCCACGTGCTCTTGTGTGGCCTCTGCCATTGCCAGCAATGCCATGGGTGAAAGAAGATGGGGAGGAAGAAGGAGGAGTACTACCAGCCCAGGGCAGCTGCCCACTTGGCTGGCTGTGCTTGCCAGGACTGAGACTTTTGATGGACCACAGCTGGAAAGGGCTTGTTATCCAGTGCTAATACCTCTGAGATACCTGCTGGCTCACTTACAGAGCTAATGTTTTACAAAGAGAAGTCAGAGCCTATCAAAATCAGCTTCATGAACTGGGGATATAAATGTCATGACTGGAAAATGCCATGATGCTTGAGTCCTTCCCACAGCTTTTTCAACTAAGCTACCTGTCCTACACTGTGGCTGGTCTGGATCTGGTACTGGAGAATCTCAGAGGGGTTTTAGAAATAATGATCGGTGTCTGAGAAGATCTGGAGAGCCAGAGATCACAGACAACTAAAAACAGTTTTCCTGCAGAATAGGAGCAAATCTGTTTACACTGGGAAAGTTTGCTTAAAAATGAGTATATCCTGCAAAGGTAAATATCATGTACAGTTGAAAGGATACTCTGATATAAAAAGTTTTCTATGCAAATTCCAGGTACAATTATAGTTAAATTCAAATTTTAATAGAGGCATCAAAATGTACATGCCATATGAGCCGCAGCTGCATGTTTTTATGCAGTTGCCTCTATTGAGTAGCAATGTCTGCAGAAATATTTGTATGATCCATTAACGGGGACAACAATTAATATGTATCTGTATAGCATTGCACACCATCATGACATTCTTCTCAGTAATGCATTTGGTGTCTGGCTTCTCAGGGCTGCACTGGAAAAGCAGCCCCAACAAACTAAAGATGTGAATTGAAGAGTCAAGAATTAAACTGCATTAAACAGTATTATATGGACACTCTTATCCAGAATTTCAGTCTCATTAATTCAACCTGCTTTTTCTCCTTGTAAATGAAATAAATTAAATTAAGGAATTAAGGCCACTGTAGGTTTTTGGTTTTTTTTTTTTTGTTTTTTTTTTTTTTAATAAATTCTTAATGAGAATATCCAGACAAAAGTGTAAAGAAATTAAGCTAATACGCCTTAAAAGACTCATTCACATGCATTTTCTTGAGGTTGCCTCCAGGAACCTTACCTGATTCACATGTGGAGTCCAGTGAAGATTTTAAAGGCTGACACCTACAGCTCCTTTCTTATAATCTACTTTTCTCTCTGTGTTGTTGCCCACAGTGAGCAGATGTAAATGTGTGTCCATTCCTCAAGTCATTGCCTTAATTAAAACTGTCATAATTTGCCACTGAGGTACCGATTTTGGGAAAGTAAGTGTGTGATAAAAGGGTGGATACCTAGCAGGGAAAAGGTTGCTTAATATGCAATACCATGGGGCTTTTTCTTCCCTCAAAGACACAAAAATGAGGGGCTGTTTTATATTCCCAGCCAAATTACACTTGAGTGATTGCACAGGTAAAGAAATGAAGGAACAAAATGCCAAAGAGGTCTCCCCCACATTAAAAGCATTTTCTAGTTGGTGAATAAAGCAGAGAGGCAAGCAAAGGCTTAACAGGCAACGCAGCTTCAGTATCCAACATGGCAGTGAGAGGCTTAGCCGCCGGACCATCCTGAGAAACACAGGGAGGATGGTGATGTGTCACCCAGAATTTTGTGACCACATCTTAGGGAGCACCTCCTGGGACTCCCTCATACAGTACTGATGGGAAGCACCAAGCCAAATACCGAGTACACAGACCTCTTGATTGTTTTCAGGGATCAATATGGGAGATTTTTGCAAAACAGGTCATGTCATGGTGGGTATTTGCAGCTTCTGGGTCACAAGATAAGGAGCTCAGCCTAGAAGGAGGTTTTGCAGGGGGTGACTGTAAGGTAATTTTGTGATTAAGCTTATTCTTGGGTAGCTGATCCTGGGCATGCCCCATGTAAGTGAGGGCATGCTGGGGAACACACAAAAAGGGAAATTTGAAGAATGAATTAAAAATCTACATGCTTTGCATGAATTTTCTTTCAGGTATGGGCTTGTCTTTGACATCAATGCATGTCAGTTACCGACACGTCTGTTACCTTTACTGTTTTTTCTTACCAACTCCTTGGATTATGGAAGAAAATACTTCTATTTTGGACTATGAGGCTACAGGCTACCATTGCCAATTCTGTTTGTTTCTCAATGAGACATTGAAACTCTCTCCTTAACAGCTATTTATCATGAAGTACAGAAGGCAGGTTGAAATTTGTTGCCTATGAATGTTGAGTGAAAGTACCATGTTCATATCAAACATTCACAAGCTCATTTTTAAATATTAAAATATGCTATGTTTAGCATAAAATATAGTTTACATTAGAAACTTCAGTTTTGGTGACTTGGAAACACAAGCGACGGGCCCTGAAATTGTGACAGCACAGAGCCACAGCTATAGAGCCAGAACTGAAGTGCTACAGGGAGCATTAACCTGTGTGATGGTTTCTGAAAACTGACAAGCTGCAAAAATTGCTGAGGATAGAGAATGCTATCTTGTTGTTAAAAAGGTCTCGTAATTAAAACAGATAAGGAAATAACCACCTTTCTTTGAACTTTCCTTTTTGTTCTAAGGCTTTCAAGGCCAAACGTTCTGGCAGTGCAAAGCTGCCATTCTTTGGTGTCTAGGAAGGTGGTGCTAAACTACAAATTATGGCAAAAGCTGTGGGAGCTGAACTCTCTGCAGCTAAAGGACTTACTGATGTTGCCGTTTCTTAAAATCCAGAAAGATTGTAGAAGAAATGCTGTAAGAAGTCAAAAAAAGAAGGTGAATAGGCTTAGGATACTATCATTTATCATCTCCTGATGAAGTTGCCAGTTCAGTGTCAGGAAAGCTCAATCCTTTCTGCAGCATCTCTTATTTTTGTCATGTGAGAATCCAGAGCTGCTCTCAACTTTGTGGCTTTTAGCCAAGCAGCTGATTATATTGTGGAGCAATGTAATAATATGTGCTCCCGCTCACAGCACACAGTGCTATGGCTGCTGTTTGCATTGTAAGGAAGCTGCATCCAGCTCAGAGAAATATATTTCATTCTTCATATGCATAAAGAATTTCATACTGTCCTCGAGTGATGGGTTTTGTTCTACTATGCATAAAATTCTTTGGTTTGCTGTTTTTTAACCTGACTTTAAAAGTGAGCTTCTGCTTCTGGTCATGTTCTTTTTCAAGTCCGAATACTTTTTCACTAAAGCTAGAGTTTAATTGCAGTGCAGGCACGTGGGATGTCCAGGAATACTAAGCTTGGGCTGCTGGACACTTTGACTCTTCATTATCAGTGCTAATATTATCAATTTCCTGTGAAATTTCCTATAGAAGCATGGATTTTTTTGAGGAATGGCCTGAGACAAAGGTTAATAGGGTTTGTTTCTGTAATGCTGTGACATATTATCTAACAATTGCTTTACTCATCACTTTAACAGACAGGAGTGATGAGATCTTCTTCCTGGAAAAATGTTTTCAAGTATTGACTTGAAATGTGTTTAGAAAATGTGATCAAGGATTTCTATAAATGGATGTCTCTGGGTCCCTTAAACTCACTGTTTTGTTCTAAGGACTCCTGCTTACTCCAGGCTGTCTGCAGCTTCAGTTCCTTACCTGATTCTCACAACATTTGGACAGGTGATTATTGCAGCAGAGAGAAAGACAAAGACTCACTCCAGGTCCACTGAAGAGAAGGGTGACAGAATTTATCATAGAATCAGCATTTTCTGAGTCCCAGCTCTGTGCTAATTACCCATTTGTGTGATGAAAATATCGGCATCATTACTAACATGTCCTTATTTCTACTAAATAAATTATTTTTGTGTGATTTTCACATAACCCTGTATGCAGCAGTGGTAATGTACAGGCAGTTCCAAAAATACCCATGTTATTTCTTGTCTTTAAAATCCCAGCGAGATCTGCACAGAGCTGCTGCAGAAAGCATGGCCTCAGGGACATGCATGGTATGCAGAGGTCTAAGAGACCAGCCTGCTGTTGGCCTCCAGCAAACACTCTTATTCCCTGAGAAGAGATGAATGACCCTTGAAGTGGAGACAAGAACCTTCCCTGGGGCTCCAAGACTGAGTAGAATGTATTTTTAGAAAGCCATCAGATGTCTGCCATTTGAAAGCTGGAGACTCCCATGAGCAGGACACCAGCTGGCACAGCAGCAGAACCCCTTATAAGTCATCAAAATGACCTTAACAGGGATATGTGTGTGCTGGTTGCTCCTGAACTCCGTGGCAAGGGACAGCAATACAACCACATGCAAATGGGCACATCGCAGAGTCTTTAATGCTCTCACACAGCAAGATTGCACACTGGTTACAGCATTACCTGGCAATGTTCACAGAAGTGCGCTGAATCTAAAAGCATTGATTTCAGTCCATGGAATACATATTGTTTTCTGGATGTTTCATTTTTTAAAGTATCAGTTTTTCCCTGATTTTGTGTATGTATTGATATTTATGTTGTGGTGGATAATTATTTTGGAGATATTATGTAGGAACACTTTGTTTAGGAAGCACAGAGCCAGTCGCCCTTGAAAAGGAAGTCCCTATGTCACATTTCTTGTGTGAGTAGTGCAGCATGATGGCTATAGCCTCTGGGTAAATGGGGCTATGACATTGACATTTGCTTTAGAATTAAAACTTCCCACATGAAAAAGGCATGCTTTTACAAAACCAAAGCCATGTTCATATACTTTCACTTTTAATTCCATCCCAAAGGCTGACAACCAAGAGCAAATGCAGGATCACTTTATTGGACTTTACTATTACAAGGCAGGATGGGTTATCAAGAAGGAACTGCCATCACGATTCACTCAATACAGAAGAGAATAGAATTGACTGGCTCTAATCTTAGCCCAAGTCACATCCTTTTGCTTATCTGATTTCTTCATAATTCACCTTGAAGTATTTGCCACTGAGAGATGTCTGGAGCTTTTGTACCTGTCAGTCATTGATGGTTTGGATGGGGTGCTGAGTATCAGTTAAAAATGAAGGTGTCAATTGGACCCACCGTCCAGAATTCAAGACTTGTTAGTTCCATGTGGCTTACAAGGATCACAGTTATCTCAGGAATATCCCTGGAGACCAGCTCTGCAACATAACTTGGTAAGTAATGGGAGGTGGAATGGCCCCAGAAGCTGGTTTATTGTGATGTTACCTGAAAAGCTTTCAAGATGAAGTAAAAAACATACACACATACATACATATATAAATAAATATGTAGATAGGTATTATTTTGTCTACATAATATACATTATATAGCATACAAGCTCCACATATATTTATACTGGTTTTATGCATAGATTTATACATGTATAAGGGCAATGAAGCTGGTCAAGGATCTCGAAAACATGTCTTATGATAGGCAGTTGAGGGAATTTAGCTTTTATTCTGCTAAATTAAATACAGGTAAAGAAGAGGCATGGAGACACAGAAATTAAGCACAATATTTTGAAGGAAAAGAGAAATATATACAGAGGCTGGCAGGACTCCCCACAAAAAGTAAGTGTTAAAATAGAAATTCAAGGAAAAGAAGTGTGAAGAATTAAAAAAATTAGCACAGCAGGACATGTTTCATGGATGTTTTCAGGGAAAAATAGTTGTGGCTTATTATGAGGCTTTTATGCTCAAGGCAGTTGATAGAAAACTGCTGTTTTAAATCATGATTTTAAATCTGTTTCTCTCCACCACTATTATCCTTACCAGTGTCAGACCCCTGAATGTGGTGGCTTTGCAGCCAAACAGAGGAGAGGAGGGCATCTGGACCTCGCCAAGTGTCACACCAAAAAGCAACTGGTGGCATTTTGCAAATCTGCACTCCAACACTGGGATTTGGCTTCATTTCATTAAAACATGGGATAATGCATAGCCCCAGACAGCACACAAAATAGCAATTCACTTCCAGCTCCTCTGTGGAGGTTGTAGCACTAATGAAGCAAATCACATCTCAGGGAATATAGCCATGATTTAGTATGTGTATAACTGTAATAAAACGTTGTTATGGCTGAGATTGTTATGTTTTTAATGGAAAAAAAAGAATTAGGATTGAAAGTGAAAAACAACCCAATTCCCATAAAAGGTAAAAATGTGCTTGGATAAAAGGTTAATAGAGTTAATTGTGGAGAGTAATACAAGACAGCAACTCATGCTAGAGAAGATAATTGTGATTCTGATAAAGGGGAATTGTAATTAAATAGAAGTTGGATAAACATGATTATCCTGGAAAGGTTTCCCAGCACAGTACCGGGAGGTTTTAAGATGTGAAGGCAGACGCCTGTACGTGATCTGGAAGTAGAGACACCACTGCTGCCAGCCCTGCTGGGTGCTCACCACTGTGGCACGCTGCCCACGCTGCTGCTCTGGCCAGCAGCACCAGCAAAAGGCAATAAATTGAGTTCATTCTGAAGTTTAGTTCACTTGCAACTCTAAGTGGCAAGTGATCTCCCTGTCTCCATCACAACCCCCAAGATTTCTCTTTTCTGCTGGTTCCCTTTTTCATCCTTATCCTGCTGTGGGGGAAGCAGCTCTGAGTCCTGGCCAAGGCTGACCTGCCACAGGATGGCTTTGGGCTGGAGCAGGTGATGGCATCCCTCCCTCACTATGCTTTTTACATAACTGATATAATTTTCTTATGTGGATATTAAAATGAAATGCAGTAGCTCGATACTGAACACTGAGAGGTAAAGAGAGGTTTTCCACACTGATCTGTTTTACTGAAATGGGTATTTGTGCTTAATATTTTTATTTGCTGAGTTACAAATGTTCCACAATAACTTATATGAGATGAAGGGAATTATATGTATTACTCTAAGACAATCACAAGAAGTCCAAAAGAGCTTTTTAAAAATTTTATTTCCTTTGTTTCCTTTTAATGGCAAAATCTTTTGCTATATTTTGAACTTTTAACTATGTATCATTAAAAATATAAATATACTGGGTTTGAATACAGGATGGTACTAATTCACATATTTCTATAATTCCTATAATTATTTTACATAACACATACAGAATAAAAAACCCTGAGAACCTACAAAGAAAAACTATCAAATACTTCTGCTGTTCAATTATTTATAGTACTGTTTGGAATCACTGTGTATCATAACAATATACATTCCCAGATGCCTAAAGAAAATTTCTACTGGAGTTCTATTATTCCCTATTCAGAGCAAGTGAATGTCTCTCTAGGGACTAAGCCTTTTTTCCCCTCTCAAAAAAACTGCTTTCAAATCTTTGTTTTTCCAGTGCCAACGGTATTCCAGATCTTTAAGCAGATCTTCACAACTCCATATACAGAGACCAGTTATGAGCCCTTACTGTCATCACCTTTAAGCTTGCCCTTCAAACTTTTTTCCTTTAAATTTTCTCCCCAATCTCTGTGCTTGCCTTATGTATTTCCGTCACCTTACAAAAAGCTGCAATGAATCCTAGAAGTGGGCTTGGACTCAAAATTCGTCCTCAATGTTTTTTGGATACAACCTGTAACATGTTAGATTGCTGACAATATGCATATTGGAATAATTCCCCAAGTATTAGGATGGATAGCATCCCTTGTGATAGCGAATGAGATTGAGAGCAAGTAAATTGAAATTACTTGCGGAAACTCCCAGCACATCTTCTTTGACTTTTTATCTCTGCAGTTGGCATGTGATACAGTAGTTGTCTTACTCACATTCCTGTCTTCTCTGCTTGTTAAGTGAGTTTGTTGAAGTTTCTTGTATCACCCATTTATTTGCAACCATTTCCAAGATCGTGACTCTATTGCCTAAATCAGTTGTTGAAACTTGAATTCCATGCTGAAAATATTTAAGTATCAAGGTTATTTTTAAACTCAGTCATGCACACCACCACTTTCCCTTCTCAAGGGAAGGGAATTGTTCCCAGATTCTGTGCAAGATTTTCTGGTTACTGAAGCTTAGTAGAAGAGTAATAATTTTTTTGATATTTGAAAGTTTCCACTGAGTCAATTTCCTGAAGGGATGTTTCTTTTTGCCACTATACAACAAGTATACACAGGACCCAGACTCAAACAGGTCACAGAGACGACATAGTAACATTATTCCCACAAACCAGCTCTAAGGATATTGGCTGCCTGTGCTGCATATACAAGTTTTGGCATCCACAAAAATGAATGCAGGGAGGGGAAAGTTAAGACCAAGTTGTACACCTACCTAAAACATATTTTGAGTAGTCTGCCGCACAGCGTTTCTGGAAAAAGAACCTTTCACTGGTGAGGGACATATTTTCATTTCTTAAAGGAGAGAGGAGTTTTGAGAATATACATTTGTATTAATTCTACAACAATCAAAACTGATCTCTGTAAAATGTGTTTAATTTCCATGGAAATGTCATTCCTTTGACTTGCTGGCAGTGATTTTTTTTTCCCAATGCTTTAGTAACATGACACTTTTACATCAGAAAGTAACTGGCACATGCTGTAATTTTGTGTTTTCCCAAGAGAAAAAGAAGCAAGAGCTTTAAAAAGGAAACAGTGAAATGGTTACTGCTTGTGTTTATTGACAACAGAGGTGTTTTAAAACATTATATTTAAATTCAGTGAATGCAGCTGTTCCCCTCCAGTGCAAACTACCACCAGGAGAAGTGGTACTGCAGAAGACATCAATGTTCTCTATTCCAGGTATCTTGCTAAACTAATCTTCACCTAATTTTGGTTAAGGTGTCTTCATATATGTGTTTGCATGAAACAGATGTTAAGAAAATTTTGGAAGCATGGGTGCCAGCCTGGTCCATGAAGACTAACAGAACTTCAGCCTCAGACGGAATATGGAAAGAAGTAATTAGATCTCATAAGACTTCTGTTAGCAAAAAATGTTTAACTTTTTTTTTTCTGTGGACAACCTACATCCCTATAAAGCTTTAATACTTCTGAAATTTCATGGGGCTTAAATAATCTTGCTGGTGATAGGTATCTAGCTAGTAGATATCTATAAATAGTATATAAATAATAGTAGATACCTATAAATAGTACCTATATAATAGTAGATACCTATAAATCAAGCTATGAAGTTTTTTTGGTTTTTCTCTTCATTGATAAGATGTTCCTAGGGTTCCAAAAAAGTTTTCCTCCGGTAAGACTGGAAAGCATTTGAGCCTTCCATTTGTTATTTGTTCAAATTAAGAACACTAATTTATCTAAGCTCAGATAAAGGTGGATTTCTGCTTCATTTTTTCTTCATTTTATCAAGCATATTCTCACTTTTTAACAATGCAGAAGTGATGTCCTTTGGAGTTGTGTCCCTCATTTACGAAATATAGAGAAGCATCTTGGTAAATCTGTTTAGCTAGCAAGGTGATGCAGTCAGTAAAAGAAAATTGTGTGGAGTACTTTATGGATGAACATGCCCTGATAAATATCACACGTGTTTTTATCACATGCGGACGCAGACGAAGTGGGAGAGAAGTTTAAATGGAATATTGTGGTTTTCAAAACATTTTGAAGGTGATGATATTCAGAGCTTGACAGTTTTCTCAAAGAGACACCAGTGAGGATCACAATGACCATTTAGCTTCATGAACATTTTCTTGTGTATGTCCAGCTCTCTTACTGCTGCATTTAGCTAGCATTTTGGTGTCAGGGCTTAAAAACAAAGTATGATGAAGTACAATACTTCCTGGACACTTTGGTTACTCCACAGAAAAGGCAACTTTAAAGGAAATACCAAATGTTCTCCTGAAGTTACAGAACACTTCTAGAAATAAAAAGCCCCTCTATAAAGATGTTTTTTTTTGCCAACAGGAGTAACTAGTACTGCATGGTAAAAAGACCACCTGTGCTATACAATTCATCCAGGGGTACAGCCCACATCACCAATCAGAAGTATGAGAAAGTCAGGACTTAGTTACAGCTACTATGGTTTCTCCCTTTTCTCTGAGGGGTGATGATCTTGAGGGACGTGACCAAGAGCAGACTGTGAAGTACTACAGCTATATTCACAGAATCACAGAATCATTAAGGTTCGAAAAGACCTCCAAGATCATTCAGTCCAAACTTTGACCAAGTTATGTCAACTAAACCAGAATGCTAAGTGCCACATCCAGTCGTTCCTTGAACACTTCCAGGGATGGTGATTCCACCACCTCCCTGCGTGGTCCATTTCAATGCCTGTACACACTTTCAGTGAAGAAATTTTTCCTGATGCCCAACCCAAATCCCCCCCGGCACAGCTTGAGGCCATTTTCTCTTGCCTTATCACTAGCTGCCTGGGAGAAATGGCCAAACCCCACTTTGCTAAAACCATGCAAACATTGGAAAGAGCAGAAGGTAGTGATGTTCTGTGTCCTGGTAATTTATTTCGAAGACACCAATACTGAAGTCTTTATCTTCAGTTGTTTGTCATGGGTGTGTGCCTCCACCATTCCTACCCTTACATGCCTTTGGGCTAGATCTCTTCTGTATCACTAACATTCTTATTTTACCTTCTTACCTACGAAGGTATCCAAAATGAAAACAGAGTTCTGTCTACAGTTAAACTACCCCTTTCTTTATTGCAGTGGTAGTGGGAAATCCAAGCCAATGAAGACAAAAAACTCCCCATCCAAACCTAAAACCTTGGAAAACTCAGGTTTTGGGTGTGCACAAGTATTATCCAGCATTAAACTGTTTATTAGGTGGCATTATTTTCCTATGTCAAGAATATCTGCCATGATAGCTCTGGTACATTCCATTGGCTTCATTTTAAATCCCATATCTCTTATTATCAGAAGTCTTTAGCGGAGGCCCTGAGAGGCTATTTCCCATAACAGAGCCCTCAAGCTGCAAGAGACAATTGGCAACACCACACAATTCATGTGTAGACTGGCTAGCCCAGTATTATCCAGTACTCAGTGAGATAAGGTGGCAGCTTTGATCATTGGCTATCTGTTGTCCTCTATAACAATGGTTCTTCGCGGATAGGTCTCAACATCCACAAATATGTAGCGGACCTCAAATCTTCCTGTTTCAAGATTCTGAAAAGAAAACAAATTCAGAGTGGTTTTTTTCTCTTCGGTAGTTTAAATTCAAGACTAAGCTTGTCAGGTGTATCAACCAATTGTACATACCTCTTTGACTTCCACATGGACTGTTCCTTGTTTCCCTGATTCAGTGCCCTCAATATAGAACCTCAAACGCATATGTTTCAGTCCGTCCTTTACGTATTCAATGTGACTAAAAACAGCAAAACAAAACAAAAACCCCAACCACCCAGCAAGGATACAGATTATATGCTAGTTGAGACTTCAAATTTAAACTTACTTAGAGGAGTTGCTTACTTATTTTGTAAGACAGTGTATTCCGGTGCTGTCCTTATGCTACCTTGGCTTCCTTCTCTACTGCTCCTCTCAAGCTTTACTGTGAGTGCCTAAGGACTAGTGGAGTTAGAAGAGCTAATTAGCTGCTGAGGATTAAGAGATGAAATGCTTAAATGTCCTTACCCCAGTCCTCCCCTCAAAACTGAAAAGCAGCCCAGTGCCGAGGACTACAAAAATTCCTTGTATTTATTAAAAAAAATGCCCAGATTTGGAGCCTGACATCTAGAAAAGGACGCCACATCACCAAGACTTCCAGAGTTTTTTAGGCACTTAAACTAAGTTATCAGGCCAAAACACACAAAGCATGTTTTTTCAACTTAATTATCAGGTTGGTTAAGCCACATCAAAACAAACAATTTACTATGTGCTTTACTTACTGTGGCAATAATTTTGTTCTGCTGAAATTGTGTAACTTTAGCACTGATATGTGATCTCCAACTTAAATACTGGTATTTAGACTGGAGTTGGGTTATGCTCCAATATTAAATAAATAGCACATCACTTTCAAAGTGACCACTTTGGGAAACTAATGGTCCAATCAGAGTTCTGGTGCCAGTTTACGTTTCCTACTGAAATTACTAACTACTGTTTACCACCAAACTCTTATTTCCATCAGTCATGCCCAGGTACACACCATGAATTAATCTTCCAATACAGTTTAAAATGACATGATGGGTTAGAGAAAACAAATATGAATGAAGAGCCTTACTGAAGCAAATTTACATTCAAGGTGTTCATACACAAAAAAACCCTGTGGATTTTTGAGATATTTAAGATCATACTTGTACTGTAGGTGTGAACTCTACAATCTTACACAGTTCTCAGCTCAAAAATTTATTTAAAATATTAGGCATTCAAAATGATGGAAATTAAATACTAGGAAAGCTGAGTGATAGCACATTTACTTATTTACATAGTTTGTTTTACAGACAGGTGCTTAGAACATTTGTGCATATCCATTTCATTTAGCAGCTTCACTTTAAACACTTTTTCATTGAGTCTGGTGAAGGAATAAAGCTTCAACCTGTAAAAGACACTTCTGTCCAGACAAAATAAAAAAATTTCAATTTCATGGTTCAAGTTGTGTGTCTCGGCTTAGGTGTCTCATCCCACCTGAAACTTCATTGAATATATTCCAAAGAGCCCAATAAAGCTGGGCAAAGCAGGGTGGATTTAAGTTTTGTAAGAAATAGTTCTGTTGTTTCTCTCAAAAGGGAAGTAATAAATAGACACACTCATGAAAAGTTTAGGTGATAGATGTTCTGTTAAACACACAGTAGAGAGCCTCAAGTACCAAAAACCATCCTGCGTATCAGCTCAGAACAGTTTCTGACTGTAAACTTCAGTCAGAATCCTGCACCCCTCCATGCATGCCTGGGCCTCTGTACTCCTCTCTTCAGACTCATCCTATTTTTTGGAGAGCCCAGCTCTGTGTTTACCATGATGACCATTGCTTGTTTTGAGGCACTCAGAATCGGCATTTTGTATTCTATGTACACCGTTCTTGGTGGTATACATCACACAAGAGGTACTGCAAAAGACTTCTATGTTCAATCAAAAGTGACAGGATATGTCACATACAGTTCACCACTCCAACTTGGCACAAAAATACCTTGTGACACAAAAATATCTTTGCTGTGCAAAAACTAATGTCTTTAAGGGGCAAGCACTGAGGGGTACCTGACATGCTGTCGTCTTCCTCTTCTTGTTGCCTCTCCATAACCTTTGATAGAGTCACCAAAAACATTTATTATCTACAAGAGAAAAGAGGTTTGAGTTGTCAGAAGGGATCACAAACAGATATTCCAGTATCAGCTCACACCTCTGCTGTGAATGCATCTTCTTTTAACAAAATACCCCTAGAGAATCTACCGTGTCAAGAATAGAAGAGTTTATGAAAGAGAACAGTTTAAGGAAAATTCCTCTGTATTCCAGTCCTTCTCTTTATAGTCCTGGAATAAATGTCTAGAATAAATCCTACTGATATCTTCCATTTGTACTGTTCTGAGATGAAGACATGTAAACTGACATTCTGTGTAAAAGGAGAAAAAAGCGCACAAAATATTTGCTCATGTCTCCTCTAAGAGAATATGTTTCAAAGTTTAAAATGCAAATGCATTCCCCTTCACATTATCTAAAAACCACTACTGAATAAGAAATTTTTTTTTTTTTTTTTTTTAGATCTATAAAGTCAGAGTAGATTAACTTAGTCTTAAACTTACTTTAAATTTGGTTAGAAGGGGAGGTTAAGTTTTACTGTGCAAGTACTGGAAAGAAGTTTTAATTCCACAAAAGTGTTCCAAAGCAGTCTTCATTTTTATTTTAGCAACAACTTGTCACCTTATTTCTAGGTTATCCTTACAGGCATCTACGGTAGTCTTCTTTGAAAGATGTTTTGTCTAAAGTAGTGTTTTTTAAAATCTAGTTTTACATTGATTTTTTCTTTACACCTAGCTATAATGACTGTGTGATCCCGTGACTGTTCTCTGCCTCTTTTCCTGTTAGCCACAGGGATGCCAATTGTGCTTCAAATCAAGAATTTAAATTCCTGGATATCTATGCAGTGCTTCACAGATCGACAGAACCATAGAGAAGTATCACAACAGAATAACTGTCCTGAGAAAAGGCAGCAGGTTACATCTACAGAACTTTTGTGGGACCACTTGCCTCTCTGACCTGCACAACTCAAGCGCTACATTTAGCAGGCACTCAGGTATGTCCTAAGACATTCTGTATGGTGACATAAGCACATGTTCTGAAGGGCAGATTGCATTTCCATCTGTTTTTGTGCTGTGGCACACTCACTTTGCTTCTAGCAGGCGAATTCACACAGGATCAATGTTTGCACTGTCTTGCCCTAATGCAGGCTCTGCTCTGGAGGGCATGACCCACCCCATGGCAGCATGACCCACCCCTTGGCAGAATTGCCAAGCACCACGTGGGTCTTCACATAGTATGTGAGATTCCTGTGAACTTTTGACTTTAAGAGAGACAGTAATTACTGAGAAACATAAACTTATAGCTAAAGTTCAAGAACCAACCTCAGGGTGAGATCTGCATTTCTCCAAGGCATCTCCATAGATTTTATTTGGACTAGAAGAAGAGAATAGCTCTTTAAAAATCACATAGAACAAACCACCTGTAATAGAAACAACAGCGAATGAAATGGAAACTTATCAAACCAGATGGAATTTATGAAAAATGTCTTCTGATAAAGAATGTAATTTAAAAATAACCTGTAACACCAATTCCAACAAGCACCACAATAAAATAGGTAAAGTCTCTTCCAGCTTCTTTCACTGAAATAAGACAGAAAACAACACAGAAGTTACAACACTGGATAATAAGACTTGCATGACTTTCTTACATAAATGCTCTTCTGTTAGTTTGCAGCTCAAATATCATTTTGGCAGGAGAAAAAATTCCAGTAACAGTTTCCATAATGCCTCATCACTGTAAAAGAGACCATGGAACACCTCTTATATTGTACAGGGCATGTTTACATCTCTGTGTTAAGCCTTAATATTTTCTGCTTGCTAGATGTTTTCAAGATCCAAAGTAGCAATTACTGCTACTTTTGGGTACACGAGAGCTAGATTTTTTAGGAACTAATGAGGTATTTAGCACTGCAGTATTCAAGTTACCAATAATCATTGCAATCCTTATGCAAAGGAGAATAGAATAAAAAAGTGAAAGCTTATAAATTGCACATGCTGAAAATAACTTATTAATTATCAATCAACAGAACAATAAAAAAGGGGGAATATTAGCCCAAAATGTGTTTTATTTATTAACATAATTAACTGCTGTTTATCTGATTAGTTTTTATCTATCAGTTTTGATCTAAAGTACTAGTGAAAGTGTTAGTACACACTGCAAAACAAATCATATGAGATTCTTTGTGTCAAAATATTTTTTGTGTGCTTAGAAAAAGATTACTGATCTTTTAGTGATAAAGTGTGCCTTTAATGGAATACAAGTAATGGAGGAAACACTGATAACTATTTCTCCTTCAGTTTTCTAATCATTTGAAGGTGTTTTTCATAAGCCATTTCAAAGCACTTAAAATTTCCGAGACTAATTTTGTAGTAACCACCTTTCACTGAAGTGAATGAGACCAACCAAAGTGGAGGCAATCCCATGTAGGGCTTTGACAATTTTATTGGAGGTGAACTTGTTTCAACAGCCCTAGAGACAGGCTGCAAGTGATACATTTCCCTTCTGAAAAGAAAATGAGAGGCTATTACCTCTTGTGCCTGATACAACTTAAATCAACAGGCTGTTTAGAAGAAGGCACATAATTTGTTCTGATTGTGAAATGCATACACAGAAATGTAACAGTTGCTCCAAACAATACGATGTGAAAAGAAACCGATTTGGTGTGCTGAGTTTCTTTTTTTCCTAAATACTTGAGTTTTGGAGCTACAAAACTTCAGCTGCAGGAGGAACTGTCTCCAGCCCTTCTGAGCAGCACACAGCATCTCCCGCCTTACCTTTCTGAGCTGCCGACACCAGCGTTTCCTCGTTCAGCGCCCTTTGCACGGACACATCTTTGCTATTATCGCCAGGTTTTTCAGCTCTCAGCCCTCCCGCCTGCGTCCCGATGCTCTGACGGGCGGCCCGGAGCAGCAGCGGGGGCTGGTGCCGCCACCTCAGGCAGGAGCAGGACCCGGTCCCGGTGCTGGTGCCGGTCCCCAGGAGCGCCCACCCGCGAGTGGAGAGCAGCCAGCGGCCCAGGCAGCCCCGCCCGAGGGAGGCGGGCAGCGCCCCGGGCAGCATCCCGGGCACGGCTCCC
Organism: Acanthornis magna; assembly: GCA_036785705.1. Lineage (NCBI taxonomy): Eukaryota > Metazoa > Chordata > Aves > Passeriformes > Acanthizidae > Acanthornis > Acanthornis magna. The sequence continues at coordinate 1,985,662 of JAWUZG010000017.1, forward strand.
GCCGCCCTCACAGGGGCACGGCCGGGGCAGCCGAACGCAACGGAGAGTTAGCGCCGCTCGCCACCGCTCCGCGATGTGGCCGGGAAGTGCCCGGGCAGCCTCCCACCCCCAGCGGCCGCTGCCCAGCTCAGGAGCCCCCCTGCCCCTCTACCACGGCCGGCCGCCGCTCGCCGCTGCCCCGGCGGAAATGTTTGGGCCGGCGGAGCAGCGAGCGGCGGCAGCGGGCCCTGGGAGCGGTAGTTTGAGCGGGCTCCCTCTCCCGCCCGCCGCCGGGAGCGGCTCCCAGCGCGGTCACTACAGCGCCCGCCATGCCCAGCGCTGCCGTCACTGCCACAGCCATAGCCGCAGCCACAGCCCGCCCTCCGCGGGCGGGGACCCCCAGCTCCTTTCAGGGGGTGCCGGGGGGCTGCTCGCGGCGCCCGCGGTCCTGGTCGCCCTTTTAAAGCTCTGTTTTTATATATATTTTTTTGGTTTTGCACACACCGATGTGTCAAAGCGATGCAGGTGACATTTCAACGGATGGAGATGGCAAGAGGGAGCTGGATAGGCTAAATCGATGGGCCGAGATCAACGGCAGGAGGTTCGGCGAGGCCGAGTGCCGGGTCCCGCTCACAACAATCCCAGGCAGCGCTACAGGCTGGGGGCAGAGTGGCTGGAAAGCTCCTCGTGGAAAAGGACTCTGGGTTGTGTTTGACAGCGGCTGACCATGAGCCAGTGTGTGCCCAGGTGGCCAAGGAGGCCAATGGCATCCTGGCCTGTATAAAAACCAGTGTGGTTAGTAGGACTAGGGAGGTGATTGTCCCACTGCACTCGGCACTGGTGAGGCCACACCTTAAGTGCTGTGTTCAGTTTTGAGCCCCTCAGTTTAGGAAGGACATTGAGGTGCTGGAGCGGGTCCAAAGAAGGACAGTGGAGCTGGTCTGGAGCACAGGTCTGATGAGGAGTGGCTGATGGAGCTGGGAATGTTTAGCCTGAGAAGCTCACAAGGACCTTATCTTTACAAGTAGCTGAAAGGAGACTGTGGCAAGGTGGGGATCGGCCTCTTCTCTCAATTAGTAAGTGGTAGGACAAGAGGAAAGTGCCTGAGGTTGCACCAGGGGAGGTTTAGGCTGGACAGAAGGAAGAATTTCTTCACAGAAAGCGCGATTAGACATTGGAATAGGCTGCCCAGAGAGGTGGTGGAGTCAACAGTTCCTGGCGATGTTTAAGGAAAGACTGGACGTGGCACTTCGTGCCGTGGTCTAATTGACATGCTGGTGATTGGTCATAGGCTGGACTGAATGATCTCAGGGATCTTTTCCAGCCTGTTTCTGTGATTCTACGACTCGAGAACTCCGTGCCCGAGAGCTCCGGGCTCACTGGCGAGGCGCGGGCCGGGGTGCCCACAGGCTGCTCCTGGCGGCAGCGCTGCGGTGTCCCGGAGCGTTAACGCTTCCCGAGCGGCCCGCACGGCGTGCTCGGGAGCCCGGCCCCGCCTTCCCCGATCCAGCGCCCCGGGCACCGCCTCCCTCGGGCTGGCGCCGCCCCGCCCGCCCCGGGACGTGCCACGGGAGGGGGCAGCGCCCGTTTCTTCCCTTCCCTCCCCTCTGCCGGTGCGAAGGCGCTGTCCTCAGGCGTGGAGCGGCCATGGCGACGGGCCGTGGCAGGTAACCGGGGGCGCGTCGAGCGAGGCCCTGCCGGCCCGGGACAGCCTTCTTCACGTCGGCCGGGAAGGGTGGTTTGTTGTTTTCCGTCAACTCCCATTGCTCCTCTGGGAAGCCTCTTTCACCTGCTTCAGGACCCTGGCTTCTAGCTCTAAACTCTTCACGGCGAGGGTTGTGGCCATGTACACCGTCGTAGCCATGGCGCTCTCCTCTCCCTGGCCCTGTGGAGGTGACACCTCGTAATGGGAGAACGCAGGCGTTGCCAGCTGCACGTCTGGTTTTAACCTGGGTTTAACACTTTTTTCTGCCTGGGAAAGGGGGGCTTAAACTTCGGTATGTCCTTCAGCTTGGAAAGAGGTACTATAATGAGTATCCCTGAAATACTGTTTAGTCTAGTGGCTACTTTATGTGTGTTCAGAGTAGTTAGGCCTTTGTAATAAATCAGACGTTTTCACTATGCAAGGTGCAATTACCTTTAAATTCTTACAATAGAGGTATGGCTTCCAAAATTTTAAAGCATCACTCTTAGAGGCAGAGTTGAGAAAGCAGATTTTTCTGCTAACCCATTTGTTCAACCTTAGGTTTCACAGTAGTTTCATTCCCCCCCCCCTTTTTTTTTTTGCTTTTTTTTTTTTTTTTTTTTGTGTGTGTGTGTTTTGTTTTGGTTTTTTTTTCTTCTTTATAACCTGTAAATGGATTGGGGTAATATCTACCTTTTAAAGAGACTGAAATTGTTAGTTGAGGGGAAAATAACCAACCCCAGCCAACCCATGTCAAGATATTATTGTCATTTCTGTTTATCTTCAGGTATGCTGTAACATTTGGAGGAGACAGTTTTTTTCACTACTTAAAACTTTAGGTACCTTATTTGAAATGTTACTTGAACGACAATTGTTTGCTGACCATCAAAAAAACAAGGCACATTGCAAGTATAACCGGTGTGAAAGTGAAAATATTGGTACAAAATTGAGCCCCACAGGTTGAATGGTACTAAAAAAGCAATTGGAGTTGTTGTGCTTCTTAAGTAAGAGCATATCAGTTCTTCTAGAAGTCTCTAAAGAGGGGGTGTAACAGCTGTCATTGACTTTTATCTTAGGCTTATCTGCCCAAGCTTTGTCAATGCAATGTAAAAGCATTGTGTTAATGCTAATTTAAAATCTTAGCACACACAGTACTTGAAAAGTAATATATGCATTGGGTTTGCTGTTTGTTTCTTCACACCTTGAGAATATTTTTGTTTTGGAAGATGCAAAAGTTCAGCACTTTTTTAATGGAAGCTTACAAAAATAGATATTACATTAAAGTTCAAGGCATGTATGGGCAAAATTTGTCTTTCTGCAGATATTTCTCCCTGGGGTGAAGAAGAGGGGGGGGTGGTTAAAATGAGCAAGAAGGACTGAATACAGGCAATGCAGGTTATGCCTGTCCAAGGTGGTGTGTTTTAAAATCCAGAGTCCAGCTTCTTATCTGAGTTATTCCTATGCCTGGAGTCTGTGGAGTTATGTCCCTGTAGAGTATGCCTGAGCTCTCTGCTTTCAGCATGGGTTCAGGGCAGAATAGGCTGGGGTGTGTTGACCTGGAACATACAGATGTGAGAGCTCTGCTGCTGCTGAACACAACTTTTGTCTATAAATCCCTTTAATGGCTTTTGAAAAATGCAGTTTGTTGGTGCCTTATCATCCAAGTGTACTTCTTGGTAATTATACATGAGTAAAACCCTTGTTTTACCTCCAGGTTGTGTTTGTTATATGGCTGTTTTTTTGTAGTTGTTAATTTAGTTTGTCTATCAGTGGTTGACACCCAAGCTGAAATGTGCATGTCTTTTTGTTATACTTATAATAATTCTTAGTAATGTCTTGGATTTTTTTTTTTTTTTAATATAGCACAATTGACAGTGTAGACCAGAGTTGTTAATTTCTTTCAGTTTTATTTTTCTTTGAGCATAAATCAATCTTAAACCAAGATCAGTGTGCATTAGAGGTACATGGTACCCAAATACTTCAAAATTCGGTGTTTTTCCCTCATATTGATTGGTTGCCTAGAAACCCAGAGCTGATTTGACCAGGTGTTAGAAAATCGGCTGGCAATTTAAAACATCAATAATGCAGTGAATGGGGAGCTCTTTCTGCTTGGTGTCATCAGTGGGTATGAAGTGTAAGGATTTGATTAACAATTGAAACTCTATCTCCATATTTTTATGTGGATTAATGATAGTATTTGCCATTACAGCTTACAAAGTACTTCCTAGCAGAAAACTTGGAAAAATGTTTGACCAGTTGGATTGTAAGAATTTGTGCTAGAAATATGCAAAGTTCCTTTTCTGTCCAAATTGTGATGTGCTAATGTTGCCAAAATAGGTTCTTTCACCCTGGTGTACAAGAGGCCAGTCCACACACAAAGTTGAGGTATTTAGTATATTTACAGTTCTGCACAGAGTGAGTGCTGGGTGGCAAGTCCACAAAGCCAGAACACCAAGTATCAAAACTTTTTACTGTTTTATACAATTTAGCAAAGGAAGGAATTAGTTTTCATTGGCTACAAGTTACATAGTTCTCTTGTTAATTAGTGTTCTGTCTTCCATTGGTTAATGATGCTCTTGCTTCTGGTGCCAATTAGTCCACATGCTCAGTCTTCCTCTTCTTTTGAGTCAGTGCATTTCTTGGGTCCGTGGTCACAATCTTGTGCTTCTGGAAGTTGGAGCTGATTTCAGCACAGTTATGGAGTTGGCTTTAGTAGTTTCTTCCTTATCTTGGGAGTTCTTCCCGGTGTTCTTGTGGCCTGTAAATTTTCATTCTTTGTGCCCACTGTCAGTGGGCATCTTTCTTCCAAAGCTTTGTTAGCCTCCCACTAGGTGTGAAATCATTGAAGCGTGTCAAGCCCTAAACCTTAATAAAGCAATTCTACCAAGTAATTTTTCTTTCTAACACCTGGACATCCCTTAGAGCTTGCTAGCTGCTCTCTGTTTTCATGGATCAAGTCTCCTTTCCAAGCTGTTTAGGCTTGAAAGTGCACAAAGATCAAACATCAAAGAACATCCTTTCTTAAGAAAATTTTACATATTCCACATTTTGCAACACTAATGAGCTATAAAAACATTGATATCTATTTGCTGTTGTTATCTATTTATCTGTTGAAATAATAATTAGCTCTCAGATTTTCAGTATTTTATCTGGGGAATATCTGAAATGAGACTTCAACATTGTTTCACGTATGATTCTGTTGTGTATTCAACGAAATTCTTTTTGAACCTCAACAATTTTTGAGGAAGTTTCAAGGTATTGTGTTATTTGGAATCTTTTAATAGCTTAGCAAAATTGGATGGCTCAAAAATATCTCTGGGGTAATGCTGTGAAACAGAGGATTAATCAGTGAGTTTGACTTGCTGCAGGGGCCTCGTGTGGAGGTTGGTTGTGGTGGCCACAGTGGTGCAGCTGTCTAAGGGTAATAGATCTCTCCTGGATTCAAAGTGATTTGGGGGACCGACACTCTTCCCTTCTGACCACTCTGAGACATTAATCACAGGAATGACAGCTATGAATTGAAATCTGAATCTTCTTGATATCAGGTATTTTAACTTGGGCATAGTGGTTCAAATCAGTGAACTGATAGTAATGAGTTGCCATATGATGTATTCCATGAACCTTGCCTTGATTGAAATGTTGTGTCTAGGTGTGCACAATATGCGTATTTCTTGATTTTGTGAGTATGTGACTCTTAACAGCTTTTCTTTCTTACAAGTAGGTTAAGAACCCTTGCTGCCAGGCCTGGGGAATGCTCTGAAACCGTACATGCGGGATTTAAAAGTCTGTATTTGACATCTACCATCAAACTGAAACAAACTATGTGCATTGAGAGGTATGTCTTTACATAAGGAATATGAGTAGAAGACCCCCTGCAGATTCTAAGCTATCTTTTGACTGCTTGCAGTAGTTATATTCATATCTTGGATATTTCTATGTCAAAATAAAAAAAAAATAAAAAAGATTTTCTTTCCTGGCCTACTTTGGGATCCTGTGTTCACCTTCTAATGTTTTGTGGCATGGTTCTCCTTTGCATCCTTTTCTAAGTCCGTAAGAAGTATGTAGGTTTTCCAAGTCATGTGAGGCCTTCAGCAGCTCCCTTGTAGTCATGGGTAGTGTTTTTCCTTGAGAATTAAAATTGTTATTGTATTACTTCGGTGAAAGCCAGTTGGGAATTAAACTTTTTATGTTTCTCTTGGTTATTGGTTTTTATCAAGTGTATCTTAATGTGTAGAGAGGCTGAGAATGGTGGAGTGGGATGAAAGGGGAGGAGTAAGTGGCTGCTGCATATTTGCTGCAAGGTAAATATGTCTCTTCCTGTTTGACAGTGAAAGGGCACTTTCAATATAATTGTAAGGTTTTTTTTTTTTTTTGAAAATTAGTTACACTTTTACAAAAAAAATTCTAAGAATATATTACCTGAAACAGTAGTTAGTTTTCCTTGTTTTATACATTTGATAATTTCCTGTGTAGTGATTTCTCTGTTTTGCATTGGATGGCCAGTTGAGTACCTTTATGTTGTTAGACTAAGGTGATTGGTGAGGGGAAAAAGAAAAGAAATTCCTTTCAGCTTCCTTCAAAGGAGAAAGAATATGGTTGTAAAAACTGCTGTTGAAAATTCTGGATCAAGCATATTATTTTAGTTAATTTGCAGCTTTTTAAGATATCACTTCTAAATTGTCTCTGAATGAGTACACTAACTGCTTTGGGCTTACAGTGTATGAGTTATTTCACATAATAGTGCAAGTTTTGGCATATTGAAAGTTTTGGCACATTGCCTTTATGTTAATGCAACTAAGATTCTGAGTTTAATACAAACATTGAGGTATTGGCATTATCATGCTACTCTTTAAAGCTCTCTGCTTCTGAAATATTGTTATAAATCAAGTGTTGCAAATAACACAGTAGTAAAAGGACAAGAGGCACAGCTGGGGTGTCGACTTTCACAGCACCTTATATTTTCAGCAGTGATTTTGATGTGACCATAATCAATGCTCAAGAAAATTAGAGTATAAAATCCATGTATTTTAAACTCTCTGTAGTTATAAGGTACTGCTTTAGTGGTATGGGGTTTCTGTCTGTTAATACAAAAATCATGTTGGCTCATCTCCAGGTTATGTTCTGCTTGTCATGCTTAGACTGGCACCTGCATTTTCAGGCAGCCTTCCAGATGCACAGAGACATTAACATTTTCAAGATGCCAGTTGGCTCTTGCTTTGAAGTTCACATCTTTCTGTTGACATAAATGAAAATTGCAGGAGACCCCTGAGCACATACAGTTTGAAGATTGTGATGAGGTAGAGCCTGATCTTACTCTTTGACTAGGACATTTCTGTCCTGGTGCATCCTGAGACCTGACATCACAGTCAAGAGGGAGAATGAATATATCTGTAATTTTGCAAATGCTGGTGCTTGCGGAATAAATGTTGAAGTCATGGTACAAGCAGTAAGAAACTGAAGCTAAATGAGGTAGTTTCATGTCAAGCTGGGTTAAAGTTAACAAAGTTTAATGAAAATGCAAACTCATAACTTTTCATGTAGTGGTTCTCTGCCACTTGAATAAGTTGTGATGAATTGTTTTAGGCAAATGCCACATACTGGAGAGTGAAAATAGAACCCGAATTCCAGTTTAACTCTTCAGGTGATTTTTAATGCATCTATTTACAAGCTGCTGATTTCCACCTCTTCTCTTTTTTTCTGGTTTGAAATTAAAATATTCTGCCATTGTAATTTCTGGAGTTTGCAGGCAAGTCTCAGTATTTCTCTCTCTCTTGTTTTCCAGCATGCCATCAGAAATACTGCTGAAGATATTTTCCTATTTGGATGCTGTGTCCCTGTTGTCTATTGGTTGTGCGAATAAGCGCTTCTATGACCTGGCCAATGACAAGTAAGGAAGAGGGAAGGTTTCAGTCATGCTACAGTTGTGTTTCCCTGATTTATCAGTTTTTCTAATTAAGTGTCTCTGATGCCAGAGCACTGATACGTGTACCTATGGGCAGTTAGTCTTCTGAAATTGCACTGCATAGCCCACAGTATATGTTGCATGGAATTCTAGCCGTGCAAGCCCTGTTGTTTAATGGGAGTTATGAGGCAAAAACTAAATCCAGTGCTTTGAAATGCTGCTATTAGCACTTTTTTTTGTTTTAAAATTTGCATATATTTGTTTGTATTCATATGCAACTGCGCAAACTTTTCTGCTCAGGTGGTCCTTAGTGGTGTGTCACCAGTAGCTTTGTGGAATTGTCATAGCTTTCATGATTTTGAAGTTCTACTTATTTAGGTCTTCCGTTAGGTTTTTGCAGAGGGATTGATTCAGTCAAATGTTTCACTAGTGGTTTTTATCTGTTTCTCTGTTTATCAGATTTTTGTGATTTCGAAATTGAAACAAAAGAGATGAAGACTGACACATTTTTTATAAGGATTGCTTATACCAAGTACACAAATTGCTCCTACCACTATCAGGATAATTTTGAGAAAGTATAAAGAGGGAGACCTGGGTTGATATGTGATAACTAGGATGTCTGGGTATCCTTTTTTCTCTCTAGGATTCTACTGCATTAATGTTGCTTGAATGAGAAAATGTTTTCCTATATAGGAAGTTGCTGCATTCAGCATGAATCTATTTCCCTTTATTTGCCAAAACTTGTACAGTCAGTTGGTTTACATTGGTATTGACACCTTTAGAACTGATGAATTTAAAGGGAAGACTGTAATCCAGATGTATGTTTTGAGGCTGTCAGCAGATAAGTGTAGATAAAAATTGCATAGTTGACACAAATTGTCTTAGTATGCGTTTTCCATTTCAGGGTGGTAAGGCATGATAAAATCACTGTGGCTGTTCAGGGCAAGAAGATTCATCTGCCTCCATCTTGATAATGTCTGTTTCCATTTTCTAATCTCAACAGAGATTAGTGTATATGCACAAATGGGATGTGGGGAAGAGATACTTTCCCTTATCTAGGAGCCTGACTGGTTCAGTGGGACCAGGTCATTTCTTCCTCATGGATTTCCATGGACTTTCTCAAGACCCTGAATCTTGTGGTGAAGGAGCAGAAGTTTTAATTGAAGTATCTGCATATTTCTGTGACAAATATGACCTTACTTTTTACGGAGGATATCTATTTTAGGATATTTCTGCTGTCCTGGATATACTGGGTGCTGTCCTTGATACAACAACACCATCGGTCTTCATTGTGTTATGTCTGTGCCACTTACCATAGTGATTTGTCTTTGGGCTGTTCAAAAATGTCTGCACTTGAACAGTTCCTTGGCACTGATGTCTTCAATATAACTGTTGAAGACAAGGAAATGTTTATGACCCCCCCATTTCTGCACCCTCCTTGCCCCAGCATGGCGTATTCCAGCCTTCCTATCATGCAGTGTGGGAAGTTCACATTTATGGTCTGCCTGCAAAAGTGTGAGGATTCTGATCACCAGCAAAACGTGCTTGTAAGAGGAAGTGAGAGCACAGGGAAAGGCCTTTTTGCCATTGTGGTCAAGTGATGACTGATGATGATGTGTCTGATTCTGGCATTTGAGTTAGCAGTAAAGGGTTTATTTGGCTTGTTGTAGTAATGTCCAGTAAGAGGCCTTGAGATGAGTATTAACAATTTGAGGCAAGAAGGGCGTGTATTCCGCTGTGAAAGAGGCGAACTTGTGCTTCTCTTTTGGATACCTTTTTGATTTGTCTGCCCTGAATTCTTCAGAAGTTGAGGATGAAGGGGCAGTGATACCTTCCTAAATGCTTGTGATTACAAGTCCTCTTTCATTTTCTCCTCTGTCTCCCTGCCCTAGCTGCATTTTTGAGCTTGAACTAATTTCTTTGATTGCACAACACTGTTTTGGGAAAGGAAGAAGCAATATGTAACTGAGAGTGAGGACAAGGATGGTAGGTATTTTTGATTAGTCTGTCTTCAGTCAGCTAAATTGCCTGAGTTTGTAACTTCAAAATGCAGGAAATGCCTACTACTAAGCTTTTTCTTTTCAGCATCATATGGTAAGATGTGGAGTATCTCCATGAAAGAAAGGATGTCTCTCTTGGGAAGGGGTTTCTAGTTAACAGGGGACTTTTTTGTAGGAGGTTATTTTACTGAACTTTTTAGGCTGATTAGGACCAGCTGGATGATGGCTCAGCTTCTCCTGATGATGGTATATTGAGGACATCTCTCGTTTGTTTTCATCACCAGATTGTTCTAAGCTGCGTTGGAGTTAAAAAATAATTTGCCCCCTCCATCAGAAATGTTTTATACTATCTGGTAACTTGGTTGCCTCTTCTGGTCTTAAAAGTGAACTATCTTAAATCTTTGCTTTATTTATGGGACCGTTCTTCATGTTCTCTTTCTCACCCCAGTTTTGGTGAAAGGAAGGTTGAAAGCTCATGTTGACTGTGAACCCACCTTTACCAACCATGGTAGCTTAATGGTCTGTGTGTTTTAAACACTTTTGTCTCAAAAAATGGCAGTGGGGCATTCTGTATATATCTGCAGAGCAGCAGGCTGGAAGGTTTTTTGCAAAATTCCTGAATATGTTTGCATCAATAATCAGAACCTGGCTCTCAGCATGTGGGGACTTATTTTAAGTAACTGATGAATTGAGAATGGTTTTGATGGGTAGGAGGCAGAGTGGGATGGATTTAGTCCTTGATTGCTTTAAGGAGAGGGGAAAATGCAATACAAAACATGCCAGTGTAAGTTTGCCTGGGGATAAGTGAGGACTGGTAAAGGTGATCTTGCTGATAAATGGTAGAAAATGTCTCTTGAGAATTTGTTTCCCTCGGTATTAATTTTCTTTAGTGCAGTTATGTAGATTGTCTGTCACTTTAAAATTAGAAAACTTATTGGAAATCTGTATTCACAGATTATTGTTTGAATTCTTGTAGCTTCCTGTACTCAATATTCCATGAACTGTGCTAGAGACACTGGGGTGTGGGGGGCTGAAATGTGACCTCAGTTTTCCTGGCATGAAAGAGATGAACCTATCATTACTGTCACATATTTCTTTGTCTTCAGAAATTCATGTCTTCTCTGAGCTTTTCCAAAGAGTGCAGAAGGGATTGACATGACATTGGTACCACCCAACGAAGGTGTTTCTAATTGTCTCCCTCCACCCCACTTTCAGCTGGATCTGTGTGAGAAACTTGAAGTGTACAGATTATCTTTGTTGAGTAAGAGGTATTAAAACACTTTTTCCACTAGCTGATTTTCTGTGAGGAGGATGCATCATTGTTTTGGGTTGGAATTTTCAAAATTTACTTCTTAACCTTTATCAGTTTTCACTTCCATTGCTGACTATGGCTATTCTGTCGCTGAGCTTCATCCTGGATCCCAGATTTTCAAGAAGACAGACAAGACTGGTTTTGTGCTAACATTATGCTCAGTGGTAGCTGAGATGTGCGTACAAAAAATTAAGTGACTATTCTTGAAATTTATTCCGCTCTATTTTTATTTTCAGTGGAATTTGGATGAAACTCTATTCCAGTTCTTTGCAACCAAAATGGACAATTCGGAAAATGAAATCTAAACAAACAGAAACTGTTTCTTTGGGCTGTGCTGCTCCACATGATAAAGAGCCTGGGTACTGGAAGAAAGAATACATCTTCAAACAAATATCTGCCTTCAATACTAGAGTAATGCGGCTTGTTAAACTTCTAGATCCTTATACAGGTCTTCCATGTAAAAACAAAGAAGCCATGAAGTAAGCAATGTCTTGTCACAAAGAGATTTCCTTGAGAGAAATGTACAAAATATTAATGACTTTGAGGGGATATAGAAATAGGGTATATGTATATCGTAATGGGAAGATATGATGATACTCTATAAATGACTGAAACTGATGACCATAAATAGCAATTAGTAGAAATTTAAAAATTCTGTTGAAAGCATAGTTTAAGTTTTGTCACTTTGGGATTTTTTTTTTTAAACACCCCTCTCACCTCTCAATTCCTAAATAACAGAGTCTCTGGCTTGCGTTGGACAATTGTTCTAAAGGACAAAAATGGAAAAGAACATTTAATAGAGAAGCCAAACCTATCATTTAAGGACACATCTGTTACCGTACTTTGGTATGGTACAGACTGGCCATGCTTAGACAACCTGTCAACCCTAAAATTGTTTGGAGTTACACCATTGCTTCCTGACCAAAGCAGACCACCCAACAAGAATGGGTGAGTTTTAACATAGGATTTTTGAGGATTTTTTGGGTGTAACTGGTTGATAATGTGTCTGTAGGAGCTATCTGACACTGGTTTGACTCAACAAGTTAACTCTTTGTTAGAAAACCTCCCTGTAGTATTTCTTCCTATGTTCTTCTCTTCATTGGTAGAGCTTGTTAGCAAGAAATAGTATAATCCAACCAGCTATGACATTAATTCATGGCTGAATTCATAGGTTAATGTAGCTACTGGCATGTGATAAGCAGACTGATAGGTTCTGACTTGGAAAGCTGAATTTAAGGCTTAGACACAAATGATCATGAAAGAAACATGTAAATCTAGGAGAATTTATTGTGAGAAGTTTAGCTTGGAAATGTTCATCAGTATTTATATGGCTTCAGTCAGGTAATCTGTTGTTAAAATTTGTTTTCATCTGATAGGTGTATATGTGAATTTAGGGAACTTGGTGTTTAACTATATGTGCAATCTTGAGTGCGTGCACATAAAAATGACAGTCCGCAGTGTATCCGTTCTTTTATAACTTAAATGTGTACAATAGCTTTTGTGATTGCATTCTGAGAAGATATTGAAATGAAAAGTGTGTATTTGAGGTATTTGGTTGCTGTCAAGGAATTTTGCACACATTAGGGTCTAAATGTATAGTATGTGCAATATCAGCTACATGGTTCTTACACAAAGTCCCTAGCCATAGAGCTATGAAAAGAGAAAATTGTTCACCTACAAAACATGATTCTGGTTCCCCAACCAGAAGCAAAGTATTTGCTTTAAAAAAACATAAATCAAGAGTAGCCTTTTGTATAAAGTCAGCTGAACAAGTCTTGCAGTCAAATTATGTGGGAAATGTTGTTTTACCAAGATGATGATTCATATGTAGAAAATAAGAAAGAGAGCTTACAGGCAGTTGGTGTATTTATTTCACAGAATTTTGTATAGATGAAGGTAGTGGTTTCACCAATTTCAGTATATCAGTCTTAAGATTATAAGGCAGTAGTGCAGGGACAAGCCTGATTGACTTACAGATGGAGAGGGTTGATGTTGATTATGATGTTGTTGGTGAGACACTGGAATATGTTGTCCAGAGAGGTTGTGGATGCCCCATCCCTGGCAGTGTTTGGTGTAGTAGTAGGTGAAACCACAGTGATACTGTTGTGAAATCTAGGAACTGTTTTGAATATAGTAAGAGCATAAGTCTGAAAAGGGTTTTAGACTTCTTTCTTCATTATGAATAGGTAATGCAAGCTCTACTTTCTGCTCTTTTTTTTTTAATGCGTCATTAGTTAATAAGAATCTCCATAAACTTTTATTTAAGCGTGTTTTGGAGCTAAATGGCTTTAATTATAGGCAAAATATAGAAAAAAGTTCTAAAAAAGGAAAGCTTCCTCTAACACAAACTTTTAATTTATTGTATGTACGATTTGATCCTTTCCTTTGAATTTTGCTTCTGTGGAAGAAAAATTTACCTTAGTAGCTTGCTTCACACTTATAAATGTTCAGTGATTTCATCTAGTACCAATAAAGCATGGAAAAAATTGTAAAGTAATTCTGTGATATTTTGAAAAAATGGGCAAGCACATAAGTTCTTTTTTTAAAGAGTGTTTTGGAAGATCATATAGTGGTTTCTGCTTCTTTTCTTGTTAGGGGTTGAGATCCTGCTAGTACACTGTAGTTGTTTGAATGTATAGTTTATGGCTCTGCATGCCAAATGCTTTCAAAATCATTCTCATCATGTGCTGTTGGTCAGATGTAAGCTAGTCAGTTAAAAATTAAATTAGGCTGAACTTTTGCATGCATAAGGAGACATAGCCTTTTTGCTACATTCTGTATGTTCTTTCCAAAGACCTCGTCGATTTTCCTTGATTGCTGAATACCATCTTGCCAATCTGACTGAAAGTAATGTAGCAGTTGGTGCTGATGAGCTTGTTCAGCTCTTCGCACTGAATTCAGGACTGTTGGTAGGAATTTGGAAGGTAAGATAACATTTTGTTTCAGTATTTTATTATGACTTGAAGGAACTGTTCTGTTTTTTTTTGCTTTGTAGTTTGGGATTTTGGGAGGGTTTTTAATTTTTTTTCCTTTGGGTTTTGTAATATCTTTTCTAAACTAGTAACAACCAAATGCATGTTGGGACAGCTAGCAGATGATTTCTTGTGTTCTAAAAGCTGTCACAGGAGTATATATACTTTTAAAAAAGTTCACTTCTAATTCAAAGATCAGTTATGTAAGATACTATATTAGATACTGTGTTCAGTTTTATTTGTTTTGCAGTCTTCACATGCCTGAGTTTGATAACCTAGATTAATTTTAAATAGAATGGTTTGAGGACAGATACGCTTCTTCCTCTGATTCGTGCCGTGCCCTGTCCACATCACTCAAAGTGATGAGTTTCTACATGGCAATTTAGCTTTAATCTACATCACCAGATAGCTGTATGCTGCTCCAGCAGTAGAAATGCTTTAAAGTGTGCCCTTTTGGGGGTATTACATTCTTGGTAGTAAGAGTCTACATTAAGCATTTAGCCTGTGTAGGGTGGGTGTGGAGATGAATGTCTTTAGAGGGCAGTACAGAACATCTGAAGTAGGCTTCTATGCAAAAGGAATCGGCATCTTTGTATGGAATGCACTGGGACTTCGATGTTTGCCTGTAGCTACGTATGGCTGGATACTGTGGAAGGTATCTCAGGTGTTCTGCTCTTGATCTGAATTCAGAGGTGGCAGCCCATTCTTCCTCCCCTCAGCCGTGTTATTGACATAGGCTTATCCCATTTGGCACTGGCAAGGAACTTTCCTCAGGGAGCCTGTGAACAGTTCCTCAAAGTTGTGTCTAATTTCCAGCTTCAAACGTGCTGCCTCAAATATGCACAATCACCAGAGACAATGTTTAAAACCACAGAAGGACTATTTCTTTCACTCTTACTTAAAGGTAAGACTGAAAGTCCATTTCCTAGAAAACTTGAGACTGGCTGCCCTGCATAAGATTGTTACAGGTTGTCTGAGTCTGTGAAAAGCTCTGATAAATCTACAGGCATTTGTCTTGTATCTTCAGAAATTTAGTAGGCTGGTGCCCCTGTGTTGGCTCTATGGTCTTGCTCATGCATTGGCTCCTCCCATGACTGAAAAGAGAACTTTCAGCACCTGCAAATGGTTCAGTCATATCTAAGTTCTTCAGAGTTGCTAAGAATTGAGTGCCTTGCTCTAGTATATTTTCCCTGCTTGCTTTTCTGAGCAGCAGTTCTTATTCTTTGTGTAGGCGGAGTAATACTAGGTAGTTAACTGTCAGTGGGTGTAATAATTGTAAATGCCACATATCTTGGTTTTTTGCACATAGCTGCGTAACAGAAACCAAGAACAGGTTACGTGGGCCTCCTGGTATTTGGGTAAAGAAAGACTGAGAAACTATGTAATTGATAAATCTCCCTTGTTATATCTTTTATAGCTGCAATTTTGCACTATGAAAATACAGAACAAGTTAAGAAGCCAAAAGTTTGATTAGAGGATGTCATTTTCCGGTAACCCAGAGAGATGAAAACAGTAGTTACCTACATTTCAGGAACGTAATAGACTTTTGGCAGTGAATAATTTTGCTATTGACTTATGTGTTTGTAAATGTAGGACTTACAAAATACATTTAAAGAAAAAAAGCTGACATCCTAGCATTCTGTGTTTTTGAAGTAAATACATACCTCTGTCTCTGTTTAGTTTTCCCATTGATGTTTTCTTTGACTGTATAGGCATCTATAGAAGGTTATGCCAATGTTTTCCCAGGAGCACATAATCTGGTGAAATATCTGAGGTTTTACTTTGAAAGTCACCATTTCTATTGAATAATTCTGTATCCCTCACTGATGTTAGCCCTCTTTAGAAATAGTTCCTTACATATGAAAGTAAACTTGATGCTTCAGTAGCTGGGAGTAAGTGCTGTTTGATTCTGTTTAGGTAACTATTTTAAAGTGGTTAAATAGAAGCTAGGGAAGTACAATTTTTGGATTGCTCTCATAACTTTTTGCCCTGGCATAGTTAGTTTCCCTCTCTTTCTCCATAATATAGAAATGCTGTAATCATTTATATATATTCTGTACTCTTGTGAAAAGACAGTAAAGATTTTAGGAGTCCAAGTGTTAGAGCAAGCCATTACTAACATTATTACAGTAATTGGCAGAGTAATAAGCAGCAGCATTTATCTGTGAATTTTAATGCTCAGAAAGACCCTGTGAAAAAAAGAATTTCCACATAAAATACATCTACTTTAATTAACTTTTCAGGAGAAAAATGAAATTGCTTTTGTTATGGCAAGTCTTCATTATAATCAACTTCTTGAGAGAAGCATTTTGGGTTCTTCTACTGCGTAAGTTTGCTTTTCCTTTGTGGGTAATAAAGATAACCTTTTGAATAAAGCTTTGAGTTTTACAGTTAAAATTGGCTGCCAGTAAGAGGTTTATATTTAGGCAGTAATTAACTATTCTTGTTTAATATAAACAAGTTACAGTAACTATATACAAAATCGTAGAAGCATTTTCATACTAAGATACTGCCATTGTTATGCTATTAAGGAGATAATTTAATTATACAAGTGTACTGATACTTGCTGTATTGAGAAAGTTAGAAATACACAGCCCATACTTTCTCCCTTTGCACAAGCAGTCTTTACTTCCTCTTCCTATCTGAAACAGAGAAAGAAAAGAGAGACACATTTCAGGAAGTAGGGAAGTAATCTTCCCTACTGTGTAACAGCAGGGGGAAATTCTGGTAAACTGGTGAGGTGCATTTATCTTTCAGTCCTATTGAGAAACTAGCTGGATTTCCTATGAAGTGTTTGTGTATGTATATATTGTAATATATTATATAATACAATACCTGTTTATACACTGTAAACTGTTTAAAAAGATGGATTTTTTTAGCTTTAGAATATTATTTGGAGAATTTAGTTTTCCCTTAGCTTTCTGGTCTGATACTGTTGTATCTACCAGTTGTCTTAGGTGCCCACTGTGGCTCTTCTCATAGAAGGTGAAAATTTAACACCATCTCCCTTAGTACCAAATTGGATCCTATGTAGAAGCTACTCAGTTGCGTCTGGCATTTGGTCTCTTCAGGTCATTTGTGTTCGGTAGTTACACATCTAGTTAGGCACAAACAAGATTATTCCAATAATTGCTATTTCAGAGAAGTTTCTAGCAAGTGGGCTTTTAGATTTGTAGTTACGTTGACGCTTTTTTTTCTCTTTTGTAGACAAATCCATGTTTTGAAGTTTAACAGATGTACCTTTTAAAGTTGACTGCCATATTTTCTGCCTTTGGCTAGGCCAAACAGCTGATCAGCAGTATTAGACACCGTATTAACTTAAAAGAAGCATAATGAACTGGAGATGTTTGATTTCAAAACTCTCTCAAGATGATACTCTCAGTGTAGGGCTATGTATTATATCTCTTTCTATTAAACCATCTCCTGTTGCTAAATTATGTTTTTTTTTCAAGTCAATATGCCCCTCCACCTAATCAACCTTTACTGGATGATAGTGACCCAGAATATGGACTCCATGACTACAGTCTGCACCTGGATCTGCATGGCAGAAGCTGCATGTACCTGTGTGGAACATTCAGGGGCCTCTTCTGCAGAAAAGGTAAAGTTGATGGAACAATAGTGTCTGTTTTAAAAATGATCCCTGCTGTTATATCTTTCCTTCTTGTATCCAGTGTCTCTGTTTTAAGGGGAGAAACTGAAATGGAGTTACAAGAGTAAGTGATCTTTCTGTTTGCTGTGTGGCTTCTTTCTATCTGTGTGGCACTTTGTGTGGCGTCCTAAGCCTGCTCTGTAGGAAGTCTGCCCACTGTTAGAGTAGCAGTGTCAGGCCTGGGCCACACATTCTGCAGATTGTCAGGGTATTTTCTTTTGCTTTGATGCTGCATTAATAATGCAGTGGCACAGCTTTTGGTGCAGGTTGATGTTTCTTCCACTTGTATTTTAAAAAGGAGAGACAGTTTGTCCCCATGCATTTTGGAGACTTGTTTCTGTAGAATTCTCCTCAAGTATACTTTGGGTGCACTGACAGATTAAATATATAAATATATTTGTAGAAGTTACTGTGAACTTTAAGATTTATGGTTTTTATTTCGGTGAGCTTAAGGTTACCTATTCTGGCATCCTTTCATTGTGTAGTAAACTATTTCAGTCATTGTTTTTAACTGCTGCTTCATTCTATTCTCAGAACTTCTTTTCATGAGACATGATTGACCATCCTTGTTGTTCTTGTACTGCTCAAACTCATAATTGTACTGAAGTTTTGCGAAGTATGGGGGATCTCTCTTGACGTAACTTCAACATAACTTTCTACAGCTATACAGCAGTCTTTCTGTAAGCAGAGACAGATTTAAATATTAAAATTAAACACTGTAATTAATTTAATTTAAAATTAAGTACTGTAAATTAATTATTGCTCCTCAGTTTTTTTTAATTCCGGTGCTGCTGGCTGTCCTGTGGATTTCAGAAAATACTGGTTGTTAGTCAGTAGAGGGCGCTGTTGTCAGGCGTGAGTGCTTTTACAGGACTACAGAATTTCCCTGTGATTTGGTTTGGTTTTTTCGTTTGTATTTGGTGATTCCAAGAACTGTCATTTATACTGTAGCCCTGTGCAGTGTGGTGTGTTGTAGTCCTTGAACATGAGATATACATGCTTTCAGATTCCAGAACGGCTCCAAGCTTGAATTAAAGGAATACTTCTAAGGCTGAAACTTCAGCGAAAGTCTATGCGTGTAGCAAGAAATCTTACCTGAAGTGTTGTGCTATATAGGAGTCCTCTTTATGTTGTCAAAAAAAATGATCTTCTCAAAACTGGGCAGAGGGCTGGGCTTTTGGGGTTTTTTTGGGTTTTGGTTTTTCTTGGGTTTTGGTTTTTCTTGTTTAGCTGAATATCATGTTTTGTTTTCTAAAATTAAAATGTTGTGCTCCTAGAAGTACAGTTGCACAAGAAAAAGTATTATGTGGCACACTTCTTTTCTTGGTATCACTTTTTTGCTGCTCAGAAGCTACTGCCACAAAAAATTAAGCTGATGTTTATGCAAATTGTAGCGAAGGTCCATGAGCTACAGTTATGATGCCATTTCACTTTGCAAGTTACAGAATCTGTTTTATTCTCACGAATGTTTTCTGAATTGCTTTGGTTTTGTGACCTTCAGCAGTATGACAGCCACCAGATTCTGGTCTCACAGGACATCAGACAGCAGAAGCCATGGTTCTGCAGGCAATAAGCTCATTTGTCATCTAGTCCCTTCCATGTGCTTGCACAATAATTCGTTTTGGAAAATGCTTGACTTCCTCCAGAAATGGTGTAGGGAGGCAGCTTATGTCTGCTGTCACATTTTTAATTGTAATTTGTTGTTCATTTTGCTCTTTCTGGTAAACATGGTGTTGCTGAATGTGGCCAGGTTTGTAGAGGCTAGTTGGGTTTGATGGTTTGTGCTTTGTTTTTAGGTGTCATTCTAATAATACTTTGTCATATCTCTGGGAGGACTCTAAGGCCTGGAGGTCTGCAACATACTGAGAAGTCTTGTTATTTCTTAAAATGCTCTACCCAATCCAGTTTATGCCCATGGCAGTTTCCACGACTTGGGATGCAGATCCGTTGTCAGCTATTATACTGTTTTTTTACTTATTTATTGGTTTTCATTAGGAAGCTCTAGGTATTCCTAGGTTACCAGAGAATGCCGATTTGTATTCTGCAGAATAACTGATTTATTTGTTGGAGTTCAATTTTTATCTGCCTTTTGTTAGTGTCTGTTAATATTGTGCTTCATTTTACTACTCTATTTTCAATTGTTTTTGCAGAATTCTTAATATTAAATTAAAAAAGGTTATATCACACTTTATTGAACCAAGCAGATGGTGTATATAGCTTTAGATTTTTTTTCTGTTATTAATATTTGCATTACAGTAACTAGCTGTTTTATCACTGTTTTGGTTGGATTTTAGCATTTTATTTTATGCTCCCTTTCATGTAAACAGAATTGGTAATATGGTCTTATTGACAGATACTCTAGGGTGAATATGCTAAATACTTTCTAATGAATTGAAAATATTTAGAAAATTTTCCTGGTCTTCAGGAAGATATGACAGGCTTTTCATACGACTCACAGAAGCCACGGATCTAGCTTCTTAATAAACATTCTTGAAACGTATTTATCTAGGTTTTCAACTTTTTAAGCACAGCTTTGTAGCCACATGGTAGTTTAAGCTTTGGCTTTTCAAAGTAATTTCTTGTTGATGTAAATTGATAAGTTGTGCTTGCAAAATCTAAGGGGTGATTTTTGTGTGTTTAGAGAGCTTTTAAGATTTCTTTGTAAAATTTAATATCAGGCATTTGAAATGTTTTGCTTGACCTTGAAGATTGATTAACAAGTTTAAATAACCGTTTCAGCATGGTAAGGCTGGTGGTTGGCAGCAGAATTAGTGTTAAGCACAGCTTTTCTTCAGAATATACCAATCAAATTACAACTTGCAACAAAGGCTTAGTTAGCAAAACAAAGGTCCTTGGCTTTTAGCTAAAATAAGGGCTTTTGAACTATTGTTCTATTTGCTTCTTTTCCCTGAGGTTTGTCTACATGATATATGTTCTCTTTATTGGTATTACCTTTATTTGGTAAATATTTTAAAATATTTGTTCACTGTAACTTACTCTGCTTCTTGGCTGCTGTACGTGTCTTGCATAAACCCAGGACTACAGATAATGAAACAAAGTCTGGATCAGCCTGAAGAAAGCCCTGTCCAATTTGCTTCCTCTTTTTTTTTCTCTTGGCATGTTTAACATAGCTTGTTCTGCCCGTTAACTTCGCTTTCTCATCTAACTGGGGTGAGGAAGGGGCGATTGCAATACTTAGCCTTCAGGTTCTTGCTCATTTCTAGGCAGACTTTTTCTTTCTTCTGAATGTAAGGACTGTAATGGAGCTTTTATATTTTAAAGACAGTGAAAAGACTGGATTAACTAACCCATGAATAATTAGCCTTCAGATGCCTGGTCTGTTACCTATTTCTGTTCTGACTAAAGTTAAGAAGTAACTGCAACACACCTTAGCCAGCTGATCTAACTAGCAGTGCTGTATTAATGCCATGCAATAGTAGTCATGTCCTGGGCTTCATTAATTTATTAGCAGAATGCTTTTTTTAGTCCATTTTTATTCCATTCAAATTTTATTTGGTTTGAATGAGCAAGAGAAATAGCCTGTTCCATTCAGATTGGAATTGTGGACTACAAAGTAGTCCTTTGGAAAAAATGCTTGTTGACTCATTTGAAGTCTCCTGTTCCAAGTCAGCCTGTTTTCAGGTCTCTTGTATAAAAGCTCAACTTTAAATGTGGGCTTAGTCAGTAAACTATTTATCTAAGATATTTTTACCTTGAATGAAATCTTGTCATTGAATTTGATTTACTGAGGTTTGGAAATCTGAACCATTTGGGCAGGTATCAACTTAATGGCCTTTTTCCACTTTGAGCTGGATCCTGGAATTGAATTCTGCTTACATTTTTCTCACTGGGTTCTTTTGGACTTCACTGCGAGGACAGTGGGTGTCACGGTCTGGAGGATTTCATTTTCCTTCAACTGTACCAAATATTTCCTATGAAATATTTCCTCGGCATGGTCATGCTGGTTTCACTGTATTCACACTCCTATTCCAGACAGTGTATTGAAAAACGTGCAGCTGCTGTCCTCTGTCATGTGCTGGGCTGCTTCCTCCCTGGAGTAAGTATTCTTTGGACTCCCAGCTGGTGACTGATGCCTTTCCAGCACTGTTTTGTGGCCAGCCATGTCATGGGAGTTGCTTGACTCTACCAATTCAGAGAAGTTTCTGGCCTCTGTGGTGAAGTGTGGGCTTTCTTTCTCCATTGCTGCCTCCTGCTAACTGCTTTAAGCAGCCCCCAAGCAGAGGTTTTGCTGCTGCTGTGCTCAGGCTGCAGTCATTTAACTCAAAGCCAGCCTTTCTGATGTTGCTTTTTCTGTCTGCAGCCTCATGCTGCTACTTGGGCTTGATTGAAGGAGAATCACAGGTAAAACACTTCTCTCTTCTTTAATTTCTGTCACTTGCATCTTAAACCTCTACAAGCCCCTTCACTTGTTACCTTACCATCCAGGGCCTGCTACTGGATCCTGACAAGCATTATGTTCCTGGGAATTTCTCCTCTCCTTTCCTATCTGTCTCCTGCAAGTGCTAGATACTTTCTTTTTTGGATTGAGGTCTCTAGTGTTTTTGTTTTACTCTTTCCAGAGAGTATCTCTTGTTCACGGAAACTTGTTTAAGGAATGTCCTACTAAGAAATCTGCTTGTGTTGTGATGTGATGCTTTTATTTTCACTTTTCTTTGCAGTCAGAGATCATATTCGCTATGATGTACCCCAAGTTATAATTAGACTGTTGAACTCCCTGGTTAATTTTCCTTCTCTGATAGCAAGGGGAAAAGCAACAATTAAAAAAAAGTCTATCTCTTCTGAGAGGAGAGGAAGAGATACCAAAGAAATATGGTTACATATAGTAACAAAAAAATCACAAATTATAATAATTCTGTTTAAAAAAAAAGGGAGTCTTTGGAAAGCTATTTAAAAAATTAAGAAACCCATAATTTAAAAACTTGATTCAAATCCAAGTAATACTTCATGTCAATTTAAATGATGCATTATCCTTTCCAAGGAGGAATAGTTATTTGTATACCCTTCGTACTGGGTTATTTGAGTTTCCAGTCAGAGCTGAGAGATTTAAATACTTTGAAAAAAACGGGTTGGGGGAGTTATCTCATAGTTTATTTTGTGTGTTAGTGTTGAGCTTGACTTTTGGTGAGTGGGCAGTGGTGGAGGCACTGGTGGCATGAAATTGAAATGTTGAATTTGGAATTTACTCCTTGCATCCTTGTGTTGGTTCTTTAGGTGGCATTCCTATTTTTGTACTAAAAAATACAAAAGAATTTTTAGCTGCTGTTTATACGGTGGATCACAGAATCAAAGCCCCGAACTGCAGCTTAATTCCTCTATAATGTGCTTGGTATCTAGCTGTTGGTGTATGCCAGGGTTTCTTATTGGTCAGTGGGAGGAAAAGGACATGGAGAGAAGATAAGAGAACATTTGCAGTGTACGTGGGCTGAATTTGATTTATACATCTATAATGTTTCATTTTGTGTATATTTCAGGTGACATTGAAAATGGATACCTGAGGCTCACAGTTGTAAGCTTGAAGGATAATAGGAAGCACTTGCCTATTATTGGGACGCTTGGCATATGCTGGGAAACAGATGTGTTTAAAGGCCATGTAAAGGTCAGACATATTTTTTTATTTCTGGAAATGCTTATCTCAAAACAGAATTAGGTTTGTACATCCTAATTACGCCAATTTTTAAACAATTTTTTGGTTTGTAGAAAGTGTCTGTAACTAGACAAAAAACTATCCTAGTATTAAAAAAAAATGTGAATTTTGAGGAAAAAAGTTTTCTCCTTTCTCTCATTGAGTCTTGATTGCATGATAGACCTGTTATGTGTGTGTGATTACTGCAGTGCTTTCCACTCAGCAAAGATGCTGTGACTGACTAGCCTTGCTTGGAAATGCTGGCCAAAAATATGTACTGCAGATGTACTCTTATACTTTTTGTGGGTTTTTTTTTTTTGGTTTGGTGTGAGTTTTGGTTCTTGTTGGTTTTTTTCTTTTGTTGTTTTTTTTTTTTGTTTGTTTGTTTGCTTGGGGTTTTTTTGCAAGCAATAAGCCTTGAACCACTGGGGAAATATTCTGCAGTTCTGTGCTGTGTATGCAGCGAAAGTTAGAACAGCAGGGGAATGTTAAAATGCCAGCAGACACGGGCAGAAACTGCAGTCCACATCCACACAGTCAGCACCTAGCTCGAGTCGGGTACCTCGGTCAGCTGGATTAACTCTGTATTTAGGGGAATGCTCACACATTCTATTGGATAAAATTCCTAACAAAGTTTCTCAAACAAAGTTTCGGAGTAGTTCTATAGATTTTGCAATAGTGGTGAAGACGCATGTTTTTAAATGTAGTTCATCAAAATGAATATTTCAGAAGTCCCAAAAATTCTGATAAAATGTAATTTAAGCACTACTGAAAAATGATCTAGTTCAACATGCGATTTCCGTTTTGGCACTTCTTTTGAAAAAACCCTCAAAATTAATAAAACTGTGTTTCTGCCAATCCTGTATAAATGTGGAAAGGAGTACTGTTTGATAACATGATACTTTCTTACCCAGGCCTGTAGTGACAAAACAAGGGACAATGTTTTGAAACTGAAAGAGGGTAGATTTAAATTGGACGTCAGAAAAAAAAGTTTAAAATTCTTTCTCCATGCTGAGCATGGTGAGGCAGGGGAGTCGGAATTAGAAGACTTTTAAAGGTCCCTTCCGACTCAAATAATTCTAGGATTCTATAGGATTAACAGCTGCTTGTTGGATTTTTTTCTTCAAAATAATCATGAGTAGCACACAGGAATTTGGGAAGTTACCTGTCTGAGAAGAAAGAGCTATGGCTGCACTCAGTGTTTTAGTCTCTCTCCTATGTGCTTACAACATTAATTATACTGAATATTTGTTTCTAGGACAAAATAAAGAATACAATATTCTTTTTTAAACCCCCCCCCATTTTGTGGTTACAGATTGAACATGTCAACATATAGGTGTGGTTTGAATTCAGTGTGGCTTTTAACATAAGTCTCTAAAATTCTTAGAACATGTGAAGGCCAAATAACATCAGGCACAGAACCAGGGCATGCCACTACTTTGAATTTATTTGAATTCTTCTCAATACTCTTAGGAAAGCTAAAAAACGCCAGTGATTTTTGGGCACTTCTGGCTATTCTTTTTATAAAAAAATTAATTGCTGCTATTTAGAAATTGTCATGGCTTAGGAATGGTATTCTCCAATTTAGTGTTCTCACTGCAGCCACTCCAAATCACACTCTGCTTGCTCGCTCCCCACTCCCTCTCCCCTGTGTTGGGCTAGAGAGGAGAACTGGAGGCACAAAAGGATAAGATCAAAGGTTGAGATAAGAACAGTTTAGTAGAAAGAGCAATGAGGTACGAAAATGGAGAGTAGCAGCAACAATATTAATAACAAGAATGTACAAGAGAGGCGAGTGATTCACATGCAAATGCTTACTGTGGAGCTGAATCTGACCGTACCACACTACCCCGACCAAGAAGAAAGCCCTTCTTCCAATTCGGGAAATGAGGTGAGGTGGTATAAATCAACTCTGTGTCCTAGCCACGCTCCTGCCTGGCTACTGCAAAAATTACCCTGTCCTGACCACAACCAGAACAGGAAGGCGTGGGAAGATGCCCACCAACCCAACACTCAACACTACCCTGCTTTACTTTTCATAATTGGCCTTTTATATGCAAGTTGTCAGACCAGAGGATAGTAGTTCTTTATTGTTTCTAGTGATTCTACAGCTCATATAAGTTTATTACATCATCATTAGGTTTGGTTTGAATTTTGTATTTTCAGCATAGTCTACAGTAAAAAGCTTAGGAAAACTGTATGTATCATATTGCCTCATGTTTGTGCCATCTGCTCTTGTTTGATTTGAAGTAAAGTAATAGTGAAAGCAATATTAGAGCAACAGAAGCACAGCTATGTAGTACAGAGAAATAAAGCATTCCAAATCTGTTTTTTGGCATGGAATATGTGGTGTTGATTTGTTTATGCTTTTGGAGCATAGATACAACATAATTAAGATAATTTGATTCATTTAGTGATTCAGAACTCATGAGAATAAGTAACAGCTGATACTAACAATGACACACAACTCCTATGCTTTCAAGGGATATGTGAAACTATCAATTTGCAAAGACCCAAGAATTGGCATTAGCATTTTAAAAATATGTAGTTGTGTAATGTTGTAAAGAATTTTTTTCAAGAATTTGTGAAAGGAGGAGTTGCATGAAGATTATTATTATTACCTTTTTGGGAACCAAAGCTATGAACCATTCAAAAAGTATTGTATACCTTCCTTTTACAGCTGGTATGGAAAAGTAACTGTGTGTGCTACCTTGGGATGCCAACATTGCTGCATTCACACAGGTTTAACACCAGAGTTTAACTTAGGTTGCTTTCTCATATTGAAAGGAATATCATTATTTGAATGGTAAAGTAATTAATAATTGAGAAAAACAGCTGTTAAGGGCTTAAAAATGTTCAAGAAATGTCTGATTTGGGTTGGCAGGGGTACCTTCTGTAGGACAGCTTTTGATGTCTGTAGGTTGCAGTTTTGATTTTTCTAGGAAACCTCTAAGTATTTGTTGCAGTAGTCAGTGAAGCACTACCAATTATATTTTGAATTCATACAAAACTCTCTGAACTCTTGATATTTCTCCTAAAATCAGGAACAGATCTACTTACTGTGCCATGACATAGGGAAATAATCTCTTCTGCTTGTGTTTGTAGGACTGCTTCATGATGGATCTGACTCTGTTGGATGAAACTGGAAAGCCCTTCTGGTGTTTTAGTGTTCCAGTTTACATGGAATTGTCTTCCAAGGCATCTGGCCTTTATGACTACATGGGTCATATCTATGCTGCAGACTATGCAGATTCAGAGGGTAAAGTCTGTGTTGAGTTGGTATGGTTGGAAGAAACCAAGGAATATATTATAGTCAGTTTGGTGCTTTATGTAAGCACCAAAAAGGTAAATAGCTGGTATGGAACAAATTACTGACTTAATTAGTCACGAATTTCCTTGCTTTAAAAACCAAACCAAACAAACAACCACCTCCAACAAAAATCACAATAAACCTTTGATGCTTGACACCAACAAGCAAGACTGTTCCTGCAAGTTTTTCAGTAACAAGTGCAGTTGCGTAATTTTTTTTAATAGGCAGTTGAGGGACCGAAGACACGTATTGATATAAATGAGAGTTTTTCCTCTCTGTTGAATGGTTAGTCTGTTTCTTATACTGGGTCTAGTGAAATTATTTTTAGGAAGATTTTTCCTTATAGACACTTGTTACTATGGTTAAGGAATTGCTGCTTTTGAGAGCCATGCTGTGAAGATGCCTTACCTTATATAAGCTACACTGTTTTTGAGAACATTGACTTTTATGCCTAGTAATAAAACAGCATGTGTGCCGTTCTCTCCAGGTTTGTTGGAGTGTTATTGGTAAATGACAAGTTTTAATAAATGTGTTTTGTTAAAGACTTTCTTTTTCCTCACTTTTCCCAGAAAATACTTAATTTATATGTATTTTAGTGAAGGATTGAAAAGGTACATGGGAAGTCAGATCTGAAAAATATGTCAGTCAAGGCATTTGTTAAGAAATTCATGTGTAAATATATATTAATGAAACTTCTTTAAATTCTTGTTTGTTCTGTTTTCCCATATTCTAACCTTCTGTCTGATTTGAGCCTAGACACTTGCCTTACATATTGGCCTGTGAATAAGTGTCCCAATTATCAGCCAACCTGAGCTGATGTCTGCTCTTACTGAATGTATGTAGCATTCAGTTGTTTCAGAACAATGCCTATCTGATACTGTTTGTCTAACAATACATATTCATATAAAAACTGAATGTGTGTGCCTGATGAATAAGTGTCCCAATTATCAGCCAACCTGAGCTGATGTCTGCTCTTACTGAATGTATGTAGCATTCAGTTGTTTCAGAACAATGCCTATCTGATACTGTTTGTCTAACAATACATATTCATATAAAAACTGAATGTGTGTGCCTGATCTTTCCAGTTCCTTGGAGTAACGTTAGAACCAAACTGTTTACTCCCTATATTAAAAAAAAAATAAATAATTATGTGATATTGGGACTCCAGTGTCTTTACATAGTGAGGATATTGCTGAGTGATCTGACTTTGTTATGGTAATGATTTCCCTAAATTCTCTCTACTTTATTTGTTAGCATAGATTAATTGGTTTGTGCAAGCACTGTCAATACGTAAGCACTTATCTTGTATGCTACAGAGATAGTAGGAGATAGATGCTACAGCCAGAGAGTTGTTTATTAATGTAACTTTCAAAGACAATAAGTTGAGGCTGATACAGTTCTAGTTTGCCTTGAAAGAAGCAGCAGAAATATTGCTGTGTTTGTTTGTTAGCCAGACTAACAAGAATGATCAGCTGCATTTTGTCTCCTTTCTTACTGGCTGCTGATGGGGACAGGGATCCCTTGAAGTCATATAAATGTTTTAACAAGTGGACTGGGTGTGATGAATGCCAGAATGACAGACAGGGAAATTCACAAACAAGTGGCACAGACAAGTGGCCAATCTAGATTTTTGTTTTTGCCTGGATTTAGTCTGAGGTACCACCTTTAGCAAGGAAACGGTAGCTCAGTCCCAAAGTCTTCTCAGTCACTGGTCTCACTGCTAAGCCTGTGAACAAAAATGTAGAATTGTTCTGGCTATGTTGCTTCTTTGAGATGTGCAAGTATGTTCTCTGCCCTGCTATGAAGCTGCTAAAGTCAACGGGCCCCCAAAGCAGCCATAAAATGGTAAAAGGTCAGTCACTGCTCATTCTAGCTGAATTTTTATTGTATTTCCAATGTTTAAAAACCCCTGGGATTAGGGTTTTTTTTAGTAAAAGTAGAGCACTTCCTTTAACAAACAATTTCAATTTCTAAAGCATTTGATTATTCTATACAACTGAATATTTTGTAGAAAATTCTGGTGTCATTGTTGGAAATGAAACAAGAGAGTATTCTGTCCCTACCCCTGGCAGGCTAATCTAGCAGCCTGAAAGATTACTAACTGAATTGATTAGGATGAGAATAAGTCTTTAGAAGCACTGTCAACCTAAAAAGTGATACAAGGCAGAACAGTTTCCTCAGGTTATTGCTAACTTACTTCTGCTGTTCATAAGCAACATGTGTATTCACCAAACCCAAGCAACTGTTTCAAGATCTTAAAAAATGGGCCCAAGTCTTGCAGAGCTCTTCTCATGCATCTTCACAGAGCATAGTTGTGTCCTTTCTGAAGATATGAAGGGTGTGTCCTGAAATAGGCCTTAGATGGACCTAAACTTGATATAGTATTTATGCCACTCATTTGATTTCAGCTGACAGTTGCTTTTAACTTGCACAACAGAAGCAAATTCAGTAGCTACCGCCTGTATGATCAAACCTGGTAAGTTACATATGCCTTAACTCAAGCTTCCGTTTCTTCAACTTGCATCTTCCTTTCTTTGTATAAGTAAGGACATACACTGAACCTCCACAAAGAAAAGGGTGTATAATAGGTAAACTGCACTGGCCTGTTTCATGAAAGAAGGCATCTGTTCTAAAAACTGACACTTCGATAAAATCTTCATTTAGTCTTCTAAGTCCCCTTTTATATACCTGGTGCAAAAGATGGTAGGGTGGGTTGCATGTACCACTCTGCAGGAAAAGATTCTTGCTGTATAAAAGACACTTGTTTGAACAAACAGGAAAATGGAAGGAAAAATGGAGGCACCAGTTGAAATCTGATAATGAAAATACATAACTGGTCATGATAATAAGCCTTACAGCTAATTTTTCCTTTAATACCTCAGGATTTCTTGTAGCTGCTTTTAATAATTTTGTAGGTGTTACATACTGAAGACAGGACAATGTGCTTGTTGTAATTTTATCATTTATACAAGTAGTAAGACAGTTTCTGCGAGAGGATGTATAAACACTTTCAGGGTAAAGGTTTTACTTATATTTGTGTGCTTCGTGTCCCAACTCATCCAATTAAAAACAGCAGTCCCTAACAACTTCTAACTGTGTATGTTTAAGTACTCTGCAACAGACAGAACTGTAATATTTTTTAAAGGGTGATTTACCTGGTAGGCAAACATGAAAACAGTACTTACATTTATTTTTGTGCAAATATAATAGTGCTCATTTAACATAATGAGTTTAAATTGCATTGAAAAAGAATCAGTGTGAAAGTGATTTAATGAAAGAGCTTTCATGAGATTATTCCAACAGTGGAGGAGTTGTCATCTAATAGAACTACATCTAAATGTTAATCCTGCCATTTATCCTTGTTTTGCCAGATGTCTGCTGTGTATCTAAATGCTTCTGTATTCTGTCTTCTTGATTTTTTAAAAATTATTTTAAAAATGTATTTCTAAGGGGAAAATGTCTTCAATGAACATTAATATTTTTGGGCATTTAATGTGATCTTCCATTGATACAAGCTGGAACTGTTGGTTTATATCATCTGAACAATTGTCTTTAACACTGCCCCTCTGGAATCATTGCTCTTTCCTGCAGTTGGCTTACTATAGTGGGGAGCTAATGGCAGCTATATATTCTGAAGTATTTCTATCATAGGTGGGTAATTTTTGCAATTGCTTTTATAATACCTCTCAGTTCCAATGTGCTTTATGGAACATGTGATTTAGTATGGAAAGCAGTTGTATGGTGGATAGTCTCATTGACTCTGCTTTTCCCTGCCTGGCCTCTCTTCTTACTTAGCAGGTACGTTTTGATTTGCATTCATCCATTTGATGTTTAGGTACAGTCTTGACTTTTTTTGAAACTGGTCTCATTGTCATGTACTTACTTGCTTTTTGAGGCAAGGACTGTGTTCCTTTTTCCTTTTCTTTTTCCTTTCCTTTTCATTTTATTCAGGTATATGTCTACCTGATGCTAGGGATTGAGTGATTAGCAGAAATATATGTAGAGTATAATAAGGATACTGTCAGCTGAAATGGATTAATACTGTTTCAGATTAAGAATTGATTAAGTGATTTAGTTTTATCTCTTAGGTATATCTGAATGATTTACTACCTGGCAACAATTATGTAGTAGCCAGCCTTACATTTACCAGAGGGTTCAACATATTCAAACAATTAGAAGGAGATTTAGGTAAAAGCATTTGCTCTTCTGCCTTTCTGGCAGATTAGTACAGCTCAACTGATCTGCTGTGTCTTAGTTGTGATAACTGAATCTGAGCTCAAACATAACTGTGTTAGAAACTGCACGGATAAAACAGTGTTTCAAGAACTTTAAATGAGAACAAGTGATGAGCTTTAATCTCTGCTTGTGTGTAGTGAGTTGGAAGGACACTAATATGAAAAGTTAAATCCTGTCCTTGTTTCCTGTCTCTTGTGTCCATCATAAATCAGAGGAGGAAATGGTGGCAAAAAGGATAACTGGGGAGTTGAGTGTGGTGAGGAATTTATCATACTGAATGTCAAAGCACTGCTTATTCTATACTTTCTTAGGCTTTTAAATGGCTTAAATTTTTTTCTCATGCTGTGCCTCTTAAAATGTTAGTGAAAAAGGAATAATGATGCGTTGCATTAATGCTGCTTTAGTTGTAGAAGGGTTTATAATGAAGTTGAAAACTGTAAGGCTTTTAGATGTATTGAAGAAAACTAAAATGGGAGTTATTCTTTCTGGGTTTAAGTTGTTTATCTCTGTTTGAAGAGAGATGAACCTTTGAAGGGAAATGAACTTATGAGTCAGACACTCTCTTGGTAGGTAGAAATGAACTTATGAGTCAGACACAGATCATCTCTTGGTAGGTAGAATTACTTTTGTTCTGCATACAGGCCACTTAGAATAGGTGTTACCAGTTATTTCCCTTCTGAATCTGTCATGAAGTTAAATTCAGGTGTCTTGATGAAATCTTACCCAAAAAATGCAAGGTAGGGAAAAATGTGTAATACCTATATTATGACCTGTTTATTCCCTGAAATGCTATAAATCAATTTAGTCTGCAGGGGTTGGAAAGTATTTAACCATTAAACAAAAAATACCACCACAAACCCCTCAAGTTAATGCAAATGCCTAGCATATCAGAGCTTGGGATCATCAATATCTCTTCTGTACCAAAGAAACAATGTATTTACAAATAGGGTGAGAAAAACCTCTTGATGTTTCGAAGAAACTGAAAATAAAGATTATAGATAAAAAAAATCCCAAACAAAACCCCAAAAACTTTAGAAAATATATTGAAAACTCTCCATGTTTGGATAAACCTGGAAATAATGAATAAAGTTAATCATTCTTTTTTGTGATTATCAGTGGTTCTTTGTTAATTTGTTTTTAACACCTTGATTTATGACTTTGCCTTTTCTGATGGAAATGTGCAAAGAGAGGTACCTGTGGGTACCTAGTGAAAACGTTTAACAAAAACCTTGAAAGAGAGGTAAAGTACTGTGGAACTAAGTAATTTTATTCCAGGTTTGCTACCTGTATGAGATGGTAAGTAAAAGAATATTTTTGAGAAAAAAACCTCATCATAGTAACTATACCACATGTCCACCATGTTTTATTTTGATGACACGTGTATATAAGGATCTTAAAATCGCAGTTTTAATTCTGTTGTAATTAATGGAATATTTGTGTGTGAGGAAAGGCAGAACTTTGTAAGACTGGTGTTCTGCCGTCCAGAAAAGACATGTAATGAACAAATAATGGTGTAATACAATTACTTAGTAATTTTTTAATTTCAAGTTTTGCATCTGCTTTCACATATTGTAGGACATATGGTAAAGACTGAATTGGAAATACACTGTCTTTAGGAAGCAGTAGAAGTAATTGACAGTGTGCTCTTTTTTATAAACAGCGTTTCATTTCTGCAACTTATATATTCAAAGCATGAACAGAAGGCAGTTATTTTGGCCTTCAATTTTCACTATTTTTTGTAACTATGTAGGAATTTGTAGAGCACAAGTATTCTTGCCCATTTTAATTGGTATTTCTGAAGGCTCATAAGGCAGGGGCATGGGAATCCAGTTTCATGCAGCTGGAGACCTCTATCTGTGGGTTGGTTTAGGGTACTCTTTTGGATTGAAGTGGTAGTTAACCTGTTTGTTGTTGGACAGTATATGGAAAAGTTTGCATTGTTTTATAACACTCTGTTCTGTTAAGAG
This sequence comes from Acanthornis magna, assembly GCA_036785705.1. Classification (NCBI taxonomy): domain Eukaryota; kingdom Metazoa; phylum Chordata; class Aves; order Passeriformes; family Acanthizidae; genus Acanthornis; species Acanthornis magna. The sequence goes on from JAWUZG010000017.1 coordinate 2,018,317, forward strand.
CCAACCTACAGTGGATTCTTTCTAAAAAACATGAATTCAGAATGTATCCATTACTGATAAGTACATTGCCTCATTCTCATTAGCCAGCAAGCAGAACTGGAAAAAAACTGCTACTCAGTTTATCACTTTTTAGAGATACAGGGCTTTTTTTCTGGCATCTCCCCACAATCACTGTTTGCAAGTACACAGTAATTGCTAATGTACATGGGGCCTTCCATTTCAGCTACTCAATGCACTTCTATGTGGAATTTTAATTTACTGTCACAGAGCACTCTTTTATTTCTTCTGCTGTGCCTTGGTCCCTCATTTTGCACCTGCAGTAATTTTGTGCAAATTGTGTACTTTATTATTGCAGTGCAAAGGGGAAAATGTCTGCAAATTTTGAAACCCAAGGAGAGTCCCATCTGCAAGTCAGACTGCACATCCATATTTGTGCTACATGGGACATTTATTCCAGGATTTATTAAAACTGGAATTTTGGTTGGAGCTGTAGCTCAGCGCTTTATGTTTATTCCTACTAATTCAGCAGTAAGGATTTCCAGTGTAGATGTCCTTTATAATCTCATATCTCTGTGAGAGCTCAAATAAATTGTCTTGCTGTGAAACTGGACAGAATTACATTCAGTAAGAAGAAGCAGCAGCTTTGATTTTCTGATTTTTTTCATCCTGACTATGGAAAATTCTATTTAAGCAAATGGCTTGTTTCCAACTAATACTTGGGTAGTCACATAAAAACAGTCTTGATTCTTGCTTTTTTTTTTGCCAGAATTTATATAGAAACTTATCAGACTGCCTCAAATTTATGACTTCGTCAATTGAAAGCTCTGCCTGCCATTCGACTGTTGTAGCAGCTACTGTAGCTTTCTCTGAGATTCCTCTTCAAAAAAGTAATTTATTCTGCTTTAGAGGGAAGAATAGTAGAAGTTGATTTACCCCAAATTAATGTTTTTTGTCAAGCTCTTGTTACATTTATGTTCTCATAATGTATACATACTTACATAAGTAGAACATATGTGTGTACCTGTCTGTGAAAACTGATAAACAGGTGATCATAACTTTTTCTATCTGTAAAGAATTTTCTGCCTCCTTTAAATCTCTAATTTGAATCTTTTTCCAAGACTGAGTTTTTGGAAATTGTTTTCTTTTTCAAGACCCCAATGTGATTTTAAGCCACGAGATGTCTGTGTTTCCTACCTACCTCCACATTTGTTTTCTTCCCTCCTATCTCTGGAGGTCTATGTCACATCATTGTAGCAAATTCTTGGTTTATTCCTTAATGATTTTTTCTTCTAGTCCTGTGGAAGCACCAGCATTAGACATTCCTGGCAGGTCCCATGTAGAGCAGTCTCATTCCTTTCATTTCCTTTTTCTTGTTTCAATGTGATATATAACATACATTAACTTGCACACAAAGCCTTGCTCATACAGAATGGCCCATGACAGTTCACTCTGTTTCTGTCACAGGCAGCAGCTGGCACCTGTGCAAGGTCACCTGCAGTTTAAGAATTCATTTTTTCTACTAGTAGGGTGCTTTGCAAGACACCAAAATAGCTGGTGGTCTGGCTATCCTTGTAATCTCTTTCCATTGAATGACTTTGTCTTGCAGATGCTTGCCTGCCACTTTCATTTCCTGCTATATTTATTTCCTGTAAAGGTGTTGGTATGAGAAAGCAAAGATCTTCTTTTTTACCAAGGGTGATAGTATATCCAAAACCTAATAACTTTTTAAGCACAGGTCACTACCAGTGTTTCCCATGTGGCAGGCTAAGACTTCAGCTGAAGAGTTCAAGTTCCAAAGTTCTGCTCTCTTGGAGGAAAACGAATGCTTCCCTCTCCTTGGCTTCCTTCAGGTACCTCTTTCTTTCCCATGAAGGTAGCAAATGGCTGTAGCAACTGGGAACTCGCTAAGGTGTGTGGAAGCAGGTGAGATAAATCTAAGGCCTTTGAGCCTTAGACATGAACTTTCTTGGACCAAGGTAAAGAGCTTGTTATGAGACAAGTCCCAAAAGAGTGATGGAGTTTGGGTAGAAGCAGAAGGTCATTTTGGATGGCTCACTGGTCTGTTGCAATCCTTATGGAGAAGTGAATTTCTTTTTTTTCCAGCATTTCTCTCAGAATGCAAAGTTTGCCCATGAGCAGTTTACTGAGCAGTAATTTACTGGAGTTTTTGGACTAGCCTTTCTTTGATTTAATTGTGTAACTGATGATACCTGTTGCCTTTGCTGTGGACCACTGCTGAGGGCTCAAGAAATGTGGTGTAGGAGTGGTACAACAAATGTAGCCAAAAATGCTTCTCTTTGCAGCTTGGAAACTGCAGCAGGACTCTGCAAGATACAGGTTGCTGTATGTAACAACACGGATTAAGGTTAGAGCTGACGGTGGAAAAAGTTTTGTACTTCAAGCTTTAATCTCTACCTTTTTTTCTTATTTTGTTCTATTATGTTTGCTTCTTTACCTGTTTTTTTTTCCCACACTTACATCAGATTCCACCTTTGTGTTATCATAATCCTAGTGGTATTCATACATGGGATCATAGAGGGATTCATTTATCTCCTGAATTATTTTGCAGGTTTGCTGCAGGGAGCTGCCTTATCTTTTTTAGCCTCATCGTGTCAAGGAAATTGTCTTGCCACATAGTGGCTACCATAAATCTTGTTTGATCTCTTGCCACAAGCATGGAACTATTTTATGCAGTTTTGGGGCAATTCCTGATGTCCTTGATGAAAACAGCTGTAGCTGCCCAGTGGATTACAGCAATTGAGAGACAGAAGATTGCAGTGTAATATAAACTCATAAAACAGTAAAGTTTATACAGAGTATGGCATCTTTTTACTCCTGGCAGAGTTGGACAGGTTATAGAACAGATTTCAGCCTTTTGTAAGGAACATGTGAACTGAAGCATTAATTTAATATGTAGCTGCAATCTGGCATTAGGGACTTCGTGAACTTTCTAGTCCTCTATTCTCAAAAGGACATAAATCATAAACCACCACTTCTCCCCTGAAACTTCCACTAATGCTTATTTTCACATTGTACTCTAACTTTGAGAGGCAGTGAGAGAAGTCACAGAGGCATGTGAGATTTATCTCATCTTGCAGAACTTTCAGGGTGTAAAATAGGGAGGGGGGGAAAGAGGGGGTGCTTTGTTGAAGAAGTTCAATTTTACTTCTGTGACACCTTACTGATTGTCATGGAAGTACACAAAAGTAAAAGCATCCCCTTTCCCCAAGCCCCTCTCACTTGGGGGCACCTGGGTTTGCTTTACCCAAAGGGTGACTAAAGGGTATCCAGTAGAAAAATTATCATTCCCACAAGAGGAGTGTTGAGGACACTCAGTCCCAGGAAGTGTCCTTGCCTGGCATCCCAGCTCCAAGCGAAGGGTTTCCCCTCACAGACCCACTATTCCCAGGAAAACCCCATTCTAGGAGAGTTTCTGGTGGGGTTTATGTAACATGGTTGGGCTGGGGTTTGTGGTCATGCATGGCGACAGTCCAGAAACTTCTTCAAGCCTCAGTGTGTCTGTGTGTGTTCCTGCCACTAAAGAATGTTAGCACAAAGGGGAATTTAATGAGAGCACATAAGTGAGCTTAATGAGTTAGTTTAAACTAAAAGGAATTTTGTAATTGACACTGAAATTGGTTAATCTTACTCACTGCATTTAGAAAACTCCTGTTGATATTACAGGTAATGTTTTTTCTAGTTTGTATTTTAAGCTAATTTAAGGCTGTGGAAAGTACTTCCTTTAGGCAGAGATATTCTAAGTGGATCAAGAATGGTACAGGGTGCATCAGCAGCTTCACCTCGGGAATGTCACCTCCAGACATAGGCAAGTAGCTCTGCAGTCTTGTCCTTTCAGCTTTGCTTCTTCTGGAGATAGTATGGATGATGCAGCTAATTAGCATCATCATCATCCAGAAATACCACCCCACAGTAGCATAAACCTGCAGTTTCATTACTTTCACATTTCTTCAGTTAACTGTGGGGAAAAATAGGTTTTGAAATACAAGCAGTTCATGCCTGTGTTGCCTGCTTTTCAGTTATGTAGCCGATCTTATCCTGCTGCCTTGAAGTCTATAATGTAGCATATCTTATCTGATAATGAAAGAAATATTTGTTGAATTTCTTTGACCGAATTTTGACCAGTGACTTGAAAGGTGTTTTCTACAAAATCTCTTTGAGTATCTATGCATACATCTAGTTTAGATATTTGTGAAAAAATTCACTATCTGCTTTTCTCCTGGTCCTGGGTTTTTTTTCAATGAGAATATTGACAGAAGCTTATCTGTGGGGAAGGGTTTGATCCCAGCAGGGCTTAAGTGATAAGCATAGTTAAACATGTGAGCATACATTTGAAATGTCTGAAGTTCAGTCAATACATAATTTACTTTCTGTGTTCACATTTCCCTCACTGACTTTTTGAGAAGGTGTATCCTTGTGCTCATTGGAAAATTTCTTTATATCTTTGTAGCATTACACAGGAAGCACTGATCTTGTGTTAAAGCACCTGCAGTCATGTAACGTAATGAAGGGTAAAATACATCTCCTTGTAAGGGTTCATAATCAGATTATTGTGAGAAGGGTAATTTTGTGAGGTTTCTCTGAAAAACGCTTTTTTTTTTCCCTGAGAAGTGAAGTTTAATGATTGGAAACGGATGCTGAGAGGAATTCTAAAAGTACATGAACTGCTGCTCCAGTTTTGCTGGGTTAGCCGAGCAAAGCGAAGCATTCATGTCCTTTTTCATTTTCACTTTTCCAGCCAATGTATCCTGAAAGTGGCAGTAAACCCAGGGGTAGTCAGTCAAGTGTTCTTTCTGGGTATCTGCTCTCCCCATGTGGTTACATAACTGCTCTCCCCATAGGGTTGCACTGATGAGCAATTTTTAGTTTGTAGGTCAGGATTCATTTGGTGATATGTGCTTAGTTATCACTGCCCTAGAGTCACTCATTGAAGAGCCATTTACTGAGTGTGCAGTTATAGCTCACACTCATTGCTGACTTTGGGGCTTCTGCACTCTTTGGCTTGAATAATGTTCTCACAGATTTGACAGAATTCTCTAAGTTGGAAGGGACCCACAAGGATCAGTCCAACTCTTAATTGAATGGCCTAACAGGGATTGGATGGGATCGAACCTGTGACCTTTGTGTTAATTAGTGCCATGCTCTAAACAGTTTTTTCAGTCGCAATCCAGCTACCCTCTAGCAGTTTCTATCTCCTCAGTGAATTCTATTCCAAGCTCCTTATTTTCATTATACCTGAGTCAATCCCAGTGTTTCTATATCCTGCTGCGTTATTTTTTATGGGATATATAAAGTAACTTTCTTTGGGTGGAAGAGTTGGGATGGTTCCACTGTAGAATGTGCAAGTGGGGTCAGAGTTGGACTTCGCTTCTCAGGTTTGCATAGAAAGTGGTTTGTATTTCACTTTAATCGGTGTGGTTGAAGCAATTGCGCAGCTAATTTGAAGACAGAGATTGCTTTGAAATGTTTATTGTGCCCACAAATCATCATCAGTGAACCAACAATTTGTATAGATTTAAAAGCTCTTCATTGCTGCTGCTCTGCATAGGACTTAGATATTTGTCTTTGATATCGTAACAATGTTTTTTGTGTAGTTCTCCCTTAGAACTGCTCATTTTCTGTACCACATGAAGCTGGATAGCTTCAGAAAAGTGTTCTGCTTCACCTGAAAACCTCAAAAAGGCAAAGTTTTGGGGGAGTAATCCCAAGTTTTAAATTTTATTTATTTATTTATTTATTTATTTAGTTTTATTTATTTATTTATTTATTTATTTATTTATTTATTTGATTTTTATTACAGGGTTTGGAAAATCTGGCAATTTGTATTAAGCTTTTGACAGTGCAGCCTTTGGCAAAGTGGTCCCTTAGGGTGGATTTGTGGAACTGTGTGCATTTGTTTGTATAGGACTGTGTTGATACAATTCAGGAACTGGAAGCATAGTGTTAACTTGGGTATTCTGAACTATTCTGCACAGCACACAATGAAATGTTAAATAATTTGATTAAAAAAGAAAAAAAGAAAAAAAGAAAAAGCATCCCCAAGGCTGAAAAATTGTAAGCATTCTGAATTATTGGAAGTCCTTTGGAATGAAAAAAAAAATCTACAGGCTATGCTGATTCTGAAATTGATGTGCAGCATCTGAAGGTAGCCAAGAGACAGTCTATTATGTATGTGATGAGGTTAAATGAGGCACGACTGTAATGTGACACAATTATTCAATATTTCTTATACCTGATGGACAATAATAGTTCAGTTTATGTTGAAGCCCAATAATATGGCATAATGGATGTAACTTACAGTAAATAGATTAACCTTAAATAGTATGCAATGCCAGTGATGGCTTAAAGATGATTTTAGCTGGTAGTAAGAAATAAATGCTTTTCTGAAATAAAAAGCAAGATGTGCATTGTAGCAGCAAATTTCTGGTAAGGTGGAAGCAGGATACTTCATTATGCTGCTACAGAAAATGCTTCAAAGAAGAGATTATAAATGTATTATTATTATTATTATTATTATTATTATTATCATTGTTTGGCTGCACTGCTTCCAAAAAAGCACACACTCAGTGTTGTAGTGTTAGGGAGTTACTGCATGCTGTATACTTCACTCAATCAGACATTTGCATGGCTTGATTTGTTTCAGATGTTCTCTGTTGAGCATACGAGAGTAATTTGTTTTAGCAGCTGGAAAATACACTTAAATCTGTGGTATACATTGATTTGTAATTTTCTATTTTCTTGCATGCTGATGGCATTTAAAGACTTTGAATTGTTCACAGCAGTAGATGTTTATTCTAAGGGAGGTAGAATAACATTCTTATACACTCAGTTGGATCTTGTTAGTGCACCCTACTGGTTTTGGTATGTATTTGAATAAATGGATAGATATGGACAACACAGACTCATGCAAACTCATAATTATCAGCACTACGTGAGACGTTTTAAACAATATTTTCTCAAAACGCCATTGTCAGGCACTGCAGGGAATAAATATAAAGCTGCAGCACAAGGCAGACTGCCTTTGGCCAGCAGGGAAAAGGTGTATTTGTAGAGACAAAAAACTGCATCAGATTTAAGGGGATGACTCAATGGAAATACAGTCATCTGTCAATCAAAAATTACTGCTCTAAAGGAGACAATCTAATAATGTAAGTCTCTTATGCAGTTATCATGTTTCTTTAGAATGTGATGCATAGTGCATCTTCCTCAGCATACTTTGTAGTCTTTTACCTACCTGGCAAAAACTAGAGAGGGGAAGAGAAACTGCCTTCTCATTTTACACCAATAATATCCTGTTTCCACTTTCTGGAAGGCTTTATATACCTAGGTAGCTGTGTTTAGTAATGTTTACCTCTAAAAGAATACTGAATATGCTGTTATCTCACATATTGAGTATAAATAATTCCTCATTTTGCCACTTGCCTGAGGTATATCTCTGTTCTGGGATCCATGGGAGGAAAGTATCCCCTTAAGATGAATGATAAAGCTGGAGATGTCTGGAAATTGTTTTAGAAATCTGATCTGAAGTTAGCTCCTAAGAAGGTAGTTATTCTGGAAGGCAGCTGGTTCAAGGCTGTGATAACTGCAGTGCATACATCCAGTCACTTGATAACGTGGCCAGGCTCTGTTGTAAGCTAACATTTCCTGTGTTACTGTGCTTGTGATGCTGATGTCTTCAAGATGTTATGGTATCCTCACAGAAAATACTTGAATTATCCTAAATCTTTCAGAGAGGTAGCTTTGTAAGGAGTAGTTGGGGGTGATGATTGTGACTTAAAATTTGCCATTTTCTGAAGTGTCAAGACAGAATTTTATATTACAGAGTTTAATTTAATGTTTTTCAACCCTGCCTTTTTGTTTTTACAAGGTACTGCTTTATAATAAAATGACTAAAATAATTGCTCCTTCGCCCATCCAAAAAAAAAGGCCATTGTCATGCAGGGACTTCTTGCCATTTTGAAAATATGGGAGGTCAGAATAAGAAAAACACTTCAATGTAAGTAGATCAACTTAATTAAGGCTGTTCAGCTATTAAAATCTGCCTTGGTAAGATGAAGAGATTCTAAGGAGTCTGACTTGGAGGGGGAAAAGAATATATCATCTGTGTCTAGTACAATGTACATGACATCAGTGCAACTAATCTTTTCTTAATGCTTGTATTCATGACCCTCTATTTGCATTGCCAACAGTTCTCTCCAATTAAAATGACTATTTTAGCATGGGTAGGGAATAAAATCTCTGTATTGAGATAGATTCTATAGTGCTTAATACCTTGTGGTTTTAGAATCTAATTTCAGGAGTGGCGCGTTGACAGACAGGTGACAGATGTATTCTGCTGTTAGTCATTCCTGTGTTGTAATCATTGAGGAAAAAGAGTGAACTTGTGAAAATTCTCATTCATAAGAGGTACATATTTTAGTCCAGTATGTTGTGCAAAGCCCTTTAGAATGCAAATATACTAAAAGTAGTTGCAATGATTAAAAGTAGTTGTGCCAATCTTCCTCTTTATGGCAATTGCTCACCTTTTCAGAATGACTTCCATGACTTTCACATCAGCATTAATTCTTTAGCTGGGGGATATTTTATACTACATTTCCCAGAACACTTATGTGGCTCACATCTGAATATTCTCCAAATAAATCATAATCTCTCATTTTGATGCCCGATTGATGGCTTATGACTTTCTCATGTAGTGTCATAATCAATTCTACAAAGTGCCTTATTGAACAAAGCTGCATAATAATGTATAAAACTGTGTATTATTTATTTCCATCCTGAGGCCCTATTATTTCATTAACTCTGACCTTTCCTATCAGATCTTATTGTTTCAGCAGAATCTTCCTGCACAATTAGAAATTTGTTCTCAATATTGATATGTGTTCCTGCATTATCTTATTTATATGCAAATGAGGTTTTCTCTAGTATTTTTAGTAGGGACTACATTTTTTTTTTTGCAGTTCTCTCAATTTCTGATAGTATTGCCTTGCTCACTTATACCACCAAGACCGACAGAAGCTTTGATGTTTAACAAATAAAACTTCTTGTTAGGTATCTGCAAGAAGTGAAGGTCTGCTTGAAGTTTGTCCCTAACAAGACAAGCAAAATAAAATTGTCGTGGTTTAGGACTCAAAATCTTCCAGTGTGAGACAGGATTTTAGTCTCAAAAGCCGCTGTGCTAATTCTAGAAGTTTTGATTTCTGAGCTGGTTCGTTATTTGGCATCGTGACTTTTTCCTTCAATAACTCTTGAGTTATACTAAAAATACAGTAATTTGTGTATAAGTGTTTTAAAGTGGCACTGATATTCATTAGGGCAATGTAGATTATACTGATAATATAAGTCTCAGTATTTCAGGGAAATGAAGTGCTAGACCACTGTATTCTTGAGCTTTTATACCACACAAAAATACTGATGTTACATGTGCTAAATTATCCTTCAGGCTGAAATTACAGCTGTTATCTGCGCTATTTATTGGATGAGTGCTTCAAACACCTACTTGTCTGTGCTGTGCTTTAATCTGTATGGTCACTTCTGGAAATATTTGAAAGCTTTAAGCTGGGCCTGAGGCTCACTGGAGATGCAATCTGCGACAAATGGTAGCAAGTGTTTGACATGAACCTACAGAATGAAGAAAAGTGCTGTGATGATCCTTGTAATGTGTTGCTGTTCTCCATGCTTGATTTCTCTTTCTCCTCAGCCTTCTGTACATCTCTCTCTTGACAGTAGTTTCCCATAGTCTCATATCTTTCAGGTATGACACTTTATCCTATCTTACATGTTTACTTTCTTGGTTGCAAATAGGATTTTGCATTGGGACTACTGCAATTTCAGTTAAGAAATGTGAAGTTAAAGAAAAGCTTTATTTTATTTTTTGTTCCTTTTAGTTTAATAGCAAGTTTTTTGTTGCTTGTTTGGTGGTTCTCCTATCCTTCTTTCTTGGTTCCCTTCTCTGTTTTTATTTCAGCACTGAAAGGATGCCTTTTTCAGTGAGGATTTCATCAGAGGACTGCTTTTATTCTGATTTCAGACTTCACTGTCATTTTTTCCACTGAACATTGGGAGGAAGTTTTTTTCCTTTGTGTGTGACCACCCTCCACAATGTTCTCTCTTCAAATTTTAATATGTTCTTTCTTATTCAGAATTCAAATGTTTATAAATAGCTGGACAAAATTTGACGAAAATGGAGCATATCCCAGTTGTGTATGGTTGTCCTAGGCTCTCCTTTTTTTTCCCCCTTAGACTGATTATGAACATATGGGACTGCAAGGTCCTTTTCTCCATTGGGGGATTAGAGTGGGTGAACAAATGGCTACTTTTTTGCCTTTTAATGTTTCATCATTTTTTATTATTGCCACCTTTATTTAAACCGTGTGAAATTCTTCTCATGTCTGTTTGTTCTTACAAATCCTTTTCAAGGGCCTTTGGCTATATGAGTAGACTGTTATCAGTGGGATCTTCTTTGTCCATCTGCTTCTTGGTTCTTTCCTAATATGTAGAAATGTGGGAGCTGTGACTCCCCTTGATAAAAGCTTTGCTGATTCTTTGGTGGGTCATGCCCACCTAATGTAGTTCTGAAGAATTGTGGTTGTCAGGTTTATTTGTCTGTAGCTCTTGAATCTCACTTGGAAGACTTTAAAATCTGCAGCATTATTTCAAATCTTCTCTTCTTCCGGTATAGCTGCATTTTAAGGATTGAGAGTTTGAGGACTGTTTGCTGCGATTATGTCATTTGTATTGTTGGGTAGCAAAGGGGTGGGAGGTATATTGTGAGTGAAACAAGTGTCTTGATGCTTGTAGTCCCCTGGTCACCAAGGAAAAAATAAAAAGACTTCCTATTCTCATTCTCAAATAGAAAATCTGTGCTTTTTTTGCCTGGTATTGACTCGGTGGCTCACAGAGGCAACACAAAAATACCTCCTGCAATTTCAAGTAAACTTTTTAGGTATAAGCTCACTTACACCACTTGTATTTCTGAGCTACAGACTAAATTAAAACTTTGAATGTTGAAACCATTCCTGTTTCCCAATATCGCCTCCTTCGCTCCTCTCCTTCCCAATTAAAACACTGCAATAGAAAAGAAGATTGCTGCCCTTTCTAATTTGGTGTTTATTACTTCTTCTCATCTGTGGTTATAGCACATTTCAAAGTGTCTCCTGTGGGGAGAGCTGCTGCTTCCGCGTTCTTGCTTTTTCACTTGGTTGCTAATACAACATATTTGATCTCACTTGAAGGATGATTTTGCTATTTACAGAAGAGCTGATGTGAAATCTCACAAATAAGACTTACCTGGGATTTAAAAAAAAAAAAGGTTGTACTGCATCCAGGCCCTGCAGTGCTGTAGTATTTGCAACTTTCTTACTGAATCAGGTTCTCTAAACAACAAGGTCCAGTCAGAGCTGACAATATAGAAGCTAAAGTTGCTTACTTTGGCCTTATTAGATATGGTTCATTAACAAAGTTGGGGTGGGAAATAAACACCAAGTATCCTCAAGAAAATACTAAACTTTACTCTGAGGAAAGTGGAAAGAACTTTGATTTTTAAATGAGAACATTAGCAGAGTTAGGCTTTCTTACAGGCTTCCTGTTTTACATAAAGTTTTGCTCAAAACAATATACAATAACTGCCATTTAACTATTTGTTTCTTTGATTGCAGTTTTTCATACTTTATAATGAGAGCATGACAAGCTTTGTCTTTTCCTTGGTGACTGAGAAGACTTACATTTTTCAGCATTAGGAAGTGGCAGAACTTTCAAAATCTCGCTGACGAAATTCCCTGGCTTAATTCCATCAAATATCTGTATTCTGTTATTTTCTGTATTAGGTGGAAGCCCATGTTAAAAGAGTTCATTTGAAATTTCTAAAACACAGAAATATTCTGCATGCTCAGCAATATGGTGGTTACTTAAGACATGCATATATTTTTCTTTATTAACTTGACCAGTTGAGTTTCTGTTGGCTTGGCTTACTTTGTGTCAGGGAAAAATTAATTAAAGGTGAAGGCATCCTGAGTGACAACTTGGATTGCCAGGATGCTGCAGATCTAGATGGAAATGTACTATTTATATCCTTTTCTAATTCCAATGTCACAATGTGCAAATTTCTGGATTTAAAAGGAATTAGAAAAATCCTGGCCCACTGTAATGAGCCCTTACAGAGATGCAAAGAGAAGGCTCTACTTCAACTTACATGCAAGGTGAAGTTTTTTTCATAGCAGAAAATATCTATCTTAAGAATTTGGTTTAGTACTGGGAAACAGGAGAGCTGGTAGTAAGTTGGAAGGTACCTACAGAGAAGCTGGTAATAAATTTTCAAACATGAATGGAAAGAATATGTATGGGGTAGTTTTGTGCTATAGCTATACTAGTGAATTTATAATTCATGTCACATCCTCACAGTTGGAAGTAGTTTTTGAAATAAGAAACCACTTTTTCTTTTACAAGATTATTAAAAAAGGAGATTATTACTTTTGAAAGTATAGGAGCGTTCAGTTAAGAAAGTGCTTGCTTGGAAAGTAACTGCTGTGACTCAGCATGCAGCTACAATGGCCTACTGGAGCTAAATGTAAAACAATCAACTGATGGCCTTGCATATCCTAAATTGTTACCTCCTGCAGCCCTTGTAAAGTAGTCACTGTGATGGCAGCATTTCTACTGGGTTTAGAGTCCTCACGTACTGTGCAAATGCAGGAGAACCATTGGAGTGAAACGGATATGTAGGCAGACACAGCTCTGAAGTTTCTTTGGTAGTATGGTGGGACTGCCTTCTGAGGTGGAAGAGGACTGCAGGATTACCATTTTTTGACTTGTAGGTGAGACTCTCAGCTGTTCTCACCAATAAAAGTGGAAGTGCAGGACTTGCCTGCAAGACTTTGCTTTGGGCTGAATTTTAGTCTGAGTCTGACCTAATCATAGAACCCATAAATTCTTATTTTAGAGCCTATAATACTTTGAGCATGTAAATACTTATTTTCTCCTTATTTCTCTCAGACCTACATAAACTGCATTGCTGCTTCTTGATTTTATTCTTTTCCTGTTTGGTTTGTTTGAGATTTTTTTCCATCAGCTTATGTAAACTTGACCTAAAGAATGTAGCATGGGTTTTGTATTTTATTAAATAGCTTAAGGCTATTTATCTGGTATCTAAACTTTCTGATCTTACTAGTAGTGTCTTGTTCATGTATCACAGTATTTTATTATGCAGTACTGATGTACCCTGTACTAGTGTTGCTTGTTTATTCAGGTTTACTTTTAATACCTGTTAAATTGTAATGAACACTTTGAGCTAAGTTACCATTTTAATAAAGCTGTTCCATGATATTTAAGGCACAAGTCTAAGACCTTAGAATGCATCGGCCAAAGGCAGAATTTGTATTCCTGCACAGCATTTATTCAAAAAGAAATAATTTCTGGTAATAAGAAAATGAAAGTGAGATGATATGAGTTTAAAGACATTAGGGTGGTGGTCATGGAGTGAATTGTTTGACTATAGTCCAAGTCTTTTTCAGGAAGCTGTCTTTGGGAAGTAATTTTTTCTTCTATTTTTCTCCCTTGGCAGTGGCTAAAAGAGTGAGCTTTAGGGACAGCAGAAGGCTAGAGCAAGCCTGTAATGATTATTTGACAGAATATTCTTCCACCCTCTAACCATTTTCACTGTAGGACATCTAAAGCTGAATTTGGTTTCTATTCATTTAATAGCTCATTTTGTTGTCAGGGAACTGTCTGTGGAGGATCTACTGTCCCTGTGCCTTCTGTTGCAGATTTCTTTTGAGTCTCTCAAGCAATACTTCCCACCACCTCTGATTTTAGGGCTTCTCTGAGGAAAAAGATGCTGACCTGATTTCCTCTCATATTTAAAACACCCCCCTGTAAGTTGTCTGATAGCAATACATACACCACTGAATGGATGAAAAGAGATAAGAATAAGCATCCTCAAAAACATCATGGTGGATGAACAGTGAAACAATGAATTATGCAGTGTTTGCACACAGCAGAATATTGTGCTTGTGTTCTGTCATTCTCATTGTAGTAGATAATTGTGTGCCATATGCAAGGAGAACAAGGTTGAAATATGAGTTGTACCTTATGTCTACAGTTTCAAGAATAATGAACCTGGTGTTGAGTTAGTGAACTTAATTCTGTTTCTGGAGGAAAAAAGAATTGCAAAAATACTTTAATTTAGGAAAGTGGAGAGCAACCTGAATTTCTCTGGTATTGAAATCTTCCAAAGTTACCTACTCTAAATAGTAAATGCCATAAACATATCACTACTGCAGTGATTTTTTTTTTTCTTTGCCCTGCAAGGATGCTTATATGCACATATGAAAAAGGACTTCACTACTTTTAAATGATGGTAATAAACTGGTGGTCTGATTTTACAACATGTGCCTGCCCATGTCTAAGTACAGAAGCTGTCTGTCAAAGTGTTAAAGCACTTCTCATTTTCTGAGGTTACATGCATGTTCTTCACAGAAGGGCTGGCTGGGAACCTAAACTTTGGTGCTCAGTGGTTCCAGGAAGGTGTTGTGGATGCAATCTGGCATCTGTATCGTTCCAGATGCAGGCCCTGTGTATCATTAGGGTTAAACAATGAAATGGAAATCTTCCTTGCAAAAAGCAGAAAAAGACAACTTTACTTAGCATTTTTTGAAAGCAGTTGTAGATAACGTCACTTACAGGTTAGCAATAATTTACGAGTTTTCTGTCTTCACTGAGCACAGGATTTTCTTAGCCTTACAAAACAAGTGGTGAGAGATGGAGGAAGGAAGCATGAGAAATACAGGTACATTGTTTTAAAGACAGCGTTGTATTTTTAAGCTTAATTAAACTCAGAATCTCATATTGTTGTTCTGCTAGAAATAAGAACAACTAACGTATGTTGCACTTTAATGGGGTTTCCTTTGAAAGTGTTTTTACATAGCTAAACACAACTGCATTTACTAGTCAAGAAATAAATGAACCATCTTTCACTTAGATTCATTATCCTGCAGATCACTGCAGTTGGTAGGGAAGATACAAGGTAACAATGCACTTTCTAACTGCCCCAATCTCCTCGGAATCAATTTTTAGACCACATTTTCTTAATTTTCTCATTATTAGTGTCATTCTACGGTGCTATGTCTATTTATTTGAAGTAACATGTATATTTTACCTCAAGTAGTTTGAGTTCAAATAATTCCAAGAGTAACATTCATTGCAGTGAATTCTGGCCATTCTTTGCTTAGGCTTATCTATAAAGAAAATGTTTCCTGAAACCTCTTATTTGAAAGGAATTAATGGTTTCTGAATCTTGTATGTTTAAAACAAATAAAAGCCTTACCCCAAAGGCTACATAGCTTCTTACTTATTACTGGTTTGGGGTAACTAGTGTCAGTGGAAGGGGTATTATTTCAACATATGTATGTTCAAACTGTTGCTGTAGTTTACAGAAATAGTTTTTTAAAACTCTAGTTTTCTCTTTAGAACACAGTTTAAATATTTCAAACAAATGTTGTAGTTCAGATAAATCTGATATTTACCTTGTTTCTTTCCCTGATCACCACTAACAGAATCACACAGCCCTGTTTTTTCCTTGCAAATTAATTGCAATTAAATATGAATTCAAAGGACGCTTTGACTTTTATCTACCCGGATATGCTCCTCATCAGGATGTGAGTTGCTAAGTTGCCTTCCACAGAAAAGGATTTTGCTAAAGTATTTGAAACTAGCAAATGAAGCACAGGCATTGGTGGTGATGGCAGACGTATTTCACCACAATGCCTGTTCTCTGCCTCTGACCTTACCAGTGTTTGGAGGAGAAGTTGTCTCTTTGGCCTTTACATTCATGGCTTCTTTATCAGGTTTTCCAGCTGATTCGACAATTATTTCCAAGTTTGGTGACGATTTTTGTGATATTGGCACTTGTACAGGCAGATTTAATGGTAGCAAGTTCATCGGTCTTGTTTCAGATAGGTTTTCAAGCTCTTCTGCTGTCTCACAGATGCCTGGGAACCTATGACATGGGCTCAGTTTAAACTCTTCATTTATATATTCCCCCAGGGTTTGAAAGAAAACACAAAACCAGTATACACTGTGTGATTGTATTACAGTTTCTAGGTGAGCTAGACACTGCCAACAAATAGCCTTTTCTACTGAGCACGGTACTTGCTGTAACACAGATTAGAGAACCAAACAGGCCATTTGCAATCAATGGAAAGAAGTAATATGCTAAGCTTCGGTGAGCACTCAGATGATTGTGGATCAATTGTGCAAAGAATTTGAGGAAAGTTAAAACAACTTTCAGTTTGGCTGTTTACATGAGTTTAATGCAGTGGATAAGCTGTTGATGCCTTTTGCAATTGCATTAGGCCCTGTACCCATTCCAATCTCCTTGGCCTTACTGCAAGGATCAACACAACGGTGTTTGTCTCTTCTGTGGCACTCATCTCAAAACTGGCAGGGTGTGTGCAATGAACAGAGTGGATCTGCTGCTGCCTCTTGCAGGATGGGGCAAACCTTCACTGGGAATGCAGGCCAGGTGCAACTGGGTGTAGCACTGTGGTTATTTATTCTTTGAGCTACCCAGTAGACTGGTTCTCTGGGAGACAGGGAGGAAAGGTAAGTGCTACTGCTGTTGTAATTGATTTTGGTTTTTTCATTGGCCTTGGATTTAAGACAGCAGTGACCTGGGCCTTGTATTGGAAATATCTAATCTATTAAGCAGTAAAGCTTAATTTATACCTTATAATTTAATTAGTGTGTGATTATAGACTCACTTAAATCAGGATCTTTTTTCTTCACAAGATATATGAGAAACCAAAACCCCTTCCTTGAAACCTTATGGAGCATTAATTTCCTAAATTGCATAATCCTACTGATCCTTTTCAGTGAGGATCCTCTGCTACCTCTAGCAGTATCAGGTCTCTTGAGCGAATGTACATAATTTTATAGACTGGAAAGCTTTTTTTTGTTGATTGCTTTTTAAGCAGCTGTTGTGTTATTGTTGGTTGCTTTTCACAGTAGTCTCATGCTGTGGAAGCTTTGTTCAAATATGTAATACTTGTATTATTATGTCAAGCAGCAGAATTTTTTTTTGTCAGAATGCTGGAATGGCAGAATATATCTCTACTTCTGTTCGTAGGGCTTTTGGTGTATCATTGATGCCTCAAAAGATTGTGATGAACTCACAACTCTGTGCTATTGGGAATGACAGTACACATAATTGGCAATTTAAATCTTCTGAAAATGTAGAGACAAAACATACTCTTCATACTGTCATTCTCACCAAAAGTTGGGAATAAGACTCCCTAACACTGTAATTTCAGTATTAGAAAGCAGCATCACTTTTATTTTCAGCACTGGGTGTGAGGGGAGTATCTGTCCGTAACCCACACGGAACAGCTACCTAGCAGAGAGTTTAAATCGATATAACTTATACATATTCATTACATTTCCCCAAACACTCCTGCAAATTTTTTGCATATTTAAAACACTGCTCAAAACTTATGTACGTCAGAGTAGGGGTCTTTTGAGGGTCTCTGGTGGTTTTTTTGGCAACATACCATTCCTCAGACTACTATTTTTTGATCACAGGCCTCCAAAAATGTTTCTTCTCTTTGGATGCATCCCAGTGATGTGGTCTGGCCAAGATATACCATTGCTTAGGTCTGCAGTCATTAAGGTTAAGATCACCATTTGCCCTCATTAATACAGGACTAAGCATTGTTGCTTAAAGATGAAGTAATTCATAAAACTTAAACACTATTTGTTACAATTAAAGATTTTTCCAACAATACTAAATGAGTTTCTCATAAAAAACAAAAAAGCATTTTTTGTTGCCTTTTTAATTTGCATAGATTTACTCTAGAATTTGGTCTTTTTCTGCTCAGATGGACTTTGAAGGTCTGTGTTTGTATCATCAATGATAGCATATAGCTTCATGTTGGTGATCACAGTAATGATGGTCAAGCAGGTTTGTTTCTGAAGAGTAATTCAGTCCTGCTGTGGTTATAGTACCCTGTGACACACAGAAGACAAATATGTTCACCTGCTGTTCCTCCTGGCAGTGTTCTCACAGCACAGAGAGTTCTTCCTTCCATTAAAAAGTTCCTGCCTGCATGCCTGACTTTTATTACCATTATAATGTAAAACAACGTGGGTGAGCTTTTAGAGAGTAGTGAAATATAATAATTGTGAGAAGTCCTTATTCAGTACCCTAGGATTTAAACTGATTTCAGCAGTCAATATTTCTCCCTTCCACCTCTCAAACTGATTTTCTTCTTATTGGCATTGAACAGCGATTGTCACTGTTCATTTAAAGCAGATAAATTTCCAAATGTGTTTCAGGCTTGTTTGTAGTATCTAAGAGTGAACATCAAAAAAAAACTTGCCTAGATTACAATAGTAGTCACTTGGACAACATGCATTTATGAATATATACAGATACATACATATATATGTGTAGTTGAAGCTTTCTCATGGAACATTTAATAATTTATTAGACTGGATTATATTGGTTTGGGTTTTTTTTTAGTTCCAGGAAGGTAATGAATAACACTGTTCTTAATGAGAACAAATATCCTTTAGGATCCCATATGTCTTAAGATACAGTACTTGCTTCTCCACTGCCTCACACCTCACATTGTTTTATGCTTACATAGGAGGGGGTATTAAATAGTATTGGTGCAAAACAGAAAAGGCCATGGCAGAAGAGTGGATGAAAGCAATACTCAGGACAAGCACGGCCCTAATTGTTTCTTGCAGTGGTATCATGCTTATAAATAAATATAATGAATCTATGTCTTCTACTAAACAAAGCAGAGGGGTTAATTTATTTCTTGGGATGCAGACGTGATGGATCACATGTTGAGCCTTCTGATGTTGCAGCACACTGGTGATTTATAGTTTGTCATCTATAATTAAGAGTTCCCAGCAGATGTGTTTATTACTCTTACATAGCACCACAGCAACAAAACAACACCTGCACACAATGGTTGCACAAGTACATGACTGTGAGTCTCAGCACAAATGAGCTGAATCTCTAGCTCATGACTGACTTTTTTATTGCCTTCAAATAGAACTCATTTTCTTTGACTGTAGCAGGCCAAGTTCAAATTAGTGTCCTTATCTGTGTGGTTCTAAAACTGATTGACATAAACTCACATTTTGCTTTATTTTCTAAAAAATTGGGAAAATGCTTTTGGAATTCAGGTCTCTAGAAAATCACATTCTCCTGACTCTCTTATTTGTAGTCTGTATCTTCAGATATATGTGTGATTTTCGCAGTTGTTTTGTCTGCCTTTCCACACCTTTCACCACTTTTCACCTAGGTGAAATGGGCAAAGTTGATTTGTATTCATACATTACTCTACAGCTACAAATCTGAGCCTGTGTGTATAAATTTAAAAATCAGAATATGTTACTGGGGTATTTTTGTTTGCTGTTTTTAAAATACATTAACTCCTGTGGTGTGGGTTTGTTTTTTTTTTCATTTCTTTTAAATGAATGATGATTGGTGGAAGGGAAGTTAATTTCCAGACCAGTAGGATAGCACACTGTTGCTTTAATATTTCCAGACCAGTATGATAGCACACTGTTGCTTTAATATTAATTATGTATTCACAGGTTCTTTCTACTATTCTTTGTTTCCGAGTAAGGATTTTAAAACTCATGGTTTCAAAGTCTTTACATTTGCCCTTGCATCCAGCAGAAAATTAAATGCTTTCCATATCTATTAAAATGGATTGACATTTTTTTATTATGTAGGTGTTTGTTGGTGGAGTCAGGTGTAAATACAAATTTAATACTAGAAAAAAAATCTAATGTAATTTCTGGAAGTAACAAATTTTCACTTTCTAGAAAGATTTAATTATTAGTTGGTAAACAGATTTGTTTGACACCCACGCATGTTTATTCAGATTGATTCCTACTATTGCAAACTGCTAGCTTGTTTTCTTTTGTTGGGGAACAGCAAGAATTCAGTATTTAAGAAGAGAATTAAATATTACTTATAATTTAAGGGAGACTTTCTACATTCTGACTACCTTCTTATCTTTTTCACGATGTCATTGTCATAATGAATACCTGAGACTTTCTAAAAGTTTTTTGTGACAGTCAGTAACAAGTATTACTGTGCAGCACAGGAGAGATCAGTTCTTGCTGGAAAGGTAAAAGTCAGCGCTGAATTAAGGGGAAAGATCTCGTCCCTCAGGCTGCTGGCAGGACTCTTCAAATGCCTTTTATCATTCTGTTCATTTACAGCAGAAGACCCCCTTCTCTCATAGTATGTTGTCTTGAGCCACATAAAGCAAAGTTCTCCAAATAATCACAAATAATTTTGATTGATTCAGTTCCAGCTATGAAGACTTCTAGGGTCTGATTTCATATCAAAGCCATATAAGCTCAGTTTTACCTTGGCATTTTTGAGCAGAAAAACTCAAGGAGTAATTCAAACACTTAAGTCCCTTTGAGCACATTTATTAACCCCTAGCCCAGCTTTCCAAATTCCCAGGGAATCCCAAGGGCAGCTTAGAGAGAGCCTCTACTTCACATCATGGAGAGACTCTTCAACAAGATTTATCAACCAAAAGATTTACCTGGAAAAAAAATGCCTTTGAAGTAAGGCTGTAGCTTATTTTCTGTTGCATTGACAACTGAAAAATGCGGGCAGTTTTTCTGTTATGAGTTCTGCCTAATACTGAATGGCCTTTGGTTGGGCTTGAGAAAGGTGCAGGAGTGAAAATAACCTGAATTCCTCAGCTCACTTGCAGACAAAGTCAGGGAGCAGAGAACATCAGGTTTGTTATGAGAGGAATTGAATTCAGAGCTGCTTTTAAAGTCTCAGTAGAGCATTTTTTTTGCTGAGAAGTGCTTATTCAAGTTCAATTTGAAATATTTTGCAGGAAGCCTTTTCTAAAGAAACCCTTTTTGATAGCTAACATAATTATATTAACATTGATATATAATAACAGTTTGTGTCTAAAATAATTTAGAGAATGACTGTTAGAGTCAATATACGAAAAATGCCTGCCAGTAGGATTTGGGAAAGGACCAACTGTCAGCATTTTGCAGTGATTAAAAGTGCATCTATATATTTTCTATCTCTTGAGGGCTGTTACAACCCAAAACAGCACTGACTGTCACCACAGAGAGTGAAAAAATTCTCTTTATGAGAAGTCTATTTTTTGTTTCATACTCTTGATTAATTTTATACAATAATTTCTCTCAGTGGTTACGACAAATGTACCTATCGTATGCCCATGGCCTGTTTGTGTCCCTTTGCTCATGGTGCTGCTCTGAATCTCCTGCAAGTTGTTTGGGCTTCCCTTTTCACAAGTTATTATTGGACTGAAAAACTATAAAATGGTGGGGGCCTGTGTTCCGGTGAAGTGCAGAGAAGAAACTGGTTAGTGACAGTTTCTTGGAGAGACAACTGCATAAAGGGAAGGAACCTTCCTGATTTATTTATTAGCCTTCCTATAACCAAAATGCCACTTGGGGATTGCTCTGTTGGCTCAGTGTTGGAGGTTGGGGGGGGGAAGTGGAATTTTTCCCATTCTGTTGCTAGGCAAGTAACGATCGGTACTTAGAGGACATTTTACTCTCACAAAAGAGACAAAGACTTTTTTGGCTGGGCGGGCACGGGAACAAGAGATAGCAAGACTTGATAACGACACACGGACTCGCTCACAAGTCTCGGAGGAGACAGCAGTGGAAGGAACGGCTCTCCGTTTTTTTTTGGCTGCGACTGCAGGAAAAGAAAAAGCCCGGCTTTGCACTAGTTTTTCTCTACCTGGTGGGTGAGTTCTCGGGGCACGGGACTCCAATCATCTCTTCCCCTCCGGGAGGGTGCATCTCCCAGCTGCACTGCAGCGGAACGGGACCCCCGCCTGCCACCACCCCGCGCCCTGCCTGCTGCCCCGCACCCTGCCTGCCCCAACTGCGGAGTTTCCTGCCGCCTCCTCTGCTGGCTGGCCCGGGTGGGCTGACCCGGCCGCTCCATCTCCCGGCTCTGGGCTCTCTGCTGCGCCCCCCGTCCATCTGCGCTCCACCCTGCTCCAGCCCGTCGGCCATTACGCGCGACACAGATCCAACCTCGCGCCACAGCGCCATCTGCAGCTTCCCGGGAGTCATCGCACCTGTCCGGCTGGTCTAGGAGCCCAACAGCGCCCCTGCTGGCCGTGACCGTGACTGCACCAACCGAGAAAGTGCCTGACAGTCCAGGGACATTTGCCACGGAGTTTTTTTGGTTTTGTTTACTGTTTTTTTTACCTTGTTTACTGTTTTTTGTTACTGATTGTTTGCCTCAGTATAGATACTAGTAAAAAAACTCTTATTCCTTTTCCCATACCTTTGCCTGAGAGCCCTTGATTCTAAAGTTATAATAATTCGGAGGGAAGGGGATTCACATTCTCTGTTCTAAGGAAGGTTCCCATCTTCCTAAGCAGACACCTGTCTATCAAACGAAGACAGATTTTGGCGCCCAATGTGGGGCTCGAGGGCATTGAGAGAAAAAAAAAGGGGTGCAAAAGGAATAACAGTTTCTGGGAGACCCATTTTTAGTGTGCTGAACATAGAAACCTCACTAAGTGACACCATGTGGTCTAGCATACCTTGGTCTGGCTGGCACATTCTCATGGCCACGGTTTTCCCATTTGCAGCTCCCTATCTAAACATGGGTCCTATAACTAAGGCTATAGTGGCTGTTATCCAGTTCTCACAATGGGTCAATAAGGTGAGGAATCTATGGATTTTCCATTTCCTTTGGACGGCGGTCACTTGGTTACAGGGCTTTAACACCGTGAGTACATGTTTTTGGAGTCTGTTTGGTAATGGTACCTTTTGTGACGAGACGACACTAGGGGAAGATTTTTCTCAACCCTTCACCCATCTCTTTGGGCCTACCCTACCAGGGCTCAGAGGGTTCATATACTCTCTAAATACCAATGACGTCGTACAGTGGTTGGGGTTGCTGATAGGCCTGTTCAACTTTGCATTCCAAGTGAGAGGGGAAAAGATACGTCAGGTGTTGAAGGAATATACTTCCTCAGCTGGTGGGAAGCCCTCTCCTTGCCCCACAGGGGAAGAGTTAGATGGTGCAGCAGCGGAACCCACGGACATTACAACCGTCCAGGTTCCAGCTGAACCTCAAGGGCAGTCACAGTCAGCAGCAGTTGCCCCTGTACAGCGGAGGAAGTATAAGACCAAATCGGTACGCCCAGTTGATGATGATGGGGAACCAGGGCCTTCACAACCCGCAGGGGAGCCTGGGCCTATAATCATCACCGAGTCCCTGCCATACGACACTATCCGTAATCTGCACGATGACATTGTGCGGCGGAAGGGCGAGGCTTTCTCAACCTGGTTACTTCGGGTTTGGGACCGCATGGGCCCAGGCGTGCAGCTGGATGGTAATGAGGCCAGGAATTTGGGTTCCGTGGCCCTGGACGCGGGTGTTGAAAAGGTGTTCGTGAGGGAGGCGGGACCCATTTCTCTCTGGGAGAGGCTTTTAATGAGTGTAAGAGAGAGGTTTGTTCACAAAGACAGAATGCAGGAGAACTACCGTAGATTGCCCTGGAAGACCGTTGAGGAAGCGATCCAACGGCTGAGAGAAGTGGCAGTACAGGAGGTGCTTTTTGGGAGGGATGGACAGCACGAAAATGATCCTGACAAGGTCAGATGCACAGGGCAAATGTTGTGGAACCTGGCAAGTCTAGGGCCAACCCAATATGCCACCTACATTGCAATGTTTAATGCCGATGACAACCGTGAGACAGTGGGCTCTGTAGCTGACAAGCTCAGGCATTATGCAAGTGTGATCAATGGCCCATTGCAGGCTCAGATCTCTGCTGTGGTTAAGGAGTTGAAGGAAGAGATGAGGGAGATGAGGGAGGAGATGAGGAAAAACAGTGTGGCACCAGTGAGAGTCACAGGCCCCAACACTGGAGCCCGACGTCCTCCAGCTAGAGAAAGAGGGTACACCCCACGAGCTGAGTTGTGGTTCTTTCTGCATGACCATGGGGAAGACATGAAAAGGTGGGATAGGAAGCCCACCTCTGTCCTGGCAGAACGGGTGCGTCAGCTTAAGGAGGGCAACGCTAGCCGAGGGGGTTCTGCCAGAGCCAAGGTAGCCTCAGCTTCCTGTAGCCAACCTGCTGAGTACAACAGAAGGGAAAATGTTGTGTCAGATTCCCTTGACGGTGGAATGCATGCTCAGGAAGGGAATGATAACCAGGGCTAGAGGGGCCCTGCCTCTAGCCAGGTAGAGGCATGGGAAAACCGTGTCTTTTGGACTGTGTGGATTCGATGGCCTGGTACATCAGAGCCACAAAAATATGAAGCATTAGTTGATACAGGTGCGCAGTGTACCTTAATGCCATCGGGACATGTTGGGGCTGAACCCATTTCTATTGCTGGGGTGACAGGGGGATCACAAGAGTTGACGCTGGTGGAAGCCGAGGTGAGCCTGACTGGGAAGGAGTGGCAGAAACATCCCATTGTGACTGGTCCAAAGGCCCCGTGTATTCTGGGCATAGACTTCCTCCGGAATGGCTATTTCAAAGACCCGAAAGGACTCAGGTGGGCTTTTGGAATAGCTGCTGTTGAGGCAGAGGGCGTTAGGCAATTGAACACCTTGCCTGGACTGTCAGAGAACCCTTCTGCAGTTGGACTCTTGAAGGAGGAGGAACAACATGTACCAATTGCCACCTCGACAGTGCACCGCCGGCAGTACCGAACGAATCGAGATGCTGTGATTCCCATCCACAAGCTGATCCGTGAGCTGGAGAGCCAAGGGGTGGTCAGCAAGGCCCACTCACCCTTCAACAGCCCCATCTGGCCTGTGCGCCGATCTGATGGAGACTGGAGATTGACTGTGGACTATCGTGCCTTGAACGAGGTGACTCCACCGCTGAGTGCTGCCGTGCCAGACATGCTGGAGCTCCAGTATGAACTGGAGTCCAAAGCAGCAAAGTGGTACGCCACTATTGACATTGCAAATGCATTTTTCTCCATTCCTCTGGCAGCAGAGTGCAGGCCTCAGTTTGCTTTCACCTGGAGGGGCGTGCAGTACACCTGGAACCGACTGCCCCAGGGGTGGAAACACAGTCCCACCATCTGCCACGGACTGATCCAGGCTGCACTGGAAAAGGGTGAAGCTCCAGAACATCTGCAGTACATCGATGACATCATTGTGTGGGGGGACACAGCAGAAGAAGTGTTTGAGAAAGGAGAGAAAATCATCCAGATTCTTCTGGAAGCCGGTCTCGCCATCAAAAGGAGCAAAGTCAAGGGGCCTGCCAAAGAGATCCAGTTCCTGGGAGTGAAGTGGCAAGATGGACGGCGTCAGATTCCCACCGAAGTCATCAATAAAATCACAGCGATGTCCCCACCAACCAACAAGAAGGAGACACAAGCTTTCCTAGGTGCCATAGGCTTCTGGAGGATGCACATCCCTGAGTACAGCCAGATTGTGAGCCCTCTCTACCTGGTGACACGCAAGAAGAATGATTTCCGCTGGGGCCCTGAACAACAGCAAGCCTTCGCCCAGATCAAGCAAGAGATCGCTCATGCGGTAGCCCTTGGCCCTGTCAGGACAGGACCAGAAGTGAAGAATGTGCTCTATTCTGCAGCCGGGGGCAACGGTCTGTCCTGGAGCCTTTGGCAGAAGGTGCCTGGTGAGACTCGAGGTCGTCCACTGGGATTCTGGAGCCGAAGCTACAGAGGGTCCGAAGCCAACTACACTCCCACAGAGAAGGAAATTCTGGCAGCCTATGAAGGCGTCCAAGCTGCCTCAGAAGTTATTGGCACGGAAGCACAACTTCTTCTTGCACCCCGACTACCGGTGCTGGGGTGGATGTTCAAGGGAAAGGTTCCCTCTACCCACCACGCCACCGATGCCACGTGGAGTAAATGGATTGCCCTCATCACGCAGCGCGCCCGTATTGGAAGCCCGAATCGCCCTGGGATCTTGGAAATAATTACAAATTGGCCCGAAGGTGAAAACTTTGGTCTCACCGATGAAGAGGAGCAGGAACAGGTGACTCGCGCAGAGGAAGCTCCACCGTACAACCAACTGCCGCAAGATGAAACGCGCTACGCTCTCTTCACTGATGGTTCCTGTCGCATTGTGGGGGCAAACCGAAAATGGAAAGCAGCTGTATGGAGCCCCACACGGCAGGTCGCAGAGGCTACAGAAGGAGAAGGTGGATCAAGCCAACTTGCTGAACTCAAAGCTGTTCAGCTGGCCCTGGACCTTGCTGAAAGAGAGAAGTGGCCAAAGCTGTACCTGTACACTGATTCATGGATGGTAGCCAATGCTCTGTGGGGTTGGTTGGAAAGGTGGAAAAAGGCCAACTGGCAACGTAGAGGAAGACCAATCTGGGCTGCTGACGAATGGCGAGACATTGCCAGTCGGGTAGAGAAGCTACCTGTGAAAGTCCGTCATGTGGATGCCCATGTCCCCAAGAGCCGAGCTAATGAGGAACACCGAAACAATGAACAGGTAGATCAGGCTGCAAAAATACAGGTGTCACAGGTAGATTTAGATTGGCAGCACAAAGGAGAGTTGTTCCTAGCCCGATGGGCCCATGATGCCTCAGGCCATCAGGGCAGAGATGCCACCTATAAGTGGGCACGAGACCGAGGGGTGGATCTAACTATGGACTGTATCTCCCAGGTGATCCATAACTGTGAGACATGCGCTGCCATCAAGCAAGCCAAGCGGGTGAAACCCCTGTGGTATGGGGGAAGGTGGACCAAATATAAGTATGGGGAGGCCTGGCAGATCGATTACATCACACTGCCTCAAACCCGCCACGGCAAGCGCTACGTGCTCACAATGGTAGAGGCCACCACTGGGTGGCTGGAGACCTACCCTGTACCTCATGCCACTGCCCGCAACACCATCCTGGGCCTTGAAAGGCAAGTCCTTTGGAGGCATGGTACCCCTGAGAGAATTGAGTCGGACAACGGGACTCATTTCAAAAATAGCCTCATAAACACCTGGGCTAAGGAACATGGCATTGAGTGGGTGTACCACATTCCTTATCACGCACCTGCTGCTGGTAAAGTAGAGCGATGCAACGGCCTGCTAAAAACCACCTTGAAGGCTTTAGGTGGGGGGACTTTCAAAAATTGGGAACAGCATTTAGCCAAGGCCACCTGGCTAGTTAACACCCGAGGCTCCACCAACAGGGCTGGCCCTGCCCAATCTGAACCCTTGCAAACAGCAGACGGGGATAAGGTTCCAGTAGTGCAAATGAGAGGCATGCTGGGGAAAACTGTTTGGATTAATTCTGCCTTGAGCAAAGATAGACCCACCCGTGGGGTTGTCTTTGCTCAAGGACCAGGGTGTACCTGGTGGGTGATGCAAGAGGATGGAGAGACACGATGCATACCTCAGGGAGACCTCAGTTGGGGTTGAACTGCCCATAACACGGTGCCTGTATGCATATCTGTATGTGTATATTCAGAGTAATGCTTGTATGTATATAGTTTAAAGGCTTAAGTTCAATGTAATATGTTGGAATGGAAAAAATTCG
The DNA here is from genome assembly GCA_036785705.1 of Acanthornis magna. Taxonomy (NCBI): domain Eukaryota; kingdom Metazoa; phylum Chordata; class Aves; order Passeriformes; family Acanthizidae; genus Acanthornis; species Acanthornis magna. Next base: position 2,045,850 of record JAWUZG010000017.1, read on the forward strand.
GGGTGGATAATGTTGGAGGTTGGGGGGGGGAAGTGGAATTTTTCCCATTCTGTTGCTAGGCAAGTAACGATCGGTACTTAGAGGACATTTTACTCTCACAAAAGAGACAAAGACTTTTTTGGCTGGGCGGGCACGGGAACAAGAGATAGCAAGACTTGATAACGACACACGGACTCGCTCACAAGTCTCGGAGGAGACAGCAGTGGAAGGAACGGCTCTCCGTTTTTTTTTGGCTGCGACTGCAGGAAAAGAAAAAGCCCGGCTTTGCACTAGTTTTTCTCTACCTGGTGGGTGAGTTCTCGGGGCACGGGACTCCAATCATCTCTTCCCCTCCGGGAGGGTGCATCTCCCAGCTGCACTGCAGCGGAACGGGACCCCCGCCTGCCACCACCCCGCGCCCTGCCTGCTGCCCCGCACCCTGCCTGCCCCAACTGCGGAGTTTCCTGCCGCCTCCTCTGCTGGCTGGCCCGGGTGGGCTGACCCGGCCGCTCCATCTCCCGGCTCTGGGCTCTCTGCTGCGCCCCCCGTCCATCTGCGCTCCACCCTGCTCCAGCCCGTCGGCCATTACGCGCGACACAGATCCAACCTCGCGCCACAGCGCCATCTGCAGCTTCCCGGGAGTCATCGCACCTGTCCGGCTGGTCTAGGAGCCCAACAGCGCCCCTGCTGGCCGTGACCGTGACTGCACCAACCGAGAAAGTGCCTGACAGTCCAGGGACATTTGCCACGGAGTTTTTTTGGTTTTGTTTACTGTTTTTTTTACCTTGTTTACTGTTTTTTGTTACTGATTGTTTGCCTCAGTATAGATACTAGTAAAAAAACTCTTATTCCTTTTCCCATACCTTTGCCTGAGAGCCCTTGATTCTAAAGTTATAATAATTCGGAGGGAAGGGGATTCACATTCTCTGTTCTAAGGAAGGTTCCCATCTTCCTAAGCAGACACCTGTCTATCAAACGAAGACACTCAGGATCAGTCTAATTTCTTCCTGGGATTGTTTAATGAGGGGACAGATATTGGTCATTTTCAGAGGAAGAATCTTTAAGGAAATAGTATAAACCTTGAAGCAACTAGAAATTGGCCAAACTCAGCTGGGGATGGAAAAGGTGGCTACCATTGGACGGTGCTGCTCTGCAGGGCAGGGTCTCTCCTCCAGCAGCTTCCCTGGTACATCACAGACCTTCAGCAGAACCCTGAAGCTTGGGATGGGGCAGGGGATGGATGCAGTGACCTGCCTGCAGGAGGAGGGGAGCAATCTGTGTAGAACCAGGAAGATGGAAAAGAGATTGGTATTTCTTGTGTAGAGACCTGGCTAGAATTTCAGGTTTAGGAAAAGTGGCTTTTACAGCTTCAAGACCCCTTTTAAAGATCAAGGGCTGCTGTGGAGAGGAGAATCTAGCTGAACAAATGGGGCAACAGCACCTTTGCCAACAGGCTGCCCAACATCAGGAGGAGAGTTTAAACAAGGGACAACTTGGGAAGTAAGTATACCATACATGAGGACGCAGAATGGCAGTCACAAGAGACACCTCAGAAACAATAAAACAGGGCAAAAGACACCTGTATAAAATGTATGTATATGAATGCATGAGGCCTGGAAAACAAATGGGAGCAACAACCACTCTGGTTGTGGTCGCAAAATCTACAGTCAAGCTGCATCAGTTGCCAAAAAAGGGGATTGATTAACTCCCTCTACTTGTCACTTGTGAGGCCTTATCTGGGCTACTGCATGCAGCTTTGGCCAAACCCCCTTCTCAGTGCAAGAAAGACATTCAGCAGAGGCCCCCATGGTGGTCAGGGTAGGAACCCTTGCCCTGTAGGAAGGGGCTGAGGGAGCAGGGTTGGGAGCAGGGACATGGGGGTTCTGAGCAGTAGCTCTGCATGCTTGTGGAGAGGTTACTGAGGAAAACAATCAGCCATGCATGAGCAGGACATGAAAGGCAACTTGCAGAAGCTGAAATAAAGGGTTCAGACTGCATGTGAAGAATAAATATTTCCCCATGGAGACAGCCCAGCAGGGAAGCAGGCTGCACTCACTTTGGTGCATTTTACTTAGTAGGAGTTGGAGTAGCTGCAATTTATCACAGTTCTGTCTTGGTAATCTAAGGAGAGTCAGGAATGACTGACATGTACCTAGCTGGTCTTATCTTCATGTGTGGATCAAACATGCAATGTCATCTGATGGGCGTTGGGGAATGATGTAATGAACTTCTTTATGCTTGTTGTTACTTTCTTGGTCATATGCAAAATTGACAGGGAATGTAATGCTGGTCTTTCTGAGACCATGTCTTTTCTGTTCACAAATTCACAAACTCAGTGGATATGTTGGCTTCTATTAGTACCTTGGGAGTGTTCCAGCTTTCTGTTTTAGAAGAAGGATTATAGGAAGGCTGTGCTTGTAGAAGTCCAGAGAAGCTGGTTCACAACAGCTCTCTGCAGTTATAATTTGCTCACTAAATCTGGTCTTTCTTGTTTGTTAACCATAAGTGCAGAACATAGGAATTAATTTTGCTCAAATAATATCTGAATCTGCAGATGCAGGGATTTCACCATTCTAAATATAATATTTTGATTTTTCAGTAAATAAAACCTATATTCCTTGTTCTGAAAACAGTGCCTTGATCACGCACTTCACACACTTAGCATGTCATAAATTATTTAGACAATTCCATTTTGATAGTAGAGATATGACAGTTCTATCCAAAATAAAACTTCAATGCAGACAGATCCTGCCAGTCTGGCTTTAGGCCTCTGCCTAAAGCTCTAATTTAAGAGCTTGTGATGTTTCAGCTCAATTTGTAGAAGCTATGTAGGGCATTCAAAGTAAGAGATTATAGGATGGGCATAGCAGACTCCTTCAAATATATCCAGTCCTCCCACAGTACTTTTTGCTCTTCTCAAGTATAAATTCAAATTCATTTCAGAGGTCTAGAGATTTCAGAAAGAACTTATAACTACTTTTTACATTACAAATAAAATTTGCTGCTTCTCTATACATACTGATCCATTCACCTTAGACTTTTTGGGTTGCACCAGGGAGTGAGCCAGGGGATGTAATAAAGGTTCATCCATTTCCTCATCGGAAATTTAGTGTAACAGAATGCTAATTCAATTATCTCCAAAAGATGGTACATCATTTCAGTGCTGAACAATTTTCTATATATTCTAAGCTATTTCTCTATAGTACAGCATTGGTTTTTGCAGATCTGTTTCTTGATGTCCTCACTAGTTTGATTCAGCCTTGGAATGTATTCTTGTCCTTGATCTCTTCTTGCAGAGATTTAGTTGCTAATTGCTTGTTTGACAATAGGGAAAAATCTGAAGCAGACTTATGGAATATTTCAGTGCTCTATTCATATAGCTTGCATTTGAGCATACTTTTTTTCTGTTTTGTCAAAGGAATTTGTTCTGTATTTTTCCACTACTTGTGGCTGTCTCTAAACCATGTCTTATATGTGGTAATTGTTGTTGTACTCTGGCTAGAATAACATATCAGTGAGTATTGTTTCCAAAGGGATTCATGGAGCAATTCACACATAATTTCTTTTATAAATCTATTTGGGTTTTAGACTGGGTTTATATTTTTAGTCTTGTTAAGAAATTTGCACACTCACACATAGGCTGTTACATATAATCTGTGCTTAGTTTGGGGAAAAGAACCCTAGGGACCAGGTTATGATACTCTGCTTTTTACTGTAGTGGAACCTGGGAAATGTCACATGCAGTAAGGTCACTGATTTACCATTGGGTTAGTCTCTTTATTAAGCTACAACATGTGGCTATGGAATTAAAAACTGGAGCATAGAAGAGGCTGAAGAGCTGAAGCTCCAGTCACCATGGTGGGCAAAGTGCTGAAGACCTGTTTTGTGCCTGTTATTTCCATCCTGTGTAGACTACCCTGAAGATGAAAGAGTTTGGTCACATATTCAATAATTTTAGCTTTAATATTTCGAACTTGTACCTGCTGAGTGCAACATAAGGACTTTGGAGGGCAAAAAGAGCTGATGGTGTAATGAGACTGTTAAAGAGTGAGCCCAATCTTTGTGCAATCAAAGTGCCTTACTAACTTAATCCCCCAAAATTATTTGGAACTCTATGAGCATATTTTGGCTTCATGGTTTAAATGTGAACACTATTCTGATTTGAATGTGCAAAGAGTCTTATGCATAACAGGTATTTTCCCCCTTAGCTAAAGCCTGATGAAACTGTAGTTTAAATGACCCAATATCTAAAATCAGTATTTTGCAGGAGTTTGCTATCACACTCTGGATTGCTCAGCTACCTCGATGTTTTAGTTAGTTGACTGAAGATATTTTCAGTCTGAACATAAACATGGATACGTACCTTGCTGAATTTCGCAGGCATATGAGTTTCTTTATTTTCTTAGGAGTGTTGACAGGTTAAGCATGTTCTTGAGTAACTTTAGTAATTGTGGCAAAATGTGGAACAACTTTTGGTCCTTAATCAACTTCTTTTTACCTGCACAGTTGGACACAGCAGAGATGACCTTCAATTTCTAAACTGATGGCAGTTTGCCTGATAAGGAAGTGAGGGAAATCTAAATCTCTCATACTGGAGCTTATAAAGAAAGACCTCTAGATAACCAGCTTTGGATTGTAAAATGCGGTATTTCTTATGTGGGAGTAGCCTGATGGCTTTGGTGTAGGTTACCTAACATTCTCCTTTCCACATTTGCAAATATTGCTCAGAGAGCTTGAACATTGTCCTGACTTTGGCTTTCCCAAACACTGCCCTGACAAGATAAATCTAGTGCCATATTTTGAATCATCTGGGATGTTTATGTATGAGTAAAAACAACTGTGTTAGTTGTATTGATTTGTGACTAAGTCATTCAGCTATTGATTCAATATGTTATTGGCAAGTATCACACTGCATTGTAGAATTGTGTGCCTGCTAATCAGCTCTGTTGTTCCCTACTGACTGGTTTGGTTTTCCTTTCTGGGAACAAAATCCTTAGCTTGAAAAGGCTGAAAGCATATTTCTGTTGCTACATCTCACTTTCTAACGTTAACATAACATTTGCTGTTGGCCTGGTTCTTGCCATGCAGCTGCATGCCAGGGGCAGTGCAGTTGGTGTGGCAAGTTTCACTGGGCAGACAAAGTTTAGAACACTTTGGAAGCTTCACAATTTGCTTCTGAGACAAAGGTCACTTTTCTGATCAGCCGTATAGTGCTTGGCCACTCGGTTCAACTGTCCTTCGTCTGGCAAAGCAGGATGTTTTTGGATATGCAAGGAGACAGAGCATGTGTCTTAGAGCCTTAGAGCCTGCAGGTTGTCTGTGTCTGGGTGGTGCTTCAGGGACACTCCTCCTGCAGCTGGGCTGGGCTGCGCAGCAGCTTTTCTTCTGGCCTGTACAGCTGTATAATAAATTAATGCAAAAGGCAGAGTGGATGTGCTGTATTAAACTAGGATTGTTCTCTATTTGTCTGGCTACTTCCGTGGGACTTCTCTTGTACTTGGATTTGAGCTGATGGGGCAGCCACCCCGAGTGCCTGTAATCAGCACGGAGGGTTCAGGGAACAGTGAACTTGTAATGTTTTTTCATGTCACTTACGAGGGATCAGAAACCTAAGATGAATGAAACTTTTTTTCTTTCTTTATTTTTTTTTTCTTTTTTAGCTGGCACTCTTTTCTTCATTTCTTGCAATAATTTTTAGGTTCTGTAAAAATAGTTCCAAGTTATGCACTATTGATTTCAAAGGCCCTCTTGGAGAAAGTGTGAGATACTACATTTCTGCTGGCTCTTGTACCAGTGCTTTTATGAAAGTTCTCTGAATACTAAAAAAAGCTTTATTTGAAGGGAGAGACTTGCCCTCAATAAATACGTTTGACTTTCCCAAAGGCTATTAAGCTGCTAGTACCACATTGAGAGACCAGGGGACAAGTCATGGTACATTACTGCAGGAATTCTGCTTTTCTTTGGAATATGGGAAGGCTGCTTCATCACAGAAGTACTGAAGTCTTTTAAATAAAAGGGTTTACTGGAAGTCAGAACTGAGCCTGTTCTTGTTTGAGTCTCAGTGTTTCTGTACTGAATTATAGCTGTAACAATTACCCCTGCGTGTTTCACATTACCAGAAATTGTTTTTAATAAGGAATTTTAGAAGAATATTATCCCAGTTACCCCTTTTTTTTTAGGGGCAAAAGATGTCTTAGGAAACCATAATGTTTGGGACAAGAGGCTTTTTTTACAATGAAGGCTTTATAAACCATAGGTATGTTTTTTAAAGTACAAGGTTGGCTTTTTCTTCACTGTTTTAAAACCTTAAGATAGCTATTCGAAAGCTGAACTTCTAGAAATGAAGAAAGGGGACTTTATGGTAAACATATTTTTAAAAGTGTGGAGTTATCATATTTTGAAAATATATGTATGTATGGAATGGTTGAAAGCTTTAAGTTTACTTCAAGGTATATGTTCTAATTACAGTGCAGTTGAATTAGTAGCTGTTGGATATGCAATAGCAATCTAGGCAGGTTTTAATTGTTTCATGCAAATATTTAATTCTGAATTTGTTCTACTCCAGCTGTGATGAAGATATGAGGAGCTGAGCTGCAATTACTGCAAAAATTGACACAAAATTAATCATTAATGTAGAACAGGCAAAATGAAAATTACCCTTTCAGCACTTTCTCTCTGGCCTGACAGATACCCTTCAATTTCTGCTGCTGTCAGTTAAATATGGTCCCCTTTGCAGTGCTGGATTTTCCCAGGGCTTCAAACAACAGGCACGAGCTATGAGTCGCTGCTTGCTGGTGAAGGATGCAGAGCTTGCAAAGAATTCAGCTTGGCTTGTAGAGCAGGACTCTGAAGTTCTTTCTTTTGCCTCTGGTAGAGAGGTAAAAAGAATGAGTGCAGTTTTCTCCTTGTGAAAATAAATCAGATTTAGCTATTATTTGTAATAACAACTATCTAGGATAGTTGGTTTTGACCTTATTGATTTATGGAACAAGGAAGAATAAAATTCTCCAGTAGAGCATTTCAAATATATTGAAACTTTGTTTTTTAAATCAGTGTTTTTGCATTGTAACATTTTTAGTCACTATTTTTAATTGAAGCCAAGAGCTGATTTCAGAATGAAAAAAGTTACATTAGAGATGATTTGGTGGGAGAAAAATTAGTCTTTGCATGAAAATGAAAATTATGTCAAATTGTTGTTTTAGTTACAATTTTTTGGAAAAAAGGGATCTGGGAAGGGGAAGTGTCCAGAGAGAAATTTCTTCTAATCCTCCTATTTGAAAGTCCCTAACTCCTTCTAAAAAAGGAAGAAATCTGGTGTCTCACTGTGCTGGGTGTTCCAGGGTCTGCCTGACAGGCGGCAAGAAGTCTTTTGATGATCAGTGAGCTGCTTTTGAAGTGGGAGCATCTGGGTGACTAATAGCTGGGACCATTTTCAGTGATGTGTAGCCTACACAGGCTACAGGAATAAATATTTCATAACTGGGTAATGTCTCAGATTTGTGTTTCTTAGTTCTGAGGATGCCATTCCATCCATCAAGTAATCATTTTAATTCATGTTCTCTAAGAATTGCTTGCAGAGAAATATTTGTGTAAGTGTTTGCTTTTAATCTGTTCTACTAGAAGCAGCCTGGAAGAAGCTGACAGATGCTTAAAACGACTGTGTGCTTTCCCTTTTGCCTGGTGCTGAAAGTGGGAAGAGAGCTGACTTAGATGTGCTGCTTTCTAAATGAAGAGTTTATAGAATTCGTGAGAGCTAGGAGAAGAGATACATATTGAAAAGCAGAAGAGAAAGTAAGGGACAGTGGTAGCTGTGAAGCTGTAATTTAATCTGCTATCTTATTTTCTTTACCTAATCTTAAAGCCATTAGCTGTTGTCTATATGATACTTGATACTTTTATAATGATATTGCAGGAAGTTAGTGGTGATCTCTCACATTAGAAAAGGGATTGATGAAATAACTGCAAGTGTTGACTCCTTCTGAAGAGCAGTCCTGGCTATGGTCCCTCCCAGCTTCTTTTGCACCTGCTTGCTGGCAGAACATGGGAAACGGAAAAGTTACTGATTTAAGGTAACAACAATCTAGTTAGCAATCCCAGTTAGCAACAATAAAAACATCTGTGTGTTGTCAACGTTATTCTCATACTAAATCCAAAGCACAGCACTGCACTTGTGACTAAGAAGAAAATTAACTCTATTCCAGCCAAAACCAGGACAGCAAAATTGGTTGACTAGACAGCTCCTTGCTTCACATTGATGTTTGGCCAGAGATTTCTGAGAGGTGTGAGACATCAGGATAGCAAGGAATAGAACAAATGGAATCTGAAACCACTTTATGTATATATGCTGAAGTACAAACAACCTTGCCTTTTTTGAAAGGCAGAGGGTATATACTGAGGGAAGTCTCCTAAATCTCTTTGCTTTTCTTGGCCCTGTACTGATGTTTAAGTCCCTGAAACAATGTGCTTCTGGCACAGGAATTCTGACTCTGTATGTATCCTGGAAACAGTAATTTTATTTAGTGCTCTCTTGTAAGAACAAAACACATAGCAATATTTATCAGTTTCTTACTGTATAAATTATAGTCTTTTGCAAGGTTTCAAACCAGAAGTGAATGCTTTTACTCAGATTGACAGATTACTTGTTTTCATTGCTCTTTAGGATACTGATATATTTACCCCCTCTTCACACACCTGATTTGGAAACAAAATAAGAAATTTGGAAACAAAATAAGAAATCCTTCAGGTCATTGTTCCTGTTCCTCTGAGTCTTGGCTGCTCAGCCTGCAGAAGCATCAGTGATCCTGGTGGTATATGTGTGTAGGTAAAGGAATTTGAAAATTCCAAGAAACTAATTTAGCGGTGATTATAAACAATTTACAGACTTGTGAGTGCTCCCTTGGCAGCACTCACTGACATTGCACCTAGGTCATGTTGTACCTGCTTCCCATAGGAGAACTTTCTGCTTGTGTCTAATCTGAGCTTTCTGTTTTGCTTATATAAGATCTGAGAGCAGACTAACTTCATTGTTCCATTTAAATCTGACCCTTTGTTAACCATTTTTATAGAAATTTATTCTTTATTCAAACAGTATATTTATTTTTGTTGTCCAGCAAGTTTTTCAGTTTTCGTTCAATTTCTAAACTGACTGAATATGTGAGGATGAGCCTTGGTAGAACGTGTGCCACCAGCAAATCCTTGCATTGCATATGCTTTTGCAAGATCTGCAGATGCACGCCTAGATTTCTTCTCTCTCCCCCTAACTTTTGGGGAATGTGGGAGTTAACTTCTTTACTGCCTGGAAGATGGAGTTATATGGCTTTAACTGTAAGTTGGATCAGAGGCTTGGGCTTTCTTTTTACCAGTCATTCTTTAGGATTGTTGACTTGTTATCATTTATGTGATCAAACTATTATTCCTCTCAATTTGTAATGTGAAGTGGTAGAGGGAAGAGGAAGCATTCTAAATAATTCATTATTTTAAAGAGTCCATAAGAATTTATAGATTGCTTGCTTGAGGTTAGTTACTCAAGGTTTTTGGCATTCAGTCCATCAGTTGTGCGTCTTTCTGCATGCATAGAATAAGCATAAAGTAATTTTACATTCCTTGAAATCATAGTGCTCTTAGAAGGAAAACAAAGTGTGTGTTTTTGTTTTGGTGTTTTCTTTTAAACAGAATTGTACATTTTTGGGTCACGACATTGTTTTTCCTGTTGGGAGGAATAATTCATGTATGAGCTTCTATCTTTTTTTCATTCTAAAGTAAGAGATACTAAACAATTACATATGCAAACATCTGCTTTTTTATGCAGCGCAGCAGCATGCTGGCCTGCAAGCAGCTCTGCTGAATTAAGTGGTGTTGTTTCTGAATACTGTTAGAAGAGTTAGAACAAATTTAGAAGGTCATGTTTGATTCTGAGGCTACAGCTGCAGGAAAGTGTTCCAAACATATGCAAGTTGCCGAACACGGCCTTATTACAAATGGGCAATTATGTAGATGTGAGTGTGGTCTTCCATGTGTGGAGATGTCTTCCTTCAGTAGAGAAATTACACGTTGTATTGGTATACTGCCTTAGTTTAAGCTGAGAGAAATTACACGTTGTATTGGTATACTGCCTTAGTTTAAGCTGGTGTGCAGAACATTTCACCTATTTTCTATTTCAGAAATGCACTGTTCTTGCATTTATTTCAAAATTCTATTTGATGAGTTTGTACATAAAATTGCAGAGCAAAGATTCTTTTTCTTGGTTATCTGTTATAGGCCTTTCAAAAGTATGGAAATGAAGATTGGAAGTCATTAGGAATAACGTCTGTGTTCTCTGGTGTGTTACTGGGTAATGAACTGTTTGTTGAACAGCAGTGGTGAGCACCTGATGGCCACCAGCAGCTGATTCGCCGTAAAAATGATAACACTTTTGCAGAAATAAGTATTGATTTCATTTTCCCTCTGCTTTAGGGGATTATATAATGCTTATTGTTTATTATCTCTTTGGCTAACAGAAGTTGGTACTGGAAATACTGATAACATAAATTTGTGAGTCTGTCAGGAGCCTGGTGAAATATTCTGTTGGATGAGCCTTCCCAAGTCCAAAGGCCTCTGGATGTGGGAAACAGTGCTGTGTTCAATGCTCTGGTGGCTGATTTTTTTGTCATTTTTTCCCCCTTTCCTATCAGTGGAGAAACACAGCAAACTTGAATGATAAAATCTCTCAATCCTGACTGGATAAGGAATGTCCTTCTTGCTACAATAAACTTACTCTTGAAAAGTCTTTGCCTATTATGAAATGGCCAGATTGGTCTGTAATATTACTGCTTCTGCAGCTATGTATGAAAAAGGGACCAGGCATCCAAATTATGGGTCTTTTTGATGCTTAAGTAGGAATAAGATAATCCTTTCCTTCATGTCCTCTCAAGTGTTGAACACAAAACATTCTAAGCATATTTCTTTTCTGTGCGTCTTGACTTTCTCAGACTTGAACTCAGGCTCTTTCCAGGAAGTTTACCTTTGTTTTGTAACTCTTCATGTCAGGGTCTGCCCTAAACTGAAGATCTTACTCTGGTTCTTCTGGGAGCTCAACTGTATCCTATGCAGGATGACTAATCCACAAAAGCTGTGTCTCATATTATTCCTGTTGTGTCTGGACAGATCTGGGTTGATAGGTCAAAAATGGTTGGAAAAATAGTCTGTAATACTATTCTTTGTTTGCCTCACACAGGAGAAGGTGTACTTCTTGTCAGCTGAAGAGGGAGTTAAACATCCGTCTTCATCTCTTTAAATAAGTAAATGATGAATTTTTGCATAGAGGTGAGGGGCAATTGTTTCTTCCTCATTTGAACCTTCTGCATGTTGCTGTGCATGTGGGCATGGAGCAAGATAAACATCACCTGGTTTCTGGTTAGCCATTCTATATAGAGCAAGGGCCAGGGAGTAGGGGAGCAATACCATCTTAAGAACATGGACTGGGGCTCTGACTTCCCTCTTAATGGTCAGTTGTTCTTGAAGCGAAAGAACTGGGTTCCTGCTTGTTCATTACTTTTTCGATAATGGTATTTCTTTCCACAGAGGGCTCATAAGTCTCTTTTTTCTCCCAGTACAGTGCTGTCAGAACATTGTCTTATCAGTGGAAGGACAGGAAGAAATCTGTGAAACAATCACAAGAGTTTTTGTGGGAGAAGAGGGGTTTCTGTGACTGCTAGATGTGCATTACCTTCTAATGAGACAAGAAACGTATTGAAGTGTCTAGACTTTCTCAAGAATTAAGTTGGCCTAGTGGGCAGGAAGAGAGAGACATACTTTTTATAAATTAATTTCTGTCAGTAAACATGATTTTCTTCATCGAAATGAAGAGGCAGCATGAACCAATACTATGTTAAATAGGATAAATGTTAGCTGGATGCAAATGCAAACTCAAGGGGCTTTTCTCAATACTTCACTGAAATGCTGGATTAATGTTTAATTCTGATGACTAAATCCATTAATACATATATTTCTTACTAATTTAGATAAATGAATTTTTCTGGCAATTTTGTTTTTCCCTCAGGGCATGGTTTCTACTTGCCTGAATATTGCTCTAATTAGATGATGACAGAGTATTCCAATAGCTATTTTTAAGATGTGCTACCTCTGCCACTAGACAATAAGTTTATTTTGGCTTCTTTGTTTTTAACTAATGAAAAAGAGGTCTTTTGTTTGCAAAAACCAGATATTGCTCTTTGGGAATATGAAGTATTTTGTATCATCCCAGGTAGTGCAGAACAGATAGACTGAATTTAGAAAGTATGAAAGATGTTTGCTGCAAAAGGCAGTTGCCGTAAGTTCTTCTATGTTCTTCATTTTCTTGGCTCTTGAAATAATTAAATTCTTATTTTACCAAATTAAGAATAACCCTACTCTCTAATTGGCTTTCAAACGAAAGTTATTGATTGAAATTCTATTACAAAAATCAAGGGACACTGAGGAATTTGAATTTTTTTAAAACAGTTTGATAGATGCAGTTAACTGAAACCTATAGAAAAGCTGAATAGATGGTGCAGGCTGTTCTTCATATTCTGTGTGATAGCTCCTGACTGGAATGTGAGCTACTAATGTGTGGCTGACAGTGGAGGAAAGAGTCTGGCTGTGGAGAATGAATCTGAAATGAAATTAAAACATCCTTTTTAATTCAGCTACAAAGCTGAGGCTACAACAACAGGATGCATTTTCCAACAACTGTTTACATAAAGGGTTTTTGCCTGACATAAACATGACTCTGTTTCTGCCACCTGTTTGTGTGGCAGCTGTCACTACTGTCATTGCTGTGGTTCATGAGCACACCAGAATGTGAGTCCCTGGGTGGGAATGACCTTGTTTTTCTTCTTACCTGCTGGATACTTTGCCTATGTAGAATCATTCTTAGCACATGTCAACCAACACAAAAGAATAACTTTTCTAGCTGAATGTTAAATAGCTCCAAGGATGTAGATCCTCAGACCTCTCAGGGCAATCTGTTCCAGTTCTTATCCATGCTCATTGTGAACCTTTACTCCCTTTTATATTTGGCAGTAATTTGCAATGTCACCACTAGTGACTATTGTTCTCCTTTCACTGTGCTTGTCTGAGAAAATGGTGGCACCTTCTTTTTAACCACCCATGAGGTAGAAGACACTATATTTATACCTGAGATCTTGATGTTAGGCTTGATCTGAGTAGAACTAACAGGTAATACTGAGAAGGCATGAAGAGCAGAGATTTCAAGCAATAGAGATGGAAACAGAAGTCTGGTAATTGGCTATTGGGATTTGGGATACACAGGCTCAAGCTCTTGCTCAGCTTCAGTCAAAAGTTTTTAGCGTAGATTTTTCTTCCTCTGGCCAAGAGACATTGTTAGAACTTTAGTGTGTTAGGGTCTAGGCCAGAATTTCAGCATCATGTGGGTTTACAAAATCTCCAGTACCAGTATAGGGTAAAACCTAACTTCAAGTACTACTATGAGACCAAAAGGCTTTTTATCTGTTTTCATGGGCAATGGTAGTGTGATATTAAGTAAGTATTTGCTTTCATAAAGTATGTGATTTGACAGGAATGTTGATATAGGTTTTGACTTAGTCTTAGGGGAAATTAATAATCCAAGAAGTTTAAAAACAGTAAAATAGTCTTGAAATTTTGAGAATAGGCTTTTACTACCCTTTTTCCCCCTTGAGTTAGCTGCACGTATTTCTGTTTTCATTCCATTTTTCATAAATGGAACAAGCCCTTTACAGTCTCATTTTGAAAGAATACAAACAGTGAGTTCAGCAAATAAGTTGTATAAATGTGTGAATATGACACAAAATGTCAACACAGATTTGGCCTTTTTTGCATTTGCAGTTGTCACTGCCAAGGGAGTAAGTGACATTCGGTACTGGCTTCAGTATTATAACATGGCATTCCCCTATGGCAGTATCCCAATGAGGCAGACAGAGTTTCAGAGTGAGAAGAGCAGAAGCAAATATATCTTTTTTCTCTGTTTCTTTTTAATGAGCGGTTTCATGATGTTTTCCTTTGTGTGCAGATAATACTTTGAAATAGCATAATCTAAGGCAAGTGAATTAACTGCTGGTGAAAGAGCTTTCAGCAGAGAGGAACACAGAGAGGAAGGATGCCTCAGTGGCTACAGTGCCAGTCTTGGGGAATGGGGTTCATTCAGCTTCTTTCTCTGAGAGAGATTTGTTATTAAATACTTCTTTCCTCACTACCTGTGCTGTGTGAAGGGCATTGAAAACAGAAAGCTGGAAGGCTGAGAAAGGCACAGATTGTTAGTTGTTGAAAGCTATGTTGACACTTGTATGATAGAAATTTTTATTTCTAGTCCCAGCATTCCGGTGGAGCGGTGTAGCAGAACTGCCCAGGTTCAATGGGCAAAGATCATCCCCCAGCCTTTATTCAAGGGAATGGTACCACCTATCCCTCTCTGGATACAGAAATAACTTGAGATCAGGCTAAAGAAGGAAAAGTCATACCATTTTGGCAATTTCAAGATGCATAGCTTGAGCAGCGATCTGGATCACAACATCTTACCAGTCTTTCAGAATCATTAGTCAGTGCTAAAGTGAAATGCTTCACTGAGCAGTGCTAAATTCCATCAAACCTGTAAATGCTGAATAGTGTTCAGTCTTGTACAAGACCAAGATACACTGCAGTGCCTTACCTTGAACTTCACTTCGAAACATTAAAGCAAAAAATGAGGTTGTTTTCTGAAAGTTGATCTTGTGATTAAAAAGAAAAAAAATATTGGGGTTGGGAGGGCTGGCTTTTATGAGTCTGTGGAGGGAAATTTGTTTTTACCATGTCTCAGTTGCAAGAACTGCAAGAATTTGCTTTTCAATTGAAGCTGGCACGCCACCACCTTTATTCTTTGGAATACCTGTGATTCCATCTGAGACACCTTTTGAATACATGTGCTCTTTATTTCATGGCAAGCAAGGGAGCTATCCTTCATGTGAGCCATGCTGATGAATTGTCTGGAGAACACAGGAAGAATATGAAATTTACTCTGAAGAACAGTTAGGTAGTGCACTGTCTTTGTCCGTGGGGTTTCCTGAGTGTTGGTTGCATCTGTTATGAGGGTGACACAGTAAGCAAGAGGGTTATTTTCCCACTGCTGACCTGCTGCACAGAGTGGGGTGTGCAGTCATATGCTGAATCACCCAGCCCCCACTCAGGAGTACATGCATGGTTTGACTGACTTGCTTAGTGCTACCCCCTCTTTTCCCCCCAGCACATAATAAAGCTATTCAGCTCTTTAGGAAAGAGTATCTTATTTATACTTCAACAGTATGTTTGACAATTTTTTTAGAGCTCTTGTATCAATAAATTACAGAGCAATTAATAATTGCCTTTTTGAATGTAAAACTATCTGCTTATGTGCCTAAGTTTATGCCTTATCTACTTTTATGTATTTTCACTCCTCATAGGTGCAAAAATTGAGACTTCTGTACACCTTGACCTTGGATTTCAATAAGTTTTATGTATTGATTTATGAGAATGAAGGTCTTTTATTTTTGTCAGCTAATCCTTTCTTAAGATTTTTCTTGAAAAACTTAAATGTTTTCTTCAGTGATAGACTGTCATAAAAGAAAGAGAAGAACATAACTGGAATTAAGTGAGTCCAGGCGAACTTTTTGGTTGCTACATTTGGTTTATTCTGACTGCTCAGAGAGCAAAGGTCTGACAGCCGATCTTTGATTAGGTTCTACATTTGATAAATGCTTGCAATACGTCTATTCCTATTACAAAACCTCGAAAACTTGCAAATCTTTTTCTTCCCCCTAGTATGCAGTCACACCTCTTTGTGTCTTGATGTGGACTTGCTTCAGGGTAGAGCTTAGTCATTTATTTGTAGGTGATTTTATCCATTAATCCTCATTTGTTGTAATCTGGTTTAGAAAATATTTCTTTTCTGTGTCATGCTCTCTGACTTCCATTTCAGAGTTTCTTCTGATAAGTCCAGTTTTCAGCTGTCATTTGTTCATTTCTTGCCCAAATGTTTAAATATACTCACAGGCTTTTAAAGCTGAATTACAAAAAAAAATAAAAATAAAAATCAAGTGCTCTGACACGTGACCTGATTGGATTTGTTCAAAGCCATGTGGGAGACTTTCAAAGTGTTAAAATACTGTGTTTGTGATACTTCTATGGGGCAAAAAAGTTACTGGATCTAATTTAGAGGAAAGAACTGAGAAAACTTGAATGTAGCCATGTTCTAGCCATGTTCTAGGTAAGATTAAATTAGACCTTTACAGCTGAAATGATACAGTAAGCACATGCCTTACTTTACTAACTTGCAGAGCCACCTGTATCTATTAGCATACCAGGGCCCTCGTGAAGTCAGAGGGAATAGCGCTACTGGGTGGAACATTCTCTCCTTGTTTGCTCTGTCTCTTCCTGCAGCTGGAACGAAATGAAATGAATATGGTAAACACCAATTAGTTATGGCTTTTTTATGGCAGATGAGACTTGGAAGACACCTGGCCCATCTCTTGCTGAAATGTTTGGGAATGAGCCTGGTGCTATATTTGGAGCAGAACTGTAACTGGACAGATTATTTTCTGACTCACTCTAAGCCATTTAAACAGCAAGGCTCTCATCCTGCTGAGCGAACGTGGGGTGAATCTGGCAGCTTCTGAAGAAAGTCTGTGGATTCAATATGCAAGAAAAGAGTGCCATTAATGCTTAAGCCATTAAGCAGTTGCTATACTGGTGACTTTCAGCAGTTGTAATTTAATGAAAGGGGGGTGTGCACTTATGCACATGGTGTAGGATATGTGATTTGTGTGTACAGTTTGATACAGAGGTGTGGATTATAATTTGCCTGCGGCTGCCTGAAGATCCTTTGGATGAAAGATGATCTGCTAATGTGCTGCTAAGTTTATTAATATCCAGCAGAGCAGCTATTATCCATTTTATCAACAGATTATGGTGCTTGGTTTATGGCTCCTTTTTTGCCTTCTCATGACTTGTCAAATTGCTTCCAACTGAGTATCAATGTTTCAAATCTACAATACCTGCAGAAGGCACTGCAAGTATATAAAATTAATCTTTCATGCTGCAGCCTATTTTCTGACTGCAAAACACCAGTTCTTTCTTAGTGGGAGGCATTAATGTCTATCTGCATTTTTTTAAAGGAATTCATAGACTTTAACTGAAAAATTCATTGAGCACCACTCTAACTTAGAGTATTGAATAACCTAAGTGCTTACTTGTCACCCAGCAATACAAACAAGTAAAGCACCCAGATCAAAACCATGCACAGAGTTTTGCTGCTGGAGAATTTTTTTGTGATGCATCTCCTGAATTCTGAGTAATTGAATTTGAATGATTGAGCATATGTAAATTTCCCATGTATTACTGATTTTGGAACTTTTTTCAAAACTTATTGAAAGTTTATTTGTCAAAGAGTCTTTTGCTTTCTTAATAGCTTCAGAAACATTCAGATATCTAGTAATTAGTTCAATGATCTGCATTATCCTAAGATCATTGATATTTCAAATGTGTTATTTGAAATTTGATAACTTTTAGTAGAAAAGAACTTTGTGTGTTGCTTATAGTCTACTTCTGTTCCTTAGGTAAAGATATCTAAATTAATGATTTAATTAGTGAAGAGCCAAGGATGTTCCTCACTTTGGTTAATTACTACCATATGTCCCATGCTTGCTTTGCTACCAGTGATCTTCCTAAATCCCAGGAAAATTTTTGTTGCTTGATGTGTCTCAGGATTAGCTGGGACAGGACAGCCACTTGTGGTGTAGTGGCCAAACTGCACATACTGTGAGAGCCTTACCAGAGCAGGTTTACTGTGATCAGGAAAGCTGCTCCCCAACTGCTCTGTCTTTCTGTAGAAGAGTTTGGGCATCCACTGCTCCATCATATTCTTCTTCCTTTCCCTGGCATCATATGAAAAGGTATCTGCATGAAAATAATATTGCTCCAAAACATAATGCACAGTCAGAGCTGCTGCACTAGACTGCTGCAGTTCTGTACTGGGCTCTGGCATGAAATGACCTGGGGGCACTCCAAGAGCACACTGAGCACTTTACTGGCTGCTAATGGCAGTACTTTGTACTGTCATCCCTGATGGATGCTGGTTAGTAGGTCATCTCCCTCTCAGAGCTCTGTCTGGTTTTGGCACTGGTTTACTGCAAATAGAGCTGTAGACTGGTTTTACAAAGGCTTCACACTTGACTAGTGGTGCCCAAGCAATAGAAATTTCCCAGTTTTTTATTTTTTCATTTTTGAGTTTCCATGAACTGGCACAGATTCAGGGTATTTTAAGCTGCTGAGGTACCCAGACAGGGCAGTTACTTCCTGCAGACAGAGTACTTCAACCTCAAAGGAAAACCACTGTGCTAAATAAGCTTCTCAGCCTGTAATGTGGATTTTTGAGAGTCTTAAAATTACTGTTAACTGCTGTTCCAGTCTGGTTTTGTAGGCTGGATATGGATCACTTGTATTACAACATTTGTAACTCAAGCGAGTTACTGCTTTATTCCTCTGGATTTAAAACAGGCTAAGATGGCAAAGAGCAAACAGGCTTAGGGATGGGAGGAGGAGGAGGAGGAGGACATAAGGCTCCATGTTAGAAGTGGCAAAGCTTGCACTTCATGAGAGTAATTCTGTTTCTGCTGTAAAATCACTTAACAGGGCACAGGAGATTTTTTCCTTTGGAGATTTTTGAGCTCAAGTCTTTTCACTGGTTATCACTGAAAACATGTATCAGCTATGGCTGTTTGAAATTTCTGTACGAAGTGAGAATTGAAGAAACTGTTACTATAATATTCCACTGGAAAGTGCTTTTCTACTGGTGTGTTTACATAACTGAAGAGCATGATAGACCTATATGGACAGCTGTGAATGTGATAGGAACAATGTCAAATTAGATTGCTGATTTTGAAAACTTCTGTAGAGAAGTAGTGTTTTTATAATTGTACTGTCCACTTGTTTAGAAATTCTAGCTGGTTGCTGGGATCTCTGTGAGTGGTAGGTGCTAAAAACATTTTCTTCTCTAGAGTGCTCACAAAAGTTGGACTTACACTTCTATGGGATAATAGACACATATAAATATATACATATGTACTCAAAGAAAATTAAAGATTAATGCAAATGACAATCTAGTAGAATTCTACACCCCTACCCCTACCTCCCAGCTAGTTTAGCCTTGTTTAAATTAATTTCTGTTGAGTTGCTTTAGGAGGGAGAGGAAAAAGAGCCAAGGAGGGAGGTTTCAAAAATTCCCTCAAAAACTGTAAAGCTGAGGATTTTATTTTGTCAAGGGGCTTCCATATTGTGAAGTAGACTCTACAGTGCTGGAAATATCTAAAGTAAAGCTGTCCTGCAGTCTTTAGTGCTTTCATATGCTCTACAATATATCTGTGCAACTCTTTCCAGTTGGAACCTTGCCTCATTTTTAAGGACTGGCAAGTGAAGGAGGCAGCTGTTAATGTTTATTTTCGTCTTTCACAGAGCCATAGAATGGTCTGGGTTGGAAAGGACCTTAAAGATAATCTAGTTCCCATCCCGCTGCCATGGGCAGGGACACCTTCCAATAGAGAAGACTGTTTCTGGGGAATCGGTAGACATCCAGGATGGATGTTGTGTTCTAATAGAACCATAATGGCAGAGACACTGGCAAAAGTCTCATTATGCTGTTATAACCTGAACATCTGTATAGAATAATGAGTGACTGCTAATGTAACTTAAGTCTAGCTAGACCTACTATTTTTTTTCTCTTTTATATTTTTCTTATTTCTTGATTTTTATGGAGAGGAAAACAGAGTATCTGCTTCCTGCGACTGGTGGACGTTAGGTGAGAACATGTTTTATGGCTCTTTTACTTGGAGATGAACTTTACAAAATTATGTTTTCTTCTTTCAAGACTTTAGGGGAAAATACATTCCTCCTGTTCCTAATTTCCAAATGTGTATGGAGTTGCATGTGGAACTAATTAAAAAGTTTGTAGGTGTTGTGTAGCAAGAGTGTGCAGGTCCGTATAGATAAAAGTTCTTTCTGCCTGCTCAAGCCTAGCAAGCAAAGCCTGTGAATTTCTAGTGAAATCTTTCCTACTCTGTGGCATAATTGCATTGTGAAAATGCTATTCTATTTTAACTGTTTAGTGAAATACTCCTGCATTACAGGAATTGCCACTAATATATTTTCCCTTATTTTCTGCCCTTCCCTCTTTCATTCCATTGATCTTTTATTCTTAAATAATCTCTGATAATTTACTTTCTGCAAAGTTTTTGCTGGGTAGTATTTAACCGTCTTACTGCACTAATTAACTTGTAATTAACTTGTTTACAGTATTTAAGATGTAGTATCAATAGAAAGAGGTATAAAACCTTTTTTAAATTTGTATTTGTTTGCCCTTAAAATCCTGCACAATTTTGAAAAGCAAGGACATGAAATATTTTTAATGCCATTTTACATTACTGTATTCACCTGCCTTCCAAATTAGATTGTTTGAAAATGTCAGAGAGAGAAAATTTCCGCCTTCTGTGATCCTCAGCTTCTGGTTGATCCTCGGATTTTTTTGCTTTCCAGTTAGCTATGATATACTCTAGGCAGGCCTACTATGAAGGGGGGAAGAGCTCTGGCGATATTAGAGGCTGGAGAGGCAGGGAGGCAGTTAAAAACCCCAGGCAAAAAGAAAGACTTGCACAACAGGATGGTGCAGAGGAGTGATGAAAACAGAAAAGACTCATATCTCAGCCTTTAAGATAATGGTTTCCAAATCTATAGAGTTGAAGAGCTGTGTGCCATTCTGCTGTGAAGGTTTGCTGCTCCTTGCAGCAAGGGGACAGTAGGAGCTGCAGGACTGTGACCCTGGCAGAGCAGCCTCTGATCCTAGTACGGATGACTTTGGAACGTTTGGAAAAAGTGGCAGTGGGTAGAAGTTGTGAAGCCAAAACCAGAGCTGCTCTCTAGGGACACCTTGAGTCATCTGTCTAGTGGTTGTGTAGCTTGTCATGTATAATTCTGAGAATTCTTACAGCATTACTTTTTGTAGTGGGTCAAATTACCGAGCTGCAAAAATAGAAGAGGCAAGGACATGTATTCAGTCATTGAGTATTTCAAACTAGAGAAGCATCAGAAATAATCTCTAATATTCAAAATGGAGAGGTACATAGTGCCTCCTTTCCTGCACCCCTGGAGTTTTTCACGTTCATAAGGCAACATCTTTGCGACGCTGATTCCTGTCTCTTTACAGATCAGCAGGGTGTTCTTCAGCCATGATGGTAGGGTATAGGCTTTACCTATGATTATCTGTCTGCAATTATCTGTCTTTTAAAACTGTTCAGAACAAAAGATCATCACTTACCTTCACCTAACAAATGGACAGGGAATGTTTGCAAGCTGCTAAATTTGAATAAAAGCCATTTGGAGTGAGTAGTTACCATGGCTGACACCAGAAGGCCACTGCAGGGTTTGGGCTTTTTGTATTCCCTGATGTCTTGCTGCAAGCTACAAGAAAAACAGAGATAAAAGGGAGGAGATGATTCCCCTAGAACATAATAGAACAGCAAAATGTTCTAATATGGCTGGCAGGTTTGCTTATCTAGTGCTATTTTAAGCTAATGAAAGCAGTATTTCATCTTTGGATCAAGGTTTATACATATTCTTACAGTTGTGAGGGTTGTCAAAGTAATTGATGTACTGCCAAAACTGCAGTGAGGATACAAATAGATTTTTGTGTGGGTTGGAGTCGATCTCATGGTAATTTAGTGGCAATTGGTGTGTGTAGGAAGACTATTTAGTCCCTTGTTCTGAGGTAAAAACAGTCCATTTGTAATGTAGATATTGAGGAATATGGATGTTGCCTTCCTGAATAGGGCCAGTAATTTATCTAACTTTGTATTTTGCTTGGATCATTGGCCAAAATGACAGAAGAAGATGCAACCCTTTTAAAATTTGAGCTCTTTTGGATGGCCTGGGCTAGCTTCTCTTTGCATCTGCATATGAGAGTTATGCTTTATCCCTTTAACATGAGCAAAGTTCTGGTCCCTGTGATCAGCTGCTGGTATGGATGCTTTGTGGGAGAACAAGGAAAGAATTCACAAAGTTTTCTCTAGGTACCTAGCAAGGAAGCAATGCAGCATGCCAGCCTTCTGAATCCACCATTTCCTGTGTGCCAGCACACAGCTGTGTGATCTTTCCGGGTGGTGTGACTCTGTTCTCCTCCCTGCACATCCTTGTGCCACACTGCAGCTGCACCATGTCTGGTGGTGTGTTCTGACCCAGAGTACTTCAAGGGCTTGGCCACAGCATATGGTACCTCCTTTTCGTACTTCTCATCATATGAAAAATGAAGCTCAAAGGTGAGGGAGCATTGAACCCTCCCGGATCTTGTTGTTACAGACATATACACAGTTACAGTGTGAATCGCTACTGTAAGTTCAAAAGTATTTTTAGGTCCCTCATTTTAGATACTGGATAGTGTCTTTGTGCACTTGACAGAGCCCTTTTGTGTTAATTTATACTTCCTAAGGGTGCCTCTCTTTAAGAGTTAGAGAAGACTACCAGAGATGTTGGATATGACCGTGGGTTTCACTGAATCAACAGATCCTTATTTCTTCTAATATCAAAAAATGTAATGGTTCTCTTGATGCTATCCAGTTGAACCATGTCTTTTGCTCTCTTGAAATTAGAAACCAAGCTCTTAGATACATACAAGATGTATGATTGCTTTCTACTAATGTATCTTAAATTCTACACTCAGTTTCTTTATTTTGAGAAGCCTCACTTCATGTTTCTAAAGCTGTCTCTTTTGAACTAATGTCCCTTCCATGTAGAAGTGATGAGATCTTGTGATGTGTCAGAGAGAAGCAAGCAGGGAAGTGGTCTAGTGTTTTGGTTTCTCTCTTTCCGCTGAAGAATGGCAGGGACACTACAGACAAGAGTGGGGGAAGACTTTGAGCCCAGTAAAATGTAGGCAAGGACAGATATGGGTATAAATGACAGATCCAGTTGAACCTCTTTAGTCACTGGTGTTACTGATGCCATGTGTGTACAGGTTGATGTTTATCAGCTCGATGGTACACAGAAGACTTATTTGCTTGTTTTTATTTTGTCTGATTTGGTATGAATATGAGTGATAAGTTTGAAATGCATTAAAAAGCCAAATAATAATAATATTTTCCACTGACCATGCACTATTATTTTTTATTTTACTTTTTTTCCCTTTTTTTGTTTGTTAATTGGGGGTGGGGGAAAGGGCTAGGGTAAGCAAGCACTACTGTTTTAATAGTTAAACTAAGCAATTCCTTTTTTCTTTGATTTAGGTACCCTTTTGCTGTTGAGGTGAAAGCACACTAATAGCTGATTTAAGACTGAAAATAGATTTCCTTTTCTTATTGCTTTTTATGAACTGCACAGAAATTGCCTGTGATCTTTCAAGGGTTGTTTGATGACTGAGAACCGCTGAAATATCAAAATCGGTGTGTTGGGGGAATCGATTGGTAACAGATGCAGGATTCTGTCAGTAGATGGCGCAGTTAGAAAAACTATCCTGCGGAGACCTCGGAGTGAATGAGGAAATTTTGGGGTTTGTGACTGCTAGCAAGGTCTTTGGCTCCCGAGACAAATTAACTGCTTGGTTTGATTTAATATTTTCTTCTGTGACAGTGAATGTTGCAGTCTGCTAATCTCAGCTGTAGAATTTAGAGCCAAATCTAACTGCTATAATGCTCAAAATGATGAGTTTGGGAGTAAATTTTCAGTTATTCTGCTCAATGGTTGAATATGCTGTTAGATTAAATCCTGTCTACTCTACAGAGTGCAGACTGATACTATAACAAATCTAGTCTTTCATGCTTGGCCTAAATATTTTGGGGCTTTTTAAGATCACCTGCAGCTGAACCTTTTAAGACATCAGTGTGCTCCAGCTTGGTTGTCTGGAGGTCCTCATATTTTAAGGACTAAGAGTCTCTGATTAATTTTTGTATTGTCTGAGAAACGTTATGTTCCTGGGGTTACTGTGAAAAATTGCTGTGAAAGCATTCTTCAGCATGGCTCAATTGATAAGTTGCAGATTTTTAATGCAGCTTTTAGATGCTGTGCTTGGAAACATTTGGTGTGAAGGATCAGCTGCTGCAATATATTTAAAAAATATTAGGGGCCACTATGAAGAGCTAAAACTTTGTCAGTATTTCAGAATTTGAACTTGTTACTGATGGTAACAATGAGCATGATTAAACTGAAGTTGTTGGAAGGATTTGGTTTGAAATTTTAAGTTGACAGATTGAAAGGCAGAATGTATACCTCTTAGTCTGTATAAAACTGAATGCATAGATCTCTGCTATGAATTGACTATTTATTCAAATGCGTATGTACTCAAATTAATGTCTTTGTGATAATGCAATGAAAAGTTTCACAGTATTTAAGAAATTCAAGGAAATATTTCATGATGACCTGCATCAGTCCTTTGGCCTGTGAAGCGTGCTATTGGCCATGGTCAAAGGAAAAAAAACATTTCTCGGTTCTTGAACACAATCTAAAACTTATAAAGACGGGATCAATAGCTGTCCAAGTGCTGTGATTTTGTTTGTTTGAATAACTCTGTGGGTAGTGTTGACTATATATGTTTTGCAAGAGCTCTTGACAAGGCAGGAGAAGACTGGGAATAGAAGGGAATGGTAGGGTGTAAAGTGAGAGTGATTTTTGTAAGTTTGGCTAAAAGAATGCATTCAACTGTCTTTATGGATTGCTTATTGTTCTCAAAACTAAGGCCAGTATTTTCAAAAGCAATTATAACAGTTGCATGCATTGATTTTATGCCTTAGGGCACCTGTATTACACTCTTTGCTCTCTAGAAATGCTCAATTACTGCTTTGCCTATTCAAAAAAAGATCTCTTCTTTTAAGATGCTGCTAATTGAACATCAAAAAATTAAGCCACTCAGTATCACTAATAGAATATGGTGAATTAGGCCAAGCTTGAGGAATAAGGTGATATTGTTTGTTTTGGCACAAAGTGTATAGGAATAAAGTGTTTGGTTTTGTTTTGTTTTTTAGAAAATTAAACTGCTTTAGAAGACTCAACCCACTTTTTGACTCCATCACACTGCCAGAGAGATGTTCAAACCAGAAACCACTTCATGCTTCCTCTGCATGAAATTGTCTTACACAGCTCTCCAGTTAATAAATGCCATGTTTGAAGACCAAGCAGTGCACCAAGTTCTGCTGCTGTTTTACATCTGTGAAATAATCTTGCTTCCAGGATTCCTGGCCCCCTGCTGCCAATAGGGAACAGTATATAATCCCCAAGACTTTCCTAACTGTTGTCTGCAAGTTGCTAACTCAGAATGTGCTCTTGTGTGCTGACACTGAATTGCGATATGCAATACCCAAAATGAGACGGGAATTGCCTCTTTCCCCATGAAATGTTACCTCTTCTTCTTGCACTTTGTGTTTCACTGAAGTGCCATTTGCTTGGTGTTCTGAGGCTGGGGGTAACTCAGCGGGTTTGTCAGTGGGTTATGAGCTTGATGTTCTTGGGGAATTTAGGGACTTTTTAAACAAAGAGCATGTTATTTCTTTTGCAAATGTTGCCTTGTCATTGTTCCAAAGATGGCAAGAGACCATGTGTTTTTAAAATTCAGTCTTTTCAGCTCACCACAAGAAGTAGATGTGCTGTTAATATCACACAGCTCCTTTAATTAGGTAATTAGCACTAGAATGACAATGCTAAAAAATCAGGAATGGGAAAAATAATAGGATTTCCAGGTCTTAAGAGTCTATCAGTTACTACAGTAATCTTTTAGCCTCATTCCCTTACAAACTAATATCCTCAGTGGTACTGTCATGCCTATAATTTTATTCCTATCAATGAAGCTGCACAGCCTAATAGATCTGTCCCAGGTAAGCAGTTTTCACTCTGCAGAACAGAGATGCTTTGCCTACTCAATGGTCCGTATCAGCTATTAAGTACTGACAATGGTCTTCTCTGAACAGCCTTTTAGCAAACAGCTTATTTCAGTGAGCTTGCCTGGTGCCATGGGAATGTTGAAAGGCGTGGGGTTTTTTGGTTGCTGGTTGGAGTTCTTGATAGTTTAATATTCAGTATCAATTCAAGCAATAGTTGTATCTTGATGTAAGTCTATTGGGTCCAAAATATGTCCTTACTCATCATGGCTTTTTAAGAAATTGGTGCACAAAATGTGACTTGCCTTTAGCAGTTCATCCTTCTGGTCACAGAACACATTTATTAATCATTCAGTACATTTTGCTGTTTTGCTAGTTGGGAAAACCTTTGAAGATGTGTTGTTTCAGAGTTCGTTGGTTTTGCTTGGTTTTTGTTTTTTTAGTTTTTTCTTTGTTTTTCAAAGGGAGAAATGGTCAAATACAGGATTTTCTTTCATGCAGTGTATTCTCTGACTTTTTCCAGCCTGCTGTTACTAAGATGATTAATTGCTCAGGCTGGAAGATAGGACTCTTTTCAGAGAGTCCTCTTTATCTGATAGAGGCTAAATTCGTTGGGGGTGGGGAGAGGAAAATATATTGGTTTTGGCTTACAAAATAGTTAGTGTATTTTAGAAATAAATTTTGAAAAAAAACCCCAGCATTTCTGAGAGAGGCGTGAGAGGAAAAGGAAGGCAGCTCCATGAAGTAAACCATATTTGTTGCTTAGGAGCTATTAGATTGAGCTACTTGGCAATTGGAAGAGTTAATTCTATGTGCATACAGAAGACCTAATTATGCACTCCTCTTATTTATAGTAGTGCATTCATCTGCAGACTAAGACTCTGGACCCCTTGCATGATGCCTTGTGCAAAGTCGTTCACTGTAGCATGACATGGTGTCTTTAGAATCATCATCTCCAGGGAAAATTGTCTCGGTTTGTCTCACTGGAGAAGTGTACTTGAGGTAACCTTTCTGGGGGGAAGGTTGGACTGTCATCCTGTGGACCCAGCTGTCTCCTGAGAATGGGGTCACTCTGCGTGGATGTTTACTACACACTTCAGGAGAGATGTTGGATGGTGGCAGAGCCTGAAGGAGGAGCTGGGGGAGAGCTCAGGACCCAGAGCTCTGTGTGGATTTTCACAAATAGTACTTACCCTGCTGATCCTGGCGAGAGGTGCAGATAGTGTTGGGAAGGCGATAGCAGAAAAACCCATTTTCACTTGCTGTGCTCACTCCCGAGCTCAGATGCTGTCTGGACCTTGTATAATAAGTGCTATTTGCTGAGGATTTCCTTTAGTCTGGAGTTGCATGGACAGCAAAATCTCTGTAAGAACACAATGACCTGCATGTCAATAGTTATAAGTAAAGGATCCAAAGTGATTTCTGACCTGCTTTGTGGCTTAGAGACAAAAGTCTCTAGTGTACCCTCTGTTGTGCAGAGGATGCCCTGTGTGGATCCACTCTTGGTATTTCACTGTGTGTGCCCTTCTGCAGTGAGTGTTGAGCAGATGAGTTGGACTGGCATAGGCTGGCTTTCATCAGTTGGTTCTTATGGGACTCAAAATGAGAAGAGATCCATTTTCTTTAGCAGCTGTGAGAATGCCCCTTTGGTGGTGCTGACAAATGTTCATCTGCAGCCCCATCTAGCTAGGAATGTTTCCACTGGTTTGATTCTTTTCCAAAGCCAGTCCCAC
Organism: Acanthornis magna; assembly: GCA_036785705.1. Classification (NCBI taxonomy): domain Eukaryota; kingdom Metazoa; phylum Chordata; class Aves; order Passeriformes; family Acanthizidae; genus Acanthornis; species Acanthornis magna. Next base: position 2,073,430 of record JAWUZG010000017.1, read on the forward strand.
TTTCTGGTTTTGTGGCAATGATATCTATATGCTACTGAGGAAAGCTACAGTGTCCTAATGTGCATCTCTAAGCTCCTGTGACAATCCAAGCCTCTTGCATAGTTGCATGTAGTGATCAGTGTTAGAGCTGATCTAAATCCAGGTGGCTTGGCTGGCTGTAGAGTTTTTGACTGGGATGGGGAAAACAAGGGAAAATCTTTTGAGAAGGAAAATCCATTTCCTTCTGTGTCTTTCTTTCTGTCTCTTTCTCTACCAGCTTTATGACATAAAAGTTATAACTTTCAGAACTGTGTATTTTCAAATAATATTGCCTTTTATGGTTGTTTCCTGTAAGTGAAAAATAAAAGCAAGAATTGGGAGTCCTTCTAGAGTAAGTAGATTTTCTGTTTTTCCTTGAACAAAGTTTTGTGCATAGAATTTTATTTGGTATTTTAGCAGAACATTTAGTTTTCTATACCTAATTTGCTACTCTTGCTTGTCTTCCTTTTCACCATTCCAAGCTGCTCCTCCCACTCCAGATAAAATTTAAGAGGGGGCAGGAGTGCCAGAAGTATCAGACTGCATCTCTTAGTCACCTCAGAAAGGCAAGTTCTGTTTTTGCAAGGAGTAAGTTAGAGAATAAAAGAGCAGCACTGGAGGAGAAAAAAAAAATTGGGGCTGTTTTGGAATGGAAAATACCTGTCACATCTATCAGCTCTTCTCTTCAGCCTCCAGAAATGCAAGCATTAATCCTGTCCCAGAGTTAGAATATCACCTGGTAGTCTAACTCTGAAGCCCCCATTTTTGTTGGGGCTTTCCTGCCTTCCTCTCAGTATCACTCATACTGTTTAATTAAATTCTGAATTATCTGAAATGATTACTTTCTGTAAGTGGGTTGAACTATCCATTTGGTACATGGTGCTCTAGTTATGAATAATCCATCTTTAGAACAGACTAGATGGTCTCTGGAAACTTTTCCAGCACTTTGTTTCTGTTGTGGGCATGAGAAAACACTGTCAGGTTTTTGTTTACACTATGTAGTTCATAGGTTTTTATTCTGAAAAAAAGAAAGCTAGTTTCTGACATCAGTTTCTTCTGCCTAAAACTTATTGACTGCTGATACCTTACCTTGTCCATGTGAGATGAAAGACTTTTGCTACTTGCTGTAACTGACTGATACATAATGTGACGAAGAAAAGTGACAGCTATGGAGGTGAAAGCTATGTGAGGGTAGTGTACATCTTTATCTAAAGAGGTCTCAAATATACGGTTGTTCCAGGTGAGTTTTGGATTGGATATTGGTCAAGCATCAGAAGGGGTGGAATCATCATCCCTAGAAGTGTTTAAATAACATCTAGATGTGGTACTTGGGGACATAGTTTAGTGGTGGACTTGGTAGTGCTGAGTTAACAGTTAGACTTGATGAACCTAAAAGTCTTTTCCAACTGTAATGATTCTATGATTTTACAAATGTCTCATATGCTGTACTGGGGTGTTTACAGCAACCTCTGTGTAAGACGCTGTGTTTTGCCCCCATTTGACTACAGAAAGGTAGGAGTTTTTGTAACTGCGCCATTTGTTATAGTTACAGAGCAGATTCATCAGAATAAAAGTTACATCTGGGGGGTAAGCAAGCATAGCACAGATCACAGACTGTTTTTGAAGCATATTGAAATGCTTCAATAACAAGCTGGATAACAGAAAAGCTGAAATACTCCATCACCTTTTTTACTTAGGTTGAGCAATTAGATCAGAGAAGTCAGTGGCACCTTGTACACAAGAGGAAATGCAGGAGCATCACTGTCTGAAGAGCCCAGCTGGAAAGTAACATAATGGCACATTTCTTCCTGTCAGTGATGTCGCCTTGTCATCAAATTGTCGTCATTAGTCCTTTCAGGTTGCTGTACTTGGCTATACATCAGATTTTGTCCTGCTTATTTATAAAATGTATCTACCGCAGCTTTAGGTGATGGGTAGAAGAGTTGCTGCTCTTCTGTGTTGTGATCAGTAGTTGGTGACATAAACAGCAATGGATCTTTTAGGGTGTTAAAAGAACTGCAATTAGCCCATAAACATTTTTTATCAGATTTATTTTCAATATTTACAGAAATACTTTGTTCTTTAATGTGTACAGAACTGAATTGGGTGTTTCATGCAAACTACCTTACTCAAAATTCCTTCTTTTATTTATTTTTTCCAGTTGGGGCAGAAATATGGAGCCTGTGTTACGCCTCTATACGCCTCAAAATTTTAGGAGGGATGTAAATTAGTGGGTTCCTATCTATTTTTTTTTTTCCCCTGTGGGTTTGGTTTTTTTGTGGCTGTATTTGTTTGTTTTTTGTTGAGTCTTCAGTACCGGGAAAAGTACTTGAGTGCTGCTTCAATCTGTCTGGGACTTGTTCCACTACAAAAGATACTTTTGCTGGTTGTTGCTCTTTTTTTTTTTTTTTTTTTTTTTTGGGGGGTTTTTTTGTTTTTTTTTTTTTTTTTTTTTTTTTTTGTTTTGTTTTGTTTTGTTTTGTTCTGTCTATTTGTTTCGTTTTTTTTCAGTCTTAAAGTACCTGGATTTCCTTTCTTTCTCTCTCAGCAGACAATTTTAATTATTTAAAAAAAAATTAGTCTGGAGTGCCCACTAGATGTTTAAGGATTTTTAAGTCGATGCTGGAAAAAATTTATTTCATGATGGTGAAGATGCAAAAGTTGGCATCCTTTGCCTCTTATCTAGAACTGTTTATGGAAAAACACCCTTCTTATTTGCTGGGTTGGAAGGATTCTGAATTTGTAGTGCGGTTTCACTTGGATTCATTGGCACTGTTGTAAAAATGAGTTAGGTGGTGCCTAGAGTGTATTTAGGAGTTTAACTGTGTAATATTTTAACCTACAGTGAAGGTAGGAAAATAAGAAAAGTTGGACTATTAGGTTTGTACTGAGGACAAAACATGTTAAGTTTTAATGAGTTATCTGGAGCATAAAAGGGAACAAGCACAGAATCAAAGAAGTAAGATTTTATCATTGTTGCAGAAAATAAGAGCAATATTACCTTATTTTATCCAGAAGGATGGCAGGATGTTGTTTTAAAATTATTGGAAGGTGAAACAATGGAGTCCATGTTGGAAGATGTAGTAATGTTTGAGTTTTTGTAGTAAATGCTGATCTCAAAAATACTTACGTTGGGAAAGGAGCATGCATGAGCAAAGGTGATGAAGGATATGTGTGATCTTATACTTGCAAAATAAAATCATCAAGAAAGCACTGGCCTTAGCTACTCTGTGCTTACAACATGTCATTAAGCACATCTTTAATATTTTTTATTTAAGATTTTTTTTGTTCACTTTGTTGTTGTGCAAGATGTAACAATTTATAATTAGCTAATATTCATTATTATTTGGAAAAGGTGGGGGAGAAGAGAAGCAATGGACTCGAAATTGATAAAATGCTTGTGTAACCAGCAGTGCAGTTACAATGACTATTTTGAGATTACCTCAGTTTTGCAGCAGTCCTTACGACTTCACAGATTACTCTTCTCTGTCTCATACTAACAGAGGTCAAGAGAAGGGATGTAGTCAAGATACAACTTCAAGAATAAGAGAGTAGAGATATCTTGTCTAACTACTTTTCTGTGATATCTCTTAAGTGTGGCATTTGCTTCCTGTGTAAGTAAAATAAGCCAAACTGCAAATTTGCAAAGTGTGCAGCAGAGTCACTTGTGACAGGAAACTTGAGGGAGGTGATAAACTGGCAGGTAAAAAAATGTTAGTTTTGGCTGCAATGTACTTGGTAATTGCTTCAACAAGAACATCCTGACTTTTGTTTCCCTCCTAATTCTAATCTCCTACCAGCTAAAATATGTGTGACATCTGTCAGAGTTCTGCCAATCAGCTGACGTGGTTAGACATCATTCTGTCTCTGCTTGAGAAACCTCTTTTTTCCTCTGCCCCATGAAAGCCTGAAAAGGACATGCTTGATGAAAAAACCCCAAAACTTGGTAACTCATTAAGAGGCCATATAGAAAGAAATGGATTCATTTTTACAGCATTTAAACTTGTGCTTTGATTGAGAAATACGAGTTACCCTTTAAGCTATTTTCTTTGATTTGGGTTTTTTTCTGGGTTTTATTTTTGGTGTGTGTGTGTTTGTTTGTTTTGTTTGCTTTTTAAAATAAATGCAGTGTAAAAAGCCCTCAGGAATAGTGATGAGTACTTAGTGTTGTAATTCTGGCAGTTTTTAAGGGAGTGAGCTGTAGATTTTAGGCCTTATCTGTAACCATGAGGGCTTTTCTCCTCAGATGGATCCATTTGATGAGGGATCTGACAGCAGCATCATAATGAATTCTTGATTTGTAACATCTCTCAGACCTCACATCTCTCAGACCTGTTCTAAAGTCTTGCTGGTCACTTAAGGGAACTGGGGGTGCACTTAAACATTTTTCTGAAGGAATTTGCTCTGAAGCCATGACTGAAACCTTAAAAAGCTGTGGTTTTTTTTTTTAAATTTTCTTTCCCTGCTGCTAACAGACTGGTGAACCTTGATCTTTCCAGATTTTATTCTCTAGAGTTTTGACAAGCCTCCCTAGCTCAAGCTCATTGCAAACATTGCACATCCAGTGAACACAAAACCTCTTACTTGACCAATCACAAATAAGCAATATAGTCCACTTGGTCATGAGTAAATATTTCACAGAAAGATCTGTGTGAACAAAGATATGAAAGGCCATTGTTTAAATAGTTTCCAATGAGATGTGAAAAGACATCAAGAGCATCTCTATCACTGAAGAACGACTGAACTGGCTCTGTTCAGTCATTGGTTAAAGTCTAGTTTTGTTTGTGCCTTGATATTTGTTTTAGTAATGCTCTGTCTCAGTGAATATATTTGGCATCCTGCAGAAAGCTGCTTAAATTGTGTGCAGAGAGGTGCAGTCCAAGACTCCTGATGGAGCACTTAAGGATTGAAGAGATTTGCATTCTGAATAAGAAGATCCTCTGTGTATAAAATAATATCATGGTACACTTAGCTACTGCATAGCTTACCAGTGTTGGTTGGTGTGGGTTGTTTTCTTTTCTTTGCTTTGTTGGGTGCAGTGGTAGAATAATATATTTTGGTATCTGGCTGGATAACTATGTTTAAGCTGGCAAATAGTAATGGAGCATTTTAAAAAGCAAAACACCAGCATTGCAGCACTTTCCCTTGGCAATAATGGACAAATCCCCACAATTCTGAAGTAAAATTCTTCTATTGATAAAAAAAAGTGGTACTTCAGCAAACATTGCACTATTTGATGCAGGAATAGAAATGTGGTAGTTCATTGCTCACCCCATTGTGTAGCCATGGAAAGTAGTAGGTGGGGTGTGGTTGCCTCACACTCCTGTTGTGGTTTAGGAATGGTATTCTCCAATTTAGCTGCCACCAAAACCACTCTGCCGCTTGTTCCCGCCGGCTTTTCCCCTCCCCTTTCCTGTGTCCAGATGGAGAGGAGAATGGGAGGCCTAAAGGCAAAGATCAGGGGTTGAGATAAGAGCAATTTACTGCAAACAGTAATGAGACAAGAAAACAAACAGTAACAGCAACACTAATGACAGACGGTGCAAGAAAATAAATGATTCACGTGGAAAGAACAGCCAGTAACAGAAAATACTGGACAACTCCCTGTACTGCGTTTTCTTGACTGGAAGGAGCCCCTTCTCCCTGGAAGAGAGTCTCTTTCCTGTGCCCTGGCAGTAATGTGAGGTGGTAGAGAATAATCTCCATGTCCTGGCTGTGTCCTCCCCTGGAGAAGGAACAATACTGGAAAAAATTAACCCTGTCCTGGCTGGAACAAGGACACCTCCCCACAGAAAATATGTTATAATGAAGTTATTGCAGAAAACTGCACAAGTCTTACACCAGATTTAAGAGCAGGTAGATTCTGCCTTCCTTTTTCTGTGTTGTCTTTGATGCAGAGACTGCAGAAGCTGCTTTGGACCCTTTCCAGAAAGTTATTGAAATCAGTCTTCAGTAACTGTATTGGCTTTTACTGTGTACCAAGGTCACTGAGCTGCATGAGCAGACAGCCCTGTTAAAAACAAGATTTGAGGGTTTTAGAAGGTGCATTTACTACTTTCTTCTGCCTCTTTTCCTCTCCAGCTGTGGACCTGCTGGTCAGTTTTGATATCAGTAGCAGCTCTCCAACATTTATCATGTCAGAGCTCTGAAAAAGAAGGGAGATATTGGCTGTCCCGCTGACACTGATAATTAGAAATACAAGTAACTATCTTTTGAGCAGGGTGGTGTTCTATATTTCTATGCATAGGAGGTGATAGTTTTGGATAAAATTGCTTGGTATTTTCTTGGTGAAGTATATTATTCTCAACAGAAACAAAATCAGGATGTCAAAAATTGACTCCTTTCTGACTAAAGCTTCAAGATAGTTATGTTTGGACTAAACTTTTTCAGCTTTTGAGTAAAGTGGAATTTTAAAATGACATGCAGGTGCCAAGGTTGCTTTTACTATACCCACCACAGCATTCTTTCCACCACAGTGTGAGGCCTGGATTCAAGATTATCCCCTACCTGCATCAGACCAGTCAGCAGAACCAGGTGAATGTTAAGACACCAAGATATGATTTACTTTGGGGTGGATCTCTTATTTCTTCTCTTGAAGCATTTTGCTTCAGTAATTCAGTAATTCAGCCTAGGTGGAGGCAGAAAGGGACAGGTAGAATTAATTTTGTTGTAGCTGTCTTTGCTTCCTGTTTTAGGGGTAGGTGTTGGATGTCTAGAGCAATATCTGAATCTCAGGTACCTGTAGGAAAGGCACTTCTTGCAGAGTTCTTTAGGCTTATTGAGATATGCCTTTAATTTTCTTACACTAGAATATATAATGGAAAAGGACAACATTTTCTAGAAAATAGCTTGTAACTAAGGTGTGATTCTTTAAAAACTGTAATATCATAGTAAATACCTGGAGGAGGACTTGGGAACCCGCAGCCTATGCAGAACATATGACCTACACTTCATTTTTTATGAGCAAAGGTTAATTTTTTTTTTAACTTGGCTTTTTTTTTTCTTCATACTATTATTGCCTATTGTTAAAGTCAGAATAGCTGGCCAAAGAAGCTTCAAAGCTGTAGTTCCTTCAGCAAGGGTAAAGACATACAACCTTTCTTGCAGGATTTCTGTGAACTCTATATGAGTTTGTGTGGTCTGTTTTATTGCCAGAAATTCCCAGAGGTGACCCCTGCCTTCCTCACAGTATCTTTTCATACGGGAAACTTTTCCAAATGTGTGTAACTGGCTGGGTGCCTTCAGCATAACAGGCTTATTAACCACTAATCCAGCATTAACAATTGTAAGTGCAGCTGCTGCAGAAATGGGCAGTGAGGAAGCACAAAAACTGTGCCTGAAGACAGAAGAATAAATAACAGTATGGTGATAATTACCTCCTGTAGGTACTGCAATGTGGTAGCATCAGAAACCTATTCACTGCATGTGCTTTTCCCTCTCTGTGATGAGGTTCCTTCATTCCCCAATGCTATCCTGCCTGCAACCTTTGAGAAGTTCACTGGATTATGGCTGAAATGTTAGGAGTAATTAGATAAAACATTGCTGTCAATTTCTGTGGAGAGAAATACATTTATTACCTTAGTTGGATTCAGACCAAACTTAGCTTCTTTCATATATAAGTAGCTGGATGAACAGATAAACAGCTGGGTAAAGTAATTTTCCTTTATCTACCTCCAGGTAGGACAAAAGGTAACAAACCCAAATGACTAAGGAATTGGAAATCTGTCACTCCAACTCTGGCTTGTTTAATCATGGTCAAATACCTCACTGTCTGCATAAACTGCTGAGCACTCTCTTCTTGTGTCTTACCTTGTCAGGCTGAGGAGCCCTCCCAGAGAAAGGTCACACTTTTAGCTGATGATAGGTTGTTGCTGGCATGAGTCAGGGCAGGATGAAATCCTAATGCATGTATCTTCCGATGTCAGCTGGAATTCTCCGTAGGTGTGCAAGGAGTGGGAGATCAGCACTTCCAAATCAATCCAATGTGCATTGTGGCATATTGGCCACTTGGATTTGATAAGTGACACACCTTGTGTTGGAAGCCTGGGATCTGACTGAGGGTTAGTGATGGCTTGCAACAATCCTGCTTTAGGAGTTGTTATAAGCGTTATACAACTGAATATATATTGTGAGCAAAAATAAGAAATCAGAAATCAAAGTTTTGAAATTGAGTGAATCATAGGAATTAGGGCAAGCTCAACTGACTAAGCAAAGCTATTGAATTTGATGCTCCATCAAGATGTAAGAGTGGCTTTGGTGTGATTGTGACTCAGCATTTGCTGGTGAGTCATTCCTCATCACTGGGACCTCAGTGCTGTTGGTTTTCTGGCTGAAAAAGAAAAGACGAGTGGGAAGAGATTTAAACCTACAGAGAAAGTTTAAACTTCAAGAATATAAAAGAGAGGGGGAAGTTTTACCCCCAATTAGATTGTTTTTCTTGAAAGGCTTTATTTTTAACTTTTGAATATGTTATATTCAGTGGAATGAGATTAATTTTCCCAGCATTACTTATAGTGTATGCTTTTCATATTTTATTTTGCAGAAAATTAGTTTGTGACTACATAAAACTATCAAGCCTTTAAGGCAATGCAGTCTGCTTTGTCCATGGCTCTTTCACACAGATGAGTTTAAAATACTTCATTCTGATAACTCAGTTGTGAGAAGACAATAATAGTGTAGAAGAATTGAAATCAATAAGTACAAACAGAAGAATAAAGGTCTGAGAATATACAAGTATTTAATGAACTATGTATGTGTAGTAGAAACTGCAGAACAAGGTCTTGTCAGCAGTTACAGTGTTCTGAGAAAGTGAGGGCTTGAGGGGAAATGAGAGGTAAAAGCCGTGAAATCCTCACCTCAACTCTGCCAGTCTATGTGTTCATTATATCACAAGTGACTAATGGAAGAGAAGTGTAAGGGTTCTACCACCTGTATCCAGCCAGAGCTAGGGTGTCCGCCTTCAGCCCTAGTGATGGGAAGGGTGACAGTGTTAATCTTTTCGTGAAGCTTCAAACAAGCTATTAATAGAGGTGAGTTTGTCCTGGGGGGATGATGGGAGGATTCGTGTATTAAACTGTCGTACTAGATATGGAGATCAGGAGGGAAAATCCTTTTTCCTTTCCTGTTCTATTTGCCAAATCTGGCAGAGACCATGGGCGAGCTGTAGTTTGTGCTGTAATGTACAGCATAGGCAGCTGCTTGGGAGCACCTGGAGGTCCTAATTAACAAGTTCTTTGCACTCCTGCAGGGCCAAGGCTTTGGCAGTGCTATGGATTTTTTTTTTTCTTCTTCCCGTGTCAAATTGAAGTTGTGTCTTTGGCCTTTTAATTGCAAGTCTTGATCTATTATGATCCATTCCTACCCATGTCTGTGGTACTGGCTGTATGTATAGATTATAAAGAATTTCTAGATGCAGCATCAATTCAAAAAAGTGGCAAGGTCTTGGGGTTTTTTCTAAATGCAGCTTTGTAAACCATTTGCTGCAGGTGATGTGCTGCAAAATACCTGCAGTGTCAGATTTCACTGTTCTTTTTTAATCGAAGAATGTGATAAAATCACTTAATGTGGCAAAGGCACTTTCATATGTGCTCATTACTTGTTTTGATCTCCAGACTCTGAGTTTGGTTTTCAAATATAAGCACCTCCATGCGATTTGTTCAATCTCTGACAGGCATGTCAGAGGTTTGGTACATTAGGTACAAAAGCATGTCAATGTCCCCACTGGAAGCTTTGACTATCCAACAATGTTACATTAAGGAACATAAAAGAAGATGATTAGGGACAGACAAGGTCTGTGAAATACCTCTGGAGGATTTAATAAATGAGGATAGTAATTTTTAAGGAATATGTCATTCTTCTGTTATGTATACTCTTTCAGCTCTATGGGCAATTAGCACTGGTATTTGATTTATGTTTAGATGTAATAATATTTCTTATGCTCATACTTCTATTGCGTATAGTTGGTACTTTTCCAGATCGTTAGGTAGTTACGTTACGTGGTGACTGAGCTAATGCGGAGCTAGGCTTAGAGTCTGGAGAAATGGATATATGGCAAAGCCCATAAGGCCTGATTCAAAAAGATCTTTTACTTCAAAAAGCCCATAATTAGTTTTATGCAAATGATAGAGGAAAATATCTTGGTAAAGCAGGAACAAACAAAGGAAAGTCCCAAGTTAATACTTCCTTTCATCCTTATTTTGTTACAGCACATGAGTCTGGTGATGTCTCTGGCATAAGAACGTCTGTGCGCTAGTGTGAGCCCATCTCAGATACATCCTCAGAACATGCTGGTGTCACATTTTCAGATGAGATCAAGCAATGTAGGCCTGGAGATTCTACTTCAAAATGTTATCTAGGGATTTAGAATTTAAGAGCTGTTGAAAGTAGCTTTCAATTTCGGTACTTGCAGTGAAAAACAAATGGCTAAGTAATGATTTGGTAGGTTCCTTTACTTTTTTTTCCCCATCAAAATTATAAAACCAAGGTAGTTTAATTTCATACACAATGGAATATTGAGTATCTTGAGTATTTTACAAAAAATGAACAGAGAGAACAGTTCTGGTTCTCATCAGGTTTTTGGGGATTATAGGTTTTGTCCTTTTTTCCACATTAGAACAAGACTGGAGTGTTTTGATGATACTGCACAATAAAATTGCACAGAAGTTGCCCATTTTCAATTTTGAAAGGCCAAGATTTTAATTTCAGCTGCTTTAGCTAGAAACTAATCCCACCATATCTTGGATATCTTCCAGGTGAAAATTTTAACCTGTTTCACTGGAAATGTTCTAATTAGTGCTTGTACCAGCTTCAGAGTCTTTTAAAACCAGAACAAAGCAGCAAACTGCTAGCAAATCTGAGCCAACAAAGATAAAGTGTGCAAGGGATTAGACAAAAGGACCCTAAGAATCAGGGTTGTAGTCAGGGTTTAGGGCAGATCTAGCTTAGCCTAGAAATCGTGTTGGTGGGAGCAAGGTATTTGTCAGTCCTTGTCAGTTGCTTATCAGGAACACCCCCAAATCAAAGCCTTGTGGTATTATTTATTGCTGGAAATTTTTCAATATATCACTGTTTTGCATGACTTCCTCACTTTTGATGTGTTTCTGTTGAGCTGAAGCCAATCTGAAAATACTTCCATGGCTGGTTTGCTTAATATGGTTTTATTCAAATATTAATGGGAGGGAAGCTTTTTCACTCTTAGGTAGAAAACATTAGGAAATGTGAATGAGACACTGAGTTTTCTGGTCAAGTAATGGTTTTGTTCTTCCAAAAGGGACCAGCATTAAAAGTAACCTTTTCAATATCTTTGTTTGTCTATGCTTGCAAAATAATGATTGCTCCTTAGTAAGTAGTCCCTGTTCCTGTTTGGGAGGCAGACAGTAGGAAAAAAAACGAAACCGTATTTACCACCCCCACCTCATACTTCCAACCAAGTGTTCGTAATTTTATTAGTGTGGGCTTTTAACTATTCTTCCACATGAAAGACAAGGGAAGAGTAGGGGTGATATTTGATAAGTGCACAATTTGGAGGTATTCTCTACATTTTGGAGGTTTTCTCTACGCTCTTCTGGTTTGTTGTCTTCATCTCTCTGCTGCAGATTGTAGGATGAGGATAGAAGATGAGAGATGCTATTTAGAGTGCAGACATTTGAATAAAAAACTCTCTTCTCTGTCTAGGTAAGGGTAGATATGCTGGAAGGAAAAAAGAGAATTATTTATTTTTAGGACTTTTTTAATGTATGAAGAATTTTTTCCACTGGGAAAAGGCTGTATAGGTGTTACTACTCCCTTTCCACCATTCACCAAGTGAATCAGAGTCCAGAATAGACTGTAAGAATAACTGTGATGTAAATGATACACTGTGAATGAGGTTTCCTATGGCACTATGCATTTTCTCCTGGAGGAGATCTTGCTACTTTGTGGTTTCTGTGGTGTCATCTATTACATTACTGCAGAAATAAATGGATGTAGAAGACAAGTGTCTGTTGCTTGTCTCTGTTCCATATTTAAGGTGTTAGGCCACCACTGCCCTCCTTGCTTCTGGGAATTGTTGAAAGTATGGGAAAGGTGGAAGCTGTTGTCATCAAATGTTCGGTTATATGAAGATATTTGTAATTTTATTTTTATGTGTTCTTTGCTAGTAAAGAAACATTGAAAACCTTTCCTTTGCTCTTGAAATGTTAGTGTTTGTAGTTGTTACTTTATAATCTATATGTAGCCAGACAGTGTTGCTTTCCTTGTTATTAGTCACTAAAAGAAAGGATTCAAAAGATTCACGGAAGCCTTTTGTACACCTGACTTTGAAGAGTACATGTTTATGTCAGCAGTTAAATCTGTGCATATAATCAAATAACCATGCTTTTCATTGATCCTTTCTCCCCTCCATCCCATAGTTTGCAGTCAGCGTAATGAATTGCTTTTTTTTGCAGGGAACTTGAATCCACTCTATTGTTCACATGCATTGGATTTAGCATGGCATGCCACATACTGATAGAGAACAATAACATTCAGTGCTATTCACAAGTATTCCTGTACCTCTTGTACAGTCTTTCTCTGATGGGAACCCATCAAATAGGTTTTGTTATTCTTTGTTTAGGCTTTGAGACCTGAAGTATAAAGACGAAAAACTGAGCCACAATGGCAAAGACTGATCAAACCATTTGTTTTGCACAACTCCTTTTCTAGTACTTCAATTTCAAAGGAACAGTTCTTGTGTTGTCAGTTTTCCTCAATAATAGTTACACGTTTGGTGTTTAAATAGTTTTAGACCCACTTATTTGCTTTGCACAAGGACTTTATAATAATACCTCTTCTTACTGTGAATATTTGTAACTTTGGCTCTTGAAACACAGGTATTGATTTTTCACTGGTGTTATGTTTGGTGTGAAACTGGGAGAAAATGGCTTAGTTGCAGCCGTTAAGGGGGAAGGCGTGGAATTTCAAAGCATTTGAAGATTTGCCTTCACCTAATGAAAACTCAATATTTGGTGCATTCTGCTTAGATATGAACATACTGCTCTCTTCAGCCTGTTTCCTTGTGTAGAGGTGGACATTGGTTGCTCCCTCCTTACAGCCTATCAAAATTGCAAGACTAGGCACTGGGATTCAAGATCTTGCCTAATTACCTGGATGACTTATCATTAAAGAAAAGTGTTGTTCCTGTGCCAGAGGGATATAGGGCAGAAGAAGACTATTGTCATGTGAGAAAATTTGTTTCCAAATGCAGTGGGCTCCGATGGAGCAGGGCCCTCTCCTATGTAAATATTTAAACAGAATTATCACTGCATGGGTATTTCTGGAATATTAAACAGTTGTACTGTGAAAACCTTGTCTATGCAGAAGAACATTCTTCAGTAGTCCTTGAAATTGTTTAGTACTACTGAAATTTTTCAGTAGTTCTTCATGCTCCTCTAGTAAATATTGATCAATTGGTGAACAGTAGGAGAATTTGATCATTTTGCACCAAAATTGCGGGGTGATATTGGTATACTCAACAGAAACATGTGATTTTTCTTATGTAGTATTTGTTTAAAAATAAAGGCTCTCAAAGCTCAGTATTTGGAAAACATTTTGTCTATATTTATATAGGTAAAAGTGGTCTACAGCTTTCTCACCAGTGGAAGCAGAGGGGAAGGACTGATCTCTTCTCTGTGGTGACCAGAGATAGGATCTGAGGGAATGGCATGAAGCTGTGTCAGGGAGGTTTAGGTTGGATATTAGGAAAAAGTGTTTTTTTTCCCAGAGGATGATTGAATGCTGGAACCCAGGGAAGTGGTCATATTACCAAGCCTGGCAGAGCTCAAGAAAGGTTTCAACAATGCTCTCAGGCACATGGTGTGATTTTGGGGCTGTCCTGTGCAGGGTCAGGAGTTGGACTTTGATGATTCTTGTGGATCACCCTTCCAACACAGAATATTCCATGACTCTATATATTAAATTAAATTTATTCCTTGTTTTAGATTATTTGCTTAGTTTTGAGATTTTGATGACTCTGTTACCAAGGTCATCTTGAAAGTAGAGGTGGCCTATTTTCATTGAGGAAGGTATGCAGGGAATTGCTCTTGCTGGAACACTTACGTGGTGATTTGAATGCAGTGAGTGAAATGCACAGGAGGCAAGATAGATAATAGCTACAGAAAATATTCAGAAAGAGTGATGCAGTGGGCTGACCTCAGCCACCAGCAGAACTCTTGCCCTAACCTCTCTCCCTCTCCTATCAAATATGTAATGATTTCTTGGGAAGAGAAATGCCATCACACACATCCCTACATTATCCATTTACCTGAGATTTTATTGGTAAGCATGGCATTGGGAAGGGAATGTCCATTTAGTCAGTGAAGGAATCTGTCCCAGCGGTGTTCCCTTCTAGCCTTTTGCCCATCCACTAACCTGCTGGTCTCTGTGTCATGTGAGGTTGGAGAGAAAGCCTTGGTTCTTGCCTTGGCAAGAACTGTTCAGCAATAGCCAAAATGTTGGTGTGGTGCAAACACTGCTTCACCTTCAAATGCAGAGAACAGATTATACAGTCTGCTATGAAGAAAGTTAACTTTGTCCCAAGAAAACTCAGTAAAACAGGTTTAGGAAGTTTTATTATAATTGCATGTATCTGTATTTGCATCTTAACAACAAAAAGCATAACCATGAGAGATAAGTAAGTGAAGAAGAAGAAAATCTACTAGGTCATCTCCAAATTCCATGCTGACTTTAATTAGTATACTGCTGTCTGTAAATGAATGGAATTATACACTAATGACTGAATTATTTCTTAGAATGCATAGATTCTTACATGACAGAAAGTGTTTGAACTTTAATTACAAGATTAAAAGATAGCTTGATAGGTTTCTCAGGACAATATGTCCCTTGAGTTATTAATTTCTAATTATTACTGACTGTAATTCTGACAAAAATATTACCCAGATTACAGTAAGGTATCATCTGGGATCTCAGTTCTGTATAAGAAGTGCTCAGTGAGGCTTCTCACAAAGTGGAAAAAAAGCTTGGAGTACAGGCTTGAAGTACAGGTAGAAAAAAATCCATTCCTGACTCTGGGAAAACTTTTTGTCTCTGTTCTGGGAGCAACTGATTCTGTTTTGAGACAGTTGTAGAGTTAAACTTGGATGAAGAATAGTGTACTTAGTTGGACATTTATTCATTTGGTTCATTGTGGCAAGTCCCAGTTGTATATGTTACTTGTAATACTATATGTTCTGCCAGTGGTCAAGTGCCAACTTAGTCTCCAGGAGAAGCAGAGAAAGGTGGAAAGAACAAAAGAGATTCTGCATGTTCTCCATGTATTTTTCCTGTTTTCAGTTATTCCTTGCTAAGAACATACAGCTTTGCTCAGAGGTGGAAAGTGTTAATCAGTACATGGGTGAGGAACTTGCTATTTTGCACTTGCCAAAATGAATGATCCTTTGCAGACTCTGCAGCACTCACAGTTGCTGCAATACCTCTTTTTTTATCCTGATCTCTTGCCCTTGTGGAAACAATTCACAGTTGTTGTTTTCATTTAAATCTGCATTGACTGTGGGCACACACTCTTGTCATTCTGACTGAGGCTGGATGTTTATTTAGATATTTTTAAACAGTTACAAGTAAACCATATGCAAGATGCAGTCTTCCTCTTACACTTGAGCAAAAAGATGCTTTCCTATTTATTTTGGTATTTCCTCTCTAGAAATCTTGCTTCTGAGTGGTCCTTATGCAGTGATTTTCCTTAAGTTCTGTGTGACTCTGATAAAGACCTCTCCTTATCTGTCTTTTTTTTGAGACTTTTTTACTAATGGAAGTGCTCTGTTTACAGACAGATATCTTTGTAGCACAGTGAGTAGCTCTTATTCTGCAGTGATGCCTAATTACCTAAGGGGCACAGGAAAGATGCAAATAACTCTGAGTGTTTGGGAAATTAAGGCTGTTTGCCTTTTGTTCCTGGTTAGCAGCTGATAAACGACCCTTTCTTCAGTTTGGGCTCTTGAAGCAGAGACAGCTAGCATGTTCATGTTGAAAATTGGACTAAATATTTATATGCACATTTTGATAAGCACTTGACATCTTTTTGTATTGTCAGTTCTCTACAGCACAGAGACACATAATGCAGTATTAATGAAGATGGTGCAATTAGTAATGTGCCACTTTGCTTGGATACATCCCCCCTGTTCATGTATCAATGAATGTCAATGAAGGGAGAAATGACAGAGGGGTGAAGTGGTTGAATGGATTTTGGCTCATCCGTCTCTGCATGAGGTCCAGATTAGTTCTTTTTAGGCTCTGGAATTTCATATGGCTTAGTAAATGGAAAGGAGCAGTTAAATATGTTTCTGTGTATAAGTAGGTTGTGCATTGAGCTGACATTTGCTGCGCACATATATTCTGTGTGTGTATGCACACACACATATGCACAAAACATGCATTGCATGTATATGATCTCTAGATGTGTACAGATGTTAAACAGCAGCTCCTTCAGGTTCAAGTAGTAGGATATTGGGTACTTAAATTGTCCAAGGATTTCTTTCTAGTTTCCTAGGCAGGAAACTAAAACATATATCACAAGTTTAATTTGGAATCCAGACTAGAAAGTCTAATTTAATGTAAGTGCCCCTATATTGATGTTTTGTGTAGAAGTTCAGGATTTTGGAAAATAAGGTTTCACAAAATATGTTAAAACATAGGAGAAGCAGTCACCCAGAAGTTAGAGGGAGCTGAAATGCAGTCGTAGTTTTGATGAAGTTTTATGAGCTAGCAAAAGCAATGTCCATTTGTGTTACATCTCATGAATTAATTCATGCTTTATTTCAGATAGAAAATCTTTCTGGCAGTGACAGTGCCTTCATCAAGTACCTCAGTGTTCCATAGGCATAATGTATCCATCAGAGGCTAATGGATTTATCAGCGTTACTGAAATTGTTGTTTTATTTCTTTATTTCTATAGAATTTGCTATGGTAACTCTCCTGCTGTCAGCAGACTGGCAGCCACTCTTTTATCAGCCTATTGTAGACAACTGTTAAGAGATGTGACCCAGCGTGATTCCTCTCGGAGGTCTTATTGTGGTTTTGTTTTACTTTCCCCAATCTAAAAGGGTCTCTGTGGCTGCACAGGTATTTTCTGCCTTTCATATGGGGAAATCTGATGCTTGACACGGAACAAACAACATGCTGTTCAGGACTGAAAATGCAGATGGGTATGACAATGCCTCACGCTCCTTCCCCATGCCAGAAATAGCAGAAGGCATTTAAACTCCCTCAAATGGCTTTTTCTTGGCAGAGAATTAGATAGCACTAGAAACACGGAGCCATACAGTGTGGGGTTCCCAGGGCCAGCTGTAGCTCAGCTCCATGGCCCAGCTGTGCCTGTGCAGAACATCAGAGGCACAGCCACAGCACCTTTCTCATGCACACCCTGGTAAATGTCTGACTTGCAGAAGGCTGCGGATCAAAATGCCTTGGATCTCAAAAGGATTGGGTGAAATGCTATGAAGAACACAGGATGAAATGTGGTAATAGCCCCCTGATTTTTTTTCACAGCTCCTAATTCTCTGTTGTGAAGGCCGTGCTTGAAATGAGATACCAGTGTTTGGTGCCTGTTGAGCAAAGCAAATCCTCCACTCACCAAGTGAGGCTGTTCAGTAACATTAATTTGCGTGTGGATGGTTTAAGACAGAATGTACCCTCTGTATACTGAACCTCAGAAAAGGGATGTACTTTACATCTACAAAGAGAAAAAATCGAATGAGCATTTAAATAGTAAGTTTTTATTGTGGAACAACACTTTTTTTTTTTTTTTCTGCATAGAAAAAGATCCTGTATTTCATCACTGTAGAAATGTTATGTTCTTTTTCACTCAAGCAGACTAAAACTTACAGCATGAATGATTTCAATAAAAATGAATGTTGGTTTTAAATGCAGTTCTGTAAAACATATCCTGCGGTAAACCCAAACCCTTCTGTGTGCTATATCTGAATTATAAAACAGCAGGACCTAAGCTGAACTATAAAACAGTAGGATCTAAGTGGGAACCTTTTAAGGAAGAGCTAACAGGTGATGTACAGTGGGGCAATCAACACTAATTCCCACTGAGACAGCGCCAGGCCGTGCCCCTGGAGAGGTGCAATTGGTAAGTGATTGTAAGGCTGCATGGAGAGAACAAAAATATAAAAATGCTTGTAATAGCATATTAATAAAGCATGTCTAGTCTTGGAAGCATCACCATAGGATTTTCAATCCAGTAAGCATTCAAAGCATCAGTTGGTGAAATCATCCTCTGCAGCCCTGGGCTCCGCGGGGCTTGCTGCAGTGTTGGTGCCCAGGTGCTGATGTTGGTGCTGCCTGCCTACCATTTATTGTGGTAGCATCCTTATGCTGGGGAAGGCTTTTATCTAAATGCTTCTTCTGAAACGCCTTAGAGCAAAGAAGTGCAAAGAATGAGATGGGTGATAGATTTATAAGATAAAATGCTGGATTGCTTCCAGGTAGAGTGGTTTTATTGTCTAAAAGGAAAGTGTTAATCAGTGTTTTGAATAGAAGTGCTTTGTTTGGAAAGGAAATGAAGAGGGATGTTCTGTGAAAATCTCAGCTTTACTCACCCTGGTGAAAGGAAGCTGGGATGCATATACCTTCCCAAAATCTGGACTCCACTGCATAAAGTGTTGGGCATATTGGCAATACTCCATGTTCTAAACTCTTTCATAGACTTCAAATTTTTTTCATAGTGTAGCTGGAAAAAGTTTTCAGTAGTTCTGTGAATTGTGTCACAAAGTTTAGTTTAAGGTGGTTTTCTTTCACATTAGCACAGAGCCAACGCCCAGTGATTCTCTTCCCATAAACTGAAATTGGTGCACCATATATGTCCTAGCTTTGACAAGAATGCATTTCCTAGCATGAACAGTGGATTTGGTCAGGTCATTGGTACTTTTTCAGCATTCCTAACAAGCCAGATTGTGCTTAATTACAGTGAAGATAAATTTGAATGCTTTTGCCTTGTTGAAAATGACACTGAATCCTACACAACCTGTTATCCCCTCAGTTCATAGGATTGCATCAGGAGTGAAAACAGATTGTGCTCTTTGCCGTGGCAAAATGTGAAGGGAAATATGACTTCACCAACTCAGGTCATCTCTGCTTTCTCTTTTCCAGACAGTGGGGTTTTTTTGCATCAAAAATCAGGCTTGGACTGTGCCACCAACTGTGCAGTTTCATTACGGCATCCGTATCGTACTCCTGCCTGTGCCCTGATGGCATGCAGCTTCTTAGTCTCCCCATGGGTGTTGAGGAGGTCAGGCAGGTTTTATCCCACTTCCCACTTTCATGTCTGACTAAAACATTTTGAGTTCAGTGGTCATAGGAGAAGGCTGCCTGTGGCATGGTGGCCCTGATCTCCCTTCGTGCTCAGAGGGCAGTGGTTGTATTGATGAACGGATCCCTGGGGTGGTGCTCAAAGGTGGGAGGTTACAGTGCAAGCACAGACACAACTTGTTTGTAATCCTTCCTGGGTCAGAGAGACCAGCAGCTGTCTCATGTAACTTATTTCTTACAATTAATCAAAGTATTTTTTTTAGTTATGAAACAGAATAAAGAGAAATGCATAAAGACTTATATAAAGATTCAATATTTTTAGTAACACTCTATCATGTTTAGTCAAATCAGTTAGTGGAAGAATCACAAGGAAATAGCCCAATTTGTTATAAAACCTATATTTTCATCTGAGTTTCTTTAAAGAGTGTTGCTATATAATTCCGCCTTTAGGAAGGTCTATGCATCACCATGATGTGTCTGTAAACAGGACGTGAAAGTGGTTGTGCTTCTTTAGATGAAGACAGTAATTGACTGTGCACTCAGACCTGCATTGAGTCTCCTTCAGGGTGCAGGCTGGGTGCTGCTGACGTTCCAGTCAGGGGAAGCAGAAAATATTTGCTACCCAAACAAGTGTGTGCTGCTGTGTGTCATATGTGTGCAGTGTTCTACCACCAAAAAAAAAAAAAAAAAAAAAAAAAAAGAAAGAAAAAGAGAGAAAGAAAAAAAAGAAAATCTAACAAAAATACATACTAATTCATGTAAGTCAATGTGGCTTCTCTCCACATATTGCACTCTGGGGTATTTTTATTTTCATCGTGGTCTCTGTAAGGTACTTGTGCTCAGCAGATGCTCTGTCCTGACAAGGATAAACTTCTCTGGTTAATTAGGTGTTAAAGGTTTGTTTCCAACAATTTCTGTAATATGTTGGGCTCTTGCAAAATATATATACACTTTGAAAAAGAAAAGAAAAAAAAAGAGAATCACCTCCAATTCAACACCATTTTAACTTCTCAAGGTTTGTATCTTAGGTCTAACTTTGCTTCAGGCTGGACATGGCTAATAGGGGATACAACTTTGGCAGGCAGGAGTCTGAACACTCAGTTTCTAATGAAGTAAACTTTCTAATCTTAGGCACATTTTAAAAATGATGTTCTGATTATTTCATCCTGTTTCCAGTAAAATCTTCGTATCTCAACCTGTAATCTCTGCCCTTCTCCTCATGGGAAGGGGAGGGGAGTGGCTTGTGTTTTTCTTTTTAGTGGGAGTACTAAACTGAGGGATAACATTCCTAAACCATGACAGGTGAGTGTAAAAAAGCCACACAATGTTCTCTCTGCTCTTACAGCTTTAAAATCTTGTTTAATACACAGAGAAACTATGCGCTAATGCTTTGTAAAGGTAGAATGGAGTCTTATGTTTTGACATAGAAGGATTCCTCTTCAAAATGAGAATGCTGTAGTACTTAGATTAATATAAAAACTCTCTGTACTACTGAAATAGTTATTTTTGAAAATCATGGAAAGACTTTTGGCATAGTTAGCACACATTCTAATTAGCATATTTCCATGCTTAAAAGAGTTATGATGCTAATATAACAGGTTTTTTTTTTCCCTGAATAAAAACCTACCTTGCATTTCTTATGGTAGGACTGATTCTTCTTTTAGGAAGAACCTGAAATAATGACATAATGAAAAACCATTTTTTTTCTTTGTTCTCTCCTTTGTGTGCTCTGCCTATTGTCTAAATTTTCACATTCTTTCATAATCCAAACTTTAATCTTATTCTCCATCCACCTCTCTTCTTATTTTTGTTGCAAAATGTTTAACACCTTTTTTGTTTGTTTTAGGGCAAATCACATTATGTGTTTTTAATGTTACTCCTATGTTGTGTTCCTCAGTTAACTGAGCTCATAGGTTGAGTTTGCATGCCTGACAATGCCACATGATCTACTCTATTTTAAGTCAAGAGGGAAAAATAATGTTAATAATCAACTTCTTTATTGAAGCTATAATTTCCTACTTTGCATTAAAAAAAAATCCACAGTTTATTAACTTTTTGATTGCATCAGTGTGAAAAACTTGAAAACATCTTTAAGTGGAGGGAGAGGTTACCATCTTGTCTAGAGTGTATCCTGTTATTATTTTGTCCTTTACGTAACAGACATCAGCAGTGATTGTTTGGTGAGCCTGTAAGCAAAGGTCACTGTGTGGGTCAGTAGCCATCATTTCACTGGGTCCTACTCCCTGCTGGCAGACTGCAGTTCACTGCTTGGCATCTTCTGTTTCATGTAATATTATGAATTTTTCTAAAACAGAATGTGTACATTTGTACACATCTTAAAGTTTTACCTTATATAAATTACCAACTCTAGGTTAAAGATCTTCTCTTTATTTCTGTCAGATATAGAGGATTAATTATGCCATTCAAAAAATGTTATTGATCAGAAACCTGCTGTTTTGCATGAGGACATTTGAATATAGTGCATCTTCAAATTTAAAGAATATTGCTCACTTTATTTAAATACTAGTCATCGTTAGTGCGTACAGGTTTTTAACCTCTACCTGAAAAAAGGCCTTTTTCTTGAAAAGTCTCCAGAGCACGTTCTGAACAGTACACAAATGTGACTAGACTCCCTTGAAGTCAAAAGCAATACTTTTAATTGACATAAATGGGACCAGATTGACAAATGTATGTACAAGGATTGTTTCTCCCACCAGTGAACTGAAACCCCTTCAGGGGTTGAGGGCCAGTCTCTGTTTCACCAATTTTCTGGCTGTATAACTTCATTGATTTCCACTGCACAACCATGACATGTGAAATGGAGTGGACAATCAGGCCCTAGGGATGGTGGTTGCACAGTCAGCTCTGCCTCGTGCTTTGGGGCGAGAAGTTAAAAGGAGCTACGTGCTCTCCTCACAAACACCTCTGCCAGCCAGGCACTGTCACCACTCCTGTGTCTCCTCTCCTCCTGTGTGCTGCATGCAGGCAGCTGATATTCACTTTGCAAAGGCTACAGGAGGGATTTGGGCACCTGGTACAGCAATCCAACCAAAGTCTGTGCGTGGGCTGAATCTAGACAGTAACATTCCTGTGCTCACGAAACCCAGCTTAGGCTTGCCTCTGCAGTTGGAAAAAAGCAATATTCTTTAATATAACTTCACTCATCTAGGAGTGCATCATCTCACAGAATGTGTTTCGTGCACCCTACCTTATGTTCATAGATGGATCCCATAAGTATTGATGAAGCAATGTCTTCATTG
Organism: Acanthornis magna; assembly: GCA_036785705.1. Classification (NCBI taxonomy): domain Eukaryota; kingdom Metazoa; phylum Chordata; class Aves; order Passeriformes; family Acanthizidae; genus Acanthornis; species Acanthornis magna. Next base: position 2,095,992 of record JAWUZG010000017.1, read on the forward strand.
ACATAGCTTAGGATGTACCAATCAAGTAAATTTGCAATTTTTTGTCCTTGTAACTAAGTTAAATGAACGTAGAACAATCTTGCCTTTTGAAAACATCTCATTCTAGAAAAGAGGCATCTATATTTTTGCTGCCCATTTAATTTTCTAAATCATGTGTTTAATCAATGTGCACTATAATATAGAGAGAAAATTTTTGCCTAGAAAAATTTGGTTTTACTGATGAGAGAACACAAGGAATGATGGGAACATCCTCAATATATCTTGAGATACATGGTAGCATGTAGCAGGAAACCCTACCTGGAAAATTCAAATTGGTTTAAATAGCACAGTAGCATAGTGTCTATGCATGTCTATGTCATGTCTTCTGTAAAAAGATACTGAAATGCAGGCAAGATTTCTAGGTTGAAAGGACAACTCCCTTCTGCAGAAGCGTGCCAGAATTAATGTTAACTGTGGTCTTCCTGGTTCTTTTCTTTGGCAAGAGATGAAAGTGAGTTTATTGTTTATGGAGTCAGAATGCACTTGTAGATCTAATCCAGACATGGCTTCCCCAGGAATGACAGGCAAACAGCAGATCTGTGCTTGGATTGCCTGTGGTTGGCTGCAGCCATAGGAAGTTAGCCCTGAAAATAACTCTGTGTCACAGGCTGGGGTACCTTTCTCTGGTGTTAAAAACTCAGTAGGGCTGATGGAGCAAGCAGAGTTCAGCTGAGGCCCAGAAGTGTGACAATGCTCTCTCATCCCTCCTCCAGGGAGGAGGGCTGTCCCTGCTCCCGTTGGGTTGTGTTGGTCCCGCTCAAGGCTTCCTTATGTGCTACAAAGCACCAGCCAGAGCAGCTGTCAGCCTGGTGGCAGTGCCAAAATGCCACTGAAGGAACTGAGCCGGGGTGAGCATTTGTTCTGCAGCCTGTGCTGACAGATTTGAGTCGCTGCTGTTAAGCTGCAACTGTTGTTGAATATTTTGTAATGGTGTAAGCGACTTGTAATGTTTTGCAGCTGTAGGACCCACTTACCAAGGTCTCAGTGCACCCTACAAGTCAGTCAGGTGTTGGAAAGTGCAGTGTTTGTCTCCAGCTGTAAATACTCTCAGAGTTTGGAGATAGTGAGTGATTTTTCTATAGGTATGCATTAAGGTCAGAATGAGACCTTTCCTTGTTCCTGCTATAAAGTATAGCCTTCCTATAACATATTAATCTTCTTAGATTTAGAGAAAGTGCATTTCTTTGTTTTCCAAAACGGACTATTTATACCCATACAAAAAGTGAAGAATTGAATAATTTGCCCTCTGTGGGCTGCAGTGATAGCAGCAGGTGTGCTAATACACCTTCATCCTTTCTACATGTTAGTATTTCTCATCTCATGGCATCCCTGTGCTCCCATGGGTACTGGCTGAATAACAGGGGAAATGCCTAAAGGAAATCTTGATTTATAGCAGCTGAATGCAGCACCTCAAGCCTAAACATCTAAGTCTTCATGAGTGGGAGAGAAAAGTCTGTTTCCTGAGCTGAGGATCCTAAGGTGGTTCTGCTTGTTTGCATATTTAGTTCTGTGAAAGAAGACAAATGTAGGGGCATGGAAATCAACACAAGTGTGAAGGCAGCCTGAGCTGATTCAGCATGTACTGGGTTCAGCTGTAGGTGGAAAATTTGGCTGATTTTCTTCATGGCACTCCACACAGTGCTGTGTTTTAGGCTGGTGACCAAAACAATGTTGGTAGCACACCAATGTTTTAGCTATTGATGAATAGTCCTTGCACAGCATTTAGGCTTTCTCTGTTTCTCACTTTGCCACATCAGTGAATAGACTGGGGGTGGGCAAGACGCTGGGAGGGGATGGAGCTGGGACAGCTGACCCCAACTGACCAAATGGATATCTCATAGCATATGGTGTTATGCTTAGTAATAAAGTGTGTGTGTTTGGGTTGGGGGTGTGGGAAGAGGGGGAGAACTTTTCCAGGATAGCTGTTGCTGGGGCATCACTCTGGCTGGGCATCAGTCCACTGGTGGTGAGAAGTTGCTTTTCTTCCTTTCTTTTTCATCACTTATTGAACTATCTGTGTCTTAATCCTTTATGTACTTTTTGACCTTCCAATTCTCTCCCCTGTTCTGCTTGGGGGTTAAATGATTTACCGGCCAGCTGTGGTCAATCTACCACAGGCACTGTGATTTGACAATGAGACTCTAGTGAGGACTCTTTTATGTTTAGTGCTCAGTGGTCAGTATCACCTTACGAATCCTTCATTTTTCTGTTTTTAAAACTGTATTATTAGCTGTAGTATCACAGACTCAGCTTATATTTTGACTGGAAAGGTCAAGCTTAGTTAGCTCTTGGCCTCATACAGACCTAAGTAAGATCAAGTATCTGTTGACAGCAGACCATCATATACTCATTCAATTGAATGAGATTCTGCAGAAAGCCTGGGTGAAGGGGTTGAGGTATTCTCCCAAGAGAACATCTTTATCCCTAGCGGAGAGGGTCACAGTCATGCAATGAATCAGTCCTCTTTCTGGTCCAGTAAATCATGAATCATGCTTTGCTCAGTGGCGTGGCTTCAGCGGGAAGGTGAATTATGTCACAGCAGACACCCTGTGCATGCCAGGAATGTACTTTCTGCAGGGAAATATACATATTTCAGCCTTCTCAGGCTGAAGAGACAACATTGTGCGGTGCTTTCCTGAAGTAGTGATGTAGCCACTGGGCTATTGGATAAAAGAAATACTCCAGCCACTGGGAGGCAGAAGTATTTGTGTCTGTAATGTTATAAAATGCTTGATTTTAGAAGTGTGCACGAAACATGCATTGTGCATGCCTCTCAGATTAAATCCTTATAGAGAACTGTGAAGAGCATTTAGTCCTGCATGAATACTGGAATGGTGTTGCCCCAAACTCCAGGGTCCACATTCCTGTTTCTCAGCTGACAAGGATTAAATCCAGGCTGATATGTATTAATTTGCATGGGAACATAATTTAGAGGGATCTTCTAACACATTTCAATAAAATGTGGGATTAATTCACCGAATGATTTACTATTACTTGATTCACCTATTCACCTATTGGTTAGAAAGTTTATACAGAAGTAAGGATCCAGCTTCTCAGTTCCAGATAACTGGCTTAGGAAAGTGGGCAGGTCTTAACCAGTAAAGCCAAGGATCTTGGTTTAAATACAGGGGTGAAAAATGAAAGAATAAACTGGGGGACAGAGCTTTGTGCAAAAAGTTTTAAACTGAACTAGAAAATGGGAAATGTGTATCAGTCTTTCACAGGTACATACATGTATTTTTCTTGTAATTCTCCAGCGGGGGAAGTGTGAAACAGGCCTTGTTTTTCTTGCATTTTTGCAACAAAATGAATGTTTATGTCCATATATTAAAAAAAATACAATTTTTTAACATATCAATTTATTTTATTGTAAAATGTGCATCTCAAATTGTGATTTTAAAATTTCCATTTTTATGAGATTTGGTTGTATTGGAACAATTTTCTATTTGTCATAAATGATTTTGTGAACAGGTTTGCTTCCTAGACTTCATGCAACACTAAGGGTTTGAAATTCTGTCATTGTCTAAGAAAAAGGAATGACCGCTGTTAGTGATTTTGTTCTTTAAGTCAACACTCTTTTACCCCCCATCAGTATTAGCAAATAAATCTGTTTGCTACTTCCTTTACATAACTGCATCAGTAAAAAAAAGGGCTTATCAAATTGGTGTCTTGTATTACCCACTACTTTAATGTACAAGGTACAATTCCACAGTAGTCATTGTTACCAAGTATGCCGTGGTTGAATATAGTGTGACATGTTTAAATTCGTTGCAGAAAAAGAAAACTCTGAAGAAACTTCCAAGTGCAAAGATAAATATGTGCATGCACAATTAGCCACTGCTCCTGTTTGTGCTTCAGTGTGGAAACCTAGCCATCTTTTACATTGTTTGTTTTTTAAATGGCTTTTATATGTGATTCAGACGAGACAATTTTGCATATTAGATAACCTTTAACTTTGCTTACTAAACAATTTGCTCTTGCTTACGTAAGTAGGCTCAAATGTGGTTTTTTTGTATTGCTGTCACCAGGGATAAATGCGTGTGTATGGGAGAGAAGGAACATTTGTTCTCAAGATTGCATTTGTTAGGAGAGAGTTGGATGTATTCAATTTTATCTTTTTGTGTTGATGGTGGCTAAAAGTGTGACATATCTTTCTTCACTGACAAGTTTAAGAGAAGCAAAGGGAGATTCAAATATCCGTGGAGATTTTTCCTCTGAGACTCTGATGGTAAATATCAAATAATCTTTACCAAACTGTCCCATATCATTGCAGGGTCAACAACTACAAAAGTTGGCTTGTTTTTTATGGCAGTTTAGGTAACAATAATCTTACCCCCTTTTTTTTCCCCCTCTCAAACCCTCATTTTTGGCTTAATTTTTTTTGTTTTGGCTTTTGTTTCTTCAGTGTTTACTCCATCCCATTGCCCTGTTTCAGCAACTTAAAACAAGCCAAAATATTAACTTTTGCCTTGGAAGTGTGTAATTAATGGTAATTAATACACAATTTTCTCGATTAGAAATCTTCCTAGCATGTTTATATGGTAACTGGGAAATACTGATGAATTAAAAATTTAAAAGTTCGCATAAATAGTTGCTTTTTTCTAATACTGAACAGGAATTCTATTATGCAAAAGAACATCTTATGCCAATCCCAAATATTTTTACTGATTGTACAATGCTGCTTCTTTCTCTTTCACAACTTTTCTCTATTGCCTTTTGCAATAGGACTTTAAAGAAATGTATTTGTGTTTTCTCCATAAAACAGGAATTAGCATATTAGTGATGGAAACAGATGTCAGTGTTTTAACCAGTTATCATACCAAACTAGTTATCTGAAGCATTGAAGACACTCTTGTATACCTTTTTTATTTTGACAAATGTGAAAAAGACAGGCTTAATGGCTGAAAGAAGATAATTCCAAGTGCATTATGGGTCAGGCAGGGATTAGTCTGTTCACACCTAATAAAAATAATACTTTTTCTTTTTGAAAAAATATTTAGCAGTCTGGGTGTGAGTGAAAATACATATGGATCGTTGAACCAGATGCTTTCTCTGCAGCACATTGGTCTCCTTCACGTGGAAGCCCTGGATAACAAAAGGAAGGATAAATGTTTTAAGAGCAACAGCTGAAAGACTTGGAGCCAAGCTGATGGAGCAAAAAAGCAAAATCCATCTTCAGCCCTCCCGAGGAGACTGGAAGTAGAGTTGTGATGGAAGATACAGTTGATGTATCTGGGGGAGAGGAGAAAATGCAGTGAAAGGATTAGCAAACAGACCTGAAATGTTATTGCATTGCTTAAGATGTGGTGCAATATTTAAGAAACATTTCTAACAAAAAAGAAAGACGAAAAATTGTAGGCGACTCAACTAAATGTGGAAAGGAAATAGTCTAGAAAAGAGTGAAGGAATTCAGAGGGGACTGTGTGAGGCTTGGAGAAGTTTTGGATGCAAGGCATGACTGGTGGAAGGTGTTAATGGCAATTGTGGCATGAGGATGGTTGCAAAGTGATGGGCAAATGGCTGAGTTGCACCAACAGATTAGTGCTGCTGAAATCAGGCATTGCTATATCTAGAACACTTTTGTGTCAAACTGTGAGTGGTGGTTACTGGAGTGAAGAAAAAGCAACCAGCTGGGTGAACATTTGCTTCTCCAGAGGGAAAGACTGAAATTTTATGGGTTTAGTTATACTCTAGAAATTAATTCTTGCTATTCTGTTCTCTTGCCTTGTTTTCTCTTTTTTCAATTAAAAATTGAAATGTTTGACTGTTTTACTTGAAGTTGTAGATGGACAGAAGTGGTTGCTGTGAGTGCAATTAGTATAATTTCCCCAGCTCTCTGCATAGGTCTTCAAGCCAGTGTTTACCTAGGAAGTCCCTTAAATTTGAATGCAGCTGTGTTCTTGTCAGCTGAATCAAGGCAGAAAGGTTACACTGAAAAGTGATTTGGATGTTTGGCTGGCTGAAGCAATGACATATTGATTCCCAGGCATAGCAAATATAAATAATGCATATAAATGCATCAAATCCAATGCTGAATTAAGGCTCAGTTTCTGCTTGTGATGTTGAAGGAAGGAGAGGCAATCTGGATTTCAAAGGCATGCATATTTCCACGCACATTTCTAAACACAAGATTAGCCGAGACTCTTACATGTTTATATTCTGTTTTAGGGAAAGGTAACAGTCGTTAAACATGGAATGAAAGGTTTTTCCTTTCTCTTTTAGTCTTGGCAAATATATTAGTGAGCCTTTCTGCCTTGAGAAAACAAATGCCTGCGACACCCTTTCAAATGCAGGTATCTAAAGAACCACGTGCTTTCAGTATGCACAGCCTTTACCCTCATATGCAAGCAAATACTGCCTGTGGTAACAAAGCTGTCATGCTAGCTCAGAATTTAGGAGATGTTTTATGCATTGCTGCACTCAGAGAAGCTCCTTTCAGTAGAGTGGATTATAAAACCAGTTGCTGAGGAACATTGTTTGTGGCATGTTTTAGGTGATGGCATTTTGACTGTTGTTTTAACATACATAATTTTGCCTTTAGCACAGAGTAACTGTTCCAGTTCTGCTGTCACCTCAGTTTTGTTATGCCTAAACCCAAAGAGCAATAGGGATGAAGTTTTTTTATTTATGTTTTTCTGTTTGTGTTTATGATTGCCCTCTGGTTATTGGCTAAGTGGATTTAAATCTATCATGTTAAATGTTTTACCTTTAAATTTGTTTTTTACCTTTCTTATCCTGGAATGCTACTCATGTTGCTCGTACTATTGCTTTGATTTGAGGAACTCTACTCATTTTCTTTTCGAAGTCTTTAGAAATTCTTGAAATTTGGCTGACAAAAGTAGTATTTTTCGGGAAGACTGCTGAAGTTGTCAGTTTGGTTCTCTTAGGGTTGTGAATCATTTAGCAGCAGCTTCTACAGATCTGTCAAATCTCATGCGTTATACATAGGACTCATTCATTTGGTCCCTGTCTCTGGCTCATGTATTTTCAACAGTTCTGCAGCTTCTCTTCTGCTCTTTGAGCACTGACGTTAAGGCAATTGCTGACCATACAGAGAGCCAGAGGAAAGTTTGGATTCTGCAGGGGCAATGACAAAAATATTGCTTTTCTTTAAGCTGATGGTGCCATCTATAGTGGGGAAAAATGATTGTCTTTCCCTTATTGTTTGACTGATCTTCCCTAGGGCTTGCAGAGTTATTACTTTTTTTATTACAGGGAGGATAATACACAATGTATAGACAGACAAATGCATATATATGGTCACAGACTACTCCCGAGCATTACTGAATTTCATTACATACTTTCTTTTCACCCTGTCCCTTTCACTCACCTTGTTGTGCCTTGCTACATGGAGCCTTAACAGTCAGAGCAACCTATACTTGTGCTCCTCTCTGAAAGCTGTCTAGGTAGAGATTTGCACGGTTGTCTTTGCTCTCTCCAAGTCTACTCCATTGGAGAATTGATTGTCACAAATGGCTCAGTTATCTGCTGGTGTTATTTTGAGATAAAATGTAATATGCTGTTCTGCAAATATGGTGCTTTGTAGCAAGAAAAATATCAGCTCATTCCTAATTCCCTATGATGGCATCTTGTTCTTTGGGATTTCTTGGCTGGAGATGCATACACATTCATATTTTACAGTGAACAGTGATACCATTGTGCTTCAGATACATGAGATGTGTTGAACACATGTAATACATGGAGTAGAAATATCCAAGTGGGAAGACAAAATACACCCAGGAAAGTCTAAATATGTGTCAAACCCTTCTGAAGTGTGACAGTAAGCTTTAGGAATGCTGAATGAATCAGTAAAAAATAAGGGGCAAAGGCAAACTCGGTCCATAACTTGCATTTTTTATTGGGTAGGTTGAGGAGGAAGGAATAACTGTGTCAGTTTCTGATGAACAGAACATGAACTAACTTTCAAGTATGAACTAACTTAACCCTGTCTGTTGATGTCACAGAAAATTTAAGGTGGGTGTTAGAGTGTTATTTTGTGTTAGGGTTTGGACTTGGCTGTTGTTGCTTTCCTTTTCTCTCTTTTCTCTCTTTCTCTCTCTCTTTCTCTCTTTTCTCTCTTTTCTCTCTTTTCTCTCTTTTCTCTCTTTTCTCTCTTTTCTCTCTTTTCTCTCTTTTCTCTCCTCTTTTTTCTTTTTTTCTTTTTTCTTTTTCTCTTTTGAGGGGTAAGAGAGGATTTGTTTTAATGGTTTTCATTTTATTTTCCCAGATCATTAGCTGAAAAACTTGAGAACTTAAAGATTTGGTGCTGCAAATAAAGGCTAAAATACATGTTACCCTGCGACAACTTAAGGCACTAATGTAATTTCTGTTGCCTTATTCATTGCTAGTGACATCTCTATTCTTCCTGCAACACATTCCTTGAGCTAGCTCCCTGCTGTCCTGAATAGATCATTATTAGGTGGCATGCAAAAATAAGAAGCTGTTAAAAAGGAGCCAGAATGACATTTTGAGTAATTTGGGTCATTGCTGGATGGAAAGGTAGTCTGATGTTTTACATCCGAGTCACGGGTATAGTAGAATTTGTCAGGTGTTTCTTTTAATCTTCCAGTACTGTTTTTAAACTGTTATTTGGATTAGTGTTGCATGCAACAAAATTTGTTATAGTATCAGAATTCCATTATCATATTATCAAATCAACATAACATTCAGGTTTTTTTCCTTGAAACTTCTAATTTGGTCACAGTTGTGATACAACTTCCCCAAACATGAAAACAGGATTCAACTGTACTATTAGAGCCGTGGTTATAAATCCAGCCAGTGCACACACCACGCAGTGATTAACTAGTTACTGCAACTGCATAGATCTCTGTGGATAGCTGTAGCTTGCAAGGTGAAGTGATTGCTCATAACTACTGAGCAGATATCCCCATACATCACTGCATGAAGACATCAATCCTTTCCAAGGTTAAAAGGATATTTCTCAAAAGCAGCCATTGCTGCAATTCACAAAGGCAATAGTACAAGCAAGCTTTCATTCTTGAGCACTTTTGCTGCTGTTAGAACTCTGGGATGATAGGCATTTTAAGCATGCAAGCCAGCACAAAAAATATGGGGCATAGTTGCAGACTAAATCACCTTCAGGGCTCATCTTCTCTTAATTTCCCCAGTTTTCAACAGCAGAAAGGTATCTTCAATGGAGCATGCGAATGTGGCTGCCACTTGCATCTTCTTTCCTTCTTTTGGGCTAAGCCTCTATTTCAAATGGCAATGAAATTTTTTTTTTTCTGTATATATTCCTTAATTTTGTTTTTTTCCCTGGTCAAATGATTCTATGAAAGGCCTAAATGCAGTCATCTTGTAAATGCTTTCCCATGTCATAGATGCAGGCTCTCAGGGAGTTTGTTTCCAGTTCTGCTGGTAATTTAAGTGCCTGGCTGAGTGTGGATTTGACCTTTCTTGAAGTCATTCCTTTCATATTACTGAGACTTAATGCATGTGAAGTGTTGATTATTACATCACTGCTGTCACATGCATCCTTACTATGAAGAAAAACTGACTTCATAAATGAGCTGTGTACATCTGAATGTGGGTTCGATTTTCAGTGTTGTCCAAAGTATTTTTGAGTGATTTTGGGTGAAGGAAGTATTATTTTTATTCTCTGTAAACTGGCGGTTTATATTTCTGTCTTGGAGCTATTTGGAGAGAACAAATCCATTAATATATGTAAGAAGTTCAGAAATGGCACTGACAAGAATCTCAAAAATCTAAACAAACAGCAAAAATTTTTCTGGATGAAAGAAACCGGAAAGTTACATGATATTTTTCCTTTTTCCCTATCTTGTGCTTTTGTTTTTGTAATTCTCTGTAGTCTACATAATTCTGTAATTTCAAACCAGAATCTGGCATTATGATAACATAGAGGAGAAAAGCATGTAAAACCAAAATAAATAATTTTGTTCATAATGTTGTAATAATGGACTCCAATGCCCTTTAAGCATGAATTCAATACTTTCACGTTCAAAGAACGCACAATTTCCAACCCAAGATCACATAATGTGCTCTTAGATTCACTAGGAGTTTTCCTAGAATGTACAAGAAAAGCAATTTATTATTTTGACTTAAAATCAATTTAAACACAATCCCTTTTGGAACATTAGTATTTGTCAGACCGTTTTTATGTCCCTAGTGATCTTAATGGAGCATCAGAAACTCTTTAAACATGCTAGGTCTTTGTTCAGCTTCATTTGCAGATGATTATTTTTTATTTAGGAAATATAATCCTTCATGGAGAATTTCAGTGGCAAGTAACACAACATTGGTAGAGGCACTTGAACAACACATTTTCATGACTAACATATCTAGAATCCAGCAAACTTAGCACTTATTTAGAGATATGTAATTAATACTCTAAAAATTATTTTAGTTATTTATAAATTAATAGTTTATTTTTTTCTACTTAATATGCCCATCTGATATCAGCTTTAATGCAATTTAGATTTGGAGGTGCATTTCGATCCACAGTTGTGATAGTGTGTGTGAGTCTGTTCTGGCAATGTTCAGTAAATCTGTAAAAGGTGTGTGAATACTGTTGTGTATACCATGTGCAGTTACATAAGGGCTTAATGTAAAGCCTTCAAAACTCAAAGGCAGCATTCTTTGGAGGGCTATAGATCAAGTGCTAAATGACCAATTGCAATCAAAGGTATCAAATATTGTGCCTACCTGCTTGCGTGGACAGAACACACCCTGAAGAACATTGGTGCCCCTGTTTGCACAGTACTGGTGAATGCAGAGAGAATGGGATCTTCAGCACGATCTGGTGTTGATATCAGTGTTTCCAGCCTCCTCTACCCCCTGCAGTCAGCTGTCTACAACATTTCATATGATTCCTATATTACCTGTTCTTTGATGTCAACTTTAGGCATTTTGATATATTCTGTAATGAGCACATTTTCATCCTTTATGAGCGTTGAGCATTAGGTGCAAATGTCGTTCTGGCTCTGTACACACGAAATATTTTGTGACATGCTAATATTGTAACTTTGTGGAAGCAAAAATACACTTGAGAATTGCAGTCACGGTTTTTGACACTACTGATTTGTTTTTAGTATTTTGTTCATATTATATCTTTTCCTATTAATTTGTCACCAGACTTCATGCACAGAATAAGGGACCCTCCTTGCTGTATGCAGGTGTTATGTGAATTTGAGACATAAAACTATAAAGAGTTATTTATTTTCTCTTGGAGTTTGGGGTTAAAGGCTCAAGAATCAGTAACTACAGTCTTTCTTGACTTGCAACAATTAATTACAGATTTTTATAGTCATAAAGGAGAAAATTTGGCTTGTATAGCATGTGCCTGGAAGCCAAGTCCAGATCATCTCTCTAAAAGTTCTTTTCCCCTTAAAAACCAGTTTAAAATAGCAATGTAAAGAATTTTAGCCTAACATAACCTGTCTACAATTGTTAATTCTAAGATTGAAGAAATTTGCATGAGATTATGTTTTCTTCTAACAAAATGACTGTGAGAATTGTATGAAAATAACAAATGGAAGAGCTGACTGCAGCACGAAAGGTAATTGATCTTAAGAGCAGGAAAATAGAATCTGTGTCTTTAATCTGGAGGCAAGAAGAGAGGCTCAATGCAAAAATGCATTCTGTGTTAATTTTAAACTATAAACTTCTATGTAAGTACGGGAACACAGCAGAAACATTTCTCATAATGAAAGTTTCTTTTCAGCGTAAGATCCTTGCTGTGTTTTTCTCTGAGTATTACACTGCACTTGTACTTTCTGAGGTGTACACTGACTAACTCCTGGGTAAAGGCTTTGAAATATCTTCAAGTATCAGTCTTATCTAAACAGAGCCCTTTATGAGCAGGCTGATTTTCGGAGGAAGATTAGTATTGCACAATGGATATGAAAAACCAGGTGGCACTTGGCATGTCTTTCATCCCTTTGCTGAAATTAGTATTAGCAGAATAATAAGGTAGAGCTGGTAGAATGATAGATTAGAACAGCAGCATCCATAAAGAGGCTCCTTAAGGTCATAGGTGTTTCTTCATAATCTTGCCATTTAACAATTTATTAAAATATTAAACTGTTGCTTTGATTTAACAAAAACCTATTTTTGCTCTCATTGCCTTAGATTTTTTTATGAAAATGTCTTGATGTCACTGTGTAATGAGTGGGGTGTTTTAAATGTAGATTATGCTATGGTGACTTACATAACTTTGTGCAAATGGAAATATTTAGTTAGGTTAAATTAATGAAAATGTTTGAAATTAAAAGCTCCAGGTCATTTAAATTATCATTGGATAAATAATTTGCTTTCATTTAAAGCAAGGGAATGTGTCTCTGATCTAGAATTTTTCCTGGCTTTCAATAATGCAGTAACACATCAGAGAGCCCGTGTCGTCACTGCTGTCACTCACTGTGCTGATTTAGAACTGCCTGAAGAGGCACCATTTTGCTTGTGATCCTGTAGTTTCACTGACTCTTGGAACACAAAGTCTACAACTCAGTTCCCAGAGCTACTGCTGATCAACTGTTCAGTAACATCTGAAAATACTAGACCTGAGGATGTTCTTACTGCTCTCCTTTGTCTTTTCAACTTCACAGTCTCATTTTCTCCTCTTTATTTTCCTGCACTTTTCAAATTTTTTTAAAAATAACCTTGAACTACCATCAACACAAAAAATATTTTGCTGAGTAATTTTTTACACCTTCAGTTGACCTTATCACATTTCTGTTCATGTTCCTCCTGTCCTTCAGAGTCAGCTGTAGAGCTCTGCTTTGGCTGTGTTTTAGGAAGACTGATGTTAAGATTCTGACTGCTTTAGGCAGAAACACACTGAGGATCTCATGTGGGATAGTAGATTAAGTGACACCCAGTGCATTATATCAGGGTAATTTATAATTTACATCACTAAATGAACATAGCTGGTAGGTTAACTTTGCCACTCATCCTGTTCTAATTAGTTTTAGATCTCAATCAGTGGAACAAGAGGTGGTGGACTGATACAGTACATATTTGTAAATGCCAAATTTAACTTAAGAAAGATTTGGCACATTCTTAAAATGTTTTCTTTATTAAATTAATTGTATTTATTAAAAGTTATTTATTAAATGATCTTTATAGATTTCTTATAGAAATAGATTAGATTTTAGATTTCTTATAGATTTCTTATAAGAAAAGTTAGTACTAATATATTGATGGAAACAAAATACAAAAATTACTAGCAGTATAATTAAATTATGAGGCTGAGTGTTCAGGAAATATATTTCTTCTCTATGTGGAGTCCTTAATTTGAATACTACTGCAGAGACTGTAAGTCAAGAATACCCCAAAGTCCTTGGCATGTGGTCACATTGCAGCTTAAGGAGAAGCTGAGAATTCAGACCAAGGTAAAAGTTTTCAATCACACTTTTCATTATGCCATGGGAAGCCTGCTTTGAAGAAAGGGAGATAGATGGAAAATTAGGAGGGAAAAACTCCTGTGCAGTATTCTGTGCCAACTTCTACCTAATAAGATATGCAGGAACATCTATAGCCTTAATGACAGCAGAATTTTGCCTTTCTTCTTACTGATTATAACCTGGCATGAGATTTTATGCTGCAGACATATGGCAGAATGGCTAAGATTAAGACACCTTTCAATATTTTGACAGTAGAAATTATTTTGGGGCTTTATGATTACCTTAAGGAAATCAATTACAAGTGCAGAAAACGTAGCATTAACTTCAAAAAGGACAAAAGTTTGTGTTAAAGTTCTGAGGTTTTGATGAATAAAACATTCACATATGCTTAATTTTGCCCTATAAATAACAATATGGTTTCAATTAAGGCACTTTGATAAAAGCAATCTGAGTTAAGGTTAAGATGGCTTTTAAAATGAATTGGCTTTCTCTTTTAATGACATGATTTGAGACGGATGGAGAAGTTTTTTTCTTGCCTGCTAACTCTACTTGGCACATACCCTGGCGAGGAAGTGACTGAGCTTGAGAATGTCTTCCAAAAAAAACCAGAAAGCAATCAAACCTGGTCCATCTCTGTCTTTCACACTTTGGTTTTGTAAAAGTGTGTTATTTTGTTGCCAATGTTGTGGGATGTGGATTGGCCCTCTGGCTCATCCTGATGCTCCAGGGCATCTTTTCAGTTGGTGCTATAGACTGCTATTTGGAATTTTGGAGGCTCCAGCTCTGCACTCTGTTACTGCTTGTCACTATTATTTTCACCAAGAAGATTAAGCTGTTTTTCCCAAGAAAATCACCAAGATGTTAGTTTTTCTTATTTCTTTTAAATAATTGACCTTGGTAATACTCTGTATAACTAACCATATACAAAATTATTCATCACTAATATAATAATTGTATTATTCATCATTAGTATAATAACTGTAGAGCCTTGCATCAGAGAACTAATACACTATAAGTAGGAAGCGAGCCAAATTCACTGCACATCACCCGAATAATTTCCACAATAATTAATCTGTTGATTCAACCAAGTAGCTCATCAAATGCTGCTGTGGTTTCTCTTCTAACACTTTGAATTTTGGAGGTTTCAAGCTTATTATTTGGCATTTGCCCCTTTGGTTGCTTTTGCCTCACATTTGCTCCTGTTGCAAAGCTGTTAGACATCCTTGTTGGAATGCACTGTGAGAAACTGTTTTGACTTCTGATCAACACATGTGTTTGTAGGCTCATTGGGAACTCTGTTGGTTATTAGGTGTGTTGGGATGCTAATAGGTTAAACCATAATTCACTATTGACCTGATTTTGCATTCTGAGGATAAGGCGTGTTTGTGAATCAGGTGGCCTGTATAGAGATTATTTTAGAGATTGGGGCTTGCTTATTTTTTAATCTGTTTTGTACATTGGTAGCTAAAATCCAAAGGGTTGAACCAGGTTATGAAGAGATGTAGCAAAATATATAATTTATTTTCAGTGAAACTTACAACAGAGTGTTGATTAAAAAAACCCCAAAACCTCATAGCATAGAAAGTTCATTACGAGGATTTTGTGGGAGGGGTATGGCAGGGGGCTTAAAACACTGGATTTTTGTCATTATCTCTGTCTCCTTGTAAGCTCTCTAATACTTCCCAATCCCTGCCACTGAGTGACCTTTGCTTAGAGAGTTGGATGGCAGCCCTTGACAGAGCATTACTGCCAGAACACAGTAATGACAGCTGAAAAATCACCCATATATCAGAAAAAATAAAAAGGGGAAAGATGAGGAAGAAGAAACCTGATATTTTCTTATTTCTTCTCTCTTTTGTCTGCTTTTGGGTATCAGCTTGAAATAGAGCTTTTAACTGTGTTAAAATATAGCGGTAGAGAACATGGACCTAATTGTTAAAGGCTAAATCTGGTCTTCACATGTTTTCAAATAGACTTTTCCCACTGTTCTGTAAATCTGTTCCAAATACATATGGGCAGCGTAGAGGTAGTGACATTTGGGTTCCTCATAAAATTAGCAAGAATCTTGGTTTAGGCCTTTACTTACACAATTTTTTTTTTTTTAACTTAAGAAAGCACTTCAAAAGTGGACAGAGGTTGTTTTTGCTTCATGCAGGCTGTTCAGTTTTTATGAAAGCTGAGTGCCTGTGTAGGGGGCCACACATTTGGCTTTTTCAATGGCTGGGAAAGAGGTTCCCAAATTCAGTGAACTTCAATGACAAGTAGGCATTTAATTTACTTTAGTATTTTTTTTAAATTCTTTGTTAAGACTTCAACTTAAAGCATTTTAACTTTGCTTCTTCATCTTAACTTTTTTAAGGCTTCAGAAATAATTTTTCATACAATTTTTTGTCATTATTTGAGTGAAATGATTCACAACCAATTGAATAGTCCCAGAGTAGGTATCTAATAAAGTTTAGATCTTGCTGTATAGAACTAGAAAAATAGGTGCAGTAGTAAGTATTTGCTGGATGTTGTTGATGGTATATCACACTTTGTGCTCATTTTGTGTAAATTTTAGTTTTCACAGCTTCAAAACCGAAAAGCAAAGGAAAAATACATTTTACACTTTTCTTACCTATCAATGTCAGTTGTAAGTACTCAGTAGAGTATCTCATGCATGTAAAATTCATTAAGCCTTAGATAAGCTTTTGGGAGAATTGGATTAAAGAACACATGCAAAAATCATATATTGTATATAGACATATGTGTTCATCTGAATACTAAGAAGCTAGATATATTTGTTAAATAAATATTCAGCCATGGATTTACAGCTCTGTATTGTTACGTAGGGTGGATATAGATGGATGTTGAAATACACTGTAATGAAGGCTTTGATTTATAAGTGAAAACACTTTTTCTAAGGAAAAAAAGACTATTTAGTGCCTTTAACTCTTGCTTCTATGTAGTAACAGTAACTTAAAGGCAGAGTAGTATGAGGCTATCATGATGTTGAAAATTAGTATGAAGTGATTTAGGTGAAAATCTGATATTTGTAGTAAGATTTAACTCCTTCTGACACAAGGGAAAATTAATCTACATTAAAACCATTGTGGAACATTTTCAATAGTGGATTCTGCTGAGACTGTGTTATGGTATAGGAGCTTTGTTGATGAGAGAGATGGTATCCAATTTCTGCTACAACATTAACTTAGGCCAGTGTTATCTTGCATGCCCTTCCTCCTTTTGCCATTAAAATTGATATGAGTTGTGTAAATTAAAATAGCCCCTGATGGTACTCTGTCTTAAACTAGAGTTCAGGGTATTAAAAATTCAAAACACAACAGAGAAGTCAGGGTTGGTTGTTTCCTAATCTGTCTGATAAAAACAAGGTTATTAGAGATAGAAATCTATTTTTTTATGAGAAACTGTTGCTCTCCTGGGAGAATACACAATTCTAGATTCTTGTAATGAGGACTTCCTCCATTTTAGCCAAATAGACAGCTAGTCAGTGTTCACAGAAAATATCAATACCAATAAGACAATGCTTAGAAGCCAGATTTGAGATGACAGCAATAGAATAATAATTCTGTAGTTCCCCCTCCTGGAACCTGTCACAGGTGTATGGGAACACTAATATACATCCCTGGAATTAAAAATGGACTGAATTTAGTTGGAAAATGATGTAGTTTGTTTTTTTTCCCCAGGAACCTCAGTATAACTTTGAATTCTTCATTAAATGAGACTTTTTTCCCTCTAATTGCTTCATTAAAACATCTTGTAGGTGTGTGAAAGAAGGTAGTAGAAACTAAGAGGCAGACGTTGGAAAATAACTGGAGAAGTGCTAAATTACATCAAAAGTAGGATGGTCATGAATCCATATGCGTTTGACACAGATTAGTTAACTTGTTTATTTCTTTTTTAAATGTTTTAAAATTTTTTTTCCCCATTGCAAAATAATTACTTTTTTAAACCAAAGCTTTCTACCTGAACCCTTATGCCTCATTTCATTCATATGAATAAGACTACAGGGAGTGATTTGATTTTAGAGACTTCCTTAGTATTCATAGGATAATTTAAATTGGAAGGCATGAAACAGGGTCAAATTTTATTAGTTTGTTTGGTGTTTTGTCCAGTTGAATGCTGAACATCTCCAAGGATGGAAATAACACTGCTGCTCTGGGCTCCTGTTCAGTGTTTGAGTAGTCTCATGGTTAAAAATTTTTTACCTGAATCCTGATTGGAATTTTCCATGTCACAGTTTATGTGCATTGCCTCTCATTCTGTCACTGCACATTCTGTCACTGCACTTCCTTTTCTGCAAAGTTGCTCTTCAGCCAGACATCCTCAACCTGTTCTGTTGCTTCTAGAAGCAGGATTCTGCATTTGTTTAACTTCACGAGGTTTCTGTAGGGTTATTTTTTCAGCATCTGGGTTTTTTCATGGTCTCTGAAAGACGTCTCTGCCTTCCCATATGTCAGCTGCTGCCCTTTGTTTATTATAATTTACAGAGTTGATCTTGAATGAGGTTATTTTGTTAAGAACTGCAGTTGGATTTAGTATTACTCTGAGGAAGTGAAAGTCTCTAGATAGCTCATGACAGACTTTATTTTTACCTTCAAGGTTTCAGTCCAGAAAGAATGACATTGATTCTCAGTAGAGTCATATGATTGAAGGAGAAATTACATTAGACAAATGTTCAACTGAAAGGATGATACAAATATCCATAGAAATGTTACTGTTGGTATAAAGAAAAAATAAATGGGAATGTTTTGGTATGAAAGCATCAATGAAAATGGTGAAAGAAGAGACAAGAAATGTGTTGGCAGCATCTAGATCTAGAGATTTACATATATGATGATGTATAAAAAATTACAGCAAAAACTGTATGTAGGAACTTAAAAGTTGTAGTAGTGAGGCTTTTGCTTATTTTTAAGCCCCTCAACTTTGACATAAAGTCCAAAGGGAATTACAAAAATATATCAAACCTATTGGTTTCAAAAATTTTCTGACAATATCAAAAAGTCAGAATCTATTGTTACAGCTAAATGAGGGAGAGCACCCATCTACAACTACTTATTTTGATGCTGCTGTCATTGTCTTAAAATTACTTCAAGCATATATATAAAATAAAGTCTTCACAGCAAGAGGACACATCATTTGTTGCAAGTTATTTATTTGGCTTTATTGTTTGGTGAGGTCTCGTCCGTTGAAATAGTCATTAGTTCCTATCTTGGGAAAAGAGAATCAGGAGAAATTTTATATATTTTGATAGAGACTCTGTGAAATAAGTGCGGATGATGATTTTTTTTTCCCCTGGTTCCAGATCATCCCACAGTACATTTTAAAGTTTAGTTGGAATTTATTGATGCCCTTGGTCTAGACTATCTTTACCAAATCTAAAGAGCCTGCTCTCCTGCAGCTCTGATATTCAGTATGCCATGTGGGTTGTGATAAACAAGTACTTTTGTGATTCACCTTCATGTAGTTATGCTAAGGAGAGGAAGAAGGGGTTCACAAAGTTCTTTCCCTCACCTTTTTGTTCTTTGCTGAATGTGGCTCCATTTACCTTCCTGCTGTTCTATTTAGCGCTCCATTAATGTCCCATCTGCTCTACTTCTGCTGTCCTTAAGATATGTGACAGGAAAAGAGGGAATGAATCCTAGAATTCCGCAGAAGGAGCTTCCTGACATTGGAAAGGGGCAGAAGGCTGTGGCAACCAGAAGTGAAAACCTTGTGAAAACAATTAGCAGATCTGTGAAAATTATCCAATCTCTGCAGAAACCGGCAAGGTACTTCTGCACTTCGGAGAGTGTTTGCTTATTTTAGTGACCAAAAAAATCATGTTTTGCCACTCTTGCCATGTGTTTTGTCTTACTCCATAAATACTCTGAGAAAAGGGCACTTGATCAGTGAAGTACTAGACAAGAAAATAGGAGAGCAAAATTTGTGTCTATGTAGTTTTGAGTACTCCTGGTACTTCCCAAACTAACGAAAATCAATTGTTGAGAAGCTCACAAGTGGGCTGTTTTAATTTTTTTCTGTTGTTTTTATTGTTGTTTGTAATAACCTTATTAGAAGCTAGCAAAACCCAAAGCTTGCACTTATTCCTCCAAGGGCTGCATATTTTACCTTGTTTGGCAGCTCTGTTAATTGCTGTCTAAAATAAGCAACATGACAGAAAAGATTTCTAAAATCTGTGTTTTGAGCGGTTATCACCTTAACAAAAACTCATGCTGTGATTCCAAGACATGCAGATGCAATAATTTACAATGAGGTTTTTGCACCTGCTTAGCTGTCATTGTGTTGAAAAAAGAATGGGGTGAAGGCTGCTCCTGTGTATTTCTGTGGCTGCTTTTTTTTCCTGTTTTTACTACATAACAGCAAACAAACCATGGTAAATATTTATTTCTAAGTAGTGCAGATGAACACTGATGATGGTGATTGTGGCAGAAGGCTTATCTGTGGAAAATTTGCCCCCATAACTTAATTAGGAAGATTCTCCTCTTCTTCTAACATGCCGTGCTGACTTCTACTGTGTCACAAGAGCAATGCTCTTTATCTTAAAACGTCTCTGCACCCCTTGATTTCTGCTTTGAAAACCCATTCAAATGTTTATGCACACTTTGATAACACTTGATTTTTATGTACGGGTAAAAAGTGTAAACTTGCAAAGCATTGCAAGCCGAAGCTTTCAAATCAAAAAACCACTTGACCAGTTTCCTTTAACCTTTCCAAAAGCATGCTTTGATGGTTGAAAGAATAAATCTGGCAGTTTGAGCCGAAGTTGTAAATGTGTTCTAACAAAAGGCTCTGTAAAGGAAAGGAGTTGTAAAGTACAGCAATGCATCTGCTTCTGCACTGTAAAATTATAGTGAAACAACAGTGGATCCTTGCCCACTCTACTGCTCAGTTTTGTAAGAATCATGGCCAAATAGAGAGTTCTCAGACACAAACAGGAAGGCTTGAGTTAAATTATGTGTGACTGACACAGTAGGTAACAGGTGATAAAAATTTCTGGTGTGATGCTATTAGAGAGGGAAAATAAGCCTATCCCAAGAATAAGGAAACCTTACCCCATAGCTGTGTTTATTGCTTTTGCAAGAAAACTGACCTTATTGCATTATGTTCAGGACCTAATGATCCTGATATTTCTTTAATAGGAGTTTTCCTTCAAGCTATCTGGTAAACAAAGTTAGTGAGTTCAAGTTAGTTCATCTGAATCAAGCATCAAGTTAAAGCATCTGAATCTTATGCTTATATTGTTTAATTTTTTTTTTCTGACTGAGAATCCACATTTAGCCCTTGAACTGAGTTGGGTCTGTTTTTCCTAACTGTGAGGATTCCCAGGACCTACCTGTGACCCTTCCAACCCGGATTGTATGATTCTAGGAATAGCTTGTAGGAAATGTTTTACTGTGAGGCAAAATTTGATAGTTAACTTTAAAATAAAAGAGCAGGAAAAAACCCAGAAGGGTTATTTATAAATAAGTGTCCCTCTGTCCTGTCTCCTGGACTTATCTCCTTGGTTTAATGTCCTTTGTGTTCCAGCAAAGCCTGTGTGTTCCTATGGTGTGTAGTCCACCAGGAAGGACTGGGTTGTGTGTTTCCTTCCTGTTCCACTCAGGAATGTCTTAGTTTCCTTACAGTGCTGGAGACTTTTCCCTTCCTTAGTCTCGTACTCTGCCTTTTCCCATCTCAAACTCTCTGTGCCTCATCCCAATCTAAAAACCTTTTGTCTCTTAGCATTCCCTATAGAGCTGAAGCAATCTATTCCTCCATCCTGAGGGTTTGTCTGTGTTCCTGTCAGGCCCATTTTGAGTGGATAATAGTTTCAGGCTGAGAAGCAAAACAGATGACGTCCATTGTATTGACTCCTCACTGGTATTTCTATATTCTAAAGACAGACATCTTAATTAAATTTTATGCTTTTTCCATATGTAGGAAGCCTTAATTGGCCTTTGTAACATTTTTTTTAGAATGCACAAGATGCAGCTCATTATATATCATAAATGTATTAAAAGACCTTCAAATGTCACAAGAGATGCAGAGGGAAGACTTGATATTAAGGGAAGTATTGCAATACAGATGGCCTCACTCCTAAAAGTATATGACATGTATTAGGCTGTTTCATCCTGTCTCTTTTCTTTTACCCTGTGTACATCTAAGGTTTCTTTTCCAATTAACTTCAGAGTATTCTGTCTATCTCAGCTGGTGAGTGAACGTGGTTTTCATTGCAAGGGATGAGACAGTAGGGAAAAGCATATATTTGCAAAACATCCTTTTATTTTAATGATTTTTGGTGTCTGCTCCTGACTGGACAAAGGAATCCAGATGATCCCAGTAGATATTTTTGGACTCGGATCAAATTTCTGCACCTGATATTTGCTGTAAAACCACAACTTAATTTCAACTATAGATGCACAATTGAGTGTCTGTAATAGTGATTCATATGTAATAATGACGAGGTTGTTTGAAATTACATTTAATGAAGTTGAGATATTTAACCTTGCATCACAGGCAAATTTTAAAGGATCTAGGGTAATGGTGCTTGCAAAAGCTTCTGGACAATAATGGACACACTGGGCAAGAACATAACTAACTGTAGGAAAGTAATGTAATTGCATCTCCTGCCTTGCTCTTGTATTTGCTTAAATGGGTAATTTTTGCCAAAGGCTTTAACTGTTGGCAGCTGAAATCAGGTAGATTGTGGGGAATCCTGCACCACCTCATAAAATGAATATTTAAGGTCAGTGCAAGCAGGCCTGCAAGGTTAAGAAAAGCAGAGATTGCTATAAAGCCAGCCTCAGATTAAATACTCTCTAGGTTTAATATTTTGATTGCTATTGAATAATCAGCTCATAAGTAACCACATTGTGGTGCTCTGTTAGGAGTCCTTTTAGTTGGCACTGGTTTTCATACCATAATATAATTGATGGGTTCTTGTGTCAGAAATTACTAGGCAGCCAAATAAACAATATGTCCTTCGCTATGTTCAGGAGTAGTGCAATGCTCAGAAATATTGATCCCTTGTGCCAGCTAAAGCCATAATGAGGATAATACCAAATGAACCAAAAGCTGCTTCAACATGTCTCATCTATTACCCAAAGAATTATAAAGTTAGTACCATATTGACCTTGTTGAGACACGCTAAAAGTTATTACCTCCAGTTCTGCTTAGTATTTTCAAAAGGCTGTTCTTCATGGAAAAAAAAAAAGGAAAATATTTAGATTGTCCATGACTGATTTATTTTTATTGATCTCCTTCCCACTGCTGATTTAAATGTGAATACTCAGCAATAAGACATCAGAGCCATCTCAACAGAGGATGGCAAAAGCAAATTGTTGGCCAAAATTTCTGATTAGGGAGAATTTGGCAGCTTTTGATTTGTCACCTCTCCTCTTGCCGCCTTTTCCTCCTTGCTTCATTCCTAATAAAGGGAATGCTTCACCTATGGCAGAGTTCTGGACAGTGCAGGAGACTGTCAGAAATAATGCAATATCAGTCCGCTGAGTTCACTGCTCATTCTTAAAATCTGTCCTGCTGAACTTCAATTTTCATTGAAATTATATTCCGTTATGGAGAGCTTATTTCATGCTAATTATGAATTTAAAAAATTCCATCTTGAGCGGATAATATAGAATGACTGATTAAAAGTGAAAAGATTAAAAGACTCTTCATGAAATAAGTGCATTTAAAAATTAAAATATATCATCATCTGGATTTTGACTGTGCCAAAAGAACATCTAATAAAACTAGTAAAATGTAAATTGGTATATTTTTTTAAACATCAAGTAGCTTTGAGAAAGTAAGTAGATGAATAATCTGCTAATGGACATTATTCTCAACTCATTGCATGGATTGTATTAGTGTTATCTGGAGTCTTGCACTAATACTGAATGCTGCAAAGAATCTTTAATTATCCCTTTGCTGGTAAAGAAAGGAATGGCCTTGGAGGATCAGTGCTTATACTGCTCATCGGCATGTTTGGCTCCTGTCAGCTAGTGCTCTTCCGGCTGCTGCCTGGGCACAGTCCTTGTGAGTTGTTTCCAGCACGAAGCTGGGCTGGGGCTATTTTGGGATATTTTGAGCAGAGGACAGTGAGCCATGTAGGTATGCACTAAGCTGTGCTGTGCTGCTTGGTTCCTAAGGCAAGGGGAGTCCCATGCCTCTTATATTTAGTAGTGTAGCAGTAACCTTAGTGTTACAAGATTTTCTTCACAAGCCTTCAAAAAACTTATTGGAATTATTTGGTACTTTTAAAAATTATTATTTGAACACTTAATAAATTGCATGAAAGAACATAATATAGCACCACCAAGACAGTATTCAGGTTTTAAAAGCTTCTTTACTCTGAACTATATATTTTTTTTGATTTTAAAATTGACTTGGATTAAAGCTGGTTTTATAAAAAATTCCTAATTTAATTTGATAAGACTCTTGATTCTTAGCTGTCATTAATGATTTTCCTTACACATCCCTATCTCTATCAAAAACCACCTCCAGTGCCAATAATCATTAACAGACATGTGTAGGGCCCTGTAAACTGAGCTCTGAGAATACCAAAACCAGTGAGATGGAGATTGTAAATCAAAATTTGGGCTCAGATTACAAAGCTGCTCAGTAAATTTGTACCTTTTAAACTTAGTATTTGCAGTGAGATGTGAGCTGTTACCACGACTGGAGGTGTTTGATTTCTCCCATAAACTGCGTATTTTGAACTGGCCAAGGTTCAAAAGGTTCACTGTCACTAAAATGAGAGTTCAGAAAACTACTTCTGAAGTTTCACAGCTAGGGACAGTTTTTCTCATCAATACCATTAATAGTAACCCACGGAGCCAAGCTCGCACAAATCATTGCCTTCGAACTTGAAGCAGCTAACTGGTAAAGTCTGAGAATAAACCTCGTCTTCTCTGCAGTTCACTTGACTTGCAAGTAAAGATTGTTCTGCTGCAAATACTGAACTAGCATCTAGGAAATGGAATGTGTTAAAATCTTCCTACCTCTCTGGGTCTTTGTAAGTTTTGGTTTTTTTTAATGTTTAAATTTTTAAAAAAATTCTGCTTATTCCTTCAGCCCTTGCAATTTCTGGCATATTTTCAATGGCAGCTTTTCAGCTGGATGCGTTTGCTTGCGAATCTTGCTAGAACTAGTTCTGAATGATATAAATATTCTGTCTGGGATCTGGTCTCAAGTAGATCTGAATGAATAACATGGATGTGGCCATTATTGATGTCAAAATTTTGGCTGAGATGTTTAAGCATGTACACAAGTGCATAGTTTTCTCTGAGATTTAGATTTTTAATTTTATTTCTTTTTTAAACAATAATGAAACTCTTTGTGTTTAAGTTGCATGTGTGATTTTGTTTTTGTAGCGGTATCTCCAAAGAATACCAAAAGTAAAAAAGTAAACTAGAGAATGATTGTGGGATCGTAGCTAGTTTTGTTCTCCAGTTTGAGAAAAGCTGATCTATAATGTGCTTTGTAGATAAACCTTGGAATAAAAGTTCTTACAGTAGCTTCTTGATAAAATTCTCATTGGCATACGTGTTATTCTCTGATTTTTTTCCCGGAATGAACAAATGCATCAAACTGAGCTTTACATATTAAACTTTTGAAAAGTCTGTTATGCAGTTTGTATCTTAATGTAAAAATCTAAACCAAATAGCTGACTTGTGTAGATTGAAGAGATGTTGGAACACAACTGTGACACTATTGCTTGAAATGAAACATGAATCTCTCAGCTACAGTGATATAGGCTTTAATCCTGCATAGGTACTGTGCACATGCTTTGTTTTATGAAAACGTATTAATGAGGCTTTCTGTTGCAATAATTATTGTGATAGCTGCAGGGAGGTGACTTGCACAATATTTTTGTGGATGTACTGTCGGGTAAAATGTTATCCAAAAATAAGGTCTGTTACTTTTAAACAGGAGCTTTATTTGTGGCTTTGGGTTGGAATTAATGGGTTGCTGTAGATAGATACATTTCTGAATTAATGCCCCTCTAAAAATCAGTAATATTTACTTCAGTTGAACCAATAAGACACTTCTAGACAACTTTCTATTAAGTTGAGCTTCTTTATAATAATTTTCCTGTGTTAATCTCAGCAATTCCATGTTGATTTTCCTGTTTTAACTTAGCAAAGAAACATGTAACACCAGTAGCAAGTGACTGTCCTCTGCAGCACTGATGGAGAAACATGTCTTGATCCAAGGCAATCCCCATGGAAATTTGGGATTGTAATAGAACAGAATAACAAAAACCACATTACATTAAATGAAATGATTTAGAATACCCTTAAGCCCCTTAACAGCATTTGAGAGAGATAGATCTCAGAGGTGTTTTGAAGGGTAGCAGTCAGACTAGCATTTTTCAGTGTTGAAATTTCATATTAATATCACATTATCCATATGTAATGCAAGTTTGTAGAGAAAAACCATGTTTTTCTGACAAATCTTCAGGAAAGTGGAAAATGTTAAATGAAACCACAGTTTCTCTTTGTGTTGATGCTACCCAATGCAAGCTGTGTATTGATGGTAATGCAGGAGTTGAAGTCATATTTTTAGAGAATAATATCATCTCTTCTGAAAGCAAAACACTCTTTCATGACAAAAGAACTGTGAAACTTGAAGGTTGCTTTTTTTCCCCCTCTGCTTTTATGAACTTTATTTTAAAGATGAAGGATGTGTTTAGTACACTCTGAAGCGGGAGGTAGCCAAGTTTGATAACATATTAGAAATAGACACCACCCCTCCTGCCCCGTGACCCTTTAAACTGGGTTTTTACTTCAGTGACAGTTGTATATTTTTAATAATTCTGTGAACCAGATCGCAACATTTTGAGTTCTAAATTGAAAGATGCTTTTGTCCCAATTGCCAGATTACTAGATAAAAATCCAAGGAAACCATTTTTGATAGCATTTAGACCATTTGATCTTCACAGTTATCTAAATATAGACACATGCAATCTTTCAGCAATCACATCTGAGACACCCAGTAGTGATGAGAGGGTAAGGGATGAGACAGTAAGAAGCTCAGGCATCTTTTTCAGTTGAGAAAACCGTATCTGTAATACTTCAAAACATTTCAGAGTCTATTGAAAAGCTGGTGAAAATTAGGTGCCAGTCCTTGCATCTTACTTAATTTCCTGTGTGAGGACTTACGTTGCTGTTTTGGAAGGTTATTCATTACTGGATTGTACTTTGCGTAAAGCACAGAAATAAAGTTTACAATACTTAAAATCTTCCTTTCCAGCAGTGGTGAGTATTATAGCCTTGGCATTATATTTTAATTTCTGTTGATGATACTAAAGAGATGTCATTTGTCAGGATGAAAAGTGCCAAGTAGGTGGTATTTCTTTAACCATTGTCCCAACAAGGTGTTTGCAGTTTACCTTAATTCTAATTCTAGTTTATCTTAATTCGATATTCAAATAGTTAAATTTCTGTTGACATGAAGAGTATCTACATTTCTTTTGCTAACTGCAGTAGTGTCAATTTTAATTGGTCTATATATATATATAAATCTTTTTTGTAGTTGGAGTCAGTAGATACATTTTCCCATCACCCACAAAAGCCTATTTCAAAAACTCCTCTTTCATTCTGTGAGAAAAGGCAAAAGTGTGTGTTTACATGAAGGGAAAGAATCTTGCTTCAAAACCGGGAGGCATTTGTCAGTGCTTGAATTGTGGGCTTTGACATTGGCAGTGTGACTAAAACTAAGAGAAATGTTGCTATTAAATACTGACCTCACTCCTAGTGCAGCCTATACTCAAACTCATTTTTTACTATCAGCAGTGAGGTGCTAATGCAAGAGAACCTGCAGAGGAGCATTCCCATCAGCCAGGCACAAGATAAAGGAGGAAGTGCGATAGAGGGAATGTAGATAAGAATATTCCACTGATGCCTCTTGACATCCTCAGAAGTCACCTGTGAAATTGGGGTCTCAGAGCCTGGGAGTTGTGATAAAGAAAGGGAAAGGAGGCAGCGATGCCTGAGAAGCAGCAGAAACAAGTAAGAACTGGGACAGCACATGGGGACATGAGCAGTATGGGGACTCCAGAAGAGCAGATGTTTGGAGCAGGAGAGCTTCAGAAGGTGGCTGGGGTCCCTGAACTCAACCTCACTGGTCAGCTGCTGGTGCAGCACCTTGCTGTAGACACCACTTCAGGCATAGGAAGATTAGGGGGAGAAATTGGCTACTTGGAAAAAGTAGTAAACATCTTCCTAGCTCTGAGATCAAAGGATTTTAAACTTCTGGATGAGAGGAGGAAGGGAAAGACTTGGGTTTGCTGCTAGGAGGTTTGATAGATCAGGCTACCTCTTATCAGCAATAGCAGCTTTGTGCCTTGTTTACTGAGAAAAGAGCCTTTCCAAAGAAACTGGCTGCCACTTGAGCATTTCTCCACAGGTCCCTAGCAGTTCTGAAAATTCATAGGTTATGAAAGCTGGTAAGGTTTGAGCACACAATACAAACCATAAATTTAACGTATTTTAAAAGGCTGTCATGATTTATTTTCTTCTGCATTTTCTTACGCTGGAGTGACACTGCATTAAATCTTATTTTAATGTTCTGAAATGCAAAAGGTACTTGTCAGCATTGTTTGTTTCTTTTTACTGTGTGCACCATATGTTTTAGAAACACATTGGAAATATGGGGGATTTGCAAGTATTAAAAGCTTATGCTTTAATTAATTAATTAATTAATTTAAAGAAATGGGTTGTTAGCACCTGATAGCAATGTTTGAGCATAAGTGTAGCAGGGCAGGAGAAGGAAAGTACTTGCTACACTAAATTAGTAGAGGACGAAAGTCTCTGCTTATCTGTTTGCCAGTTAAAAGGCAGTAAAAGAGAAATTAGGGCAACACTGTGGCCTGGCCAAGTCCATGTGGTGTGACCTCTAACTAAGCAAATGGGTCTGAATATAAAATTCAGATGTTTAATAAACAGTGCCATTACCATATGCATATTAATTTGTGTGCAAAGATTCAAAAATTTTACAGAAAGTTGTGTGTGCAGTTGGAATAAAACAGATGAATGTATACCTCTATTCTCATGCCCTGTGTCTGACTGATGGTTCTCTTCTACCAAATACTTTTCTTCTACTGTTTTTATACAGGCTTGTTTATTCAACCTGTTCGCATATAAATGTATTTTTGTAGGATTCCTGTTCTGGTGAGACTAACATCTAAAACTTTAAAATTTTTGTTCTACTTTTATGGAAAAGCAAAGTAAAAAAAAAAAAAGGTATTAATTATGTGGGTCAAATTGTGTGTAAGAGTTAACTCTGACTGTGCAATGTATTCACTCCCTTTTCTAATCACCAAAAGGCAGTTAAATGCAATTTTTGTGGCAAGAGAACTTTTAAAACTGGCTGTGCTCTCCCAGCATGGAGGGGTGGTACCTGCTTAGGGGATGGAGGGTCTAACATACAGAGTTTTATTCCTGTGAAACTAAAAACAGAAACAAAATGTATTTCTTTGTCTTGAGAGGAGATTAAATATCAGAATAACCAACATGTAACATAGTTAAAATGTTTAAGATGACATGCAGTCAGCTGTAAGGATTCAGTTCTTGATATTGGCAGAAGTGTGAAGCATTTGGTACAAACATTAACTTATGTATACTTACTCCCTTACGTGTGTTTCTTATGTAAATATGGTGTTGATTTGGTTTGTTTTTTTTCCTATTGGAACACCTAAGGAACAGCGGGAGTGAGCAATAACTGGGACAATGTGTGAGGCCATGGCCAGTACAGGATATCTAGGAGAACAAAGGCAGCTGAAAGCAGGACACATTCAGTTTCTATCATGGAGTATTTTAAGGAATTAAAAAAGCAAGGAAGAGTGGCAGAATGGGGTCCATGTCTTAGTTCTGTTTGTACAGTGTAATGTGGTAGAGCTGTTTGAAAGATGGCCAAACAGATTCACGAGAAAGCATTAAAAAATATTTTGACAAGTTTTTGAAGAATTTCTGTCACTCTGGTTTGGGAGCTGTGGAAATATGGCCATCGTATTGCAGAATCTAATGATTTACAACTGCAAGAATGCGAGAGCAGACTTTTCATCTTTGAAATTTTTCTGCACAAATAGATTGTTTTATTCTGTTGTGTGCTCGGTAATGACAAGGAGAGCCCCCTATTAGTAACTCAGACTCTTGTCAGAACAACTTTTTACAGAAGCGATTCCTCTGCAGTGTAGAAATTCAAGCCCTATATATAGAGGATTTGCTGATGATTCTGGTGAATTGTGCTTTCCTGCAGCCTGCATGCCCTTAGCTGTCTTCTGAAGTGGGGAACCTGGTGTGCCACGAGTTCTTGTGGGTACACTCAGAAGGTCTAACTTTTATACATTGCAACTTGGCTAAATGGTCTGTGCTGCTTTACTTAATAAGAGGAGAGAAACAGATTTGCAAAAGTCACTGTGGGGTTGTGCTTGTTTGCAGAGTAAGTGATAAAAATAGTTTTATCCTAAATTCAGATTTTTTTCGTTTTCAGTTATAGACAACAATGTGCATTTTCCTGAGGAAAAGGTTAGTGAGATAAAGATACAACTTACATGCCTGATTTTGAAGGAGTGCTTTGTATCAGAGGAACAGTTCATTACCATATAAAATTTGCTCCCTTAGTGCTGCTGAGGCCAGCATTAGCACGTGGAAAACCTACACAGAGTTGCAGAGTTTCAGAGTTTTCATTGTTTGTTCTTATGTATATTATACAATTGAAGTCTGACATGCAGGCATGGTGCATTGTTTCTGTAGAAAGCTTGACAATACCTAGAAGGGAGAGAACAAGATTTCTGTGTGCCTTGGCTCCAAGTGGCCGTGACAAGGACACCTCTGAAGATTTGCTTAATTGTGCTCCTGCTCCTTGGCAGAAGAAATGCAGAAGAGTGAGCGTAACAGATGCCCAAATGAGTGCTGTGGTATTGCTGTGTTGTAGCCCTTCAGCTTCTCACAGATGTTCCCTTGCATTTGCTGCACCTAGGCTGTTTCTTCAGCTGTCATGCTTGTCAGTAATAACACAGGGCAAAGATATATGTGAGGAAAACACGGGCAAATGACACTGCTGAACAAATTGTCTTGTCATTCCCTTGGATGTGTGTGAACATATACATGCACTGCCTTCCCATTTACTTTAGGATGTGGCACACTTATTGCAGAGCTTAAGTCATTCTGCATTCATCAGACCATTATGCTTGTAGTACTCCTGCACACTATTACCATTCTGACTTTGCAGACTTTGCAAACTTTGCAGATTCTTTTTATGAATTTCCAGAATGTCTCTGTTGTCCCAGGGTATATATGAAGTCTGTAGCTGAAAGGGGAGATGAAAACAGAGCTGTCTGCATCCTACCTTTGTACCTCAACAATTTAGTATGAATAGCTGGAGTTTTCCTAATAATGGTAATGTATGCATAATGCTACTGTTTGCCTTCTAAGAATTTTGCAGACAGGAAAGAATAGGTAAATGTAAAAAAAAAAAGTAATAAAAAATAATAATGTGTGGATAACTCACTTTGCCAACTGCCTTGCATGTGCTCAAACCCAACACCCACTCTGGAGCAGGGGAAGAACTCCACCCCCTGAGGAGGAAGCAATGACAGAAACAAAATGTGGTGAACTGACTGTAACCCCCATCCCCTGTCTCCCTGAGCTGCTTATGGCAAGGAGGTAGAGAACTGGGAATACAGGTAAGCCTGGGAAGTGGGAAGGTGCTTTTTTAAAATTTGTTTTACTTATCATTATCCTACTCTGAGCTTGGTTGGTGATAAATTCAGTTAATTTCCCCAAGTCGTGTCTGTTTTGCCCATGGTGGTACCTGGTGAGTGATCTCCCCTGCTCTTATCTCAACTCATGAGCTTCCATTATATTTACACTCTCCTGTCCAGTGAAAGGGAGGGGAGCGATAGAATGGCTTTAGTGGGCACCTCATATCCTGACAGGGTCAAAGCACCATGCAAGTCCTTCCAACACTTGTCCTACTTGTGACGTTTGTATCATAGGCCTGCTGTGACCTATCTACCACTGCGTATTGTGATGCAGGATTTCTGTTATTTTACACCAGCATAGTTTAGCAGAAAACTGCCCCTGAGACAGCCCAAAGATGTCAGCTGGCAACCTACTGTATGCTTCCCAAGAGCATATATTTGCTGTCAAACCTGACAGCTCAAATAGACCATGCTGGTCAGCCTTTTTTCCTAGCTCCCTGGTTCAGCTGAAAGCTTTCACAGAACAGGATGCCCCTTTCCCAACACTTAAGGCTAAGGCATACTATTATCTCTGCCTGTTTGTCCCCGTCCCAGAACTTCTTCATGTTGACAGTCTGCATTCCGGCTTTATAAAGAGAGCTTCAAGATTTCCTGGCAAAGATCACTAGTTTCTAGTTACATGGCATGAAGTGTCTGGAAGAGATTATGGACCCATCCTGGAGTTGGTGGATATATCTGAAAGTGTGTGGGGGTCACTGCTTCTCAGGGCACAGTGAGGCACACGGGTCAGAGAGTACAGCCAGCAGCGCTTACTTGTCCCTTCAACAAGTTGCCCCTGTCTGAACCGAGAGAGATTTAGGCAGGAAGATGAGGTCAGCTTGGTTCAGAGCCTGGAGAAAGAAGGCAGGAGGATCTCTCCATCTAGATGAGTTGTCAGATGAGGAGAGAGATCTAACAGCTGACTTGGAGGGAAAAATCACATGGAGAACCAAAAGGGAAGCCTGAAAGAAACAGAACTGTATCCAGACTCTCCTTGTGGATCCACCTTCCTGGTAATTGCTTTCAGGTCTGGAGCTCTTAGACCCTCTCTGTGGAGGATGTTGTCTTGCAAGGTGTCCCAATGTGTCCATACGTTGGCTCTGGTGTAAATCTGTGCTCAGTACAACAAACTGTCACTTTGGCCATCTCCAAACCTGCCAGACTTCACTGCCTTCCAGCAAACTGTCAGGTATCAAATTTAGCTGCTGAGTGACAAGTAGGTGAGATGCCAGTGGAGTGGCAGCTGTTTATATGCAGGATAGCAGTTGATGGGATGCTGTCTTTGGATGGGAGTCACATATAAAACAAATTTGGATCCACTGTTGATATTATTCTTTGTCACTTCTAATGCCAGATGAGAGTTGAAAAGAAATATTTTTATATGAAAACCAAGAGGAAACATTGGTGCAACAATGGACTGCATCTGTCCTTTCTAAATTCTGTTTTCTTTGTTTAATGTGGAGTGGTGTTTTTTTAAGGTACTCCAGGCAGGACTCTGTGAGGGTAATTCAGAGAGCTCCAGAAGAACAGACAGTGGATGGATTGATAGAGACCTTAGCTAGAAAGAAGCTGGTGGGAACACTGTATCAATGTATGATAGTTACAGGTCAGAGGGGCATTGATCCAATTAATTAAAAGATCAGTGTTGTTTTGAAATTTCTCACATCTGCTACAGTGGTTTACATATGTCCATGTGTTGTCTCTATTTTCTTTTCTCAAGTCTTGCAAATCTAGTACCTTTCTTTGTGCCTTGAAGCTGTTTTGAATCATTCCACCAAAATTTCTCCATCACAAGAATGCTAAACTGAAGTGTCTGAAGTGAAGCCTGATTGTAACAGCCGTTTGTTACTTTCTATGTCTCATTCTGACAATTGTTATTCTAACCTTGTAGTAAATTCTTCCCCTCCCAAACTAATGATATGCAATGTTAAATGGAAACAAAGTTAAATTCATTTCCTTAGTGGTTTGAGACTGCATATTTGGGTTTGTTTTTAGTGCTGATGTTCTCCATTGGTATTTTTTTCAGAAGTCAGAATAGCATGAAGCGCATACTGCAAAGAAAATATGCTTGGAGGGGTGTGCCTTGTCAGGACAAAATGAGAGAAACTGCCATGGGTGAATATAACTCTTGATTATCCTCTGACAGTGGAATTTGTTCATTTGGCTGGTTGAACACCCCCTGAATAGGGTTCTGCCTGTAAGCAGTGCACCATTTACACCAATATCTATAGCTGTAGTTTGGTAGCTGTAGCCTCAATAAATATAAGTGATAATTATGTGCATGCATTGCACAGGAGGAGTAGAAACAATGTCATGTTAATGCAACAAGCATATGGGTAGCTTCACATGTGGGTAGGTTTAAAAAAATGTAGAAAATACAGAAATTTGATGATAAATTGACAATTGAGAGCTATAATAGCATGCATCTGTGAACAAGAGTTTGATCAAAGAAGCAAGTAAAGGTGTATGGGAATAATATGGGAATATGGGAATAATTCAGATAGCTTAGTGCCATATGGTTTTGAAACAGGAAGAGAAGACAAGCTTACATCTGGAAACTATACATAAGGGATTTTTGGAAAAAATCAGTCATGGCACAGCTGTGGAAAGGAGAAAGCAAGATGTCTAATAGGAGGAGGCAGATGTACAAAAATGCATTGAAGTGATATAGGCTAAGCTAGCTGATCATTTGTAATGAAAAGTCAGAGAAGTGTAAAGTATCACCTCCCAGACACTATTTGACAAATGTATTTTCTGACTAGGGCAGTTACCTGTTAATCTTAACCTGAAACAGCTGAGCCCAAAGTCAAGCAATCCTACTTATGTGGCCATACAGACAGGATTATGTGATTTATTCTGACTCTTTTCTGCCATTACTTTTCCCATCTGGATTCTTGCTAAGCTTAAAAGCATACAAAGCAAGGACTGAACAATTGCTTCAGATTTTCCCAATGACCTTGAGTTTTTAAAGCCCTGTTCCTGAGTGTAGTAAGAAGTGACTGCATTAAACTCTACCTATTCATTCCTAAACTTCCTCAGAAACAAGAAACCAGGCTCCAATATCTATGTGTCTAATCTAACGAAAATTGACAGGGATATGTCTGGACTCCAAGCAGCCTCATCTCTTCTTTGATTTTGATGTAACAATAAGAATAAAGCAATTTGAGTTTGGGCTTGTATTAATTTTGAGGTAATGAAAACTAGTAGCAGCATGAAGGTGACAGATGCAGGTAGTAACACTGGAATTCGCTCATATGCCACAGCTTGGATATGCATTCACACTTGTGATCAGTGTACTTGTGGACCTGCCTTCTGAGCACTGTGAAAATGACAACGTACGTATGGATCATTCCTTGATCTGTTTTCCATCTTACATTCCATACGGCTGTGTACTCAAAACACGGAGTTTAAAATTGAGAAATGCTTGCATGCACTTACATTAATTAACCATGTCTTTGGCAGAAAGTCACACATAGATACTGAGGAACCATAGGGATAGATGGTGACGGAAGGCAACACATAATATGTTTAATACTTCAGCACAGAATATTTTGATTGTTCGCTTCTTGGGAGATTGGTTAATTGCATGTTTATCTTCTGTGTAATTCGTTATAAATAAGCTTTTAAAAGCATAATTCTGGGAAGGAGCCAGTCTGAATCCAATGCATGTTGACAGCATAAAGCCTACTTCAGTTATGCATTAATGCCTAGCCTTGTTTGCTGTGCTTTAATGGAATTGTGTAAAATAGCTTGGATGGAATCCAATTAAGAACAAATTTTACCAGAGTTGTTAAGTCTTTTTCTGGAGTTTCAAACAGCATATAATGGGGAAAGGGATGGGAAGCAGTTTTACCCATACTGACTAATTAGTAAAATCAATATAATTACTCTGCATGCATGAGATGATACTAAAAGGAACTTTCTGGATCTGCTAGGAGAGCAGGTTTTTGAAGTTAGGCATAGCAAGCCCTTATACTCCTTCCAGTTTCAAGACTATTGATTAATGCTTCTTCCAGTCAAGCAGTCTGGCCTGGATTGAAGGAGTTAAAAAGGTGATGGTGAGGATGTGGCTTGACCACAATGTGACTTAATTGGACTTTAAGGCTTCTCTGAGCCCCCCATACAGTCATATGATATGAAGGGCTTAAAAACTGATAAACTTACTGTGGTAGCTCACATTTGTTGCAAGTTCAGATCAGCTAGCTATGCACTGAAAGCATTACAGTGGATCTGCTACCATTTTTTGATGTGTCTCTGTCTTTATGGCACATCAAATGTGATAATATTTTCTG
Source organism: Acanthornis magna (assembly GCA_036785705.1). Taxonomy (NCBI): domain Eukaryota; kingdom Metazoa; phylum Chordata; class Aves; order Passeriformes; family Acanthizidae; genus Acanthornis; species Acanthornis magna. The sequence continues at coordinate 2,131,430 of JAWUZG010000017.1, forward strand.
TAGATGACACAAGAAAGCATGAAAATTCCGTGGACCATAACATGGGATATAGTAGCTTTTTTGGATAAGATGCAGCAATACTGCATTTAATTTTTCAGTATGTTGACTGAAGTCTTGTTTTACAGTATCTTCCTATTTGAGTGCGTGGAGCAGAGGCTGCTGTGGAATCAGTGGTGTACATGTTTCCTTAAGTAGGTCTCAATCATTCCAAACTCCAAAAGCTTAATAATTCTTGCAATTTGTCTTTCTATTTTGTAGTTGATAGCCCAGTAAGAGTGTTTTTTCCAGCTGGCACTTGCACAATTTCAAAAAAACAGATAATTAGAATGATGCTTTTAAAGTACAATGTATAAAAGTATACGGCTGAGTGTTTTCCATTTTTACTTCAAAGTATATAATTTTCTGCATTTTGTTCCATCGAATTTTCTCTGTCTCTGCGATCATTTTTAAAACTGTATGTTAGAGAGACAGTGAAAATATTTCTTTTATGGGGGATTTCTATACCTTAGATGGAAAAACCAAGAGCAAATATAATAGATTTCTTGCAGTGTCTCTGAGTGCATACCATCTCCCAAGTGGTAAAGTTTGGCAGGCAGGGGAATGGAGAAAACAGCAATAATAACCTTAAAACATTCGGAGTAACTTTTTTAATATTGTTTTAAAAAAAAGACATCCCAGCCAGCTGACAACCTTTACAGTTTGGTGAATTTTCTAGAGTGTGCAGCTTGGTGAGAGAAGTTAAACTGCATATATTTTATTTCCGTGAAATCTTTTCTGCTGCACTTGGTCTCCTCTCTCCTCCCCCTGCCCTCGCGCTGTGGGTGGTGTGAGGGAAAGGGACACTTGCCGAGGCAGAGGCTGGTGTTGGCATGTTTTTCCCAGAGCCACTATTGGCTGGATGAAACTCTTGGAGCTCTGTATCTAGCTGCTGCTCTGTTTTCTGCCTTCTCATGTTTTCTCTAAAGCTGGCGAGCATAAAGACATCTGCAAAAGCATATAAGCAGCTTTACTTTTCAAACTATATTAGTTTCTCCCAGCTTTACACCTTATCAAGTTTCTCTCAGTTTGAATCTATTTGTACAAGTTGAAAATGGAGGCTGTTGTCAAATACCTTCCATGAAAGTATCTTATTCCTGGGATAAGGAAGGAAATGTGATGAACAGAACATTCTCTAGCCAAAGTTTGCATTGGCCTGTGTGAAATCACACGTTGATCTCATTTGGTCTGTTTCTAGTTTTGTTACTGTGGTCAGTACAGTGGCCACAGAAGGAACTGTGCAGAGAATTGAGGGATCTGTTCATTGCAGGAGGTGGATATTTACAGAACAGAGTTATGGGCTGTGACACATTGGTACAGTCGTCAGAATGCAGCTCACACCGCCACTTATTAATGCTATTTATTACTGTGTGGGGATACTGACTTGGAATCTTAGTTGGCTATTCCTAGAAAGGACACAAATGGTACAGATACTTTTTGGCTTGTTGAGCTGCCACTGTCTAATTTAGAACTGCAATTTTTTTCCCTGTAATAAGATAATGAAAATAATATTTCCTTTTTTAGGCCAAGATCTGTAATGCATGGCTGGGATAAAGAAACTGGGAGATGGGCAGAAACATTCCCAGATGTTTTAGGTTGTGTGCAGATATTTCAAAATCATCTGTTTCAGTGGAGATTCAAGTTGCCAATCTGGTTACTAGTGATCTGTGAAATTGAGTGGCATTTGGTACTTGCCAGAGTTGGACAGGCTGTCAAGCACCTCATCCCAAAGTCATTATCACTTTCCTGTTTCTTTATGACATTTTCCAATATTCTGTTCTAGTCTCTAATATCAGTTCTGGTTGGTTTTTTGTTTTATTTATTTATTTATTTATTTATTTATTTTTAACTTCTGGCATAGGGTATCTGTCTTATCTCTAGAATTTCATAAATAGGCCGTACAAGTCAATGCCAATCTTTACAGAAAAGAATTGGTTGGCTGTTTCATTCATGTTCCTTACATAAGATCCTCTGTATGAGTGCTTTTTCACAAGAACAGTTTGGGTTTTTTAATGTAGCAAGCAGAGCAATACAGTTTAATGAGTAGATAATTTTTAAAATACTTGTATTTTACTTCTGTTGTCAAAGTCTAGTTTTCTGTCTAAGTATTTCTTTTGGTAAGCCTCTGATGTGGTAGAGTCTTTCAAGCATTTTGACTGCAATATCAATTTACTTGGGCTGGATGTGATTGATAGGTTTAAATTCTTCGAGGTTAAACAAGACTTCCCTTTTATTAGCATAATGAGATGTGGAACAAAATTGCTCCAGAAATTGAGAGCAGAAGAATGAGATTAGCGGATTTTAGGATAATAGAGAGGACATTTGATTTAAATGAATCTTCTGGGTTCTGTATACTTAAATATAAAGAAATTACTATGAAGAGCTGCCTGAAGAAATCATTGACTTTATTCTCCCCAGTGCAGTCGAGAATAAGACTTGTCCTCAAGAACATCTTCAGGGAAAATGTGAAAATTGGAAGTAAACTTAAGCATACTCCAAGGATTAAATCTGAGAACATTTTTTTTTCACACAAAGCAGGGATATGTTTTACTGGGTTGTCTTTCTCCTTGCATGGTGGTAAACAATCTCACTTATAAATAGCAAAGTAGTGGCATGTGCCTTTAATTTCAAACCAATACCTGTTTTTGTTAGATTAAATGGTCAGCTCAGGTGCTTTTCTGAATCAAGGCTTGTATGATGTCTTGTTCATCACTGACAGTGTGCAGAAAAAATATTAAAGGCACTGCAAAACCTACTCTATGGCTAATCTGTCACCTTGAAAAGGTCACTCACTTAGAATTGCAGCTCATTCAGTTGCAATTGAGACAGGAGCAGAGCCTGTGTGGTGGTTTGAAAAGCTCAGGAAAGGAAATACCTGTTGTAATTATTTTAAAATGATTCTAATAATTCTAATGCAATTAAAGTGAGTTAAACTGTTTTAATGATGTCCCTGGGGATGCTACACTCCCTGCTTCTGTGCATTCCTCAGCTGCTTAACTCCTGTAGCCACTACAGACGAGTTAATGTGGTGAACAGTTCCAGCCTGAGTTAGTTCTGAGGAGATGTGCTTTGAAAGTGTGTGCTGAGTGCTGGTGCATCTCAGTATGGAACATATTGTGGAAATGTAGCCAGAAACAGGCACCTGCAGATGTGGACAATTTATACTGAGAAACTTCCCAAAGTTGTCCATGTTTTTACCTATGATATCAGAAGAGTCGTTGCTCCCATTCCTATAATAGGAGTAAACATGGAGTCGTTTACTACTTTTAAGAAATTCTGAGGCAGAATTAGATCTCCATGCTACTTAGGGCTTTAAATTGGATGTGAAAAACCCCAGTTTTCCTGCCCCAGCTTTGCCTAACATTATTGAGGTTTCCCATTAAAAAGGCAACACAGCATGAAGTGGAAGAGCTGCTTGGGGAGAGAAGCTCAAGTGCACAAATGGGTTTATTGCAAATAGAGGTTTTCAGGAGAACCAAATTTGTTTGGCGCTGTTTGATAGGAGATCTGCATTACTTGGCTTCCTCAAAAATGAAGGGAAAGAAAAGTGGGATGTGAGAAAAATCTAACCCCCTAAACATCTCTGTTATGGTAAATTTTACTAGATTATTTTGATATAAGTCTTCATTATTTGCATTACAGGAAATGCTACAATCCCAAATTCTTTGTGGAATTCTTTATATTCAAAACAAAACAGATACACTCTGAGCCATCTATTTGTCTGATTTCCAAATCTGAATAGAATAAAGCTAATTAAAGCAGCTCTCTTTTGGGGTTTTCTGCTTAGTCCATGAAAGAGAAAATACTGAAACAAGAGTTTAGACATCAAAGCTTTACCCTTTAACTAAATTCAAATTTCATTAAATTATGTAAAGCCATTTTAAAACCTGGCTATGAATGTGCTGAATCATTTTTTTTGTATGTGTTTTCCTGCAGACTCTTAGCAGTGTGAGGACTGTTTATATATAATCATTAATTTTGTTGTCTTTATGACCAGGGTATATCAAACTAACGTGACATCTGCTAAAAGGCTGCAGCCTTCATTTTCCTACAAATGAATTTTCTTCTTTGGACAGCACCCCCCTATGTTTATGTTTGGTGAGCAGTGGAAAATTCAAAACCAGAAAATAAATGAAGTCATATGCTGAGCAATGGTATTTTCCTTTAGAATTACTATTTCTTTTCTGCCCATTTTTTTGACTTCTTTAGATCTAAAACTTCCCCTGTCTCATAGCATGTCAGAGGACTATAATGTTGTACTTCCAATCTATATTGCAAACATACTTTTCCTTACTGTGAAATTTACTGGTCAGTGCAAGAAGTGATACAGCAAAAAGATTGCTATTGCATGGAAAATAAAAATATTATGCAGTACATGAGCTAAACACGCATCTTGGGCAAGATTTGTATGTTTTAGAAAAGGATCTGACCCCATGAATTTTTACCAAGTTGAACTTCTGGGATATGATATGAGGCTAACTACCAAGGTTTTAATCTCCCTTTGAGAGGAAGGTGAATGGAGCACTTAGTCTGCAAAGCTTTCTGTCTTTCCCCTTCTTTTCTATCTATTTAATTCTATCTCTTTCCCGTTTCCTTTCTATAATCAAGAATAATCTGTAATAATTTCCCTCTCCTCTTTTCTTTTGTGAAGCTGTCTGTGTAGTCCAGATCTTTCTTTCCTCTCATTTGTTTCTGGGAGAGGGGAAAGAAAGTCACTTTGTCCTATTGCAAGACATGGTGTCATTTCCTTCTGATTTGCAAATAGTTCTGGCTAATTTTAGTGTTAATAGGAAGCAAAGAATATATGCCATATACCACAAAATTCTCTAGCTGTGAATCTAAAACATAGTGATAAAATTTAGCTCTTATCTCTTCAGTAGCAGATGTTTTACCGGTGTCGATTACCTGGGCAAGGTCTTTGTTCTTGAAAAGATATTTAGAAATGTTCCATAATTATTATTTTTTTAATATGCATTTCCCCCCATAAATGTTAAAGCTATTTTCATGTGAATCAAGCAGAAAATTAGGATTTTTAAAAATATATTTTATGACCTCATAGAGAAGTGATGAACAATACAGCTATTAGACCAACACTGGAATGTGTCTTCTTGAGAATATTCTGAGTCACTCACTGAATCTAGCATTTTCTGGTCTTAGAATTATGGTGGTTTTCATAATTTAAAAAAATGTAGATGGATCTGCACAACAATTTTTCACTGAAGTAAACCATCACACACAATCAACAAAGAACCAAAGGGAGAATGTTTCACAGAACAGATCTGTGCTTTCGTGCTCTTGATGCTGGAAGGCTGAACACCATCCAAAACCAAGCATGGAACATCAAATTAGTGATTCTGCTGGACCCTAAATTTTGTATCACAGTATACTCTTCTTCTACTGCCTTTTGTGTGCCCCATGGGTTTTAAGAGTTAGCTGACCATGGCATGACCTCTCCATAATCACTGTGTACAACTGGCTTTTCTTTAAGGTGCTTTGACTGTGACTCAGGAGAACCTAAGGAATTATGTTTAAAACGTATTTGGTTTTGGACTTTGCTGCTTCTCTTTCAGACATAGAGGGTTCATGTGTCCAAAAGCTTGTCTTCCCCTTTCTAATATGTTACCAAACCCAAGCAAACAAAAATTAACCAAGTGAAAATCAACCACCCACACAATACTACTTCTACTTGCAAATCTAGTCTTTCCGAAAAAAAAAAAAAAAAAATCAGTGGATTAATTTGTAATCCCTTTTTTGCTTGTGTCATTATAGGTTTGGAAAAAAGGGAGTGAATATTTTTGTTGCATTTGTTGAAACAAGTATGCACTGACACTGGACCAGTGACTGAATTATGTGTTGAATTTAGAAACTAAGCATTCATTCGAAATATGTCTGGTGTTTAATAGTGTTTGGAAGAAACATACCTGTCATAAATGCCAAATTTCAAAAGTTCTATTACTAGGGATATTTTAAACACCAGACACTCAAAATTAACTTTGGCATTTAAGTGCTGAATGACTTTGTCAAAACGAGGAGTAAGAGATCTTTTAAGATCATACCAGTTATGAAGGTAACTGAAACCTGTGTTGCTAAATAAGGTTTTAGTAACTTTTTAGCTAAATCAGGAGTTGAAATGCAAAATCTGAGGAAAGCCTGTGGTTCGTCACACACTTGTCATAGCTGGAAGGAATTTCAAGCCTGTGAAAAAAAATTAATGAATTGTACTGGTTTAAAATACATAATTAATCTGCAAATACTCACTTTGTTTTTACACATAATTCTGTGCAAATGGCTACTTTGCATGTATTTTCTGAAATAAGTTTGCAAATATTATTATGAAAATAAATGAAAAAAATTAACAGGAGAATTTAGTGGACATAATTTTGGAAGATGAGACTGCGTTTCTATCACCACAAAACAAGACATATGATATGTGATATACCTTTTTGTTCCGATCCTTGGATGAATATTTTCCAGCAAGATTTGGACTTTATGGTCTTAGAGGTCTTTTCAAACCTTAAAGATTCTATGATTTTGTCTTTTGATTCCTGGGTCAAAGCCCATGCAAGTGTTATTCCTTACTAGGAATTATTTTTAGAAAACAACCCCCACAGTATGTTCCAATAAGGAAAGATACCTTTTTTCAATGCCCTTTTTTTTTTTTTTTTTCTGAGACCGTTATAGGACTTTAGATCTTCCTGATATAGGGAAGAAAAAAATCCCAGTGATTCCCCTCATTTGTAGCATATCTGATATTTGTTCCTTCCTTACAACATGGAAATCATGTCACTTTGAGTAAACTCCTCTGTTTTTGAGGATATAATGTCCTGATGCCAGTTAATTTTTCACCAAATTGAGCCAACAATTAGCAGTGTGCATTGTCATGACTTGTTTTGTGCAACTAAACATGAATATTCTGATGTTCAGTGTTTGCATATGGGACAGATTTTTAAATGTCTGTGTGCACCATTATATGAATTCATAACAGCGGAGGAATCTTAGAATGCAACTCGAATGTTATAGATAAGACAGTAAAAACAATTTTATTGTCATTTTAAATCAATATTTTATCAAAAAGATTCAGTGATAGCTGGTCTGTTTTACTTGTATTTATATTGTTTTTACCTCTCATTTTAGAAACATTATTTTCTAGTGACATTCATGATAAGCTAATAAATTTAGAGCCAATATATAATAAAACTATAGGTTTCATAGGGGAGTTATTTGAAATGGCTGATGATAACAGTTGATGGCATTTAACATATGCAAGAGAATGCACTGGTACAATGGGAGTGGCAGGACTTGAATATGCAATCCCTGTGTGGAGGAAAATGATTCTTTTGGAGACCAGCTTACAAAACAGAATGACTTAAATGATGGTAATAAACATAAGACAAATGGGATAAACATTTTTCCCTAAAAGCACTGCTTTGTGAACAGGTCTTTTCTTGCTGACCTTGCATTAGGTCCGTAAACTGTTCTTCTGAGTCTTCCTGTGCCTTACTTGGAGGTGAATTGCTGTGAGCACAAGAAACCTGTGGCGTTTAAGTAGTTCTGTGACAGAAAGAGAAGCACACAGAAAACACATAAGCTCTGCAATCAGTTGTCTGTTTTCTTCACTGGTGGGTATGGAAAAAACTCCAAGTGAACCTGGATGTATTTTCTTCAGAGACTTACAATGTTTTTGGTACTTTAAGGGGCAGTAATTCTCATGAGCGGCTTTAGGCCCAGACATTGTGAGAGCCTGTCCTTGGGTGTCCAGACTTGGTGTATAGGATGCATAGCAAAGATGTTCTTGAGATCGCCTCTCTGGAAAGAATAATATTTCATCAGGTCTACATGAGTAAAAAAATATAAAACAAAGGATAGGTGTCTGACTAGGAGGAAAGACTGGTTAGAAATGCCAGAACAGTAACAGTATTGAAAGAGAGAAATCAAATTTTCATGACCTTTTTGCTCTGTCATTGCAGGAGGGTGTGTTGACACTCCTTGAAAATTACCCTGGACAGGTCTGCCCATGTTTGCAGGTGTGCATCCTGCATCTGCACTGCAGGATTTGCAGGAAAAGCCATATGGCTTCATGCCTGCTTGATTTTCTGCTGGAGAAGAACCCAGTCTGGCGTTTCTTTATGTTGGTTGAAGTATCCAGCCAGAGACAAGGCTTGCATGGAAGGTGTGGTCCATCATCCTGTAATGTATATCCCATAATATGCCTCTGTGCAATGTAGGCACAGGTGTGGGGATTGGAGGTGGATTCTGACTTTGGGATCTGAGTCCAGAAAGTTGTTTTTTTTCCCTCTCTATTTTCTCTTCTCTAGCACTAGAAGATACAGTGTACTGATATTTATTACCTTGCATTCTCAAAAGCCTAGCTTGTGCTTTGTACACAGATCTGGAATATTGGAGGAAGTAACACAAGGATGAATTTAAGAATGCTTTCCACAAAGACGTTAGTATTCTTTCCTATAAGGATTCCACAGAAAGTTTTTGAGGCACTTTGTTACCCCATATGCTACTTTACAGTGGTGCTTATGATATTAGTAACATTTATTTCAATGCCGAGCAGAATGGTTTATCAGTTATATGTGCTTGTTAAGATTGGTTCTGACAGGGGGTGTGAGTGTCATGGGGTGGGAATGCTTGAGGATAGAAGGAGATTCAAATGTAAAAAAAAAAAAAAAAAAAAAAAAGCCAAACACTTTACAAATATAATAGAATTAAGATGTTGGAAATAAGAAACAGAGTGTTTGATATTTGTGTTCATTCTACTTACTTAGTCCCAGCATTTGGATAAAGATATTATCCAGTGGTTTTGATTTTAGGAAAATAAAACCCTTCATCTCTGAAATTCTCTGAGTTGCTAGATGACATCTGTTATGAATATAGTTCCTTCTCTAGGATAAAGGCCATCATTGAGGAGCTTGTATTTTTACCACATCAGCTTAGTTTTAAATACTTGCTGCCTGACTTCTTAACTTGGTCCTGCAAACTTTGATTTGGCTTCTTGATTAGAAGGCAGCATTAGAATCAAAGTAAATGTAGGCTTGACAGCTACTGGCCTGTGAGAAATTAACCTTGACATTGTAACACCGTCAACAATTATAGAAAGTCATGCAATAGGTATATAAGAGGTATAACCCTACTTAAAAATGTTAGGTTTACATTTTTACAGAGTAAAAGCAGGACTTTAGCACCATTGTGAATAAATTTATGGTTTGTGGTGACAGCAAGATACTACTGTCTGTTAATGCAAAGGTGTCTGCATCACCTTTTGTAAGTTAAGCATTTGTTAGAAAACAGAAAATAATCATACAGATAAAGTAGAAATTTGCCTAAATGACCTCAGATTTCACTTGCTATATTCAACTATATTCTACTTGTATATTAGTGAAAACATCTATGTAATGCTTGTTCAAAATATGTGTTAGGAGTGGATCAGTCACTTAAATTCAATCTAGTCAGTAGTCCCGAGAGTTTCTCAAAAAATTGAACATGAGCAAAACTTCTTTTAAATGGAAAAACAAAAATCAAACATTTTTGCCAGTCAAGAAATGGAGATTGAAATGGAGGAAGAGACTGTGCTTGAAATATTTATGGTCCAAACAAAGCGGAGAATGTGGAATAAATTTCAGACGATACCACTTTTTTCTTAGATATCCAGTTGTGTCTACTCAGGAGGTTTTGTAGGTTTCAGGTATTTTACTTGTCCTTGCCACGGCATCTCACTATGAGCCATCAAAACTTTTAATATTAATGTCTTCTGTATTACTTCTGTATGGGAAATGAGCTTAACAAAGCCGAATGATGAAATGGCTCTGCAACCAGGTGTTTATGTATTTGTTGTAAGTTAATGCACAGAGACTGAGGTGGTTTGACTGTCTCAAACAAGATTAACAGCCAATGTGTTACACAGAAAGAAAACTCAGGATTTCCATTTTCAGGGATGCATTGTTTAAATTGATCATGGGATTACTGAAAAATTCATGTGTCTATGATAGATGGTTTTATTTTTTTACTGCTGCAGTTATTCACTGAAAAGGACAGTTTTCTACCCTATAAATCTAAAAAGAACTATAAATCTCTGCTTGAAATGCAGAATTAATATTTTCAACAGCTGACCTTTACTGTGTTTTTCAGGTAGGGAAACCACTAATCTCTAAAAACCTTAATGTTAATAGGCTCGGATCCTTAAAACAAAGCATCACTGTAATTTAAAAACATTGGTCAAGCCTTTGCATCCCAAATGATACTCTGAGTTTGGTTCCCATGGTTACTGAAGGAAGTGCTTGTGCAGCATCCAGCAAAGAACCCCAGGAAGAGGCAACATGGGAATCATGGTTTTGGAAAGACTGAGCTATAACAAGCATGACTGCTGTTAGGAAGATCCCTTACAATCTATCTTCCAGTAGTGCTACTTCTTACTGGTACTGAACCAATTAATAGGTAGTGTCATAACGATGCAGTTTAAAATGCCTCTCAGGACAGAGAAGAGTTGATTTAAGAACTGTTTGAAACACCTTGTCATTTGCATGATTCAGGCAATGTGAATTAGTTCCCAGCCATTACTCACTATAATAACTTCCCTATTTTACTTAACATATCAGATTGATGCCACTGTAACTAAAAAGAGAACTTAGCTGCAAAGAGCAAATAAGGCTTCCTAACTCCCTTTCTTTTTCTGTCCTAGGACAAAATTTATAGAATAAAATGACCAAAGGCTGTGAGTTTAACTGCCGAAAATGCAAAACAAGTGGATGAATATTAAGTCAAATGGCCAGTGGTCTTTTTTTTTTGTCGCCTGAATATTGATGTGAAAGGGCATTAGAGGAAAGGTCAAGTCCACCAAGATCATGATGACCGGGCTGTTCTGAGAATGTGGCTGATGTAGCTGAGCTTGACCTGATGAAACATGAGAACAACCGTACCTTAAACAAACTGAGACACCTCTGCCCTCCCAAAAAAATTCAATCAGTGAAGGAAAGCTTCCCACAGCTCAGAAGCAGTGGAAGCACATGCCTAAGAGTACAAGTGCTTGATAGCTTCACTCATAGGACAATGAAGGCTTTCACTTTGCCTTAACTCACATTCTAAAAATAATCCCAAAAAATCTACTGATGTATGGCCCTGATGCAAACTTTCTCCTGGGACAGGTCCCTTTGTAGCCTGCTCTTTGCCTGGGCTGCTGCTTCCCAGCCCCAATGCACCTGCAGATCTATCCTTTTTCTTCTCTGCCTTAATAGTATCCACAAATTTTCTGCTGGAAAAAGGGTTCTTGAAGCTCCCACTAAGATTTGGCAGGCACTTGCTGTCTATTTTAACCCCATCCCTAATATTTCTAATAAATCCCCAAAAGACACTAAAACATTTCCCCGAGGCAAAATTTTTCCCAGGGCATGTTTACCAATGGCTGTCTCAAAAATTTCAATGTCTTTCACTTTTATAAAGTTTAATTTTTTAAAATTTTATCTTCTGATTGTAATAGTAAGCATTACATAAAATGATGTGGGCAGAGTTACTTTTACAGTTGAAGTCACCGGGGTAATCCTTTAGAACACTCAGCTAAATGTTATCTTATTAATTCAGTTTCTAAATCATATATTTTTAAGCACTGTTATTTTTTTAGGAGCCATAGTGAACACCTTTTCTTTTTTTTCCCTTTTAATTAAAAATGAACATCTCTGGAAAGAGAATAAGCTATGATGTGGATAAAAATACATTTAAAGCTGTGTTGGCTGTAACACTGAACATCAGTACTGTGGGGTATAAAACTGAAATTTTCTTTTTTTTTCAAGTGAGGCAGTATTATCTCCATTACTTTTGAATCTAGCACTAAAGTTACCTACTATCAAAGTACTTTATCTCCCTGTCCCCTCCTGCCTCTGACAAATATAACACAATCTTAATTTCTGCATCCAGGCTGTAAATACTCCAATTTTTACAGTTGCAATTTCTGGCATGTTATTTAAACTTTAATTCTGGATTTTAGCTAGTATATGATTTGGGCTTTTGATACAATGAAAATGTCTTAGACTAGGCATGCTGCTATCTTAATTACTTTTTCAGAGGAGGGGGAAGGGAATGGATTAAATTTGGGTTTTTTGGAAGTAGACAAAATCATGCTGGTATGGTAGTGATTTTAACTTATTAGTAAATATTTTTATGTAGAATTAAATCATTATCAAGATCCTCATGTGTATCAGAGCTTTAATTATCCCTATGTGGCATGTCAAACTATTTCTTTTAGGAATACATCTTGAGTATCACTATGGGAGGGAAAGTAGCTGGTTCTAAAATGAAATTAAAATTAGTAATGAACCTCTTGGAATGATACAGACTTAATCCAAATGCAGCTCTAATACATAAGAGTTGCAAACTTTTATACTGGATTTGATCATATTCCCAGTAGCTCAGGGGAAGGGATGGCTTCCAAGTACTCACCACATGACTGAACTTTTAGGAAGCAGAAAAAGGTGGATCCCGCCCTAGATGGAAGTACTCATGAGATGAATGTGCGGTACCTGCCATCCTGAGAGGTGTATGGTTAGGATATGTTTAGTATGAAAAGTGGAAGAAGTTCCTCTTAAATTTTGGGTTTTCTTCATGTCCATGCTTACTGGTTCCCAGGAGTTTATGCCTATGTCCACAAAGGCATTTGGCAACTGTGTATGGTTTTAGTTGCAGGTCCTTGTAGGCTGGCAGCAAAATGTGCTCAGACCAAATGGGCAACTGCACTACAGAGTCCCTTTAAATCCCTAATGATGGTTGTGCTAGTAAATTATGCAAGTTGATTTCTGAACCCAAAAGTATATATGGGAGAAAAATAAACCTCTCAGGTTTTTCATTCTTGCTTACTTCTTACTGATTCTAATTCTTATACTTAATCCTATAGTGCTTTCAATTTTCAGCTGTTTTCATTGTTTACTTATTATGGTTACAGTCTCTCATTTCTAGATCCAAATACATGACAAAGATCTAAGCCCAGAAATGCAAGTGAAAATACGATTTCTGAGAGGTGTGATGCTGTATTTTATCTTATGTAGTTCTCTGAGAGCTGACTTCTGTAAATATCTTTGGATGTTTGCATTCTAATAAATTTCAAACAAATGAGCATTCACACATAAACTCATGCTATAAAATGCAAAAAAAAATTATTCAAGAACTGTGGCGTTAGTGACTTGAGGCTTGTGTAAAACCGATCTGTCTTGGTTTGAAAGACAAATGTCTGCCAAGGAAGGCAGGAACATCCCTTTGAATGGAGAATATGAGCCCTTTCCATCTGAATTACTATGACTTTGAAATCAAGGGGCTTTCAGGTATTGGAAAAAGGAATAATAGTTCTTTACTAGTATTTATAACAAGGCAAATGAACAACACAAACAAAACCAGAAATGCAGGGACAGCCTGCTCTGGGCTCTCGAAGCACCTTCCCCTTGGTGCAGTTCTGCTCACAGCCGCCAGGGGCGCTGTTGGCTCCCGGCCCGGCTGGGCAGGTGCGATGATTCCTCCGCACCTGCAGGGGGCGCTGTGGCGCGGGTGCAGCCGCGTCTCTCTCACGCGGTAATGGCGGATGGGCTGGATGTTGGGATGGGCTGCGGCAGGAACCTCGAGTGCTGGCTGGAATGGCAAAGGCTGACTCACCCCCGGAGTGGCAAACAAAATACGACAGAAAACTCTGCAGCCTTAGCAGGAACTGTGGGGGTCAGGTGGATACAGGGTGCTGGGTTAGAGTGTAAAGAAAAAGCCCGGGGCAGTGGCAGGAAGCAGTGGGGCTGGGCAATGGCAGCCAGGCTCATCCGTAGCAGATGCTGTATGTAGAGGGGGAGATGCACCCTCTGGGAAGGAGCTGGGGTCCCAGGTTTCCCCTGAGGCACCCGAGTAGATGGTGAAGGTCCTTCCCAGTCAAATGGTGTGTTAATAATGTCCCAGTTAAAGCGCTGCTCTTACGAGCAAAGGCTCACCCACAGTAAGGAGGGGGCAGTACAGGGCTGGGCTCTGGCAGTGGCAGTGAATTCTCCCTGCGGTAAGCAGCAGCTCGACCATCCCCTCCGATGCCGAGAGTGAGAGAGGCCTAGGATCTGTGCCCAGCCCCTTTCCCCCAGCCCAAAGATCTCATGGCATCTCTGCCCTTCCCAAGAGAAAAGGCCTCAGGTAAGAGAGTAGCCAGTCACACCCTTCCCCTAAACCTTGGCTACTTCTTTTGTCTCTCTTAAGTACTGGTCGTTATTGTGGCTTAGCAACATATGGAAGAAAATTCCCTGAGAGAAGGATTATAAAAGGAGAAATCCTAACCTCCAATGTGATCCTATCCAAAAAACTCTGGTGAAGTAGGATTGATAACTTTTTTCAAACTTAGAATTTATATATACATCGCTTTAGTTCTGTGTTTATCAGCAAACTAGCATGTTTAAAATGTCTATTGTTTGTATAAATTTTCAGGTTTTTGGGATGACTCTTTTTTTTTCCTATCACCTAGTTGGGTGATAGAAACTATAATTTAAGAGATCTCTAATAGCAAGGAGAATGATATGACAGAGGAACAGCTGGAGCTTATTTGTCCTGACTATAGCAGGACAGGAAAATCTCTGTTCCTTACAGCTAGTTCCTCTTTACACCTAGCCTGAATCTGGCACTTTGGGTTCTTTTTCATTTGAGTGGACTGAACAGAAGTTATGTTCCTCTCAGTTGATAATGGTAGTCATGGGAAATGGGCATGAAATGGAATAAAAACTTTACTTAAGCTCTAAAAGACGTAAAACATCGGTATCTAGATGAGAGGTAGATATGGGCATATCTGTATTACACATTGCAGGCAAAAGTAGCCCAGCTAGGAATTTTACTTAATTTTCTTAATTATTTCTAGTTAACACAAAATTGTCATCACTGATTCAGGTTATAAGAGATAGAAAATAAACAATCAAACACCTTGGGAAAGAACTCCCATTCATCTGAGCTCAGTATCAGTCCAGCACCGCTCCTCCCCCATCGTGGTCTCACCTCCCCTTTTGCTGGGTGTCGCACTTGGTGCCCTCCAGCCCTGTGTACCCTGTGCTATACTTTATCTCTCTTGCTCCTCTGCTTTTCTTACTGGTTTTCCTCTGCCCCACCTGTGCATCACCCGTGGCTGCAGTCCCTTGGTCCTTGTGTCCCTGCCCCAGTGGGAGTTGCTCAAGGCCATGGTCCTGTAGAAGTGGGAAAAAATTCTTATTTGATATCTAATCCGACATCATTGTTTACCATGCTGCATTTTTTTGTTCACCGTTGATAAGTTTTTTATTTATAAAATAATAAAAACCCCCAAAACCTCACAGACACAATGCTTTAAGCTGAGTTTGCTTCAGCATCTTGTCTGATATTGGTAGCCGGTAGTTCTGTAAACATTTCTTTTGCTGGATGCATACTTTTAGCTGCACTTAAGAAATAGATGTAATATTCCCTAGAGAGGCAACATTTGCACTGAAGGTGTGCAGGCAGATTGTTAATTCTTCCATTCTGTCTGCAACAGAAGCTCAGTTATTGAAAAGCTAATTATTCAGCTACAGGCAACAATGGATGAATTTGCTACCTGTTATTGGGAGAGCTGGGAGACTGGAAAGAAGCAACACATTGAAATCAACACCCCTTTCCATCAGGGCCAATGGCAAACATACTGCTCTATAGAAGTCTTATAATTTTATGTAAAAAAAAAAAAGAATGAAAGTGGTTGAGAGATGAAAAAACCTACCCAGCGAATCAAATATTTCTTATGACTCCCTAAAGATGATGTTGCTCATAAGCAAGTCTAGGAACTAATTGTACTCTGTTTTGAATGTCTGAATGTAGCTCTCTACATAGAAGGTGAAAACAGGTGATAATGGCAGGAAACTTTATTTGTTTTGATAAAAAGCTCACTAGCATTACTAAAAGACTTTCCACTGACTGATGTAAGCTTGTTTAATGTTTAGTGGATGCTAAAGTATTTTGAAATCTAGAGAAGGAGCAGCGCTTTTTTTTTTTTTAGTTTATTGCAAAAAAATGTTTTGAATGCCTTTTTTAGTAAGCTATCTCTAAGACAAACAGAAGGGTTTTATAGAAAACCCTGAGTTCAGTGTCATTGCATAGGCTTGTGGTGAGCTGGTTTTCATCTGCAAAATCTTCCTCCTTTCCCAGAGGCTTGTTTCCTTGCTGTGGTTCAGTGTATTTTCCGCTGTGCAGATGCAGCTATGTGTGGATTCCATTGGTAATCGGCATCACTGATAGGAACCGGGGTTAAAGAAAACCTTAAACCTCTCCCTAAAGCAAACCTGTGCAATAGTCCTTTTCTATCAGGGTTCTAAATTGCTATGTTATTATTTGCAGTTTCCAGAAATTGCATTGGAACACGTGATTCAGCTGCCTGATTGCCAAAGTTGTCTGCCATTAAAAAAATCTTCGGCATAAATATAGGTAGTTTTCAGTAAGCTGTTCACAAGCTGAAGAGTGGCAAAAATATAGGTGCTGTGTTCCAGCTTCAGAGTTTCATTGTAGCTGGGGATCAAAATGTTATTTGGAAAAATAAAAAAGGTAACTATAGTCAAGTTAGAAAACTCATGAACGTGGCTCTCTGGAAATTTCCAGCATCTCTTGTTTTTGTTTGTGGCATTTTCAGCCCTTCTTTGATTAAGTCTCAGGAAGAGTTCTGTGACACTGGCTGGCTATGTTTTGCTATAGCTCCACCGAGGGGAAAATAGTATTAGTTCTTTGACCTGGTTTTGGTTTATATGACTTGTTTCATATAAGATACCACTCGATCCAGGTATTCTTAAAAGTATAAATAAATTTCAGCTAGGGGAAAAAAAAGGTGTATGTAAGAAAAATCTGACATTTTGAAGTGTTGATCTTCAGAGTAAACAAGATTCATCACTTTAGGATTCTGAATGAAAATTTGATATTATTTTAGGACTCCGGTGTTTGATATTACAGTTTTAAGAATCAAAAGGACCATAGAGTTATTATCTTACGATGCATTCAAATATCTTATCCAAATAGATAGTATCAATTATTACATAAGGGACTGTCGGAAATCTCTTGTTCCTTGACACTTTAATGGTGTGAGGAAAAGAAAATGGCACTCCCCACCTAGCACAGTCTGAATGCCAACTCTTGCATCCATGAGCTAGCCTTTGACAAAAAGAGAAAGGATTTTGCATCCTGTACACATGTACCAGTACCTGGCACAAATAGAATAAAAAAATGCATCAAGGGCCCACTCCCAACAGCTGTTAGTATGTAGCCAGTTCAGGTCAGAGGATAAAAGATTTAACCAGCATAAATGCAGCCTGATCTTTGTTCAGCTGGCTTCAAGGATTGGCATGGTCTTGACATGTAACAAACATTCTGAAAAGGCAATATAATAAAATCAAATACAATTGAAAAAAAAGAAAATGTGATAATGGAGTGAATACAAAGAAATGGATTGGGATGAAATGAAGTGCAGTGAAAAGGACCAAAAATTGCTAAAATGATACTTATTGAAATCTCAAAATGAAGAATTTCGTTTCACGAAAGGAAATGAAATCTTGAAATTGAGGAACAATGTGTAACAAACACTCTGGGAAGGAGATATGAGAAAATCGAATGCAATTAAAAAAAAAAAAAGAAAATTCAGAAATGGAGCGAATACAACTAAATGGATTGGGATGAAATGAGGACTGAAACTTGCCAAAATTGTGCTCACTGAAATCTCAAAAATCAGAAAAGGAAGTGAAAAGGAGAGACAGGAGAAGAAATTGATACAATTAAATACTAAAAAAAAAAGAGACAGTTCTGAAGCAAAGTTAAAACAATAAAATGGCATGGGATGACGTGAAGAACAGGGAAATGGACCAAACCTTACTGCATTTATACTTACTGAAATCACAAGGTTTAATTTCCTTTCATGAAATGAAACTGCCTAATTAATAGGTTCATCTCAATTTCCCACAGCCACTCATCATACCTGTGAATGATTGCATCTTCGCTGCTTGTATTCACTCTGGAATTCACATTTCAACCTTACTCACATCCAGTGCTCTTCATCGTTTAGTTTACAGATTAGCTGGGAAAACAGAAGTGTTGTCCTAAGTCAAAGCAATTTCAGTGAGGGTGAAGATTATTGCACTATTTATTAAATTACTAATAAACACTCCTAGCTTTAATTAGTTTAGGGTATGAGAAAGACAGAAAGGAGGAAGACAGAGCTAGTTACTATGAAGTGTTTAGACTATCAATAGCTTTTAACAGAATGCACCTTGCAAAACATCTGTGCTCACTGAAGTCAATACAAAATCATTAACTAACCTCAGGTGATGATAAAAAGCTTAATTGGTTTTGACTGTAAAGAAAAGCTCTCCAGATTTTGAAAGAAAACTAGAACATTTGGCTGTGTTTTAAATGAAATTAGCATCAGAGTTTCAGGGTTTTATTTGTATATGTATTGTTCTCACTGTGGAATAGAAATAACACTGAACTATATTTTAAAAAAATTTAGCTGATCTTTTCTGTTACAGTTTGTGGATAGATACTTTTAAGCAACCATAAACATTGGATTTTTTTTCTCCTCTTGCTCATAAATTGTGTTTTCAGTCTGTTTTGCATTTAGCGAGAGTTGAATTTTTCTAATGCATTCAATCAAAACTATTTTCCTTAGAAAAATATGATCTTACTACTACTGAAGAATACATAATGGTAAAGTAGGGTGGGAAGAATCCCAATGTATCAGTTTTCAGGGGATGCTTTGAGCAAAGTTATGAAAGAAGTAAGATTTTATATATTTCATATTTTCTTCAGCCTTCCTAGTAGCCTTTTCTCAGAACACAGGTTTGAGATATTGGATCATTCTCTGAACTCTTTGCCATCAATTGTGCCCTTCCTGAGCTGTGGATCCCAACTGGGTAGGTCTTGTTATTAAAGACTTAATAGTATGGACTGGAGAAGATGCATTACTTGTCTGTTAGACTCCTTTTTATACAAACTGCATTGTGTTTTGCAGTTTTTTTACAGCACCATGTTGGCTGTTTTCAGGTCACAATTCTCTAGGGACTAAATTCTAATGTCAGTTTTGCCATTCTCTATTTGTGCAAGGCAGTTTATTCCCATAAGCATGTATCATTATGGATTTTTGTATTCCTCTTTTCCAGGTCATTGTTCTAATTTCTTTGGAGATATAATCTTTTCCTCAGTGTATTTGCAGTCTGTTCCAGCTTCTCTTCCTCTTTCAATCTCATAAGCCTATTACCTTTACCATAGTCTGTTGTGAACAGTGCCAGATCCTGGAGAAACCACTGTAACCTAATTCATCACAGTTTTGCTGTGAACCACTGATACTCTGCAAGTGAATTTTTTTCTTTCTTTTGAGCCCGCCTAACATCAGTTTCAGCTTGACTGATTTCCTGTAGCTTGCTTTGTCAATGCTACGTGAAACAGTGCCAGAGGTTGAGCTGTATAGCACCTACAACATCTCCTCTGTTTGTAAGGCCTGTTACCCTGCCCTAGAGGCATTTAGATGTGTTTAACAAGCTTTGTTCTCGACAAAACCATGTTAGTTGCTGCTCCAGCATTTTTAAATTTTAGAAACTGGCTTTTCATTTTCTTTTGTCTGTTCTTATCTAAGTCGGAATTGTCCCAGGTAAAATTGTACCCTCTTCCCTTGAAAGAATAAAGAATTAAAAAAACCAAAACCTCTCCAAAATAAACCCTCCCCCCCTCTAATAAATTCTAATCAAGATTAAAAAAGAGAGAATCAACATTTAAAAAGTGAGAAACAGAGCTTCAATTCAATCCCATGCATTGGAACCTAAACTATGTTCAAATATATATTATTTTTCTAGATTTTTTTCAAGTTTATAATTAGAAGATGTGAATTTGTATTAAGAAAAAATAAAGGTTTTGATTTGTAACCTAATAACTCTCAGGTGGATTAGAAGTTATCATGATCATCAGTAGCTGTTTCAGAAAACATGTTTACTTCCCAGGAAAATTCCTATGACGTATTTGACTAAACATCTTTCCAAATAAATATGCCTTCATGAATCATAATACCACTGTATGGAGGTGTAGCCACAGTTGAGCCATAGATGGAAGTTCACTGATCAGTTTCTAAAAACAAAATAGGAAGTATTTTCTAACATTTTCTTCAAAAAAGAAAAGCCAAAGGAAACCAAGGCTGGTGTTATGTCTCACGTAGGTCTCTTAAAAGCTTTGCAAATGTTTCATGTGTTTCTCACCTTCTGGTTTCCACAAGTTGAAGAGTTGTCAGAAGACAGAACATAGGTCAATTTTGCTATGGCACTACCTATTTGTAAGAAAAAAAATTACTGTCCTTCAGTCACAGGGATTTGAAATAAGTGTCTTTCAGAAAAGGGTTCTGCAGGTAATCTGCTGAGTCTAAATTTCAATTGGACAATGACAGAAATAGCTGGGGCTTTCCAGTGGCTTCGTATGTATAGGCTGTGTGGAAATGGGTAGCTTAAAGTACATTAGAAAACTGGAGGAGAAGAATCACAACTGTGTTTCCTGCCTTTTGAGTATTATATTATGTAACATGTTTTCTGTCTTCCCACTTTTAAATCCTTCCTACAGAGGCTTTTAATTTCAGCTTATTGGTGTTTTCTTTGTCTTCCAGCTTTTACATGAGATTATGGTGACTTTTTTTAGGTCTTTTCTCCTTTGCTATTTTCTTTTACTGTGTTTTTCTGATTTTTGTTTTCTCTCTATCTGCCAAATGGAATGGCTCACTTAGAGCTATATTTAACGACACTTCTTACCAGCTCTGTCGTCATTCCTGGAAATAAGGTGGCATTTATATAATCAAGTCATGCTCTAGTCACTGCTTTCCGGTACTTGCAAGGTAAAATGTAAATTCTATTTGTGATTCATCAGGATAATTATAGCATTTGCCAGAGTACATGTGGGCAGGTAAGTATACACACAAGTTAGATAATTGGGTCAATAGTGAACAATTTGTCCTTAACAGAACTTGATTTAATAAAGGTAGGTTTAATCTAAAACGAGATGCCCTTTCATAGAGAAGTTTTCATAGAACTTAGTGTTTCAAAAGCATCTTGTCCATATTAGAGAAAAAAGAGATATGTATGTGCTGTATCTTTGACATGTACATTTAAATGACATTTTTTATTATCAAGTCACATATTTTAACATCTTCCTAAGCAGAAAGTGCTGATTATGGCTTGGGATTTTAATCTGGAGTTCCTATTTCTAATTTCTTTGGAGATATAATCATTTTCCTCAGTGTATTTGCAGTCTGTTCCTGCTTCACTTCGTCTTTCAATCTCATAAGCCTATTACCTTTACCATAGTCTGTCGTGAACAGTGCCAGATCCTGGACAAACCTCTTTTTTTCAAAAATATTTGACTGTGATTAGCACATATTTTGTCTTTGAACTTTTTCCTTTGATGTAAGCATACTGTCAAGGTGAAGAACGAGGAAGAAGTGGAAATATGTATGTTTTCAAATTTTTTTTTCCCCCACAAAAGAAAGGCCTTCTGTCTCTTTGTTAGGTAAGCGTAAAAGCAAGCCTGGCATATTGGGGAGCTGGCACAGACTGACAAGACAGAGTACCCATGTACTCTGCTGCCTTCTGTAGTGCCCTGCCTTGGGCAACTTGTGACTTCATCTGTGCCTAGAGTTGTCCTTGGCAGCACTCAAATACCCAGAGCAAGGCTTCATGAAAGGCGGCTGTGCATTTCCAGAACAACTTGCAGGGTTCCTTCAGCCTTTTCTCGAGTGTTTGCTCTAATGCAAAACATCACAAGGGGCTTCTCTGGACTGCCACAATAAGTAAAAGACTACTCCACTGCTTCTTAACTTAAGGTAATGATCAGTTCCTCAGTACGAAAATATTTTCTCCTCTGTAAACAGGAACTTCCATTATCTGCTGACCACCTGCAATCTTTGCATGAAGTTTCAAGGCAAGTTGTTATCATCTACTAAGCTGCAATTAAAAATCAGAATTACTTGTTATACTATTGAAATAATTGGTGCCAATCACATGCCTTCACTCCATTTCCAACCTTTAACATGGAAATTGTACTGAGAGAACCTAAATCACCAAACATCCGTATGCCAAATTTCAATGTGGTTATTTTCAGATCTGCTGCACTATCTGTAAATGCTGTAAGGAGAAATTTTCTGAACAGAACCCTTAACTTGTGGGCTGTTGTGCTGGATACAGAACTCCACCTCACTCTGTATGTTGGTATACAAATGTGCACATTTTAGATGCCGTTAAGTGGATGTAAGAGATCCTGTGTGAAATTACACACAAAAATTGCACTTCACATTGATTCAATGAATATTCTCCGACTTATTACTCAGGCCAAGCATGTTGCCAAAGTTACTCAGAACACCAAGATCTCATTAGGAGAAGCTGGACTGGCTTTAAAGGTGTTACAGTTTTGCTCTTTCCTTCATAGACTTTTGTGGACATTTGGGCCATTGACTTGGTTTAATATATGTAACATTCCCCAAATAAAAACAGAAAAACCCAAATTTGTTAACATTTATGCTAAGTTAATTCTTTAAGAAAAGAATTTTGCATTTCAAATTGTAACAATACTTTCCCCTTTCCATAATTATAAGTTTAGAATGCTGCATCACTTAGCAAGTAAAAAGATATCAGTATTTTAATGAAAATTATTTTTTATATACGGTAATGATTCAAAATGTGTTAAAGAGGAAGTGAGATTCCTTCAAAAAATTACTCCATTTCTTTTCAGGCCTTGTTCATAAGTTTGTTTTGTCCAGATTGACTGTTTCTCATTTCTAGATGTGCTTGTTTTCTTCCCTTATGCTTTTGCACTAATTTTAACTTTGTTAGCTAGATTAAACAGCACTAAAATAATTTTTATTTAGAAAGAAATATAAAATTAAAATAAATTTAAAAATTTTGTAATTCTTTTGATTACAATTACCTCTCTCCCTCTATACCCTAAAAGAAGTAGATGTAGCTCTACTTTGAGTTAAGTTCCAGTGAGGGACCCAGTAGAAGTAGAGACCACAGACAAAGAAAAATTCAGAGAAATAATATTGTAAAATAATTTGTAGCCAAATACTTCTAGTTGTAGTGCCTATTATTAATGATTTTATATAAAATGTAAAATTATTTTACTGTAAGGTACTGTAAAGCTAGGAGGCTTAAACAGGATTCCATTGTACTGTTATTTTTCAAATGAGTAAAAATCATAGAATCACGGAATGGTTTGTGTTTGAAGGAACCTTAAAGAGCATTTAGTTCCAACCCCCTGACCACAGGCAGGGACACATTCCACAGACCAGACTGACCAGAGCTCCATCCAACTCGGCCTTGAACTTTTCCAGCAATAGGGCATTCACAACGCCTCTGGACAATGTGATGTACCAAAATCACAGGGCGGGGCTCCCTATGGGCCAGCAGGAGAGTATATTGGAATTGGGCTTTTTGGGAACCCAGGGGTGCCATAATCCCAGAGGATCAGGATTCCCTTTGCTGTAGACATTGTTAAAACACAGGACAAAGATACAATATCTGCTTTTAAAAGCAAAGGGAAAATGGGAGAGTAAAACAAAACACAAGATGGTGTAAAACAAGTTGGTGTAAAACTGGCTTCTGAGCACGCCACCTCTGGACGCTGTTGCATTTATTTGTAGGCATCTGGAGTGAAGAAGGTTTGGGAAGAAGAATAATCAATTTGCTTTGCAGATGTTCCCTGGGAGCTTCTCTCCGGCATGAGTAATGGGGGAAGCAGGAAGGTCGTACAACCTCATTATTCATGTTCCAGGTGTAAATGGCCATTGCCAGGCCCTGTGAGCTGCCTGCAGCATTCATACACATCAGCCCCCTGCTTCTTTCTCCAAAGAGTTCAGAGTCTGAATCAGCTGTAGACAAGAGATTTATGAAGAGATTCAATTAGTTGATTTTAAAAATATGCAAAAAAGTCTGCAGTGAACACGATTGAACTGTATGTCCTGATTTCCAGTCAGGTGGCTTAAGAACTACGTCATCTGTTCTGGCTCCTACTCTGACTCCTAGAAGTTTATTTTCCCCCAGTATTCCTCTTAAATTAAACTTTTAAAATAACTGACAATGTAGAGGATATTCGTATTTTGACTGTACATAGCAAACTGGTAGTTCTATTGTGAGTTTTTAATGGTGTCAATGTGATTTCCCAAAATCTATCTTACTTTACATATATATTAACACCCAGGCAACCAGCCTGACATAGCTGTTTCCACCTTGGATGTGTAATCATATCTTACCTCTTCACCACTCACTCTTAAAGGCACAGCTGGAAAAAGGATGGAGGGAGGAAAGATGACTATACAGCCAATATACATTAATTAAAAGTGTGTGTGTGTATGTGAGAGAGATAATGGTATGTGCATTTGAGGACATCCTCTCAACCTGTAAAATCTTCATTACCTGCCTGATTTCTGGCACAGAACTAGCAAAGCAATAGCATTAGAAGGTCGGTTGTTTATATGCTTTGTGAGTTGCATGTATGATAAAGTGATTTGTTGTTGCAGTTTTGATTGGCACATCTATTTGTAAATGCAGGGAAGTGGCATAAAATTCAAAACAGGTTCTCCTTTTTAATACATTCACTTTTAATTTAATTCCTGTGTGTAACAATTTTTTTATATTCTACAGGCTTTCACATATCTCATAATACTATATTTAACCATTTCGTGATGAACTAATTTCATTTTCAAAATATGCAAATTATAGGAGCAAGCTTTTTTAAATGGTCTTTATCTAATAAAATGAGTCATTTTTCACTTATCAAGTTCAGAAATAAAATTGCATACAGCTATTCTTGTTCTTCTAAATGAGAAGAGGAACAATATTTCTTTTATTGCCTGTCAGCTCTGAATCACTTTAAGTGCACTGTGGGTGGACTGTGCTCCAATACTTTCTTTTCAGCATAGCACCCAGAAATCAATTGGGGTCTAAAACTCACCCTTTTCATTAGCATGGGCCTGACTGGTGACTCAAAACAGTAACGCAACCATAACCTATGATTTTTCTTTGAGCAAAGTAATGTTTTGTTCCAATTAGTGCCTCAGTTCTGCTTTAAGTGGAGCATGTCACCTTGTTCCTCAGCTGATGCTTGTGAATTTGTTGCTAACTAAGAATAGCTCACACTGTGCTCACTGTTAATGCACCAGAATGTGAGGTCACTCAAGAGGATTTTCTTTCTCCTCTGTGATCTTGTGTTTTAAAAAAAATTGTAAACTGTAGAGATTAATTTTTGCCTTCTAAAATACAGCATGTTTCTTAAGTGAAAAGAAATAAAACGCAATTTCTAACATACTGTATTTCCTCAATATTCAGAACACTGTTTCACTGGAGGGAACTTCAGCTCCAAGTTACTCATTAGTAGAGTTTCTTAGGAGCTGTACTCTACAAAAAAATGTGTAGCCTATGACTCTGAAAAAGAAACACACATGCTGTCTCCCCTCAGCTCTACTACTATTGACATTGGAAGGTGAGTAAAGGTATCATGAACTCTTAAAAAATCTGGTTCATAAACTGTGGTGAAATATCTATTTTCTTGCATCCTCCCATGTAGACCTGTAATATGTGGACTTGTTTTTTTAAAAAATATTGTCCGAGTGAAAAAAATAGTAATAGAACCTGTGTAGTTTGTGCTGAACAGTTTGATATTAGAAATTGCTATGTGTGTTAATCTAACAAAATGAAAATTATAATGCTCTGCATTATTAGAGATGCACTGTCTTTGTCTTGCTAGGCATAGCTTATATTTGAGATAGAATACTTCTGAAAGATATTTGTAGAAATACCTCTCATAGCATTAATCAAAATATAGGATAAATAACCCATCAGTTCTCAGGTTGCAAGGTGTGGCTGAAGATCATATATCTTGGTTGACTTCAAATGGGATATTTTGGTATTGTGGGTGCTGCGGAGCATTGTGGGCTGTGGGAACAATCTTGACAAAACCATCTTGACAAATTTTGCTGGCTTTTGAAACTCAAGCAAACTTTTAAAACAGCTACCAAGGTAATATGTGTCCACATTAACTGGTCTTATACCACTGAAAAAAAGAACAGATGTACTGTGAAGACAGTCAGACATGTCTGTCACCGTGTCTTGGGCACTGACTTTGAGTCTGGTCACGTGGCTAATGCACAGCAATTTTGCTGCTCTTAGGTACTGTGGTTTAGATTTCCAAGAGCAGATCCTTGTATAAGTACTTCATCCATCATCTCTTCAGCAAAACAACTGCTCAAGTCATGACCTAAAAGCAGGATCATTTAGATTTAGAAAGTAATTACTGAAGAATTGCGGAAATGTAAATGAACAAATTGTTTGAGGGATTTCATTCCTGTTTATGCTCTCTGAGAAGAAATCATCCCATTTTCAGTAAGAGCTGAAGACCCTGAGTAACTTTTGATAAGCTTTAAGAGTGAACAAGGATCCTGTTATCTGGGTCTCATACTGTAGCCTTCTGCTTGCATCCTCTCTGTTCAAGGTGATTTATTTTGCAGCAGATTTTCTCTAAATTTGGTCTGTTACATTTCACCCATTCCTCAGTATAATACATGGGGAAGAATTAAGGATTTTTTGTTTGCTTATGACAGGAGATGAGGGAAAGACAAACACTGAAATTGTTTTCTAGTTCTGCCTGTTCTTAAAAAACAATGAACTTCAGTTTGTTCATTATAGATAACAACTTACCAGCCTGGCCCTGTCTGAAACTTTTAAATTCTGTGAATCAATCTTCTGTCTCTCCATTTGCAAATGAATGTATTTCCTTTCATTTATGCAGGATGCTCCTATATATTGGCAGATGATATGTCAGCAATGGTTAGTAAGTATTTTGATTTTTGAATAGAAGAAGAACCAGCCTTCTGTCCAACTAAGAACTGAGCCGTGTACACTCACAAGAGTAGCCTTGTTATGTGCTGTTCACACAAAACCCACAACTGCTTTGCTTTTTCTGAGTTTGTGTATGTCATCAACACTTCATACGGTCAGCATTCAGGGCATCTGCATTTGGTGCCTTCATTCTCTGTTGGGTAGCTGTTGATGCAGTTTGATAAATTTTAGTGGTTAGTGATACTGAAGAGCCCAGGGCCATAGTGAAGATGTCTACAGTCATCCTTATGCTGCAATGAGAGTGTGGTTGTGGAGTAATGATTTAAGCATCAAGACAAGGCAAAGTCTTGGTTTGCACACTTCAAGAATTTGTTTTGTTTTGTTAATTTTTTTTCCTGACTAGTTAGCATTACTACCTCAGTCTTGCTTATAGTGGAAAGTGGAGTATAGTATAGGAATACTTGACCTCATTGTGGTTAGAGTTAGTGTGGAAAACAGTTCATACTAATTTGTCCTGCAGAGTGTATTTTTGACTATTTGGGTAGATGTCATAAGCTTACAGTCTGGTGCCTTTGTGTATGGAGGTTATGTGCAACAATATGATTTTTGTAGACAGCTCCTGGCGATTAAGCTAATTTAAAGGTGTGTGTAATATTACACTTGGGCATTTTGTGTAGATATAGTTAAGGACATATTTGATGTTAGGGTATTGTGCTGACTCAGTCCCCCAAACCCTCGGTACCTTGCAGAGTTAAGTCCCTGGCAAAGTGAGGGAGCACAGCAATCCTGGGAAGATAATTCACTCAGAGTACTATCACATCTAGTATCATTCCTGTTGTCTGATCCACCCCCTGCCAAACAGCTCCTCTCAGTCTTACCATGGGCACATGGCATCATGTCTGTTTAGCTGTCACTCTACAGCAGCAATAAAAAACCCAGCTGTTGTGTTTCCAAAACTGAAGGAGAGTACTGATCTTTAACAGTTCTCATGTACTTTGTAGATCTCTTTCTTAAAGCAACAGTAAATAAAGGCCTTTACCTCCTCTTTTTCCCCCCATATACTATGAAATATAAGCTTACATGAAATACAAGCTTTTTCCCTACACTGCACAAAAATTTGTAGTGGCTTTAATAATTTCTAAAAACAAATAAAAGGATAACTAACTGATACTGTACCATCCCCCTCCCCAAGTTACAGAGCTGATGTGAAACAATAAACAACTGCAGTTCCAAAGGAGTTTATTTGACAAAAAGACATCCCACATAAATTGCTAAAATTGGTGCTTTAATCATAAAAGGTCTTGCAACCTTTATTCTCCAGACAATCTAATTAGATCGATTTAGAACATACTCACTATAAATGTAGCAAATTAATATCTCTGAAATAGATTCAGCAGACAGCTCAGTTTATAGTAAGGAGAATTAAGCTCATTTTAGTGGGTTTTGTAGGTGCAGTAAGTATAAAAAATCATAATGGGATCTAATGAAAAAAGTTAACTTTTATCATGGCAAAATATTAAGTATATGACAAATACTCGATGATAATTTATGAGAAGTTGGTTAGGAGATAATCCAGATATATTTTTATGCAAAATAATCAGTTGAACCTTTTCAAGACAGAGCTCAATAGGAAAATATGGGTAGAACTGAGTTTCTCAGAAGGAATTCAACCTCAGTGGAAGTTAGACAGAACTTAAAATGCGAAGTTTGCTGCTGATGGATGCCTCTTATTTATCCTGTTAAATCTCAGCTTTTGGAACCTATTCTCTTTCATTGACTTTGGGATATTGCAGCAATGGAAGAACAATTCTTCTTATTATTTTAATTAGAAAAGAAAATACAATGTTTTCATTTTATATTTCTCATGTAGTGTTAGCTGGCTAATTATCACCTCAAAAAATTATAATGGATGACATTAAAAACATTTGACAATGGAAATTTGCTCTTCTAAGCCTAGTGAAGGATAATGTTATACAGTACTAGAAGTTGGCTTTTAGCACATCCAGCTCTTAATATTGATCTCCCTTCTGCTATTTTACATCTCTTTTGTCAAGAACACAACCGTTGTTCCAAGGGGTATTGCCATCTGCATTTGTGCTAAGGTAATAAAGTGATGGTGATCATCCAAAAAGAAAATGAACAATTTCTTCAAAAACATTATTTCTAGCATTAATATTTTGGTACTGACCTGCTGACCTGGTGATATTGAGTTCTCCTTCTCATAAGCATTAACTTCTGTTGTTTCTGTTGTTGTTCCACAGCAACTATACCTGTCAATGACTTTTTGATGTATCACAGAGTCATAGAAAGGCTTGGGTTGGAAGGGACCTTAAAGGTCATCTAGTTCCAACCCTGCTGCCTTTGGCAGGGGCACCTTCCACCAGACCAGGCTGTTCAAAGTCCTATCCAGACTAACCTTGAACACTTCCATGGGTGGGTCATCTACCTCTTCTCTGGGCCTCCAAAGCTTCACCACCCTCACAGTAAAGAATTTCTTCTTTACAGGATTGCTTGCGTCCTGCTGTGTTGTCCTTCCAATAGATGGTGAAGTGGCTAAAGTGCCTCATGAAGACTGGGGATTGTGATTATGAGGCTGTTTCTATCTGTCACAGCAGCCCCATCCACTCAACCTTCATGGACAGGCAGCCTGTAGCAGTCCCCCCACCTGTCCCTGCCCTCTCTTAAATCCTGACCCATTAGCTCTTGGTTGGCTTCTCTTCCTATCTTGCTCATAACCAGGGACTTTTTAAAAAAAAAAAAAGTTACTTCTTCTTTAAGATATGAAAATAAAAATGTGGTAAATCTATGGGTAACTCTGAATTCTATATAAGAATGTATTACAGACAGTCTAATCACAATCTCTGAAGTCTTTTTCATTGCTACCTGAGTACCATCGAGTACCTAAGATGGTCTAACTCTTTGATTATCAAATAATTTATTGGGGACAGATTCTTATGGGTTTTCTGGCTTAACTTATAAATAACCAAGGGAAAAAAATGCAGGGCAACTCTGCATTTCTTTGCCTAATTATCAAATAGCTATATCAGAACAAGAGTCCAGAGAATTAGTAATTATGAAAAGTGGATACCATTACCACCAATTCAGAAGTTCATTATATGAACTTTAATACTAGAAATACTCATTTGAAATATGGTTCATTTTTTTGGTGACAAGTATTGCATAGATAGTGCATGTTCTGTATAAATTAGGGCTCGTAGAGGTGCATTATTTTCAGAGTGAAGAATGACAAACCAGAAATAAAAGCACTTCAAGTTCTCTTAAAATGGAGGATTTTCTCGTATGTATGTTTTTATTTTGCTTGTTTGCTACAAGTTCAATTAGAGACATTTTGGTGCCTACCTTCTCTTTCAATAGGCAATTAATTGTATATCTGGAGAGTCATTGCCCTGGGAATTTTTTCTTCTTCAGACCTAGTGACTGATCAGAGCCAGTGTCATACTTAAGACTGAATCCTTGGGTCACGTTTTGCTCCTGTAACTTTTGCTGCCATTTCAATTAGGCATGCAGTCTTTGGAGAAAAAGAGAGATCTTCAGGCAAGAGCCTGGAATGAGCCAAACAAACCATTCTAAAGGTATGTGTTTAAATACTGTTACAGGCTTGTATTGTGACATGTTCTGATGTTTCTACATTATCAAAAAATTCTAAAGAGACAGTGTCATTTCCTTCTTAAGCAGAGATGGAAATATTCAACCATCTCTGAAGGAATTGTGACTTTATCTTTCAAAAATGTCTTCACTTTCAGTGGACCTGAGCACACGGACTTCTTGCAATGATGATGATAAACATTGCCCTGCAGCCTCCTCCAAGAGCACTACTGAGTAAGCACAAATCACAAAAGTATTCTGTCCTCCCTGGGTTCACAGACTTTCTTTAGCCCCTTCAGGAGTGGTAATGCCATGAAAAAAATAGGCAGAGGGGAAATCTGCCTTATGGGTTAAAAGGTAATAAGCATTCTGACTTTCACCTCTTTAACTATACTCTTGTGGTATATTGGAGTGTTTTTTTCAGTTATGAAGGCAGAGACTTCAGAAATTACTGAGGGTTGATGCTCTCATATAGTTCCTTAACTCCTAGTAGGCTGGGTGTCAGATGAAGAAGTGTAAAAGCACACTGTGAAACATTTAAAGTACAAGGCAGGGATAATGACAGGCTTTTTGCATTTTCATTACCTTGATTTCATGATGGTGTACAAGTGTCTTGTGTATATAGCAACATTAACTTTTATTTCCTTCTTTTTCTTTCTTTTTCTGTGGGAGTGAACTCATTTTTTGTCACAGGTGACTACATTTAGATGTTGTGGGAGGAAAGCAATGAAGCATTCCTGAAGATCAATTAAATTCAGGAAACATGTAGGCCAAAGGCCTACCTGGTCTAGTCTGCAACATACACGTTATTCACATTCTTGCCACTCATTACATATTGCAGAAGTTTTAATTGTAGGGTCTGCTCCTGTGAGTGATTTTGGCACAGCAGACAGGTGACAAAATTAAAAGTGGATGCTGTAGCATCTAAAATCATGCAGTAATTAGCCAGCTGCGATCAGGAACTTTGACATATGTCCAAATAATGCTGTGTGTATTGAGTCTCAATATTTTATTTATACATAAGAAGTGGTAGCCTTGTTAAGAATTATGATACTTATTTACTTGTGCAACCTTAGTACAAAATTTAAGCCAGGTTCCTAAGATGCATGTGATTTTTTATCAGGGAATGACCTCTCTGCCTGGAGAATGTTCAGTTTTAAGGTTGTACCAAATAATTAAATACCTAATCTATTCCTAATTGGAGAGTGTTTTCTATTAATGGTGTATTCTTGTGGGAAAAAAAAGGAAAAAACCTGTTTTGATGCATTGTTTTATTTTTTTTACCTGGGTCAAATGCATTAAAAAGTATATTTCTTTCACTGAATTAAAGAAACAAGTAAAGTAATCAGTTATTGCAATAGATATGCAATTTGTTGGGTTCCTGATTTTATGTAAACAGTAAAGGGAAGTTTGCTTCTTAGTCCCCACTCCTCTGCTAGACCAGTGCCAATAAGTTGAAGCTTGTGCTTCTTCTTGTATCTTCTGGGGCAAATTGCATTGGGATGGGAACAGTACAAGAAAGAGGGAGACAAATTTGGCAGACCCACCATTGCAGCATGTTTGGAAAAAATTACTGAGGTGAAAAGAAAATATTCAACTCTTGCTATTTTAATGGGTGAAAATGGGTCTGTATTTTTCTTTGCTTCATAAAAATGGGTCAAGTCCTTCCCCTTTAACAGATGGCAAAACTCTTTTTGAATGTAGGTTATCAGGAGACAGCTGTTTTGAAAATTTTAAGATTCGGAATTGAAGAGTGTAGAATAGTTCCAGTTGGAAGGGACCTACAATGACCATCTACCCCATCTGCCTGACCACTTCAGGGCTGACCAAAAGCTGTAGTATATTAAGGATATTGTCTGAATATTTCTCAAACACTGACAGACTTGAGGCACTGTCCTCCTCGCTAGGAAGGCTGCTTCAGTGTTTGACCACACTCTCAGTGAAGAAATATTTCCTAATGTCAAGTCTGAACCTTCCCTTCCTTCCAACTTTTTCATCAACTTTTTTGCTCTCCTCTGCATGTGTTCAAGTACCTTAACATCCTTTTAAATAATTGTGGGTCCCAGAATTGCACACAGCATTCAAGGTGAGATTGAACCAACATTAAACAGAATATTTCAAAACAAATTTCTGCCATACCGGGGATAAACCATCTGGCTTTGATACAAAAAACATTCCAATCACATAGATAATTTTGACAGTATCATGCTAGACCTTGCTTTGGTTTTAATACTTGTACTGCTGTTTTTATTTTCTGTCAGAGAGAAATACCATCTTATATCTGTTAACTAGATACATTTTGTGTGACTATCACCTTCTTGTTGGTTCATTGAAGTACTAAATGTATTGTGGATCAAAATACATTGAATTTTATGAAATTACTTACTTACCCCTTCTAATTCAAGTAGAGTGGCATGGTTCATTTTTTGACATTATATAAAATAATGTTTCTCAGCTCTTGGTATTATATTTGATGTGATACTCACAAAAATTTAGCTGTTTCTATATTCTTGAGTCTAATACAACCTCCCAGCCTTGATAGAGACAGATTAAGATGTGGAGAAAGAACATCCAAACCATAAGATATTAAAATACCGTTGGAATATCTCCTGACATCTGTATTCAGATGTCAAAAAATTAAGCAACACAAGACAAAATGAAAGGTAATAGGTAAAGGATATCATGCTTAAGAGAAAAGTAAGAATAACTAGTTTAACATTTGATAAAGTAACACTTGTAAACTTTTCTGTACTTTTTAAACTAAGGATAAGTAACCAGAGACAAGCCCTCCTTAAGAACTGGAGACCTAGACTGATTATTGGTTTATTAAATCCACTCAGGAAGACTTTGCTTTGACCTTTCCACTTCAGGCAGTTAAAAGGTAATTGTGTCTTGGAAAGTTGAGAAGCTATTGTACATTTTAGATTAAGCTAATACTGTAAATAAACCATTCCTGCCTTGAAATAGTATCCACTGGTACCTTAAAGATTTTCATGAGAATTTTTTTGAAACAAGTCATTCTTTGGACTGCCTTCAATAAATACTGAGGAATTCAACTTAAAAGACTGTGATCTGAGTTCACAGTGATGAAAATGAGTTGGCTTTAAAGGAATTGCAGCAGGGAACAATCTGTTCCAGAATGCATTTTTACCTTAACTGTGTCATAGGGTGATGTAATGCCATGGCTGCAGAAGAAAACCATTGCATGGAGAATGGGAATGAAACTATTTATTAAACAGAAGTTAACCCTGTGGAGGTAGAATTATCAAGGATGCAGGTATGTGAGCAGTGAGTAGTTCTGCCACATAATTTGGAAATCACACAGGCTGACACTTTGCAAAAACCTAAAGCTGAAGAAAAATGTACATTAAGAAATGCTCTAAAAAGATTAAGTGTGTGTTTGAACAGAATCTTTCCTTATTATAAGAACCTTATCAGTGACTGGGATTCAAGGTTTCATATAGCAAATCAATGACACATCTGGCTATCTTGTATTATGTCCATACCGAGACTAAAGCAGAGCTTAGGTATCAGGCTGTGACCTATGGAAAATAAGTACTCTTTGTAGACAAGGATTATGTTAGCCTGGGATATTTACTCAGATTTAGTGTGGCTTGGTAGATCAAACAAGCAAATTTCAAGTAAAACAATATTGAAGAAGAGCTCACACATCTTTGCCAAAGATGTGATATTGTTATGATATAATGTCAGATGGTTTCTTCAGTCTTGATTAAAACATTTGGGAAAAAATTGACAACAAAATTGGAAACCATGGATAACTAACTAGCTACGTAAAAACCTTTGAATATTTTGATTAAAGCTTGAGGTGCTTTTAAATTTTGTTCCTTTAATTTAATTCTCTGCTATTCATCATGTCCATCCTCACCCTCTGTTCCCTATGCCCCCCTTCACATCCCTTATGTATTATGTCTGATTTTCCTTAGGAAAATATAAAGAAATATTGAAACAACAGGAGAAGCTATTGTAATATTTCAATCCTTGTTAAAAACAAGTTACTGGAAATGACAACAGAGACCTATTTCCCATGAGCTATTCAGCTCATTAAGGTCAAGGGATATTAGGCCCTTCAGATGTTTCTCTGAATTAAACCTTGAAACCTTTTGAGGGTGACTGGTTATTACTTATCCTGGGCTTGGATACAGCAAACTGTTAAGCAAAAAACCTTGAATTGTGTGCAACTGGGAGAGAAGCGATGGCTTGTCAGTCTCATGTGATGGCTCAGGACTGAGATGCCAGGGCAGGCAAAGTGCCTCAGACATCTGCAAGGTGAGAGACTCTGAGGATTTGATCCTGCTCTTTGGCTTCTTTACCCATTCAGGTGAAATCTTTAAATACTTTCCTTTTTTCTAATAGTTATGTTCTGTCGCTGGTCTGAGTTTGCTGCTGGGATTGTAGGGGAATGAAGTTGGATTAAAAAAGTTAATCAGCCTATAGAAATGTAAGCACATCCAATGATGTCTTTCACTGACTTATGAAAAATTTGATCTTTCCTCCCTTTTTCTTCAGGAATAAGAACACTCTATATGCACCTATACCTATAGGTATGGATACATATACACACACACCTCTACATCAGGTACTGGAGGTGTATAGGAGGAATGCTGAGCAAATTTTGCAGGAAAGGCCAGTCTCCATGTAAAGGCTTTTAAGAGTCTTATATTGCTGCTTTTCCTGGAGCTGGCAGACTTGTGCCATGCAGCATGCTCCATCTTACTGCCTGATACTGCAACCTTATTTGCTACAGGAATGTTACAGACAATTCATTAATGCTCCCCTTTCCTTTGTCTCTCTTTAGTCTCTCTTCCCACTGCCAGTGACTGTCACTGTGTGCTCTGTCTGGCACCGGGAGGTGGGCTGCTACTGTCAAAGGGGATGCAATGAAGAAGGCAGTGGTGGCAGCTACTGCTGCCAAATCACTGTTGTGCCACTGGCTGGTGGTCTGGGCTGTGGTGGCAGCCCCTTTCTCCTGGGCTGGCTTCTCAGGCAGTGTCCTCTGGGGAGCTGGCAGCCAGGCCAGGAGCATCCTGTGGGCTTTAGTCCAGCTCCTGTGTTGCCAGCTGGCCAGCACTGTGCCAGTCTAGCAAACGATTCAGTGCCAACAATGGGGGAATTCAGTCCCTGGAGCTACAGCTGGGGCGTTGGGCAGGAATCAGTTGCATTAAGGTGTCAGACTGCAGTAGTCTATGTGTGAGTCGTTGTATTTTCATAATGTAATGAAGGCTGAGCCATCACTTTGGATAGCATTGGGGGCCATTCTGAATCAGACAGAGTTGCTTTATTAAAAAGCTTTTCTTGCCTAATGTACAAAACTTCAGCTCTGAGCAAAACCGCCTGGCTGTTTAGTATTCATGTGTTGATAGTGATGAGCATCTTGGGACTGCTTTAAGCAATAGTTTTCAGATTAGCTAGGTATAAATGCACTTTATCAAATGTATCTATAATGAACTTTCTAAATCCTTCATTCACAGATTGTGAATTGTTCATTTTTGAAGCATGTGTTTCAGAATTCTTTTTTCTGTATTATACCTCTTTGCACAACTAAATTACAATGTTATAATTCCTTCGGTTTTCTTCAGTAACATTTCATGAATTGATTCTGGTCTATTAGTGTTATATACACGTACTAATTCATGCAGTCTAAAGCAAGTTTTAGGCCAAAAGAAAAAAAAAATATTTGTTCTTAATAGAGCAATACGAAATTTCTAGTCTGGCCAAGGCAAGTTGTGTAATTAATATATGCTCTTCACAAGTTCACTATTTTCAAAATAGATCTTCAGGCGTGTGATTTTGACTTTATGGCTTCTAATAACATCCGTTAACAGTTGAGTGGGGGTAGTGTTTCATTCTGAATGATGGGATTTATAAATTTTTCTCTTCTCACCAAAGAGAAAAATAACTCACTCAATTATTCATGTCATGCTTTAGGTGATACAAAATAAATCTGTCCTTGACTTTTTCCTCTTTTTAATGTATAGTTACATTTTCTTTTTTGCTGAAGTTTATGCTAGATTCACAGGAAAAGAGGCCTGTTCCAGGGAAAAAAAAAAAAACTTTCACCTTTCTAATAGAGCAGGGAATGAAGAAAATATATTTCCTATTTTGCCACAATGCACTTGACCCAAATAATTTCAGACAAACTGACAGAAAAGGCCATTTTATAATGTAATACATATATTAGGGTCATAGGTAGTCTATATTTATTATGTGAGTATTTTTGTCAGAGCATTTTGCATTATCAGGAGACGGACAATAATATTCAGAAAGTGGAACAAAAAGGTTAACTCAAAATGCACGCCAAAAATAGTTGAAAACCTTGTTTTCCAGTTCCAGTATGCATTCAAAATAACCTATTAGGTCTGCCTGAAGACCATATATGGCTAAAACATTTTTTGTTGTCCCTGTTCAGTGCAACTGTCAATAAAACTTTAACAGACATTTCACTGACTGAAGAAACATACTTTTAACAGAATGTTATAATTTAATCTGTCATGAAAAGTAAATATGTTTTGATTCTTATACATTACTCTAGTTGTGTATTTTGTGGGAGCTTTAAGTCAAATATGTTTTGGCTACTCAGTAGGCTGAGAGTATAAGCAAGCTGCCTGGAGTTTTCACTCAGATTCTGGTGCATTTTCCCTCTTGGCCCCTGAGGGCTCATCTCAGCTGTCATCCCTAGGCAAAAGACACAGGGTAAAGTAGCAACAGACAATTTCTAATCCACGGGTTTAATATGAAATTTCTTATTTGATTATCAGTCAAAAGAAATAAAATAGATATTAGTTTTGGTAAATATTTTATAGAGGAGACGACTTAAAAGTATAAAAATTTGCAATCTGGTATTAAAATTTATTTATTTTAAACTAGAAATTTGAGCATGTGTTTTAAAGATTTTTGCTTTTTAAATTTTTTTACCTTGTTACCAAGCATTTGGGCAGAGAGGGTCAAACCAGAAGATGCTCCAAAAGAACTTTTGACTTGGAAACTAAGAAGCTGCGTTAAAGACAGGCATGATCAGGCTAGTATTCTCCATTTCCTTTAGTCCTTTAGCAGTATGGTACTCTGCTATTATGATACAGATTCTGAAGCAGAACTGGGTCCTGCTTCACCTGGAGGAGAGTGTATGTGAAGATAATGTGTGCCTCTCTTGGACATAGCCTAAAGCTTAGCTTGAGCAATTCAAAATGGTTTTCTGGTCATGAGAGGAACTTGTTCCAGCTGTAGTTCAGGGTTCAGAGGGGAGTAATCAGAGAGGAAAAAAGAGTATCTGTATTAAAAAATAAACTTTGTCTGCCTGGTTAATATCGTGAATATTTTGTTTAATATTAATGATAGAATTATGCATTTCTTAAGGGGGAGAGAGATAAGTAGATTTAAAGATTTTGTAAAATCAGGAGGAAGTTCTTTAAAACTATAGCTTTGAAACAATCCTCCATTAAGTTTGTATTATTTTCTGATGAAGATTTGAGCATGTAGGATTGATGTGAAAGCAGCTGAGACTGAAATCAATGTTGTTTTCACTTTGAAATTAATCCAATTTTCTTTATCTGTTGTAATGTTTTGACAGTTTGGATGAAGGGCTAGGTTGGATACATACTGGAAATGATTTTTTGAGGAAATTGCTAAATATACTTAAAAGCAAATTTGTGGTTAATAGTAATGCACAGCTTTCTGTTGTACTTGGAAATAGTTTTGGTTTTGTTTTTGTTTTTTTTTTTTTTAAGATGAAATTACTGCTGATTATACCAAAATCTTTGTGGAATAATTTCTCAGTGGGAAATAATGACAGAACAAAATAAGTTATTGTACGGAGAGAGACTATAGGACAGATTTCCTTAATCAGTGATGAAAGATTCTGGGTTTTGGTGTTCCTTCAGTTTTTAAGCAAGTAAAATATGATAAATATACCATATGTCAGAGTTCATGTAGAAGTAGTCTTGATGTCCTTCTTGACAAAGGATTGTACCTTTGGCTTTGGTTTTAAAGAAAGAATGAGGAGAAAAAATGGGATAGGGTTTGAGTAATTTTCCACATTTGGGATTAAAATGCAGTGTCAAATGTCAAACTGAATAGCGAAAGAGAAGTGTTTTCTAGATTAGTGTTTTTGCTCTATACAGGCTAATAATATGCACTGTATTTTAATGAGTAATCTTGAAATGTGAAGGCAGAAAATAACTGTCTTTTGAAGACCTACTTAAGCAGATGTAAAATAGATGCATTTATAATGAAATATGCAACCCAATAATAACTCAATTGGTTAAAATTCTGCATTATTGTTTTTGAAAGTTTGTCACTATAATTTCTAAGGTGAGACTGAAAGACATAAAAAGGTACATTTCCCGTATTTTCATATCTTCAGACCTATAAAATGTAAATTGAGGCATGCAAAGGAACTGTTCCTATTAAAAAAAGGAAGAGGCCTTAAAAGAGGTCTTAAAAAAGAAGAACCTCAGTAAAGCATGGTCATAAACTGCCAGATCTGTCTGCAGTAAAGAATATATTGTCCAATCAGGGATTTTCCAGGCACTACTCTTCAGGCAGTAATAAATAATACAAGCCAAAATGTTGACCTGAATATAAAATTTCTAGTTTATTTAGTATATTAGTATTAGGTTTTGAGGTCTTTTTTTGTGTCTGTTTGGTTGGGTTTTTTTTGGGGTTTTTTGGGGGTTTGTTTTTTTTTTTTAATTTTTTTTTTAATTTTTGCTTTTACCGTAACTTTTAGGAATAGAGAAAAGCTACTTAATGATTTCTGTGGAGGCTCTAGTATTTCTTTACTGGGTATAAGGATGTGGATACTTTTTTTTCTTCTGTTTGACTGACAACAGGGATGTTATCTGAATTGAATTCATATTAAGTGTCACCTAGGAGATATAGAAAAGAAGCTTCCATATACTGTCACTATTTCAATTTTTTGGGAGATAAGCAAGAATCTTTTTGAGCTGCCAGCTATTAAAGTGAGTTAAGTGTCTATTTTCTATTAAAACCACATAGAGTATTTTAAGCAGTTATAAGATTTAGGATTAGCACTAGGGCAATACTATAGAGATGCAAAATTGCACTCTAACCTCCATTATTTTTAGTTACTAAGGCACCAGTTTAGAGTACACAAACATGAATTTTCAAGACTTACTAACTCATTGAAAGAATATTGCTATTGTAATGTCATAAAGATGACTTTATTTTTGTCTTTTTTAAACACTCAGTTAATATGTAATGCATATTCCTCAGACCTGTTTTGAGATACTTTTCAATTTAAAGGTGAGGTTATATTTTAAAACAATTTAGTCTTACCATAACTTTTCCTCAGTACAAATATCTTTTAATACAAGGTGCATACATATAATAATTTGATCTAGGAGAAGCACATTTTGGTGACATATTCAGTGACTTTTTCTGCACATAAAGCAACACAAAACACGTTGAGAAATTTGGCATATGCTTGGTACTTTCCCAGAACCTTCTTATCATCCTGCAATTCTCTTGAACTTTAGTTCAAACATTGAATAAATTTTGTGCAATAAGGTAATGACTGCTCTTACCATATTTATTGCACTGTGTAAGCTTACTTCTGTGTTGTTATTATAAATTATAAGTTAGAGTATAAATGACATGTATTACATCATGTGCTATGATAATATAACATGGACAGGCTGGAAACACAGTGATAATACTAATTTCAAGAAATTTTTTTCTCCTTATAATTTTCCTCTGTTAGAGATATTTGACTAAGTACAAAACAGTTTTGCAATATATGCTTCATATGCACAAATATTTCCATAAGTGATATTGTACTAAACTTTTACTTGTGTTTCTGTAAGCTGTGAATCTCAAAATTTTCCTCACCTTTACCTCTTAATTTCCTTCTGTGTCTTATGCTGCCTGTCTGCAATATTATTAATTACATTATACTGATGGTACTGGTGAAAACTGATTTTACAATTATGATGCCTGGCTGACACACATTAAGAGCACAGATTTTGTCAATTAGAATTGCTTGAATTACTGACAAAACATTACTTTCTACTGATGGATGAAGTGAAAGATACTGAAATTCAATATCAGTATTTGTAAGGAAGAAGCTGTACTGGTGACATTTAGACCTTTGGAACTATGTTCATGGCAGAGTGAAATGATTATTCAAGCTGTGAGTGGGAAATAAATGTGGAATGGCATCAATTTCATGCTGTTACATTTCTCATAGCTGTACTTAGGGACATAATATGCACACAGGATGCATGGACTAATGCCACAGTGAACATTTGGGATTCAGAAGTTTGTGTCCTGAACCAGCTGCGTTGGGCTGACCTTGGCTTGTTGTCAGATGCTCACCCAACCTCTCTCTCATTCCCCCTCCTCGAAAACACAGAGGAAGAAAATGAGATGAAAAAGCTTGTGGGCTGAAATTAAGACAGGAAGATCCCTTACCAGTTACCATTGGGGGCAAAACAGTCTTTATTTGGGGAAAATTTTCCCCTTCTCTAGGATGGGGTTCCTCCTGGGGTATCCAGTTCTTCTGTTCCCATGGGGGTCTTTCCCACAGGCTGGAGTCCCTCGGGATAGATCCCTGTGGTCTCACCACGGGCTGGAGGGGAATCTCTGCTCTTCTGCCTGAAGCACCTCCTTCTACTTCTTCTCTGGCCTTGGTATCTGCAGATTTGTTTCTCCCACCTTTTTCCTAACTCCTCTCTCCCACACCTCCTGTGTGCCTTTTTTAAAATACAGTTTCCCAGAGGTGCCCCAGTTCACCTGTACCCAGTACATTCCACCCCCCATCTCTTAAAAATACATTTATGAATCATCAAGAATATTTCTATTCATTACATACTTTTCATGAATTTTTCTTGCAGCAACAACAAAAATTCCTCACACCAAAAGCAAAGTAACATCATCACAGCACCAACAAACACAGACAGTACAGATACACTCCCAGCCTCCTGGGTCTGGGTGGTGTGGAGCTGGAGGGAGAGCCCTGATGGTGTGTGAGCACTGCTCAGCAACAGCCAAAACACTGGTGTGGCACCAGCACTTCTGCAGCCACAAATGGAAAGCATAACACTGTAAAATCTGCTGTGAAAAATATTAACTCCAACCCAGGCAGACTCTCTGCAATATCATTCTTGTATCACCAGAGAGATAAATTTGTGAATTCATGGCTTGCTGATCTCTGATTTAAGCTAAGAACTAAATAAGAAATACAGTAGGAAAGGCTATGAAAAGAGTAATAAATGGGGCCATGTAAATGCACTGAAAGAAACAGCCATTCCATCTGTACTCTTTGATGTACTTTATGAAGCTGATAGCTAAGTCAAATTTTATTTTCCCCATAGTATTCTTGCTGCCTTGTTAGTGTGTTAATGATTTCTGTCTGAGGATAACAGCAAGCTCTTTGGGAGCTGTGAATTTAAAGTATGGGCACATTGTAATATTTTAATGGCGCCATATCAACAAATATCAAGCATTTGTCTACCAAGAGCAAAGTGCTAATAACTATAAATTAGTCTCCAGCTGGTGTTCAGAGGGTCTTATTTGCTTCTTAGCCCAAGTGAGAGACAGTTGGTATGAATGATGTTTAGGTTTCATTCAGTGTTTGTACTTTACTCTTATTTCTCCACTTTGTGATCATATGCCAGAGAGAATGCAGCAGAGCTCCTGAATCCAGAGACTTTTGTGATGCTTCAAAGAATATTATGACTGGTTCTTGTTGAGGACTGTTCAATGTCTATGAAAAATTAGCAATATTTTTGAGGTATTCATCAGAGAAATTAAAACATGATGGATGATCGTAAATGATCTGTAAACCAGTGTTTCTAGTACAAACAAACCTGAAACAATGTTTTATCTTGAAATGATTTTAACTAGGCTCTTTGTTTTCTGCAGCCTTCATCACCCCTTCATCCAAGAACTGGACATCACTTCTCTCTTTTGGCCAGTTTCGGATATTGCCTTCAGGCAATACAATACTCACAGTTTCTCTAAGCTTTGTATTCTCTTGAAGTCTTTGGAATCTCAAGGTTAAAGCAGATAAAAAAGATTTCAGGCAGAATTAGCTACATAATAGAAGGGGTTTTTTTTTAACTGTTTAATTTAGGAAATCTGTGAAATCAAGTAGGTGGCCAAACAGAAAGGATTGTAAACACAGGTAGGTAAGATAGATCATGCTGAGGTTAAAGCTGGTAGAAATTACTAGATATTTCCAACTTTTTATTACTAGAATCTCATTTGATTGGTAGCTTAGTCATGCAAAATAAAAAAATATGTCTCTTATTTGAATAGAGAATCATAAATAGTAGTGATTCTGTACAGAAAGGTAGTAAAATATGGCTTCTGTATGCTGTAAGAAACCCTTAGAGAGATCAGACAATCATATGTATTTATTGCGTAAACGCTCTGGCAGAGCAAATAGCCAGGAGACTTTATAGCAACAAAAGTTTCAAAGACTGCAGGTCACCTTCATTAAAAGAGTTTCTTGGACCTGCTGTGTGAATTCCCTTCCTGAGAACTTTCCACTTCAGAAGGCATGAGACCTTGTACTTGGTGTCCCTTTGTTCATGAAGACTTCAGCATTCTCCACAGTCCTGGCATTTCTCCGTATGATATAGGGAGATGGTAACTACTGGGTGGGTCAAGTCTTCTATCCTTCATTATATTGTGTTAATACTTCTAACTGATCCAAGAATCATGTTTCTTATCTAGAAGAAAAAAAGTCATCTTAGAAATCAGATGAAAAACCAAATACAAAATCACACTTACCAATGCCAGATGTGAGAAAAAATATGTAAAACTGAATTTCTTTGCTACTTACATCATCGATAATCATGGGAATATGTCTTCCATGCAGCGGTTGGAACAGACCGTGGGATTGGGATTAAAAGAGTTTTCTTTGAATTTTTTTTTACATTTTTCATATTAACAGTACCTGTAGTTTGTACTGGCTGAAAAACAAAAGTTGTAAGCCAAGTAAGACTGCAGCTGTTACAGTTTTTAGGCATTCGTTTTTAGGCACTGGTGAAGTGTGACATAAAGATGGAAAATTCAAATCCTGATTATTTCTTGTGTGAGAGAAATGTCATTATGCAAGAATTTTGTTGATATTTATTACTGAGAAAACATGGCATATTTGATTTAGACTTATAAGATCTATTGGAAAAGGATTTTAGGGTGTTGAGATTAAGTATAGTTTCCTGTTTGTATCATCCAGAACAATGCAGGACATTGGCTAACAGCCTAAATGGTCTCATTTGAGTAGTAGGAGACAAAGAGTTTTAAAGAAGTATGAATGCGGTGACAGGAATAAAATTTACTAGTGGGCAGGCCCCAAACTGTCCTATTAGAGAAATCTTTTCCTTTTGGCACAGCACTGAAAGCTCCTTTGTGGACTTTGTACACAACTGCAATAGATTGGTGCATTAATAGACAAGAGGATTTAAAGGCTTAAGAGACATGAAAACATTCCCACCAATACTGATATCTGGTGAGCATATGAGTTTGGGGAAGAGTGGTAAAACAGTTAAGGATGGTGAGCTAGAAGAGGAAAAATTAATCTTGAGAGAAATGGGAAAAAACCTTTTGTTGGTGTGAAAATGATTTATAAAGCATTAGTATTTTAAGCCTCATGCTATTGGAAATGAGCATATTGAAGATTTCGGCTTTAAGTACCTTACTAAGAGTAACCCCCCCCAATTTAAATACCATGAAACAAAAATTAAAATGATTCCATTTATCTAGTGGCATCATAGGAAATCAAATGCATGAATTTGAAACTTCTGGCTAAAGTTATTTTGATATTATTCCTATTCCTTTGAGAAATTTTAAAGATCCTGGCCTAATACTGATGTTAGTCCAGGGTCTATATGAGACTTAAGAGGAGTCCTTC
This sequence comes from Acanthornis magna, assembly GCA_036785705.1. Lineage (NCBI taxonomy): Eukaryota > Metazoa > Chordata > Aves > Passeriformes > Acanthizidae > Acanthornis > Acanthornis magna. The sequence continues at coordinate 2,175,797 of JAWUZG010000017.1, forward strand.
CTTTTTTAGAATTACTGAGATTGTACAGATCAAATGAAGATATTTTAAACTGTGCAACTTTTATTTGTCTAGATGCAAACAGCTAAGCTTTTTACTTTGGAGGATTTGGAAGTTTGGGTGAAACCTGGCATTTTTTATTTAAAATACACTGACTTGTATATTAAGCCAGCTATAACATGAATCATGGTTATTGCAATTGAACTTACACTGGCCAGTAAATGTGGTTTGCCTAAACATTATAATTTGATCTCTATCACTTTTGTTTTTAAGAATTAGTAATCACTAATTATATTGATTCTCTGTCTGAAAATGTAGCACCTCTTGAGCTTTGGAATTGCAGGCAGACAGTTTCTTAGAAGCTATCATTAAAGCAGTGTAAAAAAAATAGCTGGTATGTGATCCTGACATAGGAGAAAATAAGAAAAATACTCTATTTAAAATTATTAATGAAAAATAAATAGTATAAAAATATTTGTTACCTTGACTGGTGTAAAGATAAAGAGGGACTTCTTTATCAGTTCAGATTAAGAAGACATAAATGAATGTGACTTGATCAAACTGGGCTGATTTAGAATTCCTTTTGTGCATACTAATCTGTTAGTTCGCTTCTTTCTTAATGCTAAGATTGCTGATTTGAATCTTCAGTCCTTCAGCAAAGGGGCTTGTGGAAGCACAGATGAGACAGCCATTCCTGTAAGCAATCCATGGGTTTGACATGGTTTACCACAGTTCTGTTTGAATTATCCACTGTTACTGTGGTGGGGATTTCTGTAGTGAGAAGCACACGTTTCACTTAGAGGTTGTAAAAGCCTCTTCAGTGAGCTTTACTATGTTTCCTTCTGGGGTGTCCTCTACCTAAGAGAGGTCCTTATCTCATTAAAGAGAGGTCCTGTTTTCTTCCATGGTAACATGTTCAGCCCAGATTTGGGCCTCTGTGTTCCATTCTCTGTTTTCACAATTTGACTGTACATTGGAGCAGTGCAGCAAAGAAAATACAGATTTGATATAAATCTCATACATACCACTGTTTTAAAAAGAAATCTGATGACCACTGATGCAGCTGAGGAAAAAGCCAGTCATAGATCTAACTTGGGTGAGACAACAAAGACTTATAAATTGTGCTGGGATAAAGCCTGGAGATCAAGCATTAGTTCTACATTTAGTTTAGAAACATATTCAAGAACAGTTTAAAGCCTATTAGTAGTGATACTGACAATAATTTTTCCTTAATCATAAAGGAAGTAATCTGATAATTTCAGACTTTAAGGGTAATTCACTTGATTAAAGTAAACTGCTTATCTTTTCCCTTCCCCTGTGCTCAAAGGAAACCAAATAAGCAATTAAATAAAGTATAATGAGAAATAATTCTTCTTGATTCTCCTTCTTTCCATTGACTTTACTAAAAATTCCCCAAACTGTAATTCAGTTTGTGCCCATTGTCTATGGTCCTGTCACTGGGCTCCACTGAGAAGAGCCTGGCTTCATTCTCTTTGCATCCTCTTATTAGGTATCTGTATATACTAATAAGACCCCTCCTGATCCTTCTTTTCTCTAGGCTAAATTATCCCACATCTGTTAGCCTTCCCTCATAAGTGAGGTGTTCCAGTCCCTTAATCAACTTTGTGTCGCTGGACTCTTTCCAGTAAGTCTGTCTCTCGTACTAGGGAGCCCAGAACTGGGCACAGTACTCCAAGTATGGCCTCGACTGTGCTGAGCAGAGGGGAAGGATCACCTCCCTCAGCCTGCCAGGAGCACTGCTCTTAATGCAGGATAACATTGGCCTTCTTTGCTGTAAAGACACATTGATGGCTCATGTTCAGCTTGGTGTCCGCTAGAACACCCAGGTCCTTTTCTGCCAAGCTGCTTTCCAGCTAGGTGGTCCCAGCACTTACTGGTGCTTGGGGCTGTTCCCGTGTATGTGCAGGACTTGGCATTTCCCCTTGTTGGATTTCATTTCAGTTCCTATCAGCCTGTTTCTCCAGCCTGTTCAAGCCCTCTGGATGGCAGCATGACTGTCATGGTGTATCATCCACCCCTCCCAGTTTTGTAATACAAGCAAAATTCCTACCCAGTCATCTACATAATTAATGAAGATTTCCAAGGGACACAATATTGAGCCCTGGGGTACACAGGTACACTGGTTGATGGTTCCTGACCTGTCACAATAGTTCACGCCCCAGATCACCACCCTCTGGGCCTGGCCATTTCAATCCACCTCCCTGTCTACTCATCCAGTCCATAGTCCAACAGCTTGTCTGTGAGCATCTTATGGGTGACCTCTCTGAAGTCTGGATAGGCAATATCCACTGCTCTCTCCTCATCTGAAAAACCACTCGATTATAGAAGTTAATCAAATTGTTAAAGCATGATTTCCCCTTGGAGAAGCCCTGCTGGACACTCCTGATGACCTTTTTGTCCTTCATATATCTAGAAATATTTCCCAGGATCAGCAGCTCCATCACCTTTCCAGGAATTCAGGTGAGGTTGACCAGCCTGTAGTTCCCTTCATTGTCCTTCTTGCCCTCCTTAACAATAGGACAACAACTGGCCTTCCTCCAGTCTTTGGATATTTCTTCCAGTCAACAAGATTATCAAAAATGGCCTTGCAATGACATCTGCCAACTCCTTCAGCATATGTGGATGCATCCCATTAGGGCCCACGGACTTATGTATGTATACTGGAAAACAACTTCGAAAAGCATTGCTAAACCTCAGTTCTCACTACCCCTCTCTTGGTAGCCTCTGTACTCAGCCTGGGACAGAATGTTATCTACTACCCCTTTTCAAGGTCATCTGCTTCCAACTCCTTGCAGTGAGCAGGGAGGGACATTTTCCACCAGATCAGGTGGCTCAGAGCCCTATCCAACCTGACCTTGAATGCTTCCAGTGATGGGGCATCTACCACCTCTCTGGGCAAACTCCTCCAGTTTTCACAACTGTCATTGTAAAAAACATCTTTCTTATCTATAATCCAAATAGACCCTCCTTCACTTTAAAACCATTACCCCTTGTCCTATTGCAACAGGCCCTGATAAGTTTGTCCCCATAATCCACATCCTTAATAGAAAGTACAAGCTACAAAAATCAAAGCAACAAATATAATTCTGTGAAGGGGAATATAGAGATTACCCTGAAACTTGACTCCAGTAACTACATATAAAATTTTTTGCTGATTCAGAAGCTTCTTATCTGAAACAGAAATACAGAGAGCACCACAGCAGCAATTTGACTTTATCTCTTAAGTTTAGAAATGTTTGTTGTAAGAAGAAGTGCTATTGGCAGGAATGACGCAGTGTGAGTTCCATTCAGCATGAAGCAGAACTAAAGGCAATGAGAAAAGAATTTTAACATATCCCCCTGTGTGAAGTCACTTTGGAGAACTAAATGACACTGCCATGGAAATGCTATTACAAGTAAGCAATAGCTCTGTGTTGAGACTGACCTTCCAAAGCCTATGTGCTTCAAACACCTGAACCAAAAATAACTTCTTGTTTGAAAAAAGCAGCAGCAACTAGAAAGGTTACTTATGTTATTAACATCATTCCCCTGCCCCACCCCACCCCCAAACTGTTGAAAGCATTTTTGGCAAATACTATCCAGAAATTTTGAAAATTATCTTGTTTCTACACACTGTGGTAGACAATAGATAGGCTTTGAAATTTTTAGTTTATGTGTTTTGATGGGAAAAGGATGAGAAGACCTTTTAACTTAATCAATTTATTCTTATTTAACTTTACAAGACTTAATTAAAATCCTATTGTTTTAAGATAGGCCAAAAGCGATGGAGTTTTGTAATCAAAATCTGTGTTATTCAATCTGAGAGGTGCTGTGATCTAAAAATACCTCACTTGGAAGCGGGGCCACGGGTGCTATTCCTGCTGCCACTGAACTTGTAGCTTTTACAAAATGGATTAGCTTTTACATCAAGAGCTTGAGATCATCCTCTTTTAGCCAATGGTCAAGACACTCTCTTGGGCAGTGAAATTTGAAATTTGAATTCTCCATCCCTCTGACTGGGCAGTAAATAGGATTGTTGTCTCCCGTAACCTGATGTATAATTATAATTTCCAAACCATTAATTTCTCCTTCATTTGGCAAAACAATGCTAAAAAGTACATTTGGTTTTTTTAATAACCTGAATCTTGAGATATGTCTGAGGTAAAACAATGACCCATTTCAAGTCGACTGTACTTTTGACAAATAGACAATCCTGCCCCATGCTATTTTATTTTTTTTAGGGGTAGGAGGGAGTGGTTTGGGGTTTTATTTTGACAGCTTCTGGTATCAATATCTTTCTGCACTGATGCTAGAAAAAAAAATGACATGTCACTTTTTTTCTTAAGGGACTGGCAAAAGTCCAGATCCATGAGTAACACAGTCAGTGAGTCATGAGTTGGACCATTTCTGTGGTTCCTTACCAAATACCTGTATCTCATGTGAATTCGTAAGTGAGGAAAAGGCCACTGATTTTATTCTACTCCATTTAAATAAGATGAGGAGTTAAAGACATTTTGTATACTTGGACATTAGTCTTTGTACAATGACTGATGCAATAAGCCAGCGCAGAAGCTGTATTTCTAGCAAAGTTGCTACACTTTTCTTTGTCATGGTACTGAGAGTGGAGAGACATGTAGGCTATGAAGAGCTCAGCCTCTGATCACTTGGGTCACTCTCTGCTGCCAGTCGTGGGCTGTATCTCTGTCTCTCCATTGTTCTTCATAAATAATTCGTGCATCTTCAGAGATTTACTTAAATGTTCTAAGTGGGTGCTTTGAGACTTTTTTTTGGTTAAAAAAATAATTACAGGATCTGATTTAGGTGAATGTTCATCTCTTTCTAAAAATACACTCTTATAAGGAAAGATTTTCTATTTTTCCATATTCATGGAAATTAGATGCAGAGCTCCTGTCATACTGATGAAACTTCAGCTTCAATATTTTTCCTAGCTCAACTCTGAAAATGTATCTCTATGTCTCTCTCTGCTACTGATCTTTCCTCCTCCCACAAATAGATCCAATTAGAAAAGCTATCATATTGATGTTGTATGGGCAGACATAGATTTGCAATGACAACAAAAGTGTAAAAGAGATGTCACTATTTTCAGTCCTTTCAAGAGGGAAAAATTGAATTCGGTGGATGCTATTTGTAGGACTAAAAATGTAGTCCTTTGACAATAATTGGGATCCTTGGGATTCTAGAAGAAGATATGGGGATTATCTGCTGCTTTAGTCATTGCAGGTATGCTGCTGAGTACATCACTGAAAACCAGAGAAAAAGCATTATCATTAGTTCACAGCTCTCAGCAATCACCTCTTATCCGGCTTTTGTTTAATGCTCTCCTTATTTATTTGTGTGCTGTGTATGCAGCAATCAAAGGACTGTAACAGATACTCAAAAGAAAATGCAGGGCTACAGTAGAAGTTTGACCTTGCTATGCTTCATGATGGAAAATTCTAGTCACATATGCAGAATATTTCTGTAATTAGCAAACACAGGATATGATTTACTGGCCAAAAATTATCTATAGTACATTTTAGTATCTTCGCTATAATCCAGTGCTGCCTTTAGTCCCCTTCCCTTCCCTTCCCTTCCCTTCCCTTCCCTTCCCTTCCCTTCCCTTCCCTTCCCTTCCCTTCCCTTCCCTTCCCTTCCCTTCCCTTCCCTTCCCTTCCCTTCCCTTCCCTTCCCTTCCCTTCCCTTCCCTTCCCTTCCCTTCCCTTCCCTTCCCTTCCCTTCCCTTCCCTTCCCTTCCCTTCCCTTCCCTTCCCTTCCCTTCCCTTCCCTTCCCTTCCCCACCCATTTTATGTTAGTCTTATTTTTTAAGGTTGGCATTTATTTCCTGCCTGTTTTGCTAAAAACCACCCCTCCCCCAACTTGAGATACTCTTTATGTTAAAAATTTTGGGAAAATTCAGTTAAGTGCTTATAAAAATAACTTACGGAAAAATCACTTACAGGTTAGTCAGTCAATATTCAACAGCTGGCAAAATTTAAACCAACAATTAATGGTTTCATATCACTTAAAATCAAAGTGTTTCTTCAAGCTTTCTATTTATGAACTAGGTCCAAGATCAAATAGGTTATCTTTCAGGGTTTCACCTTTGTACAGAAAAATTACCCATAGATATCCCGTGCTGGTTTGGGCTGGAGTAGAGTTAAATTTTTCATAGTAGCTACTATGGGACTATGTTTTGAATTTGTGCTGGAAACCAATGAGTTTTCTTACTTTTGCGCTTCCAATTATATTCTCCCATCCTGCTGGAGGGAATGCGAGCAGCTGTGCTGTGCCTAGTTGACAGCTGGGGCTAAACTCTGACACATCCTTAAATAGAACCTGCTTAAGAAATAAAATCTAGTAGAGCTGATAAAATGTGACTTCTGTCTATAATACTTTTGACACCTGTCTTGCTTGTCTATGTATATTGTTTGGGTTTTTAGTGCATGTTGTCCTTGATGGTTCATAGCAAAGCCACTTGGTAATGGAAAGAGGGCTGGATGAAGTAATTTTGTTTAATCACTTCCCTATATGAAGAAAATTATGGCATACCTCTTTGGTCTGGAACAGCTGAATAACAACAAAAGGGCTGAGAATGTGGTATTTTCTGTGTGATTAGGGCTTGAAGATAAAGAGCAACTATTGTCTTGGTAGAATTCAGAGTGGACTGAGATGTAGAAATTCTTTCCTTCACATGTTGTAGTATTGAGATGTTCTTGCTTTAAAATAGTTTTACACTGCTATTACCTTTGAAATTCCGTTTTCTGTATTCTGCAATGTTTTCCTTTGTTCAGCTTTGACATTGTGATGTTACTGCCAAACTCTTTGCTTGCTAATTTGAAATTTTATATTCTGGAGAAAAGGGTTGATTTCTGGAAGAGTGTTGATGAGGGATAGAAAGGTGGAGATTCAAGGTTTTTATGTTTAAATGTTAATATTCTTTTTACTTGTATACAGCTATATTTGTTTATAGCTAGTTTATAGCTATTTCAGTTACAGAAATAACATATAAAATATTTAATCTGAATAAATTAATATATTATTGAAGTAAAAAGCTATGTCAATGTGTCTTAGGTTGAGCTATTATTTTATTTGTAGTGCCCTTCCTTTGACCCAGTTGATACTTCTTAGACACAATAAAACCAGTTCATTCTACCTATTTAATCCTCCCTTTCCTCCAGCTCCTTTAGTGGATTTTTTTTGGTCTCAATTTTCTGGCAGGTTTTTTCTTCTTTAGACATTCAGCCCAGTTCAGAGATTAGGGCTATTATTATTATTATTATTATTATTATTGTTATTGTTATACCATTCACATTATTGCTAAAATTATGCACATTTTGCTACTCTGTGGTTAGTGCTAATGAAGAGGAGGGTGAAGCAGATGATGATATTCCTCTTCTTCAAGATCATGTGGTTCTCATTTACGCAGCCAAGTCCTCCATTGCCCCATATCCTCAATAGACCATCCAGATAGGAGAAATCTAGTCTTGAAGTTTTCCTGCATTATTCATAGCATCAAGTGGTTGGTTGTTCAGATTGTAATTTTCTATAATCAGTTTTCTGGGTCCTACATATCCAAAGGATTTTTAATCATTAAATACAAGGTTATACATGGGCTCATCTCTCAGAGGAATGTTAAACCTCATTAACTTATTTAAATTCCCTTAGAAGCAATTTGACCTATGAACAGGATTAAGCATTTCTTCATTTATCAGCATATATTACAAACACTTTTTTATTGTTTTCTCTTGAGTAGTAACCCCTTCTCTCACTGCGCTTTTCCAAAATAGGAAGGTGCTCTCGCTGCCTTGCCTTTCTCCATTAGGTTTATGAAATGCCAGAGTGCTGCCACTGCCGGTCCAAAGCTGTGTGAGGATCTCCATATTTCCTTTGCAGCTCTAACTGTATGGTGTGTTACTTGTAGAGCATTTAAGTGTGACTGTTGAACTCTTGAACTCAAGAGAGACACCATTTTTTCCCCTTGTGAAAGGAGCTGGCTGGAATATGAATGCAATGCTTAGCCTGAGGGTGAGTTTGCTTTCTTTGCTGTAGCACTGGTTCTGGATTTCTGAACCTGGGTGCCAATAACTGAGGGAGAACCATTCTTACTGACCATCCATGGCTCATTGCAGTGAAGCTATTGGAAACATCAGCAGTCACAATCAAAAAAATCATCAATGGACAGCTTGTGGTCCTTCCTTGCTGACTTGCACTTATTCCCATTGATGCTTTCTCATTTCTTCCTTGGTCACTTGATTTTTACTTTACAGACTACATCTGACATCCACTTCTCCTTGAGTTCCTTTCCAGCTTCTCTTGGGCAACCCCAGCTTTGACCCTGACAGCTGCATGCAAGACTGCTCAGCTCTGCTAAAGGGTAACGCACACAGGAGAGGAATATGTGAAGCTTCCAAAAAAGGCATGATCCCACTTGACACAAGCTCTTCTGTCAGAGAAGTGTTTCCCATATTTGATTTCAAATGGGAAGGTATCCTCAAATACAGCACAGCTGTTGTATATGTTACCATTAAAATCTCATATGACATTTGACAGGCCTCAGTACCACCAAGCATCTGCTGTAGAGTAACACCACAAAAAATTGCAGTCAGTTTTCCTGCAGTTGCAGAAATCCAGCTGTTTAAGACAAACAGCTCTCAGCTAAAATCTACCATCTCTCTGGCAGGAGCATCTGAAGTAATATGTACTTATTTTTCAACTGCTCCAATTTAGAGCCGGCAGTGTTTATGTGGCTGTGCTGGTCTCTTCTCAGGTGGCCATGTGCTCTACATGCTGGAGGCAACTGAGGCACTGGGGTGATGCCTTCTGCAACTTCTGCAAGGGACTGCTGGTAACTTGGAGAGAAAGAGCCATACGTTTTAAACAGCTGCTGCAGCTGGAGCCTCTAGAACTTCCAGCATGCAGTTTATAATTGGGATTTATGAAAGTAGGAGTCAGAGGCCAGTATTCATTCAAACCACTAATGTCATTCTTATCTTGTGGTTTTAGGATTATTACAGATTAGTGCATGTGACATATTGAATAAAGTGTAAATATTTTCAACTCAAATTTCACCTTCCCATTATATATATTATTGGATGCCTTGGCTATTTTAATATTTTTTTTGTTTAAGCTTCTGAAGTCATCACCGTAGTCTTTAAACGAGTTGTCTTTTCAGGCACATAAAAATGCATATGCATGTATATGCACAATAAAAATGTATAAATATATAGAGCATTATCTGTACATAAAGGCAGTTAAAAATACTTGGTTAAAACATAAATGACACTGTAACTTGACTGCAGAAGTAGAGCAACAGGCTTCTTGGAATACTTGTAATTCTTTTTGCCCAGTGAAGATTATGTAAAATTGCGTTTCAGGGACTGATGGCAGAGTGATTAGCAGCAAAGTACACTGTAGTGGGAGGTCATAGAGGTTGAGTCCCCTCCCAGAAATCACTCAGTCTTGAAGGAAGTCTAAATGAGTAGAGCGCTAATGCTTCAAAATCTCTTGGCTGGCCACCTGTCTGGGAAAGGGTAAGAACTGGTACTTGTCTGATACTGGCTTGAAAATGGAATTGAGAGCCCAGTGTGATGCCCTTAAAAGAAGGGCAAAATAAATGTTGAATCGAGGGCAAGGCAGAATTAAATTTATTTGCCTAAAATTCCACTTCCTTTAAAATAAATTTTGGTTATGGAAAAAGTAAGATAGTAGTGGGAATTGATTAAGACAACAACAACAAGCAGCAAACACCCACACATCTTTAAAGCAAAGGAATCAAAAGGAAAGGAATGCTCACAGCAGATAGCAGAGTCTTGCAGTCCGCAGCATGTGGCAGTGGCTGGTTGTAGCACCTACTTTGGCTTGGCTCCCAGTGAAATCCCTCATGGTCTGGCTACATCAGAAGCACAGCACCAGAGCAAATCCCTTGAAGTGCTTCTAGTGAGGTCACTCAAAGAGCAGTGGGCTTAGATATAGAAACATGTGCTAGAGGAAAATAACCTCAAGAGTCATGCAACAGGGTTTTTGAACTATACCTATGAGATTTAGGGCGACAAATCTCATGGATCTTTAATCTCTCATTTGCAGTTGTCTTGGCAGCCTCAGTAAACATGTCTGTTTCCCTTGCTAGAGAAGAGTTCCGAAGGCAGAGCAAAATAAAAATGCTCCTGACAGCACACTTTCAGAGACACACACAATGCACCACCTCCCTGCACCTACTCAGCTAGTTCACTGGAAACAAAAGAAAAATACAAAATTAAAACTAATGTAGCAATATTCCACCAGGGGTGGATTAGAGAGGATGGGATGACTGTGCGTGATGTGGAACTCAAGTAATGCCTTGCTGCTTTCAGAAGGAGGCATCTTGATTGTGTTTCTTTTCTCCCAGTTTTGGGGTCCTACCCTTACACTAGATCTAACCTCAGCAGTTCATTTTGGGACATGGTCTGACTCATTAAGATGGTAAAAAAACACTTCTGGGTTTTTAAAAGTAGTTTTTAGGTATTGCAACATGTCAAATTAGCTTGGAGGAAGGAGGGGAGACATTTACGGGTTGGACCAGATGGCCTCCAAAGGTCCCTTCCAACTTTTTAGATTCTGGCAGGAGATAATTTGATGCAGGGAATATGTTTGGTTGTAAGGATGTGAGGCAAAAATTATGAAGGGGAGGGGGAAGAGAAGGACTTTTCCATTCAGGAGCAGTGAACCAATATTTGAGCTTCTCCTGTTTTCTGAAATGGTACTTAACGAAAATGTGTATCTTCACACCTCCTTGTTCTTCCATTTCCTTGTCCTGGTTTGTATAACTGTCAGCTGAGACTGGAGGCTCTTTTTGCTCAGTCTGACTGTAAACTACCATGGTAACATGATTTGCTGTGGTTTTTGTTTTTTTTTTTTTAGTTGGTTGTTTGCTTTTTTGTTTGTTTGTTTTTTACTTTTTATTTGTTTATTTTGTTTTGTTTTGTTTTGTTTTGTTTTGTTTTGTTTGATTTTGTTTTGTTGGGTTGGAGGGTGTTATTCAAACTTGCCTTTTTTGGCCAGCAGCTGCCCTTTGAAAGAGATGATATTTTGGTACAGTATTATTTTAATCCATATTTATAACTATTATTTCCTCATAGCTTCTGCATCTCAGCATACAAAGAGAATAATTTGGTCTCTGAGCCTTTTCCGGTTTGCAGTGGTTGGCAAAGAGCTGACCTCTGTACATTGGCCATGTTCTCCTGGGTATTTGAATTGAATACAATTGAATTTCAAAGGTATTATGTTCATTTTCTTTTCCTCTCCCACCTTCAAAATTGTGCTGCCAGTGTCTTACCATAAATGCCTCCAGACTGGCAAGGTGACCTGCCTCACTTTCATCTAGTCACTTGAACCAAATGCCCTTTGCTGGATTTGACAACTATATGGTACTTGAGGAAAAGGCACACTGCATAATGCATGACACACTTTTAAGATCCGTCATCTCTCACATGCCCTAGAAACTTTGCTGATTTTCTGAGACCCTCTGGGATGTCTTTATTGCAGTGAGCAGTGAGGTTCTTTGTTTTCTGCATTTTCCTGCTCCATAGTGAGATATTTTAGGTACAGAATTAATAGCTACACTAAAAGCCTACCTGTCTAGTATCTGCCCAGCACTACTGTATGGAATGAAAACCATAATAGTGTGAATCAAGGCACATTTCTCTTGCCAACCCTCCCCAATCCTCCTCCTAGCCACCCCTTTTTAAAAGGTTAGAGAGGAGGTAACTCAGAAAGAAGTAATGGCTTCATCCTCTCCTTATATCCTTAAGGAATAAGGACTGTGGGATATGAAGGGGAACATCAACTGAGGTTCTCTTCTTATCCATGAACACAGGGCTATGTCTAACACTTTGGGTATATTCTTTTCCCACAAATGTACATTTCTATATTCATAGAGGTAAGAGCAAAGCATCAGTAGTCCACCAAGTCTTCCCTAGAGATTATATTAGTGGTCATGTGCTGCTGTATCCCATCCCCTTGCCTTCCTTTTTGCCCCTCCTTTCAGGCTAGTATGCTAAAATCAGAGACAAGGTGATGTGAACTGCTGCTTCCTATAGAAAAAAAGAATAAAAAGAAAAGTTCCCTGGAGTATGAATGAGTACAAGTTAGGTAGCCAGTGGCCTGAGACAGCATGCACAGCATGAAATACTTTTTTCAAGTATACATACAACTGTTTTTACCATACCTTTTATAACAGTGATGTCTGTAAAGGCTTGCAAAAACATTAAGAGCTGACTAGAAGAAAAAGCAAATTCTCATTTCTCCTCCCTTCTCAGTCACCTAGAGGACTGCGTGAATAGTGTTGAAACTCTTACGATAATAACAAAATGGGAACAATGTGTAAACCCAAATATAGTTACATTGAAAACATACTTTTTTAACAGAACGAAAAGCATCTATTTGTACAGTTACCTGCATACCATCACTTAGCACTGTTGTGCGTTTCATTAATGTGACTTTTTACACAAATATTCCACACAAAGCCATGATCACGTCAATAACTCAGGAGTTGAACTGTGTATCATGGCAGCAAAGAGTGATACGGAGCAGATGGACTCTCAGATGTTCCCTGAGCCATAAGTCCTGCCTGGGTATATTTGTACCAAAGAGCTCATTAGCGATAGGTGACGGGTATAAGATGCAGACAGTCGGGGTTACATGAGAGGAAAGTGAAATGTCTGAGAACAGAGAGGTGGAGAAAGCACTCTCCATAGGGGTGCAACCAAAACATCCTTGTTAAATATTTATACTTCCTAAAGGTGAATCCATACAGCAGTGGAAAAGTGACTGCTGTATGCCCAGCTTTGCAGCCAACAGCTCTCTCTGGCAAAAGCAGCTGATGATTGCAGTGGGAGCCGTGTGAGCTTCTAAATATAAGCCTGTGGAAATGTTTGGATGTATGAGGGGAGAGTCAGGAGGAAGCCCATGAGACTGAATCCTTGCTGAAGTTATTGTCCGTACAAACCAGTTCAAAATGAGCCCAATTACACCCCCAGGTAGCAGTCAGGCCTCCCAGTAGCTGCAGTGTCTGATTGCATAAGCATGAGTGGCTAGAGAAACTGTTAATGGGAGCACAGTCGGTACTGAAGGGGAAAATTTTGATTCAAATGTACAAATAAAGTTTAAACAAAAGATTAATAAAGGAGGATTATTAATGGGGTAAAATTAATCTACAAAATGGAACAAAAAGCCACCAACGTGCACAAGAGCTGCAATAGCTCTTATATGTGCTCATTTGTTGCTATAGGAATGGCTATATATCAGAACATGCTAGTAGCAGACAAGTAATTGTCTCCTGCCATAAGCTAATGCATTTACAATAAGTAAAAGCTGGAGATTTTGTAGTTGTCTGTTTTTAAATTACTTTGTTCTGTTCCAGTCAGTCAATGAATAATGTGTGCTGTTTGAGGGAAGATGTACTGAATACAATGGAATAAAGGTAAACCACAAATCATGAAAGCAACAGCTCAGATTCCTAGTATAAATTCCACTTCTATCTTCAGGGCTGGGAATTTTGTCAGGTAGGCATGTCCCAACACCTCCTCTACTTACCCAAAGGAACCACAAGGACAGACCCATGAGGGGAATGGACTGTGTGATTCCTAACCAGTTCCAGCAGATTCCCTACTTCCAGAATATTAGGCAAATTCAGTTATGTTATGGTGTCTTAAAACTTTGTTAATGAATATTTAGATGAGGAGTAACTTATGCTGCTAACAAGTGTATTTCTGTAATGAAAAATAACAACTGAAAGGATTTTTTAATCTGGCATAAGTGCTAATTTGATTTTGCACCTAATTTTTAGGTATAATGCTGGTTTGATCTGGAAAAAGCTTGCTGGTAACAGGATAAAGGTGTTTTGAGCAACTCAGAGCACTTCCTAGAAATCTCTGTAAACATAACTTCAGGGGGTATTCAGCCTTCTTAGAAATTACATCAGAGCTCTGATGAATTAACATTTGTCTTTTGCTCTGACAGAAAGACTTGTAAATGGTATTCGGAAGAATGATAAGGGTAATAGAAGTAGGTCAGCTTGGCAAACAAATAGCCTGACTTACCCACAGGCCTTGATTTGCTGGCACTTTGAGACTCCTGGCCAGCTATGTACCAAATTTGCTCATCCCATATCATATTTAATCCATACCATTTTTTGTGGCTTGTCAAAGATTTATTTGATATACTGTGCGTACAAAAACTAATATTCCAGTGCTGAATTTTTTTAGTAGCTAGTTTAACTTGATTCACTGTGACATTCCCATGTGTAATGACATCTTAGCTACCGGTTTCGCATCATTAATTATGATATTGCTCTGTACTGTGACAAGAGGCCTAAATTAAAACTCGTTTTAAAATATATAAACTGACATTTTTGCAGGGTCATTTATTTCATGAAGTAATAGATATTGCAGGCATGAAGGAAATATCACTCCTAATTCTATGTTTTCCTAACAATCTTTATGGAGCAATAGCTGTTGGATAAACAGAAACAAAATTGATGTGAAGACCTTTTTTCTTTTTCCCGTTCACCCCAAGCCAATGTTTCAAAAGCATCAAGAGCTGTGAAAAGATTTTATATCTTTCATTGAAGAATTCTACTGAATGTGACCTTATATTATCCACTTAAGCATATGGCTATGAAGGGTGTTCCAAAAGTCTTTCAACAGGAATTTAAGCAGACATAGGCTTAGGAATTTAATCTAAATTGTTTAGGATTAACTAAAAAAATAATCATGATCATTTTATCCAGTGAATAATGGATTTCCTTAATCTGATTTGAAAACTGGATGCAGCAGCAGTACTTGCTGTATTTTGGCAAAAAAACAAAAACAGACTGTAAGAAAAAGTGATCTGATTGTGTGATTTTACGTTTTCTATGTTGATTTCCCAGTTAACTATGTTACTTTGGGCGCACACTTGAGAGAAATGATGATTTCTTGCTTGCTTTGCATGTCAGCATTGCAGGTATCTAACAGCTCTTTGCTCCTTTTCTGCAATGAGACACGCATTTGGTTTGTTAGCAGATGGTCTTTTTTTTCTCTCCAGTGCTAATCAAACTTTGATACATTTGGATTTGCACAAGGGAAAAGCTGACAAGGCTGACTGAGCGCATCTGCTTGGCTGTTTCTTACAGTTCCTGAGAAATGACTCAATATTCACTTAAGGCTGAAATGCTGGAATTGGAGAGTCAATGTGGTGGCAAAAGCTTCATTTTCTGTAATCAACTAGGGCAGAGCGGTTGCTCACGCATCTCCAAATAGCATTCAGGTTGACAGCACCAACTCCTTTTAATTGATGAATTGCAACATTTCTGTTTAGCAGCATGTGAGCAACATCCTGTTTGTGAAAAACCCGAGTAACCAGGGAATTCCACTTGGCTGTTCTGAAGTGAGTCATTTTATAAACAAGGCAATCTCAAGCCTTGTTCTTCAAACCATATTTTGATATGCATGGAGGTTCTGCATGTAGAGAGCTTTCAGAATTGAGGGTCGAATAAATTCCTGATATTGGAATTGATAGAGCAAGAATGGGCAGAAAGGGTCGTCCTGTAGTGAATAAATACTGGGTTGTTTCTGTTTTGTTGGGGATTTTTTTTTGTTGTTTCTTGGTTTTGTTTGTTGTTTTTTGTTTGGTTTTGTTTTTTAAACTTCTCCTGGAAGGCAAAAAAAAAAGTATCTTAACTTTCTGCTAGGGTCTCTGTGGTGCCCGTGTCAGTAACATATGATACCTGAGCTGAGACCAGTAGCTTTATTTTTTTGCTGGTTAGACTCCTCACTGCATCCTAATATTGTGCTTACTGGTTACTTATACTGTGAAAAACCAACCTCTTATCTTTGCACATTTTTTCCTTTCTACCCTGCGTATCAACATGTGAGAGACAATATATACTGTATATACTGTAAGAATTTATACTTGGTGTACAGAAAGCTGTTCTGCAGCTCTAGCTTTTCACTTGTGGAAATAGAAATTCAGACTCATCTGTGATAAAATGACATGAATGATCTCTTTGGGGGCCATGTTCTCACATAGCACTACTTGACAGAAATGCACATCCTACCACAGAGAAAGGTCAAAACAGCGATAGGGAAGTTCAGTTCAGCTGAGCATTGAAAAACAGTTTGAGAACACAGTGATGAAAACTGTTCCCTTAGTCCCTGCAGGGCATCCATCATTTGGGGCTTCCTTAGCATATCTTTTATGACTGTTCCAGAAAAGAGGCTTGTAGGACAACACATGTTTATAAATACCACCTATTCTTTTGTTAACTAAAGGCTCTCATACGATTTCCAAGAGAGTTTCTGGCTCATTTTAACCTCTAGATTCTGGCCTACAAGTGAGTAGCTCTGCTTGTTTATGACCAGGAAATGTTTTAATACTCTAATGATTAGAGAGAACATACAAAGAATCTGAACAGAAGAGGTAAAAAATGAAAAGAGTGAAGGAGATGATAAAAGATGGCATCTGAGTGTACAATGGATATAAAGGGTCTCCTATTTCCGGTGAAAGGAACTCCAGTAATTCATTTGCTTCATAATGGGCCCATAAATATTTCAGTGTGTTCAAACTGATCTCTCTAAATCAACAATTTAAAAATTAATTTATATGGGCAACACCAGATAATAAAATTTTTATTTTTCAGTCATGGAATTTAACTGGATAAAGCTGGAGTGTACCGTTGGAATTAAGAAAGTGGAGTTTGGGTGATATACTTGGTGTCCTTTGTTCCTTCTTAATTTATGTTCCCTGTGAATAGATAACTCCAAACAACTATGTGAAAAAGAGGATGTATTTTGCAAGACAGAAAAAATTCGATGAGTAGCATGAGAATATTGCAAATCATTCTTGAAAAGACAATGGTAAAGAAGGATGGTACCAGGCCTGGCTTGGGGTGCTTCTCTGTAGACCACGCTTACACAAATCTTGAACCTGCAGTTTTACCTGAAGTTTCTAGAATATGAGAGAAGGCAAGGAAGACTGATTTTTGAGACAGTTTTTGGTTTCCTTGTTTAACTGTCTTTTCAGAGACAGATGAGAGGAGCATTTAGTTGCTTTGAGTTGTGGTTAGGTTAAAAAAAAAACAGACAACATTGGCAGAACTCACCAACTGCCATTGGCTTCGGCACATCATCTTGCTGCTTTCTGGGGTTATTACTTCAAGTCAGCTGTGCCACAATGTTTTCCTTTACCTTAGAAAATACTAATACTACATATCCCATTTACTAACAATAGAGTTAATTTTTTTGTTTGTTTGAGACGGTTCATTTTGTCTTTTTAATTTCAGTGCAACATTCACAGTTCCAATCATTACTTGAAAAATTTTGATCCACTTTTATTCATCCCAATTCTTATTTCTGTGTAGTCATATTACAGGTTAGTATTATTGGTATATTCTATATATTTTGATTCATCAAGATGGCCACATTTGTACTGATAAATGATAACAAAAATTGGTAAATTTTTAATAAGGCATTTTATTCACTTTCAATATTAAGCCCTCCCAACAATCTAAAATTAATTTATGGTACTGTTTTTTTTGTTTGTTTTCATTTTTTTTTGTTGTTTGTTTTTGATTTAGATTTTGGTTTTTTTGTTTGGTTGGGTTTTTTTGGTGGTTTTCTTTTTTTGTTTTGTTTTTATTTGATAGAGAATGATTCTGCAACAGCTTAAAACAGATAAGATGTTCTTCACTTCTTAATGTACACACATTTCAGTATAATATATATTATATTGAATATATATAATATATATTTATTTGACTGATACAGTTTATCTTATACTCCAATGTTTAATTTTTACTTGAAGTGGTATAGAGAAAATCAGTTAAACAGAGACTGTTTCAGACAATGTATTTTCTCTGTTGGACAGGGATACCATTACTTAAGATGGGATTTTTTGGAAGACAGTGTAGTTTAATCCCTCACCACTCATCAGAGATTCAGGAATTCTGTATCTGCAAGGGAGAATAATCCTTTCTGTACATTGTAATTGTGATGTTTTTCTTTTTTGACTTACAACAAGTAACTTTTTCATGTAATGTCGTGATAAAATAGAACTTTCCTTACAGTGATTGTACATACTTCTGGATCTAAAGCTGCTGGATTTGGGTTATGGGATAGCCCAATGTTATCAGTGAAAAAAAAAAAAAGAAAGAATTTTGCTTTTTTTGCTAGCATGGAATATAAAAAATGAAGTTAAGAGACAGAGGTGAAGCAGCTGCATTATCTAGAACCTATGGCAAGCCACAGTCCCTTGATGCTTGAGTTCAAGCATTTCATCATTTGGCTGTTATACATCAATGGTGACACATCACTTTCCATGATAAACTATTTTTTTAATATAAACCATAATATCTGAGTCGGGTTGTCAGATATAAGGTAATTTTATGGTACACCAATATCTCTCCTTCCTTACAAATGTCCAGATTGATCCATAGTTCCACAGTAGGAATTGGAAAGTTCTCAGATCAAAAAATAATTAGAGTTTGATCAAAGTTTACTTTTCTATTTGAAGTAGAGCTGACAATGGCAAGTTTTGTCGCATCACTGTAGAATTGTGCTGTACACTGAGATTCCCTTACATTATCACAGAATCATAGAATGGTTTATGTAGGAAGGACTCTTAAAGATGAAGTAAAACCGATGTTACTTCTCAGGGCATTAGTTACAGATAATGAAATTATGCATCACTGGTTCTCTCTGCAATTGCAGTTCTGGAGATCTTCTTTAGCTCAGACTCAGCTCATGTGCAGGGATGTCCTTTGTGTTGTCTAAACAGTTATTGTTTAACCTCAGAGGTGATTGCCCATTAGGGCCTGGGAAATAGTTTAGCTTTCTTTTAGTCTTTTTGCACACAAAAATGTAGGAAGAACCACGAGGGTTCAAAACGTGCAGGTGGATTTCTTACGAGTAGTAGTAAAATATGCAGTAAGTGTGACCAAATAGTGAAAAAAATATGTCTGACATCTAAGGGGTGTGATTTTTGAACAGTGAAGGAGAAACGAGATGGAAGAAGGAAGTGTATCCAGCCTCCTCCTTTACAACAGCTTTACATGGATGCTTTGTGCTGCACAACCTTATGCAGTAAATACAGGGTAGAACTGCAAAGCAAATCCTTTTGTAAGACTTTATGATTGCTTTTACTATGGGTTGGTAGAGTTTTTCTTGGTTAACTTCATATTTGGACCATAGTTTTCCACATTTGTAAGGGCTTATGAAAACATTAAGGGCTGACTAGAAGAAAAAACATAGGACATTCTCCTTTTTCCTTCCTCTCAGTAGTCTACAAGACTGCAAGAGTAGTTCCTAGGCTGACGTCCTTATGCTCTGCTACAGGGGTGGAAAACACAAAATTACCTGTGACCTTTCCTGCCATATTCCTGTAGCAAATGTCTGCTCGTGCTCTATGATAAATTTTATGGGTTTTTTTTGGGTGATGTAAAGTGTTATGGAGATGAAACAGGTTCTCCATAGTCTCCAAGTACTAAAGATCAATGCCATGCCTGTGATTTGGAGCACTGAGCTTAATGTGTCAGGTTCTTCTTTCATGTTCCTTTGATTTGGATTAATGAACATCATAAAAATAGAAGGGGTAAACATAGATATACATTGGTATACATAGTTCAGACACAAATCTGCTACAGAAACTGTTGGTTTATAAAGTTCCTCTATAAAGAGAAGAAAGATTTGGGACATACATTTTTGAGTGCTTAGCTTTAAATAATGTTGCTGAGGCTTTTGAAATGTAACATTAAACCTATTATGTGCTGCTTGGTCAGGTTTTAGTAGCTGAAGATCTCCTCAGCTCACAATTAATATGTAAGCTGGAAAGGAATGGATTCAGAGTCATCTGCACTGTCACAGATTTTCCTCACAATTCCAGCTGATGCCAACATCTGAAAAAAAGATACCTACTTGCTTCTCACCCATTGGGACACTTTGGGACAATAACGTGGTTTGTGTATGTCCATTATTCAGACACATATATTTGACATATTCATAAACTCTACATATCTGTACATAGAAACTCATATTCTAGATGTGGCCAAGGTGGTAGTTAAAATGCAGTCCAGATTCATACCTCTTGTAAGAACATATCACATGCAAGCACTTCAGTGCTAAAATTCTTCTGCAGAGTCTGACAGAGTATTAGGAAAACTTTAGAGGATGTTCTGAGATAGGATAAGAAGAACAAGCGAGCTGCCCTTACTTACTCAGAGCTTTTCAAAGACACTGGCCTAATAGTCTGAAGACCCATGTTTCTTCTTGGAAATGGAGACCATATGCTTTGTTTATGAAGACATTATGAGACCATATTTGTTAGAATCCAATTACCTATACAACAATAGTTTTCTGAATGCAAGGTGCAGCAGTCTTAAAAGACATGGAGATAACTCATATACCCTCAGGTTAGCTAAAGAAACAGAATGATCATAAAAAGAACTAGCTTTAAAAATTGCCTTTGTAAGTCTCTGTAAAGAAATTATGTTTCCTCCATTTAACAGATGAGGGGAACTGACATGAAGGAAATGCTAAAGTACCTATCTCTAAGCAGCTTTCTGAGCTTATCTTTCAAGAGCTTAGATGGTAATTGACTGAAAATCTATAGCACTGTTTTCTGTTGAAGTACACTTCCTGGTCACGTTCCTACACCATAATCACAGGACCATCCTATCTTACTAAAAACTCAGATGTCTCCATATCTGCAATTACTTAACACAGCCTGACTAATCCTGAGGCATATGGAGCCAAAAGAGAAGTAATTATAAAGATCAAAAAGAAAACCTTTGTGAAGAGTAAATCAGCATGTGCTACTAAGACCTCTGGTATTTGAATAGAACCTTAGATCAGAATTTTGGAGATTGTGTAAGAAACATCCAGGAAGATAAAGGCAAGATCTGTTGTCCATTCAGTTTTTTGTGTCAAATATTTTTTCAAGTCAGCACGAAGAGAAAAATCTCTGAAACATCAGCCTATCAATCAAACTATTACTTTGAGGATCAGGAAAATATTGCCTTATCTGGACTATGGCAGCATATCTGTGTTATTGTTCTTGATATTATATTAGAAGCTATGCGGAAGGATAAAAGTGGTCTTGTGAAAGGAGCAGGGATAGGATCTGCTCAATGAGCTTGTTTCTCACAGTAACGCCTTTCATGAATTTGGAAAAAGGGAAGTATAAATTATCACTAGTATAGTGTAAGTGGATTTATAAAAAACATTTTGAGTTTATAAAAAAAACTTCGAGGAACATGCTACAACTAAAACCACAATGAATATGTTTATCATAATGAATATGCAATCAGCAGCTGAAATGGGAGTTCAGGAGTACTGTTCGGAATGTTTTAAAGCATTGGTGTCACATAAAAATATATGTATCTTTCCAAATTAATCTTTTGTTCCAATATGCTGCTTTGAAGTGCTGGGGACTGTGGGAAAAGGCAGCAATTGTGTATGACTGGCAAGATAATCTACTATTGCCCAGAGGCAGAGTGTGAAGGAAGACTAGATCTGAAAAACAACAACTAAGAGCTCAATAGCAATAAGGATCAGCTCCCTAAAGCACTTTTTCTTACCTCCTTTCATATAAGTGATTGGGGCAGTGGGATGGCTTCCCTCTGGTAACCAGAGTTTCTACATCCTAGAAACTTCACAGCTCTTAAAGCAATGAAGCTGGAATTCAAACAAAGGCTCTCATCTAGGCTTATGCACGCAAAAACACGATGGTTTCATGGACCACCTGGAGCCCAGATTGGATGTCCCCCACTTTTAATTTCTTACTCTAATTTTATTCAATTTGTACTTTGGGACATTTTCATGTCTCAAGCTGGACATCCATAAAAGAATGTGCTGTTACTGACCACATGGGAAAAACCCAGAATAAGTGACCTCCCTATCTGGTCCATTATAAATACAAAAATGGTATCCAGACTTTCTTCATGCTGTCTCACCTTGGGATTGCCACCTTTACCTGTAATACCTTTATTTCCTGTCTCGGTACGTCTATGTAATGGTAGGGTAAAAATCATGTAGGTAAAAGCCGCCAACAATTTGTGATGTTGGTATTGTGCAAAACTGAGGAGAAAAAGCCCTCCTTTTGTCACATGGTTAAAGACTGGTAAGTTAGTAGAGGATGGATTTTTCAACCAGAGAAAAGCGTAGCTAGGGATGTGTTAGCTTAGTGTGGGAGAGGCATCTGGGAACACTTCTAAACTCCAGATTTGGAAGGTGTTTCAACTACAGTAAACTTCAAAAACTGCCTGAAGTGCTCCAGCATGTGTTTTTGCTTATCCACTGGCAGAATTTTCATCTTGCCCTTCAAATGGATGTCTTTTGTCCATGACTTGCTCTGCCCTTGGCAGCAATAGTGCTGCACGAGGAAGAATAGTGAGGAGCTGCATTTGAATACTGCAGGATCTAAAACCCCTGCTGTCTGGGCCATTTCCCCCATGATAATGTGTAACTCTGCTTGTACTTTCCAAGGCCATTCTGCATTTTATGTACCATTCCTATACACACCTTTTCATAAAAAGAGTTTCTCGCTGTACAGGACCAACTTACTTTAGATTGAAAATTTGATTACCTCTCTGCAGCTATTAGAGGCCACTCAGAGCACGACTTTTAAGAAGAGCAATGACAGGATGATTCTTTTGGCAGCAATTTTAGGTGATTCCACTCACTTGCCTACTGGTTTGAATTTGTGCTTTTGAGGAGGTTTGACCCTGGCTAAATGCCAGGCACCTACGACGTCTACTCTCTCTACTCTCTCTTGCCGCAGCTGTGCAGAGGAGAAGAAAAAAACTAACACAAACACACTGGACTCATGAGTTGAGATAGGGAGTTGATGGGGAAATGCACAGAAGAAAAGGGCAAACAGGCTTCAAACTTAAAGTTGCAAAGTGATTTATTAACCTAACAGAGCTGGAGGATAAATCAGAGGTGAAAATAAGCTCTTAAGACACCATTTCTTCACTCATCCCCCTTCCCTCTTAAGGCACTGTTTCTCGGCTCACCCCCCCCCCCCCCCAACCAACAGCTCTGGGGCAGGGGCAGAGTATGGGGGTTTCCTTTGGTCAGGGTCAGTCCACCAGGGAGAAGAGTCCTCTACTTAGCCATGGGGGTCCCTCCCACGAGAGACAGTCCTCTGCGAACTTCTTTGGCGTGGGTCCAATCTCACAGGCAGCAGTCAGCCAGAATCTGCTACAACACGAGCTTTTTGTCCATAGGATGCAGACTTCCAAGCCGAGGCCAGGCTGTTTCCATCCTGGGAGCAAGGCCTCTCTCTCTCCTACAAGGCTTTTGCAACTCTCAGTCTCTGGGACTCCCACTGGATCACAGCTTCCTGCAGGCATCCACCTGCTCCTCTGGTGTGGGCACCTCCTCACAGGCTGGGGGGGTTCTCTGCATCCCCCTGGACTCCACGGGCTGCAGGGGGACCACCTGCTCCCCCCATGGTCTTCACCACGGCTGGCAGAGGGTTTTCAGCTCCAGCACCTGGAGCACCTCCTCCCCCACCTTCTCCACTGACCTTGGTGCCTCCATGTTGTTTTCCCTCACATATTTTCACCTCCTCCTCCTCCTCTGGCTAAAAAGAAGTGCGTGCTCACATTATCTTGATTTCTTCTTAAATATGTTATCACAGAGGTGTAACTAACATCTCTAATTGGCCCAGGTTTGGTCAGCAGCATGTCCATCATCTTCAGAGCCATCAGAGACTGGCTCTGCTGGACATGGTGGAGAAATTTCCAGAACCTTCACACAGGACACACAGGAGCCATCCTTGTACCCCATCCTACTCACTAGCAAAAACTCTGCCAAGCAAAACCAACACTCCACTTGGCTGCATGTGTGTATGACTTTGAGTACACATAAGGTGTTAATTTCAGCGAGATTTATCTAGTTTTTAAATATATGAAATGTTTGTATATATATATATATATTTTGTGCTGAAATCCTCCTTGATTCTCTGTAATGATTTTAACAGGATGCCAGGAAAGTGATTCCAACTTTCGATTCAAGAGAACATTTTAGCATTTGATAAACTCTGTGTACATGCGTAAGTGCTGGCATGAATAGGAATGAAAGCAAGTGGATTCATGGAATAGAAATATGCAAGAACATGGCACCAGTGTGACTGGTACTACGTGTGGTTATTTTGCTACACGTGGCAAATTTGGTGTGCTTTGCTGTTGCTACAGAAGGAAATGCTGCCCTACTGATGGATTTGAATGTGTAATGATGTTCGGGGCTGGGCTTTAACTGATTCAGATGAGTAACTTGGTAACATGTTTTTTATCTTCAAACTCTACATTTATGTGTTCCTTCTTTTTTTTCTCTCTCTTTTTTTTGCTCTTCCCCCCGCCTTTTTTTTTTAAATTCCTGCAAGTGTTCAAATTCTGTTCCTCCATATTTCTTGATAATATGTGCTTCTAAGTATCTCTCTGAGCTATGAATTAATTTTGATAATGGCATTTATATCTCTGTACCTTCAGGTTTCTTTCACTGTTCTTATGAAAAGTCTTTTCTTGGTAATCAGATTTGTACAAATTCATGACATCGAATGTCTGTATTTTAAACATTTTTATTAATGTGATTTTATCTAAGAGATTTTTGCATGCTTATGTTAAAGGAGGGCTTTGAAGAAAAATTAGCATTTTATTTTATTCATATAATTTCTCCTGGTTTTAACCTGAACTGTTTTGAGGAATTTTACTTAAAAGTGTCTATAGCTTAATACATAGGACACACCTGTCTCAGCCTGGTACTGCAGAGTTTATTGAATGGAGAGGTGGAAACACCAGAGGCTGGTGACTTAGTTTATTGTAAAGAGGAAGCTTAACGGTGTAAGGTACTTTTTAGTCCTTGTTTCAGTAGCTGTGCTCCACCAAGCTTCTGGACTGTTGTTCTAAGCTAAATGCAAAGTAGTATCCAGTGCATTTTCCTTTTTTACAAGCTGAGAACAAGGGTTCGAGCTGCAAGCTGTCATCTATCTGGGGGCAGCAGCAGCAAAGGTTGCCTTTGTAACTGTGTTTTGGTTAGAGCTTCTAGAAACTCTTTGGGCTTGGTTTGATTTACTGTTTTTTCTCTGTTTCTCTGTGTAAAGGTTCTTTGAGATGAATGAGAAGGCCCTTAGGAACACCTTCTCTGCAAGGGGCATTACTGCTGAGTTCACTGCTGGCTGAAGGTATGTACAGCTGAGCTAAGCTAATGGCTCTTCACCGCCAAAGGGACAACCCCACTCCCTCCCAGTGACAATGACAACTCTTCTCTGAATCAGTTCAGTTTGCTGTCTCAATAGGACAGGGTTTCCTTTTCCTTAGGGAAAATGAGTTTTCTGCTGCTTTAGTTAATGGGATTAATTTGGCAATGGGCAGTATGTTCAATGTGGGCATGAAATGTCATGGCAGGCAGCAGCACATGATCCAGGGAAGGGTAGGATTCAGGTAATGTGTAAAGTTATGTCATGGAAAGCTGTCTGGGAAGCCATTGGTTTACAGCAGGAGGATACTGAGTCCTGAACAGGCTTACCAAATATAGTGCAGAGCTGACTAAAAGCTCTTCTACACCTTTCCTTGCTCAGTCTCCTGTGTAGTGGTAGAGCAAAAGAGAATCATTGTATGAAGTTATTTTTCTCAGGGCTGATTCAGAACAACCCATCGCCTTTAATTTCCTCTTTTTCACAGGAGAGTCCAACCTTGCTTTTTACACCCTCCTTCTCATAAAAACATGCCACTTTTAATCTCTTCTGTGGATTAGAACTTTGGTCATGGGGGTGTGATAAGGGTTGCAGTTTGCATATCCCTTGGGTCACAGAAACAGCAGTATTTTGTTTGTTTTTTTTTTAAACTGGAGTTTTATTATTTTCTTTCCTGTTTTCGAATGTACATTATTGGGCTTTATTGGTGTGACTTCAGTTCATACAGTGGGTATTACAAAACAACCTGAATCCCTGAAAATGCCTATAGAAATTAATTTTCTTATTGTATCTTATACTGCCTTTCAAAGGAGAATTCTCTGACCTAGGGAATGGCTCTTGGCAAAGAAACAAACTGTCCTATTTTGCTTCTCTGCTTTCCCTTCTTGTAGATATTTGAGAGAAATCAGGATTTTGAAAGAACTAGATGAATCTGAACTCTCCATGTCAGTAATTTTGCATCTTCATGGCTTTATTGCGCTTCACTGAACAAGTAAAGAACGTAAAATCAAAACAAGAAATCCAGTATTATCTATATATCCTATTACATTTTTCATCATAGCAAAAGCTGTCACGACTAGTGAGAGTTGATAGGAAGATACACTGCTGATTGTATTTCTCCTGTTTGTTGTTAGTATCTGCCTTCCAGTGGTACACAAATAACCTGATTGAAATTGCACAAAAGATAATTTGCCAAAATAAAAAAGCTTTCAAGGTGGAGTCCTTTATTTTCCTAAGGTCACAGAGCCATTCTTATTATCAAGCACACATTAAATAGAAAAGGATCTAATTAATGAAGTTGTCTATTGACCATTTTATCGTGCACAGTACTCATATCCCCTCTAAAGATAACTGGTGATGTCTGCCTTTATACTGCAAAACATCAGAGAAAGAATGTCATTAAACCAGTGTTTGTATAATTGTGAACCATATGAGTTAGAAACAGAAGGGCTGTTTGTACTGCACCTAGATCTTGCCAAAATTGAATTTTCCAATTGGATTTTTTTCCTTAGGGAGTATACTATGAACTGCTGAAATTTATACTGTGCTATTATAAGGAACATATTGTATCCATTTTCTTCTCTAATCAAGCTACTTTTAATTACCTGTGATCTAGGAAATTTACTTGATTCTCTAACTTATGTTCCTGTAATTGTAAGCAAGTGATTTTCTCTTTGATCATTACACCTTAAAAACAAGCACTTATCTTAATGTTGTCTCTTGATTTGATTTTTTTTTGTGATTTCTTTTTATTTGTCTCTAGTTCAGAGTCTTTACATTATGCATGGTAATGAATATCTAAGGACTCTTATCATTGCTGGAATATTAACTGGCCAATATGGGCCTTCCTGTCTGGTGCATCCCTGATGAGGTATGTGAACAGGAGCTTTTTGTAACGAGACTAGGACTTCTGTTTCAAGAAGTAATGCTAAACACAATTGCAGCAGGTTGTCAGCAGGTTTTCTGAGTGGTAGAGGAAGGAAAATAACAGGTTAAGAGCATGAGATCTTTTTCTCTCAGTAGTGAGGTGTTGCCCTTTCTTTATGTGGTTTGATTCTGTCAATCTTCTTGGGCAGTATTTATTGCTAGCCATTAAAAGGCATCTCCTTCCTCTGGTTTCCTCATTATGTCAAGTCCTACATATGTATAAATTACTGTCAATGCCATTTCTCACCAGAATTTCTTCTTCTTTCACTGTACTAATAATTTTACATAGACTTTCATTTCCCACTGACATTTCACTGGACGTCTCCTCAGTATATTTCCAACATTCTAACTTTTCCAGTTTCCTTCATAGTAATATCTCTATTCTCTTGTGTGTTAACATCTGTATTCTATCTAGCAGGAACTAAATGCATAAAATTAAGGTGGTCATTTCACACCTGTCACACCTGGTTGATTTAGTTCTGATTAGAAATAAGAAATCCACATGATTCTGATTTCATAAATGTTTGTGTCTTGACTGCAGTTTGTCAGTTTCTGAGGCTTATATGTCAACCAGGTTAAAATGCATATTTTTTTCCTTTACACA
The DNA here is from genome assembly GCA_036785705.1 of Acanthornis magna. Classification (NCBI taxonomy): domain Eukaryota; kingdom Metazoa; phylum Chordata; class Aves; order Passeriformes; family Acanthizidae; genus Acanthornis; species Acanthornis magna. The sequence continues at coordinate 2,203,530 of JAWUZG010000017.1, forward strand.
AAATTAACATTAAAGTTTTTCATTTTTTTTTCCCCCTTGTCTTACGTCTTGTCCATTCCTTTCCAGGAAAATTAAGTAAGTTGTAGCCTACTGATGTAATTTGCTTTTATATGTCTAGGAAGATTTTGTATCTGAAAAGAATAGTAATATCAGGTTTAGGATGCTCTGCAGTTTAAGGGATATTGTGAGAATGGGTCAGAACTGTTTGCTGTGCCAGTCTGCTTTTCTCATGCAGCTGGAAAATATCCTCTTGGCACGTGAAAGCCCCTAGGAATGTCTCAGCAGGAAGGCAACTGGAGAGGCTCAGCTTCATAGGCATCCTGGGGGCTGCTTAGCACATCAGAGTCGAATGTTACCTCTGACAGAGGGAAGCAACAGTAGTGCCACACACTAGAATCTCTGTTTTTTTCGCAGTCAGTGTTCCTGTGTCTCAATGCTGGCAAAGCTTCTTTTGATGGTAGTTTGATGGCACTTTGGGGCTGTGAGCTATGATAGTTTTAGTAGTTGCAAATCTGACTAATTTCATAAACACATGAAGGAAAGAATGGATACAGATGAAGGTCTAATGATGAACTATTCAGGCAATAGTTCAATTTATATGCTAAAGTAAGTTAAGTTAAATTAGATTTATTATTGCCCTCTATGTTATGCTTGTCATGGAAATGAAACCACAATTTTCTTAATGTCTCTAGTTATCTTACAAATAAGACATTAGAGGTAAAATAGAAGGAAGAAGGGGGAAATGGAAAACATTGTTTATAAATATATCGTCAGCTGTTTTCCAAGCAGAAAATTCTGCAAATTTCCACCATTAGTTCTATATTCTTTTGCAGAGTGAATGCTTGACAATTGCCTTATCCTAACTATACAGTCATCAACATGATTCTCCTGCTGATGAGTTTATAGCTCAGTTTATTGATACTGGAGACTGTTTTGGCAGGATAACATATCTCAGGCAGGACAGATTTGATAACGTTTGAGGAGCTAGATTTAATCAAGGTAACATCAGCTGTTTACAAACTAAGGTTTAAAGAAAATAGGAGAATTCTTTACCTTCACTATTCAGAGAGAGTGCATGGCAAATACTGTATGTATGCTGAATAGTCTATTCAGGTATTTTGGTAAATTCACTTGGATTTTATTTGCTAGAAAAAGGCATCAGAATCTGCAGAGAGGAGAATTTATTATGGATATTATTTACAGTGTATGGGTTGTCCAGTTCTATTAGTTTTTACTTTCATTTTATTACTGATGAACCTTTCAATCCTTTGCATGGTGAAGAGGGCTAATGTGCTCCGTTACACCAGAAAAATCTGACTGACTTTCATTTACAGATTGTCTTCAGATCTTACTAAAGCTCATGGAACTGCAAAATAAATGAGTAATAAGAGACCTGGAGACAATAGAAGCTACTATTTACTATGCTAGGAACTAGAATTTTAAAAATGGCCTAAAATGCTAATGTGTAAGACTGTACCCACTCTTAAGGTATTGTTTCCTGAGAGTCCAAGGACAAATTCTAAAGTGAGGGAGCTGGGCCTGTTCAGCCTTGAGAAGAGACAGTTGAGGAGAGACCTCATCAATGTCTAGAAGTATTTGAAGAGAGGGTGTCAAGAGGATAGAGCCAGGCACTCTTTGGTGGTGCCAAGAAATAGGACAAGGGACAATGGGAAGAAACTGATGCACAGGAATTTCCATGTGAATATGAGGAAGAACTTCTTTACTGTGTGGGTGACAATGCACTGGAACAGATTTTTTAGAGATGTTGTGGGGTGTCCCTCAGTGGAGGTATTCAAGAACTGTCTGGATGCAGTCCTATGCTCTAGGATGACCCTTCTTGAGCAAGGAGGATAAACCAAATGATCCACTGTGGTCCCTTCCGGCCTTGCCCATTCTGTGATTCTGTGAACCGAGATTCACAAACTGTGGCATTTGAAAGGCTGAGAAAAATAATTAGAAAATCCTGAATGCTGGGCTAAAAGCCAGAGAAAATGCAAAGTGCAAGAGTATGTCTCAAACCTCCCTTCTCTCCAGATGTCACAAACTCATCTGCTTTGAGGCATGCAGACTAAAAACCATTTTAAGACAGGTGCACTTTGCCGTTAGTTTTGAAAGAATGGAGCAGATCTTCCTTTTTTCCATCAAGGCAGAGTTAGGCAATACAACCATTCTGCCAAGTGACATGTTTTATCCAATGATCTGCAGGAAGTGCAGAAAGGAGAGTAGGAAAGGCTGTATAGTCCAGCAATTAGCACCCTTACTTTGTGGGGAGTGAGGATGAGGAATCTTTTCTACCAGTTCTGCTCTCACAATTGCTTATGGAGATTGTTCTGTAAGCATGAATCGGAATCTGGATTTCCTCATCCTATGTTGATGTCCCACTTGGTGTCCCAGCTATGAGAACATGCACTTGGTTTACTCATTCTTTTTTCTACTGGGGCTATTCCTCTTCCTTTTCCCCCCTGTTTTTCTTTTTTTTTTTCTTCTTTGTGAGAGACACAGTTCAAAATGAAAAATGAATTCACCTAGCTTAAACTGATAGGCTGGTGGCTGGTGGCTGGTGATAATAGATAATACCAAAGTATTATCTATTATCTACAAAGTATTAAAAATAAATATAAAAATAAAGCATTTTCTAATATGCCTGTTATTTTGATCTGTGTAAGGGACATACCAGATCAATCACCACATTCCACCCTGCCTGGCTCTAATTGCTGGCCATTTCCTGGCCCATGGCCACCATGGCCCTGATCCTCTGGCAGCCCTGTCCCACAGCTCCCCAGTCAGACCCTTCAAACCTGTCACCACAAGGGTTTAACTGGTGGAGCAACAGGTGGATATTTGAGCAGAAATCTCATCTGCAAAGTTGCAGGTAAGGTAGAAGAAAGGTTGCAGAAAGGTACAGCTGTGAGTGATGCATTGGTTGAGAGAGTTGTATTGGCTGAAAGACATCTTTAAAACTGCCAGGTGGAGTTATTTCCTAGATCTTTCATTGCTTAGGGAAACAAGGCTTTATCTACATTCTTTGAAAATGAGATGTTTTGGTAAAATCCTATTTGCATCATCAAGTTATCTTACTGGTTTCAGGAGGGTCCTGAGTATAGATCAGGCTTGAAGGCAAAAGAGCCTCAGTGAGTCCTGTTCCTGTAAAGTACAACATGTTATTTAATTTTTTAATTGACAACTGATTGTTTGGTATGTAGGATTTTTTTATATGTCGTGTTTGGCACATACAATGTTTCCAAGTCAGACTGTGAAAACACGAGTGAGCTGGTGTCCTTCTGTTCACCGAGTTTCCAGAAAGACACTAGTGAGTGTATTTGAAAATGCACCTCTGGCTTTCTGGGGTATGTACTCTTCTGTGTTCAACCTGTTCTGTATATTGTCACCTTGTTAGAGATGGTGTCTTTGTTTGCTTTAGTTTGTCCACTCACTTGCTCTACCTGCATCATTCAGCTCAGTCTGGTTTCTCTAGAGTGTCTAAAGAATTTTTGCTGATAGGATGACACTTAGGGATAATTAAGCACTTTACTGAATCTACAGCCTGACCCTTTTACTAGGATGTACATTGGATTAACTATCTCTTCTTAGTCTTTTTACATAATAATATTACTGGTAACTGCTACTCTGATTGTCGGAGTTCCTCAAGAGTTCAAGAAGCTGTCAATTTGTTTTATTTACAAAAATTTGTGCTTTTACCTATGAAAGAAAAAAGTAAGAGTGAGCAAGATGTTTTAAGCTGATACAGTAATTGTTAGAAGTTTTCTCTGGGCTTAATACTTCAAATAAAAGCATTTGAGTTGCAAAAAGTGAAAAATAACATGTAGGTCAACGTGCAAACAGCGAACACACATCTCAAAACAAGATTTTGTCAGTTCAATCAAGCTCAGACTGATGCAAAGAGTGAAATTGTCCAGCTTGAATGTTTCTTCTGCTTCTGAAACACATAGATTTCTAAATGTCAAAACGCATCTTTTTCATACTATTTTGACAGATAATTTCCCCATAACTGCAGTATTTCTGAGTGGGAATTTCATCCAGGTCACCATTCTTAAATACTGCCTGCTTGTTTTCCATTAAAAAAAAAAAAAAAAAAAAAAAAAGGGCTGCCTGCAAAATGATTTCTGGTGTAGTATTGCTATGGGATTTAATGGATTTAATTTTTTTTCTTTTTTTTCCATTGGTCAACTAAGCTAGCTTAGCTCAGTAAAGAGTTTTTATATCTTGCCAACATATCCTTTGCTGTGGCAATATAAAATAGAATTTGACATTGGGTTATTTTTTTGTAATTGGTTCAACCACTTTTTCTATAGTTCAACATCCTTTTTCAATGAATAATTTATCTGTTATAGGTCCCTCTGGGGTGAAAATTGTCCTTGATTTGTCTTTGTTGATACATTTGGAACCAAAATACATAATCTACTTCTAATGGCACCTGGTAGAATTTATATAATCTGGGAAACATTTTTATCTTTTTATGAGAAAAAAGTAAGTGTCACAGGTATTTCTTACTCATGTGCAAGTCAGCATAGACTTGCAGAAATAAATTACTTCTCATTTTCGGTAAACAGGAAAAATAAGAATATATCAGTGAGATTGCCCATTAAAAAAAGAGAAAGTCCAAGCAGTATATTATCACAAATATGCCTCCAGAAACAATTTTCCAGACCCTGCAGATGAAAAACTTGAGAGGACTGAGAAGATGCTCTTCAGCCACCTCTTTGCCTGGATACTTTGTGAATCTGTCATTGCTGATTTGCTTTCTGTAGAGCCTGTCAGGTTCTAACATCCCTGTTGCAGTGGGATCACACAACAAAAGACTCTAACCACCCCTTGCCAAATATTTTTGTGTTTCACAACTGCCTTTCTCTGTTTAAATTTTGGTTTTGCCAACCAGCTACCCAAACCCTGCTGAGGGCAAGCAAAACACCAACAATAACTAACCGGTCTGAGTCAGTCTCCTGTTCTGATGGCACTCACAGTTGATAAACAGGACCCTTATACCTAGGAGGACCAGTTTCTTTGGCAGAAGTGAGAGGGCTCAGCTGAAGAAACTTGTAAAAGTCTTTTGCTGACATGGAGTACCCAAGAAATTTACACTTTATTGCTGTATTTCAGAGACAGAGAAGCATTAGGTCAGTAATACATTGTTCTTATGCAATGTCATCTCCCTGCTCTATGTCATCCTTTGCAGTGCCATCTCCTTGCTCTGTTTCCCTGGTTTATACACCAAAACCTCTTATCTAGCTTCTTAGCTACAGCCTTGTACTGAGGACCAGTTTTCTGTTGTTTTTTAACACTATTCTCAATCTGATTTCATTATCTACCACTCCATTTTATGACATCTGTACTGTAGATCTCTACAACTGGACTCTATACCTATAACATATTGTTCATTTCACAGCACCAAGCTCTGTATTTTGGGAGTTCTCAAGTGCATGTTTTTCAGCTAAGTCCATCTTACAGAGTGTCCAGGCTGGCCAGTTTAAGCATTGCCAGCTATAGTGTTCTCAGCATTATTAGCCTTACTGTGAACTTTGGCACCATTTGTCTTTTCATATTTTCTTTAGAAAAACAGTGAGTACAATTGGGTTTCAATATAAGTTTTAATTAAATAGTCTTATCTTGGTTTTGTTTTTTGGTTTGTCAGCTTAATAGGACCAGTGAGTTGTTTAGCATACAGGATGAATGGTGCTCACCATTCATGACCAGCTATTTAATTTTTCACTTTTATCTTCTTCATTCAGTATTTGGCCTTATATTTTATTTATTTCAAATTATAAGAACATGCACTGAAGATGAAATTATTAATTTCCTCATGGACCTTGCTGCAGTACTCAGGATAGTGCATCGTACTTTTTTCAGTGCTTCTGAGGCATGTATTTGAATACATTTCCAACAAACTCCTCTGAGGTACAATGTTATGAATATTCCTGTTGTACTGAGAATGAACTGAGATACATAGAAGCTTAGACTGCAGTTTCACAAGAAGCTAAGCTGATGCTCTTTTTCTATTTCTTTGTCTTTTTTTTTTTTTTTTTTTTTTTTTTTTTTTTTTTGTTAACTTGTTAGACCCTTTCCTGAGTAATTTCAGTTTGTTATGTACAAAACAATTTTTATTTCTTTCTCCCTGGGTAAACTTCCTGCTGTGTTGGAGTGTTGTAGAGGCTTGTGGAGTGGTTTCAGGAGGAGAAGTGATTGATGGGATGGGACTTCTCTACCTGTCAAGAAAAGTAGGCAGTTAGATTTGTCTACCTGTATCTCTGCCAATCTCATCCCAGGCTTACATACAGCTCAGAAGGATCTGCATTTATAGCCATTACTGAGCTTCAAGACCAATTGTTTCCATAAGGTGTTGCTACATATTCCAACAGTTAAGAGTTCATACAGGTGTAGGGTGCTGTTTAAACACCTTGGTACATTATGTAACCTCATGTAGTCTGAGTTCTGCTACGAATCTGTCTGCATTGTTGTGTTTTGAATTAGTTTTTTGAACTGTCACATTTCAAACTTTTGAATGGTGCTTCTGGATTCGTGGTGTTTTTCTTCATAAGCCTCTACTGCAGCTGAGAGAGTAGCGAGATGAAGCCAGCAGTACATGTACTAAGGAGCACATGGACTCTTCATTAACAAGAAGAACATATATTACAGTTCAGACTAATTCTCAGCATTTTGAATCTCACCTAGCTACCAGATAAGAGATCTGTTTTCAACTGGCTCATCCAAAAGTTCCAAGTACAGCAGTTTTTAACACAGGTCGGGTAATGATCATTGAGGGTCCCTTCCAACTCAGGATATCCTGTGAATCCCTGTGACAAACAAGGAAGAACTTCCAGTGTATCTAGACTCTACATTTAGTAATATATTTTTTTAACTGGCTGATATTGATGATGAAGGGGTGAAGCTGAGTCTTCTGTGACAGCAAGATTGCTTTGATGACTACAGTTTACTTCTGTTTCCATCAGGTGGGAGAAATAGTTCAGGTGTCTCTTTCATGAGACCGAGTGCAGTAACGTGGCTAATAACATTGCCAAAACTCTCTAAGGAGCTGTGCTATTGAAAGTCACCAACTAGAACAGTCTGATCTTCTCTCTTACAAATCACAAGAACTCTTCACAGTGAGTTCACAAAATCAATCGACAGTGTTCTCTAGCTGTGGATGACTTTCTAGAGATAGGTCAGCTGTGAAGAATGCACTGTTAATTACCACTGATGAAAAGTGAAATTAGCCTAAGTGATTTGCTTAGCACCACCCAGGATCTTTTTGGCAGATGCTAGAATGGGATCTACTTTTCCAGAGGGCACAAAGTTACAGGAAGTGTATGTAAATTCTTCCAGTTTCTCTTTTTTTGCCTTTACATTTTCCAATTCTTACAAAGGAACAGGAGCTCTAAGGATGGAAATGTTTTTTGTCATCCTTACTTATTCTTACAATCTACTTATCTCGTGCTCTGAGAGAAGGCCCTTCAACGAAAAATAGCCTGCAATCCTAACAAAAGCTGTATTTGTTATTGTACCTATCCTGCTGAGGTAGGTAGATGTTATCTTGAGTGTTTGGTTTATTGCATCTCATTTTACACAGTGTAAAAGTACAGTTTCTAAGGGAGTTGCCAGCCAACCAGAAAAAAACTCTTTATAAAAGATCCTGGATGAGCCAATGGATTTTTATACACTGAAAGTCTGGTTATTTATTTCCTACATGAATAAAACTTAATGAAGGTGAAAATGCTTTAGATAATATCTATATTTTTGAATGGTTGTAAGGTCTAGCTTTATATAAAAATTTTATATAAAAAATGCTTGCACTGCTTCAAAAAAGCTGGTGATAATTGCTCTCAGATGGGAAAGTGCAAGTTTTTAGCTTTGGGCAAATGATATATACAATTTTTGGCAGCTTCTGTTTCTTTAGTGTTCAAGAACCAAATGCAAGGTTTTCAAAATACATAGCAGGAAAATGTTTAATCCATGGGATAAAAATTGCGTAAACATGGCTGTTCTCCCAAACCCTTCCTTTTCCCACTGTATACATTTTTTTAGGGTGAGCTTCCCAGTACAGTGTTTGGGAATACCATGTTCCCTCTATTGCACTCAACACAAGAAGACATGACAAAGAAATTGCCTTTAGTAAGTGAAATTTACCTAGCTAATGAAGGGAAATGAAGCAGAGATATCAAACCCCCATAGGCCTACACCCTCCTTTATTCTGAAGAATCCTTTTAACCAGTGTTGTCTGTAATGCTTTCAGCTGGTGGATGTCTCAAGAGAAAAAATTGTAGTAGTCATGTGCAAGAGAGTTTTAAGTGAACAACATTGCATAGGATCAGTATAGGTTATTCATTGTAAAAATAATAAGAATATGGCCATGTGGGCAGTTAGAGAAATCCCTGTGGAATGTCATTGTGCAAGCACAAAATGCTGCCTGTACTTCTGTCTTGGACTGCCAGGCTCAGTAGCACATTTGGGATCCTTCTCTAATGCGAGACTGGAAAAAAGCCTCAAACATTTTAGTAAGGATTATTGAGTTTTGGTGGGAATGGATCTTCCCAAGGGAAGAGCTGCCACTGATTTCAGTTAGAGACTTAGCTGCATTAGCTACTGTAAAACTTCTCGTTGAAATTATCGCCAGCTAAAAGTCATCAGAGCCAACACTGACTAAAAGGATATATGTTGACTGCAGATAATATTTGGGTTTTGTTTATTAATTTATTGTGTGTGTATATTCATATATACCAAGTGTGTACTCCCCCTCCCCTGGGGTTATTACCTCCTCCTCCCCTCCCAAGATATATCCTTATATTTTTCTCTGGAATACGCCAAAGCCTTCCAGGAGTATATTACTAATGCAACTCCTATCTTTTATATGTTGTTTACTCTTTTCTTATCTTCGTCATGTAAGGAGAATTTTTTTTGTAGGAGGTTTCATTTTGATACAAGTCCTTTAGAAAACAAATATCCTGCTGTGTCTTTCACGTAGGATACATCAAAGAAGATACTTTGAATTTAAAAGACAGTGAAGTTCGTGAAAGTTCTTAGTTCTTTTCAGGTTTAATGCCAGAGGTTTAAAACTGCCCTGGAGAAAGCTCAGAAATGTAAAAGTTATTTAGTTCTGTGGTAGAAATGCCCTTTCACCTGGAAAGTGTAAAATAAACTAAACTTAAATAAAAAAGCAACAAAAACAAACAAAAAACCCAACCCAAAACAAAGCAAACCGAAAAACCATACACACACAAAAACTGAAACCAAACCAAAACAAAAAAATCCAAAAGACAAAGGGAAAAAACCACATAAAAATCCCAAAACCTCCCCCCAAAACAAAACACAAAACCCCCCATTCTTTAAATGGGGTTTCCTTTCTGCCTATTGATGGTGCTTCATATTTCTATCTAGTACTCATCCAGTACCCTACAGAGTACACTTTTCAAAAAGTTGGGAAGACAAGAACGATAGTCTGAAAAAAATTGAAAAATTGCAAGTGAAACATACAGGACCCTTTCTAAGAAGCTTTACAGGTACCTGTAGGAGGCTCAGATCTATCCTTAAAAGAGTGATTCTGTAAAGATTCTTGTTAGATAGAGAGCTAAATCAAATCAGTTAATTTGATTTATGCAAAATGCTTGTGGAGTTTGAGGCCTGTAAATTGACAGAGTTGAGGAAAAAAAAAGGAGAATGGAGAAGTGATATGCAGAAACCATATGTTTTAGATGAAGAGTGTGGATTTTTTATCTCGTAAATAAATTTAGACCCAACTGTAAAATTGGCCGGTGGACTGGATTTTTTTTGGCTACAGTAGGTGTGAGGAGTCCACAAAAGACAAAATTAGACATATACTGAAGTCATATGCATGCACAGAAAGAGAGGCTACATTTTAATTTATAAAACACTAAGGAGCAGCTTGTGTGCATTATTAATATTAGGTAAAGATGAAGAAAGCAAAACTACAAATTATCTTATGGTCAACCTTGCCATTAAAATGATGCATCTGTTATTTTTCTTTTAAAAATAGTAGTTTAATGGGATTGTGGCAAAAAGGAAATGTATATTCCTGCATATAATTGCACTGTTAGTGGGTTTTTTATTGCAAATGATTTGATGTACGAGCACGGTCTTTTATTCTACTAAGCAATGACATGACTTTATTGCTCTGACAAATAGAAGACTTGCTCTCTGTTAGACGACTGCAGTGACTGTCGCTAATATTTAGCCCCTCCAGTTTTCTGTAAATACAGGAAATGATATCTGCTTAAGTCTTGAACTGGTAAACTAATCTCTTCTTCAAAACTTTCAATGTCAGTGACCATATTTGTAATTGAACTGTATTACTCTCTTTACCATCTTCATTTCTTCTCTGCATCTCTTTTCTTATGTCTTTCTGAGTCTCCTTCCTTACACCCTTCTCTCCCAAATTCAAGTGCCATTTCTTGTCACTGATCCTTTGATTATTTTAGTGTGTAAAAACTTGGTTATGAATTAGTAATCAGAATTCAGAGTGTTCCTGTTTGTTCACCTAGTCCCCATATGCATGCAAAGTCTGTCAAGCGGACTAGATGGAATCCCTAGGATTCTGTTTGATTTTCCACTGTCAGTGGGCATTCTCCATAGCCACTAGCCATACTTCTTGTTTTCAGTTCCAGTTAAAAAAGGACGTCTTCTTTTCTTTCTGCTTAGTTTGTAAGACAACTAAATATTAATGGACATGAAATTTTTCCTGAAAATTAATTTTCGCAGTTTTTCCAAAAGACCACCACTAACCTTCTGCATCAAACTTAGGATAACTTTGTTAGCAATACAGGGTGGACCTGGAAAGTACTAATCAAAATCTCACATTCACAAGTCAATCAACAGATATGCATGGTGGAAGATAATGATCTGAAAAATCTCTTAAGTCCACTTAACCTCCTTTACCACACAGGATATGGGGTTTTGTTCTGCAGCATTTAGCAGAGCACATGCTCAGAATTAAACATATGTTTAGGTTCCTAGTTCAGTGAAAATCGATTTCAGTATGTGTTTAAGTATAATGGGAGGTTTAATGAGAGGCAGAATATGGTCAGTTCCATCGGGTTATGGTTCAGTACTGTCAGTGCTCATTGCAAGTTCAGAGAGTCTTTCAGGGAGCTATGAATTACCAGCTTGTGCTTTCCATCTCTTTTCTACTCTCTTTTAAACTAATGATCCCTTTTGGAGCATTAATGGCATTGTTAGTAAAGTAATAGTATAATACAGAGAAAACTTGTCTTTTTGGGAGGTGCATAGATTCTCGGAGAGAATAGTAGAGGGTTGATGGTTTTTTATTTCTTCTAATAATTTTGCTGGTCTGTTTTCCTGTGGAAACCTCTAAAAAAATGTTCACTAAAGTATAATGCAGCTATATACCTAGTTATTAATTAAGGATTGATATGTAAACTCAAGGTAAGTGTTCTCAATACTTTTTGGAATTTCCTTCGCTGTTTTTTTTTATTTCCATGTTCCCTCCAAATCTGTTTTTCCCAATTCCCTATTTTAGATTTGTATTTTCTTCTATATTCACTCGAATTCAATTCAGGCTTGAGTTTTCCTGTTCTTCCTTGTTTCCAAACTTATGTTTATTTTGGTTTGGGTTTTTTTCAATGAAAGCAAAGGATGCTGGAACATAATCAAAAGGGCATTTTCTTTTCCACCTCCTCTGATTATGCACATGGGTTTGACAAGTAGGACAGAAAACCTACAGAATGTCCATGGCATGTAAAACGTACCATAGAGTGAATCATTTTCAGCAGCTTTGCTGAAGTGGGAGATGTTCTGATTCAAACTGGAGCCATCCACCTACTTCTGTTCATTACATCGATGCTGCTGTGTTCTCTTCCCTGAACTCTGAGAGTTACTTATCCACCCACATGGCTAATCTACAGAAACCACTCTGAAAGGTTTGTTCCTTACCCTATAATCTTTTATACTTTCTACCCATTTTGTGTCAGAAGCTAGTTTAGCTTTTTTTTTAAATTAAGTAATATATGTTAAACCATATCGGTATAGGGCTTGACTTGAAGCTGTAAAAGTCTAAAAATTCTTGTGGAGGTAAATAATCACTTTGAAATATGAATTGTATATAATTTGCTGTGAGATTATAGTTAGGTTTTTAATTGCATATTTAATATTTCAAGTATTTGACAAATTACTTTCTTACTATATTTTTATTATAAAAATGGTTAATTTAATTTTAGAAACAAATAGTTGATAGTCTTTATTTTCTCTAGGGTATATCTTTCCATTTGGTAAAGGCAATGAAATTAAGCATTACTAACAATTTCAGAGCAGAAGAATATGAGATATGCTTTTGAGAAACATGTGTGAACTCTCCTGTATGTTACATGTTTTGTATTGCTTTTTGGTGGGTATCTCTTCTCATTACATTTTCTCTGCTCACTCTTAGTTTTTAAAGTAACTTGCCACTTAGAAAAAATTGCAGCATATAACATGTTTTATTCTCATACACTCTCACTTGCAACAAATCTGGTAGTTGAAGTTTTCACAACTGCCAGCTGCTGGGAATTACATGTGTTACCCGTCTCCACTGCACTCTGCAGCTGTGCCTGCTCCCAGATTGTGCTGCTGTTCCTGATTCCCATTTACACAACACATCCAGTCCCCAGGGCCAGCTCATTCTACCTGGAGTTGGTTCATCACTGCAGGCAGTCCAGTGTATTATAAACCAAATTCCTTACCCCCCAAAAAGCTAAGTAAAGCAGGCCTGCCCTAATTGTAAGGGAGAAAAATTATTCCTGAACTTCATGCTAGGATGGTTATGTTGCTCGTATTCCTTATTTAGCAAATATGGTGTTTCTGCATGTAGCACATGAGCAGTTACTGATGAGCAGACAGTCCCCAGCAAAAGGTGTGATGGAGGTTATAAGCCTCTGGCATAATTTAGTGATGGATGATTTACATATGTTTCTTGCAAAGGGTCCCTTTGGCATTCCCTTTCCCAGGCACCTCAGCTGATGGATGTATTTTGCTGAGATGGATACAGATCTGTTAAGGCACTCTTATACTGCTTCAGCCCTTTGATGTGGTGCAAAAAGCTGAGAGAACAGATTACTATATACTCTGTTTTCTATTTCACTGTTTTTTCAGAGGGCAAATGTTCCTAGATGAGTTTGCCCCTGACATCTAAATAAGCAGTTTGACAATACAAGTTGTGGACTGCTAAGCACATCGGGAAGATAAGTGCATAAATTGCAAACCAAATCCTACAACTGCATTTAATCTGTCTGACATATGTGCCAAAGTCTTCCCTCTTCCCTTGCTCATGCTTTCATATTTCAGGGCTGTAATTCACCTGGGGGTCGCTGGTGCTCTGTCAATGTTTAATTGTTCTAATTACTTAATTATCTGCTCTGGTGAAGTGGTAAAGCCTTGACATTTCACATTTTGCCTAGGAATATGCATCTGTGGGATATATCAGTCTCTGTATTTGGTAAATACAGGGAAAAAAATCAGTTAATCCAGTCTTTCAGTAGCAATGCCTGCATTGTTACTGATTCCTTATACTGGGCTACTGAGTTCCTTGTTTTCTCAGCCTGATCTTCATGAGAGGTTTCCTCTTTAAAATGAATCTACTTAGTTTTGAATTTGCTGGTGAGACAGTGAGGCTAAAAAGGCTGTGTTGAATGATATTTTTGTAGGCTAATCCAATTAAATTGGAAGTCACTTTACAGTGGGTTCCTTTGAATGGCAAGGGAGAAGCATGGCCACATCAAGCAAGAAAGCTATCTTGTACGCAGATACTGATGTTCAGAGATTGTAGTGATCACTGCTGAGTGATACTTCGGGAAGAACTGTAATAGAAGATGTGATTAAAACTCTGAGTTTAAAAAAAATTACAAAAAACATTTTTCTGCAATAATTAGGTTTTCGTTTCTATGTTCTGGATTTTCTTTGCAGAAGCAGAAGCTTCAGTCAAGTTAAACCTTTTTGTAGTAAATGTTTCTTTAGTAAAGAAAAGTGGAAGAGTTGAGGATCCTAAATGCTATTTACTGTTAAGAATTATTTCTTAAATGTATCTTTTGTTTTTCTTTTACTTCTCTGAGAGTGGGAAAGAAAATGTTCAATGTTTGCGTAAATGTTTTTTCATAGCTGGGAGATGCCAGTTGATAAATGGTAAGTACTAAAGAAAAATGATTTATGAGGTAGCTATTCCTTCAGTTTTTGAAATAAAATTACTCCTGAAAAGCTAGAGAAGGCTTTGTGTTAGCTTTGACTGTAGAAATGAAAAGACAGGTAGACTATGGTACAGTTCTACTAAGAGCAGCTAAATAATGCCTGTATTCTTGCTGTAAGAGGACAAGTACTGATAATTTTCTGTTTTCTTTCACTGGAGGAAAAGAAAGAGGATAATTTTATTTCATCAAGAGGATTTATTTGGATGAATGCATTAAGGGAATGGGGTGCAAAAACCACTGCTCTTTAAGAAGAAAAATTATGTACAAGCGCTGTTCAGGTCCTTGGAGAATTTCAGAAGCTGTAACTACCAGGATTCATGGAACCAAGTCAATAAACTCCTGAAGACCAATGCCTCTCTCCCCCTCCTCCCCTCTTTACTTTCACATGTAAAGAGGCAGCATGCCTGTTGTAATACTAACAATATACTTTTACCTCATGTTAGTGCTCTGTGTCATTCAGAGAAAAGTAATTATTGAACTGATGATCACAGCAGTAAAGCTACAGGAGCAGTAGGAAAGCTGCTTATTGTGAGGGCTTAGTTTAGAAGGCCTGCTGATTATTTGGACAAGAGAATTCAAATATCAAAAGAATAGGTAATGCCAGAGAAGAAGCTGGAAAACATGAAATCTATCAGCCTTCATCAATAGTTTTGTGATTTAGGCCCAAGGATCATGTTTCTTGATGTCAGGATAATTTTCAAAGTCTCCCTAAGCAAGCATGTTTTCTTGATAGAGCTCTGGATTGGGATTGGCAAATGTGCACCTGAAGTTTATCAGAGCCACTGGGAGATTTGCTAAAGTCACTTATCCAGTCTATGCCATTTTTTAAAAAGTTATTAAGGCATATGTTGATATGTAAATTACCTTCTAAAGATAGTATTTACAGATGAAAAGTCTATATTGAGATGTAGATATTGCTATTTCCACAATTTATGACATTTTAAAAAAGATCTTTAAAAAATGCAAGTTCTTCAGGCTAGTTGTTGCTGTAAAGCTGGGATTTGTTGAAAGACACAAAGAGGATAAAGAGATACTTTTGGTATTATTACTTCTAGACTGGTGAACCTAGAAGTGCCTTTAAGCTCACAGCTAGATCAGGACAAGTTTCACTGGGCACCAGTCCCCACCTTCTTTGCGCTTTTATTTTTTGTGGGGAAATGTCTCATGCACTTCTTTACCAGCTTCCATGCCTTACTTAGAGTAGATGTGGCTGGAATTTGTGTTTTTGTGACACAGTCAAGCTAATGAGATGCTTTGTGACTTCCGAAGGTGGTGGTCTTACCTTACTGCCCTCCTGCTACAGCCATTTTGCAAATACAGATTCTTGTCTGATTCCATATGAAGTCAATTACAGGAAGTTACGTCAGCATAAAACATTTCAAGTTTTCTTGCAGTTATTTTTTCTTCTGGTTCATCTTCTGAAATTGGCTTATCCTTGGAATCCATTTAAAACTGTAGCCTGTCAAGAGAAAAAAAAATCAGGGAAAAGCAGTGAGCTCCCTTTCTACATTCATTCTGTGGCAAGATCTGTGAAGGAAAATAATAATAATAATAATTATTATTATTAATAATAATAATGGTGATGATGATGATGATGAAGAAGATCCTGAGTACTGTTCTACATTTTTTAAACATGAAAAAGAAAATTTGCACAATTTTGTATTTTTTGGTGTATTTGTGCTTGCTCTTCAAAGTGAAACCTATGTTAGAATACCTTTTTAAATAACCTAGAATGAAACTGAAGTTCAGGAAATTTGTCATTGAGAGTATAGTAGGCTATGTACAAGCTTTAGAAGGCATTGTTTCCAACAAGCATTGCTAAGGCACTTTTTCCTTTAAGCTGCCTTAATTTAATCTTCTCATTTCACTGTCCGGAAATGGTTTGAAAGTATTCAGAGTTACTGATTCTTCTTCATGCTGTGTTGCTGTAGGTAAACTGAGTAATGCAAACACATGTGTCTGCATCTGATGGAGCAGTGGCGTTAATGATATCAACAGCAGCACTGTGTTCTTTGCATCCTCCCCTTCTGCCAGGTGTGGAAGAGGAGGAGGAGGAGAAGACAGTCTGTCACAGCCGGGTTTCTGCAAAAGAAGAGACTCTGAGGAAAAGTGGTAGGCTTCCTACACAACCTGATCTGTTTTCTCATGGTTCCTACTCCCACACTGCCTGGTGTGTTCTTATTAGGAGCTGTCTGCTCATTTCCAGTGCCTGTCTAATTCCTTAGAGGACCCTATTAAGATACATGGGTCATGCAGAAGCAAAATTTAGTAATACTCTAAAAATAGGATGAGTGCTAAAGGAAGGATCCTTCTCACATACTGTATACCAGGTAACCTCAAACTACAGCATAGCAAAATACATTTTTCAAGGAATCAGAAATAGTTTTCTCTGAGCCAAGTAACATTATATATCCTAAGAAGATCCACAAAATTTTTTTGAAAACAGATAAAGTCCTTGATCCCTACTCACTATCACAGTTTAATAGACTCCATCCTCTCCCTTACCCTAGCCTTAATTTGTGCTTACCTTAAAAAAGTTCCCTGAGTTTTGTTACCGTATTTTGCCCTAATAAACTAACCAAATATAAGATGTTGCTTGATAACAGGATTAACTTTAGAAAAAATACTAAAAGTAATTTAACTTACAGAGATGTGTGAATGATTATCAAGGGGTATAATTTCTCTTGTGTTGAATGCAGTAATAATTAATTTTGCTATTGCTTAAAAGTCCATTTTATGCATCTCTATGACACATTTATTTATAAACTGACAGGACTCAACCTAACATCTTGGATATTTTTGTGATTTAAGAGATTTTAAGTTTTTTACGAATTGTGAAATGGTCAGCCTTCAGTTGCATACACTCAGAAAGGCCAATGCAGCAAATGGGCCAAAGGAAAACCCCATTTTATGGCAGCCCTTATATGTGCCTTCTCTCTCTGCTCTTTTCTCTTTCTGCTCTTTTCTCTCTCTGCTCTCATAAATGCTTTCATGTGTATACTGAAAATGGACTCTCTTTTTAAAAAGATGAAGAAAAACAAACTGGAGCCTGAAGTGAGTAGTATGCTTTTATACCACTACTTTTTAATTCCGTAATTTAAAATGTTTGAATTAATACTGTGAAGCCAACTGGTTGATGAGAAAAGGTAGTGTATTTTTAAGACGGGGTTTAATGAGACACCAAAAAGACCTTAAACATAGTCTGCACTGGCCTTTGAACCTAGCAGCGCTGTCATTTATGTTGCGCTGGTGAATTTTGTAACAGTGCTGGGTTTTATTATGTATGTAGTTGAGGATTAGTAGACTAGAAGGAAATTATTTTTTGTAATGAGTTTTCCTGCATTGCTTTGACATGCCTAGTTATTGTTGGTTTTTTTGTTAAAGGGCAATGATTTCATTAGTTTTTATTGAAATTAATAATTTTTCCAGTTCCTTTGACTCTGAAAACAATGTGTTGGATTTTCATTATAGATGAAAACAAATCTGGGAGAAAGCAAATATTTTGGAATAAAACCTAATTGTTATGGCTTCATCTTGCAAATAAAAGATGTGATTTAAACTCTTCTTTCAGTGCTGTCATAGAAGCTGCACTCTGAGCATCTGCTTAGATTTATGGGCTTTTGAGGAAAAAGACTCCCTTTTCTTTTGGTTTTATAGATAAAACTGACTGATATTGCCACTTTTACAACACAGAGCTGTTGAGCCCACCCTTAGAATCACAGAATTATAGAATAGCTTGGGTTGCAAGGGACCTTTTTAAAAGGGGTGTGGAGATAGGGAATTCTTCAGAATTTTCGTGCAGTTTATGAATTCCTCAAACGAGTGGCTGAGGAGCAAACACCAAGATGTGTGTCCCTCTGGCAAGGTGGCAGCACTTCCAGGAAGAGACACAAGTGGCTCTGGTGCTTTACCAGGGAAGGAAGCAGCTTCCAAAGATCTCTTAGACACATGGGACAAAATGAGAATGATTTTCTCAAATTTATACAGGCAAACTGAGTAGGCTTCATTTTAGGTACTTCGTGTGCTCTTCTTAAATGCTGATGTGTTAGTTTATGATTTGTAGCTAAAAGTCAGCTCCTGATTAGAAAGCATGAAAGAACTGCTATAAGTCAGAAGGCAGTTTTTTTTCTGGTATTGTTAAAAGAATCTAACACCTTCCTCTGCTTCTGATACTCAGTCAGACTAATTAAATCAATTCAACTTTGCAGCTTCTGATAATGTTTACAAGGATTTAATTTGCTTCTCTCTTATTTGATTTGAAGTTATGTTGTCACCGCTGGTGACTTCCTGCATTGGTTTCAGTTAAAGAACTTAATATTTAGCTAAGATCTCAAACATGTGATGAGGATCATAATGAATAATTACACTATTCTACCCTACTTTTTAAATCATGTGCTCATTTTGAGGATCATTCATTTTGTTTATAAAGAAAAGCAAAGCAGATTCTTGCTTTTCCTTTAACTTGATGTCCCTTTCTGTCCCATTTTAATAGATCACCTCTGCTGAATTTCTTTAATTGACCCAAGTGCAAGATCTTAATATGGTATTTTAATTAAGGAGGTAGGTGTGAGAGGGAATGAAAGGATTATTAGCATACAGCAAGTCACTGGAACTGAAGATACTTTGCAATCATTTCCTTGATTGTCCCCTTGGGAAAGAATTGTATCTGTTTACCTAGCATGCTCTTAGCTCAGACCTCCTAGGATACAGAGAACATTGAAAACAGCAATGTGTGGAGGCCAGATATATGCTAGAAGGATAAGGATGCCTGCGTTTTGCCATGGGAAGTGGAATTATATCTCAATCCTGTG
The DNA here is from genome assembly GCA_036785705.1 of Acanthornis magna. Classification (NCBI taxonomy): domain Eukaryota; kingdom Metazoa; phylum Chordata; class Aves; order Passeriformes; family Acanthizidae; genus Acanthornis; species Acanthornis magna. The sequence continues at coordinate 2,222,539 of JAWUZG010000017.1, forward strand.
CACAACAAGCTATTTATCATGCTCAGAAAACAGCAGTAGGTAACAAACTTGAAACCTTTGCAGCTAGGAGACTGTTTATATATCTCCAAACCTTTTTTCTTGTGAAGAAAGGATTCTCACCTTCATGTCGTGTGGCATTGCGGTTTACTGTGGAGTGCTGCAGTGATTTCTTATTTTAACTTGTTGCATTTTATCTGAGAGTACCTGATGTATATTAATTTGATCAAATTATATGATACAGGTCTGAACTCCTAAGTTTTTCTTTCCTTTAGGCTCTTTAAGGTGATTTCACATTTGTCAGGAAATTGCTGGTCCCTTTACGGAAAAGAGATCTAACCTTATTGGGGATCCAGTGATTTTTTTACAAAAGGCTTCAAAATAGATCAGCTCTATGGAGTGTGAATGGGGGACAGGGCTGAGGCTTCTGGTCAGTCAGATACGAGGAAGCTATTGGAATCTCTTCTGACTCAAAATGAAGGGATTCTGATTTTTAGTACCTGTGAAGAAACTCTGCCATGAAGTATCTCAGGCAAAGATGTTTAGAGGTAATGTTGCTGTGGGGATATTTGGGCTCCTGAAGAAGATCCCATACTAGGCATGCACTAGTTTGGTTGAGTGTGACAGAATTCAATGCAAACTTATGGGGAAAGTGCTCAAATCCAGCTCTGTGTATGGCGCCACATAAGTTCAGGGCTGCTAAAAAAGGCCAGATACAACATGACCCCTTAAAATAATGTTGCCAATGTGTTTAAAGACCAAGTATTTTATTCCACTGGAAGGACTGATTCTGAATAAAATAATAACAATAATAATATTAATCATTGTTAATAATATTAATCCTTGCTAATGATGTAGAAGATGGCATGAAATAAGCACTAAATTCGCTTCTTGTGCAAGCTGAAAATCTTTTCCATTATCCTATGTCTTTTGTGCTACAAAGGAGCTGGCTTTGTGCATGTCAAGGTTTTAGCTATTTTTAGTAGTAGTACACATTCAGAAATATAACTTTTAGTTCATGTTTTTATTAATTGCCTGCAGGAGACTCCAATTACGTGACAGTGGTTAGGATTAAATTTTGCTGTCTAAATCCCCAGAACTGGCTATAGCTGTGCTAATAGAGTATCATCTTCTACCAACTTTTTAATGGAGGCACTGGTAGCTCTGTCGGAAGTGGCTAAAAGAAAGAATGATGTTGTTTTGTAACAGTTCTCCTTGCTAACCCAAGAGACAAGAAGACTTATCAGGCAATACAAAATACAATTCTGGCAAGTAAAGAAAATTCCTTTTGGTTTTGATTCATCCGTAGTTTGTTTTTCTCTTCATCACTCTTTTAAAAATTGATTTTTTATAACAGAGATTTCATCAAAACTCCTAATTGTTTTTCTTGAAGATGATTATTTTTTACAGTGTTATATAGTGTTTTTGTGAACATCTAAAAATTTAAAATTCTGTGTCTGTGTGTGGGTATGGTTTTTTGTGATTTTTTTCTCCTGTTTTTTTTTCAAAGGCATGCTTTGTACTCCAGTAACTTCATTCTTTCCATATAGCTCTCTCTTTGACAACTGCATGAATGACGTTCCAAGAATGAAGGGAAATGGAAAGCTGGTTGGATTTTGACAAGACTGAACCAACCAATAGCAAAAATAATTTACTTTCTTTTGACATAAATGTGTCAACTTTTGAAAAGTATTTGACTGCTGCCAAAGCTAGACAGGTATTAAAAGCTTTATATTAACTTGCACTTTCAGGGAGAAGTGAAGTGAACTTTTATTCTAGATTTGCCCAAAGAGTACTTTCTTTTTAGGTGTTATCTTGATGAAAGATTTTACACTATTTTTACAGTTGGTTGTAATTTTTCATTTGAAAACAGTTTTCGGTTCAGTCTAAGAAGATGTTTCCCTGGGTGAGTTCAATTTTTTTTTAACCTTTCCTTTTCCATTTCCTTCCTGGGGAATTTTTCACAAGAAGGAAAAAATAATTAAATGCACATTTTCATGTGAAAGTCTGATTAATTTACTTTAATGAGAACAATTCCCTTTTAACTCTGCTTCTGAAATCTAAGACTGAAAAAACAGAGATTCTTAGCTCTTCCAAATTTAGTTCACAAATGCATTGGAAGATTAAGATCTGTGGTGTGTCTGCCATGTTTCTGCTTCCACCTAAACTGTTCAGAGAGAGAGAGTGCTGCTGTGGATGTTCTACAGAAATATTTATACAGATGGATATTTCACTGTCTAAAATCCTTCAGCTGCATATTTCTCTATATTTCTTCCTGCTGTTTTGAGCTGTCGTTTCAAATATAATTATAAAGCATATCAATTAAACTCATCATGGGCCAAATTATATTTTATTTACTTGAACTAATGTAAATATCATGATTTGTAAACAGGTAGAAGGCTGTATAATCTTTTGAAATGTATCTGCAATGTATGTTTTAACATAGCATCAGTACACAAACACAAACAGTTCTATAATTAATTCAGATGTAAAACCCCACTAACATTTTTAAGATTTTTGTTGTAATGCTGAAGACTTCTGATTGCTTTAAGGAGATTTAAGTTTGGTCAAGTTCCAAAGTGGTAGTTCTGCCATTTCTATCACTTCCCTTCTTCATGAGGTTGCACAGAATTAGATCAAGGTATACAATAATCAGTTTTATTAGGACAGAAAGAAAAGCTGAGTTTTACTCAGCTGAATGTGTTCCTTTACTTGATCTTTAAACTCTATAAGCTACAGAAAGAAGAAAGCTGGGGAAAAACAGAGGTGGTTCAGTGGAACTTTCTTATTTGCCAGCACTCAGATTAAGTTTAAAATGATGCTGAAACTACAGCCTTATCCTTGAATGCTTTTTATGGCTGTGGTGGTTTAACTCCAGCCAGCAGCCAAGCCCTTGGCAGCTGCTTGCTCACTCCCCCACCAGTGGGATTGAGGAGACAATTAGAAGGGTAAAAGCTGGAAAACCTGTGGGTTGAGATAAAGACGGTTTAATAGGGAAAGCAAAAGCCACACACACCAACAAAGCAAAACAAGGAATTAATTCACTACTTCCCAGTGCAGTGTTCAGCCATCTTCAGCAGAGCAGGGCCCATCACATATAATGGTGACTTGGGAAGACAAAAGCCATCACTCCAAATGTCCCCCCACCCCCACTCCTTCCTCCTTCTTCCTTACTTTATATACAGAGCATGATGCCATATGGTCTGGAATATTCCCTTGGTCAGTTTGGATCACCTGTTCCAGCTGTGTCTCCTCCCAACCTGCCATGCACTGCCAACTTCCTTGACAGCATGGCAGTACAAAAAAACAGAAAAGGGCTTGGCTCTCTGTAAGCCCTGCTCAGAAATAACAAAAACTTCTCTATATTGTTACTACTGTGTTCAGCACAAATCCAAACAACACAGCCCCATATTAGCCACTGTGAAGAAGATTAAGTCTACCCCTGCCAAAACCAGCATAACAACACATATTACCCATATTCTGGAATTGTGTTTTTATTTTATCACTTATACTGGAATCATGATGCAATAGGGAATGCACCTCCACTACGCTGAAAAATGTTTCTTGAAAACTATAACTGTATATCGGTAGTAACATCGGAGACATTATTGGAGACTGATATAGAGTGATATGGGTAATGGTGATATAACCTTCCATGGTAAATGAATGCAGATTTTTCTTATTGTTTTTAAAGGAAAGTTTCTTCTTTTTGTTTGTTTGGCTGTTTTTGGTTTTTTTTTGTTTGTTTGTTTGGTTGGTTGGTTTTTTTGTTTGTGGGTGTGCTGCTTTTTTCTTGTTGTTGTTGTTGTTGCTGTTACATTGCTATTTGTCTGAGGTGTCCTACCATTTGCTGAAAGACAGCCAGGAATCCATGCAGTCATGACAGACCATCACCACCAGAAGCATGAAGTGCTGGCATTATCCACAAGCAGTGAGTGGAAATCTGTTGATATGACTGCCCAGCACATTTGATTACCTTTTACTCTCCCACTCCACAATCAAGCTCAACTTTCTTCTTTTCTGTTTCTTTTCTTTTTTCTTTTCTTTTTTTTTTCTTTTCTTTTTTTTTTTTTTTTTTCATTAGTAGTAATTTATAACAAAATTTCCCCTTTAAGAGCCCAGGCAGCCTCTGGAGAAACTTTCAGTCCCTCCTGAAGCAGGACCACACGCCTGACATGTTGTAAGGCCAAGAGGCTATGGAGGAGCTCTCCACAGGCAGGCATGACTGGTGCACAGGCTGGTGTACCAGCTGTCGAGTTACAGTTCTAACTTCCAAATTTAAATCACATGCTGCACTGTGTCCGTACTTGCAGTCCCTTTTTCAACACTTCATTCTTTTGGGAGAGATTTTCTAGTTTCCCCAAAATGGCATGATCAGTGGACCTTGACAGCTGCTCCATTAACAACTGCTATGCATCTGACCACTGACCTTCTGCCTTCCTGTGCATCTGTTGTTGGTCAAAAAGATCAATCTAAGCATGTGGAGAACCTTACTGAATGTGCTTTATCTGTCATTAATTAGCTCCTTCCAGTGCAACTGATCAAATACACACACATGCACAGGTCCTCTGTTACTACTAATTTTAATTACCAATTTTATGAGTGGTAGGCCAAGGAATTTCTGTTATTAATTAGTTGAAGAGCATCTCTTGGGAATGCTGCTATGTATTTGGCAAAAGAAAGAAAATTAGAGAGAGAGAGAGAGATGTTCATGAATAAAATATAGGTAAACAGTGCATCAAGATACCAAATCAAGTTTTTCAAGTTTAATCTTTGATGAATTTACCTTATATACAGAAAAACATCCATCTAGTTATATACTAAATTATTATACCTTATAGCGCAAAATATATATTGGTTGAATAGATAGGTGAAAGAGAACTCTTTTCATAAAAATGGATTTATGAGTTTTGATTCTTCCTGGTAGGCAGAATACCTTTTTGTCTGATAGCCCAGTGTTGCTGGTATTGGTCAGGCCATCTGAAATCACATGGACAATGGATTGTGGAGTTCTGATGAGTAACACCCTTCTCCAAACATTTCTCTTTTTATGACCTTTCAACTGCTGCTATCTTCTTTCTGTTGGCATTAAAAAGACAAAAAGAAGTTGGTACATCAGGATGTCTGAGTACATTTGATATTGAGGAGAACAGGAAAGCATGGTAAGAAAATACTCTCCAGTAGATTTCCTAAATTGCCCTCAACAATTTGTGTTGTTTTCTGTGCCTATCGATTGCAATGCGCAGTAATATATGAAAGGCCACATGGTGCCTTGAGTAATTTGCTTGGGTTTCTGTGCTGTGAAATCTATATTCAGAATATTGTCTTATCTCTGGGGAAAAAGGGGAGAGGATGGGGAAGAAGCCCTGCAAGGAAACATTATTACCTCTACTTGCAGTTTGCCAGAGGTTTTCTGTTTGTTTGGTTTGGTTTTTCAATTAACTTATCTGCCCTTGATCTCAAGAAGTCTATAAGAATGGATTTCACAAGTCATAATTTATATACATAACATACTGTCTATTTAAATCTCTTATTTAATCTTTTATCCAACTTCTATTTTTTCTTTTTTTTTAAATCTCTCAATGCAAATGTAAGGATTTGAGCTTTAATGTAGTAGTGCTCGTATGCTTAGTTTGTTTCTTCCAGTTTTTTTAATAATCTTGAAGAGTTTCCTCTGTGTTTCTGATTGATTCTCGTATGAAAAGGTTAAATATTCAGAGGAAGATGTAGAAAATATGGCCATATGTAGGTTTTTTGTTTGTTTGTTCATTTGTTGTTTTCCAAGGGATTGATTTTTATTGAGAAATAATCCTTCTGTTTTTCTTCCATATATATCAGGGCTTACCTCTAATCTTAGAATCCAAAGCCTCTAAAGTTGCTTTAGATTTATTTTTTAATTTTCTTTTGCAGATTGGCATGGCTTTCTAACATCTGATTCAATATTACTTATACTGTAGTTTTGACCTCAAACATCTGAGAAAAATGAGTTATATTCAGAGTAAAATTTATTCCTAAAAAATGTATTGACATTAATTTCATCCTCTGAATTGATTGCTTTGTCCTTATTTGCAGATTTTGTTACTATTGCTGGGTAAGGAGGAAGAAAGAAGGAGAAACTGTGTAAGGTGAAAAGGTACATAAATGACATTTTTTGCAATGTTTATTGTGTGCTATATTAATGTGGGAATGAGCCTAGTTAGAACCACAGATTTGTAGTAGATACAAATTAAGAATGGATCTCTGAATGAAGTCTGAGTTTATGATCCTTAGAACTGTAGCAGCAGACTTGGCCATAGACTTCCTGTTGTCTTGGACTCCACAAACTCATCTTACTCCCTTGCATTTTCCTTCCTTGTCCTGCTCAGCCAAAACAGAATCATCTTTTGGTTTCTCATCCAGGATGCACAACAATTTGCCTGTTCAAACTAAAGAATTTTCTCTTGTTCCCACTTTTGTGGGTTTTTTCCCTCCTTCTCTCCCATGAAATACATGGGCATTCCTGAATACTGAGTAGCAACCCAGAGCTAGAATTTACATAACATAATTCTTTACATCTTCTGGGCAGGGCTGCAGCAACACTGCACCCAGTGCTGTCCATGCGTGTAGTGTCCCTTATTGAGCAAGACAATACATTGTCTACCTGCCTTTGGCAAGGCTTTCCAACCTAAAGGATTCTATGACTCTATGAAATATTAATAAACTCCACTAAATGTGCTGCTGCATGTTTTTGAGATCTTTTCCTTTAATGAAACCATTTACAATTATGAGTTAAATCATGTCTACTTTTCTTTGGTGTTTTGGTTTTTTTCTTTTTTTTTTTTGGACAGGTCAGTTGAGAGAGATGGTCCCATTGATATAAAATGCTTGTCAGCAGAAGAACTGTTTAGACCCTGAATGGTCCTAACTTCAAACACAAGGCAGTCTATTTAGAAAAGCACTGAAGGAAGACTTTTGAATCTTTAATGCAGCTTGATCTTAGTGTGTTTTGTAAAATCTCAGAAGTTTCTTCGCCTCTTCAAGAAGCTTCTAAATAATCTCAACTTTTTCTTGGTTTCTGGAATTGCTTTGCAAAAAATACATTTCTTCTTGAAATCTAAGCTCATGTATGTTTTCCCAGCGTCATGAAAGAGCAAGATAAAACAGACAAGCAAAGAAAAATATGTAAAATTTAGTGTCCCACTTAATGTTTGGTTTCCTGAGTCAATACATAAATTAGCTGCCTCTTTTGCATTGGCATAAAGCTAGGAAAAAAACAAAGATTAAATGATACTCTCAGAGGATATTACGCTGAATAATCTTTGAATAACAAAGCTTTACGAAGAAGTCATTGAGATTTTGGAAGATTGCCTCTTCCGTTCTGTCTATATTCTTACCTTCTTGTCAGTGTTGTAAAAATTTGTCATATAATGATGTAGACTTTACCTCTAAGAGAGATGATAAAGATCACCTAATCAATAATATGATCAATAAGCTTTGATTCCTTTGTTAGAAGGAAGAGAAAACCGACTTGTCTAGTTGAAGTCAGTGGCTAGTGTTAGCCAACATAATTTTATTATTTTTATTAGGGGTTTTTCTGATAAGAAAGGGGAGGGGAGGAAAAAAATTTGAAAAAGAATTTGAAAAATCCTTTTCCATGTCTTTGAAAAATGCTTTTTATGGGTCTTGGCACAGGGGCATAATTAGGTCAAATGCATTCTTACAGTTATTTTTTAAAAAAATCTCTGTTAATTCTGATTTTTTTCCGAGATAGTTTCTGGTAGGTAAACAGGCTCTGCAATTTCTTGGCAGGATTTTCTTAGCTATATTCAGTCATATGACAGAGAGAGCTAAAAGTGCTTCCCTTGAAAACCTGGGATCAATAGGTGGTTTCAGAGTTAATTAGGTGAACCTACCAGCCTGATAAATTCCCTTACGAAATTTGACATACAGAAAAATACACAAGTGCTAATGATAGGGAAGATCTGTTACTGGCTTTAGCTGAAAACAAGTGATATAAGACTCTTGCGTAGTTTTCATGCTCTCTTAGAAGTTTTTTAGCTGAATTTTGGCAAAAAGCTTCCATTGTCTCTAGCTCTCTAGCCAGCCCTTCTTCTGGCTCATATAGTCAAACCTGTGAGCTCAGAGAGGGGCTGCTCTCTCCCTCCTCTAATCATTCTGCTTTGAAACCTTCTGTCTAATGAATTATTGTAATGTTTTTGTACCATGAGGAAAATAAGTGTGAAGCTGTTAACTTGCTATCCTTGGATGTTGTCCAATAACTTCCTGGAAATAGGTCTAGCCCTTGCCGAATGGATTTTTCTCACCTTGTCGCACACACTTTTACTGTTGTGTTACTTAGGTTAAACAGATGCTGTGTCTACAAGTCTACAGCATGTGCAGCTTTCAAACTTGCTCACTGTCTTTCAGATCACTAAATTAATATCTCTTCTATTCAGCTTTTTAATGTTTGTCACTCTACAAAAGGCATTTTTCTCTAGGTAGTGATAATTAGATACCTGCTTAATGTGCTCTGTGTATTTGATCATTATTAGGGTTTAATCCCAAAGTGACAATACTATCTCACCTGATAAGCAGGATGAAATCCCCATACATATTCTACTCCATTAGCTTTCCTAATAATTTTAAAGCAGTTGCTCTGAAGATTTCTGAGTGTGATTCCCATAAAATGCACCATTCCCTGACCTCATTATCCCTTTAGAAGGTGAGGATTTTGACTTTCTTTTGCAATCTTAGGCATTGCTGATTTGTCCACTCTGTATCCAGTTTACACTGTAGGATGCTATCTGGAAAACTTCCAGTTTCCTTGGTCAACCATGGGGTATGTGCATGCCAGCGAAGTGAGAATGAATGTGCTGCTGATCCCCAGAGACACTGTAGCACCATCTGTGAAGAAATGTTAGGGAAGAGGCTAATTTAAGTTCTGTTTTGGTTGGATAGACAAGAAAAAGTAACTGTCAATATTTGTTAAGATAGAGAAGAACAAAGACATAGACCAGACTTCTGGAAATTCTTTAGAAGCAAAGGTAAGAATTTGGATTAGTTTCAGGTCAGAGAAAGAACAAAAATGAATTCTGGAAATTTAATGTAATGCAGCTTTACCATAGACCAGCATGTGAATACAGCATGATCAGGAGATCAGAATCACAGAATCATTAAGGCTGGAAAAGACCATCAAGTCCAATCGTTAACTGATCACCACCTTATCAACTGGGGTATAGCGCTAAGTGCCATGTCCAGTGGTTTCTTGAACACCTTCAGGGATGGTTCCTCCACCACCTCCCTGGGCTGCGATTCCAATGATTAACAATCCTTTCCACCTTTATTTACATCTGCAGTTATCACTTTTAAATGTTTACCTATCTATCTGGTAGTAAGTGTTGTGCCAAGGCACTGATGTTCTGTATTGTCTCAGGTTTTCCAGAGTTCAAAAAAGAAATTCAAGACATTTCAGTGTAAAATGAGAGTGTTTTTGAGTAGGCTTCAGAGAGGAAGACTTATATAGATATTAACTAAATTTCTTTGATATCTTTATAAAATTTACACTTTAAATACATAATACTGTGCATCATTGGGCTGCTAATATTCTTGTTTCTTTCAAAACTCAATTCCAATCTACTTTTAGCCACATGCTGTTGTTGTGGCTCTATGTTGCTTTACCTCTAAATGGAATTTTTCTAAAAATGTTAGAGGGTAAAATTTCAAATAAATGCAATTTAAATTATATAAAGATATTAAAATTAAAATAAAAAAATTAAAGCTGAAAGTATGCCGACTGGCAATTCTATTAAAAATTTGCTCCACAGATCTTTTCAGACCTTGAAGAACCAATAAACACTTACTTATCACATTCACATATGTTAAAGTTTTTAAAACATTCATTAATTTTCTTTCTAAATCCTGCCTGTTAGCCTTCTGTAAAAAGAGCTTTGTAATGAGATGTTTGGCCCCTCTCTGTTGTTAGCATTGCATATCTTGAACTTCGTTCAGTTTTCTGATAAAAGGTAATAATATGAAGTGATAATTTTTGGAACTCTGGAAAAAAATACTTAGTTTAGAAATATCTTTAATGTCATAAAATGCTGTGAGATTAATGCATTGCTTGTTCTCAAGAGCCTTTTGAAAAAAAGGATTATCAAAAAAATATTGCTCCATACAGGGCATGCTCTGTGTGAATGTCTTTTTGCTGTAAAACTTATGAAAGTCCCATTAGATGCTGTAAATATAGTGTCGTTTTCTTTGTTTGTTTTTAATTATGAATACCACATATACCAAGCATTCCAGTGTGAAAACTTCAGTGGTGTTTATAGTGAAAACAAGACATTTTTCTACCTGAATCACCACGGGATTAACTAACTGTCGTGTGTCATTACATGGTGATGGTTATGTGTAAGGTCTTGTTCCTCTTTTCATATTTTGACTAAATACTGGGAGGGAGACATACAAGCAGAATTGTCTCATTAAAATTTGAATTTTTGTAGTTATGAGAAGCATAATAATTTTAAACCTTGCATCATGAATGTTAAATTGCTGCAAAGGGTTGTAATCATGGGTAGAACATCAACCATCTGAAAGGAGCACTTAATGTGAAGAGATTCATAATTATGAAGTACCATGGTTTAATGAACTTTAATAGGCCTTTTCTCTTAATGCTTTTAAGATGTTAAAAAAGTTTCATCCTATCAAAAAATTGATTGGAAAAAATGATAATTTGACATAGGTGCAAATTAACCATCAAAGTGATTTTTTTATTGTTAATGTATTGATTTTAGTAAAAAGGCATATTAAGATTTTTCTTTATCCAAGGATCAAATCTGAATCTGTCCCTGGTACTGTCAGAAAGAAACATTTTTTAAAAGATTTTTGCTATAGCAACACTTTCTCTTCACACTTCATTTAAAGCCAGCAAAGAATCCTCAGCATTTATTCTAAGAGGTAATTGCACAGGGAAGGGAGATGATAGAAGTAGTGAAGAATAGTAAAGCCCTGTCTACACTCTCTTGGGAATTTTCAAATAGGTCTCTGTAGGCAGAATGGATGTTTTCAAGTTGGCCCACTGAGCATTAGAGCATTTAGATTTGAGTTTGTAGTGTATAAACTAGAAAATGTGCTGCTTATTTTATTTGATATCAATTATTCCCTTGCCTGATATAGATATACACTTTTTGGATGAAAGAATGAAGCAATAGAAGCTTGTATTACAGGCCATGAAGTTTACTGAAAAATTGTGACGCCCAGCAGAATATTACTTATGGCAGGTTTCTTGTGCCTGAAAGTTGGAGTTCCTCTGTTCGACCTATTTTCCTCAAATATTTTTTCAATTCTAGATGTAAAAAAGCTATTTGCCAAGTCTATTTAAAATAGTCTCTTCATATTGGCAGTAAGCCAATGTTCAACCAAATCTGCACACTGGAACTCTCTTCTGTTTTACTTCGCTGGTTTAAATTTATATATTTTTTTTAATGCTACAATATTTTATTTTTGTAAGCCAGGATGGCAGAGGTACCAAATATGTGAGATTCAGTCCCTAATTCACACTCTGAGATTACTCAAATAATGATGAACAGCCATCTACCTTCTTGTCTTGCAATGCAGTTCAAGGTCAAGATATGCTGATATTACACTTTCTAGGGAACTTGGAGAACTGGAAAGTCATGGGCAATTAATGACTTTGAGACGATGAAAGATCTGCAGATATTGCTAGAAATTCTTCCAACAGAAGCTCTTACAAGGATACTTAGAGTGACATGTAGTATATCATTTTTAGTAAAAGAACATTCTGTCCTGGCTGCCTAAGGAAGCAATGAGAAAATTCTGAAGAGAAACATGCTGATGAGACAGAAGTCAACCTCAAAGCTGTATTCTGCAGACCTGCTTAATTTTCAACCCCAAAACATTTGAGTGTCAAATAACAAACCTATCCCTAAATTCATTTCCAGTGTTCCTATGATTACGCAAAGTTTGTTATGCTTTCTCCAGAGTAAAATTTCAAAGTAAAACTTTCACCACAGACTAACTGTTCTGCAGAAGATGAATGCTGCTATGATTTGCAAATATTCTGTGCTAAATTACGAGTGACAGATACATCAACTTGCTCTACGTGAACCTTGTGCTATTCATAAATAGAAATATTTCAGCAAGGTGATTGATCTTCCCATGACATGGTTTTGGAGAAGGAGGCAGGATTTGTCAGTATGGGTGTTGTCACTATATCTGCTTGAACTGTGATTATGATTTCTGTTGGCTGCTTAGTCAGTAAAGTGTTTGCTCTGCCATAATTCAGAACAGGATATCTTCCAATTGTACAGCAACAATACACAATGCATAATCTTGCAACATACTAAAATAAGATTATTTTCAAGAGACTTCTTTGAGATATATATATATCTTATTAAAAATCAGTTGGACATCTTTAACTTGTACAAAAGGCTTGCTTATGTCCTTGGAGAGTCACTGGTAGATTAATGTTTTATTTACTTTATTCATTACTTTCTTCCATTTGCGATGGATAAAGGAAAAAGGTGAAGAAGAGTGGAAATGTTGAAAGGAGTCTGATAGGAGAAAGGAAAAATTTCTTTCCTCAGACATTCACTTAATTGTTTGGTAATCAACAATATGCAGAGATTAATACTGTCAGTGTTTATTTCAGAACTATTTATCCTTTTGAAAGAGGGTATGTGTTGTGGCTCAGTGAAACCATGAACTTTTGGACTGATGGACAGCTCAAACCTCTATATTTACAACTTCCTGTCCTTTGGATCCATTTGTGGGTTTTAAGCTCAGCAAAGAATCATGTGCTCATGTTCAGCTTAGTGGAGTACTGCTGTGCTTCAGAGATCTTCTGTTACTGGGGCTGGGTATGAGATGAAAATAGAATTTTTACCACTCTTTACCACAGATATTTTACCACTAGGAAGTTTTTTTTTCAACATCAAAAGAACAGGAGAATGCATCTTATCTTTAGTCAGTAAATCTAATGGTTTTTAGGAAACAACCTTTATGATCAACTGGAGCTGACAAGACATTTTTCATTTCACCTGTCTTAGACAACACTGACTCATTGAGACTAAAACTTATTACAAAACCACTTGGTTTTGAGAAATCCTTGGTTTAGAACAGATACTTGTTTTAAAAAAAATTTAAAGGTTTCATATTTTTGCTGTGAAATTAGAAAATATTTCTAGTAATTCCTTTATAATAAAAATATATAACATTTGAAATTAAACGTGAAAATAGAGAAAGAATTACTGGATTTAATTGAAATTGGAATTTAGATTTAAAAAGAATTTTGCCTACTGCAGAATAATCTTTTCCAAGCTCCAGACTTTTTCAGTTTTCTGGAAAAGAGATTTTTATCTCTAACCCCTCTGTGCCATCCTTTATATATATATATATATATTTATTATTATTTTCTTCATTTTCACTTTGTAAAGTATACAGTTTTCAAAGTTTACTCTAGGCATGCCTCACTGATCTGATGCTTTTGCAACTGCTATAGACAATGCCCTAATTCCACACCATTAATGAACCATATATTTTTCTGTTTTTTCCCTTGGTTATTTACTTGTTTTGTTTACATTTGCTGTTTGCATACTCATTTTGTCTAAGAAAATGTTCTTCCTCCATAAATTCCCTGGCAAAATCCTGAATGAAAAGAAAGCAATGCCACAACTTTCATCAATGCCTCACCTGAACTTGCCCAGAATTTCTTGAAATTTCCTAGCACTATTTAAGTTCAGCCTATTTGTATGTCTGTCAGAATGATCTGTTTCTCATCCTGTCTGTTTCAGAATGCTCATCTCATTGAAGGCTTGGATTCCAGTCTTGGGATCACTTGTTTTATAATGGAAAACATTCCATCTTATTTAATTGTTTTTCAAAGTGTTGCACATTTTTATTTTTCAGCCACTGAAATATTGTCTATAATTTTATGAAAAGTCAAATATATATGAGTATTTCTTCAAAATTATTCTGAGATTTTACTGGTAATGTCTTCACCCATGTCTGACTCTGAGAGCCCCAGGAAGCCCATATGGGGTGTAGTTGTTTTTCTCTCAACACTGCAATGTTGTAGTCCTTTCTCTTCACCTAAGCTGTGGTACTGAGGGGTTTCACTGGGCTGAGATGGGATGTGCAGTTACTAAGCTTAAGTGCTTAAGTGTACCTCCTCGCCTAAGTACACGAAACCTCATCAGACCATCAGGCTGTTTATATCAAACCATCGCGTGTGTGTATTAGATGAGCACCCTGCCTTTAGTGGATGCTTTTAGTTCAACTGCATCATATTGTCATATCAAGTATGAAGTAGTATAGGTCATTCTACACACCAGAGGAAGGAAAAAGACTGATGATAACAACAGCAGTGACTGTCCTTCACATTTCTGTCACTCTGCAGAAGTGGACTGCTGACCTCAGTAGCTGAGTCATGAGGTCTTGCTGTCTGCAGACCATTGCATTATGTTGGATCTTAGAGTGTCCCAATGCATGAGATGTCTAAGTGGTTATCGGGGCCAATGCTGGAGTCCATCACACGAAACTTCACTGTTCACTTGGAAGAGATTGAGTCTCATGAGGAGCAGCTAAAGGAGGTGGGGTTGTTTAGCCTGGAGAAAAGGAGGCTTGGGGGAGACCATATCGCTCTCTACAACCACCTGAAAGGAGGCTGTGGCAAGTTGGGGGCTGGTCTCTTCTCCCAGGTAACAAGAAACAAGAGAAGAGGATATAGCCTGGATATTAGGAGAAACTCCTGAACTAAAAGGTTGGCCAGGCATTGGAACAAACTGCCCAGGGAAGTGGTGGAATCATCACGCCTGGAAGTGTTCAAAAAACATGTGGATTTGGCACTTAGGGACATGGTTTAGTGGTGAATATGGCAGTGCTAGATTAATGGTTGGACTAAATGATCTTAGAGGTCTTTTCCAAATGAAAAAATTCTATGATTCTAAGAGGACCTCTGTATGTTCTTTTTTTAAAGCAGCCACAGCAGGTTTAACTGTAGGTTGTGATGCTGGTTGGAAGAGAAAGGAGACACTGATGCAGGAGAAGGTTATTTGTATAAAACCTTTACCTTCTAATCAACTTTCAGTTTTATAACTAGAACTTTGCTTATGGCTCCTGGCTATACTCAGGATCAGAAAGTTGAAAGCAAAGCTGGTTTATTTAGCCTTAGAGGCTTTTGCGTCCTCTTGCTACTTACAAGCCAGTCACGATTTGGCCCATAAATTGCTCAGTGCTTTGCACTTTCAGAGGAATGATTAAGAGCACTCTGTCTACGAATAAGCTATTTGAACTTCACAGTCATCAGCAAAACACTGTTAAGAGATGCTGTAGTGTTTGGCTTTGACTTGCCCTTTGCAAAGTTCATACAGTCTGCCATCTGAATCATAGACAGCAGATGCACTGAGGTCTGATCTCCCTGCTATTTGCCAAAACTGAAAAGATATTAAACATAGTGCAAAAACACAGACATAGCTGACACTGCTGATAGTAGGCCATGTAGTTTAGATTTTCTTCTCAAGCATTATCTTTTTGTACATGACATTTGAGGATGAGTTATTATATGACTATGTTTTTAAGAAAAAAATGTATCAAGCAATGAGTGTCTGTGAACCTCTTCTGCACCTTCTATCAAATACTTTTTGTCAAACTGATAAATATCAAATATTGATTTGTGTTGTTTTCTTGGCACTCCTCTTGAATTTGTCAGGTTTAATGGATCTTCCCTATGATGCTTTATTTATCATGGAATCCATAGTCATTTTCAAGTGAAATGACAGCTCTTATGATTGAATGGGAACTTCAGCATTACTGTGGATAAAATTTGCCTGCTATTGATTAAAGTCAGGTATCTATAATTATGGAAGTGATCTATCACCATTTTTTTCCCAAAAGAATGTCAATAGTAACTTCAAAAAATAGTTTGTTCATCCTGTGTATTAGAAAGGTTTTATAACTTAGCACTAGGGATTGAATTCATACAGCTTGATATTGGTACATGTAGCCACTTACCTCTTTAATACTGGCACCTCTTGGCACAAGGTTAATAAATACTTTTAAGGAAATTACAGGAAAGGATGTTGTAGTTTTATTCAATGGAAGTCCTCCAGGAGCAAAAGACTGCATTTAGCACTGCTTAGCAGCCAGATCACAACCACCATGCTCAGACTAAATAAGCAGGAGGAACTCCTTCACATACTGAGAAGTAAACCCCAGTCATTCCTAGTTTATAATTTCCAGTATCAGGGGTGAAATACTTATCTAAAGATTCACTTTTTAAAATGGAAGTCTTTTTTTTTGGACAGCTGTCCCATAAAATGTACACTTTACAAACTCCAATGTCAAGGCAAATACTTGAAATGTACTTATCTAATTTAATTCTGAAATGAACCAAAGTGTTATAATACTGGTATTTTTGAGAAGACTTGTAAAAAGTGATCTATTTCTTGTAAGGAAATATTATGTAGTTCAGGAGTGCATACTGGAATATAGTTCCCCCTCAGGCTGCATGTGTGTATGTGCGTGTGTGCAGTTTCATTCCTTCCCTCAGATTTTTTAAATTCTTGGGAATATTTAGTATAAGTTATTATGTTTGAAATTTGGGAGTCTATATTCATAAAGGTTTTCTTTTTCGAGGGAGCACTACCACTATCATTACTTGAAACAGATACATGAGGTACACAGTGAAATCATATAATGTCTAAGTAAATGCTTCTTTTGGATTTTTCATGTACTTTGATACTCTGAAAGAGTCAACATTAATGCAACTCAGATAAACTCAGAAAATATTGCTCAGGTACACATTACCCTAAAATTAAAAACTTTTCTTCATTTTTCCACGGTTGAAAATGCCCTTTTAAAATAGCCATGTTATAGTCATCTTGTGAGCGTTCAGAACAATTCTCTGATTCTTTGTGGCAGCTAGTGGAAAAATAGAGCATTTTTTCTTAAAAGGTCTGTTTAGGGACTTGTCCAGACTTCACAGAAGCAGTGATAACTGAGCACTAGAAAAAGAAGGATTTTGATACACATGGACCACTTCAGTGCTTTCTTCTTACTATGCGACATGCTGACAGCAGAATGATTTATGGTGCCTCATAAATAAGAGGCAGTATTGCTACCTTTTTTAAAAAAAAAAAAATTATTTTAAAAATAAATAAATCTTGTGAGTGAGAAACAGGTCCTGTCTAGAAAGATAAGGCAACTACACCATTCAGAAACTACTCAAGTTTCATTTACAGTCAGGCTTCCTTCTTGGTCCTTGCATGCCTTGTGCACTGACACTCAAACCAAGACTGGGTCTGGAGCTGTTAAAAGGTAGGCTCGTTGACTGTGGCTAACATGCTGATAAATCTGGGTTAAGATTTGAGCTGGTAATGAAGCTTGCATTGAGGTGTTGCTTGGTGCAGCAGTAAGAACAATGTCTTCCTGTTTCACGTGGTGGTACAAGGTCCATGGAGGAAGGAGAATGACACAGAAAATCCTCTAGTGAGAAAGAGAAGGGGAAAGAAAATGGGAATATGGAGAGAATAACAGGTGACATCCATCGATGAAATATTAGCAGCTCAACCATGTAAGTGTCTTTCATAGCCTCTCAGGAAACCTATTGAATTCTGTCTTCTTGTTAAACTTTTCAAATATTTGAAGTGTTTTTCTGTAAAGCTGAGACTGCTTGCTAACAGTGTGTAATTAACTCTTTTACAGGCTTTAGCTGGGCTGCACTCTCAGCTTGTTACAAATATAAAATAAACATAGGTTTGATTTTCTGCTCTCTTGGGTAGTCTAAGATTCTTTTCTCATTTGGGTTGAGGGATTTCTTTGGGTTTTCTTTTTTGGTGAGGTGGTTCTTTTTTGGGTTTTTGTTGTTTGGTTTTTGTTTTTTTTTTGAGGGGGAGGAGAAGAAAAAACATGGCTATGTATCTGTGTATTTCCCTGCATACTCAGTGATCACAGTGATTTACAGAAACAATAGATTTAGATATCCTCTGCCTATTTAAGGATGTTCAGAGAAGGAATGAAAATGAGTTATATGTTTGGGGTGTTTTTGCTGGATTCATCATTCTTTATGCTATGCCTTGGTATCTCAGAAACCCATATATAATATGCTGCAGTGATATTGAAGATTTCAGCCTGATTTTAAACCAGGGCTTACCGTTTCCTTTCCAATGAACTTCTTGGAGCATTAGATGTATTTTTTGCATGATAAACAGTGTCTCTTCACCTTGTTATTAGCAAGAAATACTCAAATTACTCTTTAAGGTTTTTTTCCTATTCTTTTTCTTTGGAGCTGAATATAACCTAAAATTAAAATTGGTCAATCGGAGCCTAAACATCAATGACTTCTTAAAAATGTTATGATGTCCTTACAATATCAACAGCACAGAAATGGTCCGAGGTGCATGCATTTTCACTGCCTTTTTGCATCAAACCAAGGACCATTTCTAATAATGCATAAATGCTGTGGGGACCGTGAAGACAGACTTGATGGACAAGATTCAAAAATTAATAAAAAGAGATAATGGAAAATAAGGAAGTTTTTAAAGGGTGCCAGAAGATGCACATTTAGCTAAGAGATTTATCTTTTCTAAAGAGAGCAAAATGTTTCTTGAAAACTTTTATCTAGTTAATATTTTAATAGAGAGTTTTATCATTCTGAGATGCTATTCTTAACTCCTAGTAAGTGTAAGCATGGCAGAGAAAGAATTCTCCATTTGATTCCACTCTTTATTTGAGCATGTGTGGGAAGGAACAGTTAAGGGACACAGATGCTGATAAATGACTTCACTATTAATCTCTTCGTAGCATTTTAGAAGTGATTTGGACATTATCAACATTTATTTTTAGAAATGTCTTTCATACTAACACTTTAAGAATGAAGTCAGAATGTTATTTTAATATTTCATATTTCAATGAATATTCAGCATATTTACATTAATATTTCTTGGTTCATTTAAATTAATATTCTACTTCAGCAGGAAACACAAAAAATTAAACATATTTATATACATTAGAGATGATTTAACTGAGCCATTTATCTTTCAAATATCTTCATTGACACTTTGGGAGAGGAGGTTGGATTTAAAAAAAGTCTCCAGTCCTTCTGTCACTAAATAATACTTCTGGGATAATTTAGATTAATGGAGTTAGAGGTGGATGTTGAACATAGAATGACAGTGAAGAAGGTAGAGTCACAGAAGGTAGGCGTATATGCTTTGGATATCTAAAAATTTCTCTCTATAAAATGGCTCTAAGGCAATATGGTACATGGTTATTGGTGTGGCTGATAAGTTATAAAAATAGCAAGTAATATTGCATATTTAATGTAAATACTTTGCCAAATGTGTTCCAAGGTGCTAGTTATTATTATTTACTTAGCTTTGCTTAATATACAAAGGTATCCCTCGCTTTTTCTTTTTATTAACATGTAACATACAAACTGGCCTATTCATGTTTAATATGTTAAACTGGTGGTGTATTACTGTAGCACATCCGAGCTGCTCCAGAAGACACACAAACACATATGTTGGACCTGAGACAGGATTGTCTACAATTTTCTTGTGTCTTGGCAAATTTTTTATTTGAAACATGGTGAAAAAGATCGTCCGTCTTTTCTCAAATTTCAGGAACAATGTCTTTTTTTGCTATTTGATGTTGTTACGAGTAAAAGAGAGTAATTTAGCTGTGAATCTGTTGCTGAGGAATGAATCGCTTTCAGAACAAGAACAAAACAAAACGTGTTCCTACTGTTGCTACCATGATGGTCTTTCTCAAATGCAAGGCAATTTATGAGGAGGAGACAACAGAGGGAAGAAAACAAACAAACTGTATTGCTGTGTTGCAAAGCTCATTGTAGATTTTGTAATTTGTACGGCTTTTAACTAGCTACTAAGGCTTTGGAGTATGTTTGTTGTTAGAGAAGTGTGATGTCTGATTGAAGGTTTATTAATATTGTTTGGTAGGTATCTATTTTGCTAGTGAGTATATACTCCCATTAAACGCTGACATACCCAGCAGCAAAGCACAATGCTATTGGATATCTCTCAAGGATGCTATATGAGAAATTTGATGTATGAATATTTTCATTGGTAGCAAACTCTGAAAAATATAAATTATGCTCTTATACTAACTTATAGCCTGGCATTCAAAATATGGTTCAAGAATAGTGTGAACAGCCAAATACACTAAACCCTTGAAGGTAAATGGGGAATTATGACTGCTTTCTCTGCAGAGGCTGGCAGTTCCATTCACACTGATGGAAACTTAGGAAGGGTAGGGGTTACGGACACAGAGAGTCACAAAGAGTCACTGAGCCCAGCAGGGTCATTACCTAAGTTGCTGTTGTACCCTGATCTGGAGTGCTGAAGTAACACCTCAGGGGCAACTGAAATTATATGGAATTTTTCTTCACTTGGTATTGAACTAGTTTATGCCCTAATGGATCTATCTCAGTTTTTTTTGTACTTGCTGTGAAGCCTCAAAAAAGTTTGAAGAGACCTTATGGGAAGTAGGAGAAGAAGGCTCATGGAGATTAACGTGAAGGTTAGTTGTGGTTCACCCTCTTACTTTTTGCTTTCAGGTGTAGGGCATTCCTAAGTATGGCAGACAAAGAATAAAAACAGGGTGGAGCATCAGGCATTTGTTTTATTAGAAACAGCCACACCAAAAAATGCAAATAAACACCACTGTCTTCTGCTGTTCCTCACCATTCTTCATATTTAGTTTTGCAAATCGGCATCCAGACCCCGTAAGTGTTCCCTGCTCTCTTCATAAGTGCTTAAGATTTGTTTTATCTCTGTAGTGTTAATAGCTGATGATGCAGTGGCTGGTAATGCCAGCTCTTGGGTGTGCACATTCCGTCATGTCAAGAACAATGATTAGAAGGCAAAAAACATTCAATAGGCTATTATGAATAGATTTAAACCCAGTATACAGGTTGGGTTCTGCTGTCTGTAGTACCTAGTAAAATGAGAGAAACTGCCAGAGCAAGTTATTACCCACACACAAGAGCAGGGTTGCTAGTTAGGAAATATCTGCTCTGTTTCTGTGAGGAAAAGAATCTGTTGCAGAACAGACTTACTAAAGGTATTTTGGTGGCTAAAACAAAGCAACCCAACTACTGAAAATTAGGTGGTCTTTGTAAGGTTCTTCTATTAACATTTATCTATTCAGATGGTTACATGTTAAACTGGATTCCAAAGAAACTGCAAGATTGAAACTTGAATCCAATATTTTATTTATTGATGTTCTTCTCTCCTGCCATCCATCAGACGGCTTGGGGGACAGGAGAATGGAAAAAAAGGAAAAAATGCAGCCTTTGGGCTATATTTCAGTCTCTGGTCACTGAGCCTTTGGAAAAAGCTGATATAGTCCACTTCATGCTAAATCAATAGTGGCCCATGCCTCTAACTACAGAAACAGAAGAAATAGAAGAGGCTGGATCATGCTAAAATCCACTGACTCATGGTATCCTCTGGAACAGTATGGGAGAGCCATAGAGCTCTCATGGGAGAAAAGACGTGGAGGGCCATCAGTTTTCAGAATGTGAGACTTGATCAATGGCCTACAATTAAGAGGTTAACTATTATAAGAATACAGAATCACAGCATAGTTTGGGTTGGAAGGGACTTTAAAGATCATCTAGTCCAACATCCTTGATATGGGCAGGGACATCTTCCCATATCAACTTGTTCAAGTTGCTGAAAGCCTAGTCCAACCTGACCTTGAATGTTTCCAGGGATAAGACATCTACCACCTCTCTGGGCCACCTGCTTCAGTGTTTCATCACCCTCACAGTAAAGAATTTCTTCCTTATATCTAGTCTAAGTCTCCCCTCTTTTAGTTTAAATCATTACCTCTTGTTCTATCTCCATAGGCCCTGCTAAAAAGTTTGTCCCTATCTTTAAGTTCTCTTTGAGCACTGAAAAGCTGCAATGAGGTCTCCCCAGAGCTTTCTCTTCTCCAGGATGAGCCACCTAACTCTTAGCACAGAGAGGTGTTCTTCACAGAAGTGTTCTACCCCTGTGATCAGCTTTGTGGCCTTCCTCTGCCCTCACTCCAACAGAGGTACATTTATGTCTGCTAGGTGTGTATTCGAAGGTACTGGACTGATGTCCATTATATGTTGTTTTTTTTCTTTTTTAATCTGATTTTGAAAGTTCTGTCAGCAATTTCAATTCATAGTATTCTAAATTTGGACTATTTAAGTTCACTTGGAAGTGGAGGGTTTAATTTTGGCAAATCTCTTAATATAACTCTACTATGAGGTTGAATTTAACTGAGAGTCAAAATGCAGTCTGCATTTGAGGTGGAATTTAGCTGAGACTCAAAAAAGCAGTCTACATTTGAAACATGCTCTGAATTTAGCAGGCAGTAGTAGGCAAAAGGTGTTCAAGCTTCTCGTTTTCTATGGATCTTCTAATTTTTCCCATTCAAATTTTCTATGTCATGGATGTTGTGGATGCCTGGTTTGAAGTTTATTCCAAAACAGGTTGTAGAAATATGCATCCTAGAATTCTAAAGAGTCATAAATGCTATTGCCTCTTTAAGGGATAATTAGCTAGAGTACAAGTTGTTAAGAATGTCTGTCTGAATCACTGTCAACACAGGGCCTTTGACTCTGCCCAGTCAGGGATCTCTGCTCTACACTTGAACATGCAGTGAAAATATGATGGCACAATAGTATGGGGTAAGTGTGGTTTTTTGTTTATATTGAAATTTGGATATAACTGTGTGGTTGTATCAGTGAAAGCTGATGGCTGTCATAAATATCAGTCTATCAGCTTAGCTTATTAATGTGCTATACATTCATGTATTATGCACAACTCAAAGTCTGTGCATATGAATCTAAGGGAAACATTTACTTAAATAGCCTTATTATTTCTCAAATATCTGTCACTATTAATGTTCCCTACTTCTAAGACCTTAAAAATTAAAAAGGGTTTAGCTTGGCCTTTGTTTCTGTCATATGCAACAAGTTCCAACAGCTTCATTAACCTAAGGAAGAAGTTTATAAATTCTCAGGAATTGCTTTGCTCCCTTGCCCCACATTTGAGTGTACTCTGAATGATGATTAGCTCACTGCTTTATGCTCTGAATGTTATCTGTTCTAAGTTCTGCTGTCCAGGACCGAAAATAAAAGATTATTTACTTCTGATAGACAGTTTGAACAGTCCACTACAAAACATTTGCTCAGTGCTGCTAAAGACTCCTCTAAACTATTAAAGAATATAATGCTGTTTGAACTTTCTGGGACTTAGTTTTTTTTTTTTAAATTCTCCTTTCATCCTTATTCTAACAAAAAGGTAATCTATGCCATTCTTGTCCTTCACAACAGAATTTTCCAAGTCCCAGTTGCAGTATTGTCCAGTGACGTTTTCTTTACGCTTGGCTCTCTGTGGTGTTGCTCGTGTATCTTCTTTTCTTTTTTAAAAAATACGTATTTCTGTGTATATAAATATAATATATATCTGTTTATGAGTATATAAATTCTGAATTTAATCTCTATTTGATTTTTGATTCTGTCATCTTGTTTTATACTCTTTACTGAAAAAATATATCTATATATTACATTTTGTGTAAAACTCAGCACTCTTTCAATTACTGAAATAAAATAAGTTCAGCGACAGCTTCTTATGAATATACCAAAAAGTGCTAAGACATAAAGCATAAAAGAAATAACTATTCCTTTCTGCAAGCCTTCTCTGCTCCCAGTGCATTATTGAAGTGTAGATTAAGTCTCTCCAATTATCCTTTACCTTATTTGAGAATTCTTACTCTGGTAAGGTTTTTCATACACTTTTTAGTTTTTTTTTTAAGGGTATTTTCTTGACTGTGGACACAACAGCTATTCCAGTTGATCAGAACTGAGGAATTTGACAGAAGAAAGCTTGTTCACTTGCAATTTGCTTACCTTTACCTGCTCAAGGCTGAGTAATGACCCCTTTGATTAGTGAATCTGTATATGTTGTATAAATAAGGCAGCCCAGTTTCAGGTTCCAAGCTACTAAATCTATTGGCATGGTCGTTTTCTGTCTGAATTGAAAATTTTTCATTTTTTGTGATCCAACTGACAAGGCAGTGGAAAATCCATTCTAGGTATTTACCATGTGATTTGTAAGCACTCCCTAAATGGTGGTAGGGCCTGACTTTGAACTGTACATCTTTTCCAAACCTGGTGTTCCCAAGGAAATTTAAAAGCTTACAAAAAGGAGAAGGTAGACAGAAAACTGGAAATCTTGAGGCATGTAAGTATTTTTGGGTGGGAGAAATGCAGGTATATATTGCTTGACTTGGCATTACATTACTCTTTAAATGATTGTGAAGAACATTTTGTTCAGTGTTAACAGCCTTTTTTTGTTAGCTATTAGTAAAATATCAATTTGCATGCTCCATAGCTTAGTCAGGTTCACAAAAAATTAGAACCCCTCAGAGACTTTGAAGCTTTTTTACCTTTAATATTTGCACTAACTCCTGGAAAGTGTCTTTGTGAATTACTCTGTAATTATAGTTTGAAGGACCTGAAATATCGAACCAAGCTTAATCTGTTAAACTGTCAACTCCACATAAGTATTAGGAATCTGAATGTTTTGGGTTTGGGGTTTTGGTTTTGCAGTTTTTTGTTTGCTTCTTTGAAGTTCTCCCTTTCTGTGCTCAATGAAGAAAGTAGCTAAAAACATCTGAACAAAGTGGCAACAACTGAAAATTAAATTGAAGAGTCTTCAAAATGCTGGTGTGATTAATTAGATTTGCCATAAAAGCATCCTGATATTATTGTCTGCCTCACTAAAAAACTAATAAAATATGAAGACTGACCATTTCCAAGAGGATATATTTAAAATGCAATTATAAGGCCTTTGTACTATGTTCCACTCTTGAACAGAGTTTCCCTCTGTTTTTATGCCTGTTTAATCCTGTAGTCATGTAGCTTTTATGCTACTAATCTCTGGGGTCCAGTTAATATCTTGCAGCCAGTGTTTGCCATATGCCAGGGTTACCTTGAAGAGGTAGGTGTTATGACCCAGTTATTAAAATTATTAGAGAGATGACTCTGCCTGAATTAAGGTGCAAACAAGAACACATGCCGAAGTCAATAGTATGGATTTTATTTAACAGTAAATGTGAGGTAGAGAGAGAGAGAGAAAGAAATAGAAGGGGGGGGGGCAAGAAAGAGGGTGACAAAAAGAGAGATTAAGTACAAACTATCACCACTCCATGGATCCCGATGGTGTCCTGGTCTTTTTCTGGTCTTCCTGGTGGTGAGTGTTCCACAAAACACAGAGTTCAATGGATTAATATACATTCGGGCCAGGTGGAAATGCTCAGGTACCTCCCCTGTGGGAGGCCAAGTTTGACTCAGTCTCTTGCCCTGGGTGTGTTGCATTATTGAGCATCACATGCAGTGCTCTGGTGCGAGGCCTCAGCAATGAGTCTGGGGGCACTTTGGAGGTCTTGGATGGATTATGGCACCTCCTCAGCTGCCTCTCACGTGAATGTCCTGTGTGGCTGTAGCCTTCCTGGGGTGGGGATGGGGTTACAATTGAGACCATTTGTGTAAGGGAGGATGGGTTTTCACTCCCTCTGACCAGAGGTCATGCCACACACCCAAAACCTCTCCTCCCCCATCTTGTTTGGGGGGAAGTGTGTGCAAACCAGGCCCCAACAGAGGAGCCGGTATGCTATGGATTCCCTCACCCTGAACCCAGCCAGAGATGCTTTTCAGAACAGCTGCTAGGTGTGGCTTTCTTGTGAATATATTCTTCTCCCTCAGCTTTGTTTATTTACTTTATTTATTATTACCTCAGACCTGAAGTAACTGAACAATAGTGTCACTTTTATCTCAAGTTCCCTTAGTTGGCTTAACTCACAGTCCAAAGTTCCAGTCAGGAGGCAGATTCAGGAAAGGGTGGGCTTTGATGGTCACAACTTCTTTATACAGTTTTGCCATCATGGGCAAGAAGTCCTTCACAACAATATTTAAGCCATTAATCATAACATTTCAGTCTCTCACCCTAGGTCATTAAAGTTGCTTAAATGTGTTATTGAATATGGAGAACAGGGAGGAGCAGCCACTGGCCCATGGGCTATTTCTAGCCCAAAATGTTTCACTCAGCGTATTTCTGCTGCTTTTCCATGCTCCTCCAGATAAGTCTCAGGAGCAAGTTACCAATGTAGTTCCGACATTCCTGGTGCACCCATGGTCGTTTTCATAGTATGATGTATGCATTTAGTGTATTGAGACTATGGCTTTTCCTATGTCAACTGGGCCCTGAGGCAAGACAACAACCAAGAGGTGGCTGTTGGCATGTCCTGGCAGCAAAGATTCTTTTTGAGCAAAAATGTCACATGCAACTGTAGTGCGATAGGATCTGCACACGGATGGCACTGCCCCTTTGGTCATTGTGACAGTGGAGTAAAGTACAGATGACTGTCCTAGTTAGACTTGGTGCATAGGAACTTCACACTGAGTATTCTGCATTTATCAGCAGCTTCTTCATGTTCTGTACTCTTTCTCAACCACCTGCCTACACTGAGAACTGCATCTTTGCATTTTACTTCATATGTCAGTGCTGCTCACCCAATGGGAGTCTTTATACTCCTAGGATTACACAGACTTCTACTTAACCATCTACTGTTTTACATCATGTATGCAATTGAAATTATTCTTTTGAGTTGAAATTATTATCTGGGTTATGTGTGAGCTTTGAGAAGGGCACCTGTAGAACTGATAATTTGTAGAGGATTGATTTCACCAAAATTTAGAGGATTTTCATGTCCACACTGAAACTAGTTTAGACTTCTTTTATAGTGAACAGAGAGAAAAGAGTACTTCAAAATTAATTTTTTATTTCAAATAAACATTCTAGAGGGTGTTCTATTTCTTTTCTATTTGTACCTGTTGGGTAGTGAAGGACAAAAATGTCTCCAATATATCCGATTATAAATGTCATTCTGGTGCATAGCTGACCTCTGTTCTCTTACATTTTATGTTTATGACAGTCAAGTAATTGAAGAAAAGCCTACCTTTGAATTATCTAGTGTATGTTTGTACTCCCCAATTAAATTGTTAATTAAACATTGTATGTTACATGTTTGTCAGCTGTGATGTTTCATACTTTTACATAAATAACAGTAGTTAGCCAACTTGGTTTGCTTTGTCTTCATGTGTTTTCATCCTCTATTGTATTTTATTAGAAATACTTAATCTAACCAGTTTAAATTTCTCATTGGACATGAATAAATCATTAATGTGGTTTTACAGTCTTTAATTGCAAGTCCCACAATTGTAGCTACAGAGAGAACTGTTTAATTAAGAAATGTAAAGTTAAGTGGCATGTCACTGGTTTTACATGCTCCTCCCTCGCCCTGTTGTTTCAGACAAAGTTTTATTTCTGGCACTATTTATCCTTAAACCTGTAGTAATGAGGTAAATCAATGCAATTAGTTATGGAATAAAGTACTATCAACATGAGCAAAAATAGAAAAACCTGTCTAACTAAACTGCAAGTTTTTCCACTTGTATTCAATAGCTTATCAAGACTTTGATCTGCTTTTCAAACTTACTCAAATACACAATGTCACTGATTAAGCATAAGAAGAACAAGAAGTTCCTCTATTTGTCATATGTCTGATTCTGAGAAATTTAAAGAGCTATCCAAGTACAGAAGCTAATGACAATGTTAGACTTCAGTTATTGAGGAAAAACTGCCTGACAGGTCACAGCAAGCCTGAGTGGCACTGCAAAGCCACACTGACAGTTAGGCTTTTGTTTCAGAAGGTGGAGGAGGTACAGAATGTGACTATTTTAGGTTGTATTCTCACTCCATTGGGAGAATGCAGGGAGAAGTTAAAGTGACCTATTAAGGTGTTGGTAGGGTTTCTGAAATGACAGTGCTCACAATCCCACGGAAAGGAATAGAGTGGCAGAGTAAAGTTAATAAACTTGAGAAAATCAGTCTTTTGGAAATGACAGGCAGGGTCCCCTGGGAAAAAAGGCTAAGTAAAAAAGCTCTCTCTTCATACCTTCTCTAAATATGTTATGAGAAAATGGAATATGTTAAAAAAACAGTAGCAATCTATGCTAGTGCAGAAGGAGAGATATGAAAACATATGGAGAGGTTGGGGTTTATTGTTATTTTGGGTTTGTTTTGTTCTCTTTTATTTTGTGGCTTTTCTGGTTAGTTGTTTGGTTTTGGTTTGGGGTCTTTTCAGTATTTCTGCAGTGCTGCCCAAGGTCCTCATTTCTCGGTTATATTTTCAATATATTTTGTGCACTTTTTTGAGTTCCTAGCAGTTCACCCTTCTTCCATTTTTTCTCAAATTTGATCAGTAATGGTTGAGAAGGTACTTCCCTTACTATTTGTGTGCTCAAAAATAGTTTTTTTGTGTCCAGACTGTATCTGAGGGGCAGAAGAAAGGCCAAAGACAATAATAAAGTATAAACGAACACAGAGAACCAAACTAGCATGTAAACTGCCTAATTGGCACAAAAGATGAAAAGATTCATGGAAAAATTGGAGAAATAAAGCAAAGTATCCATCACCCTTCAAACAAATGATGGCATTAAAGCATTTGTTTTGGCAGATTAAAGATACATTGTAATTAGATTTCTAATGCATTAATTTTTAATACAGGCAGAGAAAGAACAGTTTTAAGAGTCTTTCATTAAGTTGGCTGTTTTTAATTGGCATACTTTAATGTGTTTTTTTCTTCAAGGCCTTAAAAAAAAGAAAGAGGCACTTTTTGAATTGTTAATTACTTTTGAGAAATGATGGAGGACAGGTTAGATCCTAGGGGACTGAAGAAGAACAAACAGTATATAGAAAATGTAGTTTAAGGGTGAAGAAAAAATGAGCACAATGTGCAGTGTTAGGGAAGAAAAAAATTGCTCTAAATGAATTATGAAACAATTTATAGGACCTAGAGGATAATGAAATAAGAAGAAAGCAACCAGATGAATTTGACAAGAGCAAAGTGTGTCAAAAAGACTTGTTTACTTCAGTGAAAAATGCTCATCTAGTGGATAAAGGAGGTTAGTCTGTGATATTTTATCCAGGTAAGAATTCTGATATCACCTTATGTGATATGAGCAAAATTACCAGTGGTGATCAGTACATGTGCAACTGGCTGATCTCCTGTCCCCCACCCCACTCTCTGTGGTTTCCTCTCAAATCAAAAGGGCCTTCCTTGGTACAGCTCTATATAATGTTTTCAAATTTAAGTTTGTTGTTAGAATGCAGCATATAGTTAGAACATCTCTCGATTTAACTGTGTTAGGTATATATTAAATATTACAGGAAAACATCAGAATGAGCTTTGAAAAATGGTGAACCAGCTAATCACCAGTACTGCAGTGGAGGATTGCAGCTCGCAGCAGATGGTCAGCCACATGTCTAGCACGAGGAAAAGGTCAAATAAACTTTTTTCATTTTCTTGTAGGAGTAAAATCACTCCTTCTGAAGTAGAAGGAGTTTTGCTTATAACACATGGGAGTTAATTATTATTCTCTGATGTGAATAAAACTCTCAGCTGTAACAGTGTGTGAAGCTTTAATCCCCAAAGGACTATATAGTTAATGTGAAGGATATCCAGAAAAAAAGAAATCCATCAGGTTTGGAAAACAGTGAAAATCATGAAAGAGTTCTGCTCTGGTAAGTTTAAGAAGAGATGATCTCTTTTGCAAGATGCACAAATCCCTAATAAAATGATGGGAATTACTTCCCCACACCCCAATAATAATAGGAGAAAATAGAAATAATCTGTAGATGTTGTTAACAAATGAGGAAACCACTTTAAAATGGTGGGACTCATAAACCACTGGAATAGCCTACCAAGGAAGAGTGTGGAACATCCTTCAGTTCGTGGTGTATGGAGTAAAAAAAAAAAAAAATTGATAGTGGTCAGAGATGATCTACAAGAGTTTCTTTCCCTACTGAAGGTCAGACTTGTGGATCTTGAGGCCTCTTCCAGCCTTGTCTTAGTATGTTTTTCTTATTCAGAGGTCTAAATGTGCTTCTTCCTTTCAGGATAAGTTCTCTAGTTAAAGCTACTGACAGAACATTTGTAAGGAGAACAGTATGTTCAATAATTCAGAGCACACAATGACTTGTGTGGGATGACTGCAGGTACGTTGTCATTGCAATCAGTATTTATGCAGGAAAGTAAAAGTGTTATCAAAGATTCCATGGTGTAAGAAGTTAATAACCAACTATGTAATTTTACCTAAATATTAAAGGGAGATAAATATCAACAGAATATGCAGTGGGAAATAGATTTGAATTTGAGCTTTTCTCTCCATTATTACTGCCATGCAAAGTACGACCAAGAAAGTTTGGTAAAATGTTGTAATGTGTATTTTGCTATCTCCATCTGAAATTGGGTATTTCTGCCTGGATTTAGTGCAGGAAAGTATACAGAAAGAAATAGAACTCAAGCTTATTAAATGGTGTCACTGCTATGTTTTGCATAATTTGAGCTTAAATTTCTGCTGTAGCAGTCTTTAATGAAAATTAATATTTCAGGGTTATATTAATCTATTGTACCAGCCAGCTAGAAATAAATCTGGAAGTATTGGGCTATATACAATCATCTTTCTTTTTCCCTTGATATTCCAACAGATTTGGAGTGTACTGTCTTCAAATAAAAAAATCAGACCAAAACAAAAGAACCCCTTTGTGAAGATTCTTGTAGTTCTGAGAGGTAATGGTTTTAAAATTAGCTAGGAAATAACAGAGAATTACACAGACGATAAAAAACCCCTTAAGTACATATTAAAGTTTCAAACTCAGGAACTACAGCTGCTGAAACAATTTGAAGATCTGCCTTTTCTGTCAATCTGGTGTATTTATACCAGTGATAATGTTTTAGACAACTATTGTAGATGCTAGTATTGAATGTTTCTCTTAGAGGAAGAAACTTATAGGTATAGGGCAGTTTTCATATTAATGATACAGGCTGTGACTGCTTGCATATTTGTATTTTATATTAATTTACCATTTGGACTTGTAAATATTGTCTGTTTCTACAGAGACAGAGAATAAGAAAATTCATTTTGAAGGTGATTTCTTGTCAACCAATATCTTTCAAAATGCTCTTTCCAGAGAAATTCATACTATTTCAGCCTGAGGCTGCCAAATCCACCTGGAGGTATCCACATTTTAGGGTCAGTTGTGAGGTATAAATCAATGAGAACTCAGTCCAGTTCATTTATCTTCTACTTCCCTTTGACTCATCTTCAGGAGGAAAAAAAGAAAAACATCCTCTCCTTTGAAATCTTCAGAAGCAGTACCATCTCCAAATTATCCCAAAAGCCTAAGATTTGGGCCATCAGTCAACACTTCAACCATAACTTGTCTTTTGGGAACACTTTATTGCAAATGGAATTGAGGATATTTTCCTCTTTAAAACTGTATACTTAGTGAGCCAGGGTATATATTTCAGTTTCAGCAAAGTCTGAAGCACCCATGTGTGCAGTCCCACAGCTGGAACTTGCTCACCAGTAGATTGAGGTAAGGAGCTTAATAATGGAACTACACTCCTGTGTAACATAGCTGATGGAAACCCTTTGCCAACTGTGTTGTAAATGTTGTCTTCAGAAATACCAGGCTCTGTGTTGTTATAGAGAGAACCCAATGGGATGTAAACTTACTTGTACTAAATGTTGGGGGGGAGTGGGTTTCATTTAGCAACTTTTCCTTCTGCTCTGCAGCACTTGTCACCCAGTGCCTCAGCAGACTCTCAAGGTCCTGGCCAAAGTGTGTAGAGTAGGAGGCTTCTTGCCATTAAACAACACACATATAGGGAAGATTTCTCTATGGAGTTCTCACATTGGTAGTGCCATCCTTGGAAACTGAGGATGGAGGTAGTGGTGGTGGTGGTGAATGATTGTTTTTCAATATTTATTTGGTGGTCCTCGTAGGAAAAACTTCAGAAAAAGCAAACGGGTTTTAAACTGGAGAGGTGCAAGATGCACCACATTCTCCCTGATAATGGAGAAGTAATTCATTACTATACTTATATAAGTGTTTGGCTACTAGTTTGTTTCATCTCTTTAGTGTTGTTTTTTTTTTTTTTTTTAATTTTCTTGTCTCATAGAAGTACTTTAGGAAACTGAATTCTAGTTTCCCAGATCTAATTATAAGATCTCAGTCCTTTGACATTTTCCTCTGTTTTACATAATTCTGTTACTGATATCTGTATGTCCTATTCAGACATCATTTCTCTATAACCACATCTTTAGAGAATTGATAAATATTCAAGTCTTTAATATCTCCTTAATCTGTAATTGTTCTGCATATTTCTATACAACCTTATCTTTATAATTTTAATTTTCTTTTATTTGTCATGGATTTCAAGCTTCTGATGTTAATTTTGGGTCTTGGTCTAACCTTGAAAGCAGCTATTGAGTTGGCCAAAGATATGACAGAATTAATTTTGATTCTGAAGTTGCCAAATAATTGGTCTTTTGGGGGATATATGTTTAAAGGCATTTTTCAGGAGGCTACTCTAATACTCGGGCATTTTCACAGTATTTTGTGATGCAAGATTTCTTTAGTCCCATCAACATCTTGCACTGTAATGGAGGAGTTTACTTAAAGGCAGGTTCAAAACCCATGCACTCCCTGCTCTCCAAATTCTGTTATTTGCCACCCATTTTCTGGGAAATTGTCTGAGAATTGAACAATTCCAACCAAAGTTGCAATGGTGTCTCTGAAACTGTCCCAGTCAGTACCTGCAACAAGGCATTCCATTCAGTACCAATTCATCGCATAACAGAGGCTGCACTTAAGTGAAATGCAGAGGAGTTAATTACTGAATAGGTTTGTCATTAGCTATATGTTCACCATGAGTTTAGAGCACTTGGTGAATTTTTAAAAAGTACTGCATTCAGACTTTGCTGGAGTTCGAACCTTTCAGCCTGATATGAACTGTTGAAATCAGCCACAGGGGTTGATCAAGGGAAAAAAAATGTCCTGCAAAATCGTTGCACAGAGGAATGATATTTACAATCTAAACAGTCATTTGAAGAAATTTTTCTTTGCAGGGTAAGAACAGTGCCAGAAGTTATTGGCCAACCATCTTTGTTTTGCTGACACTGTAGCATATTGGTATAAATGGTTGACTGAGTCCTTACTTTTGCAAAGATTCCGTAAATGCCTAGTAGAAGCCTTTTCTCTAAGAATTCATATTTGAGACTGTTTTAACCGTATTCAGAGTTGGATTAATTTCTCATTGTTCTGTCCTAGTTAATGTTACAACCTTCTGTTTTGAAAACAAAGTTTTAGTTAGTTTTCCTTCAGACAGTGATATTGTATCTTTTGTATTTGCTCCAAGGGGACTCAGATTTGAAAAGTCCCAATGCCTGTGGAAGTGTATTGGCTTAAATTGCTGTCTCTGGATTTGTGTCTTGATAGATTGCTTTCCTTAAAATGCCTTTTAATGTGTTTAAGATGGTGAACACATTGAGCTGTGCAGTCTCTATGGAGATGACTGCCCTCCTTTTGTGCAGAGTAGGTTGGAGAAGGAGGAAGAGAGAAGAAACATTTGGTTAGCATGGTTGGCTGCCATGGGCTGGTTTCTGCATGTGAATTTTGATCTGATGGCGATTGTAGATGGTGTGTCTCCATCCTGTTCAACTCCTGACAACCTTTAGGCAGCACTGCTGACATAATCTTTTTTCTCTTTGTGTCTCCTGCCATCGTCGCCAAAGGCTATGGTCTATCCTTTCTTTCAGAGTATCCCTTGTTTTCCCACTCTGGGCGTTATTGAGAAATCACGCGTAGATAGATGTGGTGGACTCTTCAAGATGGGCTGTCATCCAAACTTGTCATCCTTTTATCTCTTTATCTTCTTGTTACTTCTGGTGCCTCCACACCCATACACTCTCCCTTCCTAGCAATTTTAACATTTCTATTACAAATACCTGTGCAGAGAAAGAAGATATTGTTGATTTGCCACGTATGTGGTCCATGCACCATGCAGAGAAAGATTGGTAGGGGTAGAGCAAAAGTAGAATGGAAATTGCTAGGACAGATTAAGAATTTCTCTGAAATTCCTAATTCAACAGCTGTAAAAGGAGCTGCAGACTGTCCTTTAGCTATTGGATATATGAGGCCCTAAGAGACAGCTTTCTTTGCTGTGCTTTTAGCAGTGCTCTTTCACCATCAGAGAGCGTGTGGAGAGCGATACTTGCAACTAACACTCCGTGGGAGCAGAGAACTGCCAGGAGCTGGTGCAAACACAGGCAGCAGCTGCCAGCAGCCTTCTTTCTAAGAGAAATACCATAAGGTACATAAGAATCTTTTGTTTTCTCAGCCTACAAATACTGTAAGTTATGGAAGGCAGCAGGTCTAGTGTTAGGACTTCCTCTCTACTGCTATTGCCTTAAGATTCACTTTCCAGGAAAGCAGAAAGTGAGCTCCATAAATGTAAAATGAGAAAAAAAAAGGTTGCTGTCAACTCATATGTGTTGCAGTGGTTAACGGCACTATAGATCTCAAGTGCCGACTTCCTCTTGAAAAACACTGTTGCTTTTGTGAGTCATGCTCCTGTAGTCAGCCTTTTTCTCATAAAGGTCAGAGTGTAGAGAAGGTTAAAATTAGTAATAATAAAAGAAATTTATTAATTTTTAAAAAGCTGAAAGAACAGAAGAGGAAGGTGTCAGTAGAACAGAGATACTAAAACAAGAGAAGGAAAACTGTGGGCACAAGTCATAAAAGAAAAGACAAATGTAATGGTGAAGTCAGAAAAGAAAGGAAGACTGATATTACCAAAAAAGATAAAAACAAGTGGGTGACAAAGCAACTAATCAATGAAAGCATTATAAAGTATAATGCAAAGATATTTGTGACAATGAGGAGTAACAGCCTATAACAGCTCTAACTACACAACACAGCACAGATACTTGTCAGGCTCTGAAAGCATTACAGCTTCATCAGCATGTGCCTGGGTTAATTAACACAAGTGTGGAGTGGTGCCAAGGCAGCTGCAACGCTTCCAGCCCTGGGGTGGGCAAAGCAGCAGACGGAGTGACTGCACGATGCTTTGAGTTGCATCTGAGAGCAGAGGTCAAGGTTGTGTGATCCAACCTACTGGAAATATAAACAAGAAGACTTGGAAATTGCCTTTCTGCAGAGTTTCAGGTGATAAAGAGGAAAAAAGAAAGGAAGAGGAAGAAAAAGAAAGGGGGCAGAGAGAGAATAGATAGCTAGGGGGGCTGGGTCCCAAGAATAAGAGGAAATCAAAGAACATGGTGCCTCCCACATATTGACTGCAGCGGCTCACATCCTCCTGTCATTTCTTTCCCATTTACACTAATTGTTTGAAGCTGCGTATTTGTGAAGGGCTTTGGAGTAAAAAACCGTGCAAAGGAGATGGGAAATATTTAGCCTGGAACAACTCACAGTGGCACTGCTGTTCCTTCTGTGTGATATAAACAACTGTTGCTATTTTCAAGCTGTGTATCATTCTCCTCACTGTTAGAAAGAACTATGAGTATGTTGTTTGGTATTTTTAAATCCTTGTAGTATTGAGAGTTACTATGGACCGCTTACCCTGTCTTTTAGAGAGTGGAATCAAGACAAAGGGAAATAGATGGTTTTTACAAGTTCAGAGGAGATGCGTGCCATAAAAAATATTTAATTCCAAACCTGCATGGTCTTACTCTACTGTCTCCTGAGCTGACATCCATGTGAGCAGTCCTCTTACTAATTTCCCAACATAGGAATTAAAAAATCACAGATAATTCCTGCCCTTGTGGCACAAACTCAATATCCTGCCTAGTACAGAGATTCTGTGACATTCTCCTTCATTTTGATGAGTGCTGCAGAGGAGTGAAGTATGCTCCAAGATAAATGCCACAGCAAATGGAAATTTATGTGGCAGAATGAACTGTTAGCAATGTAGTTTTCGTGCTGAATTAAATATTATACTGAGTGAAATTGCTGCATACAGTTTGGACTGTCATGCATTTTAATGTTTAATTCAGAAAGCTTCCTTTTAAAAGTTTCTTTGGTTAGTCTTTGAGAAATAAAAGGCAAAATCAAATGCTGGCCTGCTACAGAAATTTAGGTAATTGCTTGATTCAGAGTTTCTTTCAATTCTGTTGTGAAGAACTCGTCTTCTGAGCTGCAATTAAAAAAGACTTTTTTTCCCTGAAGCCTCAGTCCAGGTGAAGTGATAAAAGCTTAGATTTTTTTTATTATTACTTTTTTTATTTTTCACCTTTAATTCATAGTTAGCTTTTTTTTTTTTTTTTTTTTATTTTAATGATAGCTGTCTTCTGAAGTTTCTGTAAATCACTCCAAGTTCTTTTTATAAAATGAATAGAGAGTTCCAGGATTGTATGTGAAATACGATGTATTGTAATTGTTGTAATTGAAGAGCTGATTGAAAAGTATTGAAAAATAAAAAATGTTTCATCTCTAAATGTGGAGAAAATTAAGCAGAATGTTCATGAAAAAATGGAAAAATTCCATTTATTTCAAGATGAATATTTATTAGAAAATATAAGTTATGATACATATGTATGAGGCATTTGAAAGAATGCTGCTTTGGTTATAGTACTAAACAGACAAAATTTGAGGAATATTAAATGACGTCTGTAAACTTTGTGCTGTTTTATTGTCCAATCTTTGTGTATTAAATGAGACAGGGATGCAGAGGAAATGATATGTGACTGTATATCTGCAGATTGCATGTCCCTGTGTCTATACAAGACGTAAAGCATCTGGAAAGTATGAGGAATTCTAAAAAGAAATAATAAATATTCAAAGTCCAATTCTGCAATATTTATCTGAAGTCACAAGAGCCTATCACGAGACCAAAGCTAAAGTTTTCAATTTAATTCTTTTTCTAGTTGTGAAATTTGTGAGTGTGATAACAATTGCAACCAATAAAAATAACATAGGAAGTCTTTTCAGTGGGAGCTTTCCTATATTTCTTCCATCATTGTTCTTAGCGTTAATCTGTTTGTGACTTACAGTTCTGTCCCATTGTTTCACTTCAGAGACTGGTGCCTTATCTATAACTACTTGTGGGAAAACAACAATCTACTGGGATGCTGTTGCAATACATTTTGTTGGATAGGGTTAGAAGTATTTCAGTTAGCTAGTCTGTTGGTATGTTATTTTTGTTCTCTAAAGGTTTTATAATATCTATAATATCTATCATATTTATCATTTTATCATATCATATAAAGGAAAATGTTAGGATGAAAATAATCATGTCATCCTCATGGTTTTTATTCCTGATCCCTTTATTCTCAATATTTAAGAAGTATAGTCACCAATTTGACAAACATAATGTAGTCTAAAATTATGTCTTGAAAATTACACCCTGAATGGAATTCTTGTAACATTTTACAGGCACACAGATCATGTTTGTATTTAAGTATTTTTATCATGTGAGCATACAGTCTAGTTTCATTCAGAACCATATCCTTGAGTAAAACCACTGCTGATTATCCCAGCCTAAAAAATATGATGGGGTGAATCCTCCTATATCTGAGAAATCAAATTTAGCTTTCCTCTTTCAACCATGAAAAACTACATAAAGCACATTTGGAGATGCACAAAATCTGTGACAAAGCAAACAAAAGCAGAGTTTGACCCACAGAAAGCTGGGCAGGAAAAAGGAAACAAAACTTTTCAAGCAATGCAGGAATGGTGAATTTTAAACTTAAGTAGTTTCTCATGCTCTTAAGTTTGCAATACCCAACAGGTGTTGCAACAGGGAATTATCAACTAGAAAGGGCAATTTAAATCTTCTTGTTAATGAGGAGCAGTTGAAACAAAGGACTTCCACCTAAACCAGGTAGAATTGAAGGACTTGAATCTTAAGCTGTGCTCTGAAAGGCCCACTGCACAACTGAGAGAGCACTTCAAACTCATGGGGTTTTTCCTGAGAAATCATTCACTCTGATTCTGCTCTACACAGGCAGAAATGATCCAGCTTGAGGATCATGTAGGTTATGCCTGTCCAAACTGCTAGGAGGTCTGGCCTGAGTATAGGACCAAGGTACGATATAGCACAAAAAAAAAAAAAAAAAGAAAAAAAAGCTACAATTAAAAAAAAATTAGAAAAATGCCAGTTTTCCAGGCTGCTACTTCTAGATAAGAAGTCTTATTAAGTCTAGTCTTGTTGACAGGAAAATATTATTTATCCATAAGGGTTTGATTAAGTGGAAGATTAATTTTCAAGCAGGACATTGAGAA
Source organism: Acanthornis magna (assembly GCA_036785705.1). Classification (NCBI taxonomy): domain Eukaryota; kingdom Metazoa; phylum Chordata; class Aves; order Passeriformes; family Acanthizidae; genus Acanthornis; species Acanthornis magna. The sequence continues at coordinate 2,260,737 of JAWUZG010000017.1, forward strand.
ACCCATTTAACTTTCCAATTTTTGCAAAGGATCTTTCCTCCTGTGATTTGTTGTGTGTCTGTGTCTTACTGAGAAGAGAAATCCTCATTTATCACTGTTTATTCACCGTGTAACCAGAGGGCTTGGGGTATAAACTAAATTAAAAATTGTCTTGTCTACATGTTTTACCTAGAGCAGTGGTGATATCAACATTCTTGAGCCACAGAAGAGACGAACAAAAGATTTGTCTAATTTGCTTCCTTTACAAAGCTGCCTATCTGCTGACTCTATATAGTTTACAGTTTTCTTAAAAGGTAGTCTGTGGGGATGTGGAAGGAAAACTGAGATTGATATAAATGTTTGTTCATATATCTGTCTATTTATATGAGGTAACAGTATCATGACAGTCTTTCCCACAAAATGGTATTGATACTCAAGAGTTTTGATCATTGTCTGGGGTCTTAAAAATTTAGAAATACATCTTGGGGATGACATAGACTAAAGAAATTCAAATGTCCTCATTATTCTGGTGGTTAAACCTGTAGAAAATTAAGGTTGGCTGTGGGGATGCGACACCTTCATCCCGCCCTCTCCAGGGCCAGCTTGGCCTCCCTCGGGGGAGGAGAGTCAGAGACAGAGGTATAAGCACCGCCCTTGTGGGCTGGCTTGGGGAGTGGTCCCGTGGTGTCGCCACCCCTAGGGGCAGGACTGGATCCTGGCAACAGGGATAAGCCCCGCCCCCCTTTCTAGGTCATTCTCGACCATTGCTACCCCGGTTGGTTAGTTCGAATTGCCCCCTCCCTTTGTTAACCCTCATTGGTCCCGAGACATCGACCCCTCCCCTTTGGCCTCTCCTGATTGGGTGGTTCCGTGGGCTAAAAGGCGCGTGCACAGCCGGTTCGGGTCAGATCAGTTCACCCAGATGATCCTTCCTGTTCTCCCCGTTGGGGTTCCCCCAATAAATTGGATCTGAAAGCGACCGGTCTCCTCCCACGTTCTTCGCCTCCTGGAGTCCTTTTCGGTGCTGACCCCTCGAGTGCCTGATGCCCAGCGGAGGCTGGACCGTCAACCGGGGCAGGGACGCATGACTTCTGGACTTGCTCTCACGAGTTGGACAGCAACAGTTGGCCATTGAATCAGTGAGAAAGGTAACCTATTGAAACTGGTAATGAAGTGCTGTCCCCTGTGAATGTCTGTCAGCCCTTGTTCTTGCTTGCACGTTGGCTTCTGGCTGACTTCTGAGTATAACATATTGCTGAAATCCTCTACTGCTTTGAGTATTTTCTTAGTGTCTCTAAGCCTTTTAAATATACTTTTTTTCTGGACTTGCTTTCTTCTTCCTTTTCCTGCTCTTCACATACTCCTAAATGCCTTCATTTGCCTCTCAACATAAGTCTCCCACAGTGCAACTAACTGATGACTACAGTCAGTGCTTCAGCTTTCCTTCACTCATATTGAAGGCTGAATTCCTTCCCTCTTCCAACAGGGAAAACTTTGCTTCTTGTCACAAATTATGTAACAGCACAATGATAAACGAGTTCCATGCGCAGATACACAATTTGGAGCAAGGTTCTACAATAGGAAAACAATGGTTTGGCTGCAGCCACTCTAGTACCCCTGATTCAGGTGTATGAATGCCAGGAGAAGGATCACTGGATCTTGGTGATGTTCATCATGTCGGACTCAAGTTGGTACCCAAGTATGGGTTTGTCACTGATGGTGACTGACAGTCTGTTCATCCACAGTTATAAATTTATGGCTTAGTTCGTGAACCTTTCATGTAGCCTTTAAAAACTTGGTAATCTGATAGAGTTCAATAAAAGACAGAGAGGTAGAGTTATTTCGCTGATTCATCCTGCCAGCCAGCCTGATACAACACCCTGGCTCCACACCAGGAGTGTAAAAATGACTGAGTTTCTCTCTGGCAAAGAAAGCTCCATATGCTTTATGGACAGTAAAGTTCAGGGAGAAGATTATGTCAAGATTTATGTCTGCTGTTATTTAAGTTAATGAGGGAAATCTATCTAGGGGTAATGCATGCGTGAGATCCAGCTGAATTAACTGTTTTAAGAGCGGGATGAAAGCCTATCAGGTTGCATATGTTACTAGACTTTTTCTTCTTGCAATGAAAAGTAAAGTGACATTTCCTTTTTCTCCCCCTCTTCATACTTTTACTGAAGAAAAAAGAATTTTGGAGGTTATGGAATTATGTAGAATTTAATTTGCTTTAAGATTTTAAAGGGTAAAAGCCAAAAGAATTTATTTATTACAAGTGGGAATGTGAAAGTCAGCTGGAGATGTCAATTTAATAGGAAAAATCAGATTAAAAAATGGAGCTACAAACTAAGTCTACTTTTATAATGATGATAAATTAATTATATTAATGCAGCCCATTAAACATTCCATTTATACATCAAAACCTTGGCAGGTGAAAGAGTTCTTAATCTGCTGGTTTAATATTTTTATTATAAATTTATCTTTTGGTATCAGTTTATATTCAACAGTGCATCTGTTCTGGGACTCTGTACAGATGTTTGCCTGCTGTCTCTCTGCCAAACTGGAAGTGGTCCCACCTCAGCAACGTAAGTAGTGGTAGAGAAAACAATCAGAAAAATCTTCTGTACTCCCAGTCATGGACAGGTACAAAGGCAATCACTGAGCTAGCCTGAGGTCTTGTCAAATGCAAAATAACATTTAATATCTTGGGAGGAAGGAGAAGAATTATGTTTTAATAATTTAAGGTACTCAAGTAATGCATGGCTTCTTTTGTGAAATCACAAAGGTAAAAAGTAAATATCACTGAGTGAGTAAAAGTTTGTGACAATTCTAGAATAACTGAAGCTATCAAAATGATAATATTGTGATAGCAAAACAGAGTTACATGCAGGATGGAAAGTCCCATGTTAAACTTGCGATGGTAGCTGTGTTAGTTTAGATAAAGTATCAAAAACAACAACCAAGATCAGGATTTCTCTGTACTGGCCCATTATGTGTTCCTGTCTTTAGAAGCTGCACTGGTTACCAGGCATATCAATCGTGGAGCTAGGTATCAGTTATGGAGCTAGATGTGTATCTCTTTGCAAAATTGGAGACTCCTAGAGTAAGACATTTTTCATTCTAGAGTATTGTGGTTGTAAGTAGATGAGATGGACAAAACGTTCTGATTCAATGGGGAGAGAAGCAGGTGTGCACATATTGTCCATCTAGGGGCATCTCAGTGTGGGCTCCCCAGGTCTTTATTGGGCTCTCTGCAGCTAACAGAGAAGAAGAGGAATATGTTCTCAATCACCAGCTGAAACAGTCTCTTCCTGTACAAGTTCATCAGATGGATTAAGAGGATTTCACAAGTTGTATGTTATGTCAGACTCAGGGCTAATGACTAAAATTAGAGCTCTTGGGTAAAAGTAGATATATTTTCTGTGATGGCTTCCAGCTGAGAAATGTAGGTGGTTTTGGTTTTTTGTTTTGTTTTATCATCTTTATCTTTTTCAGAATATGTTGAATAGAAATGAAAGGATTTGGGTGAAGTCACAAAGGTAACTAATTGCTGTTTAAGGAAATTATATTACAGCATAAAAAAAGAAAGGAAATTCTTTACCATTTCCAAAAGCTTTTCAACTGCCCTCAAAAACAGGGTTTAGGTAAATTTTCATTCAAACAGAATTTTAAATTTTTGAAATTTACTGCGATGTGACGTAGAAAAATAAGCTTTGTCTTATTGATTTAATCTATTCTCATATTCTATTCACACACTCGGAAGTGCCCCACTCCCATGAACAAAGAGTAAAAGCAAAAACCTTGTTTTTTACATTGCTTTTTCTTGAACCGAATCACACAGACATTTTATTAGCCATAGTCCTCTTAGCTTAATTATTCTGCTGAGAAGGGGCAGGCTGCATAAAAAGCAATGAACAGAACTCAGTGAACTGGTTTTTTGGTTTCAGCGTGTTTCTTGCTAATGTTATCTTCATTAACCTTCTATTTAATTGGAAAAGTAAAATTCTCAATGAACTGCCTGGGTTTTGATTCCCTTCTAAGGTTAATACTACATAAAAAGCTGTTCCTTGTGGTAGAACAGTCAGTTGTTTCTTCTTGCTGTCACAAGTGTGTGTATTTCAAGATGAGTTGATAATACTGTCTTGAAGCAGAGTGGAAAAGTCTTAGGAGCACTGAAATAAAGATGATAAAATAGAGAAGAGGAAGAAGACGAGGAGAGGCTGAGAGGAAGTAGATGTAAAAGGGGCAGAGGGAAAACAAACATTGAAAAGTTGGTCAGAAAATTACTGTCTTTGAAGACATTGAAACTTTGCAGCTGTTGAGGACAAGAGAAATACACAAAACCCTCAGAGTGAAGTGCTTTTGTAGAAAGTGTGGTGCTACATTCATACTGATTTGCTGAAATCAGTAATACTCGGGAGAAAAGTTCATTTCCTTCAGCTCCTGGTTAAGGGAGCATGCATGTGACAGGAGAAGGGTCAGGCTGCTCTGGCCCTCCTTTCTCAGCACAGTGTTGGCAGGTAGCTGCATTCCTTGCGCTCTCCGTCCTGATACTGTTCAGTTGCTTGCTATTTATTTTTCCTATCCGTTTTCTATTTTATGTCCCTTTACACACCGTTTTAAAAATTACTTTTCTACTTTTCAGTCCTCTGGCTTGTATCCTTTCTTCCCTGCAGTTTGAATTCCCTTTTCCATCTGACAGAAAACTGTGTTAGTTGGGGTAGAGACACCTGTTGGTCAATGTTTTTCTTCTGTAATTTGACTTGCTAGAGTAATGATTACAAGAAAGTAAAAACATTTCTGTGTGATCCCACTTGGTATGGCAACTGTGCCTGTAGAATCACATCTAATCTGAGACAGGAGGAGGTAGATCTGAGCTGGTTTCTCTTGTTTTCCCTGAATATGCCAATCCCCCGTGACTTTTGCCACTTTGGCTGCATACTGCGTGCCCTTCAGGACTCGCAAGTTGGACAATATTGAGGTTCCTCTACCATTGTCCTTGAGAGAACTAAATAATTTATCTCTCAAAGCCTATTACTGAAGACTGATCTACATATCCAGGTGACCATTTATTCTGCAGACCTTTGAACAGAAAGAGACATTGAAAGCTGCAGGGATTAGGGGTGGCATTTATTGTTTTGTCTTCATTGGCATGGTTCTCTTCAGAGTTCTTTCCAGCCTACCTGATGAAAAAGAATGTCCCAAGGTGAGGAGTGGCTGGTCAGTTGTAGCTCAGTACACACATAAGTATTCGTCCTCTCCTTGAGGAGGGTTATCTAGGCAGTCAAGAAGACCAGCTGCTAGTGAAAATGTATTTTCTCACAGTTGTTTTTCAGAAAGTAATTATTTTTATAGTGTGAGGACTTTTAGAGCTGCCAATAAAAACCTGTTACTACTTAAAAAAAAATTGGCATCTGTCATTGTAAAGGTGGTGAGGTGACAGTATGTTGATTGTTACAAACCAGATCATTCATGTTTGATGTTTTTCAGTCCAAAATGAAGTACAGGAAAGGAGGAAAAAAAAGAAAACTGAAACTAAATTGGGCAAAAACAAGAAGAAAGAAGAAGAGGCTATGAGCATGCTCATGGCCCTAGGCAATATGCAACTGATGAATGGTAACAGATGAAGTTTTATTCCCATTCTGAATTCGATGTATGTGTTAAATAAATTAGTAATCTCATCAATATCCTCCTGAGTTAATTTACTTAGTACAGCAGGAACACTCCTGATTCTTTCCTTTTTTAGCTCTGTTTGCACAGTGCTCTGACAGGGAGCCACTTGCTGGCAGTGAGGCAGAGGGGAGGAGAGCTGGGAAGCCCCTCAAGGGACTTCAGAATAATGCTGACCTCTGGATGACAATTAGACATCCAGCATACATTGCTGCTGATTTGGTGCTCCTGCCGCTTAGCCTGAAAATGTGGTATTTAACTGAAGTAAAAGTAAGTAATTTCTCTCTGTCCTTGGACACTGCTCTTCTACCTTATTGAGGTCTGTTAGTGAAATTTCTGTGTGTTGTTTTCACAGTGCAATGGAAAATGTAAGCTTCGGTCTGAGTAGTCATTCAAAAAAGTTGGCAGTAGCCGTTTTAACTCAGTATCTGTAAGGATTTAGCCACATTGCTTTATGTGTCAAATAGAAATTTATGTCAAATAGAAATAAAATTCATAAAAATAGCTTCTTTGTGAAGGGATCCGAGCCCTGAGAATTCTCTAACAAAATTTTTGAGCACCTGGGAGCTTAAAGAGGCAAGAACAGAATATATGGCTGACTCAGCTGCATTGCAAAACAAATGGCATGTCTAGAGGGAGCCACAGTCCAATATGCTTTGTTGCTGTTGTATCCTCCTGTGGCCATTTCCATAAAGAATTCTCAATATCATAAATAGAAGTTCAAGGATGAATAGCATTCCTTAAAACAAACCCAAATTTAATCGCATGCAATGGATGGCTAAGAATAAACTAACAGAAACTTTGCAGTCAGGAAGAGAACTCTGAGTACTTTGTATTAATACAGTACTTGACATTTCTTGTAAAAATCCTAGAACTTTTTTTCAGTGACTTCTCTGAGAAATCACTAGAAAAATTATTAAGAAAGCTGTGATGAAAGAGTATGCTACTTTATAAACATGGATTGTCATAACTATCTTATTAAACCAACCAACCAAAAAAAAACCCAACAAAACCCAAAAAAACCCAACCCAAGAAAAACCCCCCCAAAAATCTCACAACCAAAACCTGCAGGCAGAAGAACATTAATTTTAGCTAGCTTAAAAAAATAAACTACCTGTTATCTTAAATATGATGGTAGTAAAATATCCCAGAGTTGCTGAACATAATAAGTAATTCCCAACCATTTTTAATTTTGTTCATTCCCCTTCGGATAGCAATAGAGAGCTGCTGGTTTGTTTAACTCAAAAAAGTAATCTTAATATCTTCATTGGTGACCTTGAGAAAAAATTGTTGGAATGGAAAAGGGAAGAAGCAGTTGGATGGATTCAGGGCATATATGTCTTGTAAAAGACGTGTATAAGGAAAGGGTAAAACAGTCCAGTGCAGGCACCAGTAAACGGAAGAAATGATCATTTTAATGCACCGCTTTGTATGACATCCATGTGAAATTGGCAATATTTAATACAGAAATCACACAGATGGAGGGTGAATTGTTCAGTAATAGGTCTCGTATAATAAGTCCTACTAAAATTAAAATGACAGAATGATTTGTCAAATCTCCCCCCAACAAGCCTCTGTTTATAGCACGAATTACTGCACTAATGGAACAGAAAAATACCAAAGTTACTCTTTATCTTTCTAAAGACATGGTTCAGCAAGTAGCAGTTTCTTGGAATAAAGACTAGAAATTTGATCTGAGCAAAAGTAACAGGAATAGCCAATTGTACTGAAATGAAGCAAGTAACAAGAACAGATTACATCAACTGGAACAGCACCAATTTCCATCAACCCAGGCTTTATGCAGAGTCCGTAGAAACAAAGGAGTGAATTATCCACCATAAAGTGTGCAAAGGTGCATCATGAACTGTGAGGTCATTACCTGAGAACTTAAAGGCTCTGCAGTCCACACCTTGGTCTCTCTCTTTTGTGTCTGTACTAAAACTATTCTTTAGGCTTCTTCTGAATTCTGCCACACACTGCCTCCAGCTTTCCTCCCCTCCTACCAAGTTGTCTCCTCCTGTTTCTGTAGAAATTTTTATCTCCTGGCAGCATGTTTTTGAATTCTGATTTTAGTTGTCTAAGGTGCTTTCATCTCCCAAATGCCCATCTACTCCTAGAAAGCACCCTGCTTGTTTGGGATGTGCTGGCACTAGGATTTCAGCTCTGAGCATGCGTCCTGTTACAGAGTACTGATACAAGAACATTAGTACAGTCTACTGCACTTGGAATCAACAAATGGACTTCAGTTCACTCTGATGAGTGTTCTTTTTGCTGTGTGAAGTCCACTGGTCAAAAGCCTCTCTTGGCCTTCAATTTCCAGCTTGATTGTTAGATGCTGTTTCAGCCTGTGAGTGGCTGACTAGGCTGAACAGCTGCAGTGTGTTTGCTTCTGCTGTGAAACAGCAGAGGAAAGATCATGTCTGAGGGCAGAGAGCTGAGAGCAGTAACATCATATATTGCTGTAATGAGATCTGACCATCTGTTAGTGTCCTGGCATTAGACATTGCTTGCACTTTATGAAATTTAGATCACAAATTGATTCATTATTTCTTGAATTAATAAGGAAATGCTTTCAACTACAGTCGATAGCAAAAGTAAAATTCCACGTCACAGGCACTGAACATTAGCTAGTATTGGGAAGTGTCAGTGTCAATAAAGCAATGCAAATACCTTATTTAGGGTGTTTTGTGGTAGCATTTTTTTGACTGAGCCCAGTTTGCAAATGTAGGCTACTCAGCAGACTGCACTGATTGTGCTTTTCATTACTAGTGAAACTCTTCAGCCATGTTTTTAATGAGTTGACTTAATGTGAATAACTACGTTTACAGAAATAACTTTAATTCAATTTGCTAAGGAGTTGACATGAAGAACTTATTATTTGCTCAGGAAATTGTTTCTGTATAAAAATGTAACAAAATACTGTAATGACCTTTTGAGGAAAAACATACTTCTTTTGTTTCTTCTGTTTTAGTCTTCATTCCTTTTCTATTCTGAGTAAAATTGTAAAAGAAAAGTCATGACACTAGAAGCATTTTATGTTTTAGATATTTTTAAAGTGTTCTTTCAAATATTCTTTTAGTTCTATCACCACATAAGCTGTATTTTGAAAACACCTATCATTACTTTAACTCAGCTCATGAATTTCAGCTTCAAAAAGCATTTGAAGGGGGAGAGGGTTGACTTTTCCTCCACTTCAAAAGCTTTCTTTTGATCACTGCTGTTATTTTTATTTGCACCATGACTATGTTGTGCACCTTTTAGTTGTTTAAAAATTAGGCTATGATGTTTGTGTTTCGTTTAAGAGATTAGCTGTGTAAGGCTAAATCAAAAATATGTTGAGCTGTACAGGTTGCTGGATACAAGAGATGATGCTGGGAGGAACCACAGAGTGATTAAAGGGCTCTTTCTCTCCTGATGTTACTTCCTTCAGTGCTGAAAGTGATCCATTAGATCCATTACAGATTCAGTGACATGCTATCATTCTTCATTCTCAGCAGTACTGACTCTGTTGCTGCTGCTTTATCATGGAAAGGGAGGAAACATTAGAAGCAACATCACAAGCTGATGTGGGCTGCCAGGGCTCCCCTGCAGGCTCCCCTTTCCCACAGTTTATCACAGCAGCATCCTTATGCAAACGGTGCCTAGCAGTCTTTCTCTATCACTTGTTCCCCCGCTGCCTAGACTGGTAGCTCCTCTCTCAGCACCCCCCGGGCCTTTTACAGCTTCACCAGTCAGCTTGAGCTTTGCATTTCTCTTTTTGCTCGAGACATCATAGTGCTGTAGTATCTCAGTGCACATCCTGCAAGTTCACTTTATCAAGGTAATCTCCTGCGCCTGAGGTTTCCATCTTCTGTCTTTTCTGCTGGGAATCATTACATTTTGCCTATGTGCACTATTCTTTTGGCTTCTAACATCTAATGTTACTCTTCTCTCTCATCCAAATCCTATTCTGTTGTTCCTTGTCACATTTTCTAAATATCATCCCTTTTGTGACGTTTCAGTGACTCATGAAGTCTCTCCAGCCTACCCCCTTAACCTGCAGCAATTTTCAGGTGGCTGGAATTACACAGGTGCAAGGAATGCTGTTGAGTTCAAGGAGATTTTCTGCTTTTTTTTTTTTTAAGATTTTTCTCTGTAAAGCTTAAGTGCAGGGTTAGCATCTTTAATTGCACTCTTCCAGGAATAAGGACTATATTGTTTTTGTGAGTGTGTATGTGTGTGTGGTTTCCAGAAAATGCACTGTATACTAATTCTGTGCAACTGTTGCTACTTTAGCTAACAGGACTGTGGCGGGTTGATGCTGGCTGAGTTCCAGGTGCCCACCAAAGCTGCTCTATCACTCCCTCTTCTCAACTCGGCAGCGGGACAAAAATATCATAAAAGCCTAGTGGGGGCTGAGATAAGGACAAGGAGAGGTCACTTATCAATTATCATTATGGGCAAAACAGACTTGACTTGGAAAAAAAATTTATTTAACCCTATAGCACCCCTGCTACCAAAACCCTGTCACACAAATCTAGTACACCCAAAGCCTGGAACATGTGTTTTTCCTGCACACACATAGAAACACTGAATGAAAATCAGAGGTTACAGTAGTGCATCAGAGGAAATGAGATACTTACTTCTCTGAGCCACTTTTGTGTTCTGACATTCCTGTCCTCTGACAGACACCTCTTGTGTAACAACAAGCCTTGTCTGCCTCAAGACAGTACGTGGTGTCTGAGTGCAGCATCAGGAGATACAAATCTGACATGGTTCACAACTCTGTCTTTCCTCCATCTCTGAGGCCGGATCGCTGCTGAAACAACACAAGAGCTCTGCAGAACAGGGAACACGCGCTCTCCCCTGCATGCAGATGGGAAGCCCAGGCCAGGCTCAGCATGATTCATCACTGGCACTTGAAGTGAAACCTTTTATATTGCTTCAAGCTCAGTAGCTCAGAATCAATCATGCACTATTCTGCCTGCAGTTCTACACAAGAAGTCCTTTAATTTTTTGGAACTCTACAAAACTGAGGGGTTATTGCCCCCTTTACTGAGAGGGCGTTGAAATGTTGGAGCTGGCTTCCTGGAGAGGTGGTTGATGCCCCAAGCCTGCCAATGTTTAAGAGGCATTTGAACAATGCCCTTAACAAAAGGCTTAATCTTTTGGTCAGCGCTGAAGTGGTCAGAGAGTTGAACTAAATGATCAGTGTATGTTCTTTTCAACTGAAATACTCCTCTCTGTTCTCTCCCCTCTCTCTCCTCTCTCTCCTCTCTCTCCTCTCTCTCCTCTCTCTCCTCTCTCTCCTCTCTCTCCTCTCTCTCCTCTCTCTCCTCTCTCTCCTCTCTCTCCTCTCTCTCCTCTCTCTCCTCTCTCTCCTCTCTCTCCTCTCTCTCCTCTCTCTCCTCTCTCTCCTCTCTCTTCTCTCTCTTTTTTCTCTCCTGCAGGCAAATGCATCATTGTTCTGAACTGACATAGTAGTAGTGAGTCTCAGAGTCAGCCTAAAACTAAAGAGCATTTAGTGGGTGTCTGAGAATTCCAGCACTCTGTTACTGAAATTCACTAACTGTAGATATTTTGGGATGATGCCTTAACTTCTCCAGATGCCTATAATTTGTAGGAGTTTTAAAGAGACTGGTGAAAATTGAAAATAATTTTTAAAAATAGGTTTTTAGGTAATATGATTCAGATTTGTCTCTGGTGTAAACATCAAAATTTCAGCAGGTCTGGCATAGAGGTTTTGTGAATGGTCATTTCTGCCTTAGCACTTCTTTTTTTTCTTCTTGTGGTTGATAACTTCAGCCTGTGCAGTTAAAAAGCACAGTACTTGACATTTTTACTGGAGATTTAAAAAAAAAAATATTTTTTACTAGAATCAACTTGGTTTTTTATTTTTCAGTTCCAAGGCATATATCTTTATGGTTGCATTTTCCCAACTTTTAATTCTGCATGTACTGAAGCTGCTTAGAAGCAAAAACAAATAGACAAGATCAATTGTTACATAACTGATGAAAAATGTGTATGTGGTGTTTGATAAATGTATCACTCTGTACAACAAAATAAGATTCATTGAAAACATGCCAGACGTTATATGAAGTCTAGACCATTGAATTGTTTGAGATCTTTGCCAATCTTTTCAATTGTGGTTTATGTATTCAGTACTAAATTCATTTTATATCAGTGAAGACACTTAGGCAGTGATAGAATAGTCCCATGTATGCTTTACTAGATGGTCAATTCAATTTTCCAAATGACAGATCAAAAATATGATGTGAAATAATATTTAAATTACGACATGGAATGATATTTAAAGTAGATTTTCCCAGGTGTAACAAATTACTTTTGTTAGGAATAATGAAGTTTATTGTATTGTACAATAGCGAAATTATTAATGTATTCACTTCAGTGCTAAAGTTCAAGTGATTGTTTCCTTCTTCTGTTGATTTTTCTCTTGCATATGGTATATGAAGGGAACATGGCTGAACTGTGAACAGACAGTCCATGCAAACTGGTCTGTATAAAGTTAATTTCGAGATGGAGATTCTTTCTGTGTCCTGGGATTATGGAACAGTTTCACTGTTTATACCATTTAAAAAAACCTTTGATCACACTTCAGTCACAATTAATGGTAATGCAGCTGTGATTTCACTGGCATTTTAGTGTGCGTCACTGATTGCTTAAGTCACTTAGGAATTGTGGAAAACAATGAAAAATGGTATGTTGTATGAATGTCTCAAACATTTTATATATAGCATGATCTTTTCCTTCTGACCTAATGTATTTGAGACAAGATACCAATTAATTTTAATAGGATTGGCTATGATGGGCTGTTCTTTGCATTTTGATATGTGCAAAGACTGTATAATAAGAGCCTTGCACATATAATTTTATTGGGTGTTCTGAAGTCGCAGACTTGATTTTGGCAATTACAGCTAATTTTTGTTCTCTGTCAGAAAATTCATTAGATTTATGTAGAATTGCGTTCTGTTTGAGGGTTTTTTCCAGAGTTTATCTCTACGAATTAGGTTTATATTGTGCACACAACACATTTGTTCTGGCAGTTCCAGGAAATCAAGGTACTGACGGCACTCTGGGAGCAGAATTATATGATTGCTGAGTAATTGAGACCTTACCTTTAGTTGCAATGTGGAAATAGCGTGGCTACTATTGCTGCTTATACCCTGTTTCTTAGAAGAGCAAGGAAGGGAACCTGACTGGATAATAAGCCTTGAGGCATCACAAAACACTGAAGTGATGTGAGTTACTGTGCAAGCACCACCATATTGCTACAAATTACTTAGAATATTGTACTTTTTGAGGTCTAACTAAGCTTCCTGGAAATTCCCTTCCTTTGATCTTCCACCTGAATAGTGGGAGAGGGGAATGGGTTGTCTGTGGGAGATCGATTCTAGCGCCAGCACCCACGCTTTTTTCTCAATAAGCCTTATTTTGTTGTTTATTTACACGACTGAAGTTTTACCCATTATATTTATTTTGCTTTAAGACTAAGAAATATTATAATGAAATTTGGAGCCTCAACTCTGTCTGCATTAGTATTAAGTAGTTAATTCTAGTTTTTTCAGCACCATAACTTATATTACCTTTCTCATCATAGTCTAATAAGATTCAGTCTTTTATCTTTTATTTTTTGAGTTACTTAAGTAGCTAAAAAATTCCATTAGTCACATGCTTAAAGCAAAGCCAGTATGAATGCACTCACAGTGGCAAGATATAAATGAGGATACCAAACAACATGCTGTGAGGAAAATTAATATATTTTAAAAAGGCCTTGGATGATGGTATTTAAAGTGAAGCGTATAAACAAGAACCCCTCCTTTCTCTGTCCTTCTCCACCCTCCAAGAAAAATGAAATATATTCCTTGAAAATGAGGTGTCATATATAAAGAAATGTATTTATTTCTGTAAATATAGTTTTTCACATTTTTTTCTAAGACTTCCATTTATTTTTGTTTGGCATTCCTGGCAATGCATATTTGGACCATAATATTGCCTCTTTTTTTCATGTTGCTTGTATTTTAGAAGTTCTTCTATAATAAGGGAGAAAATAATGTGTAAGAATTAAAATTAAAGAATAAAGAATATCTGCAGCCATCCTCTTAGATATACGTATTTTGCAATGTACTTTTGGTGGATTGCAATCCATGATTGAGCACAACTGGGCCAGCAAATTATTTACGGATGACAGACACTGCTAGGAATGGATTTTTTGTAATGAATCATAAAATTTCTCTTATAATGCTCTGGTTTTCTTCATAGTTCCAGGTACCAGAAGTGTTGTATAAATCAGATAAATATGGACAGGTGGGGTTATATCAGGTCTCCTAGCAAATATTCATGATACGTGGAACACGTCATTTTTTTGCCATTCATTAGGACCTACTTGATAAAAATTAGTCTATATTTTTACAGCTTGGTGATCATGTAAATGCAGTTAAATGCTCAGTAGTGTTATGAAATGAATTAGACCATAAATGTTCACTAAATGTATGCAAATGATAATGGATGTAAATATGCATAATTCTAAACATATTGCTTGAACAATCATGTATATTTGAAATATATTTTTTGCAGTTTAAGTTCCAGCCTCAACATTTTAAAATGTGCATACTTACTTATCAGATGATGCATATATATCTATTATTTGAGAAAGGGATGCCTCTAAGGATTTCTTAGGTCCTATTTACCGTATCTTGGAAATACAGTCTGATGAAGAAAGTTTATTGTTTTGTGTTAGTAGAAAGTCTGTTCCATGTTATCCTTTCAAGTCAGACTTCTGCTACAGCATATAAATGGATAGAACTTTTATTGGATGTAGATGTGGATGGTCGAAGCCAAGTTGCAGAAGGAGTTTTCTCAGCTGGCATTTAATGCTGGACACAAGTAGTTTCCCAGATTCCAAGTGCTGTTTCTGCAAACATTTGCAGAACAACTCCAGTCTTAGCAGTGATGCATAGTTAAACTTCTGGCTGAATGTCTTAGTCTAATTGTTATCCAGAAACTGTGGTTTTCTTTTAAGTTCTTCATGGGATGCACAACATGACCATCATGCCATGAACAGCAGGATCAGAGGGAGTGATTGCAGTCAGCTGAAGGAGAGGAAGATGGCAGTAGATTCCTACTGAGTTGCAGTTTACTCCATAGAGTAGGAAATGCGTGCTACATCGTGGCCTTTGTCTGGAGAGTTTCAGCTCTGCTTGCTCAATGATATAGAAAGCAGCTTGTACAGGAAGGAGATGGAGGTCATTCAAATTTAATTTATCTGGAGCTACTCAGGAGTCATGTTTGGTCATTCTGTTGGTCTTGTATATGAAATAAAGAGGGTATTTGGGGAGGATTTTCCAGTGATCTGTAGAAGAGGTTTTGGTACTGGTGACCAGTGTCATTTAGAACTTGTTCCTCTTCTCTGTGAACAAAAAGGGGTTGAACTAGTGGAAAGATATATGCATTTTGGTGGCTGAGACCAATCTTTCTGTCATAAATGAGTAGCAATTATCTGTATTTAAAGGACAAAACATATAAAGCTACAGATAAATCTGAGTGGTCTCAGGCAGTAAGGCAGCCTTTTATAGACAGCATTATATTCTTCATAATCACAAATCAGAGCACTGATTGCTTTAAAAATAATTAATTGAAAAATAATTAATTGACTGTAAATACAATATGGAAGATACCATATAAAAATCTATTATTGGGGGGTGGAGTTTAATTAAAATGAAATATTCCTATTATTAAGTAGATTATGCCTCAACAAACATAAAGAGATATTATATGTGTTCATAAACTAATTCAGAGTGTGAACACTGGGAAAACTGCATTATGCAATGTCCCTTCAACATAAGGCAATTAAAATTTATTTATTCAAAAATGGTCTATTTTTTAATTACATTTATTTATACTGACACCAAATCTCTGCTTTTTTTCTCCCAACATTTCTGCTGTTGTTATATTTCTGGGAAATATACTTCTGAAGCATCAAGACTTGATAAAATATTGTGACTGAAAGGGGAATGATGAGAATGGGAAAGTTTTTAGTATTTAGAAGGGTATGGGAAGCTGTCATGGATGACAGGACAGCCAAGAAACTCTCAATCTTTTTTCACAGTGTAAGAATTCTTTTTTCACCATCTTACCAGGAGGCAGGATGACTGGATTTCTCTTCCATTGTTTCACCAGCTTCTGGAAACAGCTACTTTTGGTTTTCACCACGGACAGGTACGTACTGCAGTTGGCAAGACAATTTAAATCCAGTTTTAATCTAGCTACTTTGCTCATAGTAAACAGGAAGTATATGGAACACAATTCAGCATAGCCTGCTGAATATAAAACATGTCTGAATATAAATTGCACATTTTATTGCTATTTTATTATACTGTTGAGGTCACAAGAATAGAGTCATTTTGGAAATGTCTGTAATTATACCTCTGGTTTCAGAGAAAGTTTGTACTGTTGGCAGAAATCAACAATGTGCATGGAAGGAAAAGTGGATGAGAAAAAACCAACAGCAATGTGCAAGAGTTCTGTAGGGTTAATCAGAGCCGAAAGCAAGATAAACTGGAGGTATTGATGCAAGACAGTTTCAAAAGCCCTTCATGTTGGTCTAATGTTACCTCAGTTAAAATTAACACTGACAAAGGAGGAAAAACTTGCAAAAATCCAGAACTTGCCTACAATCTTGCAGCAGGCTCCTGCAAGAATTGTCGTTCTGTAACAGGGTGCATGACCTATAGTCATCTTATGGCAGGATCCTGGACTTTGTCACTGACAGTAACAGGGAGGTGTCACTGTTAGTTTTCTTTGGCAGCAATTTCGGAGATGGAAATCTGCTGGCAGGTGAGCTCTCTTGGTTTGTCCTCAAAATTTTTAGAACAGCAGAAGTTTGTGAAACTAGGATTAATTTGTGCCCCACAGATGTGCTCTTAGAATGAGACTGTGCTATAGAAGTAGTTTTTTAAAGCACCAAAGAATGATGACCAGTTTCTTCATGAAAGTAGTCTATTGATGATTATAGAACATTATCATATTCTTTGTATTTTGACTGGACTTCTTTTGAAACAGGGTATCTGATTCCAGCAAGATTTTGTTTTTCCTCAACTAAACAGAATAGACTACTGCTGGTTTCTATTTTCAGTGCTGGAATCACATGGCAGAAAGCACGATTTTTGTGGTAATGGCTTGAGAAAGTAAATCTCTGGCTTCTAAGATTGCACTCATCTCTTTTTTTCTTCATTAATTTCTAAATATTTCATTACTGGGCAGCCTTTTACTCTTTCTACAGTAATCAACCAATTTTTTATCCCATTATCTGTTTTTCAGGAAATCATCCTGCTTTCATACTGTTACAAGGTAAACCACTAAAGGCAATTATAGATCTTAATTATTGCCTGTTTATTTTTTATCAGCACTATTTGGAGTCATTGCTGTTCTACATTTTGTGCAGGAAATGGCACATCCAGTGCTCTTTTGCACTTAATATTATTTCAGTTGTCCCCATGTCTGAGTGGTCAGAAACAAGAATCTTCTTTTGGATAGCCCTTCTACTTGTGTGGGTTTACTGCCGTGTGGGCAATACTCTTTTTCAGAGCTCTCCATCCCTCATGCAGTGATTTTGAAATCTTTGTAGGAGGTACATTTGCATGAATTTTTACTTTTCTGTCTTCATCCTTCCCTCTTCCCTCCAATTTTTCCTTCCATATCGACAAAGTGATTTGACAAGGATGGTGTAGAAGCCTAGAAGAGAAGAGGGCTAATGTGTATGTCTCAAACACTGATAGCCAGATAACTGTGGAGCCAACCAAGGCTTTTTTGTTAATAACAGTCAAGGATTGTTGGTAATAATATGTTTTAAGAAAGTAGTGGCTTGAGGAGGGGGCCATTCAGAGGTAGGGCAGCACATTTCTGGGACAAACATTCTTGTTCTGGCTCCTGGAGATAAGCACAACACAGCGCAGTGCAAGTGCAGGAATGAGGTCAAGAAGTGGGCATGGAATGTAGGGGAGGATCAAGACCATGAGGGACACCTGAAACCCTCTGACCCATTTCCAGAAAGGCCTCGAAGAATGGACTGCACATGACGACTAATTCGTATAGAAAAAAGGTACCCCAACCCTGGACCCTGGGCATCGATCCTAGCTGGATTGATACTGGAGCCAGGACTGGTGAACTGGTGAGTCTGTCCTTCCTTCCCTCCTTCCTTCCCTCCTTCCTTCCCTCCTTCCTTCCCTCCTTCCTTCCCTCCTTCCTTCCCTCCTTCCTTCCCTCCTTCCTTCCCTCCTTCCTTCCCTCCTTCCTTCCCTCCTTCCTTCCCTCCTTCCTTCCCTCCTTCCTTCCCTCCTTCCTTCCTCCCTCTCCCTCTCCCATTAATCTGTTCCTTTATTTTTTACTCTTTCACCCTACCCTTTTATCCACAGCCCACTGCTCTGTGCTTAGACTAGGAGGTCAGGGACTAATATCCCAATTTCCATGCCAAGTGTGTAATTAACTAATAAAACTTTGCAAGCTTTTGCAGACCCTCTGGCTTACATTGTTCCTTTCAACCATGAACATCTATGAATCTTGAGTACTCCTTTCCCCATAAGGATGCAACGTCACAAACAATTGTACTAGAAACCTTTGCACTGTGTTTTGTATCTAATGATTGTGACAAATATTTTCTATCCATGGAAGTGCGATTCTACCTCAAATGTCACTACTAACAAACTGATTCATGCTTGCAAATTGAATAGTTTACCAAGTGAAATATATATGTGTGTTGCAATTCACTCCTCCCTGTTGCAGCAGTAATGCTCCAGATTAGAAATGAGGACTGATGAATGGGAGGAGAAATACAGCTATGAGAAAAATTAAAAGCACCTTTTTTTTTTTTTTTTTAACCAAAAATTAAATTAATACTTTCCTTTCAGGAATCCAAATACCTATAATTTTCACTCTTTTTGCCCTACTTTTAGTATTTTATAACTGTGGCTGAATTCAGGAGGAGAAAAAAAAATGTAACCTGCTACTTCTTGTTCTGAAAAACTAGGCAGAACCACAGGTTGCAAAGGTAGCTAAGGAAATACAATCAAAATAGTGACTACATGGAAGGTAAATTCTACAAAAAGTGAAATTGACTGAAATCTGTGCATTTCTGCTAATGCAGAGGCCTGTCATGATGCATATGTGTTTGTTTTTGCTTTTGTTTGGTATTTCAATCTCAAAAGAAGCCATGCTCATTTGAACAACAGATCTGCTATTTTTCTTAAAGGGAAAAGCTATTACAGTGAAGCGGTGATTTTCTTCCATTATTTTTTGCAAGTAGCATATATCAAAATCATAATACTAATGCCTAGAGTTTGATTTGATCTTCAAAAAAGGCACGTGAGGGAACCTTTGTAGAAGCTTTTCGTGTGTACAGTGTCATTGTCTTTTGAAGTCAAATATGGCAGAAACGTAGATACAAGGTATTAGAGTTAAATGCACTACCAAAGGAGAATGTGATCAGCTGGATTTGCTTTCGTGTCTCTGAACTGCCAGCAGGGAGAAAATCAGAGTTGTCAAAGCCATCAAAAGAGATGCTCACTCTCCTTGGACAGGTACTATATGTACTCAGAAAGAGGAGTCACAATTTGGCTACTTTGACTGCCATGCATTGCAATTAACTTTTAAGGGTAGAGACTAAAAGTCATCTGGTGTCAGGCTAAGGCTTCCTGGAGGTTAAGGATTAATATTGGAATCAAATGTGTTTGATTGCAAAAAATGCGGTTCAAAATTAGGCTTTGAGGAAGTAAGTGTTGAGTTTTATGACTGGGTTCGTAGGGAGGGTGGCATCATTCACCAAGGGAAGGATCTGTAGTGGTCAGAAAAAATATGGCTGAGGACAGCCAGTGTAGGGAAAGAGAATCAAGCAGCAGATTACAACAGGTTGTTCCAACACATGTTAAATGTCCTGAATATAAGATCAAGCTCTTGGAAGTTTCCACAAGTAATAAAAAATACAATTTTGCCGCAGAGTAGGAACTGAGTATTTCAGCTGTTATTTTCTCTTACAAAATAAAAATAATGTTCTGTATATGTTTATCCTATCAGAACAATGGTATTTCAATTTCCTATTCTTCTCTTTTATCTCTTTCATGTACCATTTTCTGTATTCTTCTCTCACCATTTTCTCTATTACAGATGTTTATTTCCAGCTGCCACAGGCTTTTAACTCTTATTTATCCTCAAAAATAGTAAGTACCAAAGTATCTGTGCCAAAGTAGATACTGTTTGAAGACCGTCACTAGATTTCAGAAACTATGCCCAAAATTAGCTAAATGGTCCATACCTTTATTTTTCAATTAGACTGCTCAAGCAGTAGGACATTTTCTCAGGTTTTTGCATGTCTGTGTTTGGAGATGTTCAAAAGTTGACAGGACAAGTCCTTGAGCAACCTGATCCAATTTTGATTTTACTTTTAATTTCAAACTTTGAGTAGGTAGCTAACAGCCAGATTTCCCTTCAACAAAAAGTATTGTTTTAATCCAGAACTTTTTTGTTCTAGATTGTATAAAAATCAGAAAGAGAGCAGTTGTATTGGTTTCAATCAGATCTAAATGGGAAGATTTTCTCTGCTAGGATCTATGCAAATAGAAGTTGAGACTGAAGAACCTGGAGAAAACTTTTCTTCTAGTTTTATATCTTTGAAAGTGAACAATGGCCTGTTATATTGTAACAGATATAATAATACTTTCAATACTTTTAGAGGAGCTGCTTATTCCATTGATATTATTTTAATTTAATCAACTATTAGTATTTTGTCTTTAAAACAAAAATATAGCAAAAGAGAGGGTGGAGGAGGGGAGAGAGTGAGTGAGAAGTCCAGAGCAACTTTTTCTTGGATTTGGATATGGATATGCATGGGGAGAAAAGCAACCAAATTATGGTGGAAATAGAGAAAGAACAATAGCAAAACAAACAGCTCTTATCACACAGGTATAACAAGAAGGTTATCCTAGCAAGGAAATTGTCCAACTGAAGAATTTTCCTGCCCACAAAAAAAGATGATGGGAGAAATCTTACTTCTAATAAACAGAATAAGAGGAATAAATGTTTGATAACTTTCTGAAATTGATTAAAACATTTTGGTGGTGTTTAAGGGGGGGACCTTTATTCTGCTACAGAAGCCATATGGAACTGGCAGATTTATTAAAAGAGTTTATGCTGATGGCTACAACCTGGACATATTCTGAATTACTAGTGGAGAATGCACTATGACGAGCTGCTTTGTAATTCTGCAGCCTTTGTTGTGTGAATGGGCAATTCAAAATAAGATACCATAAAGTGATTAAGGACCTAAATAATTCAGATATAAAAATTGCTTAAATTTTCCATCTGTTCACCCATTAATAATTTCAATTTGTAATTTTTAGTAGGAAAGGCATTCTTGTAGCAAAAGTTGCTGAGGGGTTGAGCATTGAAGTCACATTTGCCAATACCAGGGAAAGTTTTTATTACCAAATAACATTTTGGGTTTGGTTTGTGTTTTTTTTTTTTTGTTATTGATTGTTTGTTTTTCCTGTTTTTTGTTTGTTTTTGTTTTAATATTTGTTTTATTTGTTTGTATTTATTTTTGTTTTGTTTTGTTTTTTTAATGTAGTTTAAAAACATACAGTATATATATACTTTTTTTTTTTTTAAATGTAGGTTTTGGAAGCTCCTTAAATAACAGTCGGACACTTTTAGCAAATAATTTGATGGAAATTTCAGATTTGGGCTGGAATCTCTTACTGAGAGAGAGTTTTTTCACCACTGTTTAATATTCTCTCTCACATGCAGAAGTCTTTGGATAAATAAGTAAAATGTGATCCTTTACTCCCTTATTCACTGTGGTAAACTTTTGCTATGTATAGACGTTGTGTCAGGCTTTTAAAACAGGGCTACAAACAGCATTTTTTTCTTAGCAAGAAACTCACTGACAGTTCCTTGGTCCCTGTCCCACCACAGATGTGATAATGCAGAAGATGATCACGTAGAAGAGAGAAGGACGTGACAGAAAGGGGGTGTAGGGGGAAAAGCGCTGACCTGCAATGCTCTTTCTCATTTGCATGTGGAAATACAGGCATTTGGAATATGTGGCAAATAGCAAATAAAAAGCATTAATGCACACACATCTAAGCTGAGACAGGAGTGATAGCTTGAATGAAAAATATGGAAGGTTTGATCCTAACAGTTTTCCTTCATTTCTCCTACTCGATATTCTATGTTCTACTCATCTATCTTTTAATGAAATTAGAAAAGATTCAATTGAAATAGTGCTGTGTTTGTCTATAAAGTCCTTCATTTTTAACATGGCCATAAAAATGCTGTTGATATCCTTCAAATTTAAGATGACTCATTTTTACTGGGATGCTGCCAGTAACTGAGGTTATTAGTGGCATAGGCTGGAAAAAAAACCAATAGTCTGGATAAATTGTTCTTGGGAGACAGTTCTCTTTGCACCACTCATGGACATGCAGCAAGCTTTTTTTTTTTTTTAGTCTGTCACAGAGGTTGCAAAAGAAGTAGAAAATATTTTTCAAGACAATGATCAAATAAAAGTATTAGCCATGTACCTTGCAACTTGTCTTTATACTAATGCTCTGATAGGTAAATAGTAAATTTCAGTTTGTAAAATATTTCCATTATTTTAAAACACGAAACTATGATTAGTCATTCAAATAAATTGTAATTAAATGGGGACATTATGATTATATTATGCTAATGATAGAAGTGTGTTTCAAATGTTTGCAAGTTATTCAAGAGAAAGTATTAAGCAATTAGAAAAAAAAAATTAGTGTTTGTTCACTCTGAAGCTATCAAGTGACTTGATTTGCATTAACAATTTTAAATCTCTGTAGTCTCATTCATAATAAATTGCTGATAAGTAGAAGATATTCCACCAAATGGAGGTACAGGAAAAAAGAAAGAAAGTGCAGAATGTCACTGTTTTAAGATTAAGTGTAACATAATTACTAAAGCAGTCTTTAGAGGCTGAGGGATTTTGACATTTATGGTAAGTTATTTATTAATGATACAGCATAATTTCATGGCTGTCATGCAGTTCTGTATGACCTCCCATGAGAGTTGCTGGAGGGCCACAATAAACACGGACTATTAATGTTTTCTAGTTTGAAATGTATGAGAAATTTTACATGGAAATGGCTCAGTCCTGATTCTTGTGGATGTATTACAAAGAATAATTTTTAAAATGCAAAATGCTTGCACATATAATAAAAGAATAAAAATATCAATGGATAATTCTGAACATCAAAGAAAAATGGCCATGAAGTAATGAAATTCTGTAAAAAAGTTTTGAAAAAAGAAAAGAAATAGAAAAGGAATAGAATTTATGGTGAAAACAAATTTTTATTCTTTTGAAGTAAATATCAGTAAAGAGCAAAACAAGTGTGGCCAACATAGATGTGTTTTGAATGCAATTCTAAGTGAGAATATGACTGTCATATTGTCAGGCAGAATTTGTCGGTTACACCAAAATTTGCTTCTAAGTTCTCCATGTTTGTTTTATATAATTCCATTTTCTAAATTATGGTTAATTATAATCAGAACTTTTCATATGTTCTGAAATTCCCATACCCTATGTTTAATACAGCTATTTGTCTTTCTGCATAAATTCTTTTAAATTGTGTACCTATTAGTTATCTATTATTAATGCTTCACAGATCTGAAGAAATAGAAATAATATTTGATTTTCAGGGTGTATTATGTATTATACAGTTGGTAGGTTCCCAGCAGACTTTCCTTAGTCCATAAACTTCCACATTAATCTTGAGTACAGTTCATTACTGGGGTATATCCCTTACTTTTGTACATGCAAAAACTCTGATGAAAGATAATGTATGAGAGGAATGTGCTAAACTGTTGCAATGTGTGTGAAATGAGTGAGCTTGGACTTGCAGAACTTCCCAGCTGAGTTTTAATGTGATGTGGAAACTTTACTTTTTTTCTTCATTCTAAAACTTTACTAAGAATAAGTCAGGGCTTATAGCTCTTTTCCTCCTTTTCTTGTTGTCACAGTAATGTTATATTGCTCAGTCAGTGGGAATAAGGACATAGCACGTTCTAGATTAAAGCTTGCAAGAACTGTGTAGGATAAAGCCTGAGCAAGTGAAATGTCAGTGTTAAGCTTTAAAAGTTCAAAGTCTTATTAATGAACTTTGTCTGAAATACGTCATTGACAATGATTCTAGGAAAACAGGATTAGATACAAAGTTAGAGTTGTTATCAAACACAAGCATTTTGCCATTGGTAACCTGAAAATCGTTCAAGTCAATAAAAATCTGTTTATTCAGCTTAAGAAGACATATATGCTGAGCAGAAAGTAATGTACGATTGAGCCCATTGTATTATAGTGCTATAGTTATCTGTGGTGACTTTGAGCAGTTAAATTCTTCATTGTTTTGGGTTTCAATTAGTCTGAAATTGATATACTTAATGAGCCCAAATAGGCCTAACTGTTTGCTTGGGAATAGTAATTAAAATTGTTAACATACTAATTTATATCAGGGTATTTCTGTAAGAAGGAAACACTTTCCATTAATCATACCGCGAGGAAATACAGTAATTTGAAAGTCTTTATAGGACATGGGAGATACAGACTGAATTCCCTGTACCTGAATAAAACCACGTTTAAGGATGAGATCTGTTACTCTCCCATTAAATATTGTGCTGAAAAGCTATTAGCTTCCTCTTAGACTTGTATATTGTAGATACTAATCTGAGCAAAATTTTATATCTTTTCCCTCTCATTTGCGTTTTGATGACACTAGCCTAAAATGTAAAATCTTTTTTAAATAACCTAAATATTTATGTTAAAATATTTAAATGTAAGAAACTAATCATACTTAAAAATACTCAGTGATACTGAGTACTCAAACTGCTCTCAGTTAACCAAGGCCAGATATCTCTTTTGCTGGTTTTAGTACTAATGTAGGCCTGAAAACATCGAGATGTAAGTTACTAGAAACCAACACATTTTGCTGACAGCCCATTACTCAGCATGTGATTATTCCCAATTAACGATTTATTACGTGTGACCCACAGTTTGAAAAAGACCTAAAAAATAGTGAAAGTGGGTGAAAAATCAGAGATGTGATGCAAACTTCTGGTTTCTACAACTGATTGCTCTTACCCATCACACTATATCCTGGGAGATTTACTGGGAGAGAAAGTAGTTATGCAATAAGGAATATCTGTAAAGGACAAAAATCTAATTTTAATCTTGGTATCATATGTATAAATATATAAACAACCTTTAAGCAATGCTGCAGACAGATGCTTTAAGATGATTGCTCAGACTTCACTTGCACTGACAGACGTGATTCACTTCTGTGATTGCAGAGCAGCTGACATAATGGCAAGAGGAACAATAAACTGGAAAATCACAGAATGTAGATTGACCGTATATCTTCTGTAGCACTCTTCACACACACAACCAGTGTTTATTAGATGTGATGATTTTATTTGGTTAAAGGTAGGCAGATTTTAGTAACTTCTGAGTTCATTCACAATGTTGATGACCCAGGGCATTTGACTGAAGCTGTAAAAGATGGTTGTTCAGTTGCATTGTGTTTTGTGCCAGACATGATTTATTAAGGCCAGTGTTATAACTAATGTAGTACCTGAAAATGAAATACACCATGCAGTCAAAAGGGTAAAGTGACTTGCTTTTAC
The DNA here is from genome assembly GCA_036785705.1 of Acanthornis magna. Taxonomy (NCBI): domain Eukaryota; kingdom Metazoa; phylum Chordata; class Aves; order Passeriformes; family Acanthizidae; genus Acanthornis; species Acanthornis magna. The sequence goes on from JAWUZG010000017.1 coordinate 2,286,069, forward strand.
TGTAAACCTTTCAGCATCCAAAAAAACATGCCCAGAGTAAATCAACAGAATATCTGTGAGCTAGACACCCCACAGTACTGTGGATTGTCACTGGAAGGGGTGGGCTTTCAATGAGATTTGTGTTTCTGAATCCTTCATAACGTCTTGAAAATCTTTGAGACCTGCTCCCAGACTGAGATTGTCCTCATATAAACACAGAAACTCTGTTCTGTGTTTATAAACCAATGATTAACGCCCCAAAGAATACTAGGAGATAACTGTGAAGCTTAATTAGGTCATGGTGTGTGGTGTTCTGAAAATGCAGAATGATGCAATAAAAGGCTGTCTGTATCTTATTCAATGTTTAATTCAGCTGCTTATTGCCAGATAACTTACTTTTTTTCTCCAGGTGCAGAGTCCTAAAGAGTCCATCATGTTTTCACCATGTATTATTTGTTAATGGACTTGTGTGGAAAACATGCGTCCTTAAACTGTGGTTTCTTTGTTTTATGTGTGGTATAAGTGGTCTACAACACATTACTTGGGATTTATCATTCAGAGAAAAGAGTACCAAACAGCCAAACAGACGTAGAGACTGTACGCCTATTATTGTGTTTGTTATAGTTATTCAAGCTTGATAGATTTTTGGTGGAGTGGTTTTGAGGCTTTTTAATACTTGAGGACTTCTAATAGCACATTCGAGAGAGTTTCCCTGTTAACTTCCACAGAACTCACCTGACTGACACTTCTACAGAGCTCACATAAAATGTTATGGCTTTATGGGATATATAATGGTTCATGCACTGAGTCAATATTCTCTGTATCTGATGTTAAATATTGTACTACCAAAATTAAGCACATATTTGAGGCTTAACTTTTTCGATCTTTATATGAGAATGTTTGGTAGGGGGGAAATGTGTTCTCTCTATATATCAAAGATTGACTCTTTCTCACTCTGGAAAAGTTTTTAATTCTTTTTTTGTCCCATGATGGTTTTCTAGAACAGTTATGAATTGGCATTGCGTATTTAGAGTTTTTAAAGTCTCTATTTTATGCATTTGCCTATGTACATCTGATGAGCTGCTTTCTGTTCTTTGGTACTAAAAGGAGACATTCTCCAGGATAAGCTGTTACATTATGCTGCTCTGTGCCACCGGTGAAGGGTGGAAATTTCCATTCCAAGTGCTGAATTACATCTGATTTGGTTAATCAGATTGGGTTGACTGCTTGGTTGCACCTGAAAGAGAATTTGGCATAATTATTTTTTAGGTTATCTTTCACCTTAATGTGATAAATGCTGGATTGATTTCAGGTATCAAGAATTGATTTGACTCATTACTGCTGTAACCTGTCCAGGAGTTGAAGATAGGGATCACCATGTAGGATTTTGGGTCCATTTCCCTCACATCTTGCCATTCCTTTTGCCATTGTGCTGCCCTTTGCCTAGATCATATTGCCTGTGCGTGCAGCACCTCCTTGGAAAGCTGGGCACGTGACACGTACAGAATATGCAAAATACACATAATTTAATAGTGCTTGCAGACCACTAACAAAAATATTGTTAGTTTTATTGTATGTATTTTCAAACATAATTTGAGTTGACTAGTGATGACGGTAGTATAACTCCAGTATTTAGCACTTTGAAACTAGGGTGCTCTTGTATGTAAATTCAGATTCAGGCAATTGAATAATTTTCTCCAGGTGCTGCTTGGAGTAAAATACCATGAACTGAAGATCATACGAATTGTAAACTTAAAAGGAAGGCCAGGTTTTCATTCTGATCAGACAGGAGCAACAGAGATATTTTAGTGCATGGCTATGGACTCATATGGAATGGCCTGACCTATAGTAATGGCTCTGTGTCCCAAAATAATAGCTGTAGAGCAATCCTCATGATAGCTTTTTTGATGAAACAGCTGTGTTTTTCCTAAAATTTAAAGTAAGGTTTGCTGAACAATTTTTTTTTACCCACTTTATACTATCTCCTTCTTATGCTATTTTTATTGGTTACTAGTCTTAAAGTAATTTTAATATTTTCCTTTAGGCAGAATTTGGAGGAGTGTAATTTTTTTCTTCCCTTTATATCCTTCCCTCTTTTCTATGGACTTCTTCCTGGGCTGACTGAGCTCTAACTTCCATTTTAGCCTAATTCGTATAGTTCACAGCCATCAATCTCTAACAAGTTTTCAGAATTGCCATCACATCACTGTTTAAACTCAGATCTCTCCAGGTTCCTCAAGATATTTTTTGTAAATGCCAGGCTCCAGTTTTGATCCAATAATTACTAGCATACAGCTAATAATCAGGTACAGGAACCAAGATCAGGTGAATTCACAACCCTGTTGCACTAGAACAGAAGGGGGAAAAGGCAACATATACCTGATGTAATTACAACAGCTTTGAGCTAAATTTTAGACCTTTTATATTCAGAAACCCTTGTTCCCTGCATGCGCTAAACAACGAATCATTAACCTAACAGTGGTATGCTGGAATCCAATTTGAATTTTGCTATCTGTATCACAGTTGCTAATTTCCTTCATTAGTCTTTTTCTTGTGTTTTTCTGTTGAGAATCTTTTGAAGTCTGTGTAGATTTAACCAGTCTACTCATTCCTCTGATCTCTTATTGTCATTTCCTTGAAGCTAATTAGATTTATCTTGTATTATATCTTCAGAAATCCCCACTGAAAACTGGAGCAGTTTGTGTATATCTGAGCTTCCTTTTCTTGAAATATTTTTTAGGCTTAATGTTCTATTCAAAAAAACCCCATTTCTTATTTCTTTTTCATATAATGATGCTATGTTATGTTCCCCTTGTCGCATTTGGAAAAAAATCCTTACAAAAAACCTACTAAGATTTTTGAGAAGGTCTGATCTCAGGAAATGAAATCCGTCATTATGTGGAATGCATCACAAGAGTATCACCAGCTGCTACTAGCTCAGTGGAGATCACATAATAACATGGAGGTCTTAAAAATAGAGAGAAAAGAAAAAAAAGTTTTCTATTTTTGTAGTCATTGATGGTTAGTTTTGGTTGCAGAGGGTAACCAACTCATAGGGAATCTGGGAAAGATTTCTGCTGTACATGTGCATATTCTAGCACCCAAGATGAAACATGAGACAGATTAAAGAATAAGTAAGTGTAGAGAAGTCAGGACTTCATGGAAAATATTTTTTTCCTATCCTATAGACACCTACATATTCCTGAAAATACCAGTATGAATTTATGTATGTTAAGTGACTACACAGTTAGCACCATCACTTGTTTATTTGATGTGAGTAATACTTTTCATGCCCTCTGAAAACAAGTTGGAGAGTAAAGCTTTGGGAGACGACCTTAGGGGCAGATAAACTGTATAGAAAGACAGAGTAAAGTTTTGCAGGCACAGAACTGTGCTGTTTGGATTACTTATAAAGAAAAGTCTAGGTTTGCCCTCGAAAGCAGTGGGAGATAGCTTGCAGGACACTTTCTGATTAGTTTCTTTGCTGACAATCTCTTTCTGTCTCTGCGGCTTTTCTGTGTCTTGGCTGTGAAAGGCCTTGGGGGAGCTGCTCCCTTGCAATGAAGAAACGCTGCTGCTCCTAAAGGAGGGAAGCATCAGATCAGGCCTTGGTTTTCCACCTCCTCTCAGTGATGAGGATTTGAAAACAGTATTCCAATGAACTTTCTGTGTATCCTCTCAGACTCAGCTGCAGAGCTGAGCAACTGCATCTGTTTGGTTGCAAAAATCAATGATCTGCCTTACCGTTCAGTCCTTACTATGATACTGTGGCAGACTTTAGTGACAGGTACACTCCTTAATAAAAAATTCTTTCTTTTTGTTCAAAAATAAAGCTCTTGTGTCATACTTTCTATGCAGCCTAATGGTATTTGTTTTCCGTCAGAAATACTGATTCTGAAAAAAACTATTTATATCTGATTTCATTAATGTAAACAAATTGAAACTGTTGGTCAGTGAAAGGATTGCTTTATTTTCTGAATTTCCTGATTATATTATTTCTAGGAAGAGATTTTTTTTTCAATGTAAACTCTCTCATCTCTAACTTATATATGATTTCTTTTCTATAAATATCTCCTTTTTAAAAATTCTCTTCACTGCAGGCTTACTGTAAATTTAGTGCAGTGATTTAAAGTTCTTGTCCTTATTTCTAAGGCCCTGAATGGCTGTGGTATTTGACTCATTTTCTCTTCTGCATTTTCTAAGCTGCTAATTACAGTCTGAATCATAAGGTTACTTTTTTTTTTCCTATACTGTAATTTTGTGAGTTGTGAGTCACGAAAATTTTGTAGCTCTACCCTTTTAAAGATATTGCAGGATCTTTCCTTGCTGCCCACTTGGTGTTCTTATTTAAATATAAGATTGAAGAAGGAAGTCTTTGCTGCTACTTTTAACTCCATATTTAGTTGTACATGTTCAGTACTTCGTAACTTTTTTCAAGGATAAAGTGTTTTTTATTGTTAGTGAGTCCCCTAAAGTATGATATGAAACATAAAATGTGTAGAGTAATAACATGTATGTAGTGCTACAGGCAAAATGGTTCAATAAATTTTCTTTTTACGGAGCTTCAGGCAGACAAATTTGCAGTAAACCAATAATTCCTGTATTTCCTGTCATTACCATATTTTGCCAGTACATTTGTATATCACAGAATTGTAGAATGTTTTTGGCTAGAAGGGACTTTAAAGTTTCAACCTCCCTGCCACAGATAGAGACACCTCTCACTAGACCAGGTTGCTCAAAGCCCCATGCAACCTGGCCTTGAACACTTCCAGGGATGGGACATCCACATCTTCTCTGGGCAACCTGTTCCTGTATCTCACGGTAAAGAATTTCTTCCTAATATCCAATCTAACCCCTCCCTCTTTCAGTTTAAAACCCATCCCCCTTGTCCTATCACTCCATGCCCATGTAAAAAGCCCTCTCTGACTGCCTTGTAGTCACCCTTTAGGTCACCTTGGGACCTTTGTTTCTCCAGGCTGAGCAACCCCAGCTCTCTCAGCCTGTCTTCACCGGGGAGATGCTCCAACCCCCTGACCATCCGGACATCACAGCTGTCCTCTCTCTGTACTCCAATCGGTCCGTGGCCTTCTTATGTTGGGGACTCCAGAGCTGGATGCAATGCTCCAGGAGGGGTGTCCCAAGAGTGGAGTAGAGGGGACAATTGCCTCCCTTGACCTGCTGGTCATTCTTCTTTCGATGCAGCTCAAAACACACAACAAAAATGCTGAGTGTGTATGAAGTGCACGTGTTCCTTATAACTCTGTCTCCTAGATTGCAAATATCTTTACAATTATCATATTGAAGCTAAGCAAATGATTTTCTTTTAAAAAACAATATCACTTATTGGCATATCCAAATATTTGAGGTCCTGCCCTGTCATTACTTCTTACTCAGAAAAATACTGGTATATATTATCTAGTGAAAGAGAATAAAAAGTGATCATTTTTAGAAGCAGTATCAACAGAAAGCTGAAATGCATATATTTGATCTTTTTTCCCACTGAAAGAGCAAATAAGTTTAAATACTGCTAGAGACTAAAGTAGAGAGTTCAGTTTATTTATGTGATTAAAACCACACATAAACCTAAAAAAATAAGAAACCTCCAGCTTTTATAAATAGTAACTCAAACTATTCTTCCCTCCCAAGATCGACTTAAAAATACTTGGTCTTAAACATAAACACTTGGGAGAAGATTTGTTTTCTGGTGTTTTCCACTTGTTAACTTGAAGAGTGTTTATAACTTCTCTCCTGACAATGTCCTTAGGCATTGGTTTTAGGAATGGGAGATTTCAAAATATTCATAATTTTGAGAGACTTGCAATAATTGGCAACAGCAGAACTTAAAAAAAGACAGAACATGAACGTTTCCCACTCGCTATAATGGTCTCCTTTACTCTTTTCCCACTATTCTAAGCCTCCTAATATTTGTCTAACATTCTCTTCTATGAGAGATATTTCTGTTCCCCTTGGGTAATTTTGAGATTTCCATTCCAGGCAGCAGGCCTCTGTAATTTGGCCGAGTGAGAGGCTGAGGGCTAGAGGTGGACTGTGATCTCTTCCTGGGAAGTTCTGCTGACCTTGTTGTAGGGCTGGGACATATAAACAGCTCATTAGAGGTTAACGAGGTTACATGAGTGAGCTAACTCACTGTAATTGGGAATGCCAAAGCTATTAGCTCAGGGCTAACATAAAATAATACAAGTGTTTTTATGGAAGTCTAACTTGATAAACTGTGCACGCAGGTATGGATTATGGACTATTGCACATGGTTGGCTCATTTAACTGTGTAAAATCATTCATCTGGGTTTGATTTTCAGTCTTATGCTCTCCTTCCAGAAGGACTAAATGTAGAAATCTCTTCACTGTGACTTGAATTGCAAAAGTATGTGCAGTGTTAGGAATATTTGATAGGTGCTTTGCTGAAGAGCAGCTCTGTTGGTGAAGTATTGTAGATGAAGGGGTCTGGCTACACCAGCCTCCCTCCCAAAACCTTTTCGCCTCTTGCATTTCACTGAGAGATTTCTGCTGCTGCCAGCTGACAAGAGTGGTCTCATTTGTTTTGGTACTGAATATTTAGCACTCAGACCTTGCAGGCACACGTGCCAGGTGCTGTAGTTAAAATGTGGAAAGATGCTATTGTTTCTGTTTTAAGATACTGAGTATGAGAGCTGAAAACCAATACAATACATTTTTGGAGGAATTTTAGATATCAAAAATAGATTTTCTGTAAGTTCATTGATATATGAGTTTAAACAATATGTCAAAGAGCAAAAGAATAAAAAGAGTAAATATTAATCAAACTAGAAAATTAGTATGGAATTCTGGTAGAGGGACAGATAAATAAATGTCTACAAACTTCTAGTTGGTGTAGCTACATCACAAAAAACAACTCCTCCTATATAATACAAGTAGCGTGGCTAGAGGAAAGACTTCTGGTCACTGCCAGTGATGGGCAGTGGATGATTCCTGAAAAGTGTTGTAGGACTTCCCACAGTGATTCTTTACCTGTTCAACACCTTCCCAAGAGATGTCAGAGAGATGTGAAATTTTATGTGGTCTCAAAGGTGTGACTGTAAAAACACTCAGAATGAGACATCATTGGGAGTTACTCAGTAGACAAACTTAGGAAATTTGAACCAAAACTGGTCAGAGGACCGGAAGAAATAGGTTAAAGCATTGCATAGTTTTGTTCTGCTCTTTTTACCCCCCTAGATACCTGTTTATTGGCTACTATTGAGGGCAAAAAAGGCTAGATAGATCCCTGAGTCTGATCCAGAAGAGTTATTCTTTTGACTTGGGAGATATTTGAATAATTGAAGACTGCTTTACCTCATGCTGACCTTTAGTATCAGGATCAACAGAATAAAACACACTTCAGTGCCACAGTGTCCCGTGCTTACCGTACTAACAGATACTGACACTGATGTGCCTGGCACAAAATTTCCTGTGTCAAATCTATGCCACTTTTTTCCCCTCAGTCTTGGAAAATGCTTGTGGGCCGGTCTTGGTTCCAAGCAGCACTCTCATTACATGAGGAGACAGATTTATGATCTTGTTTATAAGCCTCTTGTGTTAAAATTTCAGTTCCTTCTTCCCACCAACCTATTTTCAGGAAAAAAGTTTTGTTGTGATAGCTGGAACACCTAAAAATTAGGAAAAAAAAGACATAATCATGGTTTGTTTTCTGAGAAAGTATGGGGTTCCAGTTAAACCTTCTTTTTAAAAGGAACTGCTTTCTATCTTAAATCTGCAGTATCTATTACACTTAACAAAGTAGAAGCAAGTATATTATTTTTCATTTTGCTTACTTAAGCTTGAAAGCCAGAATCTCAATGACTTTTTTTAACCACTTGAGTTAGCAAAGCACTCTGTAGTTGATTATTATTCAGGTCTAATGGGCATCTTTCACATCAGTTGCACATTTTCTCTCTTTATGAATTATTTCACAAGGAGAATGAAATCAAATTTGAAACAGAAGTTCTTATAACCACATAATAATTTATCAGTCTTATTGACAAGTATTTTGCAATATAATAGTATTGTACACAGGTTCTGTATGAGCAAATAGAATTACTGCTAACATCTTTTTTTTAAGGTTCTTGTACACTCTCCCCTCAGTCAAACACTGTTAGCTCACCAATCAATCTACTTGTCAAAAACGTTCTTCTTTGGCAGAAGAGACTGAGAAGTTTGGCAAAGCACATTAAGTTGGTGATGTTGATTAATGCTTTTCAGTTAGTAGCATTTTGTTGAACACTATAAATTAAGCATTTTGATGACAGCTGGCTTTTCATAAATTACATACAAGAGGAGCTTATCATTGCAATGAAGCAATTTATTTTTACTCTCTAAGATTTGTCATGACTCTGTTTCATGTATTTCTCTTTGCTTTTTTTTCTTTGCTTTTTTTTAAAGTTTAAATAGCATAGCTTAAGGTCTATAGATCTCTTTGGGAAAAAAAAAGAAATAAAGAGGGTGAGGAAGCTGTGCTCTGAAGGTTTGTGGGTATTCCTCATTTTTATCAAAGGCAAAGAACTCTAGGGAGAAAAGTTCCAAGAGACATAGGTCTTTTTGGTATTTATGTGTATCCCAATTATTTGTCAGCTTCTCCGAGCAAGTTGGAAATGTGAGGAACTAACGTGCAGGCAATGGTCTGCAAGAGTTTCTTTAATAATTATTCCATTAAATGTAGTTGTTTTTCTTGCCTTTGACTGCATTTTCTTCAGTCTGTTTTTCAACATTCTTGATGAAATTACATCCCCAGGGTCACCAAAAATAAATTGCTTTTAGAAACACCATGTGTACATAAAGCAAAAAACTTCCAGGACATTTTTAATACACATTTAAAGAGACCTTGTCTAGGCCTTGCTATATAAAGCATTTAGTTATTCGTAAAATTTCAGGTAGTTATTTCACAGTAAGAGCCAAGAACAATGTTGTCATGTTTCTTCTTGACAAACATGAGCTTATCTTAAGTGCTCTCCATAAACTGAGAAATCCTGAATCCTGCTTCTTTGAATTTTCCCTTCACAGACGGTGTAGGAACGAAGAAAACAGTATTTGGGGAAAGGATTGTGACTGAAAACTTGGAAACACATAGACTGTATACAATGAAGTGTTTTCACTAAATCAGAAATTTAATACCATTTCCCATGTTCAGTGAGAAGTATTCCAGAGGTAACCATCAATTCTTGACTGACTGGATCTCATCCATCCAACATCACCCCTTGCAGTGAAATAACATAATCCCAATAGTCAAGCTACATCCAATACTAAAGGTTTCTTTCATGTCACTGAAAGACTCTGCCTCCCAGCCATCTCAGTGGAGTAATTTTTTTAGATTGTTTGGTGATGTTGTTTCTTTCCTTCCTTTACCCTTTGAAATGCTTCTTTCCAAAGTCACAATCTGTGCATAGTTATTCTCCAATAACTATTCTCCAAGAGAATTATGTAAGTAGCCTGTACATTAAGACACATGGAAGCCCTATTTGCTTTTGAATCAAGCAGAAGAGGTAAATAATGCTTTCCTCCTTGAATTTCTGGAAAATTTAAGTTATGCCTTCTGAACATTGGGCTAAATTATCAATGTACATACGGTAGTTTTTCACAAAATATAAAGATTTTTCACGCATGTACTTGTCATAACTTTGCTTGCAAGAATGTGTGGCTTTTCACATGTAAGCCAATAGATACTTTTACTTTTTATGCATCTGGTCTGAGTATGTATCTATTTACCAAAATAGAGTATATATGGAGACTAAAATAAAAAACATCCGTGAGAAGCACTTGTCACACTGAAAGGACAACCGTGGCCTGAAAAACATATAAGGAAAAATAATTTGAGACATTGTGAAGGTTTTGAACTTCAGACAGAATGGGCCATAGAAATAAATAGTGTGGGAGATTTTATTCCATGAATAAGACTGGCATTCATGGTGTAAATTTCTATATACATGAATGCAAGTGTCGTTTAATAAAAGTGTAATTTAATATAAAGATGATGAGATCACTACTGAATTTGAAGCAAAAATTTTAAGGCTGTGGAGGGTTGACTTTGGCCAGCTGGCCACTCAGTCACTCTCTCTCCTCAACAGGACAGGGGTAGAAATTGAGGTGAAATAGCTGGTGGGTCAGGAAGAAGACAAGGACATAGCCTACCAACTACCACCACAGGCAAAACAGCGAAAAATTTGGCGAATATGTTTTTAACCTATTGCCAATGGAAATAGATTTAAATAGTGAGAAGCAAGGACAAAAATTAAAACTCTTTCAGCCCAACCCCATTTCTTCCCAGGCTCAAGTTCTTCCTTCATTTCCAACTCTCCTGCCCTTCCCCCGATGAACCATGCAGGGAAAGATGGGGACTGTAGCTGATGTGTTCAGTTTTTAGCAGTTTCTCTCTGTTTCCCTTTCCTCCTAATACTATTACCTTGCTCTGTTATGGGTTTTTATACACCACAATCCCTGAATATAAACTCGAAGTGTTGTGATCCTTCCCAAAAGCTGGAGTTTTTAGGATGAACCTTCTCCAGTATGTGCTCTTAACAGGCTCCAGTTCCTTCAGGGACTGTCCAAGTGTTCTGGTATGGGGTACTTCATAGGCTGCAGGGTGGATATCTGCACCAGCATGGATCCTCTCTGCCTGCTGGTGGGAAATTCCTTCCCTGCTCTGGTCTCCTCCATGGGCTGCACATAATTATCTTCTCTGATGCCCAGGGCTCCCACCATTAGAATTTTCAGGGTGGTTTCTCATACTTTTCCCCCGCTCACTCTTCTCTCTGGAAATGTTTTAAATCTTAAACATGTTTTCCTAGAGGTGCCACTAGGTTCATCAATGGCCTTGGCTGTGTCCTGCAGTGGTTTTGTTGAACTGGTAATGTCTGGTGGACATTTGTCCTCTTCTCACACAGACACATCTGCAGACCCCCTCTGCCAAAGGTAAAACAGCTCCTGTGAATTTCAACTTTTTAATATGATTACCCAAATAAGATCAGTATGCTTATTTTATTTAGAGGTCACTGAAACAGTGGCTTCTGTGTGTATGTATGGCTTAATCGGTGGACATTGCTATGAGCTCTGCCTTACCATGGAGAACAAGGAGTAGCTTACCTGACTGAAACTGCCCTAGGAACTTAATTAAGCAGAATATAATGACTTAAAACATAATTTGAAAAGAAGATTGGAACTGCCACTCCTAGCTTTTCTAACTCCAAATGTTTTGTTTTGACAAATAGTAAAAGTCCCATTTTTCTAACTCATCTAGATTTTCAGGTTTTCATAAAAGGAGAAGGCAATGGAGAAAAACTGGCAATAGGTTTCTAATGCTTCCTTACTTTTACTGAACCCACCCATGTAGAGGTTTTCTATTTAAGTACTAATGAAGCCAGGTACTCCTATATTTCCAAATGGAGCAGTGAAATTAAACAACAGTAGTGTCTAAAACTGTTATGGTAATCAGACATTTACCCTGTTGAATAAGTGTGGTACATTCCCTGTAAAAACCACCACTGATGTATCTCAAGCAATGTTTTTAATTTCAGTGTTCAGGACCCCAAAAAGCCTGAGTGTGATTTAGCATTTTTCACAAAGAAAATTTCTGCATTTATTTTACACTTTTTTTTTTTTTTTGGCCTTAGTTTCTTCACCAGTTGTATAGTTTGGTATTTGTATTTTTTGCTGTACCTTTCTTAAAAGTAGATTGGACAAACTGTTGAGAATTATGCAGTGCTTTTACCCCATGCACTTTGTCACCCTAACATTTGGATTTGTTTTCATTCCCAGACTCTAGTGTGTCTGGATTCTTCAAACAAAATCTCTCCTGGTAGTATGCTGACCTTCACTCTGGCTGTAGGCACAAATATTAATAAAAGTAGAAAAAGAGGTCCAATTTTCTTTTGTTTCCCACTCTTAATGTCTATCTTTTCAACAGTTTAGGATTTGTAGAAATGAGAATAGACAGTACTTGAGGCTAAATCTTCTGTGATTCTACAGAGTTCAAACGGCACATATGAGTACAGTGCAAGCTTCTTTCTGCTCACTTGCTGTGTATGTAAACCACAGTGCTGAAGACATTGTTCAATTGACAAGCCAGTTAAGTCACAGATTTTCCTGTAGTGCCTGCCATCTAGGTTGTTAACTCTTAAAAGTTATTTCCCTGAGGAATTGGACGGATATGTTTTTTTATGTCACATTGAGTATCTTACAGTAATTGTTATGAAACTGGATTAAGCTCAGCTTTTTAGAGGTAAAAATCCGATTTACTGCCATTTGTTGAATTATCTGCAGTTCCCTGGAATTCTGTAATACCCTTCAACTCTCTTTAAAGAGCAGGGTAAAATGAAAGGGAATTAGGAGGAAGTGATACATGTAATTAAGGTCCCATTGTGAGTACATCTCTCATTACAGAATTAAAATACTAATGTAGATGTCTAAGTCTGAAAATTAGGTTTTTGGTTTCTTTTAAAATCTACCTGCAAAAGTGGTTTTGTTCTTTTTTTATTGTTGTCACTTTAACTTTCTTTCTAAATGAATAGTTATTTGAGTAGTTATTTTTCCCATCTGTCCTAAGGGAAAACCATTCTTGATTTTTATATCCTGAAAACTACAAATTTCTGTAATTTCCTTTGCAGTGGAACATATTACTCTAGTGAACAGCCTAACAGGGTGCATTTCTATAAAGGGTTGTTCTTTGTGCTCTATTCAGATACTTAGCCTCAAGTCACTGAGTCACAGAATCACCAAGGTTGGAAGAAACCTTCAAGATCTAGTCCAAGCATCAACCCAACATTACCATAATTGCCCCCAAGTGTCACATCCAGACACCTCTTGAACACTCCCAGAGGTGAGGACTCCACCACCTCCCTGGGCGACTAGAAGTGGGGAACCATCTTTAAGGAACTAGATGGACTTGTGGTAATACCAAGATTGTTACTGATATTTTCACACATTTAAGTGGAAAAGTAGGCTCTCGAGTTGCTCTCTGCCTTGAAACAGTGTTAAAAACTGTAAAATCTCTCCATGAGGCTGTTTTGTGACAACAGCTGGAGAGCTGACATTTGTGGTATTCCTCAGTTTGACACCTTAAGATCACTTGATCCCACGCAGCAGCTCATGAGTCGGGTGTTCTCTACAGGCTCTTTACATCAAAATGTGTTAGGAGACAAAGCTAATTATGTTTTAGCCTTTTCCATCAGGCTCTCCACTGCTCTCTTTTAAGAGATCGTTTGAAAGCAGTGTGCAAGATGAACAGAGCTAGACAACACTGCACAAGACTTCAGAGATTCAGGAGGAGGTAAGCACTGTGTGCTAAAAGGCTTGAGTTTTATTTAAAATTGAGTGAAAAAAGACAACCTAGGTGCAGACCAGTGAAGAAGAGACTATTTGAGGTCAATTTACAAAAGAACTGGAGATGACTGAAAAGCTTTGACCCAGGTGTTGCAGAAAGCCTCTCTCGTTTTGCGAGAGAGTTGACTTGTATGGGGATGTATGGGAAACAGAAAGGGGCATCTGAAAATCAGCTGTGATGAAGATAACCCTGATAAAAGTCATTGTTCATGAGTTTGTACTTGAGAAGTTAGCCTTTAGAGTCACTGGATTTTAACCTTTAGGCTGTAGTGATCTTCATGACCTCCCTGAGGTAAGCAGAATTTCCTTCATCTGAGGACAGTTCCACCTGAGGTCTATTTAAACAAAGCTTCAAAATAGAAATAGTGAATATACTAATTTTTTCAGTACAGTGTATTTCATCTTAGTGAACACAAAGACTCCTACCCTGACAATTTATGTCTAAACATGGAAATTACAGAGAGAAGGCCCAAGGGAAAACAGTGCCACTATTTCTGAAGTGTGTTAGATATTTAAAAATATATGCTTCATTTCCTGCCAGGTGGTCTTTGCACACTGTATGCACCAAATAACCCAGCTGCTATCCCTGCAGAACTTAATTTATAATTATAATATTGTTGATTATTTTTGATTGTGTTATGTAATTTCTTCATAGCTTTAGACTCAATAAAAGAAATCCATGCATTTAATTACTACTCTAAAAATATGTATCAGTTAATTCTATGGTGTACTACACCCTAATTTAGTTTACATAAAAATAAAAGCATGCTTTTAATATCAATAATGTGAAAGCAGCCTTTTGCTGAGGGACATGCTATATATTTCTTTGATGGGACATGTTCTTTTTATGGAGTTTTTTCCTTTCATTTAAATTGAACTCTCAAATAATTCAGAAACAGGATTAAAAATACAATCAGTAATAAAAATAGTTGTTTAAAAGTTCATGCATATTAAGGCTTCTTATTATGCAGTGTTCTTAGGTTACCTTAATTTGCAAGATGAGAGAAGTGACTCCATTTACACTGGAATTTTTAAGTATTGAGGTCAGTTTTGTCCTATATTCAAAATTAGCTGCTTTTAATGTTTTTAAATATGAGAAGAAATTATTTTTCCATGTTTAAAAATGTCCTTGGTATAAGAGGATAGCCTTTAGGTTGAAAAAAATCTTAGATCTACCATTCTTTACTTTTCCTTCTCTTTTTTCATAAAATATTTACTCTACTAGAAATAGTTAATATCTTCTATTTCATAGTGACAAAGTTGCAAGCTCTGAAGACTTAAGTTTTGAATATTCTTTTGCACAAGGATTGAAATACACCTATGATCTATGTGCCAGTACAGATTGTTGAATAAACAAATGTCTCATAGTATTTTCTCCACTGAATCTGATGAAAAAGTGACCTCCAAGTCAAGGCAGGGTCAGAGGAGAAATGACTTTGAGATACAGCCAAGAGTCTGCTTCAGGGAAGAGATTCCAGAGAATGCCACAGTCTTTATTTTACCAAGAGATCAATCCAGATACTTCAGATAGTTTAATGGGGCCAAAGGGGCTGGATAACAAAGCTTATTTTAGTATTATCAATCCACTGTAACTATGGGCTTCCTCAGAAAAGGTTTATTGCATAGAAAAAGGCCAACAGGTACATTATAATCCTCTGAAGAAATTACAGTAACAGGAGAAGGAGAAAGATTCATCATGAGTAATTATGGTTGTTAAACCAGATTCTCTCTTCTGAATGCATAAAAAGTAGATGTTTCCATATTCTTAATGGTATTTTAAGTCCTTATTAAATATTAGCCTTATAATAAAGCTGCAACTATGAGTTAAAAAATGATGGAGTTTTTCCTTTTCATCCTTCCATCTCACCGGAAGTTGCTTGGAGATGGATTCAGATAATTCATATAGTGTCTCCAACTCATAATCTCTGAGAGTTCAAGCTCTCTTGCATATATTAAAATATAGTTATTAATGAGAGACCACTTTTAATTCCTACTGTTTTGGATTTAGTTTAGGCTAATTTTATTTACAAACACCTATAAATATAACACCTCATTAAACTCATTCAGGTTAAATCTCTATCCATGCTTGCAAATCTGCCTATCTGTTTTATTTCCTAGTTTTTCCTCAGTTTCTGGGCAGCATGCTCCAAGAATGGTTACGCTATTTCACTTGGGAATTGGAGGTATGGAGAAGATATGGAACTTGTCCAAAATTACACAGAAATGAATGATCAAGGAGGTTTTAGAATCTGTTTTCTCAATTTTTTCTCTGTCCTTGGCCCTCTCTGTTGCACCTTTTAAATTTAAAAATATGTATCAGTAAAACTTTTGCCCCCTCTTCTCCTTGTCACCACATCTTTATGAAGGTTTTAATCTGTCTGTGGTATCAATAGTACATTTTAGATTATTTCTTCTAAAGGTTTCCCCTGAATAAGTCAAATACAGGAGACAGCAGCTTCCACAAGACAGATCTTAAATTTGTTACCAGGAAATAGGAACTTATTTTGTGTCCTGTATATAGATGTGGAAATGGGTGTTTTGTGATACTTTTTAAACTGAGCAGCAGTTAGACAAGTAGCTGAGATGGAGTGTAGTCTTAGTGGAGCAGTTCAGTGTTTATTATCTACACACGAGGGAGACATAGAGCTTTATCCTATGTCAAGCAATTACTGCTCTTATTATGATAAGCAGAGCTGTGTGAAAATAATGAATACTTTAAAAAAACCCTGTCTACTTATTTTCATTACTAAATTCAATTATGAGAATGGAAAATCTGATCCAGAGTAGCTTAGATTTAGATGTCAGTTTGAGCATATAGCTTCTTTTTCACACATCCCTATTGATTTCTTCTTTTTTATATTTGGATGTGGTTGCAAGCTAGATGAGTGTATTGAGTTTGTGTGTCAAGGTTTTGGTAGTGGGGAGCTACAGGGGTGACTTTTGTGAGAAAGTGCCGGAAGGTTTCCCCTTCTCCGACGGAGCCAATGCCAGCTGGTTCCAAGAGGAACCTGCTGCTGGCCAAGGCTGAGCCCATCTGTGATGATGATAAAGCCTCTGGGATAAGTGTATTTAAGAAGAGAAAAAAAAATGCAGTGCCATGGCAGCCAGGAGACAGGAGTGAGAGAACACGTGAGAGAAACGGCTCTGCAGAGACACCAGGGTCAGTGAAGAAGGAGGGGCAGGAGCTACCCCAGGCAACAGAGCAGAGATTCCCCTGCAGCCCTTGGCGCAGACCAAGGGCATGGGCTGTGCCCCTGCAGCCCATGGAGATCCATGGTGGAGCAGAGATCCACCTGCAGCCCCTGGAGGACCCTACACTGAACATGTAGATGCCTGAAATGAGGCTGTGAGCCTAGGGGAAGCCTGGACTGGAACAGGCTCCTGGCAGGACCTGTGGCCCTGTGGAGAGAGGAGCTCACACCGGAGCAAGTTTGATGGCAGGACTTGTGACCCACTGGGGGCCCCACACTGGAGCAGCCTGGTCCTGGAGTTGTGGACCCTGTGGAAGGGACAGCAGGAGCAGGGAGTGAAGAACTGTAGCCTGTGGGAAGGGCTCATGTTGGAGAAGTTCGTGGTGCGCTCTCTCCCATGGGGGGAACCCCACGTTGGAAGAGGGGAAGACAGTGAGGGGAAAGAGTGAGAGAGAGAATGTGTGATGAACTGACTGCAGCCCCATAAGGCTTTTGCCATATTTCAGTTCCCCTGTTCAGTTGATGGGAGGGAGTGACAAAGTGTTTGGGGGCTCCTGGCCTTCAGCCAAAGTCAACCCTCTGCAGTGAGGTTGCTCCTTTTCCCCATTCCAGATGGTGATATACATCCTCCTCTTCCCATTTGCTGAGACCGACAAAAGCTTCTGTCTCTATGCTTGCTGCTTTTGTGTGAAGCCATCAAACTCTTGGCACAGCATTTCATCTTTGAACTTGACATTTCTCTGCCCTTCAGGGAAATGATGTTGTGCTGACCTCGTTCAGCCAATGTACCTGACTGCTGGCTTAGTGTGTCCCATGCAGAGTCTTTTACATCATTATTTGGTGAACTGTTAATTCCCTTTGCACTACCAGGTCTACTGCAGGATTCTTGCATTGATTTATAAAGCCTTCAGTTTGTTAGGCCATGTTATCTCCCTGATGAATCTTTTTCCAGTGTAGCATTGATTATCTGACACTTGGTATTTCAAGTTTTCTCAAAAGTAAGTTGCATGCTCTGGAAACTTTTCTCAATGCAAGCTGGATGGAGTTTCACTTCAGCCCCTCACATATCTTCTACAAAAGAAATTTCTTCTATGGTGTTAAATTTCACCATTAAAGTTGACAATTAAAAACCTTCTCAAACTGGCATGCTCTATAAGCTCAAATGTGGAGTTTGACGTGGGAAATGCCTTCAGTTACTGAGAGACAAAGTTGTTAATTATGGGCAAATCTCCAAGTAAAAATGACTATAAAAATAGACATATGCAGCATCTGTGTAAGCAGAAACAAGGAGTGCTGTGGGTTTGTTGAGGGAGCACCATAATTATAACATTACATGGAGGTGGCAGCAAGGCCAGGAAAACAGCACACAAAATCAATTTTTTTCTGTGGATTTTAAGGCCTTACTGGCCACATTGCGGAATAAATATATTTCTGAGTGATCTTTGTTCAACATTAAATTTAGAATTGGACACAGAGAAGGAGTAACATTGTAAAATACTTTTAGGCCATAATTCAGGATGAAATATTCAAATTTGTAAAACCAGAGCCAAAATTCAGTTCTCTTATAGAAAAAGAGAAAAACTGAGTTTTGTGCTGCTGCTGTTTGGTCTTTGACATTTCATTGTACAGCAATTATAGGGCTTGTACCATTTGCAGACATCATGATTATTTGCAGAAATCATAATAACAGCCAAGAATCCCTTGTTGTGAATTAGGACACTGCAATGAGATGACGATAGGATGTTAAAGAGGAAGTTTATAATTTCTGTTTGCTAGGAGCTCTATGAGTGTCATGCATCTTTTCCCCTAAAAGGAGCCACAGGTAAACACAAATGGACTTACAGAATGGTTTGGGTGGGAATGGACTTTCACAGCTCACCTAGTTCAAACCCCTCCCCACCCTCCACTCCATTCCCTGCCAACCCTTCCCCCTGGTCATGGACAGGGACATCTTCCACTAGACCAGACTGCTCTAAGCCCTATCCAGCCTGACCTTGAACAATTCTAGTGATGGGGCATCCACAGCTTCTCTGGGCAGCCGACAAAGTTGTGGATGAAGAGAGACAACAAATCGTTCCACATATTTATTATTACAAGTGCCAGTTTTTGTATAAAATCTACTTAAACATATGGTCAGAACTCTGAAATTCCATTTTAATTGTCTACAGCTTTGCCATCTCTAACTTGAATAAGGATTTAACCTGAATATCATATAACTTGAATAAGGATTTTCCAAACCAAGTTCCTTTGTCTCTCTCCGGTTCTCTTCTCTATTATTTTCACTGCTGCAAAATTCTTCATCTATGTCAGAAGATAAGATTAAGGGAAGAATATATTTTTCCAGATGTCTCCAAAACAAACAAACCCTGTCTGACTTCAAAATCCCTTCTATTTTGTTTGAATTAAGAATTTTGCATACTTACATGCACTTTGATTGTTTCCTAACTTTGTTTGCTTTTAAAACCTTTTTTCATTTTTTTAAGTATTTGTCTGCAAGTGTATTAAATATATGGTGCATGCAGACAAATGCCCAATCATGTATGCTGAAGAAAAGGAAACCTGCAAAACCCCATTCTCAATAGGTTAATTGTGTCTACTGACACACAGGAGTGAAAAGCATTAAAAGGCACTGATGCTTACAAATAGTGCTGGGAAAATAAGCTGCAACTTAGCATTTTCTTCAATATAACCTCTAGATTCCATGTTATAATAAAATCAGGATAGCTTACGATTTTTCTGTCTTTGTGCTCTTAGTTTTATTGTGTCAGTACCATCTTCTTCGAAATATAATCAAAGGAAAAAGGCAGCTCAACTAAGAGATTTTAAAATATTATATAATTAGAGGTGATTAGGAGTTTCATGGTGAGATACTTATCGTTATAGATGCCTATCATTATATCTGCTGTTATAATATATTTTAAGAATATAATCATATTTCCTTAAAAAGTCGCCTACTGAATATTTTGCAGCAATCTTACCTGCTATCATCTTTCTTTTATATAAGCAAATATAGGCAATTTTACTGAGTTCTTGTGGGAGTTCTTGCTAAGCATGTGCAATCAACATAATTTTATTTCCTGCGCCAGTGTGTTTCATGTTTACAGTTCAAATAAAGCTCTCTGTGTCTCAGCAGCAGCATTGAGGAACTTGAGCCAGTATGCATGTGGAAAAATTGGACTGATTTTTCAGAATGTACCTTAGTATGATTAGGTATTTGATAGGCACTTGGAGTTCTATGAATGCTCCCCATGCTAGATGTTGTTTATGTGCATCTTTGGGGAGTTTTGAGACTGCTAAAAGACAGAATGGAAAAAGGAAGTGATAGGACAACTAATTAACAGGTAATCATGGGCAGAGTATTTGGAGATGATTCCAGAGATGAGCTTTTAAAAGAAAGATCAGCCAGGAGAATAAAATCCAGGGCATGTACCTAAGGTCTGTAAAATAAGTTATTTTGAAATAAGATAAATATTTTAATTAAAATTGAGTTATGCATCCTGCTTTTGCTTACTGCAATACAGAGTCACTATGAGGACTTACTGCATCTTAGAAGCTGAAAGCTAGGACTTTACAGATTCCTTTTTATTTTACCCAGAGACAGATAACACACAAGAAAAACATTATCTCCTTAAGAGATGCTAATTTGTAAACTATTTTTTTATTCTGAATGGAGCTGATATGAAAATATTTGCCTTCATAAACAACACCACAGATATATGGTGAAAGGGTATTTTTGACCAACAGCACCAGTGAGGTTGGCACAATCTGAAGAAATAGTGCTTGCTAATGGACTAATTCTGCAGAGGCAGCAAAGAGCACAAGGCACTTCTTGTTTCTCTGAGCTCAACAATATATAGCAAGAAAGGCTTACTCAGTTTAAATAACCTCTGCAGTGGGTTAATTAAAAATAGATATGCAATATCCAGCCAATTCCTTCCATCTCATTCTCTGGTAACTTCAAAATAATATTGAAATTAGCAATTTCTTTATAAAAATGTGTTGATTAAATGGCTTTATACTGCTGCTGGAATCAAACTGATATGAATAAGGAGTTTAGAAAAACTATGCATTAATGATGAATTTCAATAACTTCAGTAATGATCTCTGCTTAGAGTTCTGTTTGCAAATAAGATAACCTTTATGCTGTGAGTTTTGAAGAATATAAAAAGTAAAGGGAAACTTGAGGTAATTCCATTTTTGGTACCTCTATTGAACCGAAGTGTTCAAAGACAAGAAGAAAAGGATATTTCAGAAACTTGTGACCATATTGCTTCCCAAATACAAAAAAATACAAGAGGGAATGGCCTTCTCTTTCTCCCTTCTGTAATAATTGTTAAGTTTTAAAAGGTCTCGTGAACTCTAATTCTGCTCTTTGGAGTATCTATTCGGTATCAGTGTTTCCTGAGCCTGCAGAGTTTCAAACAAGCCTGTTCAGATTTGTAATACACAAGAATGACATTCGGCCCAATGTGTTCAGATCTTTTGAAGAGAATCAGGTGCAGGACTCTACACCAGGTCATCATCCCCTCACGAAAAAGTCTGATATGCCACAGTTATTGATAAAACACCACTCTGTGATGTCTAAGAATTACTCTTAATAGAAAAGGACATAAAGGACATAAAAATACCCAGGAAAAAGGACTTCTAGGAAAAAAATACTATAAGTTATGTGCACATTACTTATACAACACATATACAAAGATGGTCTTCACAGTAGAAGAAGCAGATTTCTCGTTGCATAAAATTAAGTAACCTCATTGGCTGGCAAAGGTATTTGGTAGCCCAGCAGCCCCACCATATATTTTCTACGGAATTCTTAACGTCCCAGGAGGATATCTGTTTTTTTAATCTGTTTTGCAGACTGTTTCTCACAAAGAGGGACAAAACACGCATGCTTTTAATGCAGCAGGTTGAATGTGCCTGGTTCATAACAATCTGGAATGTTTGTTCCATCTGAGAAAGTTGTGAGCTGAATATTACCTGCCTTTTTGCAGCTCACGCAGTTCACTACTTGAAAAGCAGGAGTTGGCAGTCTGATTGACTCCTTCCATATTATGATTATTTTCCTAAGACCAAAATCAAGCTGCTAGCTCCAGAGAGACTCTTCTCACAGCAGGTAATGCAAATAAAAGGAGTACTGAGAAGTGATGGGAATAGTGGGTGTGCCAGGTCAGCCACATCATCATTGTAGGGTTGATGCTTTTTAGCTTTTGTCGCACTCTCCTTTGTCTGACCTCTGATGTCAGAGGAGGTGGCTGGCATCTCTGCCTCACTAATCATCTCTGACATGTGGCTGGCACTGGCAAATTTACTCAAAAGGATGTGCCTGCTGTGTTCTAGATTGGCCTGCACTTGTGGGAGGGGAATAAGTGCTGAATATTTCAAATTGGGGATCTAAGAATGTAATCAGTACTTGGGTACTGCTCTACTGTCTTATTCTTTTACACAGGGGGGTCCTTTTCTCTTTAGACCAATAAGGTGTCCACCCAGAGTACCATAGTAAGTCATAAATTTTTCAGGCTGCTCTTGCAATTGGTATTTTTTCCTTTGTCAAGATAAACAAAACAGATGAGTTCGTTCAGAAAGCAGCATCATTTTAGAATATCTTAAAGGTAAAAAAAAAATAATTTTCCTTCCTACAAAAAATTTGCATTTAGAGTGCTGAGAACCCTTTGAAATAAAAATATTTCCCATAAATTTTAACAGAGGAACTTGTCGCTAATCTTTTTTCCTTCAACTACTTCTTTTCCAAGGAGTTGTGTGGTTTTGAATGACAGACATACAGAGGGGACAAAGGCAAAGGGTTTGTATACAAGTATTTCTCTTTGTGCTCATGAAGACTTAGACATTCCCCTTAAGATAGAGTTCAGAATTAAGAAATGTGTGACTTTTATGGATCATCTAGTGAATTTAGTCAAAACAGTCTGTTTGCGCTCTCTCAGAGAAGTTTTTAACAAGCCCTAATAAATCAGTTATCATATGCATGTATGTGCAATCTTGACTGCTAAGACTAAACAGAGTTGTTTCTTAACTCTCTTTCTGCTATTGAATCTTAGTAAGGATTTGAAATGGTTAGGGGGCTTATTTATTCTGCATGATATAATCATCTAATCCCTTGATTGGTGTCTTTTCCTTTTATCAATAAACATGACTCTGAATTTCAATTAGGTTTTTCCATTGAGGAACGGCGAGAAAAAAACTGAAGTGTTTCAGTAATGATGGTAGTCAAGTGAACCAATGCGTTCCAGGCTGAGTGTCAAACACAGAAATATTTACTTTAACAGCAAGTTTAAATTTTTTAATGTTTCATGTGCATTCATTTCCAAAAGTGTGAACATACACTGGCAGATGCCTGGTCTTTCTATTTCCAGTTATAAGCTTGGTAAGAAATATATGTACAAAAAACTCTTCAGCAGCTGCTTGGTTATAGAAGGAATGGATACATTTCCATTGTTGCCTTCTGCCTCAGAGGATGATCTGACCACTTTTTTTTTCTTTTTTTTTTTTTTTTTTTTTGGCTGGCTACCTGATTTGCAAGAGAATCAGCTAATTTGGAATCTTTTCATGGTGCAGATTTACTAAAGTGTGCATCCTCCTGTCCAACTCTAATTATGCAGGTTGAATCATTGGTGCTGAACATAGAACAAGAGTTACTAGTGCCACCTGCAGTTTTGATTAAGGAGGAAAAGGTGTTTGCTGGTTAGTGTGATAAGAAAGAAAGACGTAATGGGGATAAGTTTAACTGGAAATATTGCATTTTTGTATTGTAGCTGCTATTTCTCCTTTAAAACACAAATGATAAGTACATCTTTTGCTTAGAATACAGAAGAGGTTTGGGATAAAGTGACTTAAAGTAGTGAGTAATATGAAGGCTAAAGGGTGAAGAGGGATTCCGTGACAACAAATCAATATGCTTCACTGTCACTTCTAATGCCTCATAATGAACTATGGTTTCTTCTTGGTGAGCATGATTCTTCAGATGTTGAGTTAAATGGGTCCATGGTTGGTTGAGTGGTGAGTGTGTCTCACTGTCGTCTCCAGAAGATAAACACAGGAGAAAAAAATGCACTTCCTGGTTATGCAGAGGTCTTTAAGCTCATTCCTAATGAACTGTCTGGAATCTTGGGGAAAAGCTGTACTTGTTCACTGCTCTGCCTTAGCTGAACTGCCCTGCAGAAGGAATGCTGGTGTTTCTGACATGCAGCACTGTACTATTGAGAAATATACTTCATGTTTTCATTAATCTGAATTTCTAGATGGTCAAGTGACTGAATAACTTGCTGCCACTGAGCTGTTTTAACTCTTCCTTACACTGAAATTAAAAGCATTTTCCCCAGAACTAGATGTTATCTGGAGAAGTCAATCTAAAAGGTGTCTCGTATGACTTCAGACCTCTCGCCAGCTTTGAGAATTAATAACCATCTGGTCAGAGAGCTCTCCATTGATCTAATTTAAACATTTTCCATTTTGACTTGGTCCCAGACTCTAAAGATGTTACCTCAGCCTGTTTGGGGGAAAATGTTATACATAGTATTAAGAATCATTCACTAGAGTACAAAAAGACATAAAAATAGTTGCAGAGTTTCATATTTAAGAGATTAATTTGGGCAATAAGATTACCTATTTATACATGTGAAATAAGTTTAATGGGAATTCCTTTCAGAGAAATTCCTGGTAGATTTGGTGCTGAGGTACTCTCCTGGGACATAAAAAGGCTGAGCTCAAATACTGTTTTCCATCAAGCAGGAAGGCGACACTCGGCATGATCTTCAAGACAAGTGCTCTCTTGCCTGGGTCATGGGGTGAGTATCTGCATTTCTCTATTCTGTTCTATGAGTGGGATGCTCAAGCTAAGATCAAACACTTGCAGGCATTTCTTTCTCAGCTAGCACAAGTAGCCACCTCCTGGCATTTGTAAAGTCTGTGTTTCTAGAAGGCATAGTGAATCGAACTTCATTCGAGTGAGTTTTTACTGGCAATACAGACCCTTTGTGGATCTGTATGTCCACAGTCCTCAGTGTTTGTCTTCATTTCTCAGAAGGAAAAGAGAGGAAAAAGGCACTCTTCAGTTTTAGGACTGTTGTGAAAATAAATATGTGAAAACTTGTGCGATATTCGGATATGAGTGTAGCTATAAATATCTAAATAAAGTAAGAATGAATCATCAACTATTAATGCAATATGACTGTTATTTAGCTTTATGCATTCATGCTAACCAGCTAGAGGAGAATCCAAACCGCTAAATCACCACAAGGAAATAATCCATCTCTTAATCAGATTCTTTAGCCAGTGTAGATGGGGATTGTTAGCTGGGAACATTAACAGTAACTTCTTAGGGCACAAGGAAAACACAACTGTTTTGTGCTGTAAAAAGATACATGTGACTTTCAAAGCTCTAGCAAAAAATTCATTGCAAAGGTTAATTATTATAGCTTAATGTGACCATTTCCCTTAACTTCAGGTAATACATTTTTTAGTCAATATTCTGTATGTTGAATTTATTTAGTATTATACCTTCAGTAAGGATAAATATTCTTGAGGGACCATGTTCTGTTCTTAAGTTTCTGTTTTGATGATCCAGGCTATCAATAAAATCTGTGTTCCTTCCTTGCACAGCTAATTCTGTCGACTTCAGTAGGTCAGTTGGCATGAATCAGGTAAAATACTTTGTATGATTTCTGTTGCTCAGATACTAAGGGAGAATTATTGTCCTGTTTCCACATATAATTGTTCACCTGAAATGGATATATTTTCTTTTTAATAATGGTAAAAAAATGCAGAACAGTTTCCAGGAGGCAACTGGAGTTTCAAAGTGAGGGAAAAAGAAGAGAGAAGGGAATTGGACTAGAAGTATGTTCATAATTTCTGATAATGTGGTCCTGATACTGATTCCACTTACACCCTTATTAAAGTAATATGACATTATAAATTTTAATATAAAAGCCCATGATTTACTTGCATTATTTGTGTATGTGTGTGAGTAGGAGGAGGTGGTAAAGAGCTACATAAAGTTCAGTTTTCATCCTAAAATTACTTGAAAATGTCAATTTAAGCTCTGTCACCCAACAATTGCTCCATCCTATGTCATCCAGAAAGTCCATGTATGTCTG
Source organism: Acanthornis magna (assembly GCA_036785705.1). NCBI lineage: Eukaryota > Metazoa > Chordata > Aves > Passeriformes > Acanthizidae > Acanthornis > Acanthornis magna. The sequence continues at coordinate 2,311,693 of JAWUZG010000017.1, forward strand.
GGCCCTAGATAAATGAAGATATTCCCCCATACCTCAGTGCTTTCTTGAACATCATGATTGGATCAAACATGATAATTTTCAATTGCCTTACTAATTTCTTAGTTAAATAAATCCAAGGGCTCTAGGATCTCCATTATTTATAATAAGAAAGGGAAATTATAACAGACCACTTAATCACTGATATTGTGAAGTTATATTTACCATTTTCCCCTGAAATATTCCTGTTGTCCTTGCAGAGAAGAAAATAGTGCAAGGTAGCAGAAAGAAAGTGGTATTCTTTATGCACTGGGATATATTTACCTCATTAATTTTGGTAATTTATGAAGCAGGCTTTGACATTACAAAACAGTGACAGATTTTTTTGAAGACATGGAAATGTGCTTTCTTAAAACCATCCCACTCATAATATAATCTAGTCTGCTGCTTGTTTAAATCCCTGTGATGGTAAAATTTTGCTGTTTTCTCTGGGGTATTTAAAAATTAGTAGAAACTCTAAGCTAAATGAAAATGGTTAAAGAAATATCACTGGAAATAAATTATATGTAGTCATTGTCTAATTAAGCTGGGGAGCATGACTTAAATGGATCCATGCTAGATTAATGTCCTAGACGAAGTTTCAAGTGGAATAGAGCATAAAGAGGTATGTGCAATAGGTGGCACATAAAATCATGTTATTGATGGCTACAATGTTTTTCATGGTTGAAGACTGTAAAGAGACTATGTGTACTATAATTTTTCTATCTTTTCTATCTTTTAAAGAGACTAGTACCTCATAAAAAACAGTTTATCCTCTTCTTCATGTCACCTAGATCGTAATCAAAGCAAACTTCACATCATTAGATGAGACATGCTCAGTTCTTTCTCTCCATAGGTACTTTCTTCAGTATGTGTTTTCTGAGCATGGGGAAAAATCATAAGAGGACTTTTGAGAAAGCTGTGTAAAGAAATGTGAAGTATTAAAACTAAATGTTAACCTGAGAAGAAAGAGGAGAACCAGCAGATGATGTAGTGATGAAAATCCAGGGCATGTCTATCTAAAGGCAGCTGACAGGCAAAGATTAATAAATGGAGGAGTCAGAGAATAAAATAGTTCATTTGAGACTTTAAAGAATTTTTTAAGGATGGAGTGGAAAAATCCAATCCAGGAAAATGGAAAGAGTGTCCCACAAAGAGCTGTTAATCAATGTAGAGAAATAGGATTTAACACTTGTTTTAAAAGGACTTAAATCTTGTTAAACCTGTGGAACCTTCACAATGTCTGTTTTAAGGATTACATACGTAAAAAGGAGCAGATTCTATGCAGTCATTTGTTGAAAGCAAGCAGATGCTGGTTCTCAATTACGATTTATTGGTCTATACAATCTTGAATGAGTTTACCACATACTTACAGGTGAAAATAGTACATGACTTCAGCTCAGTTTTGAGATCAGCAGAGCACTTTTACTCCTTCCAGTTTCAAACACCACCTTGCCCCCAGATGTAACCTACAAAATACGGCATGCTGGAAGACAGAAATACCAAGGAATGAAAAGGGAAGAAAAAGATATGACAGATTGCAAAATGTCTGTTTGGGTAATCTGAGTGCACAATAAATTAAGCAAATTTTAATGAGAAAATAGAAGGCTTTATTACATATAAAACATGAAATTTTACAATCTCAGAAGAAATTGCAAATCTCAAAGTCTTAGATTTTAGTATATTAATTGTGAAATTTTACAGAAAAAAACGGTGCAGAGAAAATCAACAACAATCTGTCTACAGTAGAACTCAATAGAGTAGATGTGCACAATAGGCATGAATTTTATAAACAACAGGGCAGTAGAGCAGTCTGTTGGAAACAGCTCTAATATTTAATATGGGAAATCTAATTTGAACAAATATATATGAATGCAAGCATGTGTGCTTGGGTACTCAGCATCATGCAGTTAATGTACGTTCATGTAAGGATTTGTTTCACCCAGGACTTTTCTTTCCGCCTCACTAGTGATTCACAATATAACACAAATAATCTTCCTTCCTGCCTTCCCGTGTCACTGATATTTTTCTGATTTTGCCCCTGTGGGAGAATGAATGATGTTTAGGGTATGGATGTAATTCAGTGGTTTAGACTATGCCCCAATTAAGATGTTATAATCAAATCCAATTTTAATTTGGTCAATTTTTATCTTTAGGAATACTTTTGAATTCTGAACCAATGTCTGGGACCTGCAGCTTTTTTCTCAATCTTTTTTTTTAGCAGCACAGATTTTTGTTGAATTAACAGTCTCATATCTCTTTCAGTTGCTTTCTCTACAGTTTCAATGCCATTTTTAAGGGATGTTCTTTGGTGTAGGGGGCCTTGGCCATGAGTCAGTTATGTTTTTGAAGAGCTGACTTGTGCTTGACCTGCCACAGGATTTCATTGGCCAAAGAAGCCCCACAGAGCATCCTACCATGTGGCCAATAATTCATAACTCTCTTTTGCCCTTGACATTTTCTTGTGGGGTCCATTTCTTCCCATGTGCCAATCCACTTCACTGAGTTATCCATGTGTGTATCAGTGTATGCACAGTGTCTGTGTATACTCATTTATATTTAGCATGGTGAAACAGACCACATATTGTCTAGACTGATATCACTCCAGTGATATTTCCTATTGACTTGGGGGGTGCACATAAATCCACCATTCTGGAGCACTTAACTGCTTCTTCACAAGCTCCATGCAGCAGAGTGGCTTTCTGAAAGAGCATAAACAAGCTCTATTAACTTGGATTGCCTCCCCTTCACTGACCTTGCTGCCTTTAAGTGCTCTTCCCTACCCTCTCTCAAACAATTCGAGACGCGAGATCCATTGGTGGTAGGGCGACCATTCAAGAATTGGCAGCATAATAAAACATTGCATTAATACTCTTGAATCTTTTCTGAAGCAACAATTGCCTAAATAAACTAAAGGCTAAAGGCAAAAATTATGACTGAATTTGAGTTATTCATAAAATGACAGTGATTCTGATAATGCAATACTCTTATTTCAGAAGAGCTGCTCTATGGTCCAAGTGAGTTCCCTAAACAGCAGGCTAATGGCTGTTCAGTGCTTTTACTGCTCTCAGTCGCAAATTTTATGATGGAGCTATGAAACGAAAACATAAAATTTGGAGGGATGGGGTGTGAGTATGTATTTTGATGGAAACATTTCTTTGAGAAACATCTTACCTGAAACTGAACTTGAAGGAATATCTAAATTTTAACAGCTTTATTCCTTCCTTCACTCTTTCTCTCTATTACAGAATTTTAAAGGCACAAAGAATGGTAGTACAGTAAGGCTAAAATGTTACAGTACTGTTTTCATTTGGACTTTTTCTATCCTAATCAAGCTGTAGAAAGCTGTAGAAATGTACTATGACGTCTATTATAGTGATTTTGAAAAACTCAAACCTCTTGAAAGTCCAGGTGTGGGAAAATTCATGTCTGTGTTTCTTGGTGCTCTTCAGACCATGACAGTGCTCTTTGTCCTTACTTTGAGTTACATTTGCAACAGAGCAGTGACATAAGCAGTCTTAATTCTCAGTGATTTACACTGAAATTGTGATAAGCCAATGCTGTCCAGCATAAGGCACGAAGGTTTAATTTTTAACATTTTTTCCGGACAGATTCTAAAATTAATTTAGTCATAGTGATAGTATATCTAATTAGAAAGTTATAAACTGATCACAACATGATGAAATAAATACTGATTTTATTGTGAGACTAGAAAATGTCATTAAGCAATACAATTTTTTTTGAGAGTGTACTTCTGGCTTCAGGACACAAGAAATATTTTCTCCACTGGGCTTTGTGAATTATACTGTCCTTAGTAGCAGATGAATTTTTTGGTAGTAAATCATGCAAACAGAAGAAAGCTTTTGTTCCTTAAAGAAAATAGAAAACTATTGAATAAATAGCAAAGTGATTCCTCAGCTGAATTCAAAATATTGAGCTTATGTAAAAATTATCACATAAAAAAAAATCTTTAGTGCTACATAAAAGATTTTGTACAAAACCATTTGCATTGTACTGAATTATCAATAGAAATGCTTTTTTATTCAGTATATGGGGAATGTTGTGGATAGTAATTTATGTAAAAAACGTAATACTTCTATTTCAGTCTGACAAAAGAAAAGAAAGGAATAAATTTTAATAAGACTGTTATTCAGGAGGGAATTCTGCTATAGAGAGGTATAAGAATAAAAAACAACCAAAAAGAGACAAACTTCTTTCCTTTTCAGTAGTCAGTCTGTGTAGACAATGATGTTCATTTGTATGAAGAATTTTTGTTATAATCTCATATTTTATACTAGCAGTTTAGATAAGTCTCTCTGGGAATTTAATATAAACAAGAACAAAGGGGAATGTTCTTAGACTGAAGACACAGGTTATTTTCATAGATGATGGAATTTCTTGAGAATTGTTAAACAGAAGGATGGTTATTAGGTCTGTCTGGGAACTTCTCTGGCAGTGTCCATTTTACTGTAGGGTACATCAGGCACCACAGCAAGCAGAGATCCAGGGGCTCTGAACCCCTGTAATGGGAAGAAGGAAAATTGCTGAGATATACATTTTGGTGGTTTTAATTTTCCTTGGCTTGTGTTGAATTGCAAGTATAATACAGTCTAGTTTGATTTTCTGGGGGAAGAACAATTGCAGTTTTATGCTGTCACTAAACAAAGGATTGAATGGGAAGAAGTTCAGTGTTAACAACTTCAGTGTTATGAACTTCAGCCATGAACTGGGCAAGGATACAATATTAGTTACTTGTGATATACGGTGGACAATACTCTCATATCTATATCAACTCTGAAATGCAGGTGACAAAATGGTGGTTGGGACAGCTTTTTCTCCCATGTCAGATATTCAAAATCCATTAAAAAAAATAGAGAGAGAATAAGAACCTATTAGGTCAGTGGCTTATTAATTTTGGAACTAGATGAACCTGTAGGCCTGAAGTATTTTACACAAACTGTCTTTTTTGCTTCCTCTTTACTGAGTGAATGAATTCTTTTGGTTCAGTCAGATCACAACCTGCGTTTTGGAGATTTTGAGCCTATCTGTACTTAGAATGTAGAGTACTATAGGACTACAGAGTATAAAAGTACAGGGGACTTATTTAGTCAAGATAAATTTACTGCTGTCTTTGAGTTTATATTACATTACGTTTTTGGAACTCTAAATATACATGATTCTCAGCATCTTCATCTATACATTAGTTAAAAAATTCTGTGCTGAGATCTACTGATGTTATACCTATCAAATACATTTGAAAGATATCTGTTATGGAAAGTAATTTTCATAACAGTGTATAAAGGACATTGCAGTTGTGTGAACAAATGATAGTTTCAGTTTGTTTACCAAACTGAAAAATTAAGAAAAAATAGTTTATGTTAAAGAAATTTTTAAAATTTATTTCAGGGAGGATACGACAAAATGTTTAAGTCAAATGAATTAATTTTATTTGACTGGGTAAGAAGTATTTTAACTTTTCTTAATACAAATATTATAAAAATGATTAAAAAAAACTAAATAAAGATATTTTTCTTTAAATAACACTGAAGTCTACTTAGTTGTATAGTGGACATTACTTTCCAGTTTTCTAGATTTGAAAAATGTTTCAATGAGTGTAAACTGACTAAAGTGAGAGGGGCAGGATTTTTGACCGATAAATTTTACATTGAAGTTAATGATGAATATACTAAGCTCCAAGACTGTGAAGTTCACTCTATCCTCAGTGTTCACATACTCAGTCCTCAGTGCTTCATCCAGCCCATTGGATCTGTGACGACTAAGCATGCTGTCTTGGAGAGACACATGGATGGTAAAGCAGTGACCAACAAAGGTTGGCATGTTGAGAAATTTTCTTGCTTATGAAGCTTATTTTTTAACAAATTGAACCTAATTTACTTGCTGAAAGTGAGGATGGCTCACATTAATTTGTTTCTTAACCAAAAATATGCAAGGGCACTAATCAACAGTATTATTATGATTCATATCATCAACGTTTTGGTAGGATCAGTAGAAGGAAGGGGGAAAATGAAAGAAGTAAAAAGCAATTTTAAGTCATCAGAGCAGAAAAGAAAATCTTCTAGTAAGTCTGTAAAGACAATTCCTATTATTTTTATTATTATGACAAATTAGTAATATTTATATTGATTTAATGATTTAATGTGTTTCTGCATTCTTGGTTGCACATCATCTTCCCTCTTCTGATGTTTACACCAAGAAATAAGATGTTACCTCTAATTCCTCTGCCATAACCCTACTAATGCCTAAAAAAAGCATCTTGATTCAGCAAAGCACCATTAGCATATTTCCCTTTAAGCATGCAAAGTCATTCAGTGACTAGTGTGGATTTGCTTAAGACTGCGTAGAAGCTTAAAATTTTTACTGAAACAGAACTTACTCATGTTGATTAGGTACAGCTGTAATCTATCCAGAAAACTGGAAAAAACTTTATTCATATTTAAAAACAGTTTTAAAGGAATTGTTTTGGGGATTTTTTAAAATGTTTATATAAAATGGTATAATTAGAAAAGATACACTAAATGGATATTAAGATTCTGGGAACTGTAATATTGCTCAAGGTTTCTGAGTTGTGGGTCAGTCTCTCCTTAGGTTTAAGGTAAATAAAGAAAATTCAGTTTTTGTAACAGCTGATGTAACAGCCATTGGGATGACTACTGACAAAAATTGCTTACTTGTCCATGGACTGTGGACTGTGTTAGTTTGGGACACTGGATGGATGTGAAGTTCCATTCACTTTCTGTCACTAAGTCCAACCGCAGCCACCTGAAACAATTAAGGTCAAGAAAATTGTTTATGATTTTTGTTAATTCAAAACATCACTGAAAGTGAGTTGATACTTAAGCTGGTACAAATATCTTTTCTGCTGTAAAATCATATTCAACACGGAGATGCAAACAGTTCTTTTCAGATAAGCTACTCCAGGGTCACTAATGGTGTATTTATTGGTTTCCGGACAGGATAAGGCTAGAGAAGCATATGCCATGTATCATATGTTTATGTGATATATAAAATGACTGTTTATACGATATATAAAGTGATTGTGACTTCCTTTAACCTACTGAAATAATAATACATGTGTAATTTTGGAAATTTTATAAGGACTAATTATTGCTCCTAAGAAACAACCTGGACACGCCCCCTTCAATTCCCCCACCCCACCTCCTTTTCTGCTATTTTACAACATTTTTTGGCATGCTATATTGCATTTATATGTTACACTGTGCTTATATGCTCTGATATTAATTTTAAATACTCTCCATAAATATAAAATAAAATAAATAGGATTTAAGGGCAAATCTTGGCCCACGTTCTGGCTTAAGTACTTCTTTTTATCATGGAACTTCAAATGGATGGTTATTATGCTCCTAAACAGTGTAGCATTGAAATTATAATTGCTGTTTTGTTTATCTGCATATTTTTCTCCTTGTAGAACTCAGAATTGTCACATCAGTTTGCTTTCAGTATTTTTTATATTAGAGGAGTTTCTGAAAATGCAAAAGAGAAAGTACATATAAAATAAACCCAAAACTTTCAGTAGCTGGTGCTACAGTTCTGGAAAAATAGAGAACTGTAATTCCCATTCCTGCCCTGCAGATTAATATCCTAAGACTGAAGTTTTAAACTTAGGCAAATAATTTGGAGTTTTGTTATGGTCTTCACTGAGGTGATTAGTATTTCTTTAATTTCTCTTTCTTTTGATGCACTGATTTCCAGCTGTACATTTGCCAGGCAACTTAACTTTTCTAATACTGGCTATGTCTACATCAGCAAGTACAAAGGAGAAACACATCATCAGATCAAAGTAGCTGGTGCTGTCTTGTCCACTGTTCCGGGGGATTATTTTTAGCAGCCTTAGTCTGATTCCCTGACTCAAATATCTTCACCCCACACTCAGTTTGAAGTCATTTGAAGCACTGACCTCTGATTGAAGCACTTATGATCCCATTGCTTCTTATATTGTATTTGATGCATGCCTGCTGCAGAGTTATCTCTCTGGTTTCCTCCTAAAGGAATCTAGTTTGCATAAATTAAAACTGCCCTGTGAGCCGAACTAATGTGTGGTAGGAGAGGATATGGTCAGGAGATGAAGTTCAAAACTGCAATACTCTGAACCAAAGTGCTAATTTAGATCCAGCCCTTGAATTTCATAGATTTGTAAAGTTCAGGTTCAGGAGGGATTTGTATGCCGCACTCCAGTGTAAAAGAGGTTATGCAATTTCCTCCAGTAATTTCTGCAAGCTCCAAGCTTCTGTTTTCAGTCCATATGCTCACAGGTTAATACCAGCTGGAAGAGTGCTCAAGAGGTCTCCAGTGCTGCTTGCAAAAGAGCCAGCTCTGGGATTAGACCTGGTTGCTTGGGGCTTTGCCAGGTTGCTTTGTTCAATCAGGCCTTTAAAACCCAATACTACAAGAATTTGAATTAAAAGTTACATATAGCAACTCCATGCATACATACTGTAATGAAACAGCTTCTGTGATTGGCAGGATACAGTTGTTCTCTCCCACCCAACAGTGTTGAATGTGTATTTAAATTCATGCAAGATAATCTCCTCATAATTCAGCGTTGACCCTTAAAGCAGCTCTTTGGAGAAGGACCTGAGGTGTCCTGGTAGATAACAAGATGTCCATGAGCAGCGTGCCCTTGTGATCAAGAAGGCAAATGGTATGCCGGCCTGTACTAGGAAGAGCATTCTGAAGAAGGCATTCCTTCCATTTCACTCTGCCCTAGCTAGGCTGATTCTGAGTGCTGTGTCCAGACCTGGGTGTCCCAGTACAAGAAATGCAAGGAGCTACTGTGCAGTGCTGCGAAGATGATGAGGGAGCAGGAACATCTCTTTCACGAGAAAAGGATGAGAGAGTTGGGCTTGTTTAGCCTGGAGAAGAGATGACTGAGAGAGCACCTTATGCATACAAATATCTTAAGAACAGATGTCAAGAGAATGGGCCAGTCTCTTTTCAGTGGGGCCCAGCAACAAGGCAAGGGACAAGGGGCACAAACTGAAACAGAGGAAGTTCCATCTGAAAGTGAGGATAAACATCTCTCCTGTGAGGGTGGTAGAACACTGGAACAGGCTGCCCCAAGAAGGTTTGGAATCTCTTTGGAAGATATTCAAAACCTGCCTGGATGTGATCTTCTGCAGTCTCTTCTGAGAGCGCCTGATTTAGCAGGGCTGTTGTACTAGATGATCTCCAGAGGTTCCTTCCAACCCCAACCATTCAGTAATTCCATAGGATGGCCCTGATTTTATTATATCAAGACTTAAATGTATGAAAGAGAAATTCCAGACACTTGGGTTCTGGTTTGTAGGCTCTGACTTGGCTTCAGATGCAGAGCCTGGAATTCCCTGTCTGCATGATGGACTTGAGATGTCTGCTTGTTTCAGTGGATCTTGTAATCTTCCTTGGTATCCATAAAGTCAGTGGACCTAATCTTATTGAAAGCTATTGAATTCTGTAGGCAGATACTTTTATATCCATCTATTCTTGTGCACATGGATTAACGTTGTTAGGATCATTGAAAGTGTTTTTAACAACAAGAATTCTGTAAGCAGCTTAGCTTCAAAATGAGAACTCTACAAGACAGAAATGCCACTCAGCAAATATTGATCTGAACAATAATTTTTCCCATGCACAAATGAAGTCACATGGAAAGAATAGGAAGGAGGATCTAATTTGTAGAGAGGTTGTAACTGATTGTGCCAGCAATTAGGTATTTTGTGTCAAAGTCTAAATAAAATCAGGGCATATGGTTCTCATAGCCTCTCATCGTACAAATGAGAGTTGTTCAAGGAGTGAATTATGGATAGGACTAAATTATCCATGCATATTCTGCAGGGGACAGATAATGAACTTAAAATTCTCATTTTTAAACTAAATGGTTGCTATTTCAATTACTAGTGGGTATCCATCAAAAAAGCTACTTTTATAGTACTTGGGTCAGATTAAGCATCATTACAGGAAATTGAACTATGAGAAATAACAGCTCATCGGAAAACACAGATGAAATCTTGTTCAAAATATGGCTATAATTGAAATTTGTTATTCTGATCATGTTTTTGCAATATAGAAGTACACAACTATTTAATACAGAGAGAATTCAGTTCCTGCATGCTCTGGTAGCAGAACTGTCTGCATATACGGTCAAGTTCTCTTAACAGCTAATTAAAAACATATGTCAAAAATTAGTGTCTATAATTAAGAATTTAGTAAATAAAAAAAAAATTCAACCCCAAACTCAAACATAGATTTTTAACACTAGAATTTGTTAATTTGGACAGTATTATTTATTTTAATAATTTATTCTATACCAGTTTTCTACACTTTTAAAGACCCCGTTTTAAACAGTGATCAGTGTCTCTAATTCTGTATGCAGAATGGACGTGGTACTTCTTAAATCCATGAGAGGGGAAAACCTGTTTCTAGGATTTATGCACGCATATTACCTGGGAGGGCTTGGTATTAATGACACTTATCATTTGCCAGAATGAGAGTGTATTTTACAATCCTACAGGAAAGATTTGTATAAGCAGAGATGGGCAAAAAGGAAGACAGTATGAAGATATAGTTCTAAATGGATTAAGCTGGCTCTGTTTAGTGCTTAGCAGTATATATTTTTATAAGTTTTAAAGTCTTTATTTCTAATGACACATTAAGGATTCACTTACTGTTTTCCAGCATTCAGATTTATTCAGAATACATTTTTAAAGAGCGCTCAACCTTAACTTTTATTGTGTGGGCACAGATTTATGCCCCATGAAATACTTGTCTGTGTAATTTTGGTCTCTTTATATCTGGCTTATTTGTTGAAGGTGTCTGAATGTGAACCTCTTTGTTTATAGCTTCCCCCTGCCTCATTGCAGGCATGTGCCAGCAGCCACATGTCTCAAGGCTGCAGTTGGCAGGAAGGGCACAGGATTTTCAGCCTGAAGCAAAGAATACTAGATGAGAATGTGTGTGGATAAAATAAATTCTGTGATGTGATAAGAAAGAAATAATGTACCATATGTAGCATTTACTTGGAGGAATTTAGAAACGAACAGGAAGGAAGATTAGAGAGCTTAAGAAGAATTAGAAGTCTGAGAAAAGATGTAAGAGGATGGACTATACACCTCAGGAAGAATATGTCTATATGACATATTCTAGGATGACAAACTTACATGGCGCTTCATATAGATATGATCCACATCCTAATCAGGTATAAGGTTTATCTGTTTGTATTCCAAGTCAGCTGAAAACTCAGCTTCAGTATGGATTAAACTGACTATATTGCTTCCCAGCTGGAGCTAGCTCTGATATGTCCTAAGGCACCAGTTTTATTAGCAGTTTTTTGGGATAGCAAACTCTGAATGAACAGCAGTTTTGCTTAGAACCAGCAACAATGAAAAGTTTGTTTATTTCAAATTCTTAAACTTATCATTGAAATATTTTGTAGAGCATTTCCCTACTATTTTGTCTCTTGGTTTCATTTTTGGGGAGACTTCATTGCCTAGCCCTGATGTATTTATTTGAGAAAAATTATTTTGGCTTCTGACAAGGTTTTAAGAATACAGAGAAAATGTAGGCAAGTGCAGCATTTCTTGTTTATTAAGCAAGCACTCTGGTTTATGTGGGTTAGTTTCCTCTGGAATCACTCTGATAAGGATGAAAAGCTGTTATGTTAGTTGACATTAACATGATATAAAATTTCCAAGTGCTCATTTCAGACGGCAGACAAGTAGTGAGGCTTCTGGATTATATATCTGGCCATGCTACTGTATTAAATGAAGCAAGGTCCCTGTTATACCTCTCCCTCTCCCAGCAAAACAAAGAAACGACTACCCAGTATCACTTGAGGGCATTTAGAAATCAATTTTTTTAGTGTATTTGACCCAGCAGTTACAATGAAAATGGGGATGCAGAAAAGCATAGTGACAATAATGTTGGCATTGTGCTTTTCATTTTTAGCTCTATTAATTCAGATATCTGGGAAACTTCCTTGTGGCTGGAAATGGCACAGGGCCACCTGGAATCAGTTCATGTGTTTTGACTTGCTTCTGCTGACAAGTTCCCAGTTGCTTGACAAAGTAAAGGGTGGGGTTTTTTTTGAAAATGTGAACTCTGATTTTCTCACTAAGCTTGTGTGCAGCAGCCAGGGGTGCAGCCATCCCCACAGTCCCAAGGAGCTGAGTGCAGAGATACCATGTGTGGAGCCTTCCCAGCAGCCTGTGAACTGCCTTTCTATGTACCTGTATTTATTTACCTATTTATACACCTGTATTTCCTCACAGATTCCCTGGCAGCTGCTTGTTTGTGTGGATAAGAGCTGTGACGGGCTTCTGTGTCTCCCTCCTTTGTTTTCGGGAAACACACAAATTGTGTTTCATTTGAGGGTGACCAGTCTTGCCCTTGGTGAGTACGTCTTAGTTTTGGCTCCAGGTTCAAATAGGTAATTGATTTCAGATTAGCAAAAACAAGAGAAAACTAAGCAAAATATTTGTGTAAGAGAGTCTTCCTCCAAAAATTCTAGCAATGACGGGTTTTTGTTTCCAGGCAGGCACTTGTTATTGATTATGGGTCTTAAACTAATATAGAAAGGAAAGCACACACACATTCAATAATAAATTGAATAAAAACAATTTTGTACCTTTAGTACAAGAATTTTACACCTATAAATTCACAGGGATTGTATTTCCCTAAGTGGCTTAGCTGTTCTGTAAAACCCAGTATATGATTCCACTGTCAGAAAGTTATGGAGTGACCTAAGGAAAAGTAAGTAATAATTTTTATAAAATAAACTTAAAATATACCATACGATTGTCATTGTGAAACACTCGTAACTCTCTTCTTTTCTCAGCCATGGATGAAATTGAGCAATATGCAGGAACTGGAACAGGTCAGAGGAGGAATCTGTCTCTCATTATGCTGCACAGTTCGGAGCATGAAATCCAAACCTGGTCCTCAGATGGGGTGTTTGTGTAGAGTTGTTTGTTATACTTCAATCTCTATTCAAGACTGAACGTTCAGTAAATTGATAGCTCAGGATGATGAAATAATCATACCATGAAAGGAGGCATTAAAATAATACAAAATACATTTGCTACATCCTTCAGCTTTGGTATTCTTTTTTAAATCTTCTTTAAAATATTCAAAATATTTCATGTAGTCCATAACCAGTTTTTGCAAGATGGAATTTTTTTGGCTGAACTTGACTTTATAGGGAAGTACATAAAATTCCCTTTGCCATTCCTGAAGTTGTGATGTTCTTTAGTGTAGTCAGCCTGTCCATAGCTCCTTTCTTACTGGAGTTTCATGCCTAAAAAAAATTAATTATTCTTCATTCTTTGTTACTAACATTTGTCTGTTTCTACCCATGAAGAATGAAAGGAAGTGCTCTCCAGCTAAGGAACGGTACTAATGCTTTTCCTGTGAAATAGATGTATTTCTTGGGAAAAAAAAAAGCTATATCAGTATGCCATATGCAAAAACCATTTCAAAATATGAAAACATATATGAAAATTGGTATGGCCCTACCCTGAATCAGAGTGCAGCCACTATATGACTGGAGTGCTAACATATATGTAGGACGTGTTCTGAAACCCTCAGGAGAAGGAGAAACCCTTCCTCAATGGTGTGACTGGGACTATTAGCACAATGTGAATACAAAAATTTGTATTTTTGATTAAAAAAAAACCTCTATGACTTCTTTATAATTTTCTGTCAGACTGATTTTTCAGCAAATAGGACAGGTTTTTACAAGTATATAGTATATAGTATATAGTATAGTATATTTTTATATAGTATATTTTTTATAGGATAGTTTTCCTTCAAATCTGATGTTCAGAAGAATTATGTAAGTATTTAATTTAAGAGTTGTTTTTTTTAACATAAGCTATTTTACCTTGTTGGAGCTGCAGTACAACAAATTTGAATTAGCAACTGTTATTCAGAGATTATAAAGCCTGAATAAAAGACAAACTTATTCTTTCCTAAGAACTTGTTCACTGTATAGATTGCATTTCCATGATGTGTTGTCTTTGCCTTGATTGAGCATCTTGCTTGCTTTGGAGATCTGTTCAGGATAGGGAAAATAGTCCATGAGAGTTGTTAAACAGTACATGCATTTTGTGCTGATCTGAATGTTGCCAAGCAGTGCAATAAGACAAAATGAAAACACAAGGACAGGCAAACAATTTAAAAAGATTGGCATGCTTTCCCTCAGTACAAAAATCTGAAACAAAATATCTTAATCTGTTACCCTTTCTTTCACGTTATTTTTCATTATTATTCTTGCCCTTTCCTTACTCTGTTAACCATCAATCTCTCTTAAAATAAATCTTCCACTTTTCAAGTACATAAGAGAACAAGCATTCTATTTTCCCCCTGGGTCTAAACTGGAACATTTGAAGTGTCTGATCTTACCCTTCAACCAAAAAGAGGAGGAGAGATCAAAGAACTCAGTCCTCACCTTCAGGTACAGTACTTTTATAATTTTAAGTCATTCCATGTGTCAGTGCTGATATCTCTAAAGATACGTCTCTGAAAATATTACTGAATATCTAGTTTCTTAACATTTATGCAGTTCTCTAGTAAAATCTCCAGAGTTAAACCTTAGATGAGAGACAAAAATTAAATTGAATATGTTGGAAAATATGAGAACTGTTTAAGAAATAATTTTACTATTTTATCAGTGTACAAGCACTTTTACATTCAAGAACAATTTGACACAAGAGATATTGTGTCCATACAAAATCTTCATATAGTAAGAAAAATGTTTCTGGCCTATTAGAACAGAGAAAATGTTATAATTTTAAATTATAAAAATGAAATAGCTTTATAAAACATATGTTTGAAGATGCTTACAAGTTCTATAAGGATTTTTTTCCCTTTCCTATAATGAAATGTATAAAGTTCAAGATTTGTCTGATTAGTGTAATTGTTTCTGATTATTGTAATTGTTGTAACAGGAAATTCTACATTCAAAAAAGCAATGACATTATGGGCTTCTTCACGATTATGTATGTTTTCAGAAGAGCAAAAGTAATTCTGAAACTTTTAACAAGTTGTGCTTTGTTTTTATACTGACCAGATTTACAGGCATTTATTTCAAATAACAACATATTCAATGTTTATTTGGTGTATGGTGGATGCACAAATCACATAACCATTTAGTAGATCATTGCAGCAACAACAATTAATCTGTTCAAATATATTTATCTTAGATTTGCACATTCAACTCTTTACATTACAATAAGATTAATCAAATGTAATAAATATAACAACAAACTGATAATTCTATTTTGTATAACAGTACCACATAAGGGTAACAGATAAAAACATTATTTGCAAAATATCAATACTAGATGTATAGATTATAGAAGAATAGTCTTCTGAAAATGCTGATGAAAACCAGCAATGAATTACAGAAAACGCTGTCACAGCTCCAGCATCAGTTGCATAAAAGAAAAAGAAGGGTCTTCATGAAATATATGAGAAGAGAGGCAGGATGATAAATTTTTCTTCCATAATATGGGGAAGATAAGTTAGCAGGTAGAGATATTGAAGATGATGTCTTTGACAGAGTGTGTCAACATTTCCCTCTGTAGTCTTTGCCACTACATTCAGCAAGCAGCACTTTCTGAGCGACAAACAGTGAAGCCATTATTAGTTTTACTAGAACCTTCAAGTCCTGAAACAAACAGGTATTGAAGGAGTCAGAAAGGAGGTGATAAAAATAATAATGTCATTTTTTACATGTGTGGCAAAAGCTCTTTCAGAGTAAAGACAGCAAGGAGGTAACATGAAAACAGGAGTCTTTTCCTACCTGAAATCCATGCAGTTTTTTGCACATATATTGGGTGTGCTGTGGTAGAAAGTAAAGACACAGTGAAAAAAAGCACAGGAACAAGTTTTCTTCTTATCAGGCTAATCTATGAATATTTGTGGAATAAATTTGTGTATGCAGATGCCAGGGAAACAGCTGCTGAAGTCAGGTGTCATGCCTTAACTCCAGCTGGCAATTAGCATCCCTTGCCCTGCTCTGCTCCCAGCCCCCTTGGGTTAAGACAGTAATATTTTAATAATTGAAACAAAGTAAAATATAATACTGCTAATTATAATAATAATAACAATCAAAGGAGGGACAAAGAGGAATAAAACCCAACGACCAAGGCCCAGCCTGTTCCTGAGCAGCAGTCAGTGGCTCATGGCCAATTCCCCTCAGTTCATATGCTGAGCACGGCATTCTGGAGCAAGGAATAGCTTCGGCCAGTTGGGATCAGCTGTCCCCGCTGTGCTCACCCCCAGCTTCTTGCAAATCTCTTCCTTGACATATCCTGACACTGAAAAGTCCTTCACATGGGGTAAGCACTGCTGAGCAACACCCAAAACATCAGCATGTTGTCAACATCATCCTCATAATAAATCTGAAACACAGCATTGCACTGGCTACTGACAAGAAAATGAATTCTATCCCAGCTGATACCAGGACATCAGGTCGAGTCAGAGATGAGATTCATACTAAAGCTACACACCTGGCTGAGCCAGGATTTTATCCAGGTGGGCTTCCTCTCTGTTGCTACTGAGTCTACATTCAATATTGCCTGTGTATCTGTCACACAGGCAAGAAGTGGCCTAAGTTGTAATTACAAAGATACATTCAATTGCAGAAGACAGATTTTGAGAAATATTTCAGGGAATTAGGTTAACTTGAACCGAAGGTCCACTTCAAAAGTTAGTATTTTAGCACTTGTCACTATGGAGCCTTTAGCTGGGTTTTTATTTTCCTTTTCCTTGGCTTTAGATGGTTACTTTTTAATAATCTCTTATTATGTGATGAAAAATTTAACAACTTCACTTTCTACCTCTGGTTCTTGATGTCCTGTACTTTTTCTGCCTGCACTCTACCTTTTCTGAGTGGAGTGGGTCACGTGTAACCTAAGAGATAGGATAAAAATCGTCAGCCTTGTTATAGCTGGAGGTACAGACTATTCTAACCATGCTGAATTTCAGAAGGTTTTAATCCATCTGCTTGATGGAGTTCTGAGAAATTAATAGTGTAAATAATACCACATAATGATGGCACAATTTTTGTCACAGAAGTGGGCAGAAGTAACCCAGTGTAGGATTTGTTTATTTTCTCCACAGTGGGAAAGACTGTATGGTGGTGCTGTCCACAGTGGTCAGCAAGAGACTGGAGAAGTTCTGAAGGAGAGGAAGGAGCTCTGTTTTTGCTAGCCTGATATTGAAGGGATGCTTTCCTAGTCAGGGAATTTTCTATTCCGACAGGAGAATTCATGTCTATAGAGCAAAGCAGAAGCATTATTGTAGAACTTGATTCTGTGATTCTGTGGGATTCTAGAACATAATTTGTACTCTTCGGCAATTTTTCTCACAAATAAAGCCTGCCTTTGGTGGGTGATAGGAAGGTGGAGGAGAGATGTACAAGGATAGTATCTCTTGTCAGTCTGTACATGTGTCTGCAGTCCTGCCTGTAGAAACCTTGCCAGATATGTGAAAGCCATTGTAGAGTGTATCGTTCTAGCAGGATTTAGCAAACTGTGCAAGAAATGAGTTTTTTTGCATCTGGGGAGAAATGAATTCTGTACTCTGGTTTCTCCCACTTGAATAATGACATGCAGAAACAAAACATACAAGAAAGAATGAGACTAGGGAAAGGATCCTATGGAGAGCCGCAGAGCAAAGGGATGAGAAAGGTGGGAGTGTGGGAAGCTGTGAAGATTATCTTCCCAAAAGGCTATGGATGAACATTTTGAGAAGAGATTGGAGAATGTGAAGCCATATGCCTGAATGGCTAGAGAATGTTGCATGCAGGTATTTGCACACAAATATTTGTGACCTGACAACAATCGTGTGATATCAGTGGTAAATCTCCTGTTGATGGTTATGATCAAACGTCAGTTCATTACCCTTTCGTGCACATACTGGATTTTATTCCTTTATCATTCATAAACACACCTCATGGGTCTTTAAAAAATCAAGTTCTGCTTGTTATGTATTTTCTATTTTCTCCTCATGAACCAGAATAAATGACAGAGATATTTATACACAGTCCCAAAAAGCAGGCATACTGGAAATTCGTGACTTGGACAACAATGATAAATGTTCTCTACTTCATATGAGATCAGGAAATCACTTGCCTTTAAGCCATGCAATCTAAGGGTGTTAATTATGTATTACATCTCATGAACCTTCTAAATTTAGATAGCCTAGCAGGGACTGGTGTGATTTATTAATATACTGACAAATAATTAGCTGAGGAATGTATCATGTATATTTCATCTATAGCCTGAAACTTCAACCTCTGCCACCTGGGAATGTGAAAAATCTAAGAGTCTGTCTATCATTTAGTTATTGAAGACTCACTTTTTTGGCCTTTTTTTAGAGCAACAACATGAAACACTGATATTGTTCAAAACTGATGTTTCAGCACACCTATACTGATGATGTAAGGAATGTTATGTAAGAGACAAGTGCTTCTGAATCAAAGCAATTAAAGTCTGATAATGAATAGAAGGCTCTAATAAGCATCTGGTTATGGTTTTTGGCAATTCATGTACTTGAACCAATGTTGCAGCTGATTGAACTATTATTATGGGAACAAAAGAAGCTGTTTTCTGTGTAATATTCATATATCATAGCCTTATGACTATTTTTTACCTTAACGGCTATTAAAAGGTTAACAACTCAACTTCAATAGAAAATACATTGTTTTGAACAAAGATTGTGGGGGCCAGAAATTGGAGATAGCATTGCCAAAGTAATTTCTGCAATGCAGAAGGAATCCTGGAGTAGCACACTTAGCCAGGTTGCAAGCCTCTTGTCAGAGGATCAATTTCTACAGAACTTCATGTGTACCAATATTGTAAAAACAAACTTCTAAATTCCCATGTTAGAAGAATAAAAACAATGCAAGCTTGACTAGAAATCAGAAAATGTGAAGCTATCATGCATTGCTTTTGTGACCTGCAGGAATGCGTTCCACTCTTTAATACATTCTTTTCCTTTTTCCTTACAGTTCATATTCCTTGTAATAGATTGTTCGTCCTACAGCCTCTTTTATCTGTATCTGTCTTGTGTGACTGAGGCCTGGTCCATCTCCCTTACCAGTCCAGCTGTCCTGTTCACTGTTTTATTTCCAGTTGTTTCCACTAGCTACAACTTCATCAGAAGCCACCCAATTATTAATTCCCCACCAATTATACCATGCTGGGTCCCTGTGCAGGGATGCAGCTTCCTGATATCTATGAGCCCTAAGAACCGGCAGCACAGTACAACTGTGAGCATCATCTTTGCTCTCTGCCAAACACATGAGTCTCTCCAAAGCACTTACATAGACTGAGGTTTTTCAAGCTCATAATTTGCACTTGAAGTATTGACTGCATCTCAGGCGAGTGCTTACTTTAAACTGTATATTTATAAAAACAGGTCTCTTGGTAGGCTTGTGCAGATTCAGGAAAGAATGACAGCAATACCTTGGGAAAGAGCCAAATGTCAAAGGACTAGTGTGAAGTGCTGCTCTAAGGGGTTAGCAACATGGCAGATGGCAAGGGAAAGATTTTCACTGACTGTTATTGTCCTTTTGTTGCTCAGACAGAAATCACACTCTTCAATCTTAAACTCCTTTTGTTTGGCTCCTCTCAGTGCTTGCTAGTCACCTTCCTCTGCTGTCAGTCTCCAAGTCACAAGTTTCCTACAAAGTGACTGCAGCAGTTCAGAATCCAGACGCAAGCTTTTGAAGTGTTATTTCCCATTTTTATTGAAACAAAGTAATTAGCATCCTCTTTCAGCAAAGTGCTATGAATAAAGAAAATTTGCTCTTTACGCTGTCAGCTGTTGTTGCCCAGCCAATATCACTGTCAGTAACTATTCAGATCTCCACAGAAGGATAAGTAGGAAAAAAAAGAAAGATAATTGAATGTTTTCAAACCAAAGTAACAGAGGTCTGATGAATTTTCTCACAAAAACTTTCTCATCCAAAACTTCAATGACTCTAACCACTGAAAATTGCATCTGGGCTGTGGTTAATGGTGATGAGTAGCAGAAATTATGTCCCAAAGAAGAGAAAAAGTACTGTTTTAGACGAAGTTCTGAAGATTTTAGTTATAGAGTGTCATCACCTTTCTGTAAAACAGATGGTCATAATTTGGAATATGAAAGCGATTTTTCTTTGGTTTTCTTAAGAATTTCTAAGACAAACCAATTTTAGACTGATAAAGTCCTCAATTTCCTTTTGAAGTTGATGCACTTGTCCATTCACTGCTTCTTTCCTATGTTGCAAGAAAAATATGGATTGTCATGGTGAACAAATTCCACCAGAATGTGTAAATTGTGTGACTCGCCTATGAATATGGCTAGCATTTGATAACTTACTAATGGAGAGATATTAATAAAGCTGTATCTTAAGATAAGGACAGTGGAAGTTAATTTCTCTTTATTCTATTCTATGCTATATAGAAAAGATTAACAACATTGCACAGCCTTCTACAGAGCAGTAAGGGTACAACCTAGTGTGTTTAGTGTTATGTGCAGTAATAGGGTCATTATTAGCTCAGAGAACCTGACAGCACTTTACAACCTTTCTTATAATGATTCTCCGGATATGAAGCCACATACAATGCAAGATCACAGAAAATAAGAGATGTTCAATGAAACAGAAAGTCCAGAGTCACTAGCCTGTTTTACTGGCAGATGCTGCTGCTGAGCAGGCACTGATGTCAGGCTCCATGCGTGTTGCAATGCCCACTTCAGAACCCCGGGAGACTGTGTGTGCATCCACGTGTGTGTGTGGTTTCACTTATCTGACAAAGCGTCCCAAGCTTTGGCTCCAGCTAAAGGTGAACTGTCACTGTCCTCTCATTCGAAATGTTGCTCCTTGCTTTGTTTGGAGTGGCTGTCACTGGCTCAGAGGAACAGAACAGACACACAAGTAATTAAAGCAGCTCATAAACCATGGGGAAGTTGTCCTCTCACTCTTCAAAACAAATACCAACAAATTCCACTAAGGGGTTACAACTTTAATTAGGCAAGACTATCTTGAAAATGAAGGTCAACTTTTATTTTGCAAAACATGTTGCCCAAAATTCTAAACTGACAGATATTTCTGAAATTCTGTCACTTTGATGTGTTGGAAGAATCATTGCCTTACTCTGTAAGGATGGTTTCCAAATGTAAGTCATTATTCTGCTTTTTCCTGTTCTACTTTGCATTAGCTGTTAAAACTCCTAAAACCTTCTATCATGTCTTTATTGCCAAGCTTCTCTACCAGTTGGAGGCAATCACAAAATAGATTCCTATAAATTTATGCAATCATGACATTTTTGCAACTGCCTTCAGTCCCAAGTCAGAAGGCCAAGCTCTTCAGCTGCAAATCAACACAGTCCTGGTTGCCTACTCTAAACTACCATTGGCATTTTCTCTCTGCATTTAGTGTATACGCATTTTTTAACAACCAGCATTAGGCTACCTGATACACTACCATCAGTTACCACTTCAAATATAGTATAAAAGTTAAACCACTGTAGCCAGAAATCAGGGTATTGTTGTTCCCTGGATATTTCAGGCTGACGTTTAATTCAGAGAATTAGGAAAATTTAGAGAAATAATAAAAAAATCACTTTATTTTAAAGGTAACAATTGCATTTCTTTTCTCTTTGGGTCACTCTGAGAGACTGCAGGCAGGGAAAGAGGCATGGGCATGTGAAAAATTTTATGAGTCCTGGGAGGTGCTAGAAACTCTAAAAAATTTCTTTTGGATCCTTATCCCAATAATTTGTATGGTATGACGGCTTAAATGTATGGAATCAATTTTTGATGGAGAATCCAGGAATACCTTAGAGACCTTAGAAATCAATGTAATCAAGAGGAGCCCATCAACTGCAAAAGAGAGGAAGAAAACCAGGTAGGCTGTCAGTTTTATGTCACTCCCTATCCAGCAAAGTTGCCAGATGAAAGTGGTGTCAGAAGTTCATAAAGCAGGGACTGCTTTGTATGAGGAAAGAACTATATTAGGCAGCATTCTGTGGTGTAATGGAGGTGTGAATTTGGGTAGCAAATCTGTTTTTGAGATTTTTCCCTTTATGACTCCATGCTGTTAAGTAAGTGTATGCCTGATTTCTCAGGATTCACATACACTTGCTGTGATGGCTGTTTTAATTTTGATGCTTGAGAGGACAGTTGTACAGTAAAACTCTTATCAACTGGTGTCTTAATTTCGAGTGCTTCTGTGTCTAAGGACTTGACAAGTTTTATCCTGTTTTTTACTTCGATTTTGTTATTCCCTCCTATCCTATAATCCTTTGCATGAAACCTTGGCAGATTTCCTTTGTCCTTCTGCTTTTATCTCGCTATTCAACCTTCCCTCTGATCAGCACTCAACCTCAAGCCTATTAACCAAGAGATAATTGTCTTTAAGGAGTGGCTTTTCTCTCTGCTGCCTTTCACAGGACTTGGAGAGAAGTACCCACAAAGCTGATTCCTTTAAATTCCTTCTTGAATTTCCCTTTCCTATAATGCACCCATGAATTCTACAACACTGCTCCCCATTGCACTAATGATTACCATCTCATTACTTCCATGCAGTCCCCTGGCAGTCTGTATCCATCTGCTGTATCAGTTGTGAAGTTTGTAAACTTTTGTGTAAAGTTCTAGGTGTGGTCCATTATGCTCTGTGCTTTGAAAGTGTATTGATGTTTCAATAACATCATAGCTTGTGACAGAAGCTGCAGGAAGGAATATAATATCAATTAATAATAATTAGTTCTGGACAGGTGCTTGACTCCTGTAAAGAAGGCTGAAGTCACATAGGTAAACTGAAGTGTGCCATGTTGATTAAGAAGCAGCAATTAGCTAAATGTATTCTTAGAAATGGAAGGGCTACAGACCTGGCATCCAAGTTTGCTGCTGCTATTTCTGTATGACATCATCTGCTTACTTCTCTTTCAAACCATTTTTCTCATTTTGTCTTGGGGCTGCCCCTGTTCAGTGGGCATAACATGAATATTGGCAGTTCTTTGGGTGTGATTTAGGATCTTGTGGAATAATGGTTGCCAGTAATAAAACCATTAACTACAGGTCAGTGACTGCTTAGTTTGTCGCTTTGCCTTGAGAAAGGTGCAAAAATGTCTGAGTTAAATATTATTGAAACCCAGTAAAAAGCTTAATATCCACTATGGTTTTCACAACAGTAATAAGCAATAAATTTTGTGATGCTGAAGACTAATAATTAACAAAGAAATGAGTAATTCAGATTGTAATCATAATTTCCATTATTATGGGTCTATGGCACTGAATATTGACTAATTAGGCCAGCTGGCAGGAAGAAAATGAGACATTCTTTCAAAAACCAAAACATAAAAGAAATTTCAAATCCTGAATTTTTGGATGTTGTATTCAGGCTTAGAATGAAAACTATAATAATGACAATTGATTTTCTTTTAAAACACTGAAGCATTTGGGTGTGTGTGTTTTTAAAATTTACAATATTATATGTTATTTCAAACAGTTTTCTTTTGAAGTCTTGTCTTCCAGTTTCATCTGATGACGTTAAACTTCAGCCATTTGTCCAAAACTTTTCACATGGGCATCTTATAGCTGGCTGAAATTCTTGGAAATTTTTCATAGAATAATTGAACTGCAATTGGAAATGAGGATAGGAGAGGTAGAGAGAGTAAGGGTAGTTTAAGGTGTTTTCTTGATCCTATGGCATCTATGTGTTTTGCATAAGGGTAGTGCAAAAGACAGCAGCGTGACACAGAGATATCTTCAAACAGTTTGGTAGCAGAAGCAAGGCAGCTTCAGGAGGATACTTACCTGCAAGGGCTCCTTCAGCTCTCTGGCTGTGGAACCACAAGTGTTAGGAAAAGACAGAATTAATCTGTTTGGCTTTTCAGTTATATTGCACAGGCAAAAGAGAGACAACAAAATTTTACTCCAAAGTCAGAACTCTAAAACCAATATCCATATTTCATAAGGCAAGAAGAGGCAGTGCCTGCTTGCCTTTCTTCTCCTTTCTTGCTGCCTTAAGGGCCTGACATGTCATTGTATTCCTAATTGATATCATTATCAATTATCACCTGAGAGGTGCTAGCAACTCTGGAAAATTTCTTTTGGATCCTTATCCCAATAATTTGCAAGGTATGATTGCCTGATGTAAAAAAATGAAGTTCAAAAATGTTATAAAATTGTAAAAAATGGAACAAAAATGCTTTTTCTCAGCAGAATAAATGAATGGAAATATTTCACCTCACGTTTCTAGTCCACTGGTCATTCTCCAGTTATTTTTCAGTTTTGTACACTAAAGCTGGATGCAGCATTTTAGTAACTTTCACCTTCAAAGCATATACAATAGTAGCAACATCTTTCTGCATCATGAATTTTATTTCTTCAGACCTACTGTTCACCAATATTCTCCATTCTGCAAGTACTTACTGCATTAATGTTGAACTTTGCCATAATGTTATGCAAGGTTTGATTTTAACTGCCTGACTGAAAAATAGAGGTCGTTCTTTATTTGTTACATATTGTCTTCTGTGTTTTGTGTTTGTGTCATTTTCAAAATTAGTCAGTAAGGAATTCATTGTTGTTTTGTTGACTAACATCCTTATAAACAGAGTAGAACCAGGAATTGTCCCCTGTGGGATCCTAAGATGCACACACACTCGCCAAGGAGTCTTTGCTCTAGAATTAATTATACTTTGAGACTTGCTGGCTATTCAGAGCTGAACATGTGTAATGTGTAGCATGCTGATTTTCTGGTTTTCTGACTTTCATATTGTTACTGAAATCTAATTCAATTACACTTAACCAAATTTTTCATTTCATCAGCTGTTATCAAGTTAGCTGCACAAGTTTCATTTTTTAATATGTTTTACATCCTCATTTTGTTTC
The DNA here is from genome assembly GCA_036785705.1 of Acanthornis magna. Taxonomy (NCBI): domain Eukaryota; kingdom Metazoa; phylum Chordata; class Aves; order Passeriformes; family Acanthizidae; genus Acanthornis; species Acanthornis magna. Next base: position 2,336,608 of record JAWUZG010000017.1, read on the forward strand.
ACTTGGAAAGGAAAGAGTGCACCTCAGATGCAGGAAATCTCAATGTATTACTGCTACAAATAGAAATCACTTGAGCTACCAAATAGTGGCTTTTCACATAAAATTGCATGGTTAGAGCTTTAGGCATCTGATGTGTACCTGGTATCTCATTTTAGCATGCAGAGGTACATGAGAGAATAAGATCAGATCACACCACTTAAAAAATTCTAATCTACCATGTTAGGAGATAAAAATTAGCTAGCTTGTCATCTCTTTCTATGTTCATCCTCTGTAAGGAGTTTTGTTTCAGAGAATGGCACCCCTTTGTTAGGATAATCTTATGTGCATTAGGATTTCAGTACTGAAGCTCACATACACTAAAAGATTCAGGATGGATGAATTGAATTCTGTTCCTATGTGTGAGCTATGAATAGAGAAACAGTAAACAATACAGCTGCTGAAAACTTTATCAGTTTTTTAAGCTCTGCTATGATAAGTTGAAATTGTTAATATTTTTCAAAGTCTGCTCCCCACATTTCCTTGCATATCTTTGAAATTAAAAAAACTTTTTCACACTTACAATCTCTGTACATTTTACCAGACAACCACTTTTTGACTTGCAGATTTTTTATTGTATTTCAATTTCCCATATCAGTCACTTCTTTAATATTAAAGTTTATCTTAGTAAGAATGTCAGTTCTCAAGACAGTATTTTTTTCCTATCATGTATTTGTTTCTTTTTAATCCTCATGAAACATGATAATGATGTTATCCTTGATTATTTATTAAGAGGCATGTCTAAGGTGTGAGAGGGCCATGAAAGCTGCTGTAAAAAAATACAGAATACACTTTTTATTTTGTGAATGCATTTATTTGTGCTTTAAAATTTCAGAATTTCATTGAAAAATTTGGTGAACATGAGAAGACTATGAAGAGGAAATTAAGCTCATTGCCCCACTTTGATCAATGCAAAAGACTGTAACAACAGAAATGCAGCCAGGAAAATAATAGTGATCCCTACTCTGAGCAATCAAGTAGAAAGGAAATAAGCTGCTTGCAGCACTTATCTTTCTGGAATATTGCAACTTATTTGTCCAATTTATATTATTTTTGAGGTATGTGAATGAATTGTTCATAATTTTTAAAAGTCTTTAAAAACATTTGTTCATCTGAGCCTCTTCCTCACATGGCAAATGCCTTAAGCTACCCACACTTAAGAATTAAAAGACAGGAGGTCTAACTCTATTAAAGGCACTGTAATACTTGCATCAGTTTTCAAAATTTTTGATTCCCTATTATTTGTCTTCTTGCATCTTGGATCCCACTTCAAGAAGTTGAGTCTCTTCTTCAAGGGCTTGCATTCATCCCAAAGCAACAACTTAATGGAATTTTATCCCATTGTCTAGGCTATTAAAAAGAAAATGGGTACCATAAATGCTTATCTTTGCAAATAGCAGTAGAAACAAAAAGGAAGGTGACTTTGAAATACTTTTACCAAAGTTATGGAAAGTATTATATAAATGCTTTATGCATTAAAAAAATTGGTTGTTTTATCCTTTAATATATTTTTACCATGCAACATTAGAAGAATAAATAGAAGCTTCACATTAATGGAAAAACATTTATGAGGATTACTTTTTTAGAATAGTGAATATTCAGTGTAAAATTCTGTATTAACTATTTGCATTTACAATGATACTGACCTTTGCCTCTAAAATTTTCAGTGCTTCATAAATGTATTTACTGTTTCTTCAAGGGCAGAATAAACCATCTGTTACCTGCCCTGTTTGTATTTTTTTGTTATAGCGGAAGCCACTCTGGGGGTTAGCATTTATTTACAGAAACACATTTTTCTTTTTATTTTATCCTTTCCTCATCCTTATGTTGTCAACTGGTCTGGGGAGAATGCAAAGTTAAATCCGTTAATTATTTAAATTTCACAAGGGAGGGTCTCATAATGTCACCAGGCTCAGTTTTTATCTTTTGGGCATGAGAGAATTCATGACTTTTCCTGACATTTTTAGGTAATGAAGTCTTGAACTGTGTGGTGTATGAAATATCCTTTGTCAAGGTAAATTTTAGGATTGCTAAATTAATTTAACTTTGTATTATTCATAGGGGAAAACACTGCTCTTCTTCAAGCAACACCAGTTTTCATGCACTTCTGAGGCATCCCCAGGTAGCATATAAATGGATTGTTTTCCACTGGGCAATGCTGGGCAGGAGGGCATTCACGGCTGTAGCCTCATTGATATAGTTCTGCCATTACTAAAATAAAGCCATATACTTTGTATTGATGTGGGGGTGCAGGATATCTGAACTTGTGCAGGTTTGCCTTAGCCAGAGTTGATTATTAATTTTTTTAATGATATCATGGTGGTAAAGCGACCACAGGCTGTCATTGTTTTGTGTAAGTTCTGTAAGTTCTAGGTATTTTAAAAGGTCTACCAAACCTAGGTTTGGCACTGTGCATCCAACCCTGGGTAACAGGGACTGAGGGAGAGTGCTGTGCAAGCTGCAGCGGGGAACTGAGGCGGAGGAAGAAGCAAGCTGTGATAAGTACACATGTAAAAACGGCCAAAGTGGTCACTGGGAGTGAGGAGAAAAGGACCCCATCATTGTCACCATGACCAAGCACTTCCCAGATCAAACCTTAGGACAAAGATAACTGCTTTTAATTCTCCACTATCCTTGAGGAAACAAAACTTCCCACCTCAGGATCCAGAGGGAGCGTACTATCTGGAAAGAATAAGTGTTGAATGATTTCATTAAAAAGGTCTTTTTATTAATTAAATGATTGCTTGATTGGGTGGCTAAAAAATTAACTGGACTAACAACAAATTCTTATGTGGCAAAAATGTAATCTCCTACTGCTTTGCTTGAGGGTCTCGGCTGGCAGATGCACTCATAAAGAACATCAGAAGTTTTAACATGGACTTTATAAGCACCAAAATCATTACAAAAATCAGAAAAGCATGTGCAGAAAAACAAGCTAATCTAGGAGAAAAGTGGAGAATATTTGTACTGGTTTTTAAAATCCATACAAGTTGTAGCTGTGCAGAAGAGAAACACTTAAAATGTTTGCAGAGGACTCTTAGATTTCCTTTGAGGATTCAGGACTAGTTGATCCTAGGATTGATAGTGTTCTTTTTATAAAGCTATACAGATGTTATCTCCTTCTGAGATTTAACATAACTGTATTTCTATGTGAACTCTGTTTTCCCTTAAATAACATTGCTGACAACATTTTACTTTTGTTTTCTCGGTCTTTCAAAAACAAAAGGGCTTGTATGTGTATGATCATAACAAAAACAACAATTAGGTCAGACAACATAAAAAGTGATACATTGGCTGCAGTAAAAAAAAGCCAAATTAAAAAGTAATTAACATAATTTTGCATAATGTAAATGAGATGGTATCTTATGGTTCAAATTTCCCTATCTCCTCAACAGCACCTCTACAAAATTATATATACAAGATTGTAGCATGTAATTTGAAAGAATAACAGTAGAATTTGTTTAATTGCAGTCTTGGATGGTATTTATATTTTAAGTCATTCATTGTGCACCTAAAATTTTCATTGCTGGCAGAATGTGCAGCTAAAGTAATCTCATTTATTGCTGATTGCTGTTTATTACTGATAAGCCCTATTGGTATTTGATGCAGAATTAATGTTAATTAAAGTTCAAATTGCATGTTTTCGATTTCAGTATTTGGAATGAGAAATTAAGTATTTGGCTTAATGCACAGTAACTTTACATTTCAGAGAAATTGTTTAAGTATTGGGCCCAATGCACAGTAATGTTACTTTTTGGAGTACTCTAGTGTAGTGGATCTTGGGACTGCTCCTGTTTCTACTGACATCAGAGGCAAGACTCTCTTGGGCCTTTCTGAATGTAAATAATCAGTCCCTGACATTCAGAAATCCCCTCGTTTAGTCAAGGAGATTTATGTGACCTCATCTCAACTGTTTGCAATTACTTCAAGTATTTCTCACCAAAGAAGATAAAGGTATATTTTACTATGTGGAGAACAGTTTGTACCAGCGCAAAACATGCCTGCCATAATGATGTACAACTTCAGAAATACATATTTTTCCCCACCGTTGCCCTGCTTTATTGTCAATGTAATTAGAAGAGTTTCAGATTGATATTCCTTTACTAATATATCTGTTATTTTATTCCTTCATTTCAGATAATCTTTTAATTAATGATGTTGTTGACTTTCTATCTCTCATCATTAGCTGATGCCATTATTTGTGTCCACAACAAATGTGGTAAGATGTTGTTTTATGGGTTTGATTATTTTCATTTTAAGTTGTTGGTTGTGTCAGACTGACAAATGCACTACACATTCATGAATATTATTGACCATTTCTGTGACACCAAAAAATTATTATCACAGTGTTGATACAGGAAAACTTCTTGAAATTCTTGTTCTAAGCAAAATCATGATGGAAGTTAGGCAAAATAGACATGCATCTAATTGGAGACTATTTCACATCCTAAACATCTGTCATAGCTTGATATTGAAATAAAATTACTTCTCTCCTGGTTAAATACACCCGTGTGGAGTAAAATGTCTTCTTTTACATGTGGAGACACAAAATTATAATTATTATTCCCATTAGGACGACAAAAGTGACAGGCAATGGTCTTTTTTCTCTTTTACCTCTCGTCAGCATCATTAAAGTTCCTTTAAATCATACCTTGCCTTCCCCACTTCCTGACTATTGTTTGGAGAGGTGGTATAAAGCCATGATCTATATTTTTTCAGCTGTTACCATAAGGATGTGGTGAGACAACTTTCTCTGAATGGGGAGCACCAGGAAAGCATCCTCCAAGGTAAAATCATGGTAACACGATCCGAAAGAGTTGTGGTTGAGGCTGTAGCTTTCATCACAGATATTGGTTTCTATTAACAGAGAATTACCAGCTTCAAATCATTAATATTTGAGGATGTGTTCATTGTTTTCATTCATGATTAATCCCATTTGATGTAGAAAATCAGGAAGTGGATAAGCACGCTTATCGTAGCAGTGTTTTTCAGTAGACACAGAACTAATAAGTAACAAAAATGGTAAAGGTAAAATAAAAAGATCTCATGACTATCTTTGAATAACTCCAATCATGATAAATCAATAGTTCATTGAACAAGCTCAGATTTTTGCATTTTTTTGTATCATATGAATATGGTGTTTCCTTCCTTAAATATTTAGTTTTATTTTAGCATTAATCTCATTAGAAAGCTATTGTCAGACACCTCCCTTTACTTTTGACCAGTATCTTGGTTTATGAAAATGTTTATAAATTTTGTATTCATCCTTGTAAAGATTATGAAATTTCAGTATTACAAATCCAAATATAGTTCTGGGGAAAAAAAAAAAGTTCTTGCTGTTTCATGGAGGTACTTTTAATCTCCTTACAGTTGTACTGTTTTTGGCTTAAAGTTGACTGCCTGTGCCAAATAGCTGTATTTCTGCTTCTAACTCAAACTAATTGTGCTGGATCAAGGTAAGAGTTCTGTCACATTTTTACTGCTGAATTTCCAGAACTTCATTTTGCCAGCTTTTGAGGAGACTAATATTCATCAAGTGCTGATGGTATACCTATTTTTGGCATTGTGGTAAGGTCTGGTGAATCTGTAGGATAGAAGCTCTGTATTTTATATCCATCTAAAGGCTAAGGGGATATCCTGAGTAGATTGTGATTTTGTTTTGATTTTTTTCCCATGAAGATGAAATTAATATTTGCTTTCAAAAATAATTTCTCTATATAGAAAGAGGACACTTTTTTTTTTTTCCCCAGAGTGTTAGATACTTTCTTTGCATACAACGGAGAAAATATTCTAAGCACTCTGGTATCTTTCAAGGGTTTCATGGTCAGCAGCTCTATAATCTGTATAGGTGGAAATAATTCCCCTGAAGAATATTTGCCCTGTTTAATTTCTCCTAGCCTGTGAATCAAATAATTATTTTCCTGATTAAACATATTGCTCATCCTGTTTAATTAAATACATATTAGTAATACCAGAGAGAAGGTTTATTTAAATGCATTCAGTTTGGAGGATCCAAATTGTATCAATGGGAAGCCAAGATCAAGAAACTCACTGAAGCATCTCAGATGTGCAGGGAGGATGTCAAACCTGTAGTGGTTGAAGAACATGCAGGATGATACTTATTGCTTAAGCCTACCACTCTGTGACTAGTCACCTTTTTTGATTAATGAAGGAAGAAGAACTTGGATAGGGAATGGTAAAGTTGCTTAGTAAAGTATGAATATTTCTGGTTTTCCAGAACAAATTGATTCAGTATTTTAAACATTTCTGACTTTATTCTGCTGCTTCATTCTTCACAGTTAGCAATGTGAAAAATAAACACAGTGACCTTGTCAAAGCTGGGGTTCTAATTTAGCTCACCAAATTATGGGTAAATTCATACTTATCAGATGCCAGTTGCTTATTCAGTTAACTTCTGAGCATAAGCATCACATCCATGCACCCATTTCCCCCACATCCTAAGTGAATTGTCTGTTTTTAATTCAATTAGACTTGTTCACCGGTTCAGCAGTTCACAAGGTTAATGTATTAATGTTTTTATGGAAAGATGCCAATCACTCCTAAACTTTGCCTGAAGAATCACTTGAAGGGAAACCATGCCTAAGAAATTTGAATGTTTTAATGGATGTTGATCCATGCATTTTCTTCTATACAGTTGGGCCTACTTATTGCCTACTGAGTAATAGTTAGGTTTATTAATCTGTACCACAGGGAAAGAAATGCCTCCATAGTGCAACAGTTCTGTCTCTTGGATAATTTTCACATGTAATTCTTATCTCTCTGTGCAACAGTTCTGTCTCTTGGATAATTTTCACGTGTAATTATTATCTCTATGTCAGTAATTGCAAAGTCTGTGACAATTCCACTACCATTTCACTGTCAGATGCTGAACAGTGAACGGCTATTTTCTTTATTACCAGTAGTGGGTTTAACACTGACTTTCAGCAATTAGTACAGATAAGTGAAACTGTCCTCTTTAACTCTTATAGAAGAGAGCTTTACTATGAGCTTGACAAAAATGGAAAAAAAAGCAACAGAAATTATATTCTTGGGGGTTTTTTGGTTTTTTTTGGTTTGGGTTTTTTCTTTTTTTGGTTGATGTGGTTTGGGGTTTTTTTTTCGTTGGGGTTTTTTTTTTTTTTGGCTGGTTTTTTTGGGTTTTTTTTGGGGGGGTGTTTGTTTGTTTGGTTGGTTTTTTTGCTTTTTGCTTTTCAAAACACCTGTCTGTCCCAGACAAGGCCTCCCACTTTCTGCAAGTCCAAGTCATGAATGGATGTGTCACTCAAATGTCTTTTTGCAAGTATCAAGGATGCTCTCCAGCATATATTTATAATCTTTGCAGCTGTGTATGTCCTCTCCACATCTCTTCTCTGTGATGCATTTACTTCTACTGGTACTGCAGAGGCCAGGTTCAGCAGGTGTCAGGATACTCCAGGCTGAGCTTATGGAAGTATTCCAATATTTTTAGTTTTTAGTTTTTTGGATGAAAATTAATCATTATTCTACGAAGTCTAGAAAAAAGCAATCCTTTCTTTTTTTTTCTGTTTTACCTTAGTGTTCTCCTTCCTTTACAGCATTTCTGTGGCTAATGCAGGAAAATAAAAATGGATAGGACAAAAACCAAAATCCAAACCAGGGTGAGCATTTATTCTACATATTCCCATGGGTTTCTGGTCAAGGGCTGTTTCAGAGTCCTTGCCTTGCTGTACAGCCGCAACCAAAAAGTAAAAAAAAATGAAACTTGTGCAAATCTCAAAGATATTGAGGTTGCTTTTTACTTTGCCATGGGTCCAAGATATAAATGGCATGAGGCCATGGTTCTGCTTATAAAAGCCCTTGTTTAGATGGAAATTTTCCAGAATTTGCTATCTTTTTTCCTTAAATGTAAAGATATTATGTGTGATATTTCTCTATTAGTAGCCTCATTTAAATTTCTTCTCTCCACTAAACACTCCCCCCAAAACCCCAAAATAAGCAAACAAAAACCTCGAGCTTTTGTGTGATCTGTAGTGCATCCAAGACAGTTTGAGAACCAGTTTTTTAACAGATGTAGTATGCTTTTAGAAAGGTTTCTAAATTTTTTTTTCCAAATATGTTAATTCTGAATAGGTTATCACTTTGATCACTTAAATATGTAACTGAAAATTCTTCTCCTCTCTATCTTTAATTAAAAAAAAAATAACATTGATATTTTGGCAATGAGAACAAATGAGGTTTGTGAATGAATAAATATAATGAATAAATTTATTTGATTAAAATAAGGACAAATTGGCATACTTGATTCTTTTTTTTTCTAAATTTACACCATGATCTTTCTCAATTTTTTGCCTGGTGTCTGCATAGACATAAAATAAAATCAATATGCAATGTCATTACTTTTGATTTGTTCAGGATGGTGCATTTAGGAGAATTTGTTTCCATGAGAACAGATTGCTGAGCAAATAATTCAGCTTATGTGTTACCAGACTGATCAATGAACTTGGATTTTGTTGAAGGTAAAATGTTCTGCATTGAATGGGTAGAGGGATTACATTAAACCAGGCAAGTTCAGGGATACATCAAGAGGACTTTTGTTTCCTTTCATTGTTGATGAGGATTTTCTTATGACTTAACCAACATCCTGATAGGAAGTCACAGTACAGGGCAGCCCTTGTCTAATTTCTGAGGGGTGCATGCCCGCTATTTTTCTCTGCCTAAACTCAGTATATGTTGGAATATTTTTATGTTTATATTAAATAACACTAATGAGTAGCTGCCTGGAGCTTAACATAATTATTCAAAACTCTGGCTGTACCTCCACTTTTGGAAAAAAAGTTATCAGTGTGTTAGACGTGGGACAAACTGAATGCCAATTTTTTCTCAATTAAGGTTTTTTTCCTGTTGCACTTGACTTTTTTCTGCTCTTGGATACATGGTAATTTGCCTTGTGGGTCAGCAGGAAAATGTTTTAATCTAAAGATGTTTACTTTCCAAGGCTTTTGTTTTAGGACCTTTTCCCAGTAACCATCTCTTCTGATGATGTAAAAATATCCCGAGAGTGCCCAAGAGCACACTGGACAGCAGCTCCTTCAGTCTTTGGGGTTTATTGGTACAGAACATACTCTATACAGTTGCTATGCAGCTTCTGTGTGGGAGTTTTTGTGAGATCTGCTTCCTTCAGCAGTAGTTTCCTTTAGAACTGAAGCACAAAGTATATATTTTTATCAGACTCTCGATTACCAAACCATAAGAGAGAGGAGAAAATTACAGATTAAGGACTGTTCAGACTTTTATTAAAAAATGTGTGTTTGGAAGCAAAAGGAATAATGTACTTCTTTGTAATGTGGCCCTCAGAACTGTGAACACTTCAAAGATGTAGATGCATTTTGTAACTTTCTAATTTAATTTATAAAAACATGTATTAAAAAACCCCATGCATATAATTTCAGGCATTGTACTGACACCATTTTAAAGATCAGCAAAAGCTCCTAGCATATTAATTCAGCATTGACAAGTAATTATTCTTTCAAATGTAAATTAATCAGCAGTTATTATGAGTGAAATGTGGAATTCTTGAAGCCTGTATTGTTTTTGATAATACACTCTAGTTTGCTTCTAGTTTTAATGGCCCTCATGTGTTCTGATGCTTGCAAGTAGTTGATTGTAATAATTACTAAAATCAGCATAAAAGCCTGGTAAATAGGGAACAAATTAAGAACAAACACACTACAAATGTCTCTACATTGCGGAATCTTCCCTTCTTTTTCAACCCTTTTTCTGCTTTTAAAATGGTTTATTTAATCAGAAATGCACCACCAGGTGCTCTTGATGTCTGACATAGAAATCATGCATATGGTGGGAAATCAAGGATATGTTATTGGGTTGAATATAGTTTACAGATCCCCTTTCCACATGGAAATAAGGAAGGATCCACAGTGAATTCCACTGACCTTCTGCAGTTGCAGACATCTGTAGTGTCCATCAGACTATGGAAATATTTTAGTAGTCAGGAGGGAGTATGTCTTATATAACTTTGTATTTTTGAACATGGTGAATTAAAACCACTGATCAACAGCCCACTGAGTCAATAGATAACATCTGATCTTTTATCCCTTGGCTCAAATGCTAAATGTATATGCACAATTTACATGTAAATGTGCTAAATGTAAATGCACAATTAACGCAGATAATCTAATATATAATAATCTATGCTTTCTAATATGTAATAATCTAAGTGAGAGTTTTGCCTGATCTGCTGTTATACATGACACCATTTCTACGAAGACATGTGACATTGAAATGAAAAATGAGACTGTGAATTTCTTTTACCAGCTTGTGGTAGTAAAGGTGTAGCAAAATAAATATTTTCTCCTAAATTACTAAAACTTCTGTGACAAGCAATGCCATATGAAAGTTGTGGCCTTTATTTCTAAGTTCCATCTATGTGAAAGTTCAACTAAATATTGTAACATATGGAAGTCAACAAAACATTGCATTGCTACTCAATGCATTACTAGTTCGCTTACTAACAGTCTTTTATTTATGTTCAATTTGCCCGACAAATTTTGTTCTGTCTGAATTTTAAGTAAAGGCATCAAACACAGCCTACTTGGCTTCACTAATGGCAAATTTTGCCTGACTAATCTAGTGGCCTTCTGTAATGGAATGCCTACATCCCCGGACAAGGGAAGACTTACTGATCTACCTGTACTTCTGCAAGGATTTTGATATGGTTCCTCCGTATCTGGAACATTCTGGTTGCTAAATTGGAGAGTTATGAGTTTGATACCATTGCCACATGAAGAATTGTTTGCACCTGGTGGGTTAATACAGTTCTTTATAGATTTACAACTTTATAGATTCAGTTTCCATGTGTTTTAAGGACTGTTGAGTGTTATGTTTGGTTTTCTTACTTTATTAATATTTCCAGATATGTTCCACCATTGTCCGAGCATTGTTTACCATCACCAGCTCTCTTATCATCCCTGCAGTAGTCACGTTCCCAAGATTTGCTGTAACTTTCCTCTGTTGATTCATTAAGAAGAGAAACACATTAGAAGCAGAGTAAGAGATGCAGACTGAATCTGTTATAAACTTGGACTTCTTACACCATGCAGAGCCTCAAGGAAGTGGTATCCAGGGTTGTATTTCACAGTTCTTTCATGCATTTCAGGCTGTACTTGCACTATGCTAGAAATATATTTATAACGTGAATTGAAGAAGGTCGGTGGGTGTCAGATTGGCAACAGGTAACTTTTAGAGATGGAAAGGGGAGAAAACAGGATTACACACCTCTAATATCAAGGATTAGAGTGCAAGGAAAAGAGAAGTAGGAGGGGAGAGAGAGAGAGAGAGAGAAAGAAGAGGATTTGTTTCTGAAACAAACTGCAAATAATTGACCTAAACACTAATCAGTCTTTGATCCTCTACAGATGTTCTGAGAAGATTCAGGGTGTCCTTTTCCTGAAAGTTTTGGAGGCTAGAAAGATTTGAGTCTTAGATAAGTATTTTTGACAGAAATACATTCTGTGGTTGATATTCAGACAGTTTTATAGACAGCTGGAGATTCTAAATCTACTTTTCACTTTCAATGTTATGTATGTTGTTTAGCCAGAGAATGAAAAAGTATGTTTTCATATTATCTATATATGAATATGCTGGTTATACTGTGAAAGTGGTAAAACTGACAGTAATTCTGAAAAAAAAAAAAAAAAGAAAAAAAAAGCTGTGAAATGTACTGCTGACAGGTTAAGTTAAGGTCTGCTCTCCTAAAATCCATGGCTGTGATCCTTCATTTTGTCTTGCTCCCTTCTCTTAGGATTTGAAATCTACCACTGCACTGATTACTGCACTGAAGTTGGCCCAGACTTTCACACCCACAAACAGCCCTTCCTTTCTCCCAACTATCAGACCCAGCAGAGCACCTTCTCTCCTCCATCACCTGTGTTGACTCCTCAGTCACCTTTGTCCTGTGTCATGAAGTTGATATCAGTGGCCTCCGGAAAACTCCTAGGTTTTTGTGCCCCATTTTATGGTGCTTCCAGCAGACATCAGGGTGGTTAAATATCACTGTTTATTTACAGAGCACTGTGTGAAAAATTATATTAGATACAAGAGAATTTAATGATCATGATGATTGCAGTTATCTTCATACAAAATAAAGAGTATGCACAAATAATAATACTAGATTCAGTAAGAGTTTATGGCAAATTGATTTGACTAAACTAACTGTATGTAATTTTATAAAATTATTAAATGCAAAGTATTATAAATTTGTTTATATTTTATTAACATAATGGTAAGTAAATATATCTAATGCATTATGGTTAATGTACAATGTTTTTATTAAGAATCTGAAATGGTGTAAAAGAAAAATAGCATATATTAAGTGGATTGAATGTGGTTTAGATAATGTACACCAAAATACAATGAGTAAATAGGCATTAACTATTTGCATCAATGGGAATGTTTTTTGTCTTATGTTACTTTTCTTCAAAATCACTGATCAAGTCTTCACTGTTAAATTTGAATGTGTTACAAAACGGAAATATTTATTATTGAAGAGGATATAGCACTTGTGCAATGCTATTCATCTTTTGTCCAATTACAAGTATCTTATTTGTATGATTATGAGGTGTATGATCATACACCACTAATAAAGTTGTTACTTATTCTGCAGCTCCTGCTTACAGGATTAATTATTGAAAAGTTTTTGTGGAAAGCTTTAAGAACAAATATATTATAAAAAGCCTCAGTATTGTTATGTAACTCTTAAATGGTGTTACACACAGACAAATTAACCTGAACCATAATAAATGAGTATGACTGATGTACAGTTGGAAATTCAAGGAAAGTAAGCCCTGGTGAAGAACCTGTGGAAGAGTAACTTCTAGAAGTGGATAGGCAATAAAAAACAATCAGCTATCGTTAGCCAGAATCAGCTAGCATAAAAATGCAATAAGGAGGAATTATTGGTTATGTCTATATTAAGAAGGGCTTGGGTTCAGATGAATGAACCTAGGAACTGAAAAATGTAGTGGGCATCATGATCAAACTATTTCGTGATTGTCTGTACTTAATGGCTTTACATGGAAAAGCATTCATTTTGGGTTTCTGAGTGTAATCTCCATTTTTTTCACCCTTGTTTTCCTATAGTACCAACCAAAGTAGTTTCATTTTAATGGCACTAACATTTTAATCTGCCTTCACCTCTCATTGGAAAACTTAAATTACATAAATCATTTAAACATTTTAGTAGTTGTCATTGCACTATCATAGTCTAATTATGCATTTCAGCCTGCCAAAGAATGATGGGATGTTATTGGTGTTTTAATGAAAGACTATATTAAAAATTCCAGAGTAATGTAAAACATATTGCAAATGAGTTCAGAGTTAAAGGCAGTTCATATCCTTTATTGCATTTCTACAGTTTTGCTTGTTTTCAAACTAACAGCTGTTAGTATGTGATGGGAATACGGAAATTAAGCTCGTATGTCAAACATGCTCACACACCAGAGATTTAAAATTTCCTTTTACACTGGACTACAACAACGGTTTTCATATATATACATATGCATTTGTGTCAATATTTAGAAAAAAAAATCAATTAGACTTAACAAGTTGCATGGAAATATATGCATATTCATATTTACATTTTATCTACATAAATGGAGATCAAGGAGATCAATCTACCTAAGGAAGAGACAACCTTTAATTGTAGATTGCACACAGACATTGCAGTACATTTCAAATAATTATCTTATTTTGGTACAGCTGGAAAGATTTGCAAGGGACAGGTACCACAAACTGCTTTTGAAACCAGCTTAACTAAGACACCCTGCTGCATCTTTGACTCTGGATTGATGTGCAATTGTTGGTGTGACTTTTATGCTCCAAAATCCTCTAGATGCCAAAATAATATTAGTGGATGTGAAATGAGGACCAAGTAACTGAAATATCCAACTATTTAGAATAGTCCTTAAGTAAGTCCAGAGGAATTTTTAGAGCATCTCCACCCCTCCTTCTCTGGCCTGGTTGTCTGCAGGGTTGTTTCTCTAACATTTTCACTCACATCTGTTGTGTAGCATTTTTTCACCTTTTGGTCAACCTGTTTCCCCTCAGGCAAAACCAATCTGGCTGATGGTCTTTGACCAGTGGTAGGCCACAGGATACAGCTGGAAAGGACAGGAACCAGCTGTGCATGTGTCAGACCCTGATCTCTGCTCACAGCCTCTGCCACTATCCAAACCATACCACACAATACAATTAGGCAAATGTAGTCCAGATATTGATTCTTTGAATATCTATACATGTTATACCAATAACATGGTTGGAAAAATATTTGCTTTTTCTCAGTTATTTCTTTTCAATTTGAGTTGCCTTCTCAGTTTTTCTTTTTTAAAGCTTTTTTAAACATCAACATACACCAATAATGAAACTCGTAAGGAATATAATTTGGAAAAAAAACCCCAAACCTCAGCAAAAAATTTTAAAAATAATAAAATTGAGCATTTTAATAAATTTGTCAATTTTATTATCATTTGCTTTGCCTTGAAAATTACTAATGTACTAACTAAGTGCTCATAAATATATATGTCTTTAGAACATTTTCAGGCAAAGTGAGAATTGCTCTGTAAATGTACCTTTGTAGGCACTTCTTGTGGCCTGGTGTGATGAAGGGAATAACAGTCTCCAACTCCTGTTGCTTCTAAATGCCACTGACTGAAGTCGCTGGAAAGAGAAGAGCACAAGAAGGAAAGCAGTACCCCATAGTTTAGATGTCTCTTTCCACTGACTGTGAATGGTTCTTAAGTATCTCCAGGACACATCTGGAGCATCTCTGGAGTTGTACAAATATCTTCTTTCTGAAACCCTAATGATTAAAAGCCCCCAAAAAACCGAAATAACAAAAAAACCCAAACTAACAGCAGTCTTCATCTAAAAAAGTCCCATGAGGCATCCTGACTATGGCTAATGGGTACTTAATGGAGTTGAATCTCTAGAAAAATGACCTTATAATCAATAGCCTCATGCTTCCTAGAATATTCTATCCTAAGTTGGGGAATATTCAACCTGAGTTGGAGAAGTTGCTGCTTTACCACTTAAATTTAGACTAACAAATTTCTGGAGTTCATGGGCCATAAGATGTGGGGGAGACATCAGGACATCCACCTCTTACCTAATTTTGGAGGCAGTCAAGGCACAGAAATGAAAGTGGGCTTCCAGAAACATGTATTACCTGCAGCAATAACTGGCTAGGACAGAAGCTGCATGAGCAGGGACCAGAAAATTTTTGTTACACTTTCAGCCCTAAAGAGCTGGCTACATCTAGGCTGCCCTTGTTTTCTGCAGTATCACCCACAAATCATTGATTTCTGGTTTCCTGTTGGCTCAGCTTCAGAAGAAGCAGAGCCTGTCTATTACAAGGAGGTTAATGATTTCTTTTTTTTTTTTTTTTTAGATGTTAATTCTTTCTTAGGCTGAAGATAGTCTTATTTTTTGTGGGTGAGTGCTCTCACCAGTAGGATATCATGAAAAAGGCTGTCACTGAAACTTTTAAGTCCTTGCTATGTGTAACTTGCCTTCTCCTAAATCTTACAGCAAAATAGGCTTGAGAAAGAAACAGGGCTTGAGGAAAAAGGTGCCTTTCTCTTCCAAGCAGTCACATCTAAGTCTGTATGGATGGTTAATTTAGGCCTCTGGGGCACTTAGGCTCAGTAGAGAAAGGCTAAAAGAATATAGACTTCTCTTTGCAGTACTGGAGAAAGTGGGAAATAGATTGCTAAATGTAGATATGTTGCACATGCTTTAATTCCCAGCTACATTCATGAAGACTATTTCAACAGAGTGCTTTCGTATCTTTGTGAGATAACTGAGTTTTATAGTGAAGGGAAATGATGTATATCTCATCTATCTTGGCGTAAGTGAAGCATGTAATGCAGTACCATGTTGAAAAATTTAGGCTAAAATGAGGAAGACAGGATTTTTATAAGAATGATAAAGTGGGGAGAAAGCTGAAGGAGAAGAAATGACTTACGTCAAAAAAAGAGAAGAGATTACTAGTGAAATTCTCACAGGTCAGAGACCTTATTTAGTATTTTTATGACCTTGGAAAAAAAAAAGGACAGAGGAACAGAAAGCTGATGCGGGGCTTTTTTGATTAAGAAAAAAAGATGGGAGACATTTTCAGTACAGATGAAGATCAAAATATCATGTTGGAGGGATGACCTTTCACATATATGTATGGCTTAATGTCTGGGATGACAAAAGTTGAATTAATATAAAAATATGACCATATGCTTTGGTTAAAAATTAACCACTGAATGGGGAAGGGTTGATAGGATTGAAAGTAATCTGTAATTAGAACTAGCTAGTAAAAGGTGGGTTAGTTTTTGGAAACATCAAAGAAGATACATCTGCATGAGTGGAGAGGAATTGTCATGCACTGGATGACAATTTGTCAGTGCACTAAAATTCATCAATTCATGCACAGTAGATTTGTCATCTACAATTCTAAATACAGTTGTTCACTCATATTCAAGATGCAAAAATTACAAAAAAAACTCTATTAAAATAATACAGGGAAGGATGTATTCTTTCTAAAAGAGAACGTCAAAAACTGGCTTATTTAGCAAAATGAAGGCATAAGGGGCAGATGATTGCTCTCTTCAAACACATTACTTGAGGTACAAGAGCTGTTCAAACAAAATGATAGCTTCAGCATAGCAGTAAGTGACTGTTAAAGTGGACACAAATATATACAAGCAAAAAAAAAAGTGAAAGAGATCTTTTGGCAATCATGACATTTTAAGTGGTAGCCAATAAAAGTAACACGCATAAGATACCGAACTTTTTTTTAAGGTAGAATTTGATAGGTTTATAAAATAATTTAAATAACGTGGTTATCTGCAGTAGAAGTGGATGACTGAAGATGTCATGAGTTCCTAAATGAAATAAGACACAGCAGGAATGGCTATCACAGAAATATTTAAGATTAACTGATCACTTGTCTATCATTCTTGGACCCAACAGCCTTGAAGAATTCTGTGAACTGACTGGCTGCAACACTTTATTTGCCAGGTGAGAGCTGATTACAAAGTCATATCCCATATAGCCCTACTGCTATTATTAAAAAGATTTACAAATTTCCTCGACACATAAGCAACAGAAGCAAACTGCCCAAAGCTGAACATGGAGCTATGTAATATCTGAATATACCTAAGTATTTATGAGTTTGCATAATTGCACTGGAATTTATTTCAGGAACTTGAGAACTTACAGAGCCATAAAATATTTAATACAGCCAGAAATATTGTTATAGCTATAGGACTAAGCATATGCATTTTGTTATTTGCTTCTTTTTCTCATAACAAGTACTGTAAAGCAGAAATAAATACTAAAAGTCTACGTGGCACTACATCTCTCACACAAAGGAAAGTAATTTAAAAAATAGCTCTATCTTTTGGACAAGAAAGTGAAGAAACACTCAGAACAGCAAAGCACTTTAGCTATTACTCATTTTGGTAAAAAAGGAATCCATCAAGGGTTTCCCCCTAGCAATTTGGCTACACTATTTTGTGGTAAAAGATAAAAATATCAGTTGTGTTCAACTTAATTCAAGTAAAAATGTCACTTTACTTTCACCATTATTGATTTTTTATATTAAATATGATAGGCATGTACTAAAAGTATCAGTTTTATAAGATGAAAGTTTCAGCAACTGAAGTTCAAATATATTTTCAGTTAGTCACTGGTTTCTTTCATTTTGTTTATCTCTTACTTGGAAGAAGATTCCACTAAGTAGGATTTAATATTAATTTAATAATGTGCTTAACACATATTAAAGTCAATTGACAGAAGGAAATTTTGTTGTATAACACTAAAACTTATAGAAGCCAAAACAGAAAAAGAGAAAGAATAAGAAAATGTGTAGAAGGAACACGGAAGGAAGAAACAAAATTTTGTGCTTGAAAACACTTTATGCATGCAGAAAATGTTTCTTGCACTTCTTGGTACTTGGTGGTATTGTTTCCACTGGGGTTGGAAAACAAATAACTATTTGTTTTACAAATTTATCAAAACCATTGTTAATATAAAATGAAAAATCTTAATGGAAGTTGTAGTGAACTGGAAAAAAAAGCTTAAATATCATTTTAGCAAGGCTGAAGTCAAAGTACTATGCCTAAATGTAGTAATTTACAAAATAACAAGAAGTTTTGTGTTTCAGAGGCAAATGAGCAGACTCTTTTCACTGCAAGGTTCTCACTATTCAACACTGAACAACAAATAACTATGTTTATTCAAACTGGATTTCTGTTCATTGGTTTATTTGCTGCTACCTCAAAACAAATAAGAGGTGGGAGGCTACTGCACTTTGTTATGGAAACAGCTGTCAGATTCAGCCCTGAAACGTGAAACTGTTGCCTAAACCTTTATGTTTATCAAATTCAAGCATAAGAAAGCTCTAGAAAGAAGCAATAATAGTTAAGAGTAATGGTGGGAAAAATTTAAGTTTTTTTATGCATCATTTGGCCCTCTGAAGACCTCATAGCTTAGATAATGCCTTGTGATCTCATTTTTATCCTGTTCTAACAGTGATTGAATGGGAAGCTATCTTCTACTCTAAGACAAAATTCAGCTGTGGCTAAAAATGTTTCCAAACACAGAAGCAATTTGGAAAGAGGCTGCAAACTAGCAGCCTTAAAGAAAAAGTTAAAAGAGTGTGGGTTTTACATTTTCTGGATCGAAAATATTTAATCTAGAATTCTTAGTTTGTTCATGAGAAATATCTGGAGGGAGATTAAGGAAAAAAGAAAAAATGAGAAGGGGGGGAAGAAAGTAAGTGTATAGTCTCCTCCATGAGCATGGGGCCATGGAAATACCTGTAACTGTATACAAAACACAGGATGATTTGTATACAAATCAGCCTGAAAACATGTACAAGACAGAGAAAAATAATTTAAGTTTAGCACAGCTGAATTTGGGATAGTAGTTTGAGATCTTGTGTCTCTTAGAAAGTATGGTTACCCTGAAAGAACTGCTTTAAGACCTATGGGTATTTTTTTTCCTGTCAGAAACTCTATACAAATCATCTGTGAAAAAGGCACAGAACCATTTTGTTGAGTGTTGACCAAGTAAGCCCTGGATTTATGGACATGATTAACGCATGGTCTAGTGAGACAGTACGCCACAAATATTAGATTTTCGGCCGTGGGGATTATTTTCTGAGGTGAGCATCGGCCTGATATCTGCTCCTGTCCAGTGCCCTTCAGCCTGTGCTCTGCATGCAGGCTTCTGAGGTGAGCCTGTTGTTTTATGAGATCACAGAGAGTCATGGTCAACTCTTGGAATGAATTCGAGATACTTTCCTCTGTACAAAGTAAAAACAGTAGTTAGTGTGGAAAAAACCCCAAACCTCACAACATTTCAATGGCTCTGTTTAGGCTAAGAAACCACATATTTTGGAGAGGTTTTGGCTGAGATTGTCAACCTGTTACTGCATATATTCCAGCAGAACATTGCCAGCCATGGATGAAAGCTCTATAGGGTAAACAAAAATTTTTAATTTCATGCATCATTTGTAACTTGTTACACTAATTTCACAAACTCAGAATGTTGTTAATAAAAGCTAATGAGAAAGACCAAGTGCTTTCCTTTATACTTCAAAATTTTCTAGTTTTGGATTCTAATTACTAACTTCTGTGTTTTTCTGAGACCAAATAAGTTGACTTTTAATTTAAAAGAAGAAGAAAAAAGGAACCTCTAATGCTCCTTGTTCAAAACTAGATATATTTAGGATACATTCAATGGATCTCATTTGTTCCTGACTTAATTTTCCTTCCTCACCTGCTATGTCATCTTTAGCAGTTTTGAAACGTGCTATTGTTTGATTAGATGATTTTTTGCTTTCCCATGTTCACAATGTCTGTGTTTGCATTTACAGATATGTTTGTGTGCTCTAATTTTAATAAGGACTCTTCACAGCTCACAGTCACAAAGTAATAGCCTGTAATAAGACTTTCGAGATGTCAAACCTAATAAAAAAGAAGGAAAATATAGCAGACAAGAAGGGACACAAAATTTCTTTAGTTCCTCCCTGTGCAGAGTTCAGAGGTGTCTGCTATAATTTCTGCTGCAAGTAGTCAGCTGCCGGTTCAGGATTATTTCATAAGAAATACCCCCCTGCAAAACCACTGGTCAGAGAAAAATAGGCTCTCTGATGAAAAGAAGAAAAAAAGAAAAAGCTCTGAGTAAGGGATGAGACCTTTGATCCACAGAACATGTACATCCAAAGGGACACTCTCATCAAAATCATTATTGGTTAGCAAACCACTGGATAGTGAACAGAAGGTCAAAGATCAGAATAAGGAGAGCTAAAAGAGGGGAGAGGTTGTGTCCTACTCTGACGCAAAATACTCACGAGTGAGTTACAGAGAAATCTGAACCGTGCATCTTGGAATGAAGAGTCCCCCAGGATATTCTTCATCATCCACTTGCAGTAGAAATGACCTCCATGGACACAAAGAGTGCTCAGTATTTCACAGAGCCAGAGCATGAAGGACACACCTGAAGGAATTCTGATTAAGGTGGAAGAATTTAATATAAGGAATATGAAGTTTATTTACATGTGAAGTTATTATGTGTTTAATATACACTTTGAAAATCTATCAAATAAATCACACCTTTCAAGTAGGGATGTTCCATCATTGTTGTGTTTCTACTCCTGCTACTACATCTGTGGAATAAGTTTTAGCTCTTGGACCAAAGTTGTCCTCCAAAGTTGGGGACAAACCCACTGGAGGGAGAATGTACATTTATCTTTTCAAATAACATTCTTTCTTTCTTTCACCTTCCTCCTCCTATTTTTTAAAAATTATTTCTAGCTGAAACACAACATTAATCCTGTTATTAATTTCCTTCCTTCTGAAAATAGCTACCCAAGCCTCTTGAAAGCTAAAGCATGATATTTTCAGCATTAAGAAGGCAATTGGTTTAATGTTCATACCATAAAGTGTTCCCTAATAAGCACTCAAAATCATCAAGCAAAAATCCTGTCTGTTTAAGATGGGGTAGACACTATGTTGTTTATCTTAAACAAAAACTTTTAAGTCTAGGAGTTTTCTTTTAAAGACCCACTATCTTCTTTGATACATATAAACCCAAAATTTCTATAGATAATTTTATTCTAGTACTAATATTTATAGAAATACAAGTAAATAGATAAACCACTTGCAGTAACTTGGATTGAAACTTTCTTTTAAGGGAAGGAACTACAGAAGGTCAGTTTCTGGTTGCAGTTAGAGATGTAATTTAAGCCCCTGGTGGGAAAAATTCTATAAATCTGAAAAACAAGCTGAGTGGTTGATCACCTCTCAAAATGCTTTAAAATGGTAAAGAGGAGGAACTTTATTTTCAAAGGAGAAAGGTGAGAAACAAATCAATTAGAATTTGTTCTGAGAATTCAGAGAACATGGGGGTGTATTTTCAAAACAGAAACTGGCAGTTGAGAAACAAATCCTATTATTGTTTAATAGGATTTTTGGGCAGAATTGTCATAAACTAACTGAGCACTTACTCTACAGTAATTTTTCCCTACAGCTGAGGGAAAAAGTTGGTGAAACTATTTTATTTTTTTAGTGAAAGAGACAGATACCCCAGAAGAGTACTTGTCAATTTAGTCTATATAATTTCAAAAGGCACTCAGAGGTTTCTCCCTTAATGTACTTTGAGGCAAAATGCTAAATTAGAAGGAGTTATTTTTAGCTCAACCAAGGCCTTAATTTTGCCTTGCGGGAAGAAAGTGGGACTTCTTTATTCAATGGGAAAAGAGAAAGGACACTAATGGTTTGTGAAGGGAAAAAACCAATAAATATACACTTTGTATTTTTCCCCAATCTGATGCATAAGGCCCTGGAGTATGATTTAAGCTTGAAGTACCAAGCAGTCAGCAGAGCAGTTTTTTACTTTCTGCAGTATGCTGTTGTGCTGAGTCTTCACATCTTGTTCTGGGTTTAATATATCATAGGGAGCATGAATATAAGAATTTTAGAGACCTTTCAGAGTTCTAGGGCTTATTATTTTATTTTCAGGAGCTTGTGAATTTAGCAGCATGCTGAAGAAATTTTGTCAATGTTGCTTGATGATTTTTAGAGGGAAAAGGAAAATTTCCCTGATTATTAGGAGCCAGGGATGGGTCATGCTACCACTTGAGAGAGGAACTCTCTAATGAGACATTTGGTCTCTACAGCCTCACGTGGGCAGCTGGTTTGATGTGCTGAAACCTGGAGAAACACTCCCTGTATCCTCAGCAGAGACAGACTCCCTAATATAGAAAAACTTCAAGAAGAGACAACAAATCCCAAAGTCCTCATTAGAGAATGAAATGGATCACCAAATCACCTCTGTGTCTTCCATTTTAAGAATCTTTTAAAATTATAAATAAACATTTTGACAGTTTCTGGATATCTTTCATCAAGAGTGTTTGAAATTTACTCTCCAAATAAAAAAGATGAGGATTTGCAAATATCACTGTTGCCTCTTTCAATGTTTTTCACCAGGGCTCTGCCTTTTCGTGTGTGGTTTTCCAAAAAACAAGGCATTTGATGCAGGATGTACAAATGTGGGCATTCAGCCTGACAGATTACTGCTGGTAAAATTTACTGGGTATTTCATTGTCGTTCAGGCTTTCCAATACTCATATTCTTTGCAACATTTTCAGTATGCTTCGCTAAGGCAAATTGCCTTTCTTCCAGAAGTAGATATTCGTTTGGCTGCTCACTGTTTCAGGACAGGGACTGTATTCTTCCTAAGATGCAAATATGAATTTCTGAAAAATGGTCTCCTCACTCTTGAAAGAGCCTGTGGCTTCATACATTTCTAATGAGAGGAGTACACATCAGGGTATCAAATTAAGTATAAAAAAAAATTAAATATTTCTTTTTCTTCAATGAACTCAATATTAACTGTACCAAGCAATTAGAAAGAAATAGATTTAGGATATATTTTCAGCAATTTTGTACAACACTATCAGGATTTGGTAGAGTTCCTTATTTATGAAAAAAAAAAAGATAAGTAGAACTAGAAAACCATTCAAACATGGAAGATCAGCAAACACAACACTTAAAAAAAACCCAAAACCACCCCACAACTGTTTTTCTGGAAATGTTTGCAAAGTCCTGCTTTGAAAGAATTGTCTTGTCATGGGAATAACGGATCGGAAAGATGACAATTTGCCAGACAACACCTGAAGATTTCTGTACATGTTTTTATGACACAGTGACCTATGACTTCCACAGGAACAACTTCAAACTCTATGTCCTCTTCTTCTATTTCCCCTTTTCAATCCTTTTCCTTCATAAAGTACCTAAAGGGTCCTACAAGAGAGCTGGAGAGGGACTTCAGTTTGCAAGGGCATGTAGAAACAGAGAATAGGTTTAGATTAGAAATCAGGAATAAATTCATTACTGTGAAGGTGGTAAAGCACTGGGAGAGGTTGCCCAGAGAAGCTGTGTATGCCCAATCCCTACAAACAATCTGGGCCAACTTGGATGGAATTTAGAGCAGCCTGATCTAAGGGAAGGTGATCCTGCCCATGGAAGAGGGGTTGGAATGAGATGAGCTTTAAGGTCCCTTCCAACCCAAACCATTCTACGATTCTGTAAACATGTATTCATGGCAGACACATAATAAAACAGCAAAAGGAACATGTAGTTAAATGAAGAAGTAAATTAATAGATATGATAATTAAATAAGGCATTTAATTGGATTGCTTTAGTTCTATAAACTTCTCATTAGCAGGATTTTATTTATGATACAAGCACACATCTTTAGTGCTGAGAGTCCCATGCTTCTTTGAGATAATGAATAACAATAAGATAAGCAGACTTCAGGGTCTTTTTAATAGCAATTACTCCTCAACCTGTAATCTACATGAGACAAAAATGTTTGGGCCCAACTTTGCTCTCAGTTACCAGAGCACACTGGAAATCAATTTTTATGTCTTGCCAATTTCATTTGAACTTACTATTTCTATCTGTACATTTGAAATTATTTTATGACAAAATAGTACCTGGCAACGTTGAGCATATTTAAACATTACTTTTTATGATCTAAAATAGGAGGATGAAATTATTCTTTAAAAGCTACAGTCTTTCTTCACAACTTTTTTGCTCCTTCACATGGAGCCATAAGTTTATCACTATTACTTTGCCTTCAAATGAATTGTAGGCATTTAGAGAGACATATTTTAAATAGGAGAAGAACATAGTAAAATTTATTTTGCAACAAGCATCCTTCCCTTAAGAAGAATGAAATGTTTTCTACACTTATGTGTGAAAACAGGAGCTGTATTTGTGGCCTCTTAGCCTTGGCACTTTGTCTCTAAATATTTGTTCTCAACAAATGCTTGTCATGTCATGATATCAAAAGAGGGCAAATGTCTAGACAAAAACATTCATCTTCCAGCAAGTACAAGGAATCAGTGAAATGTCAGCCTGGCTTTAACCTTGCTTGTTTATTACATATTTCTATTATTTCTACCACATCCAGCAATAAATTAGGTAGGAGGCACAAGCCCATAGCTTCCAGCAGTAGTTTTAGGTAAGGCATTGAAATATTGCAGTTGATCTAGGACTTTTCTACTGCTAGCAGAAATATTAAAATACCACTATTCAAACACATTATGACCCACTCCCTTTTTAGGCATTTTATTTATCTTAAAACTAATTAGGCTTTTACATAATTTGCAAACACCAAAATCTCAGTTTCATGTCATTTTTTATTATGAACACTGATAAACTATGGCAGAAAAAGCATTAGGAAAAACGAGTTACTGACCTAATGATTTACATCTGATTTCACACTGTATTGTATCCTGGATTGTAGTTCCAGTGCTGTTTCTTGATTATATATTAGAAACGGATGACCTAGATTTTACCACAGATTTCTATGATCCTTACTGAAGACAAAAACATTTGCTGGAAAGGCCAGAAGTAAACTGCAGGGAGAGTGAAGGACAGGTTAGGTTGTCAATGTTGTAATCCCAAATATTTTTTCATTCAAACCTACAGACAGCTACAGCACCTTATGCAGACTTGAACAGAAGAGACCCTTAGAACAACTAAATACTACCAAAAGACAAAAGCAAATATCGATATGATAAATTCTTAAGAAGTACTGTCGCTTTGTCCAAGATTTGCATCAGACAAAATAAGGAGAGGAGTTACTCCTAAGTACTGCAGATACTAAAATAATGAAGCAGAGTGTGGGTCCTTCATGCTTTATTTTTGTTGTCTGGAATGTGTAGTTAGCCATTTGGGGTGTCTGGATCAGGCACCTGCCGTGCCACATGCCAGGTTACAGGCATCCTGCTACTGCTTGCGAGCAGAGGGAAAGAAGTCTCATGGGGTCAGAACATGTGACGGGATAATGTCTAGACCCAGAAATTCAGAAACTCCAGGCACAGTAGGAGTTACTCTGAATACAGCACTCCAGTAACAATGGAGATGATACAGAGGTGTAACTGGCAGCTCAGTGAAACAGATGAAAACAGGGCAAACCTGTTACCTTGATACCATTCCATGATCTGGAGTCTGAAAGATAAATAAGTGCCTGGAAGTGTTTAAGGCCAGATTGGCTGGAGCTCTAAGCAAACAGGCCTAGTGAAAAGTGTCCCTGTCCATGACAGGGGAGTTTGAGCAAGATAATCTTTACTAGATGATCTCTTCCAACCCAAACTATTCTATAATTCTAAGATTCTATGAAGCTGTCATTGAAATATTTTTTTCTTTTTTTTATTCTGCTTAAACCAAAGTTTTCTCTGTACTAGGACCAATCATGAAGAAAAATTTTGAGAAACAAACAAAACCCTCAAAATTTTACCTTTGTTTATTTAATTTGTTGGTGGATAAACTTCTCTTTATTAATCTAATGTCAGTTTGGGGCAGATACCAGATTACAACATTTATATTTCAGAAGGGAAAATGTTAGGGGAATTTTCATGGTCACTCTACATCTTGTTTTCTTGTTAAGTTTTCTGTTATTCACTTAACATTCCTTTGGGTCCTATGTAAAAGAGATAGAGTCTCCATTGTTATGAAGTGTGTCAAAAGCTGTACGGAAACCAACTATCCAATTCCCACCTGTTACGACAAGATTTCATCTTCTTTCTGGCATTACCCTTATAAATAGCATTCCTTCTGAATTGTTCATTTGGTTGCTGATTCAGATATGATGTGAATGTTCCAAAGTGTTTGTTTTTCTTTTAAAAAACTTGTGACATAAGTCATTTCAGGCAATCAAGTCAAATAACTGGACTGGAAGTTTTAATTCAAGTTTCAGTGGAACTATGTTAGGAAGAAATGTATCAAAATGTGAAGTGGTTGAGTCACCATCCCTGGAAGTATTTAAAATAAGTGTGGAAGTGGCACTCAGGGACACGGATTAGTGGTGGACTTGGCAGTGCCAGGTTCGTGGTTGGACTTGATGATCTTAGAGGTCTTTCCCAACCTGAAAGATTCTATGATTTAGGATGTTGCTATACACAGACTTGACACAGAAGGTACATGAGCACATAAAACAGATTAGCTTCATTTTTAAGACAAGCCTTAAGGAATCTAGATTAAAATCATCTTAACTTTATAAGGCTAAAACAATTTTCTGGTTTTGATTCAGACAAAACACCAATAAACTGACTAGAAAATGGACTGAACTAAACAGAAAGAAGGCTTTTTTCCCCAGTGTATGTTTTCATGCACTTTGTATGAAATGTAGACATCTAGTTTTATTCAAGGACAGCTATTACACTTAATATTCATACCTCATTTTACCCAAATTCATGCTGTATTTTAAAAAAACCCAAAACCAACTGTCAGGAAATGACGCAAAATACTTTTGGTATTATAAGCTATTTGCCACGGTATTGAAATGACTTTAAAATGGGCATATTCCAGTTAATTTGCATTTTGGATGAAGGGATTTGTTTATTCCTGTGTTTGCTGGATGGGTTTCCCCAGGCCTAGTTACTGATGGACACGGTGCCAAAAACTGTAAAGCCTGAAGAAGCCCCTGAAGCACCAATGAGTTTTTAATGTTCAGTTTGGATGGCACTGATTGTCACAAAGGGGAAATGCATAAAACTAATGTATAGTCAGGGGGAACCCCATCTAATACTTTCTAATGTTATTTCTGGCTTGACTTACGAGCCTTCTCTCTGACCCTTAGCAAACTCGCATCACATCTGATGTAATAGCTTTTTTCTCTGTAGTGCTTATCAGCCGGGGGAAGCCTTGCTATATTTCTCTGACTCATTAACACTACTTTTTAAAAAAAATTGTGGAAAAAAAAAAAGTTAAGTTCAATTAAGTTCAATTCCTCTCTCTTGTTAATTTTCCAGTCTCTCAGATGAAAATTACTGCATAAATTATAAAATAAATATAAATAAAATAATTATTAAATGGTTAAATTATTTTATAATATAATTTATAACTATAAATGAAATCATAATTTATTAGTAGGTAAAACATAATAATGGATTCTGATGCAATGTAACACCAAGTGTTACCAAAAATTTTTTACATTTGTTTTGCTTTGACAAGATCCCTAATAGAAATTTCAGTGGAAAACACTCATCTGCTTTCTAAAGTTCTCAGATGATAGCTAGGATTTAAATGCAGTAGTGGATTCAAGTGTTTTCCTTAGGGCAATCAGGGAAGAGAGAAATGGAAGGTGGTAATAATAAACATTAGAATTTTATCTCTCTTTATGTATATTTTATTAGTATTTCTATATATTGGAATTTCATTTTTTTAAATTAGGATTTAAAGAAGCTAGTCATGGCAGAAGTAAAAATAGGCTTTTACTATATCTGGCAAAATTCTAAATATTGTAAAACTAAATTCTTGCATTTGTTCAGCTGCTATTTCCCTAAACCTGAGAATAAACTCCTTCCCCAAATCAGTTAGAAAACAGAGATTTTCCATTTTAGGCCTGTCTTTTTTTATTTCTGTTTTTGATCACCTTCTTTTTACAGGGAATTTAAAGTGAGCAGACAATTAAGTAATTTCTAGTGAAGTGTATTGGCAGAGTTATGTCTGGTTGTAACAACAACTTAGAGTGTGATTAGCAGCTGTATGCTAATTAATCAAGAAGCCATTGATTTCCTGAGAACACTAATTCTCAGTTCAGATTGCATGGTGTCTTTGTTTCATCATTGGTAAGGAAGTTTTCTGCATATATTTTGTTCACACCTAATATTACAAGAAAGATTTACCAGAAAATTCAGCAAATATCTTCTGTTGCACAACCTTCTTTAAGTGTCAGTCAGATATAAGTAACTTATTACTAATGATTCCTGTTTCAAAAAACCCCCAATTTTCTGTAGTGCCTCATACAAACCTGTATTATTTTTTAGATTTTATGTAAAATGCTTTCAACTGGTGCAAATGCATATGCTCCATTCAGAGGCTGAGATTTGTACAGAAAGGATTCTATGATGGGAAAACTGTCTGCAAAGAAAGGTGAATCAATTGTGCTACGGTCCAGAGGCTCATAGAATTTCAAGTTTAGGAGTCCTGGGGGATTTATTTGGTTAATTTTAGAGATATTTAATCTGGGCTGTCCCAGAGAAGGTGTCTTGAAAGGAGCTGGTATCTCTCTTGCTTTTGGAATTTGTATTCCAGTTATGAATGCAGACATCCTGCTGCAGTTGGAGGGAGCTATGTATGGGCAACGTGGAAGACTGAGAACCATGCTGAAAAGGTAATATTTGTCTCAATTTGAAACTTTGGTATTTGCACTAAGAAAAGAAGGTGGAAATGCCTCCAGTTTGTCACCAGTCGTAAGATGAAATCATGTAGTCACAACTAAGAGGGAATATATGTGTGATGTTTGTTTATGTGAATTCTACAGTGAATAACACACTCCACATAAGCACGAAGTGACTCTGTCAGAACAGAAGTGGAGACAAATAAAAGGCTGTGGTTTTGTGCACATTTTGTTGAAAATGAATAGCCATAGCTGCAGTAATATTCGGGTCTAGGTATACACTGGACAGGTTGTAATTTCTCCTTATGAAAGCAAATAGGAATTGTCAGGACCAGCACTGGATATTTACTGTGAAAGTGTGTATTTTTTCCATTATTTTAGAATATGAGTCTCCTGGATATTACTAGTGGTGCTAGGTCTCTCTGAACATGAGATCCTGAAAGTTAACAGCAGTGAAGATGACCATACTTTTTTCTGCTTTCAACAAAAACCAACAGGTCTTTTTTTTCCCAATGCGTGTTTGCAAGTGACTCTGCCAACAGAAGAAAAACATGCATTTCAGTATGTTGGCTTTTCTAATGCTGATAGATAAAACTAAGATTTCTGGAGAATTGCCTTTGGAGCTGTTTCTCTCTTCTCCACCTACAGAGTGGAGAATTTTCAGGGTCCTGTTAATTATCACAGTCTTGTCCTTTGCCTCAGGGAAGCAGTAGTTGGGAAGAGCTGCCAAGGACCAGCTCTAGTGAGCCTTATATATTGCTGAATATGACCACTGAGGAGCATTGTCATCTGCAACCGATGAGATAATTTTAGGAAGCACCACATTGCAGGGTGCTAATTGACATAATAAAGAAGAGAATATATCCATCAAGCTGTGTTTGTGGGTAAATGGGAGCTAATTAAATTAGCCATAAAGCATAAGGACTGTAAAATAATATGTACTTTTTATGCTTGCTGTAGTTGGTTCTCTTAAAGTCATTGTCTTAAGCAAAGATAATTGCTTATGTTCATATTGCTCTAAAAGAAAATAGGATTAGAGTAGTGATGTAAGAGATATTAGTGACTAAACTGTGCCTAAGTACCTGAAAAATAGTTGAGTTAGGTTGACCAAGTAGGCCAAAAAGTTAATGCTAGACTATTCAAAATACCATTTAGTACTAGGCTACATTAAGTAGGTAACAATATTTACCCCATATTTTTTAGCATCTTCTTAGTGAATCATAAATTATTGTCCATCTCGTATTTATCAAATGAAGGTGGTTAATCATGTCCTGATATAGATCTTCAGAAACAGAAAGATTGTGTACATCCATTGTTTGTAAAAGTAAAAAGTAATACAATTTAAACTGGCCTAATTACATTTGAAACCAATTTTATTTAATGAGATGGAGAATTAATATCTCATGCAATTAATGGTCTCTAAGGAAATCCAAGTCAAACTGATATTTGCTGTCCTGTGTATGTGAAACATTTTCAGAAATAATGCTAACAGAAGTTTTATGGTCATGTAAGAGATGATAATTAAAGTTAATAAGGAAAGAAATGGTTGACTGAAGTATCAATAGATGAGAACAACCACTGCAGTGGGTGAGAAGAAAAATTAACCTTTCCAATACCAGTGTAACTGGAGGAATGCTGTGATATGCCTGCCAAGGGAGATTTTTATTTGAGACATGAATTTCTTGGCCTTCAGACTGACCCTCTAACCTGGCAGATATCAGGGTGGCAGGATTTAAAAGGCTTGCACATTACAACTGTCAGCCTTTGTAGCTAAAATAGCTTGTGAAATTGGAGATCCAACATCTCTTCTTGTCTTTTTGCTTGAGGTGTTGAAAGACCAATTTAAGACATTGGTCTTTCTAGCTACAAATTTAAGGATGGCTGGGGAGCCGCTGAGATACCATTATTGGCTAATGTTTCTCAGATTCAAAACCAATTCAGGTTCAGACAGGACTTCAAGAAGTCTCTATTCCCACCTCGTGCTCCCAACAGGGACAGCACTGAGGTCAGATGTGGCTGCACAGGGCTTTTTCCTGTTGGATTTTGAAAACCGCCACAGCTGGAGACTGCAGAGCTTGTCTGGGCAGCCTGTCCCAGTGCTGGGCTGTCCTCAGAGTCAGGAATTTTTTCCACATATCCAATGTGAAGATCTCTAGTTTCAGCTCGCACCATTGAATATCATTCTCCCAGTATGTGTGGCTGTGGAGGGCCTGACTGTCTGCCTGAAAATCTTCCAGTGCACACCAGGGGAGCTATTGTTAGGAGCTCACAAAGCTCCCTTGTATTAAGGTTGAACCAGGCACAGTCCCTCAGCTTCTCCTAACAAGGCAAGGGCTCTGACCTCCTGCATCCTGCTGAACTTGTTCTAGTTTGCTGATTTCTTTCTTGCACAGGAGGTCTCCAAACTGGACACAGTATTTCAGCTGTAGTCTGATGGGTGCTGCTGGGTAGAGGGGAATGATCACTGCCTGTATCAGCTGCCCATGCTCCTGTTCATAGAGCCCAGGAAGCTCTTGGCTACCTTTGCTGTCTAGGGCTCAGCTCACTGCCCATCAGGCCCCAGGGACACTCCCTCAGGGCTGCTCCCATCCTGTCTGTCCACAGCCTGTGCCATTGAAGGTCCTCCTCTGCCCGAGAGTAGTACTTGGCACTTTTGCTTGCTCAGTTTCAGAAGTTTCCTATCTAACCATTCTTCCTGCCTCTTCCAGCCCCTCTGGTTGGGACCCTTCTCTCAAGAGTACCAACAGGTTCCCTCCCACTGAATTTGGTGTCCTCTGTACCCTGGATAAATGTGCACTCCATTATATCCTGCAGGCCAAGGACAGAGGTGTTAACTAGAGGAGGTCCCAGTGCACACCTGCCCCTGCAGTTGCCCTTTTGTTGGCCACACGCTGGTAGATCTTGACTCATTAACCACAGCCCTCTAGGTATGACCATCCAACACTTTTTTTTAACCTCTTGTGTGTTCATCCAGACCACGATGTCCTGACTTGGATGCACAAGTATTGTGAGAGAGTGTTGAAAACCCTGTTTAAGTCAAAATGAATGATACCTGTTGTTCTTCTTCCATCCCAGTTTACTGATTAGAGAAACATAATTTGCACGGTACAGTTACTTGGACTTATTTTTAAATTCAAGTTTCCCTCAAATGTATCTGTCAGTTTGAAGTACCCTATTGTTATTGCATTCCCACCTGCAAAGTGAAGAAAGTTTACTAAGACATTTCTAAGTACTTAATGAAACATGTACCTGGTTTAACCTTTATTATGAGATGGTGGGTAGTAGTGGGATGCATACTGGGAAATTTCAAGTGAGGGTGGAAGGAAATGTATTTCTTTCTAGTGTTGCTCTTTCTGCTTCTCTAACATTTTTTTTTTTTCACAGCAAAAATAATAACATATTTCTATGTGTTTTGTAATTTTACTCCTACTTACCTTCTGTTCAGCTGTAAAAAGAAGAACAATTATGTAATTTACAGAAGGGAAGAGCTAAAGTAAAACTTAATTTGGGCATTGTTACTGAACTCCCTCAAAAATTTTACCTAAAACACCTGGAAAGCTAATATTCTCCAGAACATAATATACTTTTCTCTATGCTATATAATTACCAAATCACTATATGAAGAGTTTTTCATGACCATAAGTAGGAAGTTTGTATTAATCCCTGTTAAAATGTCATTAAAGATGGCACTTAGAACCCTTTCTTATACACACTTGTGACACATTTCTCTTATTTATATATCCTTTTTTTTTTAGAAATAAATTAGATTATGAGATCAAAGCACTTTTCAGGGTTAGTGCTTAGAATGCTGGACTTTTTCTAACCCACAGATATTAGCATTAAGGGTCTTTTGAGAGAAGATTGAGTGAGGAAAATAAATCCCCATCCAAAGAATGAAGATAATTATTAGATAATGCAGTCACAAGGGGATGAACGTGCCTCTTCCCAAGAGCCTTTCTAGCTTGTCCCATGAATTACGTTTATAAAAGTGTAAAGTACTGTGATTTGTGTGTATGGCCATGTATGTGTACCCAGACATTCAATGTAATTTAAAACCCTCAGAGAGAGATCTGCTCAGGTTTTCAAACACAGTGTAAAGTTGCTGGATGTCAACCTTTCATGAAATCAATGAGAAGCAGCTAATCTGTACTGATATTTTTACCTCTACCTTTTAAAGACCTAAATATCGTTGAAAATCTGACTCCTACTTTTTAATACCTTTGGTAAGATAAATTGGGCTTAGAGCTGGCATAACAAAGTGAAATTTTATGGCCTGTAATATTACAGAGGTCAGGCTAGATGATCATTCAGGCTTCAAAACTCCATCAGAGGAAACTGATATAACTCATGGCCTCTGGTTTCAAGCTTTCCTCTTTACTCACACATTTTCTCTGAGTCCCTCATGCTAGGACATGCTTCTACTTTTTTGATATATAAATCATAGGACAAGAATCATTAGAGATGGTAAAGATCTAACTAATCATTTACCCACTCCCTGACAAAGAGAATACAGTTTAAAAAAAGAGAGATTCCAGATATTAATCTGATAGCTGAATAATACCACATTTACTCTTAGCCCAAAGGCCTATATCTTTTAGAAAGTAATTTCTATCTTCTATCACAATCTATTTTAATCATCAATATTATTCTTTCCCTGGAGGGGTGCCCTCCAAACCTCCTTAAGTTTGGCACTCTTAGCCATAACACTTCCCATTCCATTAAACCAGCCCATTTAAATGGAGAAGATACCTCAGCTCAGCTCTGGAGGATTATTACAGCAGTCACAGCCACAAAGATTTATAAAGTCACTTGTTTTTTATCTCCAGTGCCTCCTGGACTTTTAGCTCCTCAATTAATAGTCTTTTCATTATAGAGGTTACACTTGAATAAAAAACAAAGTTGTCATTCTTTTACAAATAATAAGTTCATACTGACCTGTTATATTTAGGTGCTACATTCTGAGTCTAGACAAATATTTTGTAGCAGTGTATCCTCAGGTACCATTAATGGGGAAGGGGATAAAACACAATAACTACAGAAAAAATTGTCCACTGAAAAACATTCCCCAAATCTGTCGTATCAGAAAGCAGAAGTACAGAAAGGACAAATAGACCCAGAAACAACCCTGGCAAGAACTCAGGGAATAGGATTCATGAAAGAAAGCTCATTTGTTACTAGGAAGGTCATGAACCACCAATATTGTACCCAGGAAGCACAGCTATTTTGGATATTCATATTCACTGTACATACACACGTCCACACGTGCCCCAGGATGCACCCAAAGACCAAAGACTAGATAGAAAGAGTTATAGTTTTATACTCTTCTACAGAAGCTTCTTTTGCATGTGTTCATTTGCAAACATGAGGACATTGATAACAATATTGAAGTCTTGCAGAAAACTAATGCCCTTCAATATATATCAGGCTTCATTGTTTGTCCTGTAAATGGTCTCAAATATATAAAAAAAATAAACAATCCTCTAGACCACAGGAAAAACAGCTAAAAAGGAGTTTCTCTGCACAGCAGAGAGATTCTTCTCCACTGATTTAGTAAAGAAAATTGAATATTTTAATGATTTTTTCTTTTATATGATTAGCTTTTGTATTAATGTTCAGCATCACTGATTCTAGACATCATATATCATTCTCTCATTTCTTACTGATTTATGCCATAAAATGTTTGGACAGAAAGCAATAAATCATGCTTTCTGTCACATTGAAGAATAAATTAACCTATCTTACTGTACAGTCCTCAACCCTAAGGATTAACATGTCCCATTCACTTAACCCAAAATAACACTCTGACCCTTCCCAAACAAACTAAATAATATAAACAACCTCCTGGTCATCTAACAGAAAAAGAAAAAAAACAGCAAGAAAATGATCTATTTCATTTTTTCCCCATATTGAATTTATATTATTCCCATCTGGCCAGTTCCTATCCTTATTTATTACCCAAATCAAACCTCTTACTGGTAACTCTCAGGCAAATTTCACAGCCTATTTGATTTATTTAAGATTGGGAGGAAACAGATGAACACTGAAGGGTTACACTTTTGTTCTAAATAACTGAATTCATCCATGCTGCACAACACCAGCCATACGTTTTTCCTTACAAAACCATTACAGATTAAACCTTAATTTTAGTTGCCTTGGCCACATTAAATTTTCTTTCAAAATAATTTCAAGACTGAGTGATCTACTGTTTCTTTTCACCAAAACCACTTGAGCTTTTCACTTAGATATAATTAGCAGATTTATTAATGAGGTCTCTTTCCATTTTTAATGGGCTTCCCTGTTTTTATGGACAGGAAAACAAATAAGGCCCAACTGATGCAGCTTTTGGCATGAGGGTGTTTCCTTATGGATTTCAGTTCACTCTGTCATAAGGAAGAGCTCAGGGATTTAGGAGAAAGGATATTAGGTGCTCAACCTTCTAAAGAAATATTTGAAATCAAAAGTGCCTCCAAATGCTTCTACTTCTTTGAAATGAGACCACATAGATAAGAACCTCCCAACAACCAATACAGAGAGCAAGGGAAATTATTGCCAAATCACTTTGAGAAGGAAAAAGAGGAGCTGAAGAAGGAAAATATTTTAAAAATCCTCCTTGTGAATTATATTTACTTCTTTTTTTCAGATGAGATCTCTGAGCACCTTAATAAATAAAGCAAAGCAGAGAGACTAGCTATGACTTTTCCTTTCCTAGAGACTATTAAAAAAAATAAGACAAGCAAGCACCCAGGAATGCATGTTTGTTTAATTTAAAATGCATTTCCCTAAGGGTGGCGTCTGACCTCTTGTGTTGTTGCTGGGGCTAGAAAAGAGCCTGGAAATGCCATGTTCCCTGTCATAAATAGGAGAAAGCACTCCCTGCGCTGATTGTGGTTTGCTGCTGACAGAAAAAAAATCTGTTGTGACAGAAAAAGATCTGTAGACATTCAGAGCTGGAACTAATACAATGGTTTTCTAAAAGTAATCCCAAGAGGCTTCTCACAGATTTGCCTTCATCTTTACAATGAAGGTGACCTCTCCTCAGACAGAGACCGGCAGTCTCACCCAAAGAAATTGAAGAGAAAATGTACTGAAATGCAGGTAGGAACAATGAAAGCTCAAGGTTTATCCTAGTGAATCCACTGACTTTTATCAGTCAATTTTATCAGTCAATATTTGCAAAGTCTGTGGAAATTCTGGGATGGAGCAGGACATATTGATCTTTGTTAAACAACACGAAAACACAGCGTGTGTTCATGTATGCTGAATGTGTGTGCATGTGTGTGTGTGCATACATGTGTTACTCAAGATGGAAATGAATGTATAGATTTACCAAGCAAAATGACAGATTGCAAACAGTTGATAGAAAGTCTGCTGAAGAAAATGGTTCTGGAAATTTCTCCAGTTTTCAGCAGGAAATAATTACTTTCTGATTTCTGCTTTGTAGAGAGGGAGTATAACACCCTCAAAATAATACACTGAGTGCTGAAAACCCACTGAGAACTCCAGGTGGTATTGATGATGATCTTAACATATAGAGAGTAATTTGTATTCTGATCCTACAAGATAGATGTAGTAGTGTGGCTCCTGACAAGCTGGATCTGCTGTTCAGACAAGCCCTCAAGGAGCAGCAGCAGCCCAATTAGACTTAATGAATCACTTACACTTCTTGATCACTTAAGCCAATATTCTCTTTCCTGGAGGTTTAAGTTCTGTTTCTCCTGCTTTGATCTTAGACACGGAATAACCTCTTCTTACACCTAAGTACTTTTGATTTGGATGAGCTCATTGAAATGCACAGCTTTATTTATTTATTTTCCTTGTTGGTTAATATTAGAAACAACTTTTACAAGTCTACGCTATTTTAATATTTGTCTTCTTGTGACCAAGGAGCTTCTGACTCACATGTTAAAATTTGCATTCATATTTAGGAAAATAAATAAAATCTGCAGCATGGGGAGAATATTACTTTCATGTGATATGGTAGTTATTGTTCCCTGTGTTATTCTATATAGTATTTCCTAATTACAAATATTAGAGGGAAAACACAGATAATAATAGTCATCCAGCCTTTTCCTGTCAAAAGCAATTTTGTATTTCTTCATATATGTTTGTGTATAGAGTAGCATACTTTGTTTTAAGGTCAAAATTGGTATGATTTAAATTAGGTGCATGAAAAATTATATGAAACAAATTTAATTTTCCCTAGGATAACTGCTCTGTGGTTTAGAACACACATTATTTCTTTATAAAGAAAATATTATTTCTTCTGGTGTATAATATAATTCTGTCATCAAGTGGGAGAGAAATACCAGGTAGAGGTAGTTTTGATCGATCATATTGCTATTCTTGGCTGATTATGACAGAATGATCTCTGTATGGGCATGGAGAAGGGCATACCTTACTGTATTTAATTAATCCCTATTTAACTGCTGATGACAGAAACAGTCATCTAGTTCCTGCTTCTACAGATGGCTGTGGTAGAATAAAACTCTTCATATTATGTCATTGCAGCAAAAGCAGCAAAGCCCCACTGCTGCTGGCAGGAGAGGGAGTTGCGTGAAGTAGTCAGGAGAAACACCAATTTCACTGATGTACATTGAAACATCTTATGCCCTTCGAACTTAAGCAACACCTGGGCTTCACTAACCTAAATTGTCTCATGAAAATACACAAGTGGATACATTGCTTTCAAAAACCCAACATGAACCAGCTCTTTTGTTTGGTTGGGGGTTTTTCTCCCTTTCCCCCTACGGTATCTGTAAGATCAGACAGTACTGTCTCTTTTTCTAGTATTTAGAGAACTTGCCTTGAAATTGTAGCATCAGCAGCCTCCTCCATATGTTGGAATCAAATCTCAGATTTTTTTTTCTATCCCAGAGAATACCATAATCACCTGGTGGTGGGTTGTAAGAATGCTAAGAATATATCTAAGTTTTATAACTTGGCTTCTCTATTTGGTCCCAGATCCCTATTCCTCAGCTGCCCACATTCCTCAAACATTCATCTTCTTCTGAACAAATCCTTTTTCCTTTCTTTCTCTTTTTTTTTTTTTTGTTTTTACTGCAAACCATCTTGTCCTCTCCAACGCAAAAACCAGCTGCCCATCTGAATATTGTTTGTTGTAGTGCCTACGCCCATCAAGTGTGAAAGGCAAGACCACGACTGAAAAAATACTCTCACCCTCTGCTGTATTTTTTCGGTGCAATTACAACAAGGTTGCTTGTAGAAGTGACCAACTCATCCCTGCGCTGAGCTTCAGGGCTCCTCTGGCCCCTACGCAATGTCCTTGCAAATCCAAAAAAGGCTCTGTGGAAGGTCCTAAGTGTGTGTACAAGGTGCAGGGTGATGGATTCAGCTCTGTGTGTCTCAAGTGTCCGACAGCAGTGTTGCGTTTTGCAAACCCATCGTCCTGTTCTTTGTACACACATTCACCTACAAAGTATTTTTTTGGAATTGCGAGAACAGTACACGGGGGCCAGAGGAGCTATGAAGCAAAGTACAGGAATTAGTTGGTCACTTCTAGAAACTGGCAGCCTTGAGCAGTATATCTAAACCATTTGTAACCACCTGATCTGGCTGCTATGAAAGCTGCCTGGAGAGGACCCACTTAGGATTACATATGTAACCTTATTTCCTCACAAAATTGCTTCATTCCAAAAGAGATGAGTGTGAACCAATATGAATGTCTCCTGCAAGACAAAACTAAGTGTTACAGATGTGGTGACTGAATACAACTCTTTCCTTGCCTGGTACCACTGAGTGATGGGCAAAAAACAAAATGAGGATTCTGTGAGTACATAAATCAGTAAACTCTTTCAGTCACAGAGCTGGGAAAATTCATAGTTTGGTATAGGACTTGAGCTGAAATGGGCACTGTTGAAAGTGAGGTATTAGAAAGTGCCCCCAGAAGCATTATTTGATGTTCAGGGAACTCTGATGCTGAGAAAGTATGAACTGTGCCATTGTCAGAAGGCAGAAGGGGTGAGTCTGGACTTTCAACTTCAGCCTTTAAAGCGATGTTTAGCAGACTTATGGCTCTAATTCCTTTGTTACTCCATCCTTTTGTTGTTTTCCTGAAATAATGTTAATCTTTGTGCTATAAAAAATCCTATGTGACATTTTCATACCTCCTTGTGTTCCTTATTTCCTTCTTGATTTTTGATAACTCCTGGTCATAGCTTATATGAGGTGTCAGTTCTGTAGTGCTTCCCAGTGTTGTTTTCTCCTTTTCTTTTTCTGTACATGAGATAGCAAGGTTATTGCTTATTGTCAGCCCAACTAATTGAAACAAGGATCTTCAGAATACACCGTGTGGTTGGTTTTATCTCCGACAGTGCATTCTAGAAAAGGATTTTTTCTGTATCTATATCTTGGGATTTTGAGTCAGTTTTTCCCTTCCTTATTTATTAGTTTAATGAATTATCACCTTGTAGTCAATATGATGCAATAATAGTAAGGCACTAAAGAAGAACGGAGACACATATACTCAATTGTGCTTAACAACATAATCAAGGCACATTTGAATTTACATACTCCCAGCTGAAATCTTAAAGACACCTGAATTTAAGGAATCATAGCAAT
The DNA here is from genome assembly GCA_036785705.1 of Acanthornis magna. Taxonomy (NCBI): domain Eukaryota; kingdom Metazoa; phylum Chordata; class Aves; order Passeriformes; family Acanthizidae; genus Acanthornis; species Acanthornis magna. Next base: position 2,375,962 of record JAWUZG010000017.1, read on the forward strand.
GAATACTTTTGCCTTCTAATTCCCAGAGAAAGTGTAGTTAGAACTTTCCAAACACTTATTTCAGCCCATAATTTACTGTGCTGTTAATAACAATGTTAATAGCTTACAGATGCAGACACAAATGAACATCAGAGTACAGATGGTTAAGTGGGGAACCAGTAAGACTTTTAATTTTGACATTTTGAAGGACATTTTTAAAACTCGAAGCTCTGTTTTTGCATGTCTCTGATCATCCTGTGGAGATTTCTGTAGAAAAAACAATTAAAAACCCACAAACCCATACATGTGGAAACAATAACTTATATGACTTGGTGGATCTTGAACAGAAGTGGAAGCAAAGAGTGGATTTTTTGAGAAATTAACTATCTCAGTAGTACTTAAAAATTTCACTTTAATATTTCTTTAGTATTTTCTCCTTTTAAAGTTATTAATCTATTCAATTTAGAAGTGTTCTGTTAATACTTTGCTCTCGTTGTGTATGTTCCCTTTGGTCTTCTGTATTTTAGGAGCATTTTCTTGTTTTAGGAGTCACAGCAAGGATGTAACATCTGTGTGACTGTTCAACCAGACTCAGAAGTCTGACACAAGCTCTGTATATTTTCTGGCAAAACTAAAGAACTGGAGTGCTGAGCATGAGTGTCTTGATAAGATCAGATTTAGGTGAGTGAGTTGCACCTCAGCAGAGACAAGTGGCAGACCATCACTCACATTTTTTACTTAGTTTCCATCTGAAGTGTCAAGAGTTCCTTTCCAGTGAATGACATAGAATTTGCTTCAGCTTCTGCTTCCACTCTTCTTCTAACAAGGTAGCAGGCTGACTTGTCTTGCCACAGCTGTTTCTGGCCCAGCTGCTCCCAGGGAATCCTTTGAACCCAGAGTCAGCATTGGAAAAAAATATGAAAAATGCGAGAAAGCATCAGTTTGAGACAACCAAATCTGTTTTATGCAATGATATAGGAAGCATACTGTTTTATGAGATATTTTAAAAAGTTTTTTAAATTTACTTAAAAAAATTTGAAAAAAACCCCTTGATTTTATACCCTTTCAGGGAAAGCAGAAGAATTTTCACCTGCATACTGGGATGCTAAAAAGGGATTGCTAATGCTAGAGTGCTGTCTCCTGTCTGAATAAAACTTAACACATGGACAGAAATCTGATCCCGGTGCTCAGACTCCCTTTATCTCATGAAACCTGTGCCAACATAGCTGGCGATGCTTCTGAAGGGAATCATGATCCACCGAAGTAGACTAGACAGCAGACAGCACTTAATTAACACAGGCTGTGGTAGGACCTTACTGAAGGAATTCACCATTTTGATTTGTTAAATGTTTGCTATAGATCTCTGCAAACATTGTCTGGAGACGTGTCTTCTACTTTTTTAACAGGGACTCTTTTTTTTTTTTTTTCATTCGTAGTAATAGTGTTCTTTTCATTGAATAAAAACCTGCACAATTCTTATCTCCTTGCTTTTCTTGCAGCACTGGGTTTGCTTGCCTTGGTTTTGGTAGTGGGGGGGCTAAAAGGATGGCTTCTGTGAGAAGCTGCCAGAAACTTCCCCCATGTTCAACAAAGCCAATGCCATCTGGCTCCATGATGTGCCAGCTGGCTCCAAGGCAGACCCACTGCTGGCCAAGGCCAAGCCCATCAGTGACGGTGGTAGTGCCTCTGGGACAATGGGGTTTAAGAAAGGAGAAAACTGCTGTGCACCTGCAACTGCAGCCAGAGAGAGGAGTAAGGCTGTGTGAGAGAAACAGCTCTGTAACACCAAGGTCAGTGAAGCGAGAGGGGCAGGAGGTGCTGCAAGCACCAGAGCAGAGATTCCCCTGCAGACCGTGGTGCACAGCATGGTGAAGCAGCTGTGCCTCTGTAGCCCATGGAGGAACAAAGAGAGCAGAGATCCACCTGCAGTCCATGACACAGCAGGTGGATGCCTGAAAGAGCCTGTTATTCCATGGGAGACGTGGGCTGGAGCAGGCTACTGTCAGATCCTCTGGCCCTGTGAAGAAGGTAGCCCATCTGGAGCAGGTTTGCTGGCAGGATTTGTGATCCCTTGAGGGACACACTCTGGAGCAGTCTGTTCCTGAAGAACTGCACCCTGTGGAAAGGACCCATGCTGGAGCAGTTAAGGAGGAACTGCTGAAAGACACATTTTGGAGAAGTGGGTGGAGGGCTCTCTCCTCCTGTAGGTACCCCTACTCAAGAGGAGTGGAAGAGCATGAGGTGTCCTCCCCCTGAGATGGAAGGAGCAGCAGAATGAACATGTGATGAACTGATCGTAACCCCCATTCCCTGTCCTCCTGTGCCATTGTGGGCAGAAAGGTGGAGACGAAATCAGGAATAAAGCTGACCCTTGTATGGAGGTGGGGGTGGAGAAGGTGTTTTTAAGATTTGATTTTATTTATTGTTACCATACTCTGATTTGATTGGTATTAAATTATTTTCCTCAAGTCTGTTTTGTCCATGATGCTAACAGGTGAGTGATCTCTCCCTGAACTCATCTCTATTCATGAGCCTTTTGTTCTATTTTCTATCCCTTGCCCACCTAAGGATGGGATGATAGAGCAGCTTTGGTGGGCACCTGCTGTCCAGCCAGGGTCAAACCACCCCACTTGCAGACCAACTCACTTGTAGGGAAGCCAGCAGAGAGAAAGCAGTGGAATTTAGCTGACTGACTGCATAGTCTTCTGTGTGGGATTCAGATGAATGTGATTGAAGAAAATGTCATGTTTTGGAAGGTCTGCTGTACTCACCTAAAATATTCTTGTTTGAGAGTAATTCTCCTGTTGATTTTAATGCAAAGAAGTATATGTTTGAATATTTATTATACAGACCACATATTTTGGTAGTAGGCTTACAGTTTAAATTATTAAAAAAGAAAGAAAGAAATAGGTCACAAGTGTTTTTCATCATTGCATTCAGACCATTTCTGGACATAAAACATATTGAGGCAAAACTTTAAGCAAAACCAAATTTCATTATCCCAGTAGTCATTACCAGCTTAGTATAGGAGGTTATAAAGACCTTGCTATGTAGACCTCTTTATTTGTTCTATGCATAAACATCTCCTAGACCTCTTACTCCGGAGTCTACATTTTCTTAAAACCTCTTCTATAATTTATGAACAGGGAATAGTGAACTCATTCACAGAAATAAGTATCTAGAGGATGAATTTTACATTCTGAACAACAAAATTTTACCAAGTGATTTGGCTCATTGCAATCATATTACTAGGAGTAAATAAAAATGACAAGTGTTCTATTAAGAATTCTCATAAAAAAATAAGCAATTCTTAGACATTTGAGAGGAAATTATTAATAAAATTCCACTTACAGTGAAAGGCAAAAAAAAACCCCACAGTCTTTGGTCATGAATATGTCTGCAGCCTGGTTGCTGCTTGCTGCCCCATCACTGAAAATGTTCTGATTGGATGGGGCTTTGAGCGTTCTGATCTAGTGAAAGGTATCCCTGACCACAGCAGGAGTTTGGACAAGCTGATCTTTAAAGGTCTCTTCCAACCAAAACCATTCTATGTTTCTGTAGTATTATCTGCATGAGAGAACACTTTCCAAGAAATTGGAGGTAGCTGCATTGCTTAAAACACTCCAGACAGTAATTCTGTTTATGATGAATGTATTATGAAGGGAAATTAATAGAAATTAAATGTTGTAAATAAATTATATGATATTGATCTAACATGGTTAGGCCATGATGAGTTAATTTAGGCCAAAATCTCAATTAACACATATGGTGTCAATTCATCTTGCATTGTGTTATCAGGAAGGGAGTGGGTGAAAGCTGTCCAAAAACAAAGCGAAAAAAAAATTAGTTAATCAATCAGAATAAAACACATAGAGAAAACACTGCATAATTTTAAAGAGAAAAGTAAAGTAGCATAGCTCCTATAGATCTGGGCAGATGGAGACTCCATTTGGCTGAGTTCACAGCTCTGTGCTCAACATGAGCATAGAAGTGCCAGACTTCTGAGAAAGGGCAGAATGTATGGTTAGTTTCTGAAAAAAGAAGGCTGGGATCCATAGAGACCCTGTTGGCAAAGGTTTCCAAGAAGCCCTAAATCAGTACAGTGTCTTGCAACCTTTCTGTTTTCTTCACACTATGAAACTCAGCATTTCCATTCCACAGAGATATATTGCTATTGAGGTATTTGCATCCAACTTGGAATCAAACCATGCTTATTTTGAATACCCTAAAGACCTTTCTTTCATCCATATTTTGTCAAAATCTTTCCTATTAATTTTTTGGGTTTAAAATTTGTGGGGTTTATGGGAATTTAAATTTAATTCTATTTTTTTCCAGGCAACGAGCTATTTTAGATGCTTTTTATCTTGCATTCAGCTGCTGTTTAGGACAGAGTGAAGAATTTTCACTTGCTTTCAAGATCCAGCAATAACCTTTTAATGCCATAATCAAAGAAGATGGATCTTGTGTAACAGAAAGGCTTAGATATGCCAGGCTTATTGCCTCACACATAGTGTGCACATAAGCAAATGAAAAATAATTTTAAAGCAATGCATGCAAAATGCTAAGTATCAATAATCTTAAGACACTGCAGCTGAACAGTCGTACTTCCATAGGAAGAGAATTCCTAACCTAGCTAGCTAAACTTTCATCAGTTTTTTTATAACAACTGCCACAAAAATCCATTAACAATGTTTAGAGGCAAAGTTATGAAGTGACACTGATTGCATACAGTAATTAAATTTGTCCATGCATGGTTAATAGCTGTGTACAGTTAATAGAGAAAGGAAGGGAATCTGGAAAATATGTGGGTATGCAGGGGAAGCAGCAGAGCGGATGTTTAGTTGACCTTTATGTTTCAAGTTTTTTTGACTCACCCTAGTTAGAAAAATGAATTTATGTCATAGCTAAGTGTAGTCTGGATTGAAGCACATTTTAAAAAGGGAAGTTACTTAATTGTCTGGTATATTGTTTATAATTTGATAGTGTGGTGAAAGTAAGGCACCACAAATTAGAATCTTTAAAAGAGATAATTTCTAAAAAAAGCTAAAATGAAAAAAGTGAATTCTCTTCTTTTACCCAGGGTATTTTTTGTGATGAGGTGATAGAAAGAAAAATTAAAAACACTGACTTTCCAGACTTGCAGTAGGAACAGACTTTAGGGAATAATTTTGTAATGGGAGACAATTAAGTGAGGACCATCAACCTTGTTTCTCTCCTTCCCACGCCAGGTTTAAAACCAGATTTTCCCAGAGATTCTGTCTGTGCATGGGAGCCACAGCATTTTGGATTGATAAGTACAGACATAGTCTTCCGAAACAGTATTTTATATTTCTTGGTTTCACATGTATTTAACTAGTCATTTAAAAAAAATCCAGAATAAGTCTTTCTTCCTCTCCTTTGTCTCACTTTCCCTTGCAGCTCTAACAATGCAAAATCAATTTTCAGTTGGCTGACATCTGACATGCAACAGTTCAGTCCAACATATTAGTCTAAAAAACTTACAAAAATCTGAAGATGAGATCAGATAATTAAGTGGAAAATATGCTTAACCAACGGTGCTTTGCAGTAACAATGAACATATGCTTCAAAGGTAAATATGTATTTCTATACATGAAGTCAATGACTTATTTCTGTTAATGAGAAAGAAAGGGTTGTAAATAACTCAGGTTTCAGCAAGATGAAAGAATACTTACTGTCTCTGTTTAGCTTTCTCAAACACCCAATGGCAGGTTAATTTGGCTGGAATTTAATTTACAGATTTAGAATGCTGCTTCTAATGTAAGTAATTTATGATATTTACAATGCTATTAAATTAATTTAAATTTTTATAGGAAGGAATTATGCTTATCTTTGGTGGCTGTGGGTTTGTAATGGAATGCCAAAATAGTAATGTATTTTTAAAAAGTGTTGATTTGTAAATTTCCTTTTTAATGATATAAGATGATTCCTCACAGGAAAAGAAAGTACTCAAGTAATAGAACTACATTGACTTTTCCTTCAAACTGGTAAAAGAATCATAAGGAGTCAGATGATTCAAGTCCAAGACTGCTTAGATCTAAAATCTAGGAAAAACTGCTATAAATTAAGATAATAAAATCACAATTAGAATTTATAATGAAAAATATCAGAGAATCACAGGACAGTCCATTTTGGAAGGGACCTTGGAAGATCATCTGGTCCAAGAGTGGAAGCCTAGATGAGATTATCTAGCACACTGTCCAACTGCATCTCAAAAAACTGTTGATGGGGACTCTACCACATCCCATTCCAGTGAATGGTTGTTCGTAGTAAATGTCTTGTGCTGAGATGAAAACCTATCCTGGTGGACCCTGCTGCCTCTCATCTTCTCCATGTGACTCATTGTGAAGAAAGAGCCTCTGTTCTCTCTGTAGGCCATGCTTTAAATATTGGAATACGGTGATGAGTTCCCCATAAGCTTTCTCTTCTCCAGTGAGAAAAGCTCTAATTCCTTCAGTCTTTCCTCACAAGGCAAGTCTTCTAGTCCTTTGGTCATCTTCGCGATTCTTCTTTCAACCCCCTGTGGTTTCTCCACGTTGCTCTTGAATTACTGGGTCCAGAATGGAACACAGTACTGCGGGTGTGACCTGATGAGTGCCGAGTGGGATGATCAGGTCTCAAGCTCTGCTCGTGATGCCTCTGAAGATTCTATCCAGAATGTGATTTACCTTTGTTGATACAGAAGTGCACTGCTGATTCATGTTCAGCTCATTGTCCATCTACCAGGACCCCAAGAGCCATCCTAGCAAGGCTAATCTCCAGACACACAAATCCTATTCTCTACTGCCCGAGGTGTAAGACTTTCTCCTTACTTGTCTTTGTTAAACATCATGGTGCTCTTGCTAGCCCACTGCTCTCCAAGTTTCTCCAGATATTGAAGACTAAATGGTACTGCTACAAAATCATCAAGACACAACATAGGTTTTATGGGCAAGTAGTTAATTTTGAATACAATAAATTTTGGGAATATATATCATATAAAATAATATATGACGCTTCAAGCTGCATATATTCTTTATTTTGACTGACTGCCCTGTCCATAATGTATGTAAATTAAAAGGGTAAATTTCTCCTGCTAGATTATTTAGCTGAATTAGGCATTTAGAAGACAGTAGGTATGATTCTGATGTTTCTTCACTTCTGAAATATTAAGACTGGCCTTAAACAAATATTTCCATGTAGTACTAATGAAGCTCCAGTATGAGAAGCCAAGCAGACCTCTAGCTCATGCTCTTTCTGCACGCCTGGCTTCTTCCACGATGCCTACACAGTGCTGCCTACTGCTAACCACTTGGCAGGCAGCAGCTCACACATTCTGTGAGGAACATATTTTTGTGTTACTGTTGTTCTTTCTTTCCTCTTTCTTGACCTTACCCATCTGCATGTTTTGCCTACCAGTTTTGTCATTAGCATAGACCCTGATCCTTAAAATGCTTAAGCACGTGGGTAAATTCAATGTGTTATGTATACCTTTTTGAAGGTTCTAGCTTGTGTGAATTCTATTTAAAAATAATCTTTCCTGCTGGTGCTGCTGCTTAACTAACTTGTTAAAACTGCCTTGGGATCTTAGGACTAAGGCTACATTGTGAAAGGCATTTTTCAAATACAAGGTAAAACCATGTTCTCATCTTCTGTCAATGTGGATACCAGGTTATTCTATACACCATAATAGGGTAGTTACTATTAAATAGTCTTTCAATAAATTAAATACTTGGTCTTGGATGTTTTTATTTAGTTTTTTAGTTCCTAAACATTTTAATATAAGATTTTATCCATCTCTTGTCCTTTCATTTTTTATTTTATGTATTTCTTGCATGACATGATATATGAAGATTTGATTTCTCAGAACACTTTCTGATGCTGTCCTTTTTGAAATCCAAAATATGACATTAGAATATTGTCAAAATATCTCAGATGCAATATGGGACAATTTTCATCTGCATATTTTAATTTTGTGTAATAATGAACCAGAAGCCAGAATTTTCTAATCCACTTCGTAAAATCTTTGGTTTTAATTCTTTTTGGCTTATATTAGTTTGACAAATTGGTACACAAAGACAGGAATTAAGTGAGCAGAAGTAGCTCTACCTGTAAGAAATAAGAAGAAGAGACTTTCAAAAACTTAAACACTTCTTGTGTGTAGGAACTGGAAATCCACTTACCTTCTGCCTGCCCTAAAGAGCACATGCTAGAAAGCATACCTAATTACATTTTTGCACAGTACCGTATCTCTAGAATATGTATTTTTTTGGTTTACCTCTATTGATGAATAATTTTGAAATATTTCCATGAAATTTATTCATAATTATAGGCATATATATTGACACCTTTTATTTGCTTTCCAGGAAGTTATCTCCATGCTTATAGTCATAAATATATTAATGGAATTAAGCATTCAGTAAAATTTAGCATCTGGAATTGTTTGACTTTCATAATAGATCAATAAAACCTTTCCTTCAGATATTTCTGAGCAGTCTATACCTACAGGAAATTTAATAAAGTCAAATGCACAACTATTAAGTAGGAAATCTAGGTATTTTTATTTTATTGAAAATATAAATAATATAAATATTATTAATATACACATTTTTATTTTATTGAAAATTATTACAGAAACCTTATCGTCTTACTCAAATATAACAGTCTTAAAACCAAACTTATTTTAGATCAAGCACTGTATAATAAGTGTATGTGAGAATACGCAATCTTTTTAGCTGATGAACTAATACAAGTCCTGCTGAAAAAGTATGATTTGTTATATTAAAGCTGTCTCACAAGAGCATTCCAAAAGACTTCATTAACAATGAGAAACCGGGAGATCACCATGAAACCAGAACATAAACACCCATGAACATGTTCTATTTGCAATTATTGCACCTGCCCATAGATGGCTTTCCCTTGTAAAGCATCTGGAAAATGAACTGAACTGTTAACTGCAAACTTTAAATTCTGACTTGTATCCTGGGTTTTAGAGCAGTATTTGAGTCTGGAACAGAGTGCGAAAAGATCGTTTTCTTCAGTAAAATCTTGTAGGATGCAGTTGTACTTTTGAGATATAGCCTTTATCCAAAATAGCAGCATTGAGCTCAAAACACTGAATTAAAGACCTTCTTTATGGAATTCAAACCTATGAATATATTCAATCAAAATTATGTTGCCTGTGCTCTTGAAAAAGTACTTTCTTAACAGTTTCAACTAATTTTAGGGTATATGTCCATAAAATATGCATTTCAGAACTTTTGCTGTGTAGCTTAAAGTCCTTCTAGATCTCTCAAATATTTTCAGAATATGTTGAAAAGTCATTAAGGTGACAGTGTTAATGCATGTGCAGGCTTCTTGTCAGGAGGGAGACTGATGTCTTAAAGGAGGGAGATTGAGATCCCTTCTATATTATTTATTTTTCAGATATATTATTGCCATTTGTTAATAATTATTTTTATGGAGTGCTTAATATCTCAGCAAAAATATTTGTTATGTAGGAATAGATCTATATATGAGCTCTTACTGAAGAGAGAAGCATCCAGGTAGAGTCTTTAGTCTCTCCTAGCAAGCAAAAAGAATAACGTGCCATTAATTCCACAAGATTCCCTCCAGGGGGATGCCGGAAATAATACTGGATGAAATAGAAGAGTGTAACTGGAGAAAATGTTGAGTGAAATTGAAGGGAAAGAGGATTGGAAGAAACAATCAGACAGTGCAAGGCAGCCAAACTCCTGGGCAAACTGGGGGTTGCACTTCAGTGAAATGAGTTTTCTTCCGTATTGTAAAGTTTATTCTGTCCTGTTGTGCTATACAAATCCAGATTGCCCTGCATGTTACTTTGCTTTTTATTTGTTATGTACAGAAGTTTAAAAAAGCAGTAAGTGTTGATGATTTGCACTAAAATTTAGGTAGATTGCAGTCCAAACGTCTTCATGGCCAGTGTCCAGACTCAAATAGAATTGCTCTAGAAACATGAAGACTGTTATTTCCATGCAAACATACATGACTCCACATCTGTAGACACAAAAAATGCTCTCAGTCATTTTAACCCTGAAGTCAATTATTCTTCCTGGGGAAAAAAAAAAAAATCCCAAACCAAACCCCAAATCATTTTGCTTTATTGTGGGTAATCATTCCCCAGTAAAAAAATGAAGAAAAAGCACTGTCTTCAGCTCTAAATATCATCCCTCTGAAACTCAGATTCCTGGTCTTTGGTTTCCTCTGCTTCTCTCATCTGGGATTTCTGGCTAGTTCCTCAAGAACTTTTCTGCTGGGGTATTTTGGAGCGAGACTGGTATGATTCAGAGCTGAATAAGTTTCTCAGCACAATTTGAAGGCCAAAGATGATAGTGATTTCCACTGGACAGATTTTCCCCACTGAATCCGACACAGAAGTTTGATCCTTCTCTGTTTTATAGGGAAGCTCTCAAGTTTCTCTACCTTGTTTTCAAATTACAATTAAGTGCTACAGTGTGATGACTAGTCTGCATTTTTGTAGTTTTCTCCTTAGAAATGTCTTTAAATAATAAAAAAAAAAGTTTAAAAATCCAGAGACCTTATAAAGAAATGGCTCATGCATTAATATCAGAGGTAAACCTTCTCTTTTGGTATATAATTTTCTTTTCCTGTGCCTGAGTGGTCATATGCAAACCTTTCTTTTGCCAGACTTTTTTTTGTACTTTTAGTACCAAACATTCCAGCAAAAAATATATATATTCTTAAGAAGAAATAGATTTTAAATGTCTTTTTAACATGATTTGATTTTGATGAAGGGAGATAAGGGGTAATGGAAATGTAGACTTGTAGTAACTATCTAGTTTTCACAGAGGATTATCAAATTTCAGTAATAATCTTTAAAAATATATTACAAGAAATAATATTGTGTTTCTATCAGGACAGAAAATGCAAAAGTTGAGCAATTGCAGGAGAAAAAAGGCCTAAACTGCAATGATCCAATTAACACTTCATTGAGAATTCCTGCCAGTCCCTCCTTTAAACAACATTACAAAATTAGCAGACTAATGGAATTTATTTTATGTGCATTTGTATTTTTAAAAAGGCCTTGGCACTAATCCATGAAAATTTTGTTGAAAGATTTCAACTGCTTTGGCTTTTAACACTGTTAGAGACTGAAATCAGTATTTGAAATACTAGAGGAACATTACTAAAAAAGACTAATGCACAGGCAACATGTCTGAAGAGAGAAGTCTAATGAGGTGTAGCAGGATGTCTAAGGGGATAAAAACTGTATTTCTCTCTTAATGGCTTGAAAAAGGATACAAACATGCTTAATATATGCACATTTAGGAATGCATATATATATATACATATATAAGTGGTTGACAGGAGTAGAAATAGATTGAATCCGGAATTACAGAGTGAAAAATGAAAAGTGAAGGAAAATTAGCTTAAAAGATGTACTCAAGAGAGTTCAACTTCTGCAAAGTAGTAATTTAGAGTGAGTTGTCAGGGATGAGTAGAATGAGGATGTGCAATAGCACACGGTGAACTGCAGTTTGATAGTATGTTTATAGTTTGATGCAGTGGCAGAGTTCTGTTCTGGTTAACACTGTGGAGACTGATGCCATAAACTAAGGAATATCACTACAGGTTTTGTATAATTACAGTATGCTTTATTGGCAGACTGCTGTACATTTCTTTAATACAGTTCAGCACAAATAAAGCAAAGGAGGTCATAAAATGGTGACCGAATCAGCTTATAGATGTACAAATTTATTTTAAAAGGAAAATCACAATGCTATATTTAGTTTGTAAGTGAAATATTGAAAGTTTATTTGGTAGATGTGAATATGGAAAAAAAGTTAAGTGGTCTTTTGTTTGAAGGTGGGGTTTAAGTGTAAAATAGTGAAAATGAAGAAAATGTGTGCTATTGACATAAATAAAATGGAACTATCTTCCATGAGCAAAAAATATGAGCAGTTATGCAAAATATTTTAGAAAGTGTTTATTTGGTGCTGGGTTTAGTTTTGCAATGAGAGCACATTGGGTTGCACAGAAAAGGATTGTACAGTTCCTTCCTACAACTCTGCTGTAGTGGTACAAATCAGAAGGGAATTAAACTCCAAAAAAGTCATCTCCCTTCCCCCACTCCGCTCCAGTGAGAACAGGACAAAGGCAGAGACTATGGGTTGACACAACAATATACAGAAAATGAGCAATGGGACAAGGAACGAACAGTAACAGAAACAATATGAATTATAAAAGTATACAAAAGAGGGGGTGATTTACACACAGAGAGGCGCTCAGTGCCCTGACCAGTTCCACATGGCTGCCTAGACAAAGACAACATGGTAGATGATTCCAGAACCTGGCAGGGGCACACGGTTTTCCTGAGACAAAGGCAAGACGGGGGACATTTCCACAGCTGGCGTTCCCCAAGACAATGAAAAGCAATGGCAGACAAACCCCCAAGATGGATCATCCACGCTGCGCTGCTCCAGCCCTTCCAGCACCACACTCACCAGCAATGACGGCGGTGGTATAGAATAGCAGCCTGGCCATGCCCACACAGCTCTAAGCTCTGCCCCCTTCTCAGCACCTGTGAGCAACATTAGCGCATCTGCCCAAATTTTGTGAATATCTAACACAGCAGAAAAGCCTTTTAATCTTCACAATGATTTCTCTGCATGCAAAGCTAATATGATGTGCAAATGAAAGTCAGGAATGTTCTATAGAAATAGAATGTCTCTCACTTGGCTCAAGAGGACTTCTGCATTCTGTCTTATTCACTGTAGGTCAGCCCACTGAAAAGTTCTCCCTATATTTCAGGGAGTTTGGATCAGATCCTCTAGCAACATAGCAATTTCTTTTAACTTCTGACCTCTTCAGTCAATGTTTTACTCATTAGTCAAACAGATTACCACTATTAATATTAATAGAAACCTTTCATAAATGTAATTCATAATGGTTTTTTCATGTGAAAAGTTCAATTTTATTTTTCCTATTCTTAGAAAGTAAAATACATTTTAAAATATCAAAGATTCTCTGGGGATCCAGAAATTTGAAATTCTACATTGTACCCATTTGATGAAAAATGACCAAAAGTTTACTCCTGAACATGTCTGTAAATTGTTAAGGATTACTCCTGGAGGTATGAGATATCATACAGTTTTCAAAACAGTGTTTTAGACCACTCATTGCAAGTATGGATGGATATATAGAAACTATAACTGGCATAAAGAGTCTTCTGAGAATCCTGGGAACTGTCTCCCATTCTGTATTACAATAATTTATCAGCATAGTAGTTTAGTATTTTTTAGTATTTCTGTCTCTGTAGTGCAAGTTATTGTGGTATTTTAGGGATCACAAAATATATCAAGGAGATAGGCATACATAGTGTATCTCCTCAGTCTAGTGGTTTTTAAGAACATTATTCACTGGAATCATTATTCCTATTATGCGTTTAACAAAAAGCTTCTTATTTGAAAATGGCAAGTATAGAGCGGAGGCAAAAAAATTTATTATGCACTAATGAAGTGGACCTAGTCATCCTGCAGAATCACATCTCATTCATTTTGAATGGTTATAGTTTTGAAAAACAGGCTCTTATTATGTTCCGGTTCTTGCAGTTTTTCGCCTTAATCTAATTATGTAACTTAATGGATTCACTTTAGCAATGGGTGAGTTAAAAAACTATAAATTCAGGTTATGGGTACAGCCACTTAAGATGCAGGTATTATTCTTGATTGTTTTAAGAGAGTTGGCTAAGTTCTCTTTTACAAGAGCTTAGCGGTGTTAGCACAGGTTACAGGTGTTACAGGTGTTTGGTTTTGTGGATAAAAGAAGTGGTTTTAACAATTCATTTAAACCCCTCTAATGACAGTTTTGAATGAAGACATGAGCCCCCTGTGTTCATCTTTCTAATGCACAGTATGAAGATCTAGCTGCTTGCTCAGTAGAAAGAATCTTTCTTTAATTATAAAGAACTTCTCTAGGATATTATATCCTAGATGAAAGGGACATTTTCCACAATATTGTTCTTCCATTTGGGATGAAAGCAGCCCGTAGCTGCATTTACTCCACTGTTCCTCACAGACAAATCACTCATGTGCTGCAATGTGTCCTTAAAGGCTGTGCAAGCTGGGGTGAGTGGGTGGGGAGTGCCAAAAGGATGACCTGCAGCACGGGGCAAGAACAAATTGAAATCTATCTTAATGAGTGTTTTGTTCTCTTTAACAAATCATAGCAAAGGAAGGAGCTGTTAGGGCAAACAGCTAAAAATATGACATGATTATTTGTCGTGCTTACACTGATTTAACACTGATTTCAGTATGACTTTGGTCTCCACACTAGCTCACTTCTGCATGTAAAGTAAATTAAAAGGAGATTAAGGCTGATGCTGACTATTTGTCTTGTGAACTTTTCTCAGGTCACTTTAGTTATTGAAATATGTCATAAGTTGTAAGTGTCTCTCTAGGGATAGACGTATGGCTGGATTACTCCTGAGCAATATTCTGATATAAACTGGTACAGCTTTGATTAATTCAAACAGAAACTATACTCTTATTGCTTTTATTTTTTGCCTTTGTAACTCACTAACTTGATTTGAGCTATTATGATTTTTATCAACACTAATGGTTGATTCTTGTTTTGCTAATGATTCAAAATAGCCTTTTCTGATTAATGAGAAGTGTTGGGAGGAATACAAATATTTCAGTAACACTCCAAATGTGGGTGCAATTTATCCTTTTGGTCTAAGATACCTGTTTAACTCATTAAACATTTAGTAATTTTTATGGTTCTGCAGTTAGGACTTGAATTATCATCAAAATTTATAGCTGTGCATTCATGGTTTCTTGTTAAACATTTGACTGTGTCCCAGAATCATTGACTTGTACAGGTTTGGATGAAGTTTTCTTCTCTGATTATGCCAGAAAATTCTACTTGCAGATCAGGAAGTCCATCCAGGGGCTAGGAAATTATCATTATATGTTGGACTTGTTTGTATACTTTTCCTTATTATTGTTTTTATGTTCCTTCAATATTTTCTGCCTGAGAAAAGAGAAGTCCACAAATGCTCAGGTGTGCAAGTGCTGCGTGCATGTATACATCTAAGATGTCAATGAGCATGAAGAAAACATCAGAATTGAATGATTTTTTAAAAAAAATTTGAAGAAGAGTATCTATTGGCCATTACCATTACATAAAAAAATACTAAATCATGCCTTGTAAACATGAGGCAAAGAAAGGAAACAGAACCTCTCCCAACATAATACTTTTCAGTATTTTCAAATTCAAGGTTGTAGAAGGTTGATGGAGATGAATTCTGTGACTTGTTTTTTCAGTGCTACATAAAATAATGAACTGCAATCTAATTTGCATTTATGCAAACTAAGGTAAAAATGCTGCGGTTGAAATAGTGAGGGGAAGGTCTGCTGAATACAGAAAATATATTCTGCCTCAAATGGTGTGTTCCTGTTTCTGTGTCAGTATCTGTCTGAACATTGAGGGGACAGTAGAAGGGAGATGGATTCTTAATTATTGATCTGTGACAAGGCAGAAGATTTGTCTTAAGGTCTGGCATGCTGTGGGAAGTGATGAGTAGTACCAAGGAGGACAGGAAATATAATCCCGGATGGAGTCACAGAGACTGGAGTTTACTAGTGACAGGTACAGAAAATACTTCATTGTGGGAAGTATCCAAACCAGGCAGCTACAAGTCTGTCTTACCAAAGGTTTTCTGAGTGGAAAATTTGCTGCAAAAATTACAGTCTCTGACTGGAATTTCAATCACATCACAATAGCTATAACTGTATTTTCAATAGCTCTGAGGTCTGGGATTATGGTTTGTGTGTGAGATGGACTACAGAAAGGCACCTCTACTAAGGAGTCATATGCAGTTGTTGTCAAACATGTAACTTCTAAGACCATTAATTTCTTTTAATGGCTATTAACTACTGTCATGTCCTTGGTATGAAGTACAAGGACTATATATGGTATGCATATATATATATATATGCTGACTATATATGATATGCTGGCACAGGGACAGCGCCTGGATGTAGGACAGGGCTTGAACTGCAGATCTCAGTGGAGGCTACAAAAAGATACGTGTATTTTCCTTCAGGAAGCCCCACACACTCCATGTAGTAAAAGATTAAACTGAATGTTTGTCTTTTTGACAACAAAGCTTGAGCGGGTGTGCCTTCATGGAAGACAAAACAGTGTGTGCAGTATAGAACAATGCTAACAAGATGGTGTAAAACTAACTAGCTTAGGTCTCCTAGTGATGTATTTGTGGAGTCCAAAGAACAGGATCAATTACCTTAGTATAAAATGGAGTCTGATGCTGCCATAACTTGCATTTATCTCTTACACTTTTCCATTTGCTTAAAATTACATTATTTTCGTATAGGTGTATTAGGAGAGTAGCAACCTATTTTATGACAGATTGTTATAATAGGTAATTTCTGCCTGTTTATTTTCTTATCTGAATGTACAGATATATTTTTCATATACAGTCAAGGAAACACACAAAAAATTCGTATTTATCTTTCAACTGTACATGTGTACAGGGAATTTTTCAGCTAGCTTGTCTGAATTGCTTAATTTCTTTATTCATTACCTTTTTCTTCTGTATCTCAGAATATGTCTGTTCAGCAGTCATTGGTGAAGATGGAAATTTTTGTTTTTGCATTCAAAGTAATCTTCACGTACCTTTGCATTGTCAAAGGTTAAGATTTTGAGACTACTTGGTTCTCAAACTGTTATCACAAAATACTGTGACTAAAACCAAAACACACTTACTAAGGGAAAGAGAAGTGGAACTAGCCTTAAATTTTAGGCCCCTTCAAGGCCTCATCTTCCCACTGCATTTCTCAGTGCAACTAGGACATAACAGATAAAGTATGTCTGTGGAAGAATATGGGAATATCCTGAGAGCACTTAAAAAAACCCATAAATTTATGTCCCATCCCTTTTGCAAACCATCAAAACAACTGTGATTCTCTCTTCAGACATTTCTATAGTCTGTCTGATCAGTTTCACTGACAAAAATCCACCTTTGTCTGCTCATTTCTTGGAGTTTTAGGGTTGCTAATCATACCCTGGCATCTTTTTTAGGCACGTGGAGACCCCAGTTTATTAATTTACCTACATGATGTAGAAGTTTAACAGGCCCTCAAATTGTTTTCTGTAAATAAGACTCATTAACTCTCCTATCCCTAGAACATCTTCAATTCTCATCCTTGGTTGAGAATAGGGATGAAGATTCTGCATTTTAATTCTGATGCTAAATATTTAACCTCTTTTGAGTATTTTTTACTGAATCCATCCAGCACTGCTGCCTTTTGTATCAGGATAAAGGGAGAGGGTCAATGAGATTTTTTTTAAGTCATGAAGCAAGACTACTATAGAAAAGAAGAAGACATAATTGTTGCAGGCAAATACAATTCCATTAAAACTGAAGAATCTGAGGCTGATAACAATAAATAAAAAACCTCTCATAATTTGTGTTGAAGAATTGTTATAAAGGAGAAAAAAAGGGGAATCATTCATGATGGAAGAACCCTCTTCAATTTCTCAAAAATCTATTGTGGGTTTGTTTTGCTCTTAATAACATCTTTCTCTGATTGCTTTGAAAATGCAGGAAAACACTTAAACTAAAAATATTGATTTGTAATATAGAACTGCACATCGATTGCACATCCTCACTTTTCTGTTTATGGCTATAATTGTGGATGTTTTGGTGGATATTGCAAAGCATGTGAAGAGCAGCTTGTGCCTTGCTAAGCAGCCCTCAGGGGCATTGAGGGTGCTGGGGGTCAAGAGCCACTTACCCAAACTGAGCAGCTACTAAGGGCTGAGCCTGGTCTGTGACAGGTGAGAGTAATTTGATCCCTTCAATTTACCCTGGATATCCTGAAAATAGATCTGGCTTCTGTTCTTTTTAGAGCAGATGAGCTGTAGAGAACATCAGTGGAAATGGAAACCAGCATGAGGCAGGCTTGCATTAAATAGCTTTATAGGAGGCAGACTTGTATTAAATAGCTTTATAGAAGAATGCACTACATGCTACTGAAATCAATTAGTGCTGTTATTCTTTATATCTGCTTCAAAATTATTGGTATCAAGACGGGTTTTTTTGCAGATTGTAAAGAATGAGGATGTACCATATCTTTTATAGCTCAAGGATACATATTTTAGGTGTAAGAATTAATGATTCACATAAAACGTTGTTACCAAAAAATGCACTTCAGAATAAGGCAGAATTATAATAAAAAGTCTGCAATTGACATTGAATTATGATTGTATTCTGGCTAGCATGTTATAATTTTCTGTAGAATGAGTACTAAATCCATAGAGTGCTTAGTTTACTGATTGCCCACTGCCTACTGAATATTGAATTTTTTTTTGTACGTATTGATACTAGATTAGAAAACCCTAAAAGCAGTCCTTCACTACTTGAAACTTCAAATTTTAAAGTGTTCTTTGTCTTGATGAACTCAGTTTCAAACCTCCTTTCAATTTCAATGTAATTTAATTGGTAGGTATTAGACACTGTATCTGTCTGACCGTGTGTCAGCAGCAGCAAATTAGGCACTTAAACATCTAACTACGAATATTTTCCCCTGCAGTTCACTGCATGCACTAGGACCACATTTTCTTTTGTCAGAAGAGTATTAATTCAAGAGGCCTGACTGAGATCCAGCTAAAAGTTTTTTCTTTTAAGTGTTAGCTTTTAAAGACAGCAGTAGGCAATTGCACTAAAACCCACAGGAAAAAGAACTACAAAAATTGGGACACAGAGATGGAAAAAAAACAAGCTATATTTATTTTCCGTTACCTAGAAGTGAATTTGGAATTGTATTTTTAATATTAATTTGCCAGAACAGTTTTGAAGATGAAACATTTTTCCACTGGCACTGTTTCACCAATAACTCTGGATACAGGGCTCAGCTCCAGATTTCTGTCCATTCACCCAGAGGAGCATGGAGACATTTCTGCTTTTGTGGTTCCAGCCCCTGGGCAAAGCAATCACGGACTCAGTGACCCCACACCTCCCTCTGCCCTCCCCCTCCTCTCAGGATGTGCTTCACAAACGTGGTGCAATGTCTTGGCCCTCAGCACTACCGTAGCAATCTCTGCTTGGGGCCGCCGTGCTGAGTGATGTCTGTGCTTCCACCGTGGCGCAGCAAGGTACAGCTTGGGTGGCTCTTTGTTTCTCTGAGTGAAGGTTTTCACTATTTTTTTTTGTTGGAAATATCACTTGCAGGAGATTGTATTTGGCACAGAAGAGCCGGTGAAACTTTTCCTTTCCCTGCAGGAAAGAAAGGGATTTTGAAGATATCACATACTGTTCAAGCAGGATGTGCTGGTCCACATTTCACTGAACGACCTCTCCTGTTAGGTATATCAGCCACAATGTGATTTACTAACGTAACAAGCCTGAGAGAGCAAGAAGAATGAGGTGGAAATAAAAAACAGGGCAGAGATTACCACATGCAAATCATTGCTGCTTCTCTAAAAGATCAGTCTGTCTGTACTTCACCGTAATCAGAATATCCTGTTTGCCACACCTATCACTGCCCTATCAATTGTTTTACGTAAAAGAAAACTCAAAAATGTCTATAGTTTCAAACGAATAATTCTTGGATATGTATATTAAATAAATCTTTCATGCACATATACACATGCATGAATGGAGATATGTAGGTATATATATATGTATATATGTATTAGTGAATATATGAAAGCCTCCTATTAAGGGAGATTAATTGCATAATGATATAGGGTATATAAAAGTGAATATATAGATTTGTAAGTACATACGGAGCTATTAGCATATGAAATATTTATATAATTATTACTATTATTGTTATTCTAGACATATAATTTTCAAAATGCCTCCCTGAGTTTTCACACTGCTTTCATCTTATTACCCAGTGAACTACTGCTTTTGATGTTGGCACACTTCATATTTTTCAATTTGGTGTTTGGATTTAAAGGTAAGGTTGCTGCACATGCCAAAACCATTGTCCTTTTAACAGTGATATAATTTCTAAAATCTTTATTAGCTGACTGTGTTTTTTGCTAGTGGAAGAAAATCTTTGCTGACCTTACATTGAGAAAGGCCAGCGTTATCTCTTGTTAAGCCATGAACTCCTAATTTGAATTTGTAATGTTTTACACGGAGACACTTTAAAAGAGAAATTATCTTTTTCTTCATGCTGTTCAGTAACTCTAATGAAGCTAAATTGCACAGGGAAACACATTGGGCTGTGGGAAATCAGCAATGATGTTGGGGTTTGCATAACTGAAGCAGAACGTACCCCTGGAGAGGTGCAGGCTGCACTGGCAGCATGCTAAACACAGTGCAGGGATGGATGATGGATGATTGCCCATGGGAGAGAGCAAAGAGTGAAAGATGTACATACACCAGCACAAAGCTGTGCCATATGGCAGCACCTGGGAAGGGAGACTGCAGAATGTGTCTTGTCCTGCTTCCTCTTCTCACTGCCGCGCAAAAATACCTTGCTAGTGTGAGAAACCAAAACAGCAGTGGCGTGAAATGCCCTCTGTAGTTTCTGTCTGTCTTTGGAAAAAGAGGGAATGACTTGGATAGGATTTGGTCTTGCTTCTTAGAACTTGCAATTTGATTTAGTTTATTAACTTAAGGCTTAGGTTCTGGATGGAAGCTCAAAGCCTAAGTTTTTGGAGATCAAATACTTGTGTGATGGGGAAATAAAAAGGAAAGGAAATTAGATATCTACATGCTTGCATGTGGAATTAAGCCCTGGATGGTTAATTTTTTGGAAAGTTTTCTGTTTCTACATTTGTTGTGAGAAATGGGAAGCAGCAGAAGAAAGGGGAAAAAATTGACAGATTGATTCTATAAGTGTGATTATATTCCCAGGCCATTTTGACTGAATGAGGATGATTAGAAAAATTAGGGATTTTATGTAACTTTAATGGATGTTCTTTTTGTATATCAAAAAATGAATAAATCCTTCCGCAGAACAGACATGAGAACCAAAAAGTGTATTTCTTCGCTCTCTTCGATATTCATCCTAGGTTCTCAAGAAATCCACTTTGGATGTGTCAGCCTAATTAATTCTGTACATTCTAAAATTGAAGGCAGAGATCCCCTTTATAAATTTATGATGGTTTAATGTCTCAATATGATATCTTTTATTAAAAAAGCTGAATAAAGACCTTTTATTTTGAATGATGTTATTGCATTGGATGATGCAGAATAAAATTTTATGATTTATTTTAAAGGACTGCCAAATATTGTTTGCTAGATATTTTTATTCCACTCTAGTAAAAGAAGTTTTTAGAGTACAGTGAAGGGCTGTGATTGATCAAGTACTAATCTACCTATTCATTATGTACATGAGGGCTAGATTAAACTGCAGTCCTGGCAACTGGAAAAGCTCCCTTAATAATTTTCTTGGAATGGGCTAAGCTGAAGAGTTGTACCACAAATGCTGATACAGCGTCACATCACAGGGCTTCATGTGCTGGTCTGCTGAGCTGTCTAGGTGAACCAAGAAAGAAACACAATGATTTATGCATTCTCTTATTCACAAGTCAGCACTGAGAGAGACAATTTACATCTAAGTCATTCTTGACCTGTCACAACCTATCCCCAGGAATGTGTGCAAAATTTCATAACACTTTAAAAAATCTGAGCCCAGGGGTGTTCCTTCTATTTTTTAATTGTGGAATGATGGTAAAATATGTGGTATACCCTCGACTGAAGATTTTGAAAATGACTTGCTTTCATGTGAAGACCTTGAGTACCACCTCTAGCAGACACATCTCCTGATCACCAAGCCACATTGAAGAGAGAATTTACCCTAGGGTTGTTTTTTTTTTTTTTTAAATAATGAAATGTTGTGACTAAATTGCTTAATAATTCAGAAAAAAAGCTGACAGTTGATATTTTCCTCTCAAGGATGACTTTAAAATTCTCCTTGCATAAGCATGGGGCTCTTCTTGTCTAAAAAAAGTGATGTGCAATTTGTTGTGGTAGACTTTGCAGAATGTTATGTATACTTATTTCCCTCAAGAATACAAGCCTTCCTTTTACTGTCCCCCAAATATCTATTTAAAATATTTTTTAAAAGTATTGAAGCCAGGAGAAGGGAGTTGTCTTTCATAGATCTTGAGCCTTTGTGGCATATGAATCAACTGAAAATTAGTGTTATGGATACCCGGCACAAGAAATTTCCATCACTATTTTAAGGGATATTTTGATACACTGAAATGAGGTTTTTTGTTTCTGAAAGAATGTTTGCATTAAAAAACCATAGAATCCTCAAGGTTGGAAGAGACCTTCAAGACCACCCAGTCCAAGGATCCACCCAGCACTACTACTGAAACTCCTAAACCACTGAGGCATCACTCAGCACTAGATCCAGATGCCTCTTGAAGACCTCCAGGGATGGTGACTCCATTACTTCCCTCGGCAGCATATTCCAATATCTGAGCACCCCAACATTAATCTCTTTTTCTAATATCTAATCTGAGCGTCCCATCTGAGCTGAAGGCCATTTCATCTGGTCCTCTCCCTGCAGGCACAGTAGAAGCCATGGCCGCCACCTCACTCCAACATTATTTCAGGTGGTTGTAGAGAACAAGGGCACCCTGAGCTTCCTTTTCTCTAGACGAAACAAACACAGCTCCTTCAAGAGACTGGACTTTTAATGATAAATTACTCAAAATACTTGCCCTTTTGAGGAGGCGCCAGGATGCTTTGCTGAGACCTGGTTTGCAGCCCTTCAGGAAGGAGGTGAGTTTTTGGGTGGGTAATGGCTGCTTTGTATAAGACAGAGGGGGTGAACTATCAACACCTGGAGGCTAAAAGCTGGACTTTGAGGCCAAGAAGAGGCAAATCCTGCAAGATGGGATTTCAGGAGGGCTAATTATCCTCCTTTACACAACTCTCAATTGTAAAACTACCCCAAGCTGCCTCACCTGGGGAAGGTCTGATGAGGCACCACTGGCTCAGCTGCACAGATGTTAGAGGCAGTTGGAGGTGTCTTCAATCATCAGAGATGCCCAGACCCATTTCTGAAGCCTTCCACCTGAAGACTGCACGTGATCCCAAAATGTCTGCTGCAAGAGACCATGTAAAACTTGTCCCACACAGGGGAGTCACCAGGGTGTTCCCATCTGTCCTGAGTGTATTTTAACACATCACACTTTGTGTTTTGGGGGGTCCTTCCCCCACCCCTGACAGATCAAGACTCTCACTTTGACCAACAGACAACTAAATTGCAGCAATCAAGTCTTGTAAAATTCATGGGTGGTGATTATGTATCTTTCTACTCTTTTCTTTCTTTCATATACATTTTCTCAAGTAATATTTTTATGCTTTCATATTGCTATATTATCATAGATAATAATCGAAATGGCTACATATCTGCCTTCCATTGCAACTAAATCGTTCTAAAATAAAACCTGCATATATCTATATTTACAAACAATGATCATTCATTGTTGTTTCACTTTAATTTGCCCCAGAGTTTCTATTAACAAGAACTTGGGTTACCCTCACCTTCGTGGCGGTTGGTCATAAGAGTTCCCTCATTGTTCCTCATAAGAAATATTTTATAGACCCCTCACAAGCCTTGTGGCCCTTCTCTGGACTCACTCCAGCATCTCAATGGCCTCTGTAAATTGGAGGGCCCAAAACTGAATGCAGCACTCAAGACATGGCCTCACCATTGCCAAGTGCAGGGGGATGATCCCTTTCCTAGTCCTGATGGCCACATTATTCTTGATATGGACATTAATTTTGATTCCAAAATATGGGGGAAATATTTAAAGAAATGACCCTTGATTCCCTGGTGGATTTTTTCCCCTATTCTAGATGTGTAATGTACACTTTCATGAGTCTGTGAAATTTCTAAATAGAAGAAATCTTTCTGAACTTTTGGAAAGATAAGACATAAACTAACATTTCTTGTAGTGTCTCTGTCTCCTCTTAAGCTTCCCTGACAGTTTCAGTGAGTTGGGTATATTTTTCTAGCTCATCAGAAGAAAAGTATCATAATTTTTGGCTATTGCTCTTACTCACCTTTCCACTCAGTTCATGCCTCTGTGTGAGAAAAGAATTCTAAAAATTCTGTTCCATCAAACCCTACCACTTATGCTTTGGCTGCATCTGACTTGCCTGCTTTTTCCTGCAATGATGCAGAGAAATGAAAACGGTGCAGCAGTGCACATCCTGCAGGTTAACGTTGGGTCGGTCATCAAGGACTTGTGAACGCTTTTTTTTGGGACTCCAGGGAAAATGATTTCTGAATGATCAGCTAATTCCCACCAATTGTGATATTCAGTGGACACCTATACCTTGACAATACCCAAATATGTGTGTCTGGGGAGACAGGAAGAAAATGCTGCGTGATACAGAGAACTGACTGCAGCTTCATGGCACATGCTCAGGTAATCACATTAGATGTGTTTCTATAGTGTTATTATAGCACACCAAAATGTTTTCTGAGTTTTAAACATATATGAAAACATAGACTCAGTTGCCATCATACCCAGATAGAGCTGTCCTTCCAAAGCCAGCTCCTATCATGAAAATTATAGCTCAGCTGTTCAATCAACAGAGTAATGGGCAAATGTTGGTGTGAAATATAATCTAAGTAATTTCAGTTAGCAATAATTACATTGTGCTTGGCTTTAAAATAGGATTGAGGAGTGGGGAATAAGATGGACAACAGCCTTACAGGTGATAAATGCAGATCTGGCCTGATGCTCACCTGTGTTTTTCAGATTTCTCTTAGGCAATGACAGTATCAGTGGAAACAAAGTAGTAGAGCAGAACAGCCTTTACTGGGGTGATATAATGTGAAGAGGGAAGGAAGATATAACAAACATATTCAGCCTGATGGAAACAGAATGAACCCAACCTTTTCTCAGCATCTATTTTCCTCCTAGCCTAGGAGGAGGAGGAGAAACAGTTGTCAGCCAGGATGAAGATATCACAGAAGAGAACAGCATTACTACTGTTCTCAATTTATGATAGAAAGTATATTCATCAGCATAGAGATCAGAGCTTCAAATATAACTCAGGCAGCTGAATGTTGCTGCAATGCATAGCTTGGTAGAGGCCTTGTAACTCCAGATTTTTTTCAGCAAGATGTGTGTTTCTAACCTGAAGAATTAGCTGAGCAAATACAGAAGAACCTAATTTTCAATTATATTCCCAGTAGCAATTGTGTATGCTTGCAGACCTAGAGCCCTTACAGATAGCTAGGCAATTTATGTCCTAACAAAAGCAAAAAACCCAAACAAATAACACCACACTTTGCTTTCAGTAGGGTCTCAAATGTATAGAAGTATGTATGTCATTATAAGGTAGAGTCAAAATTGTTTAGCCCTTGGAAGTGTTGTTCTCAACCTGATTTCTGCCAAGCAGGGGCAGATGACAAGCCCAGAACTTTATTTATTAGCAGAACATGCACTCATTTGCTACACTCCTGATTATCTCACTACAATTAAAACACATAAACTTGATTTAACCAGATGAGTTGGGGGGTAGGTGAACCAATAGAACTTGTGACAAACTTGTCTGATTGCATACTGGTCTTAGCTCAGACAGCTGCAGAGAATGGCATTTTTAGGAATACCCCCATAAGCCTGAAAAAAAGTCCATAGAGATAAAAAAAATGGATAATTCTGAATCAATTTTGTTGATAGTAGACAGTGGATGGTAAAACATTCTGTGTTTCTGTTATGGATTCATTAATTTGGGTTGCTCCTCTCATGTGACAGTTTTGTTCCTCCAAAAATGGCGGCAAATATTAAACCTAAACCCAAACTTAAAAATTTGTTTATATGAGAAGAGGAAATTGTGAAGTGTGCAAGGTCTTTATACTTCATGTTTGATGATATTTTTTATGAAGTTTCAAATCTGAGATTGACAAACTTGTTCTTGGAGTAGCTGAGATAAGAATTCATAGCTTAAACCATGGTGGAAGAGTCCATATGATTTTTCAAAGCTACTCTTAATTAGCTTTTTCAATAATTATGAAAATGAATAGTATCAAAGTCATGTGTTGAGCTTTTTTCAGACCAAAAATATGTTTTAGGCATTTTGTAGGCAGACTCCTTTTCTTGTGTGTCATTTGTGGCAGCTTGCTCAAGCCATGCTGCTAAGTGCTTTAATCTTTATTTTAGTCATTCCCACAGAATGATTTCCAAGGATTTTTGCAGTTGGCCACTGTGAACAAAGAGCTTGCAAAAGAAATGGCATAGTAAGAGTATAAAGCCAATTTTTGAAGGGTACTGTCAGTGTCCAGTTGTTGTCACTGATTTGCAGATAGGGAATGATGAAGGACTATTCTGAAAATCTGGCTACAATATCAGTCTGAAACCAAGTGAAGCTGTACTGAGGAAATTAAACTCTTCTTTATTATTCAAATAATAATTCAACTGTTCTCTATTTTTCAAATAAAATTAACACAAATATCTTCATAATCTCAGTTTTCCCTGGAACTGTATTTTCTTGCTGATCCTCACAAAAAACTTTTTGTTTTTTCCTATGGACTGCATAGATCAACCTGAATATTAGCTAGGTAAATAATAAATCAGTTACTTGAGGTTATATGTGTTGTTTACCCAATTGACCAAATTGTTCCTGCTACACTATCCTTCTCCATTTCAACTGTTATTAATACCCAGAGCATGACTTGAGAATTAATTGTCTATTTAGTGCTGTTGTTCTGAGGAACAGTTGAAAACTTATGCTAATAAATTACTTGATTAGTGTCATTTGACACAATGTGAATAATTTGTCAGTGGTAAGTGTTATTCCTCTTGGGAGAGTGAAGGTTAAGCAGAGACAAAATAGAAAAGCAAATATGTGAACATCAGCATCATTATTCCTGGAAGAGAACATGGCCATCTTTCTCTCCTTTCTCTATCATGGAGGTTCTTGTTTACTTCTTGATAACCTTTCCTGATGACCAAATGTTTTTCATTGTTTTGGCTGCTGAAGGACTAAAAATGCTAATAAGAGTCTGAGAAAATAAATGTCAAAATATTTCCATATTTTGGATTATAGTAATTGTTGTCCTTAAAAAAAATGCACACTATTATATAAATATTTAAAAGGAAAATGTGACTTGTTTAAAAAATAATGTTTCAACGTAGAATCTTTTTTAGAAAGCTTTTGCCTTCTTCCTTTTTTTTTTTTCTTCATTCTATATGGAACCTTGTTATTTCCAACAGTTGGCCTAATATAATCAGTAGGATATGAATTTTCCCATCTTGGTAGAATCCACTTGAAGGGTAGATTTTAGAAAGTGTCCGCCCTTTGGAAACAGTGGGATATACCAGAGTGAAATGGTTTCATGATTTAAGGCTGAATATGTAACACAGTAGTATTTACATTCTGTAACTCTGCCAGATCACAATAACAATTCTGTTTTCATTTGTTCCAACAAGACAACTTTGTGTAGCTACTGTTGTAGCTATTACACAAATGCAGGACAAAAAAAGTGCCCAATAATCTGTGCTTGAAGTTTATCATGAGATAGACATGCAAGCTATGATTTGTGGTCATAAATAAAAAGCAAAGTAAATTACAGAGTAGTGGATGTGACAGGTAGTCATTGCTGCACATTTTCAGCTTTATTACTGCTCCTTAGGAAGGTTTCACGGATTGTGAGGCTTGCAGAAAGATATGGTGGTGCTGATTTTCCAAATGCTGAGTGTCAGCATAAGGGAGAGAAGAGTGACCAAAACCAAATGCACAAAAAAGGGCAGTGACAGATGTCACCATGAAGCAGTCAAAAGTGAAACTGATCTTTCTTATTTACTGTAGGAAAAGTTTAAAAGAGAAGTGGAATTGAAGACCAGTTGTAGAAGTTTGCTATTATGGTAAAAGGAAAAAAGTGGTAGAAGAATTCAGAGATATGAATCATGTGGTTAAAAAGACAAATCAGGTGTTCGATCTGTCAGAAAAAAATCAGAATGGTTAGCAACAGAACCCCAATCTTCAGAAAAAAGATTTTCAGAGAAAAGATTTTGCATTAAATGGAACATAAAATCAGTGGGAATTTTAGTTGAATGAAAATATGTCTTAGACATCTTTCGCTGACTGATTCTAAAAATATAACTTTCAGTGTTGCTAAGTTTCTTGACTCTTTTTGCAGGTGTTTTACATAGTTTTACTCATAGCTGCATTTGAGAATAGGCAGTTGTCATAAATCACTGCAAAGCTTTCTAAGACACTTGCTTTGCATAGAAATCAAAATATAATTAAACCGAAGTTTCACCTTGGTTTCAAGCTTAAAGAAGCCAAGCGTTGCTTTATCAACTGAAGTTCATTTTACAAAATAAGTTTCTACTTTTTTTAATACTTCTGCTAAAAGCTATTTTCACCAAAAGACTGGACAGTAATTAGGAATTATCTTGTATGCCACTCTCTTTCTTTTGGAATAAAAAGAAGGTGTCCAGCTCCCTTGAGTGTATGGTTCTTTATGTATTGTAGACTCTTATGCCCTAGATAGATGGTGTCTTTTAAATGAAATAATAAAAAAGAAAATATAATACAACTTATTAGATAGTTCTGGAATGAGGAGAAGACCTGGCATCAGTCTTTACACCAACAGTTTGTTAAAAAGAATCTCATAGAAATTAGGGAAGAAAGTTACCTGAGAGACCATCAGTCTGGGGCTTCATGGAGCAGTAAACAGCTGAACTTAAGGCAGCAAACAAGCAGAGTTGTGGGGCATGTGAGAAGAGAATTTGATGAAGATATAACGATTAGAGACATGCAGTGCAAATAGAAATAGGAAAAAGATTTCTTAGCCTGACAAGTAAAATCCAATCATCTTAAAGCTGGACGTCTGAATATTTCTTATGTTGTTTTCTTGTTCCAGGGAGAGTAAGGATGTGTGTACTAGGAAGATCAGAGATGATAAAGGTTACATTTTCTTTCATTTAGACTTCATTGTTGTGTTGAATTCATTGACAAGTGAATTCTTGACACGCTTGGTGGACGAAACAGCTAGCAACCCAAACACTAAGAAACCTGGAGGTGTCCAGATGGAATGATACATTCTGCACACATTCACTGACAACCTGCATGTACCACAAAGAATAGAAGAGTTTAAATAATACATGGCTTAAGGAGAAGGAATGACTAAGATGGTGAGATCTGCCTCCAGTGGAAAGAGATTTGCTTTGCAAATGTCCTTAGAGATCAAGAGCATTGGAAAGAACTATATAAGACATTTAGAAAAAGGTGAAGAGGAGTTACCCTTAAAATTTAGTTCAAAAAAATCAGAGAAATCTGGATGTGGATTTTTTTTTCCCCAGACTTATCACTGCTACTCATTCACTCTTGTCAGCTGGTGAAACATCAAGCAGTAAGTAATATGATTTCACGCTATTCTAACATCAATGTGTGGTCATTTGCACCACCTGTCACACAAATATTATTGGTCAGAGAAAGCATTTCCTAAAAGCAATGTTGAAATGGCACTAAGAATCAGAAGAACAGCTCCCATAGTGAAAAATCAAAGAAATCAAAGACTACAGACAAAACAGAGGAAGGAAATGGAGGAATTGAACAAAACACTTCTGCTGAATTCTGAAAGACCCTCTGCATTCCTGCCATTCCTATTGAGTCAAAAAGATGAAATCCAGACTAAGGCTATAACAGACTGGTGTATTTTTAAGACAGAAATAATGCAGAGTACATGCATTATTATTACATGATACCATGATCCAGAGGAAAAGTATGCACTTCTTGTTGTTATATGCTTTGGACACCACCACATTTTTGGATACCTGTAACTACTGTTAAACCTGCGACCATTCACCATATTCGTACCTCTCAAGCCTTGGTGATTTTTTACATTGTATTTCCCTGCACTGTGAAGTTACTCAACCTAACTTAAAAAAAGCAGGTAGGTTAACCGTGCTAATGCAGAGCGCAGCTGGAGGGAATCATCAGGCCTTCTCAGCAAAGGTAAATTAGTGCACATTTGTGCAGCTGCAAGAGTTCTGTGCAGCTGCTGTTTGGCTGCTCCTGGTACCTGAATTAGATCATTTAAATTGTCTCAGTTACCAGGATGCTACAGTGCCATCTGAAGTATGGATATAGCCTACCTCTATAGCAATAGGGATATCTTAAATTCAGTGCAATAACCATGAAATCTCTGGAGCTCTCCAGCTGGAATAATCGTTCTGCCTTAGAAATTTCTTCTTTAATTTCAAATCTATAGCAAGGCAGTGTTCTCTAAAATCAACATTAGCAGATACTTCCCCAAAGCCACTGCTTTATTTAAAAGGCAGAATAAAAAGTAGTTTTCTGTGTTACCACCACATGTTAAGTATTTGTGTCTCTGGTTAAGTGTCAACCAATATAAAAGTAGTCACTTCTGTAGGTTTTTTCCCCTGCTGTTCTAGCTTATTCTAATTAAGCACGATGCTTGATTTTTAGATTTGGGAGATTATCTGTGGTATTAGGCCCCCATTTGCAAGGGTTTGCAAATCAAGAGACTAAGGGCTTTTTAATGTCTTTTTTTAGTTTTAAGTGGTATGTTAACTCTCATATTCCAGTGTAGATATTGTTACTGAAATCCCATAAACACCTCTGCTGAAAACAAATAGTTTCCATGAGGCCTAAAAGGATTTCTTTTTAGATGACACAAAATCAGATGGAGTTAGAGAGACATATTTTGCCTGTACAGGTTAGACTGTTCTTGCAATACAAAGAAATTCCAAAGAAATAAACATCGCTAAATGTCATCACATGTTACTGTCACATGGAATTCAATTTGAGAAGACTGCTTATTTGCCAGTGTAATTAGATTGCATTTCCTACAGTAGAAAGATGCTTAGCCTTAAGGATCTAGGGATGCAATTTCTCTGAATGACTGCCTTATGGTTAGAAATTGCCTCGGGAGAAAAAACAACAACTGTATTTTAGTGCTCAGTGGTGCAAGTAGAATATAGATATCCATCCCATGACTGTTTAATAGACTTTTGAAGAAAGCTTGTACTTGATCTTTTATGACCATTATAGGTATTTTGTCAATATGAAAGTTGTCAGAAAAACATGGATTACATTATCAATGTTAGTGAAGATAGTGTTTATTAATAACTTCCAGCTAATATAATTTTATATGAGTTTACAAACACTTTATTTTGTGTGCAATTACAGAGCAAGCGTGTACTTCTGTGTGTGAGAATGCACTTGTATGCATTACTAATTGTCTCAAATATTATATTGGTGTATTCTACAAAGAATACACAAATGAACAAACCATCCAGGCTAAACAGCCTGATGGTTAAAATGATGTACAACAGAAGAGGCCCTGAATTTTTCATCAAACACTTCCAATTGTGAGAAGTGTCATTTCTGGTAGCACAAAATATTCCAGGACATCTTGGAATGTTTCAATACTTGAATAATTTGAATATTCAGCATTTATAACTATTTAGATCAGTTAGTAGAAAAGGATTCATTACTAAACTCAGGGCAGCCCAATTTCTACTAAAAAAAAAAGTATTGGTGAGTGTAAACACCTTTGCTGAGAGGTCAATAGTTTTGCTGGATAGATTTGTCTGGGGAGTTCCTCGAGGTTTAGGCTTAGGGGCAGTCTCTTTCTACTAATGACAGTGGTGCAAATAGCAGGATCATGCTAATGAAATGCAGATGACGCAAATTTGAGAGGCAAAATCAGCACAGAAGAGGATTGGAATATTTTACAAGGAGATGAGGGCAGAGAGCTGCAAGCAGAAGGCGGATGGCAGAGCTGCAGGTCCACTAGGACAGCCCTTATGAACACGAAAACATCTAAGCCCTGTGAAGGAAAGAGACGCACATCCTTCTAAAGGAATGGGGGAACTAAATCTGTGCAAATACCCCCCTCCATTTGTCAGCTTTCTAGTGGAGCTTGCTCGCTTTATGAAAACAACTGTCCGATATTGATGCTTATGATGCCAGGGCACCATTCCTATGTTCCCATGTTTAGTAAGTGTTGTTTTTGATAACAAAGCTAGAAGTTGCACACAGACAATAACAAATATTTAAAAAGTTGCATTAAAACTCCCAGAAACTGCACACAGAAAATGTCATTACATAACAGTAAGTTTAAGATCTGGTCAGATTTTTGTCTCTGAAGGTATTTTTAATTTCTGATTAAATTCCACTGTTATACCAATACCAGTATTTAGAACCAAAATGCAAATGCATATTAGTCCCTGGAATATATTTAGAGTGGGGAAAAGTACTCCTATATCAATTTATCACAGCATTGCTCAGGCATGAATTAAACTTCTTCAAGAGATAAATAAAATCCAATATACTTGTGGTACTGAGGTTTAATAGTACAATAGGAAATGGTTTTCCTTAGGTAGAGGTCATGATTCAAAGCTATTTTAGAAACATCTTTTTGAGGTTGCAAGAGAGGAGAAACTTGTTTTAACATGCCTGGATTTAGGCTGATGGTAAAAAATCCAAAAATGGAATTTTTGAATTAAGAAAATAATCTCTTTTAAATGAAGTAATAACTGAAGTTTTAAATTAAACCATTACCATAAGAAAACACTCCCACACACAAAACTAAAAAAAAATCTGAGCTTTGTGGATAACTATTTGTGTCTTATTCAAGGTAGAAGTTGTGAATGCTTCTTCAGTTCTTGCAATAACTGTTTCACTTCTCTCCTGTGATTTGTCTGTCACTTGGCATGAGGCATGAATATTTCTCATGACCTCTGCATTTTTAATCAATGAGCAATGAGTGGATAAAGAATAAAGAGTCACCAAATGATGGAGGACCTTGTCAGTGACAATTTGAGAAACCCGAGGAAATTCCAGTGATTGCAGTGATATTTGTGATTATTATTTCATGTACATCCTTTGCTGTATTCATTTCTTCAATTATACCACTGATAAAATATTTGATGCATAACACTGAAGTACAAATAAATGTCTTCAAGATTATTTTTTTAAAGCTAAACAGTTATGAGCTAAAGATTCCAAAAATTTGAGAACTTCTAAGAAATTAATTTGAAAATTGAAAACCGACTAAAAATGTCTCAGTTTGAAAGAAGCTGCCCTGTATTCTTCGAGAGTGAGATAAAGAATAAAAAATTTATAGTATGCACTATACACTGCTGTGAGAAAGGAGTGTTACTCTAATTTACAACTTTGCTTAGATGTTTTTGTTCTTAAATACTTATATTATTTTATGTGACTTGATATAATAGATTGGTTCAATTTTAAGTTGGTTTAAGTTCAAAATGTTCCTTATTGGTAGCTGAAACCTGACAATTTAAGCTTATAGGCAACCATGAAACCACCATTACTTTAGGTGTAGGTGATATTATATATACTGAATACTTTGCATCTTTGCAGCTCTATGTTTCAAATATTTCAAAAGTGATTTAGCTGAAGTGATATTTCAGGTATGTATCTGAACATAACATTTTTACAACTAATTCTAAAACAATTCCATGTTGCTTCAGGATAGCAAGTAAAACTTTATTTTTAACAATATTTTAATGTATTTTAGTTACAGTAACCATAAATATCACTTGAACAGATACCTCCAAAATGTTGTGCATATGTACACAAAATAACTGGCCTCACTTTTTAAAAATTTTTTCCCTTGCTATTGGATTTTATACTGTTATCCAGTACTGCTTTGATCTTTAAAAAAATGGTTCAAACCATTATAAATTTTAATTACATTGTTTTCCAAAGTCTGAGTTGACTATTTTCAAAAAAAGTGAACTTATTATTTTAACTATGCAATATGTGCATTTTTAATGAGATACATTTGCTTTATATACTAAGCAAATAGTGACAATAGTGACAATAGTGAAAGAACCTTAAATAAACAAAGTGCCTGAGCAGAGCAAAGGGCCCTACTCACTTACATAGATATCTTTAAAATTATATATCCACTCAGTGCCAAGAGATTAAGATAATTGCTTCAAACAATATGAGCTTTTATAAAAGGCTTTTCTCCCCACTGTGACATGAAGCTTTGAAGAGGGTTTCCACAGAGATATGAAGTTTTCACTTATGAAAGGAGTTGCTCAGACTTCAAACATTTTTCACATTAATGGAAAGAAAAATAATCGCAGAAATGATAAGCTTTCTCCAAAGGCAAAATTCAAGACATCAGAAAAAAAATCAGGAGAAACAAAATGTTCACCTCATCAGACAACATGAATATCTCTATTATGAGGCTATCTTCAGTAGAAACACATCTTTTAGCAGAGCTTATTGTAGACTTTACAGCATTACAGATTTTCCTCCAGGTAACATACAAGATAATTTCCAAGCTCTGTATGGAAATCTCAAATATTTTTTGGGTCTTGAGTAGGATAGTTGCTGCCTACTGAAGCTGGCTTTACTTGGTAACTAAAGTAAGCTCTTCCAACTGTGGGAAATGTTATACAATTTTCCAGACAAAACTAAGCTGACAAGTTTAAACCTTCTCCAGCTTCCTTAGAAGCAATAGGTAGAAGAGACAAAGGTCAAAGTTTCCCTTGAGTTCCATCTCGTGTTCCTCACTGCTGGAAGTGTAAGGGCTGATTCCTGCCATGGTCCTTCTTCCCCTGAGCTGCTGCCCCTCTCCTCCAGTGAAGGCCTGTGAAGAAGAACAAAGAACCATCACTGCTAAAGGCCAACTAAAAAACTGCTTCCTGACATTCAAAAAACCTATTAATTATTGAACTATCTGGCCATTCTTCT
The DNA here is from genome assembly GCA_036785705.1 of Acanthornis magna. Taxonomy (NCBI): domain Eukaryota; kingdom Metazoa; phylum Chordata; class Aves; order Passeriformes; family Acanthizidae; genus Acanthornis; species Acanthornis magna. Next base: position 2,410,643 of record JAWUZG010000017.1, read on the forward strand.
CTATACCTGTCAGGGAGCAGTGAGGGTCAGCTGCTTCCTGAGGGATGGGAAGCCAAGAATTGACAGTGACCCAGCACAAGCAGTGCCCTCATGCAGCCTTTGTGTAAACTTCCTACAGAAACCTGTTCAAAGCATGCATCTGTATGTCCCTGGACAGAAAAATATGGAATGACTGTAAAGTGAAATAAAACCAGTGTTTCCTCAAAAGGGGTTTTTATTTGATGTGAAAATTCCAATATTTCAATATTTTTGCCCCAAATTAACTCAGAAATAGATTTGTGGTGGATTTTTTTTCTGTTTTGCATTATGTCAAAACAAACACACAACCCCACAAATAAACATAAACCTGAAAATGTTGATATAATTTTTAATTATTAAAGTCAAAGAAATATTTGAAGAAATAAAAAAATACACATTTTTTACTTTCCCTGTAGACCATTTGTTGCTGTTTCTAACAGCATGTTTTGGTTTTGACAAAGCTGATTTTATAATTGACACCGCCTTTGCTGAACAAATTTCAGTATGCCTTACTGGAGAATTTTGATTTGCAAGGAAGAGTATGTGAAGAACCACATGTTCTGATTCTGTTTGTGAACATCATATATTAAAAAAAAAAAGATCATCAAAACATTCTATAGAATGTAAACACTATGAAAAAAGGAAACAAAGGGAAAAGATGGAATGCGATACATGAGTATGAGAAGTGAGAAAGAAAAAATGATGTGAGAACTAGATTTATGGTTAAAGCCAGACCTTGTTCAGTTTGAAACTCAAGGGACTGACAGATTCAGCTAGCCATTGTGTTCCTGAAAACTGAAAACTAAAATAGTATAGCTCAAATACTCCTTTCTGAGAGAAATACAAGACTTTTATAACTCTGTCTGTGAAATATGTATTTCTTTCTATACTTATTTATGTACATAAACATAGACTCATGTATGGGTTTACGTGATATATACATATTGAATCTGATTCAATCATTATAAGAGATGTGAAGAGTGCTTTTGATGGATAAAGATGACAACTCAGGCAACCCACAGAAGCACATCTACTTTGAATATATTTTTAAAAAATCTCTGTGATAAGATAGTGGACTCAGGAAAGCCAAAGTCATTGTCTTGTTCTGGAGAAAGAATAGATAGATTCAAATGCTGTGATATACTAATTGCAAAAATAATGATATTTGTAGTACAGTGTAATGCAATTGTTTTATCCTTTCTGGATATTATTACCCTGCTGCTCGTCCCTCTTTTCTTCCTCCACCACACATTTGTCAGCCTGTGTGCCAAAGAAGATAAGCACAAGTGGGCTAAGAAGGATAAAAGCCAAGTCTGAAATGACTCTGTTGCTAGTAATCTGAAACAAAAGATCAAAGTTATGGGGAGCTGCCTGAAAAACTGAGGGATGAAAAGACTGCAGTTGAAGACCTGGGCTGTGTTTCAAGATATTCAGCTAATTTTGTCTTGTCATGTTATGCAGAATTTTAAAAAATATAATAATTATTTTTTAATATATATTATTCAATAATAATGAAAGACAGCACTACTGGTGTAAGCAGGAGGTGGAATCTAGGGCTGGAAATCAATCAGTAGAGGAGGCAGGGTGGAGAAGGACTTGGTGTTATCAAAAAGTCAAACTGTTTCACATGTTTTGGTTATGTTCATGAACATTTTATATTAGAAAAAACATCATCAAAGTACCTGCAGAAAGACCTGCAGTACAGGTTCGTGATGAAAAAAAAGTTAAATGGGATTTTATTGACTTGTTCTTGCAATATGTCAGTAATTTGACTTTTTCCATGAACAGTGAAAGGGAATGCATAGGAAGAGTAACATGACTATTGCTTTAGAAATAAAGAGTAATATTACACTGTACTGTTCCTAGAATAATATATGACAGTGTTTCCATGTGGTTCAATTAACTTGTGCTTGTTTTCAATAGATTATTTTCTACACCTGCATTTCAACATAAAAAAATTTTAGCTATTGATTTTGTTTTTTCTTTCATCCTTCGCAGTACATTGCCTTATGTGCAGTGAAAAGTGCTGACAGTTCTGAAAGAAAATCACCAATTGGCAGACATATAGGATTTCACAGATAGCTGGTTATTTTGTTTCAGTAATGGAATATTCACAAAGTTGGGCCAATAAATTAATGACAAATGGAGCTCAAAGACCCTCCAGGATATGCTTCTTTGCTTCACTGTACCTCTTAGAATATTTTTTTACTATTTTACCTCTTTGACGCATTGACTTATTCATCACAACATTTTAGTCAAATTGCTTTGTTTATATCCCAAACCTTTAAAAACACAAGTTGAAACACAAAACAAGATTGTCAAATGATTTCTCTTTTAAATCAGTATCTGCATTCTGAGAATCACTCAGTGAAAAATAATAGGGAGACAAGAATGGTCTTTGTATTAAACGTTCATAGAGTACTAGGATTTATTTCTTTTGAACATCTTTACAGGTAGTTCTAGATGTTTTCATAGGAGCTCAGCACATCCATTCATTAGATAATAATTTCTACTACCCTAAACCAGAAGAATATTACCAGTGAGCTCAATGATATTTAACATTGAGATAAAAGAATTTTTCATAAACCAGAAAGAAAAATTGTTTCTGAATGCCAAGTTATTAAAAATTACAATTATTAATAATATGCATATTCCTTAATTTAGAAGATATAGTACTAAATTACAAGCATTGAAAAATTAATCTTTGTATCTACAAGAAAGCAAATTAACAATAAAGCCTAAACTGTAATCACACAGGTGAATTACTACAATTAGAAACAAAAGTTCATGTATTTTCAAAGTAGCAGAACTGACTTAATGCCTGTATTTCCTTCTCACATAATGAAGACAATTGCACTTTTTTCAGAGTTATTGCCTGCAATTATTGCTTAATCCCAATTAAGTGTTTAATATCATTGCCTATATAGAAGGACTTGGTAAAATACTTTAATTTTCAGGAAAATTCTGCAATATATGTGTATGGATGTGCTAGAATAGCTAGTGCATACATATACATATATATATAGTGTAGCCAACATAGCTTTCAGAAGAGCTGTGTTAATATTCAGTGGCAATTGTCTTCAAGCACTGTGTTAATTCCTTGGTCTCCAAGTACGAAAAATCCCACCAAAAAGTATTGACACAGGTGTATTGAGAGCTGGCTGTTATCTTTTGTCTCCAAATGACGCAAATAAAGTGCATAATCTTTGCTAAAGGCTATTTGGCAAGCTATAGCCTTTTCCAAAATTTCCTGAAATAAGGTGCATTTTACTTGGCTGATCTACAGCACACCTTCCTTACTGATCGATCTCCTTGCAAGTTCATGGAAAACTTTAAGTAACTGAGCACATTTTGCAGCTGCATTGATCAATATCTGATCAATTCTCTGCCCTGGTGTTTCTGTAACAACAACCCCTAGAGTCTGGCTGGCACAGAAGTCCACAGGGCTCACTCTTCTTGCAGTATCTCAGTGGGAGATCACCCTTGGTAGAGCTGGAGATGTAAGGGAAAGCATGTTACGGAGTTTTGACCCTCAGATTGTGGCATTGGTTCCAAAGGATGAGATGAAGAACACACAGAGAAGAGAAGGTGCACCCAGCTCCCAAAGTGTTATCCAAAAAAACCGCCTTTCTTATCCATTGGAAGAAGCTTCCAAGTTCCCTAAGGAGGGATGAGTAACACTTCTCACTGCTAATCGGAGCCAGAGCTACCCTGGAGTGATTTGTGGGGCCTCTCAAAACAGTCAGGTCCCCTCACATTTGCATTTGCTTCATTTTAAGAAATGAAATAAGGAATGAGATGGCATCTGTTTGTTTGTTTATTTGTTTATTTGTTCATTTGTTTATTTGTTTATTTGTTTATTTGTTTATTTGTTTGTTTATTTGTTTACTTGTTTGGGAGGGTTGTTGGTTTTTTGTGTGGTTGGTTTTTGATTCATGGTGATTTTCTTTTGGTTTTGTGGGGGTTTTTGGTTGGTTGGTTGTTTTTTGTTTTGTTTGCTTGTTTGAGTTTTTTTGTGGGGTTTTTTGTTGTTTTTTTAAAATAAAATGGTGAAGGAAGAGCTAGGAATTCAGCTGCCACTCTAACATTAGGCAGAGCTGTGCTCAATATTGGTTTTTTTGGCTTATCATTCTAAACCCCCTAGTCAAGAAGCCATTTTAAAATTTGTATTCCAGTCCAAGGATCTGGCAAACAAAGTGCTGGCGGAGCAGCGCTAACTTGTAAGCCCCCATGTCTTTTATTGCATATTGTCTCCACTCTGTTGGAATCTTTTAGAGGCAATCCATTAACTGTAATGTATTAACATCACACCTTCCTGGTAAGACTTTTATGTGTTAATTCACAATAAGGTTATGGTGTATTGGTTTTCTAATTCTAAAGACAGATTAAATTCTTTGCCCTTAGTTAATTACTTTGGATTCCACTAAGGATTGACAACTTTCTTTTAATACAGATATTTTCTTGAAAACAAGACTTGGGTTTTTTGTATCTTTTGTGGTGTGGAACTGATCTGATGAAGGAAGATCAATCACTATAAACCCAGAATTATTGAACAATCCTTAATATACGCAAGAACAACATCTAGCTATAGATGATTTGAACACATGTTAAATGTCCATTCCTAATGCTTGGATTTTATAGTTTAAATACCAATAGTGGAAACTGTCCTCATTACCATGTTAGCATCCTCCTCCACAAAAACCCCCCAAATAGACAAACAAACAAAAAAAAGTAGTCCTGCAAAATATGCTTTAGTAGTAAAGCTTTATTCAGTTTCTTTCCCTTTACCACCACTATCTCTGTTGTAGAGGGAAGGCAGCAGATTGTCATTATGGGCAGAGAAGCTCTTTCAAATAGGAGGTCTTGCACACGATTGAAAATTCACAACTTCAACTGTCTCTTGAAACAGTGCAAAGTTGAAGTACAGTTAAAAAAGCAAAAAGAAACCTATTTTAAAATGAATGCCTTACTCCTAATACAAATAATATACTTTTGAAATACCATGCAACAACTCTCTGAAAAACTTCCTCCTTTGTTACCCATATAGAACATAAGTAACTGCTAATTTAGCATTTCTGACAGATAAAGCACAGGTTTTACACAAAAAAACTGTGTTGGAGTTTATGCACAAAAGGCCAGAATGGAGATTTGGAATATGGGGAAGTTCTTCAAGATTTCAGCCAACACTTTATATCAAGCCAGATCAAGAGTAAGAGCAAGAATCCTTGATAAAGAATATCATAGTTTTGCAAGTGTAAGCAGTTTTATTTGGGATCAAATACTCATTGACATAGATGTATCTAATAAAAAATAAGGTGCTTCCTTAAACAGGATAACCAACTTGTAAAGCGTTTGTGGACCTAACCAGGACTATTTGAGGGATGGGGTGGGGGGGAGGACAAGAAACAAAAAGCCCTCACAGAACCACAACAAAAAAACAAGCAACAGTGAGACAAAGAGTTCTGCAGACACCAAGGCCAGAGAAAAAGGAGCAAGAGCATGTGCTCCAGGCTCTGGAGCAGAGATTCTCATGCAGCCCCAGGAGAAGGCGATGGTGAAGCAGGTTGACCATCTGCAGCCCATGTCAGAGTAGGTGCACTTTCTGTGAAAGTAATTGCAGCCCATAAGGAAGCCATGCTGAACTTGGATTATCCTAAAGGACAGCAGCACATGGAAAAGATCCAGCCTGGAGCAGAAAAAAAGTCTGAGGAGGAAGCATCATAGAGGAGCTGTTATGGACTAACCACAACTCTCATTCCCTATTTTCCTGTGCCACTCAGGGGGAACAGGTAGAGAAGTAAGAAGACAGAAGTGAAGGAGAGAAAGTGAGCCTGGGTAGAAGGAGGGAGAGGTAAAGGAGGCTGAGGTTTGTTTTGATTTCTTTGGTTTTTGGTTTTTTTGGTCAATTTTTAGCTCTGTTATTTTTGAAGTACATAACTGTGTAAAGGTAATTTTCAAACCCATTTGATGAGCATCATTGTTAAAGGAAGCAGTGTCAGCACTGTTTTTCTGTTCTTACAAAATTCAGTGTGCTCACACCATTCTATGGTTATATAGGAGGCTAATGTGTTTTTCATTCTGCATTTGCCAGATCAATGATTAGGTTAAAAAGAGTGGGATGCTGTGGCTCTGCACATCGTGCAAAGTTTTTCCACAGAACAATCCATATTCAGCTGATTTGCTGACATCACAAGTTAGAAAGTATGTTGATTTTCAGATGGTAGACAACGTAGCTCATTGAAAATCATGCTCAGTATCAGCAGTTAGGGGTCCGACTTTGCTAGAACCCAAAATTAAACAATATTTTAAGTGTAGGCAGGTCCCTTTCAGCCCGTTCTAACTGCTGTTAATTTATATGCATGCATCTCAAACACAAAACCAGGACCAATTTGCAAAGTTATAATTAAATCCTTTGGTAAACTCATGTCATCTTCTTCCCTAACTTCTATCTATGAAACCATGCTCTAGAAAACAAAACCCAATGCTGCCTTGAAGCTGGGGGATAACTGTCAGAAAAAGATTGCAGCCCAAATACGGGGAAATGGACTTTCCATTGAAAATTTTGTTTTCTGATTTCAGGAACCCAGGCCATACAGGGCTGATACAACTTCAGAACTTGATCTATTTCTATTGTTTTTATGTTTTCCCACAAAAGAGAGAAATGTTACTCATCTTTTCAGACTGTCTTGCTTTTAAATAGTCAAGAAGCTTAAAATTTCCTTGGTTTATAGGACTATGATTCTGAGATCATTTGTGTCGCTCCTTAAACTCTTGTAAAGGAGTACATTTAGTAACAAAGCTTCTCTTAAATGTATTTGGACAACTGCTGTTGATTTTAATGCTTGTATCAGCAGGTCACATTTGGCTCATGGTCAAGGTTATTTTTTACTGTAATTTTTATTCTTGCACTGTCCTTTTTAAGGGCAGGCCACAGAAAGCTGACTTTAATCCAAAGTAAATATATACTTTTAATATTCATCTGTTCTTATTGAGCCAACTAATTATAACATTTTGAAAATGCTCACAGTAAAATTTATTGCTTTCTTGTTATTAAGCTTAGAATCATTCATGTTCCAGCTTCTGTATAACTGAGAAACAACAATTTTAAAATTTTTGTTTGGTCCTTCTCTCACATTTCTGTGATAATGATTCTGCATCATTCCTAAACTCTGCTTCTTCCCACAGTTGAAGAACAAATTCATTTTTTGAAAGCATTGTTGTCAGAGAGTACCTTATTGCACATAACTATAGAAACAGTAAATTTCTCCTCAAATAGGCACACTGCAATTCAAACAAATATAATAAAAGTGTTGAAAGTCAAAAGCAAATAATGAAAATAAAGTGGAACCTAAAAAATATATGCAAATATGTTCAGACTGTATTTTTCACTGATACACTCTAAGACATGTACTAAGATGATATAAATGACGTAAGTTGTAATAATAATAATAATAATACTGAAAGTATTAGAAATATTGGGTTGATTTTTATAAGGCATACTAAAATCCTAATTAAATAAGGACAATCTGACATTTTAAATAACCCTTCCAAAGCTTACCCTTTATTTTTAATTTGCTTTTGCAGAAAATCACACCCTTCCTCCACAAACCCAAAGCAAACCTAAAAGTGTAATTTTTCATTTTCTGTTATTATTCTGTGCATTGCATGAGTTACTCATCCAATAAATTCAATTTAAAAATAAAGCACTGATGTTTAAGGAAGTGTCATGAAAAATACTTATGTGTTTTGAATTTTGAAAATAAACAACTCCTGGTACTTTTGTTAAAACACAATCTGCAACTCTTAAAAAATGTGAAGTAGTTTACAGAAAAAAAAATTTTTCTTTTGTCAGAAATGGGGGAGAAAATGTTTGCTTTTGTATTCAGCCACTGCAACTAATTTCAGCCATCTGTCTAGTTGCTGTCTTAGAATTTGTGATCACTTAATGTCAACATAATTATCATCCCCTGAAATCTGACCTTTCTTCATGATACTGTAGCTGTATCATACACTTTTTAAAGCTTTTTTAATCTAAAGAGAGACTTATCATTCCTGGTCATAAACCATGTATCTAGAGTTTTGACCATCTTCAATATTTCATAATATTGTGTAAAAAATATTAAAAATATAAACTTAACATGTTGAAATAGAAGCAAATGAACAGATTTATGGCTAGTAAATCTTGGAAGCCTTTTTAGTTATTAATTCTTTCAAAGCCAGTAATATACTTTAGAGAACACATATTAAAGAAGCTAAAGGTACAACTACATTGAATAATTCTTGGTGCATTACAGATACTGTCTGGTTCAAATTTAAAAATATTTGTATTATTTTAAAGTGTCATTCTCCAAGGCAGGTAAATGGGAGGGGGCATAAGACAAAGAAGATAGAAGTGTTTTTATTTGCAATATGGATTAAAATGAGTTAATTGTAAATCTCGTCAATTGACTGTGCTTATTTCATTGCTTATTTAAATATAATTTTTTTCAACAAGGATTGTGTGAGATTTCATCCCATGTAACCATAAAATATGCCATCAAGCATGATAGGGGCCTGTTCCCTTTACATCTGGGTGTTAATACTCAGAAGGGCATAGCTTCTGGTTTGGGTGTTTATTCCTAAATATAAGTACAAAGGGATGACTAAACTTCACTACTCCTTTGTCCAGAAAAAGATTATTTTCTTGATGTGGGAAAAAAAGTGAACAATTTAAAGGTGGTTCAGTTTGACAAAGAAAATAGGAGCTATCTGCTATATTTGTAAAATGAGAGAGTGCCTGCTCAAGTTGTTCATTAGAAGAGAGAAAAAATGGGAGGAAAAGTAGATCTTGTTTTCATTCAGCTCTTAAGAAGATCTCCCTAGCAAGCAATGAGTATTGCATGGTCAACCTTGACAAGCCTGCTTAAGTGCAATCCTTTCCACAATTCCTCTGCAAAGACAGCCACATTTGCACTTCTGCATCTTTCATTCCAGTTTTTCAAAAGCAATTTTCAGTCAGTGTCAGTGAATTAAACCTTTCTTCAATGTTGTGAGACATTGAAAGTTCTGTATCTCTGTTTTATGACTTGAGGTATAAAAGTTTAAAGCCTTAATCCATAAAAAACTTTCACTGTCTGGTGTAACAGTTAAATGGAATTGGGAAGTACAAATCCAAAATGCAGGTCCTCAATTCTTCCTTCATCTGCACTCTAATGCTGGTGATGCCAAAACTGTATTAAGATGTCAAATTAATTTCCTGGGGAGAAGGAAGATATTACAGTTAAATTAATGAGCATTAAGATGCTTTAATACTTAACTGGAATAAAAATGCTAAGCAATTGGAGCAGCGATTGGAAGACAGGTTTCTTTCTTCTCAGATGAGTACATAATGAAACATACATAGTGAAAGAGGATAATTTTCTTTTTCTCTTTTTTTTTTTTTTTTTGTCCAGTGAACTTGCAGTTCTCCTTTGCAAAGTATTCATCTTCAAAAATAGAAATAAACAGAGATTTTCTACTGCTATGCGATCAAATCTTTCTCCAGGAAAATAGGAGATTTTCAGGTTCCAAATTCCAACATCTGGAGTAGACTGTTCTGAGTAATGGATTTACATCTCTTCCTAACATGTAATTTAAAGATGGAATATGAAGACAGGGGATGCTAAAAAAGGAAAGCAAAAGGGAAAGAAGAAAGGAATATCAGATGGAAAGAGGATGGGGCAGGGAAAGGAAAGACTTGACAGTGGTCCCTAATACCATATGCTAATAAACTGAGAAATTTATTCCATTTAAATGGTTATACTGCTTCTTATTCTTCAAATGGATTGGTTATACCTGTAAAGTATTGCTTTGCACAGCACTGTAAATCCCACTATAATATGTGTAAAAATGAAAATATTAGTGTCCAGACCAATGGTTTTGGATACATTTTTTCATATTTCTAAAATACTACTAAATAATACTACTACTATAAATAATACTACCAAATAATAATATTATGGGGTATTATAGAGGGCAAAATGGCCATTATTCCTTCATCAAAATTCTGGAAAGGAAATTCTTTATTTCACAAATGAAAAGAAGATTCTCATTTTTTATTGGCTGTTCTCTGGCCATCTTCCAAGAATTTACATTTTTTCCCATGAAACTGATGACTCAGCCTGTTTTCAATGCTTCTGATTCTGTTAATAACATCCAGACTGGAATTTACAAAGGAATCACAAGTCATGAATTAAGAAAAATGTTGCACAACTTAGCTCCTTCTGCTTCCACTGAACAAATGAAAACTCTTTCTCAGAATAGCTTTAAAAAAATGAAGAGTAGTGTTTATGAGTTTCAAGAGAAGAAATAAACATATGAAGTACAATTTCTTTCATATATAGTTTAACACATTAAACATTTAAACAAATTTTCCATTTGGTTTTGCAAAGTCAGCATCACTACTAAAGTTAATAAGATAGTGAATGTATTTTCTGTGGTATTTGCATTTTTTCTTTCCTTATTCTATTCCAGGTTGTATTCATTTTAATGATTTCATTGCTGATTTTCCTCTATACTATAAACTTATTTTTAAGGTTGGTTTTATTTTGTCCAGTGAAAGTGAAGATTCCTATACTGTATTTGTAGAGAGTTATTGGCAGTTTAAAGGAATTACTCCCACACTAGCTTATAGTTCTTGGGTGAATAATATCTTGCACTCTTTGCTTTGCATGTTCACTATCATCTTGCGCATCAAGTTTTTAAGAAGAGGAGATATTACTACTTTTAAGAACATGCGATTTAAACTGGTCATTATTGGTTTAAATAACATACTTCATGTATTAACTGGAAGTAATAAAGCAAATCCATGTGCAATTCAAGACTAACCTTCATGTATAGACTTGCACTAGCTCTGCACCTTCATTTCTTACTTATTATTTGCATGTTTTTTCCCCTTTGTTGTCATCATGTTTGTTTCCTTGCTTCTCTCACTCTAGCTTTGGGTCACTCTTGCCACTTCTTTTTTCAGAATATCCTTTCCAGTTGTCAACAAATTCTTCAAATAAATTTTGTCTTTTAGAGAACTGGCTGTTTCATATCACTAAAAAAAAGGGTAGGTATCAACAGGAGCAAATGTTTCAGTTCATCTAGTTCTATTGTTTCTAAGAAACACTGAACTGTGGATTTTGTAACGTTAAACTCAATTGAACTAAGTACTTTCAAAACTTTCCAGTACTTTGAGTACAGCCTTTGGTCTGAATTGAGCTACAGTTTCGTTGTAAGAAGTTTGAGTACAGATTCCCTTCTACAACTTGGCCAGCATTGCCAATGTGTCCCTCATATCAGATGGCACAGCAAATTCCAGTTATGCGAGCTCTATTACATGTTTGTTTTGTATCATGTCGTGAAATAACTCCATGTGTTTGGGATGTATTGGATTCACTCTTTGTGTGCAGCAGTGTTCTCTGTGTGTGCTATGCTCATTTCCCAGGACTGTATTTGAGCCCAGGCAAACAGAAATTCAGTAGATCACTGTTAAAAGAGGCAGGCCTGTGCTGGTTTTTGCACATATCATACTTCTTTCTCTCTTCCCCCATGCCACCACCCACCAGCATGAGAGATTCACAGTAATTTTGAAGGAGGTAGTAAAATTATTAGTTTAGGCTTTGTCTGAAAATCACAGCAATCACTTCGTCATTCACCAGCGTCTCTTCCTCCCTGGAGTGGACTTGTGCAAGACAGATACACGAACAATTCTGCTATAGTAAATATTCAAACCAAAGCTATTCTTTCAACAGCTCCTTAAAGTTTAATTTTACTCTTCTGTGTTTTGCCTGAAATTCCTCTTGGCAGGAAAAAAAAAAAGTAAAAAGTAAAAAGTTTAAAAAGTAAAAAAAGTTTAAAAAGTTTTAAAAAAAAGTAAAAAAAAAGTCAGTCTCCAATTATTTAGGTGCTCTGTGATGATCTTCCTTCTGAGAAATTTTGGATATGGAGAGGAGATTCTATCCTCTGCACTATGATTCTGCGTTTAGACTCCAGAGAGCCAGAACTGATAATAAATAATTTTGGGGTTGTGTCTTCTCAATGGTTAAGCAAATGTGCCCAATTGGCATTTTAACCAACAATGCCATGAATTAGGCCCTTGAAAAGGGGGAACACAGGGACCCCAAATAATTTGTCTGTAATCTCACAGCAGTTAGGAAAAAATCCATGGTTGAGTAGAACTGGTATTTTGGCTTACAGGTCTCTGGCACTATTGCATCTCAGCCTCGAGGAGAAGTCTATTTATTCAGATTCCATGTCGTCAAGTCAAGTCTCAAAACAAATTCTGAGTGTTGGAGTGTTGCAGTGGCCAATGGAAGTCAGGTTAACAAGATATTTAATTTGAATTAGATGGCAACACGTGTAATTACAGAAACACCCAAATTCATGATTGATATTTGAAGTAATAAAAAATCTGCATAATACATTGAATGGTCAGTCAGTATAAACACCTTCAAAACTCACCAGTTTATGGAAGACCACCTAAGGGAAATTTTGCTGAAGATTATTTCCATTCTGAAATTTAGCCTTTAGTTCCTCGCCATGTAACCTACATGTTTTTCAGAAAACTGTGCCTTTTCTGGAAAAATAGAAAATTGCTTATAGTGGCTTTTAACCAGCTATTACAGGAATGCTTTCTCTAAGTAATTAACTCATAGATGAGACTACAATCTAATCATCAAGGTGATGAGTTCAAGACACTGACTTAGTGACTTGTACAAATTTAGATCAGGCTTTTGCCCTTCAATATAGAAATAATTCTATTACCTGCTATTTGCAAAAGCACAGGGATGTATTTTGTAAGGATGTAAGATGCACGCTACAGGTTCTATCAAAGCCTCAAATAAGCATCCCTCTGCCAAAGCCCCAGGAAAAAAATACAAGTCAATGCAAGTATGTAGTGATTGATACTCTCTATATAAATTCACAATAACCACTGAGCTGAATCCCAAGTCCTCCTTGGTGACAGAAGCAGGATATTCCATGGTGTACATAAAAGGCCATAGATCCTCTTCTGTGAAACCATCAAACCCCTCTAGTACTGGAAAAGTTTTGTGGCAAGGAGTTCTGCAAGTCCTCTCTGCATGGTGTATGGGCATGTTTTCTTTAATTCCTTTTCTACTTGCTAGTTTATTTGATGCCCTTTTGCTCTTGAACTAGGAAAAGTGGTGGAAAATATTTTCTTTCCCCTTCTCTTCATCAGTATTTTTTTTTTTCTTTTTAAATCTGAGAAGCAGCCAATCGGAGCATGAAATTAAGCAAGACATTAAAACTGAAACTCTTCAGACTTCAGTAACACTTTTAGTTTCTTGCAGCTTATATCAGACTTGGATAATTTTGTTTGGACTTACATAATTTTCAGTCTCATGTAATGTAAGAATTTAATACAGTTTAGGTAAATTTTCAAGCCCAAATTAAGAACTGAAAATATTGTTTTAAAGTGGAAGTTTTACAATGGGCTGCAATATTTCTAGCACACAGCAAAAATATTGAGGAAGCAGTTTACTTTTATTCTATAAATATATTTAACAAATTTTCTAATACTCCACTAGAAGTTTGGCATTTGAGTCAAATGGACATGACTAGAAAACATTTAGACAAAAACGTGAAAGTAATAGAAGACCGACATGAGTTGATTTGAATGAAGAAAATTCAAGCCACCCTTTACTACCGAACCTTTGAACCAGGGCTTTTCTAATTATGGTTTGGGAAAAATATATTTAGGCAGATGGTATCATTACCTGAAGGTGTAAATCTTCATAAAACTACTAATGAAGCCTGACATTTTCCTACAAGGTTAGGACAATGTTATATTGCTGTTTGTCCACTTCTGTGAAGGAAAATACATTTAAGAAGAATTTGCTGAACACTAGAAACCACTTAATTGAGATTACCCAGAGAATGACTCATCATTGTGATTATCAATCTCTTCAGGTCTGCAGTCATGTAGCAACTGCAGCAACTTTCTTCTAGACCAATGAATCTTTAAAAACTTTGAAGCTACAATTTGGTTGATTTTTTTCTCTCTGTCAGTCCTTGAACTGTTTTGTAGCTTTGCAAGAGTTTACTCAGAGCACTTGTGTGCATGATGTTTTGGAAGTATTTAGGAAATAGCACACCAAGAGGCTTATTTTGCAGGAACTCTAAAGATAATGAGAAAACTTGCTTGGTCTTTGGTAGGAGAGATGACATTTTGACCGGTGCATATGGGGCATTTGCCACACAGGGCTGATGTTACATCTTGACTTCCACTGGCAATTAAGCTAATTTTGTAGCAAAAGTCTCATTGAAGGCCAGATGGTGACTTTATTATGTTTCTAGGTAATGAGAGGCGACAGTAGGTAAGGTGAGAGGACAAGATCCCTTTCTCTCATTCTAATATCCCGTGCCTTCTTTTGATTCCAGTCAGAAAACACAGATCACACCTGACCATGATTACAGCTTTGATTTTATCTTTAGTTGTGAACTATACTGTACAGGTTCACTAAAATTTACATTTTATTTTTTACTGTGTTTTCTGTATAATTTTCTGGACCTTCAATGAAACCTTTATTGAACCAATACATTCCAAAGCTGCCACTCTCTGTAACTTTCTGTGCCCTTTCTATTTCTTATGGTAGCATTTCTTTATATTAACCAGTAAAATGCAATATTTTGATAGAGCAACACTGGCTGTGGAATTTTTTTTTTGAGTTTACATTTTGTAATTTGTTGCCAATCAATGTGCAATAAAAGAGATCAATTAAAAAATACTACAACAGATAGTGATACATCAACATCAGATTGATGTATCAACAACAGATTGAAATATGTTTTGTACATTTTCGGTTATTTAAATTGTCAGTTGCTAACTGTTTTACAAGGTGCATCAATCTTGTCTTGGAAGAAATTTATTTCTTTATATCAGTAGGTTTTCAAAATATCCTTATATATCTTGAAAACTAAAAATATTTAAACTAGAATCTGAACTACTGATATGAATCTGTCATACTGGATGCAAATTACCATTCTATGTATTGTTACAGTGAGCCTATTTCTGTCTTATTCAAGCCTCTGTCTCATTAGCCTCAGGCTAATATTAAAACCAAGGTCTAAGTCGATTTGAACCATGCAAAAAATAATATTTCTCTCCCTTTATTGCCTCTCTTTCTAATTTATTCAATTTTTATAACCTCTAAAATATTAAATTGTTTTTTTCTATTTTTTCCTTTGTGGAAATTATTAGTCTTATAATCACTTTAAGTTCTGGATTTTTTTGTTTATCGACCTGGAAAACACTCATTGAGTAGTTGCCCAGCTTTTTTTGGTGGGAGTTTTCCTATCTTCTAGCAGATCTAATATCTACCATGAAAAATGGATCTGGCCACAGAATTTGTACATGCCATGGTATGGTCTCCAATTTATGACCACCGCTCATTTAATTTCTCTTTAGATGTAATCCATCTTCCCATTTGTAACTCACTCAACATGTTCCTCTAATTTTATCTGTTTTACATTATTTGTTGTTATAAATGCCCATTTCTTCTTCTGTTATCAGCATGTAATTGGGTTCATATTCTCTGCTGGCACTTGCTAGAAAATGTTTTGGTATACTGAGTCCATAATCTTTTATTTTAAATTGTTCTAAGAGTCAAAATAATATTCTCAGTAGTACCGTGGCAAGGATGCGCCACCGTCTTTGCACTGCCCCTGTGTGGTTGGCCCTGTCTTGAAACTTTCTTCTTGGTCCTGTTCTGGAGTCTGTCTTTCAAGTGTTGAGGTTTTCATAGAGAGCTGCTCTACAAAATTAGATCAGTGAATGGGACAGTGCTTTTTTCCCCCAAGAATATCTTGAACAGCTTGATTCACTTTTTCCTTCACTGCCAGCCAGTGTCCAGGATGGCAGGGGACATCATTCTGTCTGTATCATTACTCCTGACTTCACCACCTGAATATAGAATCATAGAATGGTTTGGGTTGGAAAGGACCTTAAAACTCATCTAGTTTCCAATTCCCTGCCATGAGTAAGGATACTTTTCACTAGGTCAGGTTTCTCAGAGATCCATCCAGCCTGACGATGAATACTTCCAGGGGTGGGGCTATTTCCAGGGGCAGCCAGAACTTCTCTAAGCAAACTGTTTCAGTGCCTCAACATCTGCATAGTAAAAAATTTCTTCCTAATTTTAAATCTAAATCTACTCTTTCACAGTCTGAAGCCATTGCCCCTTGTCTTGTCACTACTTGCTTTTGTAAATGTTCTTGTCTGCTTCCTTCAGGTACTGGAAGCCCTCAATTAGGTCACCCTGAAACCTTCTCTTCTCCAGGCTGAACAATCCTGGAGGCTGAAATCCAATTTCAACCTTTCCTTCTAGAAGAGGTGATCCATTCCTCTAATTATCTTGGTGGCCCTTCTTTGGACTCACTACAACAGGCTGATGTCTTTCCTGTGCTGGGTATTCCAGAGCTGCCTGAAACACTCCAGGTCTTTTAGAACATTGGGGTGACTGGTCTTGTATGCTGCCAAGTTTCATAGGAAACTTGGTTACTCATGACTTATATTCCATATATTGATATCACAGCTTTGAATAATTTCAATTTCTATGATTCTGGTTCCCAGGCTCACACTGGAAAATCTTAAGCTTTTCATTAGCTTTACCTCATAAAATATCAAGTATACAACTATCTTCAGCACCTCTTGCTGTATGTACAACCCTCTTTCTGTATGGCTACTGTATACAACAAAATGTATGCATGACATCTTGTGATTTTCTCAAATGGGGGTTGTTGATGTGGTATTCTTTCCCACATGTAAGTGACAATATTGTATAATGATGGTTTGATGTGCTCTTATGACTTTTTTCTCTCAGGAAGTTAATGTGTTCTTTTTTCAGCACAGGCCATAGACACACAGACACGTAATATAACAAAACATAAAAACAAGATCATCTCAAATGATCTTTGTTTTCCTCTAATAATTTATTGTGATAGAAGGCTTTTAAAATTGTCTTAATTTTAGCAATGAATAATGAATGGTGTAATTATATAGAAATGGCATTTAATTATGCTTTTTTTCTTTGCACAATATGATATATTAGCTACAGCTATTGAGGTCCATTAAACTGCAATAGACAATAGCATTCACAGTGTGTCTTGGTCATGCCAGAAACCTTTTGTACCATTCTGTACTGTTTGACATTACTTTATTATGTTTGAGTGACTGCAATGAAATATGAACTCTATTGTCGCTAAAATTAAAAATTAAAAACTAATTAATATTTGAAATAAATCTTACTTCACAATCCCAGCATTGTTCCTGAATGATAGCACGTTATACTCTTTCAGTACAACTTTCTAGTTTATTGAACTACGAGGAATAATTATTTATTAAAGGAAAAGAATACAGAGTGTTAAACACATTTAGTTAATTCTATACAAACACATAAACCACCCATTATCCCAAATTAACACAATCCTTGAAAAGTGTATAAGATTGAAAACAGTTAAAGAAATCTGAAAATATGAGTATGTAAATGAAGGACTGACCATTCAGAGTGACTGGTAACAAATCTGGAAAATGAAAAGGATGTTTCGTAGAGGGAGAAACCATATGGATGAGGGATTGGTAGGATGGTCACATCCAGGAGGTGGTGGTCAACGTCTCAATGTCCAGATGAAGAACAGTGTGGAGGGATATCCCTCATGGGTTTATATTGGGGCCAATACTGTTGAATGTCTTCATCAATGTCATGAACAGAGAGACTGAATGACCCCCCAGCAAGTTTGCAGGTGACACCAAGTGAGTGGTGGTGTTGACACGCCTGAGAAAGGCGATGCCATCCTGAGGGCAAGTTCAAGTAGTCCCATGTGAGCCTCATGAAGTTAAACAAAGCCAAGTGTAAGTGCTGCAGTTGGGTCAGTGCAACCCCTGGTATCAACGCAGGCTGGAGGATGAAGGGATGGAGGGCAGCCCTGCTGAGAAGGATTTGGGAGTGCTGGTAGGTGAGAGTCTGGACATGAGTTGGCAATGTGCACTTACAGCCCAGAAGGGCTGCATCAAAAGAAGTGTGGCAGGAGGACAACAGAGGTTATTTTGCCCCTGCACTCTATTCTCATGGAGCTCCACCTGGGGTATTGTGTGCAGGTCTGCGGCCCTCAATGTATTGGAAAGACTCCAGAGAAGGGCCATAAAAATAATGGCAGTAATGAAACACGTCTCTTGTGAAGAGAGGTTGAGAGAGTTGAGGTTGTTCAGCCTGGAGAAGAAAAGGCTCCAGCGTGACCTTATTGAGGTGTTAAAATACTTAAAGGGGTCTTATATGAAAGATGAGGACAAACTTTTTAGTAATGTCTGTTGCAATAGGAAAAACCATATTGTTTTCAAACTGAAGGAGGGTAGATTAGATCAGATTAGATCAGATTAGATTAGATTAGATTTAAAGAAGATGTTTTTTACAATGAGGGTGGTGAAACACTTGAACAATTTGCCCAGAGGTGGTGGAAGCCACATCTCTGGAAATATTCAAGGTCAGGCTGGAGGCAGCCCTGAGGCAACATTATCTAGTTGAAGATGCTGCTGGTCATGGCAGGGAAGATTGGACTAGTTGACCTTTAAAGATCCCCTCCAACCTGAGCTATTAGATGATTCTGTTTCTATCCTTTGAAGTAAAAGAATGAGAAGAGAGACTTCTTGTATTGGTAAATAAGAATTCATTCACTCATATCAGTGAACGGGCTGAAGGATTGACAAAAAACCCCAACATTCCAGTGAACTAAGGGTCTGAAATATCATAAATGGCAAAACTTTAGAAAGTCAATGCTAATAAAGTGCTATGAGTAATACTCTTCACTGTGTGACTGAGAGAATCTGATTTGATTTCTGCATTTGTTCTTCCTTATCAGGCCACCAGGATTCCAGCCAACATCCCCTCTCGCTAAAACAAGCCTATGTCTTTGGATGCTGTCCAGACTTTGCTGAAAGCATAGTGACTGCTTTAATTTTTCCATACAGTTGTTGCCCCTTCAGTGTTTAACCTATACTTGGTAAAATACATCTGAATACCATGAGTTGCTTAGGTAATCAAACTATTCCCTTTCGGTTACTTGTGGGAAAAGACGCTGGAAAGAGAGGTGTAATTCCAGGGGATGAATACTCAATCAAATTCACTCCAGGAAATCACACCTGAACTTTAATGAGAGCAGGAAAAGTCAAGTCTCCTTAATGAACATTAAGATACCAAGTTGTGAGGTTGCTATCAGAACACTGTGATCTGTGGCTGAGCTAGTTTGCCAAGCTTTCTTGTGAGTTCAAATTAGCTAATTAACCACTACAACACAAATCAGATCATACTTCCCTTAGCATCTTATCTCACTGCTTTTTTGAGAACCCAGCGCTGTGATCCCAGCCCAGACAAACATCCTTTGTACTTAGCTTCATCCTGTGCAGTGGATGTCAGATGAGGAACAATTATTTATGCAAGTAGAATACAGAAAGGTTTAAACATCTCAATTGAGAAGCAGCTGCTCAAACTGAGCTGAAAAAGCATAGAAATGTTTAAATGTGACTATTTAAATATGTAAAACACCCTCACACAGAGGTAGACGAGCCAGTTTAGAGAAAATCTTTGCAAGTTCTTGGAGCCTTACCGAGTAGCTTAACCTCCTTAAGGTTGAGCCATCTCTTAAAAGTGAAACAAACCAGAGGCTATCAATATGCAGGGGTTTGAAGTATTTCAGCTATACTATTACAGTCTTCATTTACATGTACCAGACCCTTTCAATATGTTGCAATAAGTAAGAATTACCAAACTGAACTCTAACTTGATTAGAATATCAGTCAAGTTTTAATCTAATTTCTATTTGAAATGTGTAATTACCTTGGAATCTAATCTTCAGATTAAGTAATGGCAGACTGGAGTCTTTCATTTGTCACTTGATTTTTTGTCAATGCATACTGCAGCAGTGCTAGGGTTAGAACAGACTATTTAGTAGGAAATGACATTTATGCTGATATGAAGCAGTAGTTTAGACTTGTTGCCTCTAGCACTGCATGTAAATGTGTGGAGAACCTCTGTTCTCCAATGTAGTGCTGAGGATATGTAGGTTGAACAAGGATAAGAATTGCCTCAATTTCCAAAAATTCTGAATCAGAATTAATTTTTTCTGTGTCTTCAATATGTTCTCCTCGAGAAATAATGGTTCGAATGAGTATAATAGCTGTATTCGGTGGTTAATTTTAAGAAAAAAAAAACCCCACCACTGTCTAAAAAGCCTAGGAGAATCTCTCATCTGATTATCTTTTCATTTGAAGAGTAACAAACCAAAGTCACTTGTACAAATATTTGGCAGTGATATCGGGTAAGATCATTAGGAGCTTTAGAATCCCAATGAATTCTGGAGGATTGGCAAACTGCCAATGTGACTTTCTGAACTCACAAGCCTAATGCAGGTTATGTAAGACAAGATACAGACAGAATACTAGATAATTCCAACTATTCGACACAATTTACTCATACAGTATTCAACAATACTGTATAAGAGTCAGCTTGTATCTGCGATCCATTTAGTATGCTGCATGTGCTTCAGTGCCAAACCACAACCTTCAAGTAATGACAGATATGATGCAATCTGGGATGCAGCAGCTGCTTATGAGTATTAATACTGCATAGGAAAAGCAATTGTTTTTCTGGGCCTGTCAGGCTGGCTTTGATTAGAGAAACACAACAGAAATATTCAATTAAACAGTTCTTTCAGAAAAATGGCCTGTGCATCTTATTCTTTCAGTATTTCCAGTGTGTAACTGGACCTGTATAATTTCCTGTCTGACTTGCCAACTCCTGTTGAGTTTTAGCTTTTGTCTTGCTTTCTTTAAATATTTTTCATTTGCAGGCTTTTTAACAAGCTGAATTAATGTGTCATCGCAATCACTGCTGAGTGAATAACACAGCCACACCACAAGGACCACAGCAGAAGGTAAGGAAACTGAACTAGTAGCTATTGCAGGGATCTACATCATTTTAGTTAAATTAATCTTGTCTATATAGTGTGTAGGTGTCTTTCAATTTTGTGTATTTTTATAAGCAGCAAATGAAATGCCTTGTTATATTTAAGATGCAGCAGTGATGACATATAAATCTCCTCTTCTCTCATCAAACTTTCACTGTGTGCCTGGATTGCATTTCCTATAAAATGGGAAGTTCTTTTCTAAGGCTCTGAGACATGACTGACCTTAGGAGTCCAGACTCCTAGTCCAGACACTGTAGCTGCTTTCAGGCACATTAAATAGTCTTTTGTCAGCCCCTGCTCACCAGCTCACTTGGGAAAATATTTGAAAGCAGAAGTCCAGGGCAACCATATTTCAGCAATTTCTGTTTCTGGGGCTTGTGAGTCTAAGAGGAACCTGTCATTTTTTCAGATTTTTTTTTAACATTTTACTCGCAGCTAAGTGTCTTTTTTATAGGAAGGTTTCAGATCAGAGGCAAAGCAAAACTCAAAAATTTTCTCTGTTATATTTACCAGATTTTTTGTGAAATGTTAACTAGAGACAACAAAAAGGGGCTGACATTTGGGCTGTGTGATCCCTCACTGTAGTTTGTCTGTCCTTTGAAAATGTCCTTATTAGGGGAAACTCTTTGCAAGTGGGCAAAGA
This sequence comes from Acanthornis magna, assembly GCA_036785705.1. NCBI lineage: Eukaryota > Metazoa > Chordata > Aves > Passeriformes > Acanthizidae > Acanthornis > Acanthornis magna. The sequence goes on from JAWUZG010000017.1 coordinate 2,432,286, forward strand.
ACATGGGTCTTCTTCCTTTACCTTGGGGTATACGTAGCTCCAGGTTAGAACTCCATTTATTTACAGGCTGGCACTGAGCTGACTTGCTCAACTTTGAAACCAAAGACATAAGTTTGTAGGAGGGCATGCTTTCAACAAATAATTGACTGATTTCCTTCCCACCTGGAATGAGTAACTAGATCGTGCTAGTGTTAGAGGAATGAGCAGAAGTGTGAGAGTGCATCACTGCCTATTTGCAATGGGTAGCAACAGTACTTCTTAAACTACTTAATTTCTTTTGTCAGTCTCTCAGCTTTGTTTTTTCCTTGGTATTTACCTTCTCATAGCTGTGAGAATATTGCAATAATCTCTGGGGAGAATTATGATTTTTCCAAGATAATAGACAGCAGCTGTTAAAGTGGAAATATCTCCCATTTCTGGCATTCAAAAAAAATCCTCGGTCAGTTAGAATGGGTATTCCTTCCTGAGTCTGAATTTTCTATAACATGTGTATATAACTAGTTTATTTGGGAATTTATTTGGGAAATAAAACCATTATCAAAATCACATGAATTGTGGAAACATTTAGATATGTTTTGTTCAGCTTTGCTAGCTTTGTTGAGCGTGACAGGGTGGAGGATGTTAATTTTAGCAGAGATCAGCTGATGTACATTGTTATTCCTGGAGAAATTTGGTCATGTGCCCAAGTCCTTTCAAAGTATAAAGCATGATAAGTGACGGTAGAAAAGCTTTCATTCTTTGTGATTTTGCAGCAGTATGTCTACTTTTTTGCTTCACTGTAGCATGAATCTTCCTAATATTTTTCTGATTCTTTCACTTTCTAGTCTTCCCAGACAGAAATAAAATTAAAAATCAACAAAGTATTTGCATGTAGTCTATAACTCCCCCCTCATATTCAACTTATAAGGAATACAATCTTGTTCAAAGTACTGCAATATATATATGTAGCATTGTGTATATGGGATGGGCAGAACTAACTGAAGTTTCTCATTTTTGCTTCTCTTTTAATTTAAAAATGCCAACTAGAACTCTGGTTCTTCAGCATCAATTGTTCATATCCTTTTCCAGGCAATATGGTATAAAATTTAATAACATTTCATTTTTCAGTTACCAAAAGGCACAGTTACCTGTAGCAGGAGAAAGTAGTAACTTAGAGTGAATCCTTTAGACAGGAGTATATCCTAAAGGGACATAAAAATCGGAGACTTGATGCCTTACTGTAAAAATTTGCCAAGCCTTTTCTCTGAAAACTTTAATACAAAGTCCAAATTCCTTTATTTAACATAAAATAAAAAAAAAGAAAGAAAAGTAACAACAAAGAAGAAAGCTGTCCTTCCTTAAACCTTTTAAACACAGCTGTCTGTCATGAGATTCATTTGCTGCTAAAATTGGAATCACTTTGTGCCTGAACAGGTACCCAGGATGCTCTTTCTCTCAAATGGTCTCTGTAGAGTCCTTAACTGTAGATCAATGTTTCTGAATTTTTATAAAGGCTTTAAAGGGAGTACTGAAAGGAAATGCTCTGTTCCTAGATATAGTAATAGGTAGTTATATTTGGAGAGATTTTACAAAATAGTTTCCTTACTGGTTTACCTGAAGGACCTGATGGGCGTAAATTGATATGCTTCATTCTTTCCAGCCTGTTCATACTTCTAGACACAGATAAAATCCTCAAGGTCATTGTAAATATGAAAAGAACTTCAAGTGCTAGAAAGGCTGCTGGAGAAAGCAAGCTGAGCAGATACAGCACACCAAAAAATGAAGGGATTCCTAGTAATGAATGAAAAGTGTTATCGAATCAGAATGATTCTTATTTTTTTTATTTAATGTCATGTATTATGTGCGTTCTTGCACTCTATTACAGGTGAGATTTTTATTTAAAGTGTCCTAATTTTTCCTAATTTTTCTTCAAGTCTGATTATTTCAAGCAAACAACCTGAACAAAGTGAATGGGATAAAACAGTTATTTTAGATTTTTTAAGAATTCCAGAAGTGTTTGTGCTCCTAATTCCTAGTTCATTCACAGTCTTATTAAGATGACTGTCAAGATTTATTTTCTCTTCCAGTCCCAAGGAAGAAACTCTCATTCTTGTAATTTTCTTTGATACCCTTTGAACACTAGCATTCCAAAATAATAGTCTAGTAGCACCTTGCATCTCTAGTTATTGATTCATTGAACTGATTTCTTAAAAATATTCATGTGGGAAATACAAAGGGTGTACACTGCTAACCTTTGAAACCACACATCTGCCTTCAGGTTTATGTTAACAACAGAAATCACTGAGGAAGTTGTACAGAACTGAAAATGAAAACCTATGTTAACGCAGATTTTAAAAAGTATTTTGGTTCTTGAATATGCAAAAGTTATCTCAAAGATTCATGCTCACTGACAGCACTGTGTAAACTTTGTCTCTGTATGCCTGATTATTTCTACTCAATTTCAGAAATAAACATATATGCAATCATTGTTACAACGTCCTGTCTATAATTTACAGTAATTGGGATTTTGGGGGAGCATTGGTTTTGCGTTTTGGTGGGGATTTTGTGGTTTCTGGGTTGTATTGTGCTGGTTTTGTGGGTTTTATTTATCTAACTGAGTACAGATACAAGCACCTTTATATTTACAGTGTGCTGAACTAGGAGTCCATATCCAGAGCTTTCTGAATTTCAATGTCTTCTACCTTTACAGTTCTGGGTGTGGATGTAACTGCTTGTGCTGATTTCTATGGTACTGAAATTTGTGAACTAGTAGAAATATTTAACTTATTTTTCTCTTGAATTTTCTTTCCGTCTCTCACATGGCAAATTGAGATTACAGAAAACTAAAACCTTGTGCCTATTTTTGATAGAGTTTTGCACAGTTTAAACTTTTAAATGAGGAGTTCTCAGAATCCAGACCAGAAACCTACATCAAATTGGAATATAATATAATGTATAATGAAATACTACATTACAAACAGGAAGAAATGGGCTAAAGTTATTTCTAATGTTATGAGCATGTAGTCTGCTTTGTGGTGTGATACTCGCTACCAATCTCCAGTGAGTTCCTTAGGATAAAAAAAGGTGGCTTACTACCTCACAAGATTCAGGATTAACAGAGCAATACCTTAATAAAGGAACAATGCACCGTGCTTGTTGCTAAGGGAGCAAAAGAAAAGCTAATGTGTCATGCTGTATTGTCACAGCTGAAATCTTCATAAAGGATTGCATTTGATAATTAGAGAAATTATCTCTGAGATATGATCAGAGAAGTACAAAGTATTTAACTTGTGCTTTGAACACAAGCAGAAATTAGCCAGTTGGTGTTTGTTCATGCAGGAAGCTCAGTGCTGACAGTTTTGTTCTATATGACAAATACAACTGCAGATATGACCTTGATTTCCATAGTTCAACTGAAGAACTTTTGAGCAAATTAAACTGCAATTAAAGGAGAACAAAACAAAGAAGTGTGGATCACTGGTCTCTGTCAAGTTATAGCAATTGATCTAAATAACCACTACCACTGTTTCATTTCCACTGATTCAGAAAGATTTCTGGAACTGCAACACACAGGTATGCACACAGAAGAAGGTGGCTCTTAGCTACTTGTCAGATTGTTTAGCCAGTGGTTATCAAGGGATTTGATCAAATATAATGAAGAGAGAAATCTCATTAGTTACATCAGACAAACAGATACACACATAGGGATGACTAAAATGGAAAGGGTTTTGTCAGAGATTTTAGGGAGAAAACCCCTCCCAACTAAATTTATTTATTATTTAAAAGTGTCACTAATAAAATCCTGATGGTTATGTCCAATACAGTAACAGGCTCCTAAAATTCTTGTTTGGTTGGACTCAAACAAGAAACTTATCAAGATTTTTCATCTTAAAGACCTTTAGGAAGCCAAAAGGTGTATTCTGTATATAACATTTCCAGTTATTCCACTGCACCCCTGTATGCCTAAGGCTATTTTCCTTCTGTCATCCAGCAGTTTAATAAGCCATTGACCATTTTATTACAGTCTTCATCCAGAAAAAAATTCCTGGCTGCTAACATGCTAGCATGTTTCCAAAGTGGCACAGAAATGTCTCAGAAACAAGTAATAAAGGCCTCACCATGTTTGAGACATTTGCTTGCAAAAGTGATATCTGCTGGGAAAACTTGATCTATTAAGAATGAGACATTCATTCATTTCAATGCAGAAATCAAGTCAGTTTTCAGTTAAATACATTTTAAATTAAACTGATTTTTTTTTCAGTTTTGAGTTTCACTTAGACCTTGGCAGTCCCACTATGTCTCAATCCTTGCATATCACTACTTGATAAATCTAAAATATTTTTATAGCCTCAGTAATTTACTGTGGCTATTGGTTGATAAAACCATGCAGAATGTCCTAGATCACTTTCTCTCTCAAGAGAAACAATTTCAGGATCTCTAAATATCTTTTCTACTCTTATATAGTCTATGTAAACATCTTTTTGATGTTTTTGATAGTTCATGTAGCTGTGCAATCATGAATATTGTATTTCAAATTATGGAATATATATACTTAATTTAAGCTGGTTTTTGTATTTCACTGCATGCAAATGAATCCAATATAATAAGAGTTAGACTAACTGCACTACGTATTCAGGTTTTTCATAGCTTTTAAAGACCTTTACAAAAGCAGTTTTAAAATAAAAATCCTCCTTGCCCTTCTCAGTGAGTGATTCTGCCGCTTTGTAGGGCAGCAGTCAAAGATGGGTTGGCAATGAAAACTTCCAACATGTGAAGGAAACTTTAAGTACCATTATGCAGATCATCATTTGGGAGCCACTCATATCTGAACAGATGGTGAAATCTATTCAAATGAGTATGTAAACATATTTTCAAAGATCACAGCACCCTAAATAAGAGTGCTAGAATTTATTTATCTTGAACAGTTTTTTTATGTCTTAAAATAAGACAGAGATACGATTACTGAGACAAAGATTTGTCACTGATAAATGCCATTTTAGATGCCAAAGTCCAAAATTTAGTTCTTTAAAATCTTCCCATGGCTGCAGATGTTCCAGAATTACTAAAGTACCAACTTTTAATGCCAAAAAAGATCCTTACAAGCTAGTATTTCTGAAATGTGTCATATTTCTATCTGACAAAATATGACCATAGCTTGATGCTACCACATTTAATCTCATTAAGGGCTTTTCAGGTTCAAGCTAATGATCATAGAGAGAGATGAAAACCTTATGGCTTTGATGAAATCTACTATACATGTAATGAAATATTGCATTTAGGATATTAATCTATACAGAATGAATGAAAACTCTTCTTCCTGTTTTCATTGAGTTTGAATGGTGTGCTGGTTTTGCTTGGCCTGGTTTTAGGTAGCAGGGGGGCCACAGAGATGGCCTCTGTGAGAAGCTGCTGGAAGCTTCCACCATGTCCAGAAGAGTCAATCGCTGATGGCTCTCAATGTGGACAAGCCTGGGCCAATCAGAGATGTTGGTTATGCCTCTGTGATTACATATGTAAGAAGAAAGCAAAACAAATGAAGACACTGTTTTTTTTCTAACCAGAGAGGAAGAGGAGATGAGAATATGTGAGGGAAGCAACACGGAGGCATCAAGGTCAGTGGAGAAGGAGGGGCAGGAGGTGCTCCAGGTGCCAGAGCCAAGATTCCCCTGCAGGCCATGGTGAGCACCATGGTGGAGCAGCTGTGCCCCTGCAGCCCATGGGGTCCATGGGGATGCAGAGATCCACCCACAGCTGTGGGGAGGTGCCCACGCCGGAGCAGGTGGATGCCTGGAGGAGGCTGTGGTCCTGTGGGAGACCTCACTCACTCAGTGGAGAAAGAGGGCCCTGCTTCCAGGCTGGAGCAGCCTGGCCTTGGAGGACTGAACCCCCTGGACTAGCGCCCCTACACCGTGGCAGTTTTGGGAGGACTGTCTGCCCGTGGGAGGGACTCACACTGCAGAAGTTTTGGGATGACTGCTGCTCGTAAGATTGGACCCACACTGGAGAAGTTCACAGAGGGCTGTCTCCCGTGGGAGGGACCCCATGGTGCAGCAGGGGAAGGACTCCTCTCCCCGAGCAATGGAAGAAGATCTTGGTGGTGAATGGACCGAACCCCCCATGCTGTGTTCCCTGTGCTGCCGGTGGGAAGGAGGAAGGGGTTGGGGGTAAAAAACAGTTTTCATTAAGGCCTTATTTTCCTTATTATCCTCCTCTGACACTCTTAGTAATAAATTCACTTTGTAACTCTAAGTTGAACCTGTTTTGCCTTTGGAATGTTTTCTCCTGGTCCTTATCTCAACCCATGACCCTTTCATTTAATTTTTTTCCTCTTCTCTGCCCAGCTGTGGCAGGGGAGAGCCAGTGAGTGGCTGTTGTGGGTGCAGGGTCAAACCACGACAAATGGCCCTTAAGTATTTTAAAGAATGGGATCATTGCACATATTTATCTAACTATATAATGAAAAAAGCATGAATCTTGTTATTTTCACTCAGACCTATTGTTACTCCTGAATAGCAAAGCAAGGATAATCATAGCAGGCAACTATCTTGTTACTTGCTCTTGTTGAAATAGAACTTTTTGTTTTAGCTAGTATGTACCAAGAGGTTTGAATCAGAAGCAATGCCATTTTTGCTGCAAATACAATATTTAAAGCCTCAAAAAATAAATATTTTTTCTAACAAATGAGGAGTCCATTCTGCTTCCCTTTCTTCAATGACTAATACCCAGATCCTACCAGAGTGCCTCTGAGAAGAAAGCAAGGACCAGCTTTTATATGTATTTTGCAAAATGCATTATTTTGAATCATGCACAATCCTTATGTGTGACACTAACACTCGGAACAGACAATTTAGTCATTGTGAAAGTCTTTTGAAGTGTAAATGACTAACATCTCTTTTCATCTTCTCCATGATTTCACTTTCATCTGAAACATGTAGTTAACAGGAGCAAAGAGTATCCTTAAAGCCATCTTGTCATATTCTTTTCAGCTCTCACTGAAACAAGAGTTCCCATTTCAGTTCAGAACACCTTTATCTATTCCAAGTGGTTTATTTCTTACTACTTTACAGTTGCAAGTACAGCAATTTAGAAGAAGTTGGCCTAGTGTTTGCATATGGAGAGACAGTGTTAGAGGAAGAAAATCACTTGCAGTTAAGTAATAATCCTCTTGGCAGTTGTCTGTATCTACCTGTGTCTAAAAGCTGTTTCCCTGTGCAAAAGGAAATCAGACTTTCTGATGTGAATGGCAAACTTTATTTCTGTGCATATTTATGAACACACACATGCATACTCATATAAATAGATAGTAAACAGAAATCTTAGATTGAAGGAATACTTACAAATTTATCATCGACTACAAAAGATGATTTTTTTGTATGGCAAGTTAAACAATTTACCATTAAAATATATTGTATAATAATTGATTGGAAAGGTAAGTAGAAAAAAAAAATGTTTTCCCTATTATTCCAGTATAATCAAGGTTTTAATCAAGCTATGCATATTTATAATTTCATTTTTCATAATATATGTCTACTGCCATCCTTTCTGTAGACAGAGGAGCTACCAGCAATCTGCTGTGTAACTCAATAGTAATTGTCTGAGGTTAAGAAATCTCGAGTTCAAATTATCAAGGAAAGATTGCAAAGGCTGAATAATTTTAGTATTCTAGAAAAGAACCTGAGCAACCTGAGGGAAGAAGTCAAGAAGAACCCATTAATTGTTAATATCTTAGCAATCTTAAAAAAGATAATGGCCATATTTAAAAGCATAGTTTTCTACTCATATTTTTATATTTATTTTTCCTTATTGTAAATGTTCCAGCTTTCTTTTGCATCTGATTGGAAAAAAAGGCAAATCTCTCATATCCCATATACCTGCTGTAGCTCTAGCAAAGTGTTAATGCAGCTCATCTAGGAACAGAAAAATATAAAAGAAGAAAAAATATGTATTACAAAAAGAACACTTTACTGCCTGATATTTTGGAGAACTTATACTGTGTGTCATGTGATTATGCTATCAAAAAATCTTTCATTGGCATGTGTGACCATCTAACAAAAAAACTATCAAAGTATTATTGTGAAAAAAATAAATATAAAGAAATACTCTTTTTGTAAATACAAACCAGAGATATTTAAATTTCAGTTTGATTTACCTGTAAGACTCAAGGTAGTGAAATGCCACTGTAATTTTACGCTCCTTGCCAAAGACCCAAAGAGAAATAAGATCAGCAACTGAACCACTGCATTCCAAAATATGTCTTTGCTAGATTTATATTTTATTGGTTTGATAAACTCCTTTCCTGAAATCAGATTATGAAAAGAAGCGGTGAGATCTTTGCAGCCAAAGGCTACCCCTTCACACTGAAATAAGCCTAATAATCTAGACCACAGAAGATGCAGATTCCTTGAGACAAACTCCTCACTTACTGTCAGTAAGAACTGAGCCACAACATTAGTCATGGAAAGAGGAGTATTTTTAGATGGCAAAACTACCATACAGTAGCTCATGAAAAGTAAATGTTAAAAGGAGTTCTGTTGTGTTTCACCTCACCTTGTACAATATAATGAAATAATTTTTGCAATTACTGCAATGCACCTGGAAATAGGATACTGAATTCTTACTGACTGAAAATCTGCTAAAACAAAACACATTGAAATTGTAGTGAACCTAAGCAATAAATCCAATGTATATTTGGGTAATTGAACTTTGAATGTTCATGGCAGATGATTTGTCTGGATATTAGAAACCTGCGTCATATAGCACTGATACAATTTTTCTCATTCCTCTTCGCAATCAAGAAATTCCTGTCTGCCTACAATTTAAGGAATTGATTTGTCTGGCTTGTCTATTTAAGCATGCTCTCTGGAAAACCTTAACTTAAGGTTTATTCTTTCTATAATATTTGACGGCTTACAAGGCATTTTTCGGGTGGCTAATTTACATGCATTTGTTGGGAAGATCCTTGTTCTCCTTTTCTAAAACCTTACAGGGATAATTTGGATATCCCTAACTGGGAGATAGTAAGGTCATAAATATATTTGGAATTTTGAAGAAAAGGTTGCTATGCCTAAAATCTGTAAGATGCAAAAATTAGAATAAGGTAAAGAAATGGGGTTTTTTTAGTGCATTTTTGTGGGGTTTTTTTGTTCACGTAAGCACTTCATTCACATCTTTTAACCTGTGATGTCAAGACCTGTTGGTTATTTCAGAAATCCACTTTGTCACTGAAAAATTACTGGACATTGTCTTGGACATAATCCCCATTCACTCTTCTTCTGCCATGGAACAGAGAAAGTAAGATGGCTCAGTAACATATATTAGAGCCTTAACATGGATACCTGCACAAACTTGTATTTTTCTGAAACTAGAAAAACTACCATAAAATGTTAAACGACTTCATGGATGTGTTTCTTTAGTCAGATAATCATCTACATCCGCCTTGAATTAATACTGATTTTTCCTTGAGAGTTTAATTAGCCAGCTGGTAAACACAGAATGGTCTCCTTAGTTATTAGCTTAAATATACAGAGATTCTTCCAAAGAGTGTGTGATTCCTCACAGATCCGTGAAAATGGTGGAGCTGTTTTGGAAGATGAGAGAGAAGATAACTCTTAATACCTCCACCTGTTATTTCTCAAAGTGTTTCAAAATAGAACAGCATGCATGGGTAATAATTAATATATGAGTGAATATGGTGCATGGAGTAATGCAATGTGCATGTGTTGATATTGCCTGGTAGCTTGAGCTCTGGCAGGAAACTTTGAGTTCAAATTTGCTGTGCTATTGTTTGCACATTTAAGACACTTTCCTAGTCATAAGCACATATGATCACAAATGTTCCAGAAAATATTTTGAGAATATGAGTAGAAGTAGATTATGTAGCTGTTTCTTGGATCCTAACAAATTTCATTTATGTACTTTTACAATTTAGTGTACTAATTATCTAAAATGGAAATGAATGGAAGTATAACACCCTGCTGACAGTAAATATGATCAGACTTGTTTCTCTCTGGACCATTAAACAATATGACAAAGAACTCTTGCTTTAATACATTTGAAAGAAAAAAAGGTCTGGCTGTAACTTTTAGAGGTCTTCTGAAAGTGTTTTGATAAAAATAGATCAGAGTGGAGACAGACAACAATGTGCTCAGAAAGAAGTAACTGTGACCTCATCTTATGTCAGAACATTTTTGTTGTATTGCATTGTTTCCCTGTGTTGGTGAAAACATTATCACAGGCTGATTGCTCAAGGTCATGACCTGCAGATATAAGACATTTTGAGTGAGATTTTTTCAGTGGAGACAAAAAACTGTTTTGAATCGTATCATCCAAGTGAATACCCTAAACTTTACACTTAAAAGCATGCAGATAAAGTGGACAAAGTTTTCTATTTTATTTTGAATCAAAAAAATAAAATTATAATAAGAATCAGATTATTATCTTCTGCTGTTCTATTTACAGATCTTGTAGCTTAAGGCAAGGATCTATATCAGCTTTACAGAGGATTACAGCAGTCACTTGGTAGTTCATAAGACACCAGAAACTCGAGTGGTGGCTTATTTTCAGCTTGCAACAAGAAAAGGGCCAAGGACCTGCTATTAATATCACTTTATCATTCATGTCACAATTACTAGGCTGCCTTTATCAACATTCTAAGTGGCATTTACCCATGAACTGGTACTTGAACAGCTTTTATAGTGAATCTCTCAGAAATAAATCACTATTAAAGCTTTCATATCCCCCGACACGTGACTATATCATTAGGAATGTCTGTTTTCCTGCATGACCTTTTTCTACATATTCAGAACTCTTATTATTCTTGACACCACTGGCATTTGACACCATGTAAAAAACTCCAAAATGACTGTATGCAGGTGTAAATGCTAAATGAAATCTTGTCTGACTTTTCGTTACCTTCTGGAAGAGCTAATTCTCTTTTTGCTATGACTATCCTCTGGAAATAGTAGAATATCCGTTCAAGGGTATTTTGCAGAGAAAGACATTTTCTGCACAGAGTATTTTTACATTATGGAAAACCCTTCTGATTTTGAAATACTAATGTAATGTTCATTTATTTGACAATGTAAGACCCCCCTGTGACCACATGAACACTAGTCAAAACCCTAAATATATCTTATCATCTCATTTTTTCAAGCTATTAAAGATTGCAGAGATAAATTGCCACATATTGCTTGCCCCAAGGACAGTCAGCTGTAGGTGTCAAAGCAGAGAAGACTAATTAGTCACCTTTCACTACTTCAGGATCAGAAGAACAGGTTTTTGTAGCGTAAAGTCATCATCTACACTTTCTTATGGTCAGAATGTCCCTCTCCATTTTCCCCACCTCGTACCATTTTTAAGGGAACCCATGAGGAAAAGACTGTGATACTGAAACCTTACTGTAGGCAAAGTGCTTTGGGCATCAACAAATCTTTGTGTAATACATTATTTTCTTCATCAAGTCAATTGATCTTGGTTGTATTTTGGTAAGTGTGTATTCTGCTATTTGCATCTGTTTATTCTCATGTGTATAGATAGACATGTATTTTGTATCTTTTTAATATGTGTCAGGATTCTGCAACTTTAAAGCTTAAACTCATCTTGTACTTCTATGTATTTAATGTGCATGTGTGGTAAATGAATGTCCATCCTCATTCAAACTTTCGTCTTATGATGTCTTTGAAACGGCTTAATGCTGCATTAATGCAGAAGATAATTTCTTCATTGTTTCCAAGGCAGTGAGTTGGCTGTTCATTAAGAGCTGTTTGGAATTTCACCCAGTGTAATCCAGTCAAAATTATTTTCTATAAAGTATCCCATCATATTTTGCACCATTCATTATTTATCTAACCGCAACTAGTGTTCAAGTAAAAAACTTCACAATTTAATAAATTTTTTAAAATCTCACTGTACTCCTGTAATTGATGATACACAACTACCATGCAGAGGCATAAATTCTTTTAAAAATAGGTTTATTTTACCTGTGAAAGTAAGAGGAATCTTCAAGCTCAGCCATTCAAATCAGATTGTCCACATCCATATTATACTTTGAGAAGGGCGTATGGGATGGGTATGCTCAATTTTCAAGAGAGGAGGGGCTTCCTTTTGTGCTGTAACAGGATGAAAGCAAAGTTGTGACAGATGCTCCAGAAAGACTTCAGCTTTCTGTGGAATATGTCCAAACCTTATTAATGTAGTTCTTAAAAACGTCAGTTTCATCATGGAACAAACACTCCCTTTCATCTATGACATCTACAGGGCACATAATAGAATAAACTTATGAGCTGGTATCCTCATAATGATTTTATTTTTATGTTCTCTCTTCATTTAGTCAGTCATAAAATATTAGAACATTTGCTCCTATCTGAACTGCAGTTTCCAAACATAAAGTTGTTTAAAAGAAGAATCCAGTAAGTTTGTAATTGAACACGGGGGAGAATATGAACATCAGTTATAGGTCCATGTTAACTCAAGAAAATAAAGGAAATTCTGACTGTGATTAAGGATGAGAGATTGACTTTAAAACCAAGAATTTAAACTGCTTTTTTTTTTTTTCCTGATGTATAGCTAAGAGTATTGGATTTTATGTTGTAATTATAGCGAGATTTTGGGAATATCATTCATTCAGTGCACTCAAAACACATGTAAATGCATAGTACACTGAGGACTAAGGAATAGCAAAACTTATGAAAGATTTGCATTTCTTTCCTTTTGCACATTGAGTCATACAAAGCAAGTGAATTTCATTCTTTCTCATTTAAATATTGTTATTTAATGTGGCATTATGACCAAAAAAGACAAAAAATAAGCAACCTCTAGTTTATTTAAGATTATGAAAGAGAGAAAAGATTTGACTCAAGGCACAGCTTTTATTATAGCCAAGCTGCTAACTTTTCTATAAAGTTCCGTGAAATGAGTGTTGATCTGTCGGATTTTTTGGGTTTTGTTTGGTTGGCTAAGGTTTCTTTGCTCTTCACAGCCGTACATAGCACACCTGGGTTGTTGAATTAACAGTTCAATCTCTATATTGATTAAACTTAAACTGATATTTTGCCTCTGGGAATGTAAATGAAACAGGTCAAATAACAGAGTGTCTATTTCAAGCACTAAAGCTGTGGATCCCACTACAGACATTTATTCAAATTGTAGAATAAGCACAGGCTGTGGGATGGTACTGGTGTACCGACAGTTAGTCTGGAAACCAGGATTTCCAGAAACTGTAGATACTCAGTGTTAAAACACCGACTCCAGAAATCCCAGAAAGGGTGTTTGGCCAAGGGAAAACCTTCCTGCTCACCCAGGAGTGGGAAGAACCTGAAAACTCCAGACTCTTAAGCTCATTCAAGGAAGACTAAGAGCCCTTGAGACTTCCGAGCATCTCAGGGAGCCTTGAATATTGCAAGAGCTCTGTGGTCACCAAGGTAGGAGATTGCTTGTCAACACTCACTTGGAGCTTAAGAATCTGAATATCTTCAAGTCCTTGCGACCTGCTTGAGAGAACACAGGGAAAAAAATCTTTCAGTTCTTGTGTATGAGTTAGTTTGACTAACAGACAGAGAAATAGCCATCTTTGAAAGAGCCAGGATCACCCAGTGGAAGTCCAGTACATACCAGTGCTTGGCCAGTGATATGTGATGTGACCAGATCCAGGTAAGAATTTTTTTGTCCCTCACAATCATCAGAACACATTCTTAAATTAAAAAAAAAAAAAGAAATAGGAGTCACACTGTAGATTTCCCAATTCACCCACTTCATGTCTGTGGGCCTTCCATCTTCTGTCAGTAGTCTCTCTCCAAACCTATAGAAGGTACTCCATTTCTCTCACACAGTTCCTGTGTCCTGTGTCGTACATTTTTTAAAAAGATTTTTTGAAATGGGATTAACAGGACTGCAGGCACTGTGCAAGAATGTGCATTCTAATCAAGTTTCTATTTGTTATTTTTCTATTCCTGAACATAGTTAACACCTTAACATGGTTAACACCTTAACATGGTTAAAGTTTTGCCTTTTTGACTGAGGAAAACTCTATATGATATTTTCAAAGAGCTGCCTGCAAAAATTCAAGAGCTGTTTCATTCATCATAATAAAGCAGAATCTTTTATTATGTATATGTCACTGGGTGACTTAAAAAAAATTAATTACCTTATATAATTTCATTTGAGTTAATTTGCTGCTTATCTTCCATTTTTTTTGATGCTTCATTCAAATATTAAAAGGTCCTTTTGTAATACTTCACATTCAGCTTTGCCCCTTCTGCCTGATTTTGTATTCTTAGAGAGCTATATCACATCATTACTCCTATAATTTTCAGATTGATTTGTGAACATATTTGACAACAGAGACAAACCAAAAAGGTCCCTCTGAGATGTCTCTGTAGTTGTGAAAACTGACCATTGACTCCCATGTTTACCTTCTTACCATGGTCAAATCTTCCCTTGTATTTCTGACATCTTGGTTTATTTAGGAACTTTTGTTCAGAATATACTGAAAAGCCAAGAATATTAATCAAATTGTCTTTATTTTCTTACAAGTTTATTGCTGTCTTGAAGCAATTAAATTATTGATGTCTGACACATCTTGTGGATATGTCAGACATGGCTTTTCTCTATAAAAGCCATGTTTATTCTTTGTAACACCAGTATTTATCCTCAGGTCACCTCTTGTTTCTACCATTTTGTCCACTGTGGATCTCAGGTTGATCTATAGTTATCCAGATCATTATCCAGCTGTCTTTCACAAGCTGGAATTGCTACTGTCACCATTTATTCTCCTAACACCAGCTCCAGTTTAAGCAGTACTTTGAACTCACCTGTAAAGAATAGTTCCAGAGAGGGAAAATCCTCACCTCCTTTGTAAGGAAAACCAATAAATAGAATTGATCTTCTTCTTTTTCTAATAAAACTTTAGTGTTCTCACATATTCTATTTATTGTCTGTATCTGCCTTATATATCTGATTTGTCAGGTTTTCATTAAACTATGAAGCAATGGAAACTAAATGAATATATTCCCTTTTCCTCTACATCATGCATTTCTGATTTTGAAAGTAGTATGAAATCCAATATTAATCCTATTAAAATTTTCATCTTGTAACTTAGAATGTGAATGTGACTTGTAGTGGATTATTTTGGGAAATGCAGCATTTCATTAAATGAAATGAGTGATATGATGATTTCACTCAGACCTACTGTGGAAATTAAACCTGTTCAATAGGATTTTAAAATTGAAATAATTTATTTTGCAAGGGTAAAGACAACTTGGTAATGAATTTAGGTCCACTTTTTAAAGTGCATTTGAAAGACCAGTTAAGAGCAGTGTACATTTTGTATCAGATATAATGCAAAAGAAAGATGAGCATTTTATAACTCTCAGAGTATTCTTTAATTAACTTTTAAATCAACTCAGAAATAGTATCAACTGTAATATCTCGCCCCACAAGCACTGTAACTTAGCTAAAACTAAAATGCCTTTCATAGACCACTGAGAAATCCCATACAGAGTATGGGATCCCATTAAAGTATCCCATATAGAAGCTTGCAGAGCAATAGTTCTGTAAACTGTTCCTCTGCAGGTAATTTAGAAGGAGGAACTCTGAGTGTTAAACCTGTAGTTTATGTTTTGGGATATCTTTCTTTTCGTACTCTTCTTTTGTGGTCTCAGAGCTAAATATTAGACTAATCATAAAGTGCAAAATCCAGTTCCCTTAGTGGAGGACTAAGCTTCAACTGCACCCAGAGCAATGTAAGCCCGGAGTCTCGTGATGCTTAAACATGCTCAGCTGGCCCATGCCATATTGCCAGTGTATGGTGGATTCACATCCAGAAAGAATCAGGCTGAATATTAGCAATAATGGGGTTAGTGAAGCATGGGAAGAAATTGCCCATTGAGACTTTGTTATCTCCTTCACTAGGGAATTTAAGGACGGGCTACAAAAACATGTACCAGGAATGACAAATATATAGTTCTTCTTGCCTTGTGCCAGAGAACTCAGTGATCTCTTAAAGGCCCTTTCATCTTTATTTTCCTATGATTCTATGAAGATTTGAAAATAAATACAATAAAAGCTTTGAGATGCAGTAAAGGAGCCATATAATGTTTTGAATAGATGACACCAATGCTGTCTTCCTGGGACTTTTGCCAGGTAAGTGATTTTGAACAACAGCTTTTCTGAACACTTAAACTACTGAATCCCTCAATTTATTTTCATTGAAGCCTTTATTTTTAAATCCACATAAAGAAATTAGGCATGTGAACAGAAGGGAAACACATTTTGACTTTTAGGAATTAAGCAGTATGTTATAAGTGTTAATAAATGTAAATACATCTATAAAAACACTTCTGTAATATAGATATTTTCCTATTTGACCTCTGTCAATTCTGACTGCTGTGCAGGTCATCTGATCAGTAGTATGTACATGCAAATCCCAGAAGGTTTTATGAGTTTTTCAAGCCGTTTAACACTGCCAGTGTAAAAAATTATAGTTTTCTGTGGTCAAAGCCTCATTTTTGTATAAATTTTAAAGATAAAATCAAATTATAATATTAATTGCTGCAATGTAATTCAGTTATGACAGTATGTATGAAATTGAAAATTATCTTACAAAGTACTTGAAAACATAAATATAATATATACTTAGAAGTTAGGTATGCTATTTGTGAGATTATTTTATAACCTAATAATGTCTCTCATTTTTAAAACAATAATATAGACCTTAATTAATTTATCACAATCAATTTTTTTCTAAAAGGATTTTTTCCCACAAGAGCAAAGCAATAGCACCATCTAGAAGAAACCTACTTTCAGTTATATGTTTGTCTTTTCATATCTATATTTTTTTCCTCCCTCTTTTGTACTGGATGGAAGATAGCTTTTCTCTGTGTGTCTTCTAATTCAGTCAAATTTGTATAGACTTTTAATACTCATTATTTGCATGAAGTATCAGAAAATTAAATTAAATTAATATTCTTCTATTTAAACTGAAATCTCTAAAAGCTTTTCAGTGAACAAAATTCACAAAGATAAAGGATTAATTAGCAAAATTTTATTTCTTTATATTAGGAATGATTCAACCATTCTTGACATTTTAAAAAAGTATAAAGACAGAATCAGATACTTGGCAGAAAAAAAAAAGCTTACACAAATGGATAAAGCTTAGAAAAGTATAAGAATCTGAAAATGGACCCTAAAACCAAAAATGCTAAAAAACTTGAGATAAGCCTTGAGACTTGATACACCTTCCAGGATTTTTTCTCCTATTGGCAATACTGGACCAATATTAACATTTCACGATACAGTAGTGAAGCTGAAAAAATTTTGTCTCACGTAATACCATGATAATGCAAATAAAATTTTCTGCCACGAAAAAAAATGATACTGACATAAAATTTTGTCTTTAGGCAAAGAACAGTTGTTCAAGTATCCAGTACATCAAAAGGTTCTTATGTCCATCATTGGATTTTCCAAGAAATTAAAATATATAATACAGAAGCCCATGGTCAACCTCTTAATAATTATTTAGGATGCAACACCTCTAGTTTAAATCTGTAGTCTAAATCAGGAAAAAAAAAGAGAACAACAAACAAAACCTTGAATCAAAATTTCATGGATTACAGATGCAGGTTTTCTGTCCAGCTCTTTAAAAGTGTATTAAAGAAGATAAGGTCAAAGTGCTGAACCTTGTAGCTGGGAAGAAAGGGGGGGTATTTTTCTGTCCTTTCCTTCACAGTGATGACAAAATCTTGCACCAGTTTCTTAAATTTTTTCTGATGCTCTTCCAGGATAGACATAAAATCTGCAATAAAATTTTAATTTTTTTTCTTTTTTTACTAAATGATTAAGCTTGTTTTCTGTGTTTTCCTTCCCAAAATTTGAATTGATCGTTTAGCTTCCCTGGGTCCTGGCCATAAAGTAGAAACCGAATTAGAAATTATAGGGAAAGTCAAGTATTGTGGAGAGCAAATATCTCCAGAGAAGGAGACTTCACCACCTTTCTGAACACCTGTTCCAGCGCTTTGAGCAGTGCTTCTTCACATGTAAAGTGCCTGCCTTGTGTATAATTTAAAGTTTGGACAAGCTGGAAGTTGTAAATTTTCAAAGCATAGAAAGCACTTCACAGCTTCAAAAGAGACCCTTATGTCTTCTGTGTTTTGGACCTCACATCTTCTGTGGACCTATAGTAGGCAATTGTCACAACTACACCAATGAGGTCTGGCATCTCATGCAGTGCAATTATGGTGAAAAGACCTATTGCGTGCCAGTTGATATTCCTACTCAGCACAGATGGGAAGAGAATCAATAAGAAAAATGGCACAACATAACCAACAAACATGGCATATAATCTCTTCTTTTTTTTTGAGTCAGCTTATAAAGGGCAGGAGTGGGAGATATGCCTTTAATATATTTCAACTTGCATTTAAAATGTATTAAATGTAAGTGATTTAGACTTTTTTGCTTCATTTTCTAAGTACAAAGAATCAGGACATTAGTATTTGGTGTTCTTTTAATTAAAATAGCAGTTTACTCTAAGCCCTGGAATTAATTACTTTTTGAACTGCTTCTCTGCTTTGCTAATAATGTTTGACAGCTTTAAAATAGAATAGCTAAACTTGAGGCTATTCAGTTTAGTAGGCTGATGCAGAATGCACTGAGATAGATGAACTGTAATTTAAAAAACTGTCATGTGCAAGAGCATACTATTCATTTAATGATGAAGACCTCTGTCAAAATTTGCATACACACACTGTGAATGAAAGGTCATTCAAAAGATGGAAATTGAAAGTAATTTTAATGTTATTGACTTAATGACACTAAATTTTGTCCTAGCTATGACTTTAAAAAGAGCTGATTATTTTTTCCATGAGATCAGGCCTTGGAAAGAAATAGTTTATTTTTACAGGGAATGTCTGTTAAAAATGCTGGGTTTAACATATTTTTCTTAGCCATGAAGAAGTGTTGCAGGACTTAAATGACAAGACAAGCATTTCAAACTAGTAGAAAAGTTTTCACCTGGTACCCATTTATTCATGTAAATAATAGTCAAAGAAGGACTCTGTGTTTGTAGTTACATTGGTAGAATTGCCACTTTAGTGCATACTAACATATTGCCCTAAAGCGCAAGACAATAATTTTGCTTTATTCAGAATATTTTTATGCCACTTTCCTGAAAGCAAAACCCCATGTATACACATTCCTAGGTCGGTAAGTATTTGTAATGAGTCAGTTTTGCCGGAGAAAAATCTTCAATGTTATCCATTAATATCCAAGTAGCTCCATTAGGACTATGTAATACTTGCCTTATATATGGACTCTTTCCATCTCCTGCCAACCTTCTGCTATCTCCCCATCTCAAGACTAAGAAAAGGACAATGCAGTGGAAGTCTAAACTATGTGTTAATGTAGAAGCTAGTCTTTTAAAATAAAACTTCATTTGGACTGATAAATGTGTATCCAGCATCGTCGGTTAAATTTTGTTGACTTACACATGCTGATCAAGCCAGGCTTCTGCTTCTATTTCAGTGTTCCCAAATAACTCTTTCCCTTCTGCTCTCATCTCAATGTATTTTTAAGTCCATCATTTATTTACTTGTAGTTTTGCTGTGTGCACTACGCATATAACTCGTGTTAGATATAGTAAAGATGCTGATTTGGAAGCTAGAAAATTGCATTCAGATTTCAAATTCCTTTCCCTTAAGAGATTATAAATAAATACCTTTTTTGAACCAGGTCTGCAGTAATTAGTAATTTCATGGTATCTTACAATAACTAATTTAACTCTAAAATGTATGACCTGCCCCCACCTCTCTTGCTCTCTCACAAGGATGAAATGTCTGGCAAGACAGCTAGATTCATGCACTTCTTTCCATGGCATGATATTATAAACATTCAACCTAAATAATAAATATGACTCACCCTGCCTCCCTAGTGTAAAAAAGAGTATTTGTCTTAAATAGTAAATTGAGCCCTATTAACAATTCCCTGGAAAAAGGTATTTAATTACAGCATTCCACTGGAACACTAATGAAATAAGAATTAATTGAACTTTCCAATTAATTCTTCTAAGATACACACTACTGTGTAGGAGAAATGGTGCTGTTCTGTCTTATTAAGGAGGTAATTTCTTTTGTCAGTACTAAAGAGAATACTTCAGGTGAATTGTACTTTCTCTTAAGGTACAATGAAGAACAGGTTCATAGAGTGCCTACATATGTCACAATCTCCCCCCATTTTGGAGACCACTATTCTGAATAAAGAAAGAAAAGTGAGTACAGTAGGCAACTTGTATCACCCTCCAAAAATACTTCTTTAATTCATTCCATTTCAGAGTGAGACTGATCAAACAGGATGAAAATAAAAGAAAAAACAGAGAAGAAAAAAAGTGTCCTGTAGAAGAGAAGTCTGTTATCCATTGTAATTGTGTGGTACCATGTAAATCCAAGGCACACTTATTAAATGCAAGAATAATAATGAAAAAAAGGCAGATGAAAAGTGCCAGATTTTTCTTCATCCTCGTTTAAACTGCTTTCTTCTCATATTTAAGGGTTATCTCCCAGACTGGTTTGCAGAAGGGAAACACACTTCAATTTTCAAGAAAAGTTTGTGAGAAAAGATGTTCTGACTTTGCTGTGTTTAGGAAAACCTTGTTGGAAGAGTGCAGACCCAAAATCCTTCCGCACTTACTAGAGACATTCTGTGAATGACCAGAAAATGGATGGTAAGAGAAAAGATGTTATTTTAAAGGGACTAAAAGGTTCCGTTATCCTGATATCACCCATGAAGGTATGTGTTTTGCCTCTCTGTTGGTGTTTCATCACAAAGAAATGGAGTACATTTCAGTTTTTCTTGTTTCACCTTCTATCACTGTTGAAAGAAATACTAAATAAGTCCATATTAATAACTAATTCAGGGCAAAAGCCTATCTGAAATACTATCTGAAAGATGAAATGGTTGGTACTGAGTTCTCCATGTCTGCTCTGTACCTGTTTTAAGGGGTATTTATTTAACACTAGTTTTACTCTGTTCCTGTGGGGCTGCATGCCCTTTAGAAGTTGGAAAACAGACTGCTTCAGGAACACATCTCTCAGCTTAGTTTCATCCATAAATAAAACAGCTCACACACTCAAAGTCTGCTCCAATTTGCAATCCAAAATGTGTTAAGTGAGGGCAATTGGGAGATTCATTTTGAAAGCACACTCCTAATCTGAACTAAACCATGAACGTAGATGTGCTGATCAGCTTGGTGATTCATTTCAGTGTTTCCAAATGTCACACTGTATACAACTGTGTTATACTGAGCCTGTAGTTTGGATTTGCTACATTCTAGCAAAAAAAAAAAAAAAATCATTCACAAAGAGATTGTGACAAAAAGTGCATCTGTGATTACATATAACAGCACAGAATCCAAAATGATTTTAAAGAAAGCATAGAGAAGAGAAATATCACTCTTGTATTTCTTCTTTCCCACCCTCAGAAGCATAGATTGCTTTCCATAAATAAGGAAGCCAGTGCCTTCTTCATTTCATAACCGTGCTGTTTCTTTCAGTTCAATGAGTCTTTTGTTAGGAATGTGGGAGAAACTCGTGGCTATTTTGAATCCTTTCAGTCTTTTATCTACACAAAGAGGAATTAATTCACTTAGTTTTTATGGGGTGTAGTTAGAACAGTTGTCAGTGGCAGAGTTGTGGTGAGACAAAACTATCCAAAGTAGCCAAGAAAGGATGGACAAATGCTGGACAGGTTTTGTTTTCACAAGAAAGAATTTAATTGAGAAAGGTATGAAGGCAATTTACCTAAGGTTCCTCCATGCTGGGGAATATTTTAACTGAGAATAATTTACTGTTTTAACTGAGACTGAATAATCTCCTCTGGTTCAAGGAGAAAATAATCTAGATAGATTGTCTCATTTTCTTACGTGCTACAACTGAAAGCAAGCCAAGTCAGTCCTGAATATTAAGGAGTTTCTTTTTCCTACTGAAGTGGTCCCCCTACTTTATGCTCCACTGTTCTCCACTGTCTACTGAATCAAAGCATCACAGAATGTTTGAGCTGGGAAAGGACCTCTGGAGATTGTCACGTCCAACCCCCTGCCCAGACAGGGCCACTTACAGCCAATTGCCCAGGACTTCTGCTTTTGAGACAAAACCACACAGGCTAACCACAGAAGGGGGGAAAGCAAAGCAGGATTTTAATTTTCTTGTCATTGAAACACCAGCATAATACAATTCAGAGGCAAAAGTTTTCTGTGTGTTGAAGAAAATTGTCCAATCCTTCACATAGATCTCAAAAGATTGTACTCTACTGTTTTGGACAAAATTGTTAGAAATTTTCATGCATATTTGTCGGTTGTTTTTTTTTTTTGTTTTTTTTTGTCTTGCAGTCTCAATTTGAAAACGTTTCACAGTGCTTAAACAGGGCAGTAAATGGGTGATCTCCTTTCTGCCATACCAACCATCCTCAGGCTGATCAGTGTCTTAGGTTAGCCTAGAGATGTTAGACCACAGGAAGGAAGTTCTTCATGTCTTGCTGAATAAAATATTCTGGGTTCAAACAAGTTGTTCTAAAAATCGATAGAAAAATTCAGCTGTGAATGTGAAAGAGAGAGGGTGATGGAATGTGCTATATGAAGAGATTGCCGTGTAATGGATGGTTTAAAACTACAGAGAATAGCATTGTGTGTACTGAATCAAGGAACATAATTATGTTGGGTTTCCTTGCTTATTTTTAAAAACACGATTTACCTGACAACCAATATAGAACTAATAAAAGTACATTTCTAATCTAAAAGTGTAGCTGTCATTCCATGTAATAAAATAAGTCCATGTCCTTACTCTAAAAAAAATGCAAAACCTAAAAAACTCTTAAACTCATTTAAAAATCAATAGAACTCTTACTAAGTAAATCCAAAGGCTTCCTAACATTACTAAGATGCCATTTAACAAAATTGTTTATGGTTATTAGGCTTTTTCCTTTTTTTATAACATTTCATGTTTTGTTAAATGTGAATCCCTTTCTTCCTTTTTTTAGTTTACTGCCCAGTAGAAATGTAAGCAATTGGCTAATTAGGGATGTAAAAAATACACACTAAGTTTATAAAAATTTACCTTCACAATTCCAGGGTAATGGAAGATGTGCACACCTAAGAGCATGAGCTACTACATTACTAGAATGCGCAGTTACCAAACCTCACATAACCAGACTTTGCAACAAAATGAAACACAAAGACAAAAAAGATGGTGGTGAAGGCTTCAGCAGTTGTATGAAGCTCAAAATTTCAAACCCTCTGCAGAAGTGATACCTATTGAGGCAGAAAGCAATTTTGACTAGTTTCTAAATTGCAAACCATGAGAACTTGCTTATAAACACTTTTGCCCAAGCTTTTAGCATTCAGCGATGTAGATCCTGAGATATCTCCTTAAGGTCTCTTTGCTAATGAGAACATGCAGTGGCCATTGTGGTCATGCCTCATTTCTTTTGTGGATGTCTCCCTCCATAATGATGGTTACTGATTACATTTTGGCATAAACACACTTGGTATGTACCACTTGCTGTTTCTCAATACTATTGCAATGGTGTCCTTAAAATTATGAGTGACAATAAAAGAGATCTAGGAATTTTAAAACTGAAAACACTTTATTTCAGAAAAGGAAAAATGTGAAGATTGCTGTTATATGATGTGACACAGCACATTTCCCAGAAAAGCAAAATCAGCTGTTTTGTGCCTACTTGTTCTATAACCTTTTTTTTTTTTTAAGTAACTATAACTTGAAACTTAGCCATATGGATGTCTGCATCATCCTGCAGAAGAAACATCTGACTGTCTATAAACCTTCGTATGACTGTTTTCAACACTAACCTTTTTCTGTTACACTACTGTTGCTTGACTAAGGTAGACTGCACATCTGTACAGAAGTTTATCCTATGGATAAATCAAGTGACTTTCAATTACTGTACAAATAAAGTTCTGTAGCTCACTGTGGAAGAGAATAAGGAAGGTCAGAGAAAGTGCTGAGAGGGTTAGAAAGCAGAGTAGGACAGTTTATTAAGATTAACAGCTGCAGACTTGATGTTGCTAATGGTAAGACAGATTACACAAGACAGGTGAATCCTTTCACAAAGTCTTTCATCTTCTGTATTCCTTATTATAAGGAGCTTACTCATAGCCCTGTAGCAAAACCCCGTGCCAGTCTCACCCAGCAGGATTTTTAAGTGCGCAGTCAGGCTGGGCTGATGGCTGGCCGGTTGAATGGATGGATTCTGTTAGCCAAGATCACCTCAGACTTACCCTAATGTGCACGCTATTATTGCTGACTGCCTGCATTCATAAGCATCGATGGCAGATGCAGTCTTCATTTCAGAGGATGGGGCAGACAATCCACAGGCTGAAAAAAACCCGAGGCTTTTTGTTTAAACACGGTTATTTACTGGGGAAAATAAATAAATAAATATATAAATATCCATGCTTCCTCATCATTCACCTTCCAGAATAGCTGCTGTGCTGCTCAGTGCTGTCCCAAAGGCAGTAAGGGTACCCACCCGATTAGAAGGTGCCCTAAAGACAACAGGCCTCCCGCCTACGCCAGCACTGCCCCCAGCCCGCCGGCAGACCCCGGGCTGGGGGACAAGACCCGATGCGGTCCCAGCGGGCAGCCCGGCTCCGCGGGTGCGCACCGCCGCTCCGCGCCCCGGCCGCGGGGCCGCCGCCACACAGCCATCGGTGCCGTCCGACCTGCGCTCACCCCCGCCCGTGCTTTTCCGCACCCGCGCAAAGGAGGATCCCGGACCGTATTTCATTTTTAATTGACTTCCAGCCTCCTCCCCAACACCCCCGCACCTCCCTCCCTCCTCTCCCCGCCCCGGCTGCGCTTCCAGACACACTTTTCTTGTTGCAAACGGCGTGAGCATCAGGTGCGGGCAAGGAGGAGCGGCGCCGACCCCGCCTCCGAGATGCTGCTGCGGCGTGGGGAGCCCGGGGCAGGCGCTGGGGGCACCCCGGATCCCCTGGCTCTGCCCCCGTCCCCGCGGGGGTGGGCGGCTTTCCCGCGCCGGCTGCTCCCCAGCCTGACAGCCGCAACAGCAGTGCAGAGGGGCCGGGGAGATCCCACCCTGCTCCCCCTGCACTTCTGTGGCACAAATCTTTCCTTCCCTCCCCGCCGCCCCAGCGGTGCGCATGGTTCCTTGTCCATTCCTGCCGCCCTCCCCTCGCCCGGGCCGGGAGTGCCAGGGCCGCGGCGCTGCGGGAGTCAGGTGCCGGCTGCTGCGGCTCTGCAGGGCCGGATCTCGGGGCCAAGAGGGGACACAGCCCTTTCTGTTCATCCACTTCTCCTCCCCGCTTGTTTTCCACTGAGACCATTTCAGATTCTCTCAATACTCTTACAATTAATATGTTTTCTCTACTGTATCTTCCCCCCCTTCCTTCCCGCCCTGACCACTAACCCTCCGCAATCTCGTCGAAGGGATGGGTGTTTGCGGTGGGATGTAGCTGGGGAGGAAGATAAGTCCTAGACGCGGGGGCAGGGCGGGAGAGAAAGGGAGAGATTTTGCAGTCGTCTCTGGGTTGATTGGAAGAGGCAATCATTGTATCTGCGGCCGGAGGATTAGCAGATAAACTTTTATTGCTCCCTTTTGTGCGTGTGTGCGCGTGTCTTTGTGCGTGCGTGGGTGTGGGTGTGTAGAGGAAGAAGTCGCCTCTCAAGGGGGAAAATCTTTTCAATTTCCCTTTGGCAGGTGCAAGTCAAGGAGGAACTCGTGAGCATCTTGTCTGATCCATGAACTGATTAGGAGAGGGGAAGCGATCCCACTCCTCTTACCCTTCCTTTCCCAGTTTTGAAATCATTCCTTCCCCACCACCGCCGCCCTCCCGTCCTTCCCCTCCCCTTCCCCTTCCCCTGCACTAATTGAATGGAAGAGTCTCCAGGGTTTTCTTCTGCTTCTCGCCCTGGACTGGAGAAGTGAGAGGGCATCTATCTACCCTTATCCGTCTCTTTCTCGCTCCATCCGTTCCCGAGGGGATTTCAGACCGTGCAATGTGTTTTCAGCCTATTTCCGCTGCTACCACTTGATACTATGCCACGCGCAGGGAGAGGGTTTTGCAAAAATGGATTTATTCGATTTTAAAGGATTTCTTCTCTAATAAGGTTCTCATTGCACACAAATATGACTAAATCCCCTATTTGGTAAATCTTTCTCTACCCCACCCCTCCTCTTTGGGTTCCCTCCCGCCCGCCCCCACCCCTTCAGAGGAGCAAGCACAGGGAGCTGATGACGGACCCATTAATCCCTTCTTCAATGCATCAAAAGAAGCCGAAGGGCTGGAAGTCGCTGGGCTCGGAGTCCTGCAGGAAATGCTTCGATCTGCTTTTGGTTCTGTATGAAACTGGTGACTAGGGGCTCGGCTCGCTCCGCCGCCGCCGCCCGCCGGCACCTGGATGCGCGGGCCGCCGCCGCCGCCGCCGCCGCCGCCGCCTTGCCCGCCGCCGCCGCGATGCACCGCTTGTGGCGGTGCTGGTGATCGCTCGGGTGTGATGGGATTGAGCCGGCGGTGATCATTTGAAGGCGGTGAGGGAGAGCGAAGGAGAGGAAGGGCTGCTCCGCTCTGCTGTTTGTGTGGGCTTCGGAATTTTTTTTCTTTTTTCTTTTTTTTTCTTTTTTTTTTTTTTTCTTTTCTTCTTCTTTTCCTACTTCCATCCTCTCCCCGCCACTGGAAGTCCTCCCGTATCTAAATGGAATTAGTGGAGACCGAAGCCCCTTGTGTAAGGAACAGACATGACCCATGGGCGCAGCTTCCTTCACAGTGAGTATCTATCTCCCCCTTCCCACCGCCCACCCCCGACCGAGCTCCTCCGCCGCGCTCGGGCTCCTGCCCTGCGCTGCCTCCACACCTGGCGGAGCGGGACGCCCAGACTCCCGCGGCGTGGGGGCGAACTCCCCCACGCACACACCGCATCCTCTCCCCCACCACACTGCGGTGCACCGGAGGGGAGCCGGTGCCTGCCAGCGCCGTGGGGCTGCGGGACACGCTCCCGGGGGCTGGAGGCTTTCACCTGGGCACGACGAGTCTGGTGGCTTTTGGCGTGCCGGGAGAGAGGGGAGAGGGACGGCCGCTCGCCGTGGGGGCCCTGCCGTGGCTCGAACCGGCGCCGAGGATGAGGGGGCACGGGGCAGCGCCGAGAGCCGCGGCGGGGGCGGGGGCGGCCACACCGGGCACGGATCCCGGAGAGCTGCGGGGCGGGGGCGGCGCCTTCGGCTGGAATCCACCAGGATTAGCAAGGAGGCACCGAAATGTATCACCTACTCTTCCAAGACCCCAGGGGCCTCAAGCTGCGTGGTGGGACCCCCTCTCCCGCCTCTCTTTTGCAGAGGATCCAATATTCTGAAGGGGCTTGACTGGCCACAGTTCCTCCCAGCACTTCTCTGTGCGCCCACACCTGTACAATAGCGCTATGGCCAGGTATTGCTTGTCCAACAACTCTTCGCCAGGCTAAGCCACGTCCGTGCCAAATCACAGCGTCCTGAAAGCCTGGCCAAGAGATAAATCACTTAATGTACAGCTTGTAATGAAAAAATGCACAGATACAAAAAGATGGAAAGATGCGTAATCCGGGTGGCACTAGAAAGCAGGATTATAATTACACCCATGATTAGGAGGGAAAGGGGGAGGAGGAAGACGGTGAGAATGCAACAAGAAATTTTGTGGAAACTTCTTTAAAATGATTCCCAAACCGAGATAATCACGGTATTTTCACTATGCTGCCAATGCTTCCAAGTGACAGTTTTCAATGAGTGAAGACTTCATGCTTGGTCTCTTTGGGGTCTTTCTTTTTTTCCCCTCTCTGAAAAGCACTGTTCTTTTTCTGCAGCTTGAGAAAGAAAAAGGCAAGGGATCATAGAATAAAATGGACTGCCTTGTCTGCTTAAATAAAATGTATTGTGTTGGCTTTTCCCAAGAAGACCACAATTTTGATTACTTTCTGGCAACATGCATATTTTGGAGCTGCTGTTAATAACACTAAATCAAGAGGCTTTCTCTTTTTTCTTTAATATAGGAGAAGTGTTTCACTTTATCTGTCCAAATGTTAGATATTATATGTCCAGAATAAAACCAAAACCCCAAAACACTTAGTTTTATCGTCTCTGCTTGTCTACTATACTTTATTATCAAGTTTATTTTGACTCCCTATTAATAATAAATATTGACGTAATGACATGTAAGTATAGCTGCATGCTTTGGAAAAACAGCTCTGTGATTTGGAAACCTCTTTTCTGGCAGTTACAGCTGGAGCTGAAAAGACCTAGGTTTTTTTGTCATCTTGGTAATAATATGTCTGTGACTTGGACCAACTCTCCTTACTTCTCTGAACTCCACTTATTTCCACACAGAAAATGAGGGGAGAGCTATTAGATAAGATGCTTGAAATGAACCCATAAGAATCTGATATGAATTGTTGTTAATTGCCTAAAAAGCAACATTTCTCACATGGGCTTTGTTTGGCTGTCATGCGTCGTATTCTAGCTTCCATAAACTTGTGGGCAGAAGGAACACCGGCAGCTCCTTTCATATTCTAACACCAACCCACCTTACACTGTTGAGAAATTTGATATTGGCTGGTGAAGATTACAGGCATACGTGTATTATGATCACTGCATGAAACACAGCTAAATTAAATGAGAAACTTGGTAAAGGGGTGATTCCTGTCTTGCCTTCAGATTTTGACACAGTCGGCAGGCAGAGTCCCAGCTAGCACGTGCTTCCAGAATTCATCCCTGGGGAGAGTAAGGGCATGAATGGCTGGGTAGCATTCAGATCTGAGTACAAGATGTAGTGTTCTCACTGAATGCCCATGACAGAGAAGAGTTTTTAACTATCAGCGCTGCCAACATCCGTCTCTAGGGGCTGTGAGCCTGACCAAGAAATAGTGAATATGCTGCCAAGCCTTCATTTTCCCAGAATTTCAGTCTTACCCTGCTTAATAAGGCAGCCATCATCCATGCCTAAAACCCTCTGTTGCATGGGAAAGGTCAAAGACATAGAAATAAGGATCTCAATGTCATCAGTATACTGGAAATGTGGAGATTGCCTTCCTTTGGGGTGAAAATTACACACAAATTGCAGTATAAAAGGTGAAAATGATGAAAGCACCATCTTTGAAAGGATCATAGTTACTAGCCCATGGTAGATTTTGGTGTCTCTTGGGGATAGTAAGAAGAAAGTACGCCATTCAATTACATTTATTAAAGACCAAAATTGACTATGATCAATTCCTCATCATAGTCTATAACAAAATGGTATCTGACTGATCCAAAATGCTCTGAATAAACACACAACTTCATTTCCACTCTAAGTTCAGTGCAGCCTGGGCACTGTGTTGGTGCCTAATGCCAAAGTATCTGGGGCCCCTAGCACTCCAAGAACTAATGGATGTGTTCTCTTCTGCTCTTGCCATTCCACTTTCTCTGATAGCCAAAGAAGAGATGAGTGATGACAAGAAAATCAGTGCATGATTTCTTCATCGGGTAGCTAGCTAGTCACTTTGATCTTCCAAATTAGTCTCATTATGACTGTACTAAGGGTGTGCCTCTCAGCTTTTTCTATTTAAAATGTTATCTTTGGAAATTCCCAGAAACCCAGTAATTATCTTCAGGTCAAAGTCCATCTCACAAAGGTTGCATTTGTTTCCAAGAGGCATAGTTGTCCTATCGTGGTTGGAGACAGTAGATACCTATTTGTAAAATGGGCTGCAGATTCACTGCAGCAAAAAGCAACACCATCTTGACAAGTCAAACAAACTAGCTTAATGAGATTGTTAAGCACACACAATAATTTACTTCACTAGAGATTTCCAAATGCTTTGATGGATGTGAAGAACCTAACCCCTCACTTCTCTCCTACTCCCAGTACTCATTTTCAAATTTTATTATGCCATAGTGAGAGACATTAGTGCATACAGTGGCACTGAAATTTAGTCTCCCTCTGTTAAAAGCAACCACTTTTCTATTACTGACACAAACTATGATCATATAAATAAATACTGGTAAAAATGTTTTTTTCTAATATTGAAGAAAAAGGAAAAAATAGGAGGAGAACATCAGTGCCTGTGGATTTCGTTTTAAACTCATTGCATACATTTGCAAAGATAAATACTTACAAGAACAGGCCACAAAGAAACTTGTTTATACAATATATGCAATTAAAAGATGCAAGCAAACATGAAACATTTTCTTTACAGTAATTGTATTTCATTTGTATTCTTGTGAGATAGATGTGTACAATTGATTTGATTGCAGGAACTATCACTCTGGGATATTTAATGCATATTTCTCTTTCAGTTGTAGCAAGTCTAATCATCCTACATTTGTCTGGGGCAACCAAAAAAGGAACAGGTATGTAAATTGGAGACATTTTTGTCAGACAATATATTAGAGACCAAAGTATGGCATTGAGTTGTTAGTTTAATTTTTGAGATTTTTAGTAGCTCATTTACTTCCAGTGTCTACCCTTTGTCCATTTATTTGGAGTATTCCATTTGTGCCTGTACACACACAAAAAATCCGGGGGTGCTTATCAGGCTTAGCCTGACTAACTAAAGACTATGAAATACTCCTACTTTCAAATTGGGAAGTCTAGTTCAGGCACTCAGCTACCTACACTTAAAATATCTTTTCTTGTTGAAGTAGGATTAAAAACCTGAAATTTGGTATCATTGGGTGTATTTATGCAGGGGGAGTATGGAAAGAGACTCTTAAATGAGACTCTTGGATGCTCAGTGTGAGGAGAGCCAAGCAGGGAATGCTGCTAAGCACAGTGTGTGTCTGAACCTGTGTCTGAATGCACAGTCCCTGCAGGCCAGAATTCATTTTAGGAAATTAGGCTCCATGTTGTACTCTGCCTGGATACAGACTAGGGTGAAAAAGAAATGCTTGCAGAGCATAGGTCAGATCTCAGATGGTTAACATCATCCTTGGAAGGTGTTTTTTTCTCTCCATTGATCATAAGAGGGAGCCTCAGACACGTTTACACACCAAGGGCTAAGTTATATGGGACAGTCCTTTGATATTAGATACCTCCTTCAGAGAAAAACCAGTCTAGAACCTACTATCCTTCCTTTTAATAGCAGCCTAGATATATTTTCTTCTGAAGAATCTGTCTCATTTTAGTCTACTTATTAAAGCATGGTGCTCTGGAAGGCACCCCTCATTTTCTTCAGCTTTGAACTGGCCCAAACCTTTGTCTCCAGTCTCTCTGTCAGAGTGAAGAAAGAAATGCAAGAGATTCAGGGCTAGGAAGAAAGCAAACAAGAAGGTCTGACTGCTCTCTGATGATTCACTTAGGAGAAGGAAACTTCTGGGCTGTGATTCTTGGCCTCAAACCTATTTATTAATTTTGCAGCAAACACCGAGATAAAAATAATCTATGAACTAAATTTCAGGAATTCCCCTGTCTATCTCTGTCTGGTAAATATAGAGAAAATATGCTTCAGATTTAAAACAACTCGAGATCATAATTCTCTGTGTTATTTTCTTGATTTTGCAACTCATATATTCCTGTATTACAGAGTGAAGCTTGCTGATAGAGCACATGCTTGAGCTTTTAAAGATGTATGAGTGGGAAATTCATGGCCTTCCAATTCTCAAGCACATGCTTTCTGTAGAAGGTTATTATTTTAAAAGCAATACAAATTTGTTTTCCCTTAGGCATCTAAGCCTCTCCTTTGCTTTGAAAAAGATGTTTTGCGTTAGAATTATATGTTTGTACCCTTAAAGAACAGCCTTGTTTTCCCCAGATCAATAATCATACTCAGTCTCAACAGAGAAAAGTTTGAGGCCACTGACAGAAAAGGACTGTTGTATTTATCCTGTAAAAAAGTTTTAAGTGTCACGTGGACATAATTTGTGAGCTAATTATATCATGCTTAATGTCATCATTTCACAGAAAAGCAAACTACTTCCGAAGGACAGAAACCAGTGCAGTGTGGAACTTGGACAAAATATGCAGAAGGAGGCATCTTCACTTCTCCAAATTACCCCAACAAGTATCCTCCGGACAGAGAGTGTGTCTACATTATAGAAGGTGACCAAAAGAACAGTCTTTATATTTTACCATACTCATGTATTAGAAAGAATAAGTTTTATTTTGTTATGTGAGAAAAGTAGGTAAAGTCATGGTAATAAATCTTTTCAAGACACAGATTTAGAGAACCTCCTGATTTCTATCTTGATATAAGGCCTAAAATAGTTCAGGTGGTAAGTATGCATGACTCAGTAAACAACAATACAATTTATTTCAGGATATTCAGAGAATTAATAAAACCTAAAATGCTGTAACATGACAAAAGAAAAAATATTTTAAAATGAGTAGTAAAAGTGAACACAGGAAGCAAAAATGCTTTTGACTTTCATGCAGATATTTTAAATTTACCATAACTGAATCAGGGATGACAAGGACAGCTAGGCAAAGTACAGTAAAAGAAGTTGTACAGAAAATACCCATAGAGTGAGTGTAAAAATTATTTTCCATCCAGTTCATAAGAAATGAAAATTAAAAAAACGCAACCTACAGAATAAAACTACAAAAGAATAAATATTAGCATGAAATATTAGCTCTATGACTTAGGTTTTAAAGAATAGACAATTGCAGACACGGAGGTGATGTAGGAAAGGCTAAAAGTGTATTACAAACAAATTATGTGGTTTCTCTTCATTAGTCTTAGTACAATGATTGTTGGAAGGATTGTTGTAATAATGAATCTGTGGAAAGTAATAGAGATTAGATACTGTCAGAGCTCAGAAAAGATGAATCAGGTACAGTATAGTAAGTCCCTGGAACCAATAAGTTTCCTTCATGAGTTATGAATACATGTAGAATAAAGCAATGATGCTCTTCTACCCCTGCTTCATTTACAGAATTATTAATTAATTAGTGGTGGAGCCAGGAATTATAGAAATAGTTACTTTACTAAAGATGCTGGTAGTACTAAGACATATTTCTGAAGATATATAGCAGATTTAAATTGAAATAGCTGTTCTAGACCCACAAACTATACACTTTTAGAAAGGCAAAAATCACAGCAGAATGACTGAATTCCACTTTGATGCTAGATAACTTGACTGAAGTCAGAATAGATGATTCTAAATAATGTAGCCAAACAAGCTCTTAAAAGAAAATTTATGCTAGTCAGTCTTCATATATAAGTCTGAAACTTAAGCAGATGGATGGTAAATATTTAAATTCCTTCATAGTTTAGTAATTGGTTTAAAATAAAAATAATTTTTTTTAAAAGGTTAATGTATATGTCCAAAATGTACAACCTAGAATTATTTTTTTTCTGGTTACACTTATGTCGCTAGATTCAGGTCTTTTTGCATATATTGATCAAATTATCTAACACTCCAGTGAGACTGGGAAGAAGTAAGCCTGTTTTATCTTCAAAGATCTGAAACACAGAATGTTTTATCATTAAAGAGAGAGAGTGTAGAAAAAAACCCACCAGTTTTGTAAAATTTAGGCCCATATCTCAAGTCATGAGATGTTCCTCCTCACAATAAGAAAGTGCCTGGAAGTCCAGTATTGTAAAGACTTTTGTCTTTATTATAGTAATTAAGTACTTACAATAATACAGTTAATATGCTGAAAGATGGCAAAATACACTGTTGAAATAACATGATTTAAAATACCTAAAAATGGAAATGCCTAAGAACAATTTAAAAAGGAAAGATTTAATGAATCAGCTTCCATGACAATGATAAAATTCCACATTGACAAGTTTAGAGCAATGTATTGGAAAAAGAGTAAACTCAACTGACATCTTGTTATAATTTTTTTGAAAATTCAGTGTTGTTCAAGCCAGTTGAAGACAAGTTTTTTTATGGCACTGATATTTTCTTCTTCCCATCCAGCCTAATCAACAGTTTGGATTGCAGCTGGACATTTTAAAACCCACAATGAAAGTAGCTCTATCAGTACATAATTTGATGAGGGCTGTGGACATCGCACAACATTTTCAGCTCTGATCTCCCCGTGTCTATTTCTGTCTTCTAAAAAATCAGAAATAGTCATGTCTGTCTGGGAAATGTCACAGAAATAAGCAGAGATATAGTAAGATGTCTGAGCAATAATATTTTAAAATGTGTCAGATTTCAAAAAAAGGCAAGAAAGTACTGAAGGTCAACAAAAACTTTTTTGTAATTAGAATAAAATGTTTGTCCATATTTATTCTTTTTGGAACATATAAAAATGGCAGAAAATGAAAAATAAGGCTAGCAAGTATAAACTTTCCCCTAATCTTTTATATTCTGTGGAACTCATTGGCATAAGACACTGAGGTTAAAGTATTGCAAAAAATAGAAAAGAATTATTTTACTGATAGAAATATCTTTGAGATCAGATAACGATCTATGGAAATTGCAGATAATCCTGATTAATGGAGGACATAAATATGTTAGAGTAAGACAGAAACATGTCCATATGCATTTTTTTAATATATTTATTATTGAAATTCCAATATTCTTCAAGAGCTTCTGAATCCTGTTGAATGCCAAGTACCAAACTAGAGGGACTGTGGATATGGTCCATAATAGCATCCCCTCATTGCTCTTTCCCCATTGTATGTCTCAGGGAGTTCAGCATATCAGGACTGTATACCATACTGAAAGCTGTATGTTGTGAGTATAAACATATGAATCACTGGGTTCTTTCCTGGCTGTTTGCATTCAATCCTTCTTTCTTTTGCTATCAAGCGCGGTCTTAGTGCAAATTCTGATTGCTTCCCTCAAACACAGTTCCTAGTGACTTTAGTGGTCTTTACTGAGGATTTCAGCTTGTAGTGGTTGCAAAACAGATGAATTTCATCTCATGGTACAATTTTTTTATTCCACATTGTAGCTCAACTTGTATGTATGCAAGCCTTTTATCATATCAGAATTTGGTAAAGTAAAGGAGCTGCAAAAGTTGCCATGATCATAGACTGTGAATTTCTAAAAGAGAAGAGACTGGAAAGACATAAGCAAATCAAACAGCTGGGAGTTTCTTAGATTATTTTTCTCTCTCTTTTTGTTTAAAATTCTGTTTCAGTAGTAATGATAACGAACTCTTGGGACAACTAGGAGTTTAAAGCCCAGGTTGAATGTTTTTCTAAAAGAAATCCTTTAGGTCGTCAAGAAATCATGGACTCTGTACAAAAATTGTTATGCTATGGAGGAGAGTCACAAATGAAAGAGTGGCCTGGAGGAGGGGAATAGACCTCCACAAGGAGCTTCTGATGAATCCCATCTGCCTTTCAAAATGCAATGAGAATTCATTTTTTTTGTTTTTTTTTTTTTTTTCTTTCAGACTTATTTGGCATGTAGAAAACACAAAAAATAGCTGAGCATTTGGCCAAATTTCACCCTTATTTTGCATATTCATGACTCTAACCTGATAAAATTCACAGCTGCCCAGAACAATCACAGCAGTGAAAGCATCAGCCTTTGCCAGACTGCAGAACATTTGGCATGCGAGCTACAAAGGGAAATTTGCACAGGAGATTTTGTAGGAGTAAAGGCTTTTATTTGTATTAAAATATTTGGGGAGCATGATAGTCATACTTTACACACTATAATTTGAGAATTGGTTTGGCAATCCTGTAAGTGGAATACTTGTAAAATTTCAGCCATTCTGCAGCTTGTAATAATTAAGTGTTTATTTATAAATTTCATTGTGGGCTAGAATTGCTTTAAGAAGATATGAAATAAATCTTCCACTTTACATGCCTGTGAACATGTAGAGGTAGCACTCTTGAAGGTCTCTCATGTTCTCACAGAAGACTGTTAAGCTCTTTCATTCTAGATATTTCACAGGTGTTAGAAAATGTCATATTATGACCAGATGAAAAACCTCTTCTCAAAGTCCTTTTGTATTTCACAGTGATTCTTGTGTTCGTAAAGTTTTCATCAAAACAGCGAAAGAATCCTCTTTTAAAATGAAGATATATTATCAATAATAGCAGGACAACCAGAAAGAATGAGGATTATTGAAAACTATTAGTAGGGTAGCAGCTCATAGAGATGGGAGTAGGTGTTAAGTGCAGTTTCTCATTTCCATGCGGTGTGGAAAATTGAAACAGATTTTTTCACTTAACTTCAGCTGTCACTTACCCAGACTTAGAGGCTGATCAGAATTAGAACCTTAATTGTGTGGTTTTGCTGCAACTGTTCGACTGCAAGCTGGAATCCAACAACTTTTTTTCCACTGGATGTAGAATCTCAAGACAGCACTTGAGTAAGATAATTAGATGAAAAATATGACTAGACATGCAAGCATTAAGTAGACCTTTCCGTGGTATTAAACACTTTTGAAGAAAGATAATTGGAAGTTAAATATGGAAATTTTGAGATTTGAAATAAAATCATTTTTATATAATTTTTCAATATATTTCATTTGGAGTTGACAACAACTTTTCCTGACATCATAGCCACAGAAGAAGTTCTGAAGATGTGAATGGCCATTACCTGTGAATAAGGATACCAGAAATGATCACTCCATCCCGCCTTTTCTGATTAGATGGCCAGATGCCAATCCAGCCTGGAAAATTTGCATATTCTGGATTTTTTGTTTTGTTTTTCTGTAGGTTCACACACATTATTATTAGTGACTATTCTGGACTTTTTC
Organism: Acanthornis magna; assembly: GCA_036785705.1. Classification (NCBI taxonomy): domain Eukaryota; kingdom Metazoa; phylum Chordata; class Aves; order Passeriformes; family Acanthizidae; genus Acanthornis; species Acanthornis magna. The sequence continues at coordinate 2,468,896 of JAWUZG010000017.1, forward strand.
CCAGTTGAATTCTGTAAGTTTTACTGTGACCTCATTTGCACACACTTTGTTGCAAAAGCTGTGGCACAAGATGCGTTTTTAAATATTAGCTGCTTGTTCTACCTTGTGTTTAGCAAAGAAACTCTGTACTAAGCCAGAGTAGAAGTGTGAAATTATACCATTTTTGCTAAAAGGAATTTGAGAATTTGAATTATGTGTTTTCATCCCTTAAGGTAATTTCTAGGAAGTTTTGATTAATTTTCTGTCTTATGTCGATTGCAAACAGAACATTTAACCATTAACTAAATATGAAGCACAAGATGAGGCACAGAGGTGCATTTGAAAGCACCTGATGAAAAGGTCATGGATGAGTGTGTTGCACCCCAGAGTTACACACAGTTACAGAAACAAGAAGTGTTCCTCCTGGCATGGCCAAAATGGTGCTGGAGTGTGACTTTAACGTTTAAGGAGTGTGAATGGGCAGTGGTCCAGCCCTCAAACTCAATCCCCAGCCTTGTTTTGTCCCCACTGGAGAAGTGGTGCTAATGAATACTCAGCGCTCCTTTCTTAGAGTGAAGTAGGCTCTACTCATGGGACCCTTGGCAAAAAGTGGAAACTCTTGAGCCCTCCTTGAGCTGATTCTCTCTGATCCTTTAGCAAGATCCAAGTTTCACTAGGAAAAGCCTCATCTTGACTTTGTTGAAAAATAAAAGCAGAATAGTGTAAACTATAGCAATATTCTGATCATAAAACTGGTCCACAGTGTGAGATTAAGGGAGCTACATGGAGGTTGTGGTTGTGGAAATTTTGCTTTTTCTCAGGTCATGCATTCACCCAGTCAATAGATCTCATGTGTAACTCCTGATTCTTATTTGCCCACAATCTTTCCTTTTATATTGTTCCTTTTATATTGTAGGCTCTAGGGCTCCTTTTCAACACCAAAAATCATGTCAAAAGACTGAACTACAACTTTGAGGGAGCCCCATGGCCATTTTTAATATGTTACACAAGTCTTGGATACAGAGAAGACCTGTCAAGGGTTTAACTACGGGTCATCACTTGTAACCCTCTTCTTGGTATGAAATAAGGTAGCAGAAAAGAAAGTCTGCAAAGGACAAATACATTACGATAATGGCATAAGCCATTTTTGAAGCAGATATCACTTTGTGGCTGTGGGAAGCAGAGCAACCATATACTGCTTATCTCCTGTATGACACTAACAGCAGCAGGAGAATTGATCTTCATATCTAGTTTGTGACATTAAAACACTAAAATAAAGCTGTAGGCAGGTTAATAACGTAACATTGGAATCATGCAGGTGTAAGATTTTCAAGCCATGATGAACATTCTTAAGATTGCCTAAAGTGTTTTCAGGATGGAATTTCTGATACCTGACTTTGTGGTCCTTAAGTGAATGATGAGCTGTTCTCAGCAAATCTAGTTAAACATAATAAAAGCATGCAGAATATGATTCCAGGCTGAAAGTCGCTGATTGCTCTCTTCTGTCCTAGTATTGTAAATTGAGTTTAAATCAATATTTTTTATAAAAGTGTAAAGTCAAGGACAGAAACATCTGAATAAAATTAATCAATGTCTTCCAGGTATTCAATCTTTTACTATCTAAAAATATTTACTTTGGTCTTCAAACCTCACCAAGGATAACTTCATTATGATCTTCATTACAAGTTTTATTATCTTACTTTACTTTTGTAAAATTTTTGGACTTTCAAAGTGGTTTCTTTCCCATAGGCTGTGAATTTGGTGCAATTCTATGTAAAACATAAAGCTTGACTTTTGCTATTGAATTTGCATGGGCACAAAGATCACAAATTTCCTGTAAATTGGTATAAATAGTAAGTCAATAGTAAGTACTTCCCTGAATGTGAATTGCTTCAAATTGAGAATAGTCGAAAAGGTTTCTTTCTTATGTTAAATTAAATGTGTCTATAAATATCAATCATCCAATTATCTTAACATTGTAACTAAAGCTGTTAAAATAATCTTTCTTTTCACATAATGTGTTTTACTAACTTACTTCTTAAATGCTTCTTATAAAATGAGGCTGTATTTATTTACATGACAGTTGTAAAAGGGATCTGACTATGTGCTCTTATGTAAAGATTTCAAGATTTACCTAATGCCTAATGTCTTCTTATTCAGTTAATTTTAAATAGTCTCTCTTCTTACCTGAATAATAAGTTCATACCAAAAGCTTCAATTTAAAACATTTCAAAATCCAAACAAGGTATAGGTTCTGGTCACACAGTTTTCTTATTACTCTTGAGGAAAGAAATGTAGAGATGCTGACTGCTGGAGTGGCAGCAGTTTCCATGCTACGCTTATATGCTTAGTTTGATCTTGCATATTTTCATGTGAAGACAATGGCAACTCTGGCAAAACTCACAGCAATACAAACCTCTTTTGATATGTATAAAGTGTAGGACATGATCCCATGAGAGGCACAGCAGGCAATGACACAACAAATCCTTGTCTTAGCAGAGGGCTTTGTCAGCAAAAAGCTCTACTGCTCCGTGCTCTGGACATGTAAGGCACAGTTTTTGCTACGGACAAGATTAAGCATAGAAAACTGTGCACTTCTAGGAGCCTGCCTCTGATACATTTATAGATCAAATAATGATATTTTTTCCTCCTTTTAAGAAAATACTATATTTCTACCAGTTACTTTTTTGCTTTATGTAAGAGGTGCCAGGGAATATTTGTTTTAGAGATCATTCCGACTGTCTCTAGACTTAGTACTTATCATTAAAGATTTTTTTTTTAAAGTCTAATTAAGACCACTATGAAGTTCCTTCAAGGTTTTCAGTATATCATTTGCTCTTCAGTTATCCGCCTTACTTTCTTAAGCAAGAATTCACTGCATTTGTTCTTACATTTCCAATGAGATGATAACTTATTCTGAGTATAAGAAATTACACTCCAGTTTGTCATTGACTTCAATACATGTAGGAAAATAATCTGTCCTTACTGTAGCGCAGTTCTGATCAGCTTTTTCTTCATCATCTTTGTCAGCACTAGACATACCAGATTATTCTGAATAACATCTCCCACCCCAAATATAAAAGAAAAAGTGTTTTTCTAAATATGTAAGTTCCTTAGAAAGGTTTAGTGTTTGAAGAAATTTTTCTTGACTATATTTCTCTTTTCATCATAGATATCTCTCTTGGATTTACTAAGCACTTCTGTCAAGAGTCCTTTTTTAAAGGAAAACAATAGACAAGTAACCTGACAGTGCAAAAATCTATAAAAAGTACAGATGTACTAACTTTCAAACACGTTTTTAAGCAAAATGTTAAGATGCATACAAAATTGATATCTTTGATTTTCTTCAGTTTTGCTTTAGTTTTGAAGAGTCTTCGGTTAGGAAATAATAAAATAATTTTCTTTTTGTCTCTAGCTGCTCCCAGACAATGCATTGAACTACACTTTGATGAAAAATATTCCATAGAGCCTTCTTGGGAGTGTAAATTTGACCATATTGAAGTACGAGATGGACCTTTTGGCTTTTCCCCAATCATTGGACGTTTCTGTGGACAGCAAAATCCACCTATGATAAAATCCAGTGGCAGATTCCTGTGGATTAAATTTTTCGCTGATGGTGAACTGGAATCTATTGGGTTTTCTGCTCGGTATAATTTTACACCTGGTAAGTAAAAACCGTCACACTTTTTAATAGAAAATGCTTATCATAGTAACTTTTCTAATGAAGTATATAATCCTGCTGTTGAATAATATCTTTAGCTAGAACTTTGTTTATTAGCAAAGAAAGTCTTAATAAATAGGAAAGTGATAGAAGTCTTATATATCTTTTGCATAACAAATAAGGCTTATACAAGGGAAAATTTTCAGAATCTGCAGTTTTTAAAAGTATTGTTTTCAACTGAATTCTATTACAGAAAATAATTCAAAATGTTTCATGGGAAGTTATGTGTTTTATCCTTGACTCTTACACTGTACAGCTTTTCTTTCAAAAAGATCATTGATAAAGTATTCTAATAAAAAAAATGTAATTATCTCAGAAAATTCCATCATTGTTTTTCCACTTCATTAATCATTTCTCCAGCTGAGGAGTAGAATAGTTCTCCTTCCTCAATAAAGCAAACTATTAAAACTATTACCAGAGGACGTGTGAACTTCAAATAGTAACATGTATTAAATATTTTTCTACAAAGGCTGTAAATCTTAATTGTAATAGTACAAGTATTCCTTGTCACTGTTAATTCATTAAAGTAAAACAAAATTCATAGCTATACTTCCCATTAATTCCCCTGCTCCCCCACTTACTAACAAAAGATTGCTGGTTTTAAATTTCTTCTTTGGCTGCAGCTTCACTCTATTGCACTGCACTGCACTGCTGGATGTGACGTAGTCCTGTGACTTCTTATGTATTGAGTGATGAGTCATACTTTAATATAGCTCACTCTAAAGCACTGTAATTATTATGTAATTTTGTAAATTCTGTCACTATTGTTTCAGCTAAATTGTTGTAATAGGTTGAAAAATATTCTCTAGAATATCTCCTGAAATTAGCAGACCTGACATTCTGCCTTAATTATTCCAATAGCATCATAGAAGATGCCAGGACTACATGCTGTATGTTGTTCTTCTTTCTGGTTTGCTTTCATTAATGTGAGGAAAATAGTTATAAAATTAACCATCATGGTTAAATTTTCTTTCAAGTCAAGGATGCTGTTTTGCAGTGGGTAAACATATTTAGAAGGTTCAAACAGCAACAGAAGAGAGAATTTTTGTAACGAATTATCTGATAGCCAGATATATGTATCTAGCATAAATTCAAAGACAATGAACAAGATTTTGTTATAATCATGCATACCCGCTCTGAAAAGTGAGTTAAAAATTTATCTCTCATTTCCCATGTGTCTGGGTGCTTTTGCCATTTCCTCACCCTGTGCCAGAAGTTCTTTGCTTTAGATTTCTTGACATTTTTTTTTCTAAAGAGTTGTGCATTATAGTTGAAATGATATTCATAGCACAATCTGCAGCTTACTCTGTCTAAAAAACTCTAAAGTAAAAGATAATTTCATGGATCATGTTTTATCCTCATTCCTTTTCTACTGATGTAAGGAGAATTTCTACACAGAGATCAATGCTGGTAAATTGCAACAGCAGCATAAATTATTCTAGACTTCAGATGGAAAAGCTATATCTTTTTTCTTCCTTGTTTCTTTCTTTTTTTTCCCCTCCATACATTTCAATAGAAACCTCTGCAAATAGTAGGGAATTTCTAGGAATATTGGCCAGAATGAGAATATAATTAATCTGACAAGTGCAAAACAGCACTGCTGCCTCCTTGGTCAGAGGTAAGAGGAAGCAGTTCACATTCCACATTATTACTTGGACAGTCTTTTATTGAGCAGGCATGGATAAGGCATGACATTTTGAGATCTATTGTCCAAATGTGTGCACTGGGAGGGGTCACTGCCAACTCATAAAACAGAATGATGGCTTTCAAGACTGTGTAAGAGAGTAGCACAGAGAGGACTCCACTCCAGAGTATAACAGAGTAGCATAGAGAGGACTCCTATCCAGAAATTAGCACCCAAAACACTTAGATACTGCTTAGGTTGTGAAAACTTATAAAATTAAATAATGAACAAAGGAGAGATCAGAAGAAAATTTTCAGCTAGCTTCTCTTTAAATAACATAAAGAAAATGATCCAAAGTAAAAACTCATTTGGAAGCTAGCGCTGTTTAGAGCAGCTGAATGCTCAGGGGGAGATGCAGTTTTTGTTGCCACTCATCTCACTTGTCCAAAGCAGGACACTCTGCCTGACTGCAGCCTGCAGAGGAGGCATTCCTCATCCCAGTTACAAGTGCGGCACAGCTGTTTCTAGCACCAGCAATCTTTGAGGGTCCCCACCTACCCCTGAGGTGTCTCTCATCTGTCTCTTTTGCATTTGAGATCTCAATGGACGATAAAGAGATGTGATGTTAAATGTGTGGGTGTGTGCCAAGATTTAAAAAAAAAAAAAAGGTAAATTTGACTAAAGTGAAGCTGCAACCATTTATTGTTATTTGAATGCTACCTGGAGAAACAGGGAAAGAAATAATTTACTATGTCTCCAGGGTGTATAAATACAGCTAACTGGATGAAGCTGAAAAAAAGTTCAATTAGGGTATCATGAAAAATGATGCAATGAAGATCTATTAGTCTGTGCAAATTCAAAGAGTCCTGCACCTAAGGCATTTAAAAACTAGTTTGGACTAAGTCCTATAAAAAGAAATTATATAGAAAAACCCTAAGGGATAGACTAATAATTTGTAATTGCTAGAACTTTTCTGTTCAATAATTTTTTTGACTCCTTGGTATTGAAATGGTTGGAAATTCATCCACCAATGCAAAAGTCCAGTAGGGGCAGGGGTTTCAGAAGCAAATGTAACTCTTTTTCCATAAATTCTTTTACATTTAAATAAACTTTTTGTCAGATTTTCAGCCCTCTAAAAAGTGAGATCTTGCAGAAGTAAAAACTTTAAAAACAAAATCAGAGCTGCACACAAGGCCAAAACAAATGCACCCTGGTAACTGGTAAAACTACTGAAAATTTTGCAAAAAGAAGTTCCTTATTAAGAGGATAATTTAGGCTTTCATTTTTCTCATTTATAAATGTTAGTGTTAAGAGATGTGGATGAAGTTGTACGAATGGTATAAAACCAGACTATTTTGAATGTCAAAACTCTGAGTCAAGGGAAGAAGTATTCATCTTTTGCATTATTACAGCTAATATAAGTAATAACGAGATGCAATTTGACGTAGATTTCCAACCATTTTGTATACAGGAGAGTTTATAAGCAAATGAAAACTTATTTATTTTTATATACTATTTTAATTTTATTTTTTACTTTTAAATTCTGATTAACTGTGTTCATTTCAAAACAGAACTGTCTGAACATATGAAACCTTCATAAATGTATACAAACATTTTTGTTGGGTTGTTTCTTTTAAAAAAATTCTCATGTATGAGAGCAATACATACCAGGCTACAATATTTTCAGGTTGCTCTGGTTCGTTTTGAATGCAGTTTGAATGTGATTGGCTAGGGAAAGACACGTAGGAGAAGTCAAAGGATAATTCATTCTTGCTCTTCTTTTGCCATTCTTTGGGCCATTGAAAGGCCTACACCTGAAATTTCGTTTCACAGCTCTAGGTCCTTTGACTCAATCTATTACACTTATTTTTCCTAAAAAGTTTTGTCTCAAGACCATCTTCCAGAGTGGAGTTGAATCACTGTTTTGTGTAGAAAAATTCAAGTACTACTTCAAATTATTGGCTACTCTTCTTTTAAAAAAATCATTTATACAGACAAAGATTCTGACAGAGAGAGGCTGGGTTTATTTGAGCTTTCTTGCTCAGCTAGAATAATCAGATTTCTGTTTATCCTGGTCCCTGATTTTGCAGGACAGTGGCTTAAGATAGCACATCATTACTTTCAGTTCCTTCACTTAGTAGAAGCCATCTGTGTTTTTATTTAGCCTCATTAATATAAGCGTCAGTCAGTAATGTTTTCTATTCAGCTGCCTGATCATGGAAAAACAAAAAATATTTGTACTCCTATGTCCCAAAAGGTGGAATGTGAAACACTTTCTAACCAGAGTAACAGTCCTTCTACATTCCCATTGCAGTGAATGTCATAGTAATAGAAGAATTACACATCTATCTTGAGGGAAAAAGATAAAAAAAAACAACCCAAATTCTTCCTGGTTGGGGAATTTACATATTTTAGAACTCATGAAAAATTTAATGTGAATTTATTAAATTCAATCACAGTTCTAAAGAACTTAGATAAAATATTATCGAATCATTTTACCATCTAACGACCATGTCCTGCCTTGAGTGTATTTAAGGAAGGGATATTTTCCAGGCATCTGGGACAGCCGAATATCCATGTGAGCTTTCTCACTTACTTGTATTTATTTATTTTCCTAGTCTCTTCTGAACCTGGTTTGATTACTTTTAAGCTAGTATCAGCAATGAGAATCACTTTTTACCAAGTTGAAATTCAGTTAAGTTTTTTGAGAAATAACAAACAATGCCAGAGTCATTCAGCTTTGAATGAGACAAACTTTTTCCTTTGGGATCAGAGTTGGATTAAAATTCTGAGAAATTACTCATTATAACTCTTCACTTAAACTTTAGAGAACCACATCATGTCAAAGAAACCCAGAAAGCGTGAATCTGTTTTATTTATTGAGATATCTAAGCCCCAGCATTTCAAATTGTTACAAGCAGCTTCCTTGATTTATGAACTTTTAGTGTGTTCATACAAGTGCACTCCATAAAAGTCAGACACTTCATTGCTGTTTACAAGGCAGTAGGGCATCTGGTCTTGGGAATGGGAAGGAATTTCTCTCATGTAGGATGATGTATCACTTTTAAAATCATGATCACCAACATAAAAATTGTCTTTTCAAGGGAATTTGTTTTGTGTTGTGCTGTTCTATAGATTCTTGCAGAAATCTTGCATCTTGCAGGAGCTGTAGGTCTAGGCCCAGAGTATTTCAGTATCATAAATATGAGAGTGTAATGCAAGGTTTATATTAAATTTCAAGTGAAAAATAATTCCTTGTGTGGAGCAAATGCATATCTAAAAGGTCTCATGGGGTGCTCAGATCCCATATTACATCTTGTCATCACATAGTTATATTTTTCTTTCAACAATACCCAAAAGGCAAATGTAGAACTTCCTAGTTTAGAATCCTCTGCATGTTGGGAATATCATGTTACCGACAGAAGGAACTTGAACACTTAAGTCCCTTCTCTGTCAAACTTTGATGTAAAGACAAGAGCAAGAGAAATCTAAGATACAGTTTTAAGTATTTCTAGCACTGGAGTAAAAAAAAATGATGACTTAATTAGGGACACTAACTGCTTCCTCTGCCATCAGTACTGCCCCTGTTCTCTACAAAATCTCTTCCCTGTATTCATTCCATAATAAGCTGGACACAGACTTCTAGGAAAGATTTTCAAAGATATTCTACAACTGCACTGGTACAAATAATTCTATTCCACCTCCACAGGAAAAACTTTTTTTCGTCTGTGACCTCACCATTAACGGTGATTGTGATATTGCAATGATGAATGCTATTTTCAGAGGAAGCTCATTTCTCTGAAGAAAAGTCTGTGTTTTCAGAGCACCTGCAAGGGATCATTAGGAAGCTTAGATGTACATTCAAAATTAGTCCTAAAAAATCAACATTTTTAGATTAAGCTGCATTTTTACAATACCTTTGTCATTCTATAAATAGTTTGTATTATTACTTGTTACAGAACAATTAAATCTAAATCTTAGAAGCAGCAGAGGATTTTCCTTAAATATGGTCTTTTTCTTATCCTCTTTTCCCTAAGGATAAACTTTTGGCTTTATGTAAATACTATGCTGAGTTAGCTTAACCTTAGGTCTGATGTAAAGGGATTACCCTTTGCTTTAAACACTTGTAAAATGAGGAAATAACCAGTGGGCCCTGGACATTTGTTTTCCTTATTAATTCTTGATTTCTCTGTAGTGTTTATGAAGCACTTGGAAATGGCAGATCAGGGAGGATAATATAGAATTTGTACTGAACAGAAGCCTGTGTATTCAACTTCCATAACTGTTTGGAAACAACTTATTTACAATGAGAATTTTCACTACCCACGTTCAGAACAGCACTTCCAAAACCTGTTGTTGAGTGTTACTAGGTAGTTCTTGTCCAAATATTATAGCACTTACTTCTTCAGGGGAAAAACTGGAAACTTCTTGTCTCATATGTAACGAATAAGGAGTTTTTGAATACTCTTCAAAGGTTTTCCAGGTCATCTGACTTTCTCATCTGGCAGATTTTCTAATAGCGTATACTGGGATGCGCTCCTGAGTGGTTGTGTTGTGGTCTCATCCTGACAGCACTGTTTTCTGTAATAGTTTGTCTTCGTGACTTTGGAAATGTGGATGTCTGGAGAGATTCTGCTGACATTGAAGCAATTATTTTTCTTTACTTATAGTTTCCTTAAGTGGTTCAATTTTCATCTTTATGCATTGTATCTACAGGTTTACAAGGTGTTACTGGTATAGGCAATAAATCTTAGCAATCGCCCCAGCGCTTTTGTCTAATCAGCCTGACTGTGGCCCATCTGTTAGGCAGAAAAATTATTTTTTAGTGTAGCCACTGAATTGCGACAGGTTTGATTCTTTAGCTGTCAGAATATGTTTGGTAAAACCCCTGTTTATATAATTTGTTTTCAGTCATCTTTTTGCATAGGCTGAAGTAACTGTGATTGTTTTTTTGTTATTGTCTGCTTTATTTAGTGAAGCATTTCTCAATTCTAAAAGCAATAAATAATGATCTTAACTGAGATCTTTAGCTTTCCTTAGCAGATTTTTTACTATTTGAATAGTGCTCCTAGCTAATTCTCCTTAAAGAAACATACATAAACTCTTGTTAGAAATCACCCTGTTCCTTGTAAGTAATAAACAGGGTTCTTGCCCAATAATTAGCTTTGCACACTTAAGTCTTTGGAAACTCAGCCATGTTTCTGTTTCTAGAACTGAATATTTCTGTAGTATGCAATGCTTAGTAAATGATGAAATGTGTCAAATAAGAAGTATACCCGCCGTCACTCTTTGTTGTGTACACTCATCTATTGTCCAGCATTGGTTCATTTTCTAAGGCCAGTGTTCATATTTTTGTAAGAGGATAATCTAGGGAGTCTCTTTTTCTTACCAGTAATGAGGTGAATATTATTGGATATTATTTTTATTCGTAGTTCTAGTACATGTTTGGTGTCATCTTAATATATATTTTGTCATAATGATGGCTAGGACCAATCTTGATTTGTTCACTGTCCTGCTGGGAAATGCAGACTATGTAATACTTTCACTTCAGATATCACACTTGAACTTCTTTGATGGTCAGGTCTAAAAATAAGTTTATGCTCCATTCAACCTTGACACGAATTTTGTTTTAAATATTTTGTAAATAAAGTTAGATGGCCCATTCAAGCATCTATGCCTTTGATCTATCTTCTCTTTTTCTCCTATTATGTGCTAAGATGTCAAAGAGCCTGAATTCTTTATCATCGTACTGCTGTCATGAGGTAGAGAAATACTACTATGTACAGTCCTTTTCCTGTGAGAAACAGATTATGCAATGATTTCTGTGACAAGTAGGTGTCATCTCTATGGCTATATCTGGCCAATGTGTGTATTGCTAGACACAAAACTCGTGGAAAATTGAGGCTGTGAATCAAGCTTATGAACACCCTGACTTGGCCCTTTTTGTTTTTTCCCTTTTTAATCATCCTCTCTGTACAATTATAGCCTGTGTCAGGCTACTGACAGCTTCCTTTTACCATATATACCTCTATCTTTTGTATACATTGAGGAGCTATGAACAAACCTCCGCTTGGTAACATTGGCTGATGTCATCATACAAGAAGGTGTGTTGTCTTAAAAATGATTATGATAAATTGAGGAAGTGAGACGTTTAAATGTTTAAGTCCTATTTCAAAATAATTCAATTTTCAATATAAGTGGAGTCAAGCAAGAGTCACCTGTTTATTGTTGGAGTTGTTTAATATTTGTGAATTCTGAGTAGATTAAACATGGAGGTTTTTTCCTTATAATATTAATTCAGATTAGATAGAGATATTCCTAATCTTTTGTTTGGGAAAATCAACAAGACATTTTTTGAATTTCAACAAGTTCAATTTATGTTCTATGTGTACATGTTTTCAATTTGTATGGGTTTTTTTTATTGCAACAAATACAAATGCTGGGTGTCCTCATTTTTTTCTCTGCAAAACCTGTTCATTTCATAAAGACCCTCAGGCCAAATAACAATAACAGCTACTATAATTTAACGCTGTAATCCATCAAAAATCTCTGAAATTACTTTCTGATATGCCCAAGGATAATTCCAAAGAACAGTTGCTTAAGCTTACTATACTCAAATGCTGCACTGACAAGCCACTAAATCTAGTCTCAATTTAGCAAAGAATTTCAGGAAGCCTACATCTAAGCATGTGCCTAAATCCAGGCAATCTCTAGGCTTGGCTACTTACTTAAAAGTAAGTATGTTTAAAAACTGTCCTTTACCTTTCTATCTATTGAACTAAGTAAAAATGAAATATTTATTAATTTTGGAGAGCAAAACTACTGTTTCTTCAAATATTTTAATGAATTAAAACTAGTTTTCTACCTTCACACATATGATATGGTAGATCTATTCCAGTTCAGCATTTGTCTATTTGATCAGAATCAAATTAATAGTGCCTTATATAGGTTCAACTTGCTAACTCCCTGTTTTTCTTTTTTTTTTTTTTTTAATATTCTGTTACAATAAGCTGAGTTTTCATTGGAGTTAGAACATCATGATTAATGATTTTTCTGTCTTTGTGTGCTATTCTCCCTCTAGATATCCTTGTCCCTAAAAAAAAACTCCCCTGGAATTGTGTGAAACAAAACTACTTTCTTCAATTATCTTCTGCTTAGAATATAATTAATTCAGATAAGCTTTTTTGGTTCAACTCAGTTTGTCAGCCAGATTTACAAGTTGTAAAATGAAGTGATACAATTTCTGCAATCATTTGCAGTAAGTACTGCTTCCACTCCTTGAATTTAAAATTTGAAATATAGAATAAAGTTTCCAGTGCATTTTTACTACATTCCTCCTACTTCAGCTTTTGTATGTGCATCTATTGTCAAAGGGTCTTTGTAAAATAAAAATGGCACAGTACTTATAGATAGTTTTTTGAAAATCAAAATTATATAATAATAATTAATAATAATAACATTCTTCCTCTGAAAACACTTCTTGATTATTTCAAATGCACATTGTTTCCATGATCACAGCAAAGCCTGCAATTCACTAGGGAGATGAATGCCTACATTAAGGTTTCCTCAAATAGGTTTGTAGAGGAGCTTTTAACTTCAATGAGACAAAATGTTTTGGTCTGGAACATACATTGCAAAATGTACTTCCAATTAATTTTTGGTTTTGAATATATAGGGTGATGCGACTTACCAAACAATTGAGAATGCCATTGAAAGGAATAAATTTATTGCAAAACTGTGAAAATAAGTAAGCAAATGTTTTTGATCAACGCATCAAAAATACTGCTCCGGAGGTCATTACACTTTAGAGATGCAAACAGTTTATTTGAATACTTGGCCATTAAAAGTCTATCTAATATCCAGCAATTTCTGGTAATAAAATTTTTTTGAGTCATGAGTGAAATGATGTAAAGAGCATTGTGAAATAGTTTTTGAGGATTCAGAATTAGATAAACTGTTTTTGTGACACATGTATTGTTAAAATTTTGTACTAGCATGACAGAAGCAGGCAGTGTGAAATGTGTTATTCTAGTCACATATCAGTCCCCTAGATGACACTGGGAAGCCAGAAGATGTTGTGTAACAGGACTTACATACATCATTTGCCAGATGTTATCTGATAGTTGAAGCTCAAGAGACAATGTTATCAAATCTGCTGGTTGCAGTATGTGGGTTAACAAAAGATTTTATTATACTCCTCTTGTTTTCTTTTGATTTTTTTTCCTTTCTTTTCCTGTAGCTCATTTCTCAAGTCTGTGTGAAAATTAATATTAAAAGAGAATGTAGAAAATACTTCCTAAAAATATTTTATTCCTAAATGTTAATTTCATTGTGAGTTTGAGATAGTTGGTTATTAACTGCTATCAACTCTGAAATCTATACTAAAATTCTACAAAATAATTTTATGGGGTTTTTTTTTTTTTTTTTTTTTTTTTTTTTTATAAAATGCATACTGGCCTAGGATTTTCAAAATCCAGTTCGGTAGTTTGAATGTCTGTAATTTTATACACATCCTCCACAAGAATAATTTGTAGCACTAATACAGTTGTTTGTATTCTAGAATATTGCATATTGGTGATATTTCAGTATAGATATAGATCAGTGATTCACCAAGTACTTTTAAATGAAAGGTTTAATTTATATTTTACTTTTTTAAAAAAATTTTTATCTCTAGAAATTTAAATTACTCTTTTAAATCAAGCTAGGAAAAATCCTGCTGCTTGGCAGTCAAAAACTTGATCTGGTCAAATGAAATTTAATTATTGTCTACTTGTTGGGTAAACGGCTGACTCCTTCTTAACAATCCTGAGAGCTGTGACTGGCCATCATGTTTGACCTGCTGCTACTGCAAGTCAAAACTATCCTGAGACCTCATTCCTTCTAAATATTACCACACCAAGGGTAGAACTAGACAATCTCTAATCAGTACCCACTTTGCTGTTTTCCCTGTCTCATCAGCCAGTCACACAGCAATATTAGGTATTGTATAAAGTAGACATAAGGGCTCATGAACACTGCCTTTCCAAAGTGTGATTCAAGGAATCACAATGTCTTTTTTTTCTGAATGTGATCCAAAAGGTCAGTATTTATTCTCTGCATTATGCTGAGCCAGTCCGTCAGTATAGGACTCAATTGTTAAATGCAGCTCAGATTGTAGGCCTAAACATGCTTTTTTTTTAGAATCAATACTAAAATAATGAGTAAATCCAGTGAAAATAAGACGACTGCTTCAGACTGGTAGTTTTTGAACATGGGAGGAAGAAATGTAAATCTGTTAAATTCCATGGAAATTATAATTTTTAAACCTGATGTTTAATGTTATGGTAATAGAAATAAAGATTTGCCAGTCTATACTTAATTTAATCACTGTTTAGGGATAGCTGAATATGGTGTTTCTAGGGTAAGGAAAAGTCTGAGGCAGCAGAGTTTTATAGACGTGAATGTAATGTAATCTACTCAAATTCGAGGTTCCAAATCTCTACTTACCCGCGCTATTTTGTTTGTGATGTTCATGACAAACCAGTCTGAGGTCATTTGGTGAACACAGAGCATGTGGCATAAATGCTACTCAGGGATCCATTAGAAGAATGTTGTTAAAAAGATTGAAGAAAATATCCCCTGGTTTAGAATTATATTCCTGTTAATTTTTTCATGTGGGCATGCAGCAAAACATATGTTAGTGTTGTTTATGAGAAACAATCTTTATTCATTAATTTTAGTGGAAATGTTTGGGGCTAGAGTTAGTATGATTATGTTTGGTTTATATAGTAAAAAATACAGTTGGACTTTTCTCATCAAAAAAAGTCCTAGTTGACCTCACATCTTGTTTCTAACACTTTATGTCTACTCTAGGTCAGTGCAAGGAATTAAGTGTGGTTTGATCTTTCTCTGGTACTTTTAATTGCATTAAATTGGAGAAAAATTCTCAATTTGAACAAAAAGGAATGTCACTAAGTTATAACCAACAGGAAGCAAATTAACTGTAAGAGAAAAAACCTGGCTGTAAAGCCTAGATTAACCAAAAATTATCTAAATGTTTTCCTTCCATAATCTCAGGAGAAGTTGAATTTCATAATACTGGAAAAAGGGGAATGATTATTGCTTACTTCCAATATATTATTTATAACCTTTAAGTATCTGAATGTTACCCTGAATAATAAAATGTAAAATTCATAAGTTTGTGGTTAATTTAAGTGGGTAATTTAAGTAAGGAATTCACAGTTTAACAGAGTTATCTTCTTTCTGAAACGTTTCTCAGAGAGAACTACTCCCCTATGCAGTTTAAAAGATGGAGAAACAAAAGTGTTAGAATATCTCCAAAGATGCTCCGCAGTATGCTTTGCAGCTAAAGTTCTTGAAAACGCATCTTCTCATTCTGTACATTCAGGGAAACTGCTGAGGTCAACGGCTCAGTGTTCCCTGGAAGGATGGTTTCTAGCCAGAAAACCTCCTAAGAGTAGCAGAAGAAGGAAAGATGGTGGTGTCGCTGAAATGGATACTGTTATGAATTCTAAAATGACAGGATAGAAGAATTACTTTTCCCACAGCTGTTTTTGGGACTTGGTGTTGATATGCCTTCCTCAGCAATTCGCTGAGCTGTGTGGCTTTTACAATTCCCCTTCTTGTTCACTGAAAGTGTCTGTGATGGGCATATATAATTACAATTGGAGTTGACAATTGGGTTTAAAAAATGTATTTCACTTTTCCTTTGAATATATACTAGGGTTTTTTTCTAGTTTTTCCTTTAGAAAGAGAACATTCAGGTTCCAGTGGGGATGAAAACCTAGATTTTTTTCCCTTTGATCCTAAACACCAACAGATTTCTACCCTGGATATAGAATACATTTAAAACACATCCTGGGAAACTGACTTTTTGAATCCTGCAATGACTTTGTTATAGGAGGACATTAGAACATAATTAATCCAAAAACTTTCAAAAATCTAGCAGTTGCACAGTAAACTAATGAATGGATTTTTTCAGTCTGTGGCTATTTCACTTGTTTCTACTCTAAGAATCTTATTTTCTGGAGCATTTTGTCTGTTTAATTTCCTTCTGATATATGGCCAGATGATTAAGCAAGCAGTTGTTTTTACAAATACAATTCAGTTCCCTCTGGCGCTCTCTGACATGATTCTTCACTTTAGCAAAAGACCACCTGGTGCTTTGCTAGGCTGTAAGAGAAAAATATTTGAAGACAGTGCAAGAATTCTCTTGTTAAAGTGGAAAGTGAACTATTCATATATGGAAAGTAGAGGAGATATTTAAGTTTCTCATGTGAGCTGCAGTTTTCTTCAAAAAGATGCCATCACTGGAGAGATCAGTTACACCATGACAATAGTAGTAGGTGTAAACACTGTGTTGTATTTCTTTTTTAATTGGAAATATGTCATCATGTGCGGTGAACTATAGGTTATACACTACTGTTTGAAGCAGCACAAGTAGTATATTCTGTTGACTATAATAGCTCCAAAAGGTGTAGCTCCTCAAAAGAACACTGCAGTGAATGTATTTGTTCTGTTGAATGTTCTGAGGTAAAACTGGGAGAAACATTTCTCCTATGATAAATCAACAAAGGCTATTTTAAATCACAACTTATTCCCATAAGATCCTTCTGTCCTGAGAAATCCACCGTATGGACTGATATAGTATGGATATCCTGAAAAGGATGTGCAGATTCTGCACTCACGGGTAGCAAGCAATAACCATGGATAAATAGGTCCAATTTGCAAAAGTAATGCCTGGTAATCAGTTGTGGCTAAACCCTCTGGCTCATTTTCCCCCCTAGTCTTCTGCCATGAACTTAAAGCGTTATTTCCTTGGACTGGGCTAGATGCCATCTATTAAAAAAACGATGAGACAAATCCTGAACCTTTAGTAGAATTGCGCTGAAATTGCATGACTAGGAATACTTAGAATTCAACATTATTCAGGAAGAGCACCACAGCGTTGCACATCTCTCTTCCCAGCCCAGTTCAGAGACCATTAGTCAATTACAGGAAGCCTCTGGGATGTTATCTTGGGGAGACGCGGACAAGGTGCTGCCCTTGACTGATAGTCAGTCCTGGCGGTCAAGTCAGCTGCACTGTCACATCCAGGCTGCATTACTCAGATAAAGTGGACTCCGGAGCTCGTTCAGTCTTGTTTCAGTATTTTAGGGCAAGTGGCAGAGGAAGGTATATGCAGCCCTTGAAATATTCATCATAGGATCATAGGATTTTTTCCCTTCATTTCCACACGGTGTGCTGCATAAAGGGAATATAATGCCTAATTGGAGCACTCAGCTGCTAGTGCAAATATTTAACATAATAAAAATTATCTGCCAAATAATCCCACACATACCAAGGCTCCAGGGCTTCCTCTTTTCACTCATCAGCCTGAGTATGACCCTGTTGCCCATTTTTGCTCTCCTTTGTCACTAGGTCACATCCAAGAAGCACTTCTCACTTCTGGGATTTAGGAGCACATATCAAATAGTTCAAACACCATTGGAGGATGAGACCCAGAATCCATGAGACCTTTTGCTTTCTGACATTGTTCCCACCCATAGAAAATTTACACTGGAGAAAGACCTTACTCTAAAGGGTTTACAGAATAGATAATAAAGGCAAGCAGGCGTAAATCTCAAAGCCTGCCACTGCGTGCATGAAAAGGGAAATTTAACTGCAACTTATGTTATCATGTGCTCTGTTTCAGTGGAATTCATTCAGGTGCTCCTTGTCTGCTCAGTTTGACCAGCCTTAGGAAGAAGTTATGAAAGCACATGGATTTTCTTTTCCTTTTTCTTTTTTTTCTGATGATACTGTCTTTTAATTTCCAAATAGTTGTCAAAGAAACAAAGAAACATACTTTAGATGCACAAATGTCCAACTATTGCTAACGCTTACAGTATATCTCATTTTACTGAAGTCACCATAGCAATACAGTTTGTAAATCACTATATATATGGATTACACTATAAAGATACTTCGATTGTGAGTATGAGCTCAGAGTAGTAAAGTGACAGAAAACAAACAAAAAAGAAGATATTGTAGAAATCAAACTTTTGGGTGCTGGTTTGTGTTATTTCAACATTTGTCTTCATACAACTTTTGCTGATTTAATGGCAGCTAGATCTTCAAGGTGAAATAGGAGTCATGTTCGCTGCTACATTTGCACTTATCAGCAAGGAGTTCTATCATGACTGTGCTAAGAAGTGAAAAACTTGAGAAGCATTATTTTAGATTATAAATACATAGCCTCCAAAGAGCTGCACTTGCTCACAATATTGTCCTTAAAAGAAAGAGCATAGAAAATAAAGAGCAAATACAACACATAGTGTTGCCAACTATAATTAATATAGAACTTTTTCACTGTGTCTAGCAAATGATAGACTTTCTTTGAAGACCTTTTGATATCATTAGTACAAATACAGACATATATATGGAAGTTTCAAGAAGACTACAAAAGGCTCATCAGAACAAATTTCGTTTTTGGCTAATAAGACAATAATTTGTGGATTTTTACACAGCTATTTAACTTCGTATTGCTTTTCTTCTTACTACTGTTTCTTTACTCCCCCCATCAGAATAAATAAGTCCCCTTTGAGCATCACACAAAAAATGTTTACTTATAGAAGTATTTTTCTATTTTAGAATTATTTTAGAGATTCCTTGAGAAGATTTTTATGCTTTTAAAATCTCTTGGCCATCTTCTTCCAATACTTTTACTCTATCATCAAATACTACGAGGTAATACCTTAGAATAGTTGTGCTTTTCTGTACTGAGTTCTGCAAGCTCTGCTTTTACAGAGAACAATATCTCACCCCTCAAGAGGGTAGGACTGGTTTAGGCTCCCAGAAATCATTATAAAAGAATCTGTCTTAGTAAACTTGTAGACAAATAACTAGTGGCTTGCTGAATAGTGCAATTCTCTTTACTTTTCTATGTTTATTTACATGCAAAATCAGGTCTCTAATCTGACAGAAAAGCATGTGCATGTGTTAAAATTTCTTAAATATTGATTGAAGTTGAATACCTATTTCTAGTCAAAGACAGAAATGAAAAGATATTATCTACAGCTGTCTGAGCAGTGAGTAAAAGCGAACAGTTTCCTACTTCTCATTAGAAAATATGGTTTGAACTTGTTGTGCTGCTTCCTGTATGTATCAATTAAAAAGGAGGTTTTTGTATTCACAAACAGCAAAAACCCCCTTACATTTCAAACATCAACCCTTTGTAGTGTCTGGTTTGTTCGTACAGTTCAAATAATTTCTCCACATCTCATTTATAGAAGAAAATGGAGAAAAATACCTCAAAAGTTATTCAGCCCCAGAATTTTGTATTGCACATTTCCTTCATCTTGACTTTTAACCATACAGCAATTGTTCATGTTCTTTACTGTATAACTGCAATTCAGATATTAAAAAGAAATTGTGTAATAAATATACTGTAATTCAGATATGCTCAGGAACACACAAACTCAATCTTCCATTTTTTTTAAGAGGTATTAAAATGTTGACTTAAATCTTTTGTCTTCCAAGAGTAAGATATCTATTATTTTTTGTCAGTGAAGGCAGCAGGTTTGAAGATCGCAGGGTAAGAAAGTGCCCATATTAACTTTATGTGAAAAGCTAAAGAAAGAGGAATAAAATATGAGAGGTGTAATTACAAATTTTGTATTTGTAAGAGAGAAAAGACTAATTTTTCTGTATTACAACATTACTTTTGAAAACCTTGTCCAATCTGTCTTTGAAGATAAGTTGAACGGTCTTTATAACTATAGATTTTTTTATTCAAAATGTGGTCTTTTAAAAATTGATTTGCAATACTACTTACCAGTGGAACATCTTGTTGCTAGTAATTAGTTTGAACTTTATGCATCTTCCCCATGTCTTACAAAAATTATTCAAGTAATATGATTTTAAACAATTTCACTTTCTGTGCAAGGGACATGGAGTGAGACATTGCATGAATATGTGCATGCATGGGTGGGTAAAGGTGCTTCTGTGGGGATATACCTCAGCTGGGCAATCACATATAATGCTGCTGTGTACTTGTAAACAAGGCCATTTACATACTTTTTGAAGACTTAATCCAGTTAATGTACAATGCCTTTTAACTTTACAATTTTCTTTATTTCTTGAGGTTTTTGAGCAATTACGTGTCCTAATTCCTTACAGTTGTCCTCCTGTTTTTGTATTTAAATTCCATGCTTGTCAGCTGCTTAGAAGTGACAGGCTTTTTGCATAGGAACAGTGAAATGAAAAATAAAGTAATGTAGTATGGTTTCCATGGGAAATATAGATTCCAGAACCAGCATCCGAAATCTGTAGAGTCTCCTGTGAAGATCTAGTGGGGTTGTTTGATCCAGTCCTAAATATTTCAGATTCCTGCAGGTTGGATGTATGTACTCCTGTGACTCAAAGAAAATCACACAAAACCAAGTCTGCATTGTGATAGAGATTTGTCTAACCTCTACTGCTACCTCAGCTAATAGGTCTGGTCTTTTGACTGGTAATTTCACTATTATCCAATTCTGTTGTTTAGCTATTACAAAATCAGAGGATCAGAAAATGGCTAGTCTCAGAAGGCACCTCTGGAAGTCATCTTGTCCAACCCCCTTTTCAAGCAGGGTCATCTAGAACTGCTTGCCCAGAACCATGTCTAGACAGCTATTAAATATCTCCAAGGATAGACACTCCATAACTTCTCAGTTACCTTGCTAGTCCTCAGTTGCCCTCATACTGGAGAAGTGTTTCCTGATATTCAGATGGAACCTTCTGGGATTCAGTGAGTGCGCATTGCCTCTTGTTCTGTCACTGGACACCACTAAAAAGAGCGTGGCTCCATCCTCTTTGCACCTTACTATTAGATTTTGCATACGTTTGTAGGATCACCTCTGACCAGTCCCAGTTCT
The DNA here is from genome assembly GCA_036785705.1 of Acanthornis magna. NCBI lineage: Eukaryota > Metazoa > Chordata > Aves > Passeriformes > Acanthizidae > Acanthornis > Acanthornis magna. The sequence continues at coordinate 2,490,116 of JAWUZG010000017.1, forward strand.
TTCAGCCTTTCCTCATATGCCCCTTAAAAAAATTCATGGCCCTTTGCTGAACTCTCTCCAGCAGCTCCATGTTGTTTCTTACTTTTCCACCCATTTTTCTCTCTCCTTATGGGTAATCCATCTTGTTTTTCACAGAAAGGTTTTCTTGTCTGGGGTGTTTTCCTTACGGGAACATGATTTTCATCTGTCTATTGGAAGATCAGTGTTTGTATAACATTAATGTTCTGACTCAGGCAGACTGAGAAAAATAATTTGATTGAATTACATGCAGAAGAGCTGCTAAAACCTAATCTATTTAATGATAGACTATTCAAAAAGTAAATATTTGCTAGGTAAATATGCTTAAACATGGTTGAACTTTAAGCATCTGTGGTAATACCTTATTTACAAATTTTGTTTTTATTATGGTAGTATTGGTATACTAGCAATATTTAATGAAGGGTTATCACCTCATGTCATATATTTCATTTCCCTTTCACTCTTGAAATGTTGAAAACCTGCAAAAATTTATTTTTTAAAGCTGAGCAGATCTACCATATTTCTAGAATGTTAACAGATTGTGCCCTTCTGTGTGCGTTGTTACCAACGTTGTTGTACTGTTAAATGAGATGATACTTTCAGAGTTGTTTTGTGGGTCAAATTGTATGGTCTGTATAGTCTTTCCTCCTCTGTACTTAGGGTGGTGGAGTGTTTTCAGTGAATTGGTGATCCTTGCAAACTCAGTAAAAGTAAGAAATGCAATGGTTACATGAGATACAGTTGGAATGTTAGTTTGAACCATATTTCCTGTAAGTATCTCACTTTCAGAGCTAGGTATCATCATCCAAGTACATTAGCTGAAATATTTGATTACGTTTACCGTTGTTGGTTATCACATCTATCTACTGATCTATAAAACTGCCTAACAATTAATTCTAGTTACCTACTTAGCTATATTTGCAGTTCCATAAGTTCATAAGTATTTACTCATGATTTATGTTGTGCAATGGTAAAAGAAATCTGGGAAGAGCAGCAGCACCCTGGTTATAGAGGGGCAATTAAAAAGCGATTTTACAACTCCAGTTTTTGAAGTCAACACATTTTGACTGTTCAGGTTTAAATGGCTGATCTTGCTTATAAAGCACTAGACTTTTTCATTATATTATCTGGTTATGATTCTTACTGTCCTTAACTAAGGCTAGAGAGAAACAGCAGTTTTGGTGGGTTGGTTGTGGGTTTAATTTTTTTTCATTTCACACATCTCCTTCTTCCAAAGTTTCTCTTTTTTTTTTTTATTTATAGTTCTTTCTACACTGACCCAATTCTAAAACAAGATCACTTTCAGGAGTAAATGAGAAAAACAATGCTCAACATTGATTCTAGGTAGAAAAGCAGTTCAAGTGATAAAAATTTTCTAGAGAAGACAAGTATAATCTAAGAAATCATTTCTTGAAATGCTTTAGTCTCTCTTATTTCAGGTTTGGGACAGCACCTTCAAAAAGAGCCAAATTTTGTGAAATGATGATTTGTCTGTGGATAGTTTTCTATTGAAGCATAGGTCCGGGACCAAACTTATTTCATCTCTGTATTACACCTGACTATAAAAACATGATACAAGCCATCACAGATAATGAATACAATCATGTTTATCTGATGAAAAATAGCACGTGTATTAGACTTATTACCTTGTTAGCACAATAACTTCTAATGGTAATTCTTATGGTATTTTTTTTTCCAGTAAGACCAAATGGATGCTTCTGACAAAGAAAGTGTCTTGTCTTGGTCAGTAGGGATGGCAAAGTATTCATAAACACAAATTTAAGTTCAGATTTCTCTGGTTAAGTTGAGTGTTATACTGCAAAATGCAAAATAGGCAAAAAGATTCTGAATGGATCTGTAAATATATCCTCTTTCATTAGGCTGATGTATTAAAATATCATGTGGTGAGCTGTATGATGTTCTCACTTGCTAATGTATGCAGAAATATTTTTGTACCCTTCTGAGAGACAGAGAAGAGCAAGATTTCATAACAGAAAAAAATAACTTGGTATGACAGTATCAATAATGTTGGCATTAATAATTATTTTCTGTTGCCATAGTTTTGAAACATTTCTCATTTCCAAGAAGTATACGTGTAATTATATAACTAAAGTGCACTTAAAGATTTGAGCTTATTGACATAACATCGTAGATACTGAACAAAACTAATATTATCTTTCTCTATTTTTAAAGATCCAGATTTTAAGGACCTTGGCGTTTTGAAGCCATTGCCAGGTTGGTATGTTGGTTTTGGGTTTTTTTCTAACTTGGAGGCCTTTATACTCTGCTGTAGAAAACATTTTTGTTTGCTGTTCAGGTTTCATTTTTTCTGGTGTTTTGTTATTCAGTTTGTGAGTTTGAGATGGGAGGACCTGAAGGAATTGTGGAATCTGTACAAATTGTTAAAGAAGGAAAAGCTTCTGAAACTGAAGCAGTAGACTGTAAATGGTACATCCGAGCACCACCCCGATCCAAGGTCAGTCCTTCATCCACTTGCTGATTTGCCATTTAATTTAAGAAATTGACTTTTTTAATATATTGTGCATTTCTTAGTACAGTCAGATCTCGTTTAATAACTTTACAGCTTGAACTGTAAACTATTTTTTTCCTTCTGCAGTGGAAGGGTAATTTGTCATCTCAGCCAAAATAACCACCTTTCTCCATAAATGATGATTTGGGCAGTGCTAATGTGCTTTTTGTGCCATAAGTAATTTTCTTAAATTCAGCTTTAATTTTGCTCATATTTTTAAAGAATCAATGTGTTTTCTTAAGTGGGAAGTAATCTTATAATTTTAATTTTCAATGTATTTCAAATACCAAACATAGAGACTACTAAGGGAACACTGTTGGCTCCCTAAGGTCATCATTGTTTCTCATCTGGGAACTGTGAAAATGGACCCAAGGTAAATTCATGTTCCTGTGTATGAAGCCTTCAGTTCCTTTGGTTTAGAGCCACGAGCAAAAAGAGTCTTCTCATTTCTTTTCCTCCACAGTCAGCAAGCCAGGGCTTTGTAAGAAACATGAGAGGGCTGCAATGAATTTAAAAATACTTTTTTTGGACTCCCCTTGATTTTTTCTCTTATCCATAACTTATCAGTTATGATATGCATTAATTGTTGCTGGCTACACTACCACTCCTCCCCTCTTTGCAATAAGAACAGCTTTATGCCTCCCACCTATTTTATTCACTGTGTAAAAGACACCCCACAGTATACTTTTTCTAGCTGTCTTTTATTGGACATGAAAGGTTTTAGAAGGTAGAATTTATATGTGCACTATTCTCTGCCATCTTTAAAAAGATAAGGGTTTTTTTGTATAATCTCCATGAGGAGACTGTACTGAATATGTAATTGTTTCATCATCAGTGTAACACGTGGATGAATGCTGAAGGGTTCTCTTCAGGAGAGGTTTCCAGAAGAGAAAAAGTCATTAATATCAGCATTTTTCTGTTGGGAACGTTTAGGAGAAGAGTTGGCTCATAAAGACTACAGATAAATTATTTCCAGAATATACTCTAATATTATAACTTTTTTTTTTTTTTTTTATATTTTTGGATAAAATTAATGTTGATAGAGGTTTTCAATTAAGTAGATGAGCTTCCCACTTTGCTACACTAAGTAGTGATATAAGATGATTGGACTGATGAATGATTATTCCATGTGTTATATGCAATTTATATTCATTCAGGGCAAATCCTAGTATTGATACAAGCGTTGGGAAGAACAGATGGAGAGCAGTCCTGCTCAGAAGGTCTTGGGGGTGTTGGTGCATGAGAGGCTGGACATTCCCCAGCAATGTGCACTCCCAGCCCAGAAAACCAAACGTGTCCTGGGCTGCATCCAAAGCAGCGTGGCCAGCAGGGCAAGGCAGGGGATTCAGCTCCTCTGCTCTGCTCTGGTGAGACCCCACCTGCAGTGCTGAGTCCAGCTCTGGGGTCCTCAGTGTAGAAAAGACATGAGCCTATTGGAGCAGGTCCAGAGGAGGGCCACAAAAATAGTGAAAGTAATGGAGAACCTCTCCAGTGAGGAAAGGCTAAGAAAGGAAGCATTCAGTCCAGAGAAGAAAAGGCTCTGGGGTGACCTTGTAGCAGCCTTCCAGCACTTAAAGGGAGCCTGTAAGAAAAAAGGGGATGAATGTTTTATCATTAACAGTAAGACAATAGGGTAAGATTTAGACTAGATATGAGGAAGACATTTTTACAATAAGGGTGGTAAAACACTGGATCATGTTGCTCAGAGAGGTGGTTGATGACCATCCCTGGAAACATTCAAGGCCAGATTGAACAGGGCTCAGAGAAACAGGATTTAGTTGAAGATGTCGTTGCTCATGGCAGGGGAGTTGGACTAGATGACATTTATAGGTCCCTTCCGATTCAAATTATTCATTATTATGATGTATTTAGGTGTTAGTAGAAAGAAAACAGACCAACACAGAATTGCACTTAATAGACTCAGTACAATTAATTAAACCAATAACATTTCCCTATAGTCTTAAGTTTATAATTGGTTGATCAGATAATGTCATTGTGATGTTCTTACTTCATCTAACTCTAAACTTCTATATGATTCAAAACTCTGCTAAAAATCCCAAATTTACCTACCTGTGTTATTTATCCTCACCTCAGTTCTGATGTAAAACTCCAAACTGGGTATTTAGATAACTGTAAATACAGTGTGTTACAGAAGAATGCCACACTGTTAGGGGGCTAAAGATTAAAGTACATCAATTCTCCATAAACTTCCATACCTGCATTTAGTGGTGTTGCATTCCAAAAAGCATATTCTCGCTGAATGGCATCTGGACAGGAGAGCAACAAGAAAGTTTCAGAAAAATTGAAGTAATATTGAATGTTGTTTAATGTCATCTAGAAGATTTTGTGAAGGAGTGTAATATAATATAATAAAAGGCTTTTACAAGGAAGAAGGAATGTTCTGACGCCCATGTCTGTAGGATAATGCAGAATCCCACACTCTGAAAGAAAGTTTCATATGAAGGAAGAAAAATTCAAATATCAGGAAGGGGATTTTGAATGTTTGGTTGAGAAAATTTGTTCAACTGGAATTGCTAGCCATCTGAAAGTGAGAGAAGCATTAATAATCCTACCTTTAGGCAGAGGGCTGGGCTGGGGTATCTCTTGATGGATCCTGCTGTTCCCATCTTACAGAATTATCTGGGTGAAGAGATTGAGCAATATAAAAACATATAAATCAGTGTTTCCTAAACTGGAGTTGAAAGGTTTCACAGCAAGCTAGGAAGAAAAAAAAAGATTTTTCAGGCCAAGATCCATTTTTGAGGGGTAAGTCCAATTTAGCATTTGAACTTAGTGTGGTTTTCAAACAGAGATGTTTATACACACACAGACAAGTATATACATGTATAGATGCCTACACATACAGTTAGGGTTTCATCATACTGGGACAAGTTGAAAAATATACAGATATTAAGGAAGAAACAAGTGGATAAATTTTTAAAAAAATTGTATGAATTAAGATTTATGATAAGATTGTTTATGGGTCTGATTCAATTGAACTGGAATCTATTGTCCATGTTTTACGGTCAGCTTCCTTCGTCCTTACCCAACCTTGAATTCATGGCGTATTCAGTACAATTATTTAGTGACATCACTTTAATTTATGTCAGCTTGCACCTATGAAAACAAGCTCTCCTGCTAAGAACAGTGAGAACACAGCAGACGTCTTTAAATCCACATGTTCTTGTACTCTGGGCTGCACAGTTTGTTACTGGGAATTATGCCTAAAAGGCAAGAGTTTCTCAGAGGGAGTTTGTGTTGGACTTTTTCATCTTCAGTTTCTTAATTAAACTCTGCCAGAATGTGGGCTGCTTGCAATTTCATTTGGCGTAAGCTCATCCAATCTAAATTGTCTGCAGAACCAAGATGCAAGTCCTTCCCTTGGTTTCCAATTCCAGACTCAAGCCAAGTCTGAGCTCAATATATGAGCAATGAGATCAGCCAGGAAGTGTGTACTTGAGGTCTCTGAGCCTGAGCTTCAAACTGACAGTCTAGATCCAGTGCTTCTGTCCTCAGTGAGCTGGAATGGAACAGAGAGCAGAGAATTTGCTGCACACACTTAAAAGAGAGCCATCACTGATGCCCTTATATCTCTCTCACACACACACACACACAGAGCAAAATAAAACCAAAAATGCATGCAGAGCTCCAACTTTCTCTAAGTGCAGAAGACAGCAGAAGGCAGTTTGAACACAGATTCAATCTATATGCAGACCTGGAGTCTTACACTTGAAAGCGACTAGTTGAAAAATCTGTGTTTCTTGTAATCATTCAAAGTCAATTTCTGCTGAGTAAGATAGTTGTGAATTTTGAGTAGAATAACGCTGGGGGCTCTGCACTTCATGTAGAATGTGACTACAATTAGTAGTCAGAGAAAGAATGGAAAACTAAGAAGAGAGCTGCTGTCCGAAAGTGCTGACCCACCCAGAACAGTAAAGGTCTGGAGGAACTTCCTCATCTGAAAATGTGTGGAACAAAGCCCAAAGAAGGAAGTGTTTGCAGAGTTTGACAAGCCCCCCCAGAAAAACAGTAGCTCTCCCTTTGGTGGGTAACTTTCCCAGCAAGGTACCTTTGTGTCATGCTTGCTCTTTAAGAGGCTCTACAGAAAAAATAAAACTGCAGAATTTGATAGCAAGGGTAATAAAACATTTCAAATATGATAATCTGATTCTGGGAATAAAATAGTAAGCAGTGTTATTAAAAGAACTATTATCAGAAGCTCTGGGCATCTCAGAAAGTAACATCAAAACAAGAGCTAATTTGATTGTAGTCCAGTGGAAATTATATATTTTGGAGGAATGAGCAATAGGGACATTTAGACTGGACAAACAGAGGGAGTACCCTCTTCATTTGGACCATAAGAAATAAAATAAAGTTATAAGGTAGTTAGGCAAAGTGATGCCTAATTCTCTTACCCACCTGAACAGGATATTGGAAAAAGGTTATAGGATGCAAGACTTAACACAAAAGGTTGAGAAACCCAAAGCATCAATTAACGAGTATCTAGCTTTGACACATCATGGCAGCATTTTCCTTTGGTTCCAGGAACCTGACTTCATATTGAGCATAGTCTGGAGAGCGACTGGGTTGTTGTGTGTGCATTTCCTACACAGTAGGGAGCAAACATGAGGTAAAGCAATTGTGGAGCTATGAGTGAGTCTGTCTAAACAGATCTGACTAAACCAAAACATTTTCTGCTCTCCCATGTGAAGTGGAAATTTGTGCTCTTAGATGAGACCTGCAAGAAAAGCAGTTTAAGCTGTTGGCTTTGGCAGTCTAACGCATGCCTAATTTTTGGAGGCTTTTTAATCAGGTGTAGAAGAGAAGCTTTAAGTAGTGCACTAAAATTTAGTAGGAGCCATTTGAGTGGTGATTCTTGAAATGTTAGAGAAAAATAAAATTTATAGTCTGAATAGCCTAACAGCCAGAGACACTTTTGCAAGCTTCAGATGGTCTCCGTCTCAAGAAGCTCTGAAGCTCATAAACATACAGAAAATGCAAATAATATTATGAATTTTAAAAAGCCCAGCATATGTATATATGGAACAAAGTGAATAAATTACATTTTAAAAAGTTGAAAATATTGTTTACCTATGTTAAACTATTGAAACCCCTTATGTAAAACAGTTTCCTGAGATGAAGGTGCAAGACAAGTCCATGGGTAGAATCATGTATATAGAATCTCCGCTATGAACACGTCACTGCACATGCCAGAGTAACACTCTCAAAATCCCCACTTTTAAGTTACCATGAATCTGTTCCATTCAGGTATAGTAATATAGCCAACCTTGCATCTTCAAACCAAATAGCTATTAAGAAATGTAATCAAAATACCTTGTGAAGAAAGTAATAAAATGTCTGCCAAAGGGAACAGCAGAATCAAGATTTGACCTCCAGTTTTCTGTGCTAAAAAGCAGAACAGCACCAAGGAGCTGCGAATGTTGCTCACTTATGAGCATTTTTGCACTGTATTAGAGAACAATGAGGATGACTTGACAGAGTAAGTGTCAGCTATTGGATAGTCACAGAAGTTTGAAGAAACAAATAGGACAAAGCAAAGAAATCCAAAGAGCTTCAGTTGTCTAGAAAAACAGTGTTCTGATATGTGAGCCTTGGCTGTGAATCACAGGGTCTTAGAAGTAGCATATAAAGTTGTCATCTTTGACAGACAATATTCTCCAAGCTCCAAACTAGAAGAAAATATGAGGTACGGAGTTCTCTGTTTGCACAGCATGGCCCCAGACTAGTAACAGAAGGCCCAAAAATATAAAAAAAGGCCCCAGAATAACAAACAAAAATCCAAACAGAACATGTATTGTTAACACTTCTACTGATGTAATGCTGATTGAAAAAAAGTTTAGGATCTTAGCAAGAGGACAGACTATTTCAGAAGATGAATTCAAACATCATTAGTAATATGTTTTTTAGGCTGGTGTACTTGGTGTCCAGTTGCCTTGAAGGAGATTAATTAGTGTTGCACAATCTGCTTTAAAAAACTGGGTTTCTCAGGCCTAAATACTGGAGGTATCATCTTGAAAGTACTTTGTCAATCACGCAGAGCTGAAAAAGATGCAGAATAAAGCAGGCACCACAGCTGATCACTGAGCAATGGGGCAATTTAACCCAGTCATGTGATTACAAGTGAATTGACTGAACCCAGAGCTGAATATGCAAAATCTGGGCATTATGTTTGGATGAAGAGGAGGTTTTTCTTTAATGTCTAAATTACTTTTGGCAGCTGAATGATGGCTTTTTGTTTGTTTGGTTTGGTTTAAGGGGACTGAGTGTCTGTGCATATATATTAAGTCTGATATGCTGGGATATGGTTTGAAGCTTTTCCTGACTGGCCTGATCAATCATGTTGTCATCCCTCACCTTCAGTGATTGATTAAAAAGCAGAACACATCAAAAGTGATTCATTATGAGGAGATTATAATCTGACCATTTTACTGAGGTGATATATTATTTGTAGTTTATAATAGTTTTGGTTTTTTTCCTGATATGTTCAGTCAGAAATTTCTCTTGTTTTCAAATTTAAGTTAAAAGAAATTGTAAAACTTACCCAGCACTTCCAATTTTTATTATTATTTATGGTGGCATTACAAACCTTAAAGGTGACAAGAGAACTATTTAAAATATAATGTGATTGAGTGTAAATTACATATGCCACAGTTGCAGTGAGGCTTTATCAGTTTTGTTGCTAATGACATTGGCATTTGCAATGACATCTCAAAACTCAGTAAATCTAATTCTTGAGCGGCCCACTCTTCTACGTAATGTGGAGCTGAGGATTTGAGGAAAGTGTCTTATTAAAACTTTCCAACAAAAATGTGAAAGAAGAAGATATGGAAGTTATGCTTTTTCTTTCAAATAAGATGTTCTCTTCAGCAAGAATGTCTCGATTATGCTAATATAATGTGTCAGTATCTGTGGAAATTTTCATTCCAAAAGTTCCTATCGGCATCAATGAAAAAATGCTTAATGAAGGCAAATGGTGGTGTTTGAGTCTGTGACCTCTTTAGTTTATTTGTTTTCTTTGAGGGGAACAAAGTTTCTTATCCACTGCTAGTAGAAGTAATGGCTAAGATCTCTGTAAATGAAATAGCTAGTAATACTGATAATTTTTCTCTCACTTTCTGATGAATTTCTTTTAGTGACATCCACATACCAGTGAAAGTAATGAGAATATTGCCACTGATTTCAAAAAGCTATGTATAGGGAACATTTTGCATTAGATAAGAGTTTGTCATATAATCAGTTTTATTCTTTCCCTGGGGAACTCAATTTATTAGTCATTTTCTTCTGCCAGTGTGGATCTTACAGCCAGTGACAGGAACAATGGCAAATATATAGCAATAAAACCATAAAAGTTGGCAGAGGCGTACAGATGCAATTAAATTATTCCAGCTCTTTAAAATAAAATCTGATCCAATATCAGGTTGTCAGTTTGTGTAATCAGTTTCCAGTTTTTAAAAATGCACTGCAGTCTTAAGCCAAAGGTCTGATCCAAATAAGTAGATTGAGAGATACTCACTGATGTCAGGGTGTGTTGTATCAAGTCCTCAATATTTTATATAAAGTTCTGGAAGTAGTCATCTCCAAAGGCAATAATGAGAATGAAGCTGCAACTCACCTCAGAATATCAGGAACTTATTTTCTCTAATTTATGAAATTTCGTGCCATTGGAGAAAGTGGCACCTTTCTTCTAAAGGGTAGACATAGATTTTTAAGTCAAATATTTTTTCCAGTGGCTCCACCACCCAGTGTTGGGTGAATTTCTCACACAGAGGAATGAACTCATATGACTGATAGCAGAATTCAGGCTTGGGAAGAATTGAAGGTGTTGGCTTCTTCACTGAAAAACTCAAAACAAAATTCTGAGTTATTATTCTCTTGATTCCTTTTCAGTATTTATGACTGCTACTCTAAGAAATATTTTACTATTTTATAAGAATAGTATGCCTCCAGAAACTAGGGGATGTCAAATGATAAGCCAATAGAAATAAGATTTTGTCTGTACTGCTATACGAACAGTGTGCTTGAAGAGATCAGGAATAATTGATGAATTCTGGAAATTGCTGGGAGAGCTGGCATTTCGTAACCACATTGAGGATTAGCACACATTTCTTGTAAGAATGAAATCTCAAAAACTATATCTCCATACTGAAATGGGATACCCTTTACAAGATATACATTTCCTCATATATATGTATAAGCACAGGCACTTGTACATATGAATGCATATATAAAAGACAGCAGGATAGAAATAGACAACATGTGAACAAGCATGAGAGGTCTTTCACTCAGTAGGTGTAGTTTTACTGTTGTTCTGCTGTCAGATTAAGATAATCTTTTTCTGGGGTAAATATGAGCTTTCCTGAAGAGTGGAATAGATAAAAATATGATGTAATACATTGCATTATATTTTTGTGGTCTGTCATATATACCTATATGTGTATATATGACATATAAATAGAAATGGTATACCTATGATAGGCATACCTAGAGAGTAAAAACCATGATTCATGGCAATAGCATGTTGCAAGCCTTCTGTTCTCTGTGACACCTATCCGACATGCTTTTCCTCCTGGAAAACAGTCACATGTGTGCAATACTGCATACGATCAGCTGCAGAAGAGTGTCACTGCATTGCCTGTGACAAGGCTGGCAAGCACTGGGACACTCGTCTGAAGCAGACTGCTTTTGTTAGTTAACTGGGAAAAGAAAAGCAAGGGGCACTTTTAATTGCCTGTTCTAAGTTATGCAGAGACGGCTATGGACTGTCTCGGCATCTTCCAAGGAGAGGCTGGGTGCCAGGCTTGCACAGTGACTGCTACACCCTTGTTTGAGCAGGAGGATCTGGTGTCTGGGACGCCGAAGCAGCTCTCTGGTGTGTCCTGACTATTGTCAGATGCTGGGTGTTGGTATCATGGCTCTGCCTCTTCCCATACCTCCCTCCCTCATGTGGGATCTTTCTCTGTCAGCACAATAGTGTGTATTATTTTGCTGCTTTACTGGAGCAACCAGTAAGTGAAGGGAAAAACACTTTAAAAACTATACCTTGATCTAACATATCTCCATCTGAATATGTCTTCTTGTATTTCTGTTAATTGTTCCATTTGGTAGAGACCTAAACAAGCAGCTTCCTTAATTTATAGTATGTAAAATGCAGGGTACACCTAACGGCAATTTAATTGAAATATATTCCTCTGAATTCTTCTGAAGGATGGAAGTGATGGAATATGAATGAGGGTTATTGTAAGAAAAACGTATTTAAAAAAGGGTGTGACAAGCAAAATGAAACTTAGTATAACTAATTTCTTTTGCTAGTAACAATTTTTCACAGATGTTCTTTTCAGAGGGACACTTATGCAAAACATAACAAGGAATGAAAATATACCATAATACGCTACCTGAAAAGGCCCATTAAAAAATCTGAGCTACTATTTAACAGTGGCAGGCTGCTTAAAAGCACATAATTCTCAAACCATAAGAGCCTTAGTATATTAATATAAGGTGAAATTATGAGTCCTGTGGCTACTATGATATGCACTGCTTGTAGATTTTATGCAGATGAAGAGAAGGCTATTAGGCAATTGCTCTGTGCATATTAAAAAATACCTGAAGTCAATAAAATTGTTTGGAAATAAGTATATTTGATGTCTAATACAGCAGGGTTTCTTTTTTAGTTATTTTTTCAAGTGAAGATGCATACATGCTGGGTATGTTTACTGCCTTTTTATACAATTTCTGCCGTAATTCACCTTTCTGTATTGTTCCCTTGAAGTCCCGTGGGTACCCTTGGCAGTTTGATTATGTATCATGTATCTATTGAAAATATTACTCGCCTTCTCTCTGAATGGAATATTTGCAGTTGTTTACACAATCAATCACTTTCAAATGGGTGGTTTTTCCTATTAAAGTCCATAGACTTGAATATCAAATAGTAGCCTTTTATCTTCACCCCTGTTTCTTTTTAGGTAGATTTAAAGAGTCTTTTGCAAATGACAATATATCTATTACTTTATGAAACAACTCTTGTATGCAAGAGACAGTTCCTAAAAAACTTTATAAGTATCTAGGAGTTTCCACAAAATATGTTTGATTTCAAGCCCGTTAAATTATGAAAATGTATACCATAATCTTTTGTTTAGAGGAGCTGAGATGGTGGCCAGATCCTTGAGGAAACATAAAAAGAACAATGACTGAGTTCTGCCTGGCTCTCAGATTCTCACTTCCTGAATGAGCAGAGACATAGGAAGATGGCACATAGTGACTCTGGGGAGGGAGCAACAATGATTTGCCATATTATTTCTCATGTCAGTCATGTAATAGAGCAATACTGTGCCAAGCAGTGAAAGAAGTTTCTAGCTTAACTGTCCTTCAGCTTGAAGAACCACTGTACATACTTCTGAAAAAAAAGGTATATGTTTGGGAATTAAGAACTTACTGTGACTAAGAACAAAGAAATATGTAGATCTTCTGAGAGATTCTGCTTTGAAGCAGGACAAAATACCAGGAAGTACAAACAGTGCTCAGTTTGCATATTAACTCTCTTTCAAGGAAGTGCCCTATGGATCACCAGCCCCAGAAAAATTATTTAGGGGTGTTCTGTACTTTCTCCTACAATGTAAAGCAAAGTTGCTTAATGTTTTTTCAGTAATTCTCAACTTTCTGTGCATGTTGCCTTTGTTGTTTGATTGATTCATAGATCTATTTGCGATTCTTGGACTACGAGATGCAGAATTCCAATGAATGCAAAAGGAATTTTGTAGCAGTCTATGACGGAAGCAGCTCTGTGGAGGATTTGAAGGCGAAGTTCTGCAGCACTGTTGCTAATGATGTAATGCTGAGGACAGGTCTGGGTGTAATCCGCATGTGGGCAGATGAAGGGAGTCGAAACAGCCGATTCCAGATGCTCTTCACATCTTTCCAAGAACGTAAGACCCTAATCAATGCATCTGCCTTTCAGTTTGTTAAGTGATGCAAGTCCCAAAATCTGTTAATATTTTCTTCATGCAGAGCAGTGACTGAAGTATGTTGCCAAACAAGCTGTGTTCCAAATATATCCGAACAGTTTTTTTATTCCAACCATTTGTAGTGAGCAATAATTTGTAATGCAGTAGACAGATCACCGGATTCAAAACCTGGAAAACAGGTACAAGTGGTCAGGACCTGTGTGGTCATATAACCATGACTTTTGTCTGATCCACAAGCTACCACGTAAGTTTTTCCTCACACAACATGGAAAATAATACAACTCTGAAAGTTTTTATCAGGTATGATAATTTTTTCTGAATTTGATTTTTTAGATCTTATTATGATTGGCATTTGAAAAATACCTTATGATTATTTTATCACGAATAGTGGGTGTTGCATATATCAGTGAACGTGTATGTCAGACATTGTTAAGCAAAGAGTTTAGGGTTTTTTTGTAACAACAAAAGCTTTCCAAAAGGCTTTCATATTCCGGTTAATATTCTCTTTGTGTGCCTTACTTGCATTTATATTTTTATGTGAATTCTGGACTTAGATAATAAGCAAAGCAACCTTTGAAAGAGGCAAAATGTAGTTCCGGACAGTTTAAGAAAACAAACAAATGAATCAGAACAATCCCTCAACAAAACCCAGTAATTTCATTCACTGAAAATGATTGACCCAGGCAATCCTGTGAAAGACCTGTGAAAGATATAAATTTGTTTCCTTTGATGGGAATAATACATATTTGGCCTATTGAGAAGGGTGTATATGCATTTATTTTCACATTCTGGTTCATGTTAATTTTTAATTTTTTTGGTTTGTGCATTGTGTGTCTGACAGAAAGATTTCTTTGTGGCTGTCAGTGGTTGGAATGAAGGCTCAACCTACCAAATACATTCTTCATCTGTATTCAGTGTGTGTGTACCCTGCAATGAGGCAATGAGTCTCTGTTGAGAACAGCCTCCGTAATTCCTTAATTATGGCTCTGATTAAAAATTTCTGACAGTTTACATGCCTGAAACTGCATGCACCACCGTACTCTCACACTTGCAGCCTTAAGGTGGATTATATTTTTCTTGCCTGCAAATCAGGCTGGGGTCTAAAAGATACTGAAAATCCTTGGTGGACATGATACTGCCCTTTTCTCATTTCTGCAACTGGAGATGTCTTGAATATTCAAGAACTGATTCATTTTTTTCACAAGGCATCTTGATCTGTTACCTTAGAAACAACTGCATAGACACTGGAGGTTCACAGCATATAAAGAACTGGAGAGTGAAGCACTACGATGACTAACTTGAAATGAAGGTTTGAATAAGTGTATGTTTGCAAAGCTCTCCTATTTTAGAGGATAATAAGGAAAAATGTGGGATTTTTTTTCTCTTACAGTATTCCTAATGTATTTACCTGACATGCTATATCTTATGAGCTACTCCTTTCTTGTACGCAGAGGATAGTTTATACTGAATAATATTCTGACTGGGGAATTCAAAATACTAACATGATGTGCTTTCTGTAAATTTACTCGTAACAGTCATTGCTCACTAAAAGCTGAAAATTTATTAAAGGCTTAATTGTACTTTGAAATATGTCTATACAGCCTGCTCATAAATAGTAGAAGAAACTGCGTCTGTGATTTTAATGCTGGGAATTGACTTCAGAGATTTAAAGGTGATGCAGATGGTACTTTGTGCGTCTTTTCTGTTGTCTGTAAGTGCTGCCCTATGCCACATACTGGTGCTGGCTGTCAGGAGTCAGCTAGAACAGATGTCAGTGAGACACTGTGAGACACAGCTCATGGCATGTAAACTGCAACGTCTTTCAGCAGTGTGTGGGAATAATTAGATCATCTGCATGGAAGAGAATGAATGTCAGACCTCATTCAGGGAGATGTGCATCAGGGAACAGACACCTGTGTCTCTATTCGGGGACAAAGAAAGAGGAAAAGATTCTATTTTGTTCATATAGAGATGAGAAAGGAATGAAATGGAAGATTACATTTATGTTGCAGTTATGTGCACAGGAAAGAGTGACAAAGTAGAATTCCTGTATTTGCTGCTCCTGTGGGAATGACCAGGAGGTGTTGTGATCTGTTGTCCCCAAGTTCCTCTCCTGGTTGTGGAGTTAGGCTGTTCAGACTGTGAGTTTTCCCTTACAAAAGGCTCTGTATAGTGGAAGCAGTATTTTGCAGGAACAGGCTACTAAGCCTGAGCATTGTTTTCTTTCAGTGTAAGTTTGTTCAGTGTTAATTCTTGTTACAGAGCCATTTCTCGGGGACTTGATGTTTGTGCAGAATAGAGGAATCTTACAGAGATTTCTTACATTATTATTTTCATATGGTTCTATCAGTGTGCTTCGAATACATTTGAAATACACATGCATTTTTTTGTTGACATCTAAAAAGTGGTCTTACAAGTTTCCAAACCTCTAGCAGTGATGCTTTCAGAGCAGCAGTGTTATAAATATGTCTGAAGAAAAGGCATACAGTGCATGAGGTTGTTAAATTTCCTGCACCAAAAAATCAGGAATGGTTCTCATTCATGGTCTAAATAGTAGTTGAGCTCTAAGTAGTGCTTAATAATCAGTTAATTCTTAAAAAGTGATAATATATAGTGATGATCTGATATTTCATTATCAGCATTATTAGCTATTCCAACTGTCATTGTGGTTTTTTTCTGCTTTTGTTTTTACCTTTTTAATCTTTAAGATCTCTTCTAAGCATAATCATATTTTTTGCATGGGAGTCACTGTCTACACTAGATTTTAAATATCCAATAAATGAATACAAGGATCAGTGAAAGGTAAACAAAAAAGCTGGTGTAATCCAAAGGTGTCTGCTCATCTGGTAAGAAGACTTGAAAAATGAGTCTTTGTTTTCTCACCCCCTGACTAACTGTTCATTTCATTTTCCATGATTGAAGAGTGATCTCCAGCCTGCTTAATGACAGACATGCTACACCTACAGCTTCTTCAAAGAGCTGCTCCTCAGCAGACACACCTACGCTTTAGCCTAAAAGCAGATTTGTAGAACCAGGGCATATGGGATAAGAGGAAAAACCCTCTGTATGCACAGCAGGCAAGAGGTTCACTTTCTCACCTCTGACTGCTCTTTGGAAGCATGGATTCCTTCTGCACCCATAATCCTGGACCAGAAGCCCCAGACCAGAGAAACTTCATTCCTTCTCTACTGTGGTAGAGCCCTTTGAGCTCTAAGTCTTTTTTAGAGCCCTGTCACATGCGACTTTCCTAATGGAGCACAAGTTCCATCATTCTTATTTTATTTTTATTAACAAAACCCCTATTTGGATAGAAATCTAAGGCCATGTTTAGACTAGTGGTGTGTGCAGTTTGATCAAGTAACAGTACTGAAGTCCTTGTTTACAGACTTGAAGGTGATCACTCAGCATGGGCAATTCTTTAATGGGGAAAAGGGACTGCAGGTATACAGTGCTAGGGACTGTGTTTTTTCTGGTAAAGCTAAGGGAAGTACTGAAAAAGGGTGCAAGGTGCTAAGTGCAACATGTAGAGAGACAGTTTTCCTTTGCAAAGACTTAGGAAAGTAAACAGATTGCAGCTTTGCTGGTTTTGCTCTCTGCTTCCACACTAATATATTAAAAAGAAACCATTGGGATTGCCTCCTTACTGGTGAGCACTCATCTGTGATTTTCTTCCCCTCTGTACTATTTGCAGCTGTCTGTATTGAAAAGCCCTCCCTGGCTAAGCATCCCAGTGACTCTCTGACCCCAAACAAAATAACTGTTTGTGGTGCCCAGAGGGTATAAACTGAACATGGGTTGGAGCTCTGAGCACGTGCTCCTGAGCTGCCATTCTCTCGTGAGTTTGTATTTCAAAAGAACCCCGAAAAACAGAATGTGAAACATACAGGTGTTTTTTAAAGACTAGATTATCAATCTGTATATGGTATTAACTATCCATAAAAGTTGTATTTGTCTTGAACAGGGATGTCTGAAGGAGACTGAGAAAGACCATTCAGTATTAAGCGCATCTCATATTCAAGTTTCTAATAGCTGAATTTTAAAAAATCCTTTTTTTCCCCATTAATGGCAAATGAAAATATTGTAATTTTACTTTATTTTTATAAATTTACTTTATTTATACTTGTAGTGTACAGTACTAAAAAAATCTTAATAATTTTAATATAGAAAGTGAAATTGTCTCTCAATATGAATGATGATTTTTTCCTTGAAGAGACTGACAGAAAACTTCTTCCTCTGTTTCAAGGGTGGTTCAAGGAACACTGAAGAATTCAAGTTTTCTTTCTCTTGTGGAGGAAAGAAAGCTCTATTTTTCAGTAAGGAACAATGGGAAAATCCAAATAATCTGTACTTAGAGAATTCTTGTGCAGAGTATGATGCAATGAGCTATCTTGAGTAGAGGAGGAGTAGGTGTGAAATGTCTTACGACTTCAGTGTAAAATGTTTCTCACATCTAACCATTGTTAAGATTTCAGAATTTTCCCATTCACCCTTAGAAGGAAGCAAGACCATTATGACAAGAAAGGAAGGGGGGAAAGGAGGGAGAGACATAGGCCTAAAAATAACAAGTAGGGTAGGGCATTTGTTTAAGATTATCCAGTCCTGGCCTGAAATCCCTGCCTTGAAACAGGCTCAAAGGGTAAATCCACACGGTTCAATGAAGTACAACATAGACACCCAAGCTGGCTTGCTTAGAGTGAGTTCACACTCTGGAAGCAAAGGAGTTGCACTTATTCTGGATGGTGCTGAGGAGTAGTGAAAAATACACTGGGGAAAGCACTGCACTGAAGTGGAATATCCAGGCTGCATATCAGTTCCATAGCAAGTCTGCTTTTATCTCCATCTCGTAAAAATGTTTTGGCTGGCCCATGATTGCAGTTTATATCTAGAGTATCCTGCAATGCCCAATGAAATTATGCTTAATGCACAGAGATAATGTATTTTGTTACTTATGTAATAACATCACAATAATATAATAATTATTATTAACGTGGAACATTTAATTTCTATACTGCTTTATAAATATTGTAATTTTATAGTATAAATTGGAATGCCTTTGTTGTGACTATTTATTTTATTGTCTGAGTGAAAGCAGTACAATTTCTTTAAAATATAAATTATGACTGCTATTATTTCATGTTGCTTTGTAAAAAGGCATATGGAAGGACTATTAATGTTCTTTATGTTTCTCTGCCTTAGAGATATTCAGGACTAAAATACTCATTTTTCATTAATAAATTAAAAAGTGTAGATTAAGGGGACATGTGTTTCTGAAACCTTTCTATAGTAAGAAAATATAGACAGCTACATTGGTTCAATTTTTAAGAATTTTGAAGCAGTAACCTTCAAATACCAAACAGAAGCTATTTTGAATATTGTGGTGGAAATCTTCTGGAAATATGAATAATATAACAATCTCTTAATTTGTAGAAGAAACAGAACATATTTACATGCCTGATAACAGAAATAGGGTTGTTGGTATTATGGTTGGGGTTTTTTAAACATAGGTTTCCTAAACCTGAAAAAGACTCTGGGATTTCATGTCTATTCCTGTTAACTCACTTATGTATCTTCTAGGCTGAGGGCACCATCTTGTGTTCAGTGTAAATAGCTGTCGCAAAGCAGGAGATGTTACATTATAATGTATTCAAGAACCATAAAATCTGTTAAAAAAAATATTAAAGGTATTCTTACATATAGCACTCACATTTATAAGAAGAAAATATAATTAAAAATTATGTAGAATGAAATAGTTTTCAATTTTTAATATTGTATACATTATTTTATAAAAGCTACTATTTTATATTAAAATAATTTTTGGTTCAAATCCAAACTACAAAAAGAACCTTTACGTATGTTTTCCTTTAAATAGTGATTAAATTTAGATTATAGTATTTTCATGCTGTTAAAATCAAAGAACTGATTAAAGGCTTTACTAAAATATATCGAGTTGAATTATATGTGCAGTTCTAATTTGCTCAGTTTTGTTATAATCATTACGAATTGTTCATCATGCTGAATATGCTATCTCACTTATTGCTTGACCAGTACTTTGGTAGAACTTGACTTAAGGCAGCTTTGGGACACAGGAGAAATAGCACAATTGTGTGTTCCCAGCTGTTATTTTTAATCTAATTATGAAGTCAAGATTTTTTCAGAGAGCCACAGAAGGGATGGAAGGGACCCCAGAGTACGGTCTAGTCCAATCCTTTTGCTCTAAGCAGGGTCAGCTACAGCAGGTGGCTCAGGGCTGTGTCCAGTTGGGCTTTGAATATCATCAGTGATGGAGATGCCATAACACCTCTTGGTAAACCAGCTCTTGCATTGTTTGACCCACCTCAAAGTAAAAGTTAGTTCTTGCATTTAAATGGAATTTCCTGTATTTCCTTTAGTGCTCATTGCTTCCTGTCTTGTCACTGGGCATTGCTGAGAAGAGTCTGGCTCTGTCTTTTTTACTCCCTCCCTCCCTCCCTCCCTTTACTCCCTTCTTCCCTCTCTCTTCTTTATTCCCTGGGTATTTGGATGCACTGACAAGAGCCTGCTCCAGCCTCCTCTGCTCCAGGGTGAACAATTCCCAGTTTTCTCAGCCTCTCCTCACACCTCCAATATCTCAAGCCTTCATGGCCTCTTGCTGGGCTCACTGAAGCACATCTGTGTCTCTCTTGTGCTGAGGAGCCTAGCACTGGACACGACACTGCTGATGTGGTCTCACCAATGCTGAATAGAGAGGAAGGATCACATCTCTCAGCCTGCTGACAATTCTGCTTTTAATGCATCCCAGGATAGTGGTGGCCCTTCTGTTGTCACTTGAATGCCCTTGATGAAGAATTACAAGACCCCTTCACTATGCCTTTTTCTAGTGCAAGAAAATGAATTCCTCCAATGTATAACAGGACTGACAAGTATTCAGCTTCCCTTGATGCTTTCATTCATTTCAACAAAATGCCTTGGTTAGAGTGGGGGAAATATATTGACTTCTTGTCCAGCTTAATCACTCCAGTTTCATGGGACCACAGAGAGGAGTTGACTATTTTAATTTTATAAACATGAGCAAGAGGGGGTTGTTTGTCATTAGTTTTCTGACTTGTATATTTGGGTTTCTTTCATGATAAGTTTTCTGTACTGGCTCTGAAATTGCTTTGCTCCACTATTCATCTTGTTTAGGCATTTATTCACATACCATTTTTTTCCTGCACAGTTCAATAGCACAATTTAGAAAAACTTTAATTCTCATTCTTTTTTCTTCCTTTCTCTTGCCTTTCATTTTCAGATGTCCCTGTCACCTTTTTGCATAATTATTCCTCCTTCTTAAATCTGAAAAAAGGTCCTTATCATTGCTCTTAATTTTTCTCTCATTTATAAAACATTTCCTAATATTTTTCATTTGATAGAAATTCTTATTATTTCTTTCAGTGCAGAATGAAATAATCAATTGATATCATTTTTTCCTGTAGAGTTCTCTCTTTCTTCCTCTTCCTTTCACTTTCTTGCTACCTTCCTTTAGTTGTCCTATTTTACTTACCACCACTATATTTCTGAATTCAGACAGCACTCTGTCCTTCCCACTTCCCTGCTAAGATCCTTCATGCCACTCTGAATATTTTTCTGTGTTTTAGTCTTTTTTTCTTTGTGACTTTATTAGTATAAACTATCCTAATTCTGCAATTACATGTTTATTTGATTTTGTTTTTAATATTTTCCCTGTGTTCCCATGTCGCTCCTTGTACTTTCTTCATTTGATATTTGATCTTTCTTTTTGTACACTTTTTATTTTGAATGGGTGGTTCTTTGGATCTTCTTAAGTTTCTCACTTTTTTTTTGCTTAGAGTAGGCAGTGAGACTGTTTCTGTGTGTGGGAAACATCCCAAAAGATCCTCACCTTGCCTGGAAACAGGGATTGCAGCTAGAGTGTGAAAGGATGATTATGCCTCTGATGTGTTACCTACAGGATGTGTCACATCATGATGTGGCTCTGTATCCTCCAGGCTCAGCCTTCACTGTCCCCAAATGACAGCAACAGAGGTAGATGAGGACTGTCCCTAAGTATCCTCCCTTTCTAATATGCACTTGTGCTGTTCTGATCTGTCCAGCATAAAGCAGGATCCTTTCTGTAACAAACTTAAAACATAACCAGGCTCACTGAACCTCAGGAGATGTTGTACCAGATTTAAAAACAAAAGTGGATCAGTGGACAGGCTGGTTGATACCTTCTGCCTTGGCTAAGCGATACAGTATATGTATAGTGTTATATCTGAGTGAGTGGTTGCATATTTGGGGGTGTGCACTTTGATTTTGATGGTATTTACTGTTTGCTTAATATACCATAGCTGCTCCAAATAAGCCAGTTATGGATATCTGAAATTAAACACTTATTAAAAAGTGGATTTCTTGAGATGATATATTGAGTCATTAAGTTCTACAATATAAATCCTTTGTACTGCTGTTAGTCTGCAAACTGCTAAGCCATTCTCTCTGCTTTGCATTTATGTTGTCACAGGAGCTGCTTTAACAGTTGCAGAGGAGAACAGTTTCCATGAAGTATCAAACTTGAAGTATCAGTAATATGAGCATCATAACTGTTTTCTGCTTAGTTAAGGGTTTTAGTTATTTTTTAAACTCTCTCCTAAAAATAATTATAATAACTCTCTTGGGTTGCTTGAACTAAAAAACCACATATGGAGTTCATTTTTGTTGATTTTACACTGACAAAGTTTGTAGCTCTTCTAAATTATGGAAGGCTTTCTGGTTTGAAGAAGAGAGATGAGGAGTATTTTATTTTTACTGTGTTACACATTTCTGGAGTAGTAGCTTCACAGCCCCAACATCTAATGATCTCCCAACACTTCCACAAACACCACAGTTTAGCAGGATGTACAGTTCCTTCTGAAAGGTTTCAGGCAGTCTCTTTACAATAATAATATACGGCCATCATAAAACCATTTTCCTGCAGCTTTAATATGCATGATTCTTCTCGACCGTGGGCTCCAGGGACACTGAAGACTGTTGTGCTTTTTTATCTTCATACTTGCAATCAAAGGGGTGCTTCTTCACTGTAGCCTTTCTTATGACTAAAAGGTTTTAAAAATAATTTTACTTTCTCTGTGTATAAACATTCAGGCACCATTGATATGGGCCCTAAAGCACATATCATCTTTGCATCATGGAAATTTTCGTACAAAATTGGAGTTTCAGCAACAAAAAGACATTATTTACCATATATTGGATCTGGCTGGGATACAGTTAACTCTTTTTGTAGCAGCCCATAAGGTGAAAGGTTTTGGATCTGTGGCTAAAACTGTTGATAACACATCGATGACTCCCCACCAGTGTTTGGGAGTCAACCCACTATAGCCATGAGAGTTGTGCTAGGGAAAACTTCAGTCATCTTAGACAAAACTGAAAACCTCTTGTCACAGACCAATAAACAGTCTGGGACTTGGGTGCTCTCCATGCTGCATGTCAAATATTTCGTGTACTCAACAAACATGTGTTGTATAGCTTTTTCCTCTTACAGAATACATGACCACTTCTAGATGTGTTTGTTGAGGAGAGTTGAATGATTTGCTAATTAATATCAGCTTTTTCTCTCATTTTTAGCCCCTTGTGAAGCCAACGCATTCTTTTGCCACAGTAATATGTGTATAAATAATACACTGGTCTGCAATGGACTCCAGAACTGTGTGTATCCCTGGGATGAAAACCACTGCAAAGGTAACGTGTATAATTGAAAAAGTTGTCATTTACACTGCATAAGCTACAGCATATGATCCTCAGTTTCTTGCTAAGTATATACCAGATGGGCAAAAGCTCAGGAAGAGCAATTCAGAGAGAGCATACATCAAGCAATAGAGAAAATGAAGGAAGGTAAAAAATTCCAGTGGATTTTACTTTCAGTGTTTTCATTTGTTTTGTCTGGTGCTGCACTGGTTATGTCCTGCTGGCTGGTTATGCACTTCTGGGAGGCTTTCTAATCACTTGGTCTCTGTTTTCCATACAATCTAAAGCATAATTAAAGGTAATATTTTCATTCCTTTGCCATAGGTACCTTCCTAGGGGAGTAATATATGAGTAGCAAGTGGCTTTTTAGCGGTGTGCTATGCCCATAATAGCCCAGGTGGTCTTATAAAGGAAGGTGAAGTGGAATTAACACTGTAAGAAAGCAACCCAATCTACCTATAATCAAGTGAAATTGAAGTGCAAGGAACAAGCAGAGGAAATCAGATGTAATATTTATTTCATAGGCAGGCAGTGATATTCCTACCCATGTGCTGACAGTGATTTCTAAATATTGCTGTGGTTCTGAAAAAAAAAGACAAACCAACCCCAAAGCGGCATCTGTGTTGTGTTCAGGGAAAAGAGCTTAACTAACTTACATTTCAGGCTATGGAGACAGTTTGCTTCTGTCTTGTATCCCCCTGTCTTCCCCCTGCTGCAGATTTGTTCCTGGAAACATGGGATATGCCAAATTTAGGAAGCAATCAAGAAAAAATTCAGAATGAGCTGGATTAGCAGTCAGCCCATAAGTCTACTGAAGCCTGTAAAAGCCTGACAAGCAGTGCAATAGGGTAAAACACAAATGAAAACATATACTTCAAAAGAACACAGCTAAACTGTGGCATAGCATAATATTCTTCAAAGAAACTAAACATGCAATTGGGAAAAGATTATTCATTCTCTAGTTCTTCACAACAGAGGAAAACAGAAAACCTTCACCACTATTTAATTTCCAGAATGATTTTCATCTGTCCTTTGTCAAGTATCTTATATCGGGTCTTGTGCATTTATCCTCTCTTGTTTTCCTGACTACAAAAAGGAGGTTTGCTGATTCCAGCAAAACCATTATTTGCTGCAGTGTTGCTTTTTCTAACTGCTTTTTCTTCAGTCTCTGTCAGTCACTTAGAAAAACACTGAGTGAATCTACAAGCATAGACAATGAACAATTGAAAAGTTAAATTTTGATATCTAGGAGATTATGAAGAGATGGATGTTACTGTTTTGATGCCAATAACTTCCATTTTAAAGGCTTTTTGTTAAGTCCTTTTATATGTTTTAGGTTGTCAGGAAAAATTACGCTAAGCTGGGTGTTGAAACTTAACCACAGTTGTCTTGCTATACTTGAGAGAGACTGATGCAAATGCTTTCAACTTGAATTTCTACAAGGCTCAGTCACCATCTCGTGTGTCTGCGGCCTTTTGAAAGCAAATCACAAAGAAAGATACACATCAGTAGGGGAAAACTGGTTTTATTTCATTATTTTACTGCATATTTCTACTTCATTCACAATGCAGAATTTGCTGACTAACTTATTAGAGGCTTCTGAATAAAAGGTAGTAGGTATGATCAGCTTTTGGATTTTTATGGCTGTGTAGAAGACAGAAATAACTTACACCAATTTATTTTTTTCCTGTCTGAAATCTAAATTCAAATAACTTTTCTATTTTCTTCTGATTTAGCTTTTTCATTGAATTCTGTCAAAATTCCCACTCAGCTCACAAATATTAGGACTTCACAATGCAAAGATAAATTTCTTTTTAAATCCTGTAAAATCTTGTTTTTTCATTGGACCTAATGTCCTAATTACATATATTTACTGGAAGAGAGAGAAAATAATGAAGAGAACATCTGTAACAGTCTTGGGGGCTTTAGCAGGCAAATGGAGTTCAGAGGTGACACTGAAGCCATCTGCTTGTTATGGTGGTTGCTTTTTATAAAAAAATTTAAATAATTATTTTATTTAATTAAGCTTGCAATATCCCCTGAATGAATAAGATTCCAAGTAGATAGGCACACAAAGGAGCTGTGTGTTGTTTATTTGGCTTTCACAAATGCCTGATTTTTTCCTCTTTTTTGTTGGTGAGATTGATTAAGTGAACTCAGACATAGACTAGGCTCAGCCTTGCAGTAATCTGTGAACCCATCATAGCTGTTTTTATTCTTGAACTGCAAAATTAATGCTATGCTTTTTTTTTTTTTTTTTTTTTTTTTTTTTTTTTTTTTTATTCCCTGTCATACAGAAAAAAGGAAAGCAAACCTATTGGACCAACTTACCAATACCAGTGGGACTATAATTGGGGTGACTTCTTGCATTGTGATCATCCTCATTGTTATCTCTATTATAGTACAGATCAAGCAGCCTCGTAAAAAATTTGTCCAAAGGAAAACAGACTTTGATCAAACAGTGTTCCAGGAGGTGTTTGAGCCTCCTCATTATGAGTTATGTACCCTTAGAGGGACAGGGACTACAGCTGACCTTGCTGACGTTGCAGATGACTTTGAAAATTATCATAAACTGCGGAGATCCTCTTCAAAATGCATTCATGACCATCACTGTGGATCACAAGTGTCTAGTATTAAGGGCAGCCGTAGTAACCTCAGCACAAGAGATGCTTCTGTCTTGACAGAAATACAACCCCAGCCTGTAAAACCACTTGTTCAGCCCATGAACAGGAGAAATATCCTTGTCATGAAGCATAGCTACTCACAAGATGCTGCAGATGCGTGCGAGATAGACGAAATTGAAGAGGTGCCAACCACAAGTCACAGGCTGTCCAGACATGATAAAGCTGTTCAGCGGTCAGTATCAATAGATTTTTGATGAAGACTATTGTGTAAGGACTTGATTACCCAAACATATTCACTCTTTGTTTAGTAAAGACATATTCTCTTTTTTCTTTATTTATTGTTTAAATTTCTGTTTCCTGATAACACATGCCATTATATTATCTCTCTTTCTGTTTCTCTCATCTCTGCTCCTCTTTCCTGAAGGTTCCTGTATCTCCATTTTACCTTTCTACTTTATTTCTTTCTTTTTCTTTTTACTATTTTACGTATACCCACATGCATACACACAGAGCTTAAAAAAGAACAGGTACAACTTTTAAAAACCAAAGAAGATTGTGCAAATTTAGTTTTTGGAACAGCCACATACATGTGGTTTCCTTGTCACTGCGGTGGCCTTGAATATCATCCACTGTTGGTCTAACCATCTCGAAGTAAATACATCAATAAATAAAAGACACATATATCCATTTTGATTCATGACACAAGAATGAGGAACACAGTCCTGGGGTAAGGAAACCCCTTTTCTCATGGAACATTAACTTTTATATAATGAATGACAACATTTCCAAAGCTTTGGAATCTGTTTCATTATTGATCACAATATTTTGGTTTGTCATATTAACATAGATTAGAACATGAGACAACAGAGTCAACTCATATATTTACATATAAGAATGAAGTTAAAGGGAATCTTTCTAATCAATAAAAAAGCCAAGTCAAGCATAATATTTTTATTAAAAGAGCTATTTCTTCTGTATATTGCACTTTGAATGACTTTTAATATGAATGATAAAAAGTTTACAAGTAAAAGAGAAAGAAAACCAGAAACATTTATCAACAATTTATTTGAAAAAGAGCACATAACCCTTTTTTAATATATTTGTGTTTTCTCTTGCACGCATTATTTATACACTTCTCTGACTGTTTACATGCCCTCCGTATTTTCTTTGCACATTAAGGCCTTTCTTTCTCTTAAAAAAAGTTATTTGGTTATCTTAATCCAGTTGCATGTCTGTGTAAATTACTTCATGACTATTGATCAGATTATCAAAATGTACTGTTTATTAAGTATCTATATGCATATATTTCTTTTTTTCAATGCAAACACTATTATTTTGAATGAAATAGCCATAACATTCCAGGTTCTGCCTCATTGGGTCTCTAAGCAAACATGAGTCTGAGTACAACACAACTAGGGTCTAAGAGAAAAACCTGAGGTAAGTAAACACCTATACAGCAATTGAACCATCTGTTGCTTTCCATTTTATTTGTTATATTGCTAAAATGCATATTAGGTCTCAAATTATATGTCATCTTGTATGGAGTCAGGTTTGAATGCTAAGAAAACTGAAAGGCAGATGACCACTTTAGCATTGCAAACTAAGCAAAATCTGTTAATTCTTTATTACAGAATTACAGTCAGTCCCCAGCTAAATACAATCTTCATTCCAAATGCATTACAAAGTCATGTACTTTGCATGGTTCTTGTGTTCCACTTATTTATTTTTAATCATTATTTATGAAAATAAGTTAGAGTCCCAGCATGTGAAATAGAATGTAAAACTTGGCAATTTAACCCAAGTCAGTAAGATGTGGAACTATCTGTTTTCAGTTCATTTTTTTCATCCAATCTTGTGAAGTGTTGGGGGAAGAGTGTGTGGTAGTACTGATAAATTTAGAGGTTCTC
The DNA here is from genome assembly GCA_036785705.1 of Acanthornis magna. NCBI lineage: Eukaryota > Metazoa > Chordata > Aves > Passeriformes > Acanthizidae > Acanthornis > Acanthornis magna. The sequence continues at coordinate 2,517,888 of JAWUZG010000017.1, forward strand.
CAGCACTAAGGTTAATGTTTTCAAATTAAACTTACTTTTTGGAGTCTTTTCCTAGACTTTTTGTTTTACATAATTTTTATCATCACTTCATAAATATAATCTCAGATGTTTATAATGGAGTTACAGATAGCTGCTAGTCTGTCAATTTATATATGTGTATATATAAACATAGATATGTGTATATACATTTTTATGTGTATATATGTATAAAGCAATTTTACAGTGAAAGAATCTATTAATGGTTTTATTGCTTTTAGATAGTTTAAGTAAATATTTTTCTGCTTTTTTTTTCCTCAGAGAGATCATATTTTAACTTTGTTTTGCTTTCAGACGACTATTCATGCAGTCATACAAACTCAGAATGGAAAAATCTATAATGAATTATCTCAGCTGTCTGAAAGAGAGAGTGGACAACTTTCCAATTTAATTTAATCGCATTTATGCAAACCTAAGAAGTATAGACATATCTTACTTCCATAGCAAGATATTCCCACTGCACCAAAATATATTTCTTTTGTAATTTGGTTGCTGGACACCAAGTGCTCCTTAGTTTTTAAATATATTTGGAGATTTGCTGAAAACTTGAGGAAGAAATTAGTTCCTGAGACTGTAATTTTATTTTTTTTTAAGTCATAGTTTTCCTTAAGTTGATCTGTTTTATGTCTGTTATTTACTTGTATGTTGTGTGATATGTGGAAGAAGATTTACATTGAACTTTTGTTATATGTACATTGTTTTCATTATATAGACTGCTTGAGAATAGTGCGCTCCTGGGTGATTTTGAACATGCTACAATGAAATGTGAGACTATCGTCCTTGGAAACACCAGCTAGAGGTTTTATGGACTCTCTGACCAGCTATTCTCTTATCATGAAAAAATTCAGCAGTGTTGAGTAAAATTACTAGAAGGCAATAAGACTTTGGTTACTATGCTTATCAGTCATTTCTCTTTTTCTTTTTCTCTCCTCTTTTTGTTGCAAGTAAAATTCCCAATTTCAGGAACAATTTATTGAAATCAGGTATTTAGCCATTCATAATCACTTCAATAGAAACGTTTGTTGGATACGCATCTAGCAATATGACTGAATTTGACACTGAGAAATTAATCTGCATGTATGTTACTGAATATTTGAGTTGGCAAAAATCCCTTTATTAGATACATTGTAAAAAGCATGCATTCACAGTTATTGCTGTTACTGTTCCATTTCTGTGTCATATGCTTGCTACTTGTAACTTTTTATATAAAAATACATAAAACAATGTATAATAATTTCGTACCTTGAGTTTAATGCAATGTTTTCTTTTACCTCATTTACCAATCCTGTGTAATTCAGGAGTTTAAGCTCAAAATGTAGCTTCTAGGAATTTGAAACACAGATATAGGAGAGAATCAACTGTCTGTCATCCCTCACTTGCTGAAAAGCAGGGCACATTAATTTTTTAAGATTTAAAGGAATTCATAATAGGTTGATCACCTAATTTCAGTAAAAAGGTTTGTGAAAACCTATGTGTTCAGTTCGGTACTCTTAACTAATTTATTTCCATGGCAATTATTAGGAAGTTTGCTTCAGTACGGTAGAGAGCAGATTTTTATCAGTGACACGAATTCTTATGCTTAGGTTCCAATTTTAGAAATACAGACATAGACCGCTTCCTTATGCAAGATAAAATTATATTTGTAATTCAAGCTGTAAGTATTAGTAACCAATGCCAAAATCAAACCTTAGAGGTTACGTTATTAAGGAATTATTATAAATTAAAGAGCCACTATTATGTAATGTTGAAAGTCCCCTCATCTAAGAACTGAATAACCATGGATAAAATCATCATTTCATTATCCATTTAAAGTCTATCTTCCAAATTCTGTTCCAAAACAAATCCCATCTCCTTCTTAAACACCTTGTACCATCCATGGTTGTTAGGTTTTTCTGCATAAAAATGTTAGATTTATTGAAAAAAAGTGTAAAGAATTCCATTTATCTTCCCAAAGTATAAGTAGATGGGAAAAGAGAAAACCTAAAAGTCTGACATAAAAAATAAGGTGATCTATATGAGTTATTTAAATATATAAGACATAATTTGCATAATTAAAAATACAAAAAATCTGATATCTACAACTGTGACTTAGTAATGACATGAGAAGAAAGGTTTCAGGTATTCGACTACTTCTATATTTACAATATATTTTACAACTTTTCTTTTTAGCTTGAATAATTGGTTTGTTATCACATATTAACTGTAAAAACAGTCCTCTGTCCTCTGCAGTCATTGAGAGTCATTGAGTCATCCCTCAGTTACATGGGTTTGCAGCACGCACTAACAGTTCATTTCCAGATCAGTATCTCTTCACAAGTTCATATGATTTATCACATTTTTTTCCTTTAACCTTTCCAAGTCCTAGCTCATCATCCTTTTTTAAAGTATATTAAGTTAAGATATTTGCCACATCCATGCTTAAAATAGATGCATCCCTGCCTCCATTATAAAATAAAGGAAGAATGAAAGACTTGCTAAAAGAAGTGCATATACATGCACACACTTGTATGTATATTTATAAATATTTACTATTGGAGATAGTGTATAAATAAAAACATAAGGAGAAATCTAAATATTAATTTAGCTTTGGATGAATTATATTGGTCTCATAGAAAAATGTTGAGCTTTTTTAAAAGTTGCTGTGTATTTAAGTGCCTAAATCCCACTGTAACACAGTTTGTCTAGTCCCCCCTAAACAAGTACACAATAAATGAATTTTAAGTTTTTTCCAGTGAAGTGTTAACTGAAGGAACTTAACTGGAGAAGACATGGATATTAATAATTACATTGCATGCACATCCCTGCTTTCTTTTAAAAATGTCTAACTGTGCCACAGAAAAAGGAGGGAGAAACATAAAACCCTGTGTAAACAGAACAAGTCAATCAAAATTAAAATGGTAATGCTTACTTGATCCTGCAAACTCCTTCAGAAACATGTTGTCTAATAGCTAGGTATATCCTTGAACAAAAACCATTGTAAGTGACAACATATGCATATACTGGGGGAACAGGGTCAAATTATATCTACTAAAAATATAAACAAAAGCAAATTCAAACCCAGATAAAATACTATAATTGAAATATTTAATTTCAAGTAATTAAATTCTTTATATAGTCAACGTAAATAATAGCCTAGTCCACTATACCACAAACAGTAAAGATAACATTTGTTTCATATCGCACAATAGTAGGATATCTTAATGTGATCTATGAAACACAAAATATAAAAATAAAAGGGGTTGTTGCTGGAAGCAAACTGTATTTATTTCCTATCAATATTTTTCATTATTATGAAGTCACTTATTTAAAACCAGAAGGAAATTCAAACAAGCTTTCCATTTTGTGGAAAGGAAGTTTGGGTTGTTAAATCAACACAACTATATGTGCTAATTTTGTATAACACAGTAAATTACTGTGGATTAACTGAGCTGCTAGTCCTAGCTTCATGCATTTTACCTCATGTTTGCCTTAAGCTTAAACTAAGAATGATAGTTATTAGATCATTTTGGTTTGACTGGTGCAATGAGTGTGATCTACAGCCATGTTGACAGTATGCTTATTTCTTACATACTTTTTTAAAATGAGGTTTTGTTATCATAGTGCATTGAAATATTGTTTATAGTTTTGTGGTTTGGGTTTTTTTCCCCCTCCATGAATACAGTGTCATGTATATAGTTTTCTTTTTGCATGATGGTTGAACAACCACTCCCAACCATGTTTCTCTGCTCCAGGAAATATGGCCTTTTCAATTTGTCAAGGACTCTCTGCAGCATCATTTAAAAAACCCAAGAAGTCCATATTGTAAATCATCCTCATTTAAACCTTTTCTATCTTCACAATTCTAAAAACAGCTTGAAGAAAACAAAAAGGCTCTGATAAATGTTAGCAGCTTACCCTTTAATTTTTCTCAGTTTTTATGCTGGACATATTCTCTTGAACCTATCAATAATGTAACTAACGAGAGGGAATAAGGGAAATTGATAGCACACCCCTCATCCCCTCCCCACCCCCCCCCCCCCCCAAAAAAAAAAAAATCAGACAAAGAAAAGAAGCTCAGAAATATACTATAATTAGAAGAAGAATATGAATGATTTTTGCTCATACTTATTCCCAAATTTGCAAACACATTTAGGACAGATAAATTCTTTAATCACCAAATAAAAACATACTGTTCACGTCCAGCTCCAAAAGACAGAAGTAATACTTTATAGAACACTGTCCTGCAAACAAGAAGTTGGCCTTTTCTGTGTCTTCTACTTTATGTATAAAAATCTCCCTGATGCCACAAAGATATTTCAGCTGAGGGAGCACAGCTGAAGTACTAAATCATATACAAAGGACAAAAACTGCACCATTCAAAACTCTTTTGAGCATAGAAGTCTGTATCTGATCTAAAAATATCTCCTCACCCCTGACTCAGCATTTGATGTAAAGTCTTACACTCACAATTCCACTGCTCTTCCTCATTACCTTAGGATCATCTCTCTTTACTCTTTGATGATCACTTTACATTTTATCACTTGCTGCCTTTCATTTCTGTCCACCGTGAGTTTAGTTTGAGTTTAGTTCTGCTCCCATCTCACCTCAAAATTCACTCAAAATGCTGAAATCCTGCCAGCTCACTGCCTTTGTGTTACCCTTGCATCCACCAAGCTCTTTCCCATCTGTCACTTTGGAGCCATCTTAATCATACTTTGCCTATAAACAGCAAAATGGAAATGTAAGATCTCAGTATATCCTAATCACCCTCAATTTATGCAGCACAACAAAAGCTATGAAGGTGCGCTGGGTTGGACAGGAGGATGTGCTCATTAGGCATACTGGATGTGCATTTTAATAACTGCATTGGTGTTGTTTGGGCTTCTGCCTCTGTGTTGGCATGTGTGCTCCTGTGATAGCCATACCTCAGTGTTCATCCACTGTTTTTCTTCTCCCAGTTTGCATCATTGTCAAACCCTTTCCAGTACTTCTATGTTTCCTTCTGTGCTGTATTTTTATTGATATGTATCTCCATACAACACAAATCCTTGTCCTAGCCTCCTTCACACTCCTATTAAACAGTGCACAGCCTGGCAAACTCCTGCCAGTGGTGTGGCAGAGCTGTCATCAGCAAGGTAAGAACATCAGCTACCAGAAGAAGCAGGAGTTGCTGCTTCCATCCATTTTCTTTCCCAGGAAAAGGAATTGTGCTAATCCACATTCTCCCAACAAGGTCACTATGGGAGAAAAGGGAAGCTGCTATGCCCTTCGAGCAATGTATCGTAACTGGGAGAAGAGAGACAATTTAAGAAGCCTGAGATGAAAAGTGGAAGGAACAAGACTGCTCAGATTTCTTTACCAAAATGACAGGCCTGACCTATACTGTGCAGCAGCATTTAATCTCTTCATTCTCAGATAAAGGAAAACTGCAGTTCAAGCCTTCTTTATCCCAAGGAGAAGGATGGCACAACTGTGAGTACCAATTCTATTCAGAGTCTGGAAGGATTTAACAGCTTCTGGCATAAATGTAGGCAGACAAGGACTTAGTGGGCCCATGAGGGTAGCCTTGTGCTCCTATGTGCAGCATCTGCAGCTTCTAGTAATTTAGATCTTCTAAGTTTTCTGTTCTTTGGTTTGTCCTTCAGTGAGATCCATGATAAACACACTCAGCTACGTAAAAATTATGGCTTTACAGGAAAGCAATTACTTGGTATTTAGTTTAGTTAGATGTGAAAGGTACCTATGGCACTTGCTGCAGGTATTGTAAAAAACATAGGTGCTTTTTTTTTGCACAGATGCTAGATTAATGTATCTGGTTAAATGAAGCATTCAGTTGGATCAACTGCATCACTAAATGAAAACACCTTTCATCTGAGATTTTACTTATAAAACTGCAGTGCCTGATTCATGCTTTAGTCACATCCTCCCTCTAGATCCTGCTTTTTTCTGAGTTCAGTGAAAGTTTTAGTTAGGAAAAATCAGTTTGTTGAAAGTGAATGACTTTCAACATCTTTACTGAAGCCAAAAATATGATTTATAATGGGGAAGGAGAACTTCATTCTCGTTTCTCAGTGTTAGAGGAGTTTTCAACACAAGTAATCTGCTTTTTCTCTTTGTTTTAAAGATCACTGTTTCAAAGCAAAATAAATGCTCTATACTTAGGTGATCTATGTAAGTTTGAAGAGAGAAGCTAAACAAAGAAGAGAACACCAGAAATCTAAAGTAAGCATATTTTCCCAATGATTAAAGCACCAATAGCATTTTCAGAAGGTTCAAGACTAACAGTTGAACCCTTGGTTACTATACAAGCTTAATTTTAGCCTTCATTTTTGTAATAAATTTCATCACAAAATGAAGTTCAGCTGAAGAATATGAGTGATTTTATATTTGTGTACCAATTTAAAATTACAAATTTAGCATTTAAAAATCTGTAAGGAGCTGATATAGTTTCTTTTAAACACAACTGATTTTGCTGGTCAGAAAGAATTACTTTTGTTTTTTTCAGAGCCAAGTCTCTGCATTTTGAGTTTTCCTTGCCAAACGGAAGACATTTTTAATTTCTTTCCAACTTTTTCACTCCCACATTCTACTGACTGGTTTTGGTGTAGAAAACACCCATGGGGTGATTTTGTTTGATATTCTGAGCATATCTGGCACCTCTTTAGTAATGAAACAGTACATTACAGCTCTGCCTGCAGGAAGAATTTCTTCAACTGTTATCTAAGTTGCATGGCAAGGATCCAGGCCCAGAGATTTGTGCTGTCATTTGAGAATAACTTTAGTGACATAAAGTATCTTGTTAGCTTTCAGTGTCTTGGTAGAAAGTCTACACTAATCTAGGCAAATATTATTTAACTAGTAATAATTTAAATCTTACATTTTTAGAATGTCAATATGGCATCATCATTTGTTAATAGTGCCAGCTATTTGGTGATTGAAAAAGAGACTGATGTTAACATGGAAAACCTAGATTTCAAAGCAGAAGGCAGCAAAGGTAATGTGACATTTTTATTAAATATGCAACAGCTTTCAGATCTGTGATTGTTTTCCTTAAATTCAGCTATAATTCTTAGTTTTACTCCACTCATTTGTAATGCAAACTTTGTAGTCTTTAAAAGTCTATCAGATTAACATCTCTTTTGCAATTCAGTAGCTTATGTGGACTCAAAAAATTTTAAAAAAATTCTGTGCTGGCATATAATATGCAGATATATAAAAAAGTCTATCAAATATCATTAGAGTTTAGCTGGATCTGAGTGTGCTGCTAGAAAATTATTAGATTTGAGATGCATAAAAATAAAAATAGGAAATTACTCTAGAAGTTCCTCATAATTTTAGTTCTCTAAGATTTTATTATTCAACTGGATTTGATCAAAAGAGAGAAATCCCAACAGGCATAAACTTTTATGAAAATCTCAACAGGGACATAAACTTTAAATAGCATGAAGTTTTAAACACACATCTGTTTGGAATATATGGAGAAAAGGAACATTCAGAAACTTTTTTAGTGTTTTGAGAAAATGAGTGCTTCTATCTCAGAATTAATCAAACAGACTTTCCACAGGGTTCTTTCTAGAGAATATGTGCATAGTGATAAACAATCCATTTAAATGGGAGGTGTAAAATGCAACATTTAAGGAGGAACAGAAGTAGATCATGGTAGTGAAAATGTTTAGAAGTATGGTGTGTGATTCTGAACATAGTAAATACACTTTGAAATACTGCAAAATTTAAGTCCCTTTGGTCTCCTTACTATAAGACAAATGATTTAAAGCTGTGACATACCAAGGGCATAATAGCCAATTAAGTAAATAGGAAGTTTCTTAGAGTTCCTGAATCAGAATGTTGTCATCCAGCCCATGAGGCTCAGCACCCTCTGTTGCTGATGACACTAAATGAGCTGACAATTCAGGGGCCCTTCATGACAGACCTCTTGTCATATTTGTTAGGACTGTAAAACTCACCTCCAGCTATGATGGTAACAACAGCAGTTAGTGGGTGATGAAAAATTTGGTTTAGTTAACCCTTAACTATATATCTATATTGCAAGTTATCTGTCTTTACATTTTAGCAGTTTCGCTAGAAATAACAGGGTAGCTAATTTAATTTAAAATACATTCTATCACTCTGTCTGGATTTTCTTTAGCATTCTTGAAACCTGCTCACTGACAAACAGCTATCAAGTATTTCTTATTTAACGCCATGGCTCAAATGACATTTAGCTTGAGCACGAAGTTCTGAAGATTTAAATTTTGTTATCTCACTTCGCCCCTTGACATTTATTAACATTTCAAAGCTCTCCAGCCTCTCAGGATCTGCTATCCAGTTAGGAGCTGACTTTTCTCAGTGCTGAATACCAGCTGTGTCAGAAGAAAGAAGAAAAATTCTGCATCTGAATATTACTAATCCATTTTCTCAATGAGAAGAACAATCTGCATACTAGAGCCACATGGACCCTTCTACTGCTAGGGAGAAAAACTAAAATTTCAACCTATTATTTCAACAATAAAGGCTGTATTTTTACTATGTGAAAACAGTCCTTGTCTTCAGTTTCAAAGCACATTCAGGAGAAAGTGGAAATCAAAGGAGGATGATAAAGGAAAAAAAATCATGCAAAATCCTGACAGTGGTAAGTAAAGAAATAATTGTACACTTGTGCCTAAAATTAATGTACAGCATACTATGGGGTAGAGCCGCTTCTGTTCTTTTTGATAATTTGCAAATCCTCTAATAAGTTTATGGAGATTGTTTTTAGACATGGATCAGGCATTGTCTGCTATCATTTTAGTTAAGTTTTCTTTATCTACTTCTAAGATTTATGGACTCTCTACATTCCTAAATGCTTTTTAAAGGTGTTAGCCAGGCAGTTCCAAAAATTTCCACTACTTCACTTGTTTTATAGATCATATATAGATCATATATAGATCACAGGAACTACAATATGGAACTCCTGTTGAGCCTAGCAAAACATTGCATAGCTATGACATCTAGTCGGTATTGCAATCATAGAGCATTGTTTGAAGAATGGGGGAAAATACAATGATGAATCATAATGTTACATTCAAGGACAGAATCCACAGAACCCTAGAAAAGGATCTCATAGAGAAAAGGCAGTACAGAGTCACCTCCAAGGAGCTTTTCCTTGCCCTTTTTCATATGCTGATTTCTAAAAGAATTGCAAACATTGTGAAAGAGAAAGGGAGAACAAAAGCATAAATGGGATTTTTTTTCTTTCATGATAACAGTAATGCTTATCTCTACATCTACTGCTTGGGTAATGTATTGTTTGAGAAGAATTCTGTGCTGATACAGGCTTTCAATCATAACATTGCTGATGATGCTTATGCAAGCCTTCCCCAGGATTGTTATTGAAATTTCATAAAATTCATAAATCCAATAAATGTGATACAAGAATATTACAGCATTTTGCCTTCGCTGTTTTCAACAGGAAATGCACTCTAGATTAAAAAATCTGCAGAAAGCTCAAGTTTGAGCAAAAGTCATGAATCTCTCCCCATTCCAAGTCATGCTTATTGTGGACTTTAACAAAGACTAATTTGTAAAAATGTGGTGCATATGCTGACTTATGCAATCAATTTTCTAGTGTGGCATGCTTTCCTTCACTTAGTATGCATATCTCCCAGGTACATGGATACTCTATTAAGAACACAGGAGCTTATATGTCCCCAGACAGCAATAAGAAGTCATCAGATTGCTGAAAACTGCAAATGTGCCCAAGCCAATGCTGTAAGAATTTGGGTTGATATTACACAGAGAAGTTGGACAGAGAGATACAAAGGAAAGCTTTCATCCTTTTCCAGAATATTACATGCTTGGCATTACAAAGCATATTTCAATTGCTTTGATTATGAATATATATTAAAAAGATTTTTCTGTTCACTCTCTGAAGATGCTGGTAATGTCTTATTCTGGGGGGAAAAAAGATGTAGCTAAAATGTCATGATGCTTAGGAAACATCTGTTCAACTAGATCATGACTAAGGAAACTCCATACTAACTTTATTTGTGTTTTGTTATTGGTCTCTGTGTCTTTCAATCACTCTTAATGAATGTTAAAAGCTGTTAGCCAAAGGCATACAATGTTTCATAGCTGCATCTTGGTTCAAGATCTTGGACGGATTGGACCCTTTCTGGCTTAAGCACAACAGTAGCCAAAGGAAAGATGGGTGCTTGCCATTTCCCCAAGCTTGTGCCACTTCAGGGGGAGTAGGGAAGGAAATAGCCTCATCTGAAAAACTTCAAAAGTTTTTTTGGACTCTTTTACTCATCAGAAACCAAAGCACTCTAAATAACCGCTTGGTAAAAGTGCTACTTTTACTGCCATTAAAAAGAACATGAGAGGCAGGTTAAGGCTGTCTGACATTCTCCTAATTTATTAATTGGTGACTGCTCATCTGCATTAGTTGTCATGAAATGCTTTCTGAAACTGATCAAGGATGTTTTAGGCTTAGCCTTCCACAGAAAAGAAAAAGGCCTCTAACCAGTGGGCCAAGGAAGGGGACTCCTCTTTGCTCCCCTTCTTTCACTTTCTCTGTTGATCTAATGAATGTTTGTCTTTCAAAAGAAGAATAATTCTCACCAGAGTAATTTAAAAGAGAGCCATGCAGAACAGCTAGGGTGTTGCATTTGCAGGCAATTAGTTTTAGAATTATTTCCATTGAGCTGAATTCACAGCTTCAGGTAACAGCATGTGAAACCTTCCAGTTGAAGGCAGGCTCTGATACTGCTTCCGTCTTTCCATGTTTCAGTTCTGCTATTCCAGTAGAATTTGGAAGCTCCTGCTTCTGAGGGCTGGAAAAAAATCCCTATAGAAGAAGAGATGCTCTACAACATATGCCTTAGATAGCAGCCTCCCTTCCTCTCAGTTCAGTCACTCTCACAGATGGCCAAGGTCACAGAGGTGGCAGTAACCAGTAGCATCTGGAGGGAAAAGACCCTGAGGTGGTGTTGGAAAGGGGAAATTGTGGTCATTTCCTGGTATGTTATTGCTACTCCTTCACAAGTAGTAACTGGTGAGGCATCTTGCAAGCAGTGAGAGGGAGAGTTTTCATTTGTCAGTCACTCCTTATGTAAACTTACACCTTATCTGAACTTACAGCAAGTGCTGACTGGGAGAGAGGATTATAAAGGACAACCATTTCTATCAACTAATTTTGCATTTTCATTTATTTTTCAGGGAAAAGTTCAAGATTTATTGTGTTCAAATAGAGCTACCTTGTCACCAAGGCTCTTAGACACCTCAGGATTTAGTGCAGGACAGGTTTTAAACACCTCAGTAGGGCAGTCAGCATCTATTGGAAAGCTCAATGTCCAGTATTATTAAACGAATTCATAGTCAAAACTACACTCCTCATGAATACTTAATTATTTTGATCCAGGTCAAAACAAACTGAATTACCTGCCCTTGTGATGGATTTTAATAAATCTTTCTAATTTCTTTTTGCTAAAATGGGAAGATGAAGGGAAGAAGGTAACATATTTTATCTGAAGTCAGTTTCTAATTCAATTAGAGCTTCATATGGGCTCCGTTGAACTCACTGGGCTTTTTGCCACTGACTTTAATAAGGTTAGAATCAGACTCATAACATGCAGTTTCTTATTTCTTCCAGATAACCAATTAAAATATTAAATATCTCAGGGTGAATGCTTTCTTCTTGTCCACATGTTCTTTGATATTGTGTTATTGCTTTTTCTTCTGTCCTTCAGTAAATTTTAATTAAGAGTTCCTTTGTGTGTGGGTAAAGGGGGGCTGTTTAATTTTAAAACTTCTCAGGATATGCTTTAGTTTTGATGGTTTCTAAAGAGAGAAAACATGGGAACATTATTTTTTTTCTAGTGGAGGCCTAATCTACCAAATGTGCTTGCCTGAGGATAAATTGGGAAATGAGACTATGAATAAGGCGTATGAGGGCAAACATACACTTTCTCTCCTCTTTTAATTTAAAAATGAAAAAAAGGAAAAGAATGTATTTGATTATTAAGAATCCTCGTTCATCAGACTCTCCAGAGAAAATAAACCTCCTTTGTATTTCACAGAATGTCCATTGTGAAAACAAGATTAATATTACTGATAGTTGGATTAATTTCTGAAGCCTCATTACATTTATATCCATTCATTCTTTGTAAATCTGTCAGATCAGTGCTTACATCAGGGACAGCTGAAAATAAGACCTTTTGATCCAGTTTGTGGCACTGGTTGCTACACCTGGCAAAACATTTGAAAGAAATGTGATATTAGGGGCTACAGATTCAGATAAGAGCTTGAAGCAGGAGATGTGGGCAAAGCAACACCTCTAAAACATCCTTGAAGGCTGGTATGTTCTTATATGAAGAAGGAAGCTGTTTGAGTGGTGGAAAGAAGAAGGGAAAGAGAAAGGGAATGAGGAGGCTCAGGAGGCTCCTACCTGAAAGGAGGCTGTAGTGAGGTGGGAGTCAGTCATTTCTATCATATTCCAGTCGAAAGTATGTGAGGGAGTGGCCTTAAGTCGTGCCAGGGAAGGCTCAAATTACATGTTAGAAAAAGGTTTATCACTGAGAATGGTGGTTAGGTGTTGAAATAAGGTGCCCAGGGGGGTTGTGGAGTCACCCTCTCTGGAAGCATTCAAGAGGAGTCCAGGTTTCTCACTTGGTTTAGGGGTGATTATGGTAGTGTGAGGCTGATGGCTGAACTAGATGGTCTTGAAAGTCTCTTACAATATTTATGATTCTGTGTGACTCTGTGATTTGGCTTGATTTTCCTTCATATTTGTTGTGGTGACCATGTGTTTGTTGGGTGACAATGTATGTATCAGTAGCACTGCCTGGCTAATACTTGAACAAAAGCGTATTACCCTCCATTCAGGCAAATATTTGCAAATCATAACTTTGGTCTAAGCAAAGAATCTACACTGCAGTTATTGATTTGGGCCTGCTGTGCAAGGCCAAAAATATGCTTGTTATCTCTCTTCTGTTCAAGTACACACAGCATACCAGTATATGCAAGATTGTAATCGAAGACCTTTCTAGAGCATCTGAAATTAAGGAAAAGTTAAATTTTTATTTGGATTTTATCCCCCTTGGGATAGAAGGGGAGAAAGTAAAATCCCACCCAATCTACTGATGTGTCAAATTGGTAAAATATTAGTTCTAATGGTGTATAATGTAATTAAGTCTACTTTTTATTTTAAAAACCTAAATTACAGGCTCTAGGGTGTTAGATGCATAAGAGCAGTTCCCACTCCTTGTAAGACTTGACCTGTTGGTTACTTACAAGGTTTTATAATGACAAAACTCTCTTCTGAATTCATTATGGCCTTGTTTCTTGATTTATCCAGGTCTAAGGAATATCACAGACTGATCTGAAATGTCTGTCTCATGTATATCGAAAGACTTAAAACTGCTGAAAACAACGTATTTGATGTCTGAATTACTTTGTCTAATTGTTGACTTTAAAACTAGCTTAAAGAATACATTGGATGTTATCATGTCTTGAGCTCTTCCCTCTGATGAAGGTTCTTGGGCATTTTCCTACACATTTTAAGTTCCCTGCTCTAGATGTAGTAAGGGCAAGAAAGGATTTTTCTCCATACAGCATTGTGCTGTGAAGTCTTCCCCAGTAAAGCATTTAATCTTGACTAATATTTTTCCTTTTGTCTGAAATTCAATGTACAGTGTTTTCTATGCACTGTACATCCTGGAAATATTCCAGGACTTGAAATCTGGCCAGCGTCACTGTAAGACTCTAGGAGCAGGAATGTAATATTTGTTTAGTTAAATCAAATCGGAACCATAGATCAAGATGTTATTTATAATCCAATGGCACAGGGTAATTTTAGTAGTCAAGCTATATATGTGTCAAGCAAGCCGTTGCTAAACCTTGCCTAAAGAGCTTTGATGTCTATTGATCTTGCTGATTGTAGCCATACCTTTCATCTGAAAGTGATAAATGGACATCCTTGGATAAATTGAAAACCACATGAAAGCAAATTAATGCCTTTTATTTAAACAAATAGGTGGGAAACTATTTTGTCTATATTAGCTTCAGACAGCAGCATTTAAACTGCATGAATTTTCTCCTTTTTTTACCTGATCCAGATGGTGGGATGCTTTCATTTTCTCCATCAAGTTTAAGAGACTATGATTTGAATGAAGCAGTGCTGAGTAAAATGAATTTCGACAAGAATGAAGGGATGGAAAAAAGATACTGAGTTGAACTGAAAACAGGCCACGGATTTGTTCAACAGAGTTGCAATTGGGGTAGCTTTTATGTTACTGCATACTGTATTCTAAGGTGAAATAGTGTATTTGGCCAGAGTTTTTAGATGGAGGGGAAAAAGGAAATCATGTTAGAGACATTTATCTCAAATCAGGTGTTCCTTCATGTTGATCATGACTATGAGCATTTCAGATGTCATTAAAGTTATTCTGTAGTGCAAGAAAATTTTCCTTTGACAGAAACTGGCAAGATTTGAAAAATGACTTGTTTATTTTACAGCGAAGTAATCCAGTGACTTTTTTTTTAATTCATCAAGGCAAAAAAAGACATCCAAAACAGATAATTTTATTATAATAGTTATTTTGGAGAGAAATACATGAGTCCATGGTGATTCATACCATGGATCCAAACATGAGGCTTTTCTATATTTTGGGAGAGTCCTTAGATGAACAAGTTTTTATTTATGCATATACAAAATAAACCTGTTCCTCTGGAAAACTGCCATATTTTGATGCAGAGATTTAAGAACTACTTCCTTTATCTCTAAAATTAATAATAGTTGTCAGCAGGCTTTTAAATTGCTTAAAACTAAATGTGAGTGGTCAAACAGTATTGCAGAAATGTCTCTGGTAAAAAAGAAGCAAAACTAAAAGTGCAAAACTTAAATTAATGTGTTTCACTGGGAGGATGGTGGAGTGTTTGTAACCATTTATAGATCAATGAATGTGCTGATCTTTCAATAGTAAATACTATTGAAATTACGGCCAACTTCCATTGATTTTTTTAAGTCCTAGAATATAACTTTAGAACTATCTTTATCATGAGGCACATGGAAGTTTGGATGATATTTTTTAGTAGAACAATTAGTAATTTGGTTAGAGAACATGCTTCAACTTTTGTGCCGTTCTTGTCAGTATGAATAATCAAGGTAAAATAATAAATATGCTAATGGAAATTGAATGAAATGTGAGTAGTAAATAGCACTAGAAATCTTTTGGAATGGCTGATCTATCCAGTACTTTATCAAAAATGCAATTTTAAAGCAGTAATATAGCAAACTATGTTTGTTTCAGATTTTTATTTTATATAAAACTGATCTTAATACAGATATATTTTATATCTGATTTAATAACACTATGCTTATTTTATCCATTTGCTGTCTGTCTGTCAAAGTTTGTACTAGTATAACATCCACAATTCACATCTGCAGTTTCAGAGAACTTCAAGGTATTATTGCTACTTGTACTATCTTTCTGCCACTTTTCATTATTTATGAACTGACGGTGCTTTTTTGTGCAAACTGAGAAAACACTTTGAGAAACATCATCTCTCTCCTTATCTGTTAATTTAAAAAGAAGTACAAGCAAAGTCTTATATATTTTACTGCGCTATAATCTTTTAATTTGTCCTGTGTAGTCAGGCTCTACTCTGATCTCTCCAAAAGCATCAAGATGCGTCTGTTCAATGGCCAAACCAGAGTCTACACTGTATTTCTGGTGTCTCCTGAACAACATACATTTCTTTTGCTCCACATGTTCTCACTGTTTCCTCATTAAGATGCCTAAGGATTTTCACTGAACTGGTGGGATTGACTATAACCAGGAGCTGCAATTGCTCCCATTTAAAGTTTCCTTGTCACTGAAAAGGACCTTGACTTCACCTTTCAAATTCCAAATGCAATGACAAACTAAAGTGAAATTGTTCAACTGAAATTGCCAGCATCTTAGGTACTCCGGGCTACTGGAAAGACATCCTATTATTAATCCTGCATTAATGAAGAGACTGGACTTAGGGCATGATCCAGAGCCCATTGTAGTCAATGGGAGTCTTTTTCCATTGACTTCATCGGGGTTTGGATCAGGCCTTTACTTCCTAAAATGAATAAACTCCTGGCAAAATCTGCTATGAGCAAGTGGCATCCTTTCCTGAGATCTTGGAAGATACTGAAGACAATAATACTCCTACTTTGCCCATGAGTATGGCTATGTGTGTGGTTCACTGTTCATGGGGAACACCCAGAGTATCTTAAAATCAAAGAAAACACTTACATGTCTAAACATTGCTGGTCACATTCAGAATATTTGATCTAGAAAGTAGGGATTTCTGTTTGTGAAATAAATTGGTAAATTATGAGAAACAAAGCTGACACATTTCTGAGTATTTCTCAGTTTCCAAGAGAAAGGGGATTATTTAAGTTTAAAACTCCTAGAACTCTAGTATGTGAATTCTTTGCATTCAGAAGTAAAAAAAAATGATGTAAACAGAGACTTTACTTTCTGTCACAAAAACTGTAATGATAGTACCAACACAAATTCATCAATTTGTCTATGAGGAGTGATGGTTTTCAAAATTCTGTAAAAGAGATGTCAATATGGTACAAAATTGAAGGCAACTAAAAGATTTATTTAAAAATAGCAAATGGAAGGGAGTTGCAAAGTGTCTGTTTAGTTAATGTTATTAGAAAAAAATTAAATCCTCCCCTACCTCTTGAACCTGTGTACTTTCCAAATAAAAAGCTCTAATTAAGTCATGCAAATGTCTGAAATCCTGAATGCCTGACAATACAGGATAAGCAATGGCTTCAGGGCTGTTGGCTTCACAGTCTTGATTAGTTACATATCAGACTTGAACATCTGCAGAACTGTCTCTATGTCTGAGATTATCAAATTTTCCTTTACAGATAGCACTTCTATGGCAGAAATCTTGTCATGCTACTGTGGTTGTTTAATGTTGATCTGATGAATTATGACCCCAAATTACCTCTCTATAGTCATAATGAAAGAAATAAATATGACAACTCAAAAATATGTGTATATATTTGGGCATGTAATTAGCTTCTGCTACCATCCTCAGTTGATACAAACTGAGAACCTTAAAACATTGTGATCAGGACCAAGAAAAATCTAGAGGTTCAATAGTGACGTGGTTGATACAGCCTTTGGACTTTGAGAAATCGTTATTATAACAGTAGAGAGGGCTTAGGCACTGTCAATTGTAATTTTTACAGCTCCAAAGCAAGTGATTTGCAAAGGGAAGAAGGAGCTTGAAAGATTTCTGCCAGATGTTCAGAGACATCTTAAACTCAGACACCCTTGATACATTCTTCTCATTTTCCTCCTTCTGTGTGAAGGTGCTCGTATTTTCCATTTCTTACCAACTGCCTGAAGTCATTGCTGTCTCATACTTGTAGCAAATTCTGTCAAAAATTGACATTTTTTAACTAAGTATTTTGTTCTGCCTTTCCTAGGCATAATGAGATTCATAGAGAGAAACAAAATTTTTGTTTTATGTGGCACCTCTGAAGAGAGTTATCTGTAATGTTTAGTTAGCATATTTTTCTGTCAAAACTAGTCAACAAATAGCATGGGACAGATTGTTGGCTCTTCTGAGGTAATTACATCCTTTACAGTAATTCCATAAAGGCAGAGTTTCCCAGATGACTGAAAGGGAACTTAAATGGAAATGGACCTGCTTGAAAAATCTGTTTAGGAGATATCATGATACAGTGAAACTCCTCAAGAACTCTTGCTTTTATATTTGATGCAAATTTCTTTTCCCATTAGAAATTGAATGCATTAATCTTGTTAGCTAACACAAATTTTAGGGAAACTTAAAGATCAAAGTATGTATTGTAATTGGGATCATTATTTCATCCTATACTTTGTGTTCTTATAAAAAGTTAAGTGTCTTACTAGGAGACTGTTGTAATGGTTCATATCTCCCTTGATTGGTGTGATCCTATTTGACCCCATTTTTACAGTTTAAAATGTTGTATAGGTCAAAGATTCTCTTTGAACACTGGAAAGGTTCACCATTACATTTTGCAAAGTTATAGAATATAATTCAGATTGGTATGTCTGGAGTTTATAATGCAATTAAACTGTAAATCTCTATATGCAAATTATAAATATGGTCTTGAGTTTGACTTTGGACTACTGTTTTTTCAAAATTGCTCTTATATTTTATGGTTTCTTAATAAAGGTCAAACTTGTTCTTTTATTTTATTTCTTCGTATTGCTGCTTCTTAGACTTCAGCAAGAACATTAATTAAAACTGTTACTAGATTGCCTTCTGTAATTAATCTCTTTTCCTAACTTGCAAAAGAATATTTATAATACGTCTCTTTATATTCTTGAAAAAATACTATGATAACACTGCCAAAATATTTTGTAACTGTTTTGCTTTAAACTCTGTAAATTATTTCTGTAATTTATGTTATTAGATTTTAATTCAGTAAAAATAAGTTAAACTGTGAAGGACACAAACTATAAACCTTTCAACAGCTTTGGCAAGAAAAATCGTGTGACAAAAGTGTGAATAGGGATTTGGAGGATCAGCTGTGAGTGAATGAGTGAGTTATGAAATAAAGACTTTATGGATGATGAGTTACATCTTCAGTTTGAAAATGAATCTGCATATGTTTTACAGAATGTGATAATTCAAAGTGATCAGATTACAGGAGTGTCACTAAACTTCCTTTTCAGTTGTCTACCTAAGACAAATCCCCTTTTGTGCTTTACTTCTGTGGTTTTTGGTTTTGTTGGTTTTTGTTTTTTTTTTTGAAAGAACACAGAAACATGAAATGCAAGAATTCTTTTGGGTATGTCGCTGAGGTGTGGCAAATTGCGTATTGTCATGGTTTAGACAGTGTTCTGCAGAAAATTTATGTGTTATCTCTAGAATTTTATATCTACAGACCACCTAAGAGATGATGCAGTCATATTTTTAAGAATCTTTTAAGTGATGTTTTCTCTGTAGCTATCTATGAAATTATCACTGTTTCAAATATATCAGGAGTATCTTACTGTTAGTTTCTCCTTTCAAAATAATGTGTATGCATTAGCTGAGAATAGAGGTGAAGTGGTTGAACATTAGAAAACCATGCTGATGGACAAACTGGCATAGAATATGAACTGAAAATTATGGGGAACTGAATATCTGTATAGGCTTTTCTCATTGATTAAGGTTTATTTAGTATAGCAAGTCAAAAGCACTTGGGAAAATAGTTCCTCTCATGTACAAAAAGAGAACAAATAGATGCTGATATGAAAATTAGTTACTTAAGTGGATACTGCACACAGGGATATTGAAAGAAGCATTTTTGTTGGCAAATGTTTTGATTTTTCTATACTTCGTGTAATGGTTGAAGTAAGGGTATAAAACAATCCATTAATGTGTTGTGACATCTTCTATAAATAATAGAGAGAAATAATGTTGATTTTTGTATAGAAGCAATTCATGTTAGAAGAAAAAGCATATCAAGTCCGCTTAGCCTGACAATTTATACCCAGAAACACAGAAAACATTTTGACTCACAGTTGAGAGTCTCAAATTTATTTATGTCCTTCGAAATTGCTCAGAGCTGATATATTCCAAAGTACTAGTGTGTAGGAAATCTTGTGTCTTAAGAACTTGAAAGAAAGTTTCAACTGCCATATTCACCTACACAAGGAAAAAATGCTGCTTCTCAACTGTGTCTGAGAAACACAGGCTCTAAGATGCTCTGCAGATGTTGATTGTTCAGTCTTGAAACCTGCATTATTCAGGTCAGAATTACTGTGGATCAACCATCACCTCTTTACTTCGATAAACACACAGACTGGGATGTTTCAACAATTTCACTTTGTATAAAAACTGCATTTTTTTGTGGCTACAGTGGGCCTCTCCTGTTATTTCTCTAGCTATTGAAATTCTCAAAATGAAATAACTTAATTTTTCTTTCTTCCATATCCTTAATAACTGGTTATCACTAATAAACTCTGGAGCTGAAGTTCTGTATTGTTTTCAACTCATGCAAACTGCCAAGTGAAGTTGACAGTCATAAATGTCATGTGAATATGGTATTGAAGAAGACAATTACTGCACTTACTAATTTAAATTTAAAATTATCTTTTGTCAGTATTGAACTATTACTTAAACTCTCAGATGAAGACTGAAGGTGTGATGTTATTGATTTATTTTTAATAGAGAATAATCTGCCCTTGCATTCTGTAGGGTATAATAGCTTGGAAACAAAGATGATGAAGGGTAGTTAGGTTTTGATGGACAGACTAGAATATTTTCATTTTGGTCTCTACGTTATGAAAATTCTAACCCTGAAACTTCTAAGGGCCAGAAAAGAGAAAGAGTTTACTTTAATTAATTTATTTTTAATCCACTTCTACATACCACACACTGAAAATACAGAACATAATTTTTAAGGAGATCTGACAGGTGAGTTATCCAACATCTTTTGCTTTATGTCTTTCATAATCTTATCAGGTAAAAAGGAGGCAAAGTTTTCTACACAGGTCCTTCATCTTTTCAGGTACTCATCTCTTTGTGTGTGTTCTCTTTAAATTTCCTTTGTGAAGTTTATGGCACTGTCTCTCTCAGAGTTCTCATTTATTTATTTTCCAGGACTGGCCCAGAAGAAAAACATCAAGATGGATCTGATTTTGCATATTAATTGTCAGAGTGCTAACATATAGCATAGGTGTTTCCGTTGTTGTAGGAGATAAATTACATCCTTTTGGCCTGTGGAAATAGTGAAAGTATTGTATGCTTTCATGGTACCAGATGGTTTCTAATTGCTAACACCATTGCCTGGAAGATTGCTTTTAGTCACTGACAAACTCATATTATATTTGCATTTAAATGGCTTTCAGATGTACCCAATAGTTTCTCAGTACACTGTCAGTAGGGACACAATCTCAATTCTATATAGCACCTTCACTGAAGTAGCCACTGGCCTGCTGCCTGTCCGTAAATTAAACTCACTGTGGCTTTAGTGTGACACCTGCTTACCTTTACTTCTTTTTTCAGAATAGGGCTTTGCCCCTTTCCCCAATAAACAAACCTCTGTCTTTAACACGACAACATCTTGTATTTCTTTCATTATAATTTTCCCTGGGCTAATGGAGTCTTCTCTAATGTAAAGTGACTTCCTAATACTACAGGTGCTGTGCCTAAAAATCTACTTAAAACAAAGAAAAACATCCATTTCTTTGGTAAAGCTTTCATCACAGTACCGCCAAAGCAGAGTCATTATTGCATTTCATCTAATGTTGACTGAACTATGGTTCAAAAATAGATTCTAATCAGTGCAGACTGACTTCATAGAATAGCTTGCACAAAACTGTACCTTACTTTAAAGATGTTTTTGTTGCTCTTTTGTGTTGTGAAACTGGTGCAGTCAAAATTTGTTTGGAGAATAGGTGCAACATAAAAAAAGATATTTTAAATATTAGAGAGCAGCTATGTTCTCGAACTTGTACACTGCTGATCACTGGCATATGGAAAATTTTCTTTGAATATTGTTTCAAGGCTTATGGTCTGAATTTGACTATTCTAAGGTTAGACGTAATTGTTTTCTGATTTATATAATTTAATGAATGTGATAGCTTACATGACTCTATGATATTCATACAAAAACAATCCTTAAAACTTTTCCAAATATAGCAATTCCATTTGTTTACAAATTTACCATAAGGGGTTTTTTAAGTATTTATCATTTGAATTCATAAAGATGAGAACAACTTTAAGTCTTTACAGTTCCATTATCCCAGCTAATGGCATGTACTATTAATTACTGAAAACTCTTTGATTTCTGTTTCAGTCACTGACCATGTATTTGTCTATCTTGCTATAGTTGGCTTGCACATTGAGTAAATCTTGTCAGCCACCTGCAGTGTCATATTATCATCATCTCAAATGCAGTAGCAAAACATGTATTATGTACAGTTTCCATGAACTGTCAGAGGAGGTGAGCATGTTCTGATGTTAAAGAAATTGTGAGATGAGCAGTTAATTATTTGCATATATTGTATTGTTACTCTAAATACTTTTTTTTTTAGTTCAGGCTTTTAGCCCACAGAATGGGGAGCTTTTCTGGGACACACTCTCAGTCTTGCTGAAGTCAATATTCAAAGGCTCACAAAGCTCAGATTTCATCCCCAGTATTTACATTCACTGTAGGTGGGAAGGTAAAAGTTAGTGACAGCTCTTCTATATTGCTCTGCTTGTTTTGAGGGTAAGGGGTTGAAATTAGCCAGATATGAATGCAGACAGCTGGGACAGGACTCTTCTCATGAGTGGATGAGAATGATTCATATTCTGGATCAGGAAAACCAGCTCCCAAAATTTCTAACGCCCGCACTTTTAAAAGAAATGCATACTTTGCAGAGGCACATTATTGTTGTATGGTTGGTGGCAGAAGTCCTACAGTTGTCAGTTCACACGACAAAGGATGGAGGCCCAAAAACAGTTGACAGTGATGGGAATTTTTTCTTGAACTTCGATGTGAGTCTGGAATGAAATACTGGTCCTACATATAGTTTATCTGTATCTGGTTTTACTTGGTTCCCCTTGCAGCCAGAAGGAAGGCATAGGCTTCTCTGGAGAGTGATTCATTCCATCCAAAGGCAAGGGTGAAGATGCAGAGGGTGATTCACCTAAACTATTTCCTTCCATCCACTTGGAGAGGAATGAAAAGCCTGACTAATATAGACAAGTCAAATAACCAAATCTCTAATAAATTGCTTAACCAGGATCTTCAAAATATCATGCTAAAAAAACTTGACATGTTTAAATATAACAGACAAAAATAAGTTTAAATTTAGTTTTAAGACCAAAAGTCAAATTTTGCCCATATTTTCCAGTTGAACAGGAAAGAATGATGAAAATAGTCTTCCTTGTTAAGTCTTGGCTCCTATATAAGTTGCTTCCTACAGTGCAGGCTGTTTTCTCTTCCAGTAGCACTTTTAAAACCATCTGTATAAACAGGAGCTGTCAAGGGCAAAACTCTATTGGTGTCTACCAGACAAGCTGGGCAGGCATATGCTCTATAATGCTGGGGGGATATAAATGCAAGCATTATCCCTCCTGCTGCTTGGGAAGCAAACAGACCTCGGAATCTACACACAATCATGGTTTACTCAACATGTCAGTATGACTCGCTTGGGTCTAATAAAAAAATAATTTTCTTATCAGTATTGTGATGGTTGGCTCTAGAGAGATACACTTCTGAAGCAATGCTGTAGCAGAAGATATTTGCAGTTGGTCCTGACTAAAGGCTACACCTGGTTTCCAGTGCCTCTTTCAAAGACCTCTTCCCAGGGAAAGCAGAAGACATTCTTGTAGGTAAGTATGTTATGATGTGTAAATAGAGAAACGAAAAGCTACTGTAGACAGCAAATCCCGGTCCTGCATCAGGAAAATATCTCTGTCCAGCAACTTAAATTCAACATACACCTTTCATCTGCAGGCACCCTTGGCAGGGCTTGGTGCAGGGCTCAGAGGCATTCAGATGAGTGGAGCAGCTCTTCTCTTTGAACACACAGCAAAGAAGAGCATTTCCTGGGGTTGTTCTGCTGAAAGAGAATCAAAATTAAACAATCCTTTCCACATATTAAGCTTGTGTCCTGCTGAGGGACATTTTCATTTACATTCCTTTCAAGGTCAAGTGTGAAGAATTATGTGGAGGGTGATGTACCTGAATTTTTTCCTTCCATCCACATGGAGGGGAAGGAAAAATATGACTAATACACACAAGTCAAATAATTGGATCACTAATAAATCTTCTAAATGTGATGCTCTGAAAATTTGTAAAGGAACCTTTGCCTCTGTACTCTTTGGCCATATGAAATCTGCTGTTTTCCTCTAGATTATTACTACTGATCACATCAGACCAATTAGAAGTTACGTGAATTCAAGAGTTGTAAGACAACATGCCAGTTAGGCATGAATGCTTCAGATTTTGAGGACTGGGGAGTTTGGTTGCTTAGTTGAGTTTTTGTTGTTTCTTGCTTATTTGTTTTGTTTACTTTCCTGGATGGCTGGTTCATTCCATACTCTTTGAGCCATTAGTTTATAAATTTTGAGAGTTTAGACATTTAATTGGTCAGGAACAGCAACACACTGAATGCTAACAGAACCTTCACAGACTTTTTAGCTTAATAATAATTATCTTGAGCTTAGGAATAGAAAAAGTAATGGAAGAGAATGGTTGTTATCTCAGCTTTAAATACAACCTTTGTTAATGACAGACAAAATGAAGGCTAAAGCTCGCGTCTTCCTCACTACAAAAGTCTACAAACATCTATTTTTGATATCTTTATATATATTTCTTTTTCATACAGAAAAAAAAAAATTAAAGAATATATTTGCAGATTTTTATGAAATAGACCAATACATGTCAAATATTTTTGAGGTGTCATTTTTTTTTTTTAAATAACATGACTCTGACTGGTACAGATTTATGGATCCCTAAGATAGTTTGTGGTATTATTTTGCCTCTGATACACAGCAGAAAATGTAAGAATCTGCAAATCCTGAGAAACTAACTGGGTAGAGAGCTGTTTGACTTGAAGCTTAAAAACAGTGAAAAGACAATCCTTGACTCTACTTGGAGTTGATATTAAATTAAATCAAGGAAATGCAGTATGCTCAGTACTCCTGAATATGAGTATGGGAGCAGTGTCAAAATCATTATGTACAAAATAGCTGCAAGAAGTATTTTGCTATTTTAAATCGAACTAGTAAAGCAGTGTTATCAGTGGAATCTACTAATTTCAATTTTATTTTGTCAGCCTTCCTGAACTTGTTTCTGTCATTATGATTTCTTTCTATTTATCAGTCAATCCTTTCAAAATTTTGAGAATTTCTGTTAACCAGTGGAGCAACAAAACATTTTTTATATCATAAAGAACTATATCTCTATATGAAGTATAAAAGAGTATGACTGGTGTGTAAATTAACCAACAAGCAGAGCACGGTCTAATCCATTTATTCATTCAAGTATCATTGACTTCTGGACTTGTTTTGCGTCAGAAACAATTGCTGCTGTCTTATATAATTAAAATAATAAATCTTTCTGCTTTATAGCATTGCTCAGTAAATCCAAAGCCTCTTTCAAAGCTGAAGGATGATTTCATTTGCTTTAAGGAATCACTTCCCTGCCGAATTTAATATGTATATGTGTGCATACATATTGAAGCTAGTTTGTTACAGAATTTCTCTGTTGCCTTTGTCATAACTACTGCTTTAGTGAGAGACATGTCTGGGTACAGCAGTGTGGCCTGGAGAGAAGATCAGGAAAGCCTTGTGCATATCTGATAACTTTGAATTTATGGAAAGCTGTCTCAGTGTGATTTTTAAAAGCTTATTGAACACAATGAGCATTCACATATGCTCAGTAAATTACATCTGTGTAATACTGAAATTTAAAAATCATCCACAGTTATCAGGTAAAGCAATGTGTTTAGATCTGAAACACCATAAGCAAACTTTTTGTCATATAAAGCAATAGTTCCTGAAAAGAATCTATATACCTGAATTTAAACAAACACGTAATCTGAGTAATGTTAATAGAATTTTGGGCAGGTTGGTTTCCTTAAGGTTAGTTACTCATTTTCGTTTTGAGACAATGTGATCGTCTACAGTAATAACAACCTGTAAAGAGCTAATAGACTATGGTTACTGTCATTACTGATGTCAGGATTTAAAATGGGACAATTAGACATCTGTATATCTCCCTGTTGTTAATTATTTAAAGCTATGGTCTCAATGACTGCCTGTCTAGGGATATGGAGCTATACATGCAATACTGAGCTATGTTACTAAACACCATTTTATTATTTGTCTTATTATGCTTCCTACTGAGGATATAAAATTACTCCTTGCTATCTGAAAATAAACAATTTTGTTAATGGTGGAACTGCCAACGACCTTACAGGGCTCCCTGGAATTATGTCAAGGAAATGTCAATTTGATCAATACTGTGGAAGTGGAAAGCTCTATGAAAGTAAGACAAAGCAGGCCAAAGCACACTTGCCACATGAAAAGAGAAAACTGAATTTTCAAGAACAGTTCTCTTGAGATAAACATCTTCATATGTGTAAATTTACAGTTTAGATTCAGCAGGCAAAATGCAGGGTATGTGTAAGGTAGGGGAAATTAGATAAATTTGTATCCACTAGACTTTCACAAACCTCCTAACACCCTACTCCCAGGGGAATAAATTCAAGTGCCACGTGTCAATCTACTACTACCACCATTGGCCAAATTTATCAATTTATACCCACACTTTCAAACAAGTTTAAATAAATCACAACAGCAAATATTATAAAGGGAAATATTGCAAAGGGAATCAAAGCGGCCAGAGCAGACTACACAGATTCTGAATTCTGTGAGATTATCTTGCCACTTGTTTCTGACAATTTTGATAGTAATTTTATGCTAAATTGACCCAAACAGATACTTTACACCCATTATTGACCTATGTTCAGCATAGGTGCAGAGAAGTAATTGGGCCAGAAGTTAGTCTAGCTCTAACTAGAATATAATTCATTATGGGTGAGTAATACACAGTGACAGCAAATTAAAACCTGCAATGATTTATAAATTGCATGTTTTTAATGAAATCTGATGAGTCTTTAAAAAATAAATGGCTTTAATTAACTGCTCTTTTTTATGTTCTATTACTTCAGATTAATGAAGATAAAAAGAATCTAGTTTGCATTTTAGATGGATCAATAAAACTAGAAGATCCTCACCAAAAGGCCAAACATTAATACAAAATATTTAAAATATTTCAAAGACTTGTTCTTTGTCAAGAAAGACTTACATCTGTTTTCTTGAACCATTCAGGATGAGAAAGAACATTTCACAGATATTAAAAGTAATGAGATACCATCTAGCAGAAGGGAAACATGGCTGTTCTTAACAATAGTATGAATAAAATCCCTAAATCATAATCTTGATCATCCAAAGAGTTGAAAATGCATATTATATAAAGGGTGTATAATGTTCAGTTTTAAAATGAGGAAGCTGAAATAAAGATTCACTCCTTTGTGATTCGATATTGAGCTTGTCAAACGCAGCTGTTGTGTTGATTGGCTGGGCTGTTATTCATGTGCCATGTCCTCCTACATAAGCATTTGCAGAGCCAAGACCTATATTACAACTAACCTCATTGTAGCATCATATGTCAAGCAAAAAATTAAGATTTGGATTTTTCTGGATACCTTCGTTAAACAATTTTTGTCACAGGGTCTCTTCTAAGCAGATAGATACAGACAGAGATAGAAAGATAGAAAGATAGAAAGACAGACAGATAGATAGATAGAGAGATAGATATAGATAAATACACATACACATGATGACCTTTTCATACCACTTTTCAGGTTACTCTGCACAAGATATAATTGTTTCACCTAAGATGGAAGGGGTTAAATGGCATGAATCTGTCACTCTATGTGTTCTTTAGATAGGAAATGCTTCTCTAATCATCATGTGGGCCAGAGAAATGAGCTTGCATTTGCCTGGCATGGGGTTTGTTAAAAATCTTTTGCTGCCTTATCTTTAGAGAACAGCTGGCTGGTAAAAGTTGCATTTTGAATTTATTGAGCTCATTCATATTTCAAAACATGTTTATATCTATCAGTGAGCAGTTTTATAGCATCCCTCTTATATTTTACATCAGCAGTATTAACTACAATTCATGTTGTTCATTTGCTATTAAAAGTAACAGATGGTACACTAAGCTGTTTTTTCTACAACATAAAGCATCCACTCACTTGACATTAAAATGTGTTTCTGCTCTGAAAAGTGGCTTTCATAAAATGCGCTTTGTGGAATTCACATTTATCATTTCTTGATGAGTCTTGGATGAAATAAACTCTTCTTTATGAGTTATACATTGGATTTTGCAACTGCTTGCAAGTTTAGGTGGTTTATAAGAATAAACCTGGTTTTAATGGTACCAGAATCCATAAAGAAAAAAGGATTTGCAATGAGGATTTATGTACCAAATTTTTTCATGTTGTACAGTCAGGCACAGATTCTAGCTCAGTCCCCAGACCTATACTAGCTTTACCAAAAAAGGCATACCAAAATAAAAATAGCAATCCAGAATATGACTAAATTTCCTCTTAGACCAGCCACCTAAATCTAGAAGTATTTTTGACAGCTTAATCAAGTCTACACCAGCCCACAGCTGGAATTGCTGTCACACTGTCACTCCTCAGAAAGTACTGTGGGCTGCTGGTGTTGTCTTAGAAGGTATCTAATACTGAGGCAGATCATATGTCTTTGACTAATCTGGCAGGTGAAGCTTCCTGGTGCCAAGATGATACAGATAATGATGAAAAACTCTGGTCTCTCATTGCTACCTGTGTCAGGACTATTTTCAAAAATAGTTGGCAGCTTTGATTGATCACTTATTGCAAAGTAACAGGAGTTGCTGAGAGGTGTTATCTTACAGCTTTTTCTGTTTTCCTAGCTCTTTTACTCTATATGGATGCATCTTGCATAAACTTAACTGGATGGTTTGCATTCTAGAAAATCTTTAACATTATGGATGGCTGTAGTACAGATGAAATAAAATTTGATACAGTTGGATTAGAAAATCAGTCAATAATTACCTGACAGTATAGAAATTATGAGGGCATGGAGATTCAATCGAAAACAGACACCTTATCTTTCTAAGACCTTATCTCTCAGTTTTGTTCCACTTGAGAAAGAGGAACCCTGATGGAAGACTTCTTATTGATGCTTTTAATTTTATTTGTACTCTGACAAATCAACATTGAGAACTTCCTTACTTCTCTGTGTTGGGATGCAACACTGAAGAATTTTTCCTGGTTAGTTGTTCTCTTTAAACTTTAAAGATCCCAAATAATAGCATAAGAGAGAGGGATAAAAAGAATCTTTTAAATACAAGTCAGGAGACACTGAAAAATCCTGTGGTATTTGGTGCTTTACAAAGGATAACAGAGACACCTAATGGCAAAGAAAAGGAACTTGTTTAACTACAATCATGAATGAAACAGTCCTTTCAGGGAAATTGGAGGTAATGTGAGATATGTGCCAAAGGAAATTTTCCTTTTGATATTCTAGTCTGGATGTAATATAGATGAATGCAGAAAGGACATGAATATATGCAATGGAAATTAGCAGGTGATAGGTGTTACTTGATTGTTCGTTTTGTTCAAAGTTGTCGCCTCTAACCAATTAATTGTAATTTTAAAATTCTTTTCTTCTGTACAAGTATCACTGCAATAATGCTTGGTGAGTGGTGAGAGAAATACATTTTGATTTATTTCAAAAGACCATTCAATCAAAATATAGTGCTTTGTCACAGCTTCAACTTCATTGATTAATACAAGCCAAGGCAGTCACAAGAAGTGAAGGAACATGTTCTGAGGATTTTCTAGAAAAGAAAAGTAAAACATTGGAAGGGAACCACCCATTTCCTCTGCCTTCTTTGTAAAACTGTCATGCAAATGGAAATCAACCAACAACTGAAGAGCAGATTTCACGTGTCCATTAGAAGACTAAGACCAAATTCAAACAAGCACATCAGGTTCACATGTAAAGCTGATATAGACAGTACCTGAAACTCAACACAGTTGGGGTACTTGCCTTGCTAAGGAAATGCTACTCTGCTGGCACCAACAGAAAGCCCACCAAAAGGCCTCACAGTGATACGACTGAGGTGAAAGGTTGAAAGGATGTAATTTCTAGGTATGGAAAAGAGAATGGAACTTGTCAAAAACTAACAGTCTACAGTTTTTACAAAAAATTCCATGGAATTTTAGATTTGCATAAAACATGCTGAACTTTCAAATTACAAAAGAAAGAAGTGCATGGACAGTCTCCAATATGCGTAACTTATTGGGTTGCACAAGAGAAGAAAAACACATGGTCAGCTGCTGCTGCTTCTTCAGCAGCCTTACAATGCCTCCTCCTTTCAATGAACTTCAAGTCTCCAGTTTGCCAAGATAAATTTTATATCTCATTTATACTGTGGCATCAAGTCCTATGGTGTTTATCACATGGAAACACTTGAGTCAAGAGTCAATGAGTGTTTCAAATAAAAATTTGAACAGAGAGCTTTATATGCACAGGTCCTAAAACTTGTTTGGCTTCAGACACAGCAATCTGTATGAAGTAAACACACCTAAACTCAGAGGTTTCTATTGGCTCAGTCCGAACCTCATCTCTAACTTTAATCACAGCCACACAGCCTCTGCCAGACCAATATAAAGCCGTCCAACCCTGCAGATTCTTGCCTTAAATACATAGTGCCCATCCTACAAATTGTTAAACTTATAAATTATCAGATGTCTGAAAGAAAGAGACCAAAAAACCAAAACCTCTTTCTCATATGTAACATTTGGTGGAAAGAGATTGAGCGAGGCTGGACTCTTGCTGTGAAACTAAAACAAGAGGTATGACAGGTTTTGAGGGGAAGGTAAAATACTGACTGTGAATCCTGGTGGATCTTCCAGAAAATAGCTTTTGCATCTCTATTCCTTAGAAGCATGTGCCTACGAAAATTTAGACACTACAAAGGATTCCCATGTCCAAAGACCCACAAGGGAGAGAGACTTAGTGTCATGCATGACATACAATGCTCTGTGTTCACATATTTGCATTAATTTTACTTTTTCTAGATCTGTCAGCTGGATGAAAAGTTACTTTATTCATAGGTGTACAAAAAAGAAATACAGTTTTCCTCTAAAAAAGATTTCATGTTTTCATTTGTATGTGAGGATTGTTATATTTTTGATCCTTAACTTCTGTATACTCAAAATTAAATTCAGTAGATAATTGCTGACATAATGAACAAGAGTAATTTCTAAATTACTATTGTAACTACAGCTGAGATCTGCATTCAGCATAAGTAGTATACATACCCCTGAAGAAATTGTGAAATAGAAAGTCAAATCAAATATGACGAATAGTACATTAAATTTTCCTCATCAGATGAAGCAAAATGTTCATGGGGGGGAATGAGGGGGGTAAGACCTGAAGACACCTGACAGACATTAGCAAACAATATAACCAACCTTGAAAGTCTTAGCTGGCATTTCCCGAATTCTCCCTCTCAACTTAATTGACTCTAAAGACCACATGCTGCATGAAGAGACTTTAAAATTCATGTTCTGAGGCAATTTCAAACCACTACTGTAGTAAGCTGCAGTGCAGAACATGTGAAAACTTCCCATCATATTGGTGTAAATACAAAATTAATATTGCATTATATTTAATGCTGCCAGAGATTAAATTCAATTGTAAATATTTAAATGAAGAACAATTAATTTTTTAGATTTAGTTTTAATTAGAATTAGGGAATTTTTAGAAATATTATCATCCTTAAGCTGTTGCAATCAATGGCTGAATTATTACCTTGCTGAATAAATAGGTTGTTTTCCATTTCCTCCTTGTCCTGGGGTGGAAGGTAACAAGATTAAAATCTCAGCCTTTTATTCTGTACTTTTAATCACCATGGAGGCTGACATAATCTTTGTAAATAAAATTTGGAGAGCTTATCTGGAGACAGAGAGGGTTTAGGGTAAATGAGGACATTCACATTCTATCATCAGGTAGAGAAGGGGATGTTGTTACTTCCCCACCATTAGAAATTATTCATGAAGCATTTTTCAATGTACCCAATCCATATGAAAGTAGTGCTGGCTTTACCAGGACTTGTAGTTCTGTGCAACCTTGTCAATGTTCCTTTCTCTGAACTTCCAATTTCAGCTCATTTTGTGTCAGATTGGGTGTCACTACTGGAAGAGAGAATGAAGAAAAAACTGAGGAATACCCCCAGCTCCCAAAAGTGATAAATAATGAGGAATGAAGCCAAACCCCTGAACTTTGCAAGAGCAAGTTTCCAGCTGTTTAAGGAGCTGGCAAATGAGACCCTCTGTGCAGCTACCCTTAAGGACAAAGGGGCTGACCAAAGCTGGCAGCTCTTAAGGCCACTTTTCTCAGAGCACAAGTGCTCTGTGTCCTGGTGTGTAGGAAATAGAGCAAGGCCTGAAACTGTCATGGCTGAGCAAGGATCTGCTCCTCAAACTGAGTAAGAAAGAAATGCATAGCCAGTGGAAGCAGAAAGAGGTGACCTGGATAGAGTACAGGGATATGTTTTGAACATGCAGGGATGGGGTTAGGAAAGTGAAGGCAAAGCTGGAACAGGACTTGTCAGGTGTTGTGAGGAATTAAAAGAAGGGATTCTATAAGAACATAGGTCAGAAAAGAAAGGCCAAGGACAATGTACGCCCCTGAGAAACAAAAAGGGTAAACTGTTGGCAACTGATATGAAGGCTGAGGCACTCAATGAGTTGTTTGCCTCAGTCTTCACTGGCAGTCAGGCTTCCTA
Source organism: Acanthornis magna (assembly GCA_036785705.1). Classification (NCBI taxonomy): domain Eukaryota; kingdom Metazoa; phylum Chordata; class Aves; order Passeriformes; family Acanthizidae; genus Acanthornis; species Acanthornis magna. Next base: position 2,550,265 of record JAWUZG010000017.1, read on the forward strand.
CTTCTCTCAAGTCCCTGGTCCTCCACATGGGTGTGGGGGGAGTGAAGTCCCTCCCACTATAAGCGAAGAGCAAGTTCAGGATCAGTCGATGTTGTTGAATAGACAGAAGCCTACAGTGCATCCCAGAGTCCTGAGGGAACAGGCTGATGGTATTGCCAAATCACCCTCCATCATATCTGGAATGTCGTGCCAGTCAGGTTAAGTCCCCTGTGACTGGGAAAAGGGAAGCATAGCTCCTATTTTTAACAAGTGGAAGAAAGGAAGATCCAAGACACCACATAATAATGAACTTTACCTCTGCACCTGGGAAGACAACAGAGCAGATCCTTCTAGAAGATGTGCTAAGGCACATAAAACACAAGGAGGTGATCATAGGCAGTCAGCAAGGCTTTTCTAAGGCCAAATTGTACCTGACAAATCTGGTGGCCTCTGACAAAGTGATGGTGATGGTTGATAAGACAAGGCCAACAAATTTTCCTCTATCTAGACTTCTGTAAGTTCTTTAATATGGTCCTACACAATATCCTTATCCAGATTGGAAAGAAAGGGATTTAATGGATGGATTATTCAGTGGATAAGGAATTGGCTGGATAGACATAGCCAGAGAGTAGCGGTCAATGGCTCTATGTCCAGCTGAAGGCTGGTGATGAGTCATGTCCCTCCAGGCTCTGTCTTGGGCCCAGTGCTCTTCAATATCTTCATCAATGACATGGACAATGGGGTCAAGGGTACCCCTAACAAGTTTGCAAATAACATGAAGCTGAGTGAGCAGTGCAGTTGACACAATGGAAGAATGGGATGCCATCTGGGGGCACCTGAACAAGCTTAAGAAGTAGACCCATAAGAATTTCATTAAGTTGAACAATTCCAAGTGCAAGGTGCTGCACTTGGGTGGTGGCAATCCCAGACATGAGTATGGACTGGGAGAAGAACTAATTGAAAGAAGGCCTCAGAGAAAGATTTGGGGGTTCTTGTAAACAACTGGACATGAGCTGACTCTGTGCTCACAGCCCAGCAGACCAACTACATCTGGGGCTGCATAAGAAGGCATGTGGCCAGCAGGTCAAGGGAGGTGATCCTGCCCCTTTATTTAGCCCTCGTGAGACCCCACCTGGAGCACTGCGTCTAGCTCTGGGGTCCCCAGCACATGAAAGATACGGACCTGTTAGAAAGAGTCCAGAGGAGGCCATGGAAATGATCAGAGGAATGGAGTACCTCTGCTATGAAGATGAGAGAGCTGGGGTTGTTCAGCCTGAAGAAGAGAAGGCTTTGAGGAGACCTCATTGCTGCCTTCCAGTACCTTAAGGGAGCTTTTACAATGGAGGAAGAGATTTTTTATACAGGCAGATAGTGATAGGACAAGGGTGTCAGTGACTGGAAAAGGTAGTCTGTTTGGAGACATCTTAGGGGCTTGGAATGTGTCGTAGGGACTGGGTCAGGCCTTGCCCTGGTGAGGTGGTGCCCTGCCGTCCATACCCCCCAGTGTGGGTCAATCATGGCACACTGCAGGCAACCCCCCAGTGCTGCCTAACCCAGCTCCTGAGTGGCTGAGTGATCGAAGTCCTGCCGAGGAGGAAGGCCTGTGATGGACCAAGAGTGTTAGAAGGCTGAACACAAGGCAAGCATGTGGTTCTTTAACCTTACCTTCATCTAGGTGTTTTCTATCAGTTACATCGTTGGAACCCAGGAGCTGGTAGCTATATGTCTATTTTTCTATCCTGCCTTTCTGGTTTTCTCCCTTTCTTCTTCTTATAACTCTCTTTTCATGGCGTGTAACATCAAATGGTTTTAAAGGTTTCTGTGTTGAATGGGCTGTGTTGTACTAAATTGCCAAAGGTCCTTGATTTTCCATACTTTGCCAGTAAACTTCTGTGTGATTTTCACCTCTTGAGGATATCTGGTCAGTATTCCTCCTTTGTGTCTACCCAGAGCAAAAGAACCTTAATTTAGCCCTGAATTTAAGTGACCAGGGTGAAACAAAGAGGCAATGGTATTAAACTAAGAGCAGGTTTAGATTAGATATTAGGAAGAAATTCTTTAATCAGAGGGTGGTGAAGCACTGGAACGGTTTACCCAGAGAAGTTGTGGATGACGCATCCCTGGAAGTATTCAAGGCCAGGTTGGATGAGGGTCCTGAGCAAACTGATGTAGTGAATGGCATCCCTGCCTATGTCAGGGTGATTCGACCTAGATGATCTTTAAGGTCCTTTCTAACCAAACCCGTTTTATGATTCTTTCTATAAATATGGCTTGTCTTCTGATACAAATCTCACAAAATACTGTCCAAAAGGAAAAGTTTTAAAGATGAGGAAAGAAAATATTTTACTATGAATCTGTGCATTTCTTTAATAAATATGTTGCAATATATTGCTGAATTAGAAGAATCTTGATAAACCAGAGATCTCAAATACCTTTGAAGTTAGCTCTGCCTGGAATAAGAAATTTGTCTATGCGACTTTCAAAGACACTTTCTTAGCTATACTTCTTTTTCCGTGATATGAAATTTATGAAAATTAAGTAGCAAATATTACTTTTGGTGTTTCTAAACTCTTTAAGTACCAAAACAGATTCTAGAGCTTAGGGGAAGATGGCTGTGTTAGGAGGAAAATAAAGTGGCAGTAGAAGCTTGATGCAGACTGCCTATGTGACCTTGCATCAAGTATAGTGGATTGACCCTGACTGGATCCAGGTGCCCACCAAAGCCGCTCTCTCACTCTCCTCTGCAACTGGACAGGGGAGAGAAAAAATAATGAAGGGTTCATGAGTTGAGATAAGAACCAGGAGAGAGATTACTCATCAAATACTGTCATGGGAAAACAGGCTCAAATTAGAGATATTAATTGAATTTATTACTGACAAAACCAGAGCAGGATAACGAGAAGTAAAGTAAAACTTTAAAAACACCTTCCCTCCATCCCTCCCTCCTTCTCAAGCTTTCCCTTCTCCCCCAGCGATGCAGGGAGATGGGAATGGGGGTTATGGTCAGTGATTACACGGTGTTCCTCCTGTTGCTCAGGAAGGGGAGTTGTTGCCCTGCTCCACCATAAGGTCCATCTCATGGGAGACAGCTATCCGTGAACATCTCCAATGTGAGTCTATCTCACGATCTCTGGAAACTGCTGCAAGGGGAGTCCATCCCACGTTCCTTCTCTCAAACTGCTGCAGTCTGGGTCACTCCTCTGCATGGCACAGTCCTTCAAGGACATGTTGCTCCAGTGGGTACTCCTCCCTCCATGGGCTTCCCACAGGTTCACAGCCTCCTCTCAGGCATCTACCTGCTCTGGTGTGGGTTTCCTCCATGGGCTGTGGGTGGAACTTTGCACCCCCATGCACCTCCATGGGTTGCAGGGGCACAGCTGCCTCACCATGGGCTGCACAAGGGGCTTTAGGGGAATCCCAGCTCCTGTGCCTGTAGCTCCTCTTCCCCCTCCTTCTCCACTGACCTTGGGGTCTGCAGAGTTGTTCCTCTCAGATGTTCTCACCCCACTCTTCTGTGGCTGCAATTACAACTGTGTAATAATTTTTCTTTCTTCTTAAATATGTTATCAAACATATGGTGGTGCTACCATCATTTCTAATTGACCCAGCCTTGACCAACAGTAAGTCCACCTTTGGAGCCACCAGGGATTGTCTCTGCTGGACACTAAGGAAGCTTCTAACAGCTCCTCCCTGAAGCCACCCGTGTAGCCCCACCACTAGCAAAGCCTGGCCATGCAAACCCAGTATACGTCATCTTGCAAATCTTAATTTCAGTAAGAGTACTGCCCTTTTCTACCAGCCTGCTTCTGAAATAAGCAAACTGGGTCCAAAATATGGTGGATCCCCCTGCTGCTGGAATTCTTCAATGCTCCCTTTCTTAACAGAAAAGGCAAGGCATGATCTGAAGTATTTCCATGAAAACCGCAACAAGGCTCTGTAGACATTATGGAAAATACTTGGATTTTTTCATTAGGAAAAGATTATTAAGATAATTCTTTCCATTGAACATTCCCAATTATTACTTGGCAGCTGAAAGGGCTGCATTGGGCAGCATTGTTGGGCAGCATTGAATAAACTGCAGCTCCCACTTATACTTTACAAATATGAACATCTGTCTGCAAAAAATACGATTTTGAAAAATCGGTCATCTCTTCCCCACTAGTTCATGTGCTGTCAGAGTAATGGCCATGACATTCACAATATTGTCAGCAATAACGCTCCATTGACAAAAAGAAAAAAGAATGAGGGCACACACAGCCCCAGGTCTGATAATATTTGCCTTATTGCCCTTCATAACATGACACGTGATGCGTACAGTTCTGTGTGTTGCCCTTTCTATGAACAAGTGCTTTGGGGAAGCTTACATAATCTTCTGCATGACTGGGTAGGCACCAGTAAAACAGCTTCCTTGCTCCTATAAGGTTTGTCAGTCAAACCAATCTGAAATTTGATTTAGATTATCTCTGTCAGTGAAATTACACTTTGCTTTGATAAAATGTAAAAAAACCCCAAACAAACAACCATAACAAAAAAAACAAAAACAAAAACCCAACAAACAAAACAAAACAAAAAGTTAAATCTTAGTTCTACTATAACATGCGTGAGAAAGCAACTGCAAATTTCATAGTTCTGCTATCTTCCTCCTTCATTTCATTTTAATTGGTTATGGTGTTTTTGCAAACTATCAGCATCTTAAAACCCAAAGGAAAGATGACAGTTTAGTCTGGTTTTGGGTTGTGTGGTTTTTCAAATATGTAGGCACTGAAAAAAGGAATGGCTTCTTCTTACTTGTTTTTTACTTTGTGGGTTGAAATCTAAGTGGTTGAATGTAGTGCGTCTGCTTTCAAAACTGAGCAGTGCTTTTCCCAGGGCTTGTACGTGATTTTGTCATCATGTCAGGAATCAGCACCGTACTTTTGGTGCTGCTTATGGCATCTGGGGGGAGCTGCCAAGCAGTAGGGGCCACACACCACCAGAGGGTGCCAATTCCTTCCATAAGCAGCAAAATAAACTTCTCAGGTAAATGCTACATTATTTACTGAGTGGGTATGTTCAGAAGGTAGTGCTGGACAGTACACTGACCATCAAAAGCCTCCAGGTGACCCTTGATATGAGAATAAAGCCATGTGAGCCAAAGCACACAGTGCACAGCTCTGCGATCAGGGGGAGTGTGGCAAATGCCTCCGGGTGCTATTACAAAGACAGGATCAGGGGTATGATTTGAATGACTGCCTACCAGAGCTACTTTGAAGCATATGTTGTTCCACAGCCAAGAAATCTGCAGGCAAACAGGTGAGTAACAAGGTGTGAGGACACAAGGAGTGTTAGGAGTGGTTTCCTTGCAGGTCAGGCAGCAAACACACAGGTAAGCATTTTAGCTGTGATATAGGGAAAGTTTGGTCATCTTTTTATGTGATGACATCTGCATATATGAAATTTAAAAGAATGTGATGGCACAAGAGCCTTTCTTATTAAAGAGCAATAAACTTGATAAGGATCTTCCCTTGCCCTTTTCACTCTGCTACCATTCCTTCTTTTTCCCTTCTGCAAATGCTCCCATTATAAACAGCTTTAGTGCTTCTCTGAGCCCCCAAAGAAACCACTAGTAAGAAACAGAGAGAAAATCAGACAGGATTGTGGATAACAGTATTGAAGGAACAATTATGAATTATGAGCATTTTAAAGTGCTAACAATCAGAGTTCTACAATGTTAAACCAGCCTGTGTTCCAGCAATTTGGATTTTTGTTTGTTTTGTTTACACAAGATTTACTCTGGGCTCACAGAATCTGCAATACTTGAGCAGAGTGAAAAACAGTGGTGGTCCTATTTTGTTTCTTTTTCCCTTTTTTGAGGTGGGGGCTGGGGATGTGGTGGGTTGACCTTGGCTGGCTGCCAGATACTCACCCAGCTTCTCTCTCTCCCTCTCCACCGACTCAAAAAAGCCAGGTAGAAAATAGGGTGGAAAAGCTCCTGGGTTGGCATAAGGAGCAGGGAGACTGCTTACCAATTAATGTCACGGGTAAAGCAGATTCACCTCAGGGAAGGTTAATTTAATTTATTGCCAATTAAGAATAGAATACGACAATGAGAGATGAAGACGAAAACTAAAACACCTTCCTCCCATCCCTCCTCCTTCCCAGCATCAACTTCACTCCTTCACCCCTTACTCCAAACTTCCTCCCCCACAGTGGTGCAAGGCAATGGGAAATGGGGGTTCTAGTCAATCCATAACAGCTCCTCTCTTCTGCTCCTTCCTCCTCATGTTGTTTCCCTGCTTCAACAGGGGTCCTTCCACGGGCTGCAGCTTCTTTCAGGGCATGTACACCCGCTCCAGTGTGGTATGCTCCCCAGTGAGAATATCTGCTTCATCATGGTTCTCTCTGGGGGTTGCAGAGAACTGTCTGCTCCAGTGCCTGGAGTACCCTCTCTCCCTCCTTCTTCTCTCACCTTGGTATTTGCAGGACTGTTTCACACACATTTTTCTCACTCCTCTCTCTCAACTGCTTTGCAGCATTATTTACCCTTTCTTAAATACACGTTCTCAGAGGCACCCCACCCATGGCTGAGGTGTTCAACCGTGTCCTGGAAGTGGGTGGGTTGGAACAGATTGTGTTCCATGTGGGAGGCCAGCCCTGGCAACCCTCCCTAGCCCTGCCGATGCCTGGGCACCTGTTCCCAATACAAGGGCTCAGGGAAAAGCTACACCTTTTAAGACGAAGAAAAGACTGAAGGAGGAAGGCGCATCTCTTGAGTTAACCAAGAGGCTGAGGTTTTGTGGCTGACAGAGGGAGCTGTACAGCAGGGCACTTGGGTCCAGCAGGACACCAGGCAGGTTGCGCTGTAGCCAGACCTCTGGAAGAGTTTGCTAAAGGGGAGAGGGACAGCCAACAAATGAAAACACTTTATAGGCAGAATAATGAATAATAAACTTATTATTTCATTTTCCCTGAGGGATTTTTTTCCCCAAAGAAATGTCACTTAGGAGGAAGATAGAGCAAGAACAAGTGGAAATGAATTTAAATCAAAAATTCACAATGTCCTGTGGCATCCGATCCTTGCAGAAATGTACTAGTTAGCTTTAGAGTTTCACCATGAGATACTTTAGTGTTTTATCTGAATGCACATAAATTAATTTATATGCCCACTCGCATCCCATGCCAAACCACTGTCTGACCCAAGATGATGTTATTGGCATCTTCTCCACTTTCCAGCAATTTAGCTTCTTCCCAGACAACAATGATAAATCAATTAATTGTCTAGTGATTTAGTTTTAGAAAGGTTAAGAGCTGCAGGAAGCCAACTGTGTCCGTGATAAGTAGGAAAAGTCATTCTTGACCACTGGAATTGTTAGTGAATAGCTTTGACAGTAACCAAAACACAGCAGGGAATGATGCTCACAGTTGCCCATCACAGTAAAGCATCTAAATATCATCATTTTAACAGTGAAATTTGCCCCATTTTAAATGTGGTAGGACATCCTTCTGGATTAAAGTTAAGCCACTATCCTCTGCTGAATCTAGGTGAAGATGATGATTGGAAGGTTCTTGCCATAACTAATGCATTTGTGCCACATTTCCCTCTGCCTCCAGCTCCAAAAAAGGCGTCAGATGTTCCCATGCCTCTGCTCAGAGCTGACCAAGCAGACAGAGGAAATACATTAGAAAACAATTGTCTGTATGTGGGGAAATGTTAACTCCAATGTCTTTCCAAAGTGTTGTAAGTGCCTATTAGCGAGGAAGTCAAGGAGTCAGTTGTTCACTGCAGTAGTTGTGTGACAGACTTTGTAACGTGATCCATCCCTCATTTCCTCTTAAATCCTGATCAGATCTGAATTTCATGTGCTTGGGAATGTTATCAGGAAACATATAGGAGACAATATCTGCAAAAGCAGTGACTCACCTGACTGTCCTGAATCTTCACGTTCAGTAGATACAGGATTCCCTCCAGAAAATCTGCATATTTTGTGACTAAAATGGTGACTGTGTTTATGCAAGTTTCATTCTGTTTCTATTACACATGAAAATTATTAATTTTCAGCATTTCTTTATTGTCTTTGGTATGATGTAAATTTGTTTAGGCTACTAGGAATATGACAGAATGAATCAGACAGATTTTGGCAGAAAATTACCGGTCTGGCATTCCAGAGGCACTGAGTGTAGGTTCATTCACATCACACAAAGCCTTGTCTTTGAGACAAGAAGGCCACATGAGAGACCTAAGGGAAATTCCAAAATGAACTTTGATGTCAGAGGGGTGTATAAGAGTTCATGAAGATCTTTTGGGGGATGGAAAGTGATTTTAAGTAGATCACCCATGACTTCTGACCTGACAAGAGTGTTCGAAATGTTGTACGGAGGAGTTGCAGTCTGATTTCAAGAGATTGTCAGTTCAGTCGTGGGTGGGATTACACATGGAAAAGCATGCCATCCTCCAGTGTTAATGAAATTCCTTTAGTGTTTATGGAAAATGTGGGTATTGGTGACTGGCAGTATCTGATCATTATTTGTAATCTTGTTTTCTATTTCTGATGCCTTTTTACTATAAATAGTGCAACTTAGCAGGCCATCAGGAGAGGTAATATGTGTCTTTTCCCTCTTTATACATATTTAGATTATGTTCATTCCTTAAATACTGTGTCAGGCAGAGCCACTTAAAAGTGAGAGTGATCCTTACCATCTGTGACTACTGATCCTGGTCAAATACAGAAGAGAAAAGAAACTGCAAGGAATGTTGGGAAGAGCTAGAGGAAATGCAGTTCAAACAGCAAGACTGCAAGACTGCTGAAAGGAGAAGGGAGATGTCAAGTTCAATGAAGGAAGAGCTTCTAAAAACTCATTTTCTAACCTGTGCAGAATTTGCTGCAACACAGAAGGTTACTGACTCAAACCAAGCCTGGAAGCAAGATAAACTTGCAAAGACATATGAGCTAATGGGTGAGTTGGCTGTAAACCCTTTTATCCACATCCTGGTTGCCCAAGTCACTTTGAATTTTTTTTGTTAAAATTTGCTATCTTGATTTTTAGTCTAATAAAACTGTACTTTCAGAAATTGTTCCTTATAGGGAGCCCTCTGTATAAGATGATCAGGACATGACAATTTCTGAGAGGTCTCACCAGCTCAGGCGTCCACCACAGGGTCTTAGGACAATTGTTTTTTATCGTCTTTCTCTCTGTGTACATGAATTCTGCCTGTGTTTTGTCTATGTAGCTTTCATATCCACTTCTTTCTTTTCATTTAAATGGCCATAAAATAGTTCCTGTTGATATTACATATGGGCTGTCAATTACACTGCCAGCATACAGCCAGTTGATATCATGGACTGCAGTGAGATGTTTCCATCTACTTTTTTCTAATGTCCATCAGCACTTGAAACTTAATAACTGATATATATGACAAGTTACAAAAAAACCCCTATGCACTCTTATTTGTGTGTTTGAATTATCTGTTGACTTTTCTGAAAACTCAGGAAGACAGTGTTCTGTATACAATTACATTAACTTCCTTGCAATAAAGATATTCCTTTATAATTAAATAAATAAATAAATAAATAAATAGAAAATGTAAACTTTGAAAAGCTGCAGTAATTCTATTGTGCAAACCAGGCATAATTTTCCAAGAACCTGAACCTATATAAGCTCAGGTACAAGTGACAAGTGGATAGGAACTATCATATTTTATTACTATTCTTCTTCATGTATTTAGGTAGCTCTGAATAAAATATATTTATTTAAATTTACAGAAGTAAATTTGTCTGAAGGTACTTTATCAAAAGGTTGCATGAAGAAAAAATAGGCATAAAGATTAAACATTAAATGTCAGTTTTTGCCAATTTTTAACCATTTTTTTCAAAGTAAAGTAATAAAATAAAACCAAAAATATTGCAATTACATTTAGAAATAAGTTAGAAAAGCTGCAGAGTTTTTGTTTTATATGAAAGTAACTTTAATTATCCAAAGGCCTCAATTTCAAGAAAGGATGATTTAAAGTTTCAAACTCCAGAGATGCATTTTAGGCCAAATGCAAAAAATGTAGCACAAAATGTAAATATATTTATGTAATGTGCTCATAAATGATTCAGTGTTTAGACACCAATCTAATTTTGTTTAAACTGTACCACTTTATTGTAGGCTACAAAATTTTGAAGTTTGAATTAAATTAATGGGCAATATAGATATTGCTTCTGGGTGAGTTTTGTTTTCCTAGTTTTGCTCTCTGTTATTTTTCATTATGGGGAAAAACTTAGCTTTTGGGGGAGGAAAAGGTGAAAAGGAATAGAGAAAGACCTTCCTGAATAAATTCCTGTTCCTGAATTTCTCTCTGTGTGGCAATCTATAACTATGATGCTAAATCACCACTTAAAGCAGACGTTCTAGCTTTCTATTTGGTCTTTTTTCGTACACAACAACACAGCATTTTAGGGGTGAAGCGGGGAGGGAATATTAACCTTTAGCAAATTAACCTTGAGATCTTGACAGACTGGATCAATGGGCTGAGGACAATGGCATGAGGTTTGATGAGGCCAAGGTTTGTGTCCTGCACTTGGGTCACAACCACCCCTGCAGCACTACAGGCCAGGGGAGGAGCAACTGGAAAGCTGCCCAGTGGAAAGGGACTTGCAAATATTGCTCAGCAGCCTACTGAACATGATCCATCAGTGTGCCCAGGTGGCCAGCAAGGCTAGTGACATCCTGGCCTGTATCAGGAATAGTGTGGGCAGTGATCAGTGCAGGGCAGTGATCGTGCCCCAGGGATGTCAGTCCTCAAGTCCTGTGTTCAGTTCCGCACTCTCTTTTCAAAAAGAACATTGAGGTGCTGGAGTGAGTCCAGAGAAAAAAAGAAACAAATCTGGTGAAAGGTCTAGAAAACATGAATTAGAAGGAGATGCTGAGGGAGCTGTGATTTTGAGAAACTAAACTTCTCAAAGTACTGTCCAAACAGATGTGATAAGAATGAAAACAAATGGTGAATGAATTAGTTCAACTGATGCGGCGGTTCTCTGTAGGTAAACATGATTTGTTGTTTGTTTGCCTATATACCAGTGTCAGGGCTGCTCAAGATTTTGACGGGACACATGCTTTGCAAATCTCCTCTATTGTACAGATATAGATGCCAGATTGTCCCTGAGAGAAAATAGCTCCAAAACAGAGGAAGCCAAATGCCTGGATGCATGTCTTTCCTTGTGTAATAGAAAATTTCTACTTTTGGAAAGAGGAGCTTTCTCATTTCTTAATACAAAAAATATGCTTCAATGAACAGATATCCAAAGGTTTCCCATTCCTAGAGAAAAATGAACTTCAATAAACAGAAACAACTTCCAGGGTCCAAACCCTCATATGAACAAGGAAAAAAACTCGATATGAACCCCCCAACCATTTCTAAAATAGGTGTTGGGTTTTGTTTTGTGTTACAGGGGAGGGTTTTGGGTTTTGGTGTTGGGTTTGGGGTATATTCTAGCTATAAAAGCCTCTTGATTCTTAAAATGGATTAAGTTGTGAGAAAAAAGTAAGTGACCAACATATGATCAAAAGAAAAATCCCAGTGAGATGCAGCATGAGTTACTTGATGACACTGACTTTTTTATGCTTAGAGGGGAAAAAATAAACAAAACATAAACTGAAATAATGTTTGAGACAGAAGAAACAGCCGGAGGGGTAACCAACAGAAAGATCATAACACACAGCAGATCATAAATGGCAGATCATGAATGACACAATCTTGTGCATGTGTGAGCCACCCTTAATGGCCATCTGGGCTAAAAGTTCCTGTACAGTGCTTTCTTTTGACCTTCAGCTTGGTAGTAAAATTCCTGAAACTATATAGCCTTCAAGAAAAAGCCAATTATGGTAGGTTCTCTGCAACTGGGCTGTCAGAATACGGGCAATAAATTTTGAAGTGGGTAAGAACCTGGTAGTGGGAAGGAGCCCTGTGTGTCTACTTCTCTAGTCATGCACAACAGGAGAGTGAAGGTCAGGGTTATTGGGGGATGATTCTATTAGCTAATCAGATTTGAATTTTTCTGCTTGATGTAGTCTTATTCCCTTTTTCCGTTTTCACAAATCCTGTCTGATCGAACTTCCTTGTCATTGGCAAAGCAAAACTCATAATTCCTGAGCAACCAAAGTAAGAGATAAAGATATGTTTCAATACTGAATCGCAACTAATTCTGTGCATGCATTTTCCAACTATTAATTAAATCTAATTGAGGTGAGCATAATGTCTTTCATGCCTTAAAGAATAGACCAACATAAATATCTGGAGAGAATATATTTGTTCTGGAAAAAAAAAAAAAAAGAATGGTGGATAGCAGAGGAAAATGCCTGACAGTCTTGTTTTGTGTTAAGGAATACCGCTGGAATGAGAGCAAATGGGTGTAATAGACCTCAGGAACCACTGGACCATTGAGGTTGTAGCCTCCAGTAAAAGTACAAAATGCACAGAATTCTAGCTAAATTTTAGATGAAAGAGGATACATTTATAAAAATAAAGCAACAGTGCCATTAGGTCCCTGTTATAATTAGAAAACACTTGAAATGTTCCTTAGTCTTACATGTTGAAACTTGGTTTATTTATATTTTGTCTTTTCAGTTGGTTTTCTGTTTGGTGTCATTGAGTTCTCAGCAGATGACTTTAAAGTGTCTTGAATCTTTCCAGTTTCACTTAGCTAATTAACAATATTTTTTTAAAGTGAATCACTATCATTCTCTTCTAAAATATATGGCATTGTGTGCCGTAAAAAATATGATTCAGTGATTGGTGATCCATTGGATATTTTTGTTGCTGTTTTCTTCAACCTAAAGAAATGCCAGTTCTCTTAACTCTGTTAATTTTCAGAGTTTTCAACTCTTTTAAGAGTCCCTATTTTCTATGTCTTGGAATATGAATTTTTGGTCTCAATAAAAGGACATCACTTTGGAATTTGTAATAAAATGTTTTATTGCACTGTAGAATGACATTCCTGCCTTCCTTTTCACTGTAAAGCTGTCTCATGGCTCAGAAGCGTTCTCCAATATGTCTGAAAATTATAGGGTCAGCTGTGGCCTGAACTTTGGGCATTACAGAAAAGCTTCTTATGCTTTCAAAAATACTTGTGTTCTGTTGCCTTTTTTTTTTTAATGTGTAAAATGCTGTTTTATTAATTCACTATATAGTCTTGCTTTAATTAATTTTAAGGGACTGCTTGTTTCTTGAAATCATCTCAAGAAAAGGCTATGCTGCTCAATAGTATTATTTTTGCTTAATGTGCATGTTGGAGAGATACTTTAAAACACATTTAATGGTCAAGGGGCTACCATCATGTGAAGGTTTCATTCTATTCAATATTAGTATCTTGATGTGCAACTGCAAAACAGGGGTTGAAGAGAATGTTCTGCTACAGCACTCACTACGATCGTGTTTTCTGTGTAATTAATTCCCTGTAATGGAACGGCAATTTACATATGGCATTTTAGTTAAGGTATAAGAAGTATCACGTAGAAAAGATTTTATTATTAAATTATTAGCTGTCCAAAGGTTTGTTATTTCAAACTGTTAATATTGTATATGTGTATTGCAATACTGTAAATGTTTCTGAACTAAAAGAGAAAATCTCAGCAAGGATTATTATCTCACCTGCAGATTCTATCCATCTCGATAGAGGTGAAACCTGTTGTAAATTGGGTTGCTTGCGGTGGCCTTCCCTCCCTACTCCTGTCCCAGCTTGAGCTCCCTGTGTATTCAGAACTGCATGGAGTATTTCACTGGTGAGTCCACAAGTGTTTCATGCAATGGCTGTACTTCTTCCCTATTTCTACTCTGAATATTGTGTTTGTTTTCTTTCCTTTTTCTCTCCCTCTGAGCTGACCAAAGAAAATGTTCTTTGTGACGGAACCAAATGACAATAGCTTTGTAGTTCTCTTTTGTAGATCTGTTTTCCTGACTTCAGGCTTGAAGTCTTTGAAGACCACCTGTGACAGTATGAAACTTTTCATAAGGGAAAGTTTCTGTTCTTTTATGCTACTGTTGCTCTTTGTGCTCTCAGCATTTTAATGAGAGTCTGATTATTACCTCTTTTCCTGTTGTTCCCCAAAATGAAATCTATGGGAGCCAAAAATAATTGGGAGCATGATAAATCTAAAAAGGAACTGAAGGTGGGGCTGAGATCTTTTGCTTGTTTTTCTTTGTAAACTCTTAAATCTGATAGGCAGCGCCTTCAGACATTAGCATCTGACTAGACTGAATACTCCTGACGTTTAAAGACATCATAAATATCCATTTAATATTATAAACCTTAAAGATTTGAACAATTCCTGAATAAAATTCTCTGTGTGTCAAAACTGAGTGTGATGGTTTCACTTGTTTGCTCAGGCTTATTCTAAAATATAATTTCCATTTCAACTTCAGACTTAGAGACAGGTCTTACTTATTATGAGAAAATACTGAAAACAATTTTTTGGAGGAGGAAAAAAGCCTACCATTGAAGTGAGTGTGAAATGAGTTGAACATTGTGACCTGTAAGCTGTGATGCTTCAGAATAGTTGGGATGGCTGGGAAGCTTGTGCTCTGGCAGCCTTTAGCAGTTGTGTTAGACTGTGTTTTCTTTAATTTCCTGCAACATGCAGTTCACTTTTTCTTTTTCTAATGAGTAGTATATAAACATTTGTATAACATAGTTAATGAACCATGTCATATACATGTCTAATGTCCCATTGCATTTCTGCCATTTAAAAAAAATCTCCTCTCATGGTCAAAACAGAAGTCTCTGAGAGAACTATAAAAAGAAGATAAAATGCAGATTAGCAATGTCAGTTTGGGAAAGATATGTTTTATTACCATACATACCAAAAGAAATAAACATTTTGCACAGTCTTTAATTAACACAATTGCTTTTAAATGTTGGTAGTTAGAATTAATTATGTTGGTTATAAAGTGCCATTTTTTTCTGCTACAGATATAGTATGGAGTTTAGAAATTGAGCATTGGTGTGCTGACCTTAATTTTTCCCAGGGCAAAATAAAACATTGTTCTGACTCAGACTCCTTCCATCTTCATGCCAGAATGATATAGACATTAGTGTTTTGGTTTTACTTTTATTTGCTTCTTTTATTCTTTGCTTAATTTAGTGTGTAAATTGCCGTTATTTAAGCTTGTGCTGCTTTCAGCTACAATGTCTTAGTGTTAAGTTTATAATCATTGTTGAATTCTAATGTTTTGGATGGAAGAATAAGAAATAGGAGAAGAGACAGAAGAAATTGTCCATATAACTCATGGTAATTAGGGGTCTTATTAAACTGCATTCCAGTGACTTCTTAGTACTTTCTGAAGACAGAAGAGTAAAGCATATGTAAAGAGTAAAGCATCTAAATGATGCCAGCCCTTAATGTGCTTCTTATGTTCATGCTTCCATTGAAGGCCAAAGTATTCAGCCTATAAACTTTCATTGAAAACAGAGGGAGAGGTGTTGCAAGCTAAAAGTTCTGGTTTTATTGCTATCTGCACCTTTAAGGAATAGTACAAAAGTGGATAATGAGAGCAAATCCACTTCGGCCTTTTCCAGTGCAAAACTTTACCCTAAGTTATGTCTGTTCTGTGAATACTGCATTGAAGGGCTCAGGCACAAAAGGTGCAAGATGTCATCTACTTCACAATATTTCTACTGAAGCTATCAAATCAAGTCTCTGTTGTTATCTGCAAAGTGTGAGGGGTAACCCAAAAAAAAGTGATTTTGTTACAAGGATGTGTTAGAAATATTCATAGATGTCAGTCTCTTGGGTTTTCTCAGTAGCTGAGTCTTGAAGTTAAGGATACCTGTGTTGTCCATGCTCTTTATATTGCTCCTCCAAGCTCTATAGTGGTAGATATATAATTCATAAATTAAGGAATATGAACTCTCTGCCCTGGTTATTTATAGAACTGACTCTCCATTTTTGATAAGTATTTTAAATTAATAATGTAAAAATCTATTGATTTTATTTATGTGTTTAGTTTAATATACAGGAATGTTTGTTGGGTCATTTATAGAATAGTAAAAATAACTCAGAGAGAGAGATGAAATCTTGCATTTAAAATTTGCACTGATGAGTAGTTTGGATTGTTGTGATTTTAAATTATTATTGCATCTTTTGAACTTCAAAGCAGGGCTACATACACTCACTTGGAAGTGCTTTAAAGTGTTGCACCATTCCTTTTTTTTTCTGGTGAGTTAGTATACTCCAAATAAATTAGACCTTACATTATGAGATACAACAGAATACAACAGATGCTGTTGTCAGTTTTTTACAAATTTACAAGCCCTGTGGCTCTTTTCTTTAAATATTGATTATAGGAACCAAGTTTTTCTGAATAAAACCAGAACTGGGTTTATTCTAAGTCAAAGAGCAGCTAGACATTGCTCTATATTCTGAAAGAAATATCTTATCAGATTGTTATAAACAGGAATGCTGTTCTACCCTCATTGGTCATGTAGTCTATAAGAGCGTCTATTAGCCAAAATGATGTGTCCGTTTTTTGGCTTGTGTGATACATACTCGTCCATTGACCCATTTTCCATTGAACCTCAGGGCTGATATTTTTAAAGAGTTAGTGCAGCATTCTGTGTATTGTGCATGGAGTAAATTCTAAACTATGTTCCTGTTTTAATTACACTTTTGAAAATAAGCAAGCTTGATGAGTCTTTATTTTGCAAGAAATTACTGAGCAAATAAATTAACTCTAAAGTGAGTGCGTTTAAGATAATAATTGATATGATGCATTTCTGTTACCTCTGAATGATCTTTATTGTCTTATGACCTTCCTTACTCCTTTATAAGCTGTTCAGCTTGAGTCCAAAGAACATTCAAATATGATTACTAGTACTTTTTATGGACTAATCTCAAACTAAGGGTAAAACTCATGCATTAAACTCAGAACTCTGTAGAGAAAAAAAGAAAAGGTAGGTCAAATGATCATTTATAATAATTTATTTGCTTCCATACATACTTATTATGCACTGTGACACTAATTTGCAGATAGTAATAATGACTACTATTTGCCCATAGTGGTGTTCTGTCCAAATTCTACAACAAGCTAACGCTAGTTATACCTTTTTATTTTCTGAACTCTTCAGAAGTTGTTTCTTTATTTGCTTTTACTCCTTCCTTCAGTGTAAATTCAACCAATAAAGCACATAAGAAGGTACCAAAAATGTTTTAGCTTCAAATACCATGGTAATGAGGTACACATGGTTTCATTGGGCTCCTTTCCCTTTTCCTACCTGACACTGTACTTGATGTTGCTTTTCCTGTGTGTGAGCAGAGATGTTCACATTCTTAACTGTGACTCTGAAGAGACTTTAGTATGAATAAAATTAAATGCAAATTAATTTTAACATTTGAAATATCTAATAGTCTTTTGAATCAGACTTTTATCCTCAGTTTGTGTGCATGGAGGGAAGAGTTGTTTATTTTTATTTTGTGCCTTCTCAAGCAAATTTCATAATATGCTTAGATGTGCCAGAAAATGCACTTCAAGCATTACCAGCTTGATTTTTAGAATGGTATAGCCAAAGACTTTCTCGTAATCAATAAGTTTCCTGTAGAAGGATTCACTTAAAGTATCTTGCTGATTTCTTTAGATTCGTAATGTAAAAATCTATTTCTAATTTCCTTTGCTGTTGCTAAATTAGATGCTTTGAAAGGCTTTTTAATCTTGCAGTGACTAAATACATTATACATCAATGTATGTGGAGTGCCTACCAAGGGGAAGACTTTCAGTGTCTTATTTTTAAGCACTGTAAATGAGAGAATTTTGATACTTATGAGAGAAGCAAATTAAATATTTCTATTTCCAAGTGCACTGATTCTACATGTTTGGGTCTATATGGACTCTGCTGATATTACAGGTTAGACCGTATTATCCCATCATAAGTGTTGGAAATAGCAAGCCTGATTTCACCCTTTCTTATTAATATTGCAGTAAGAACACTGAATGTTTTGTTTCATTTATGTTACATTGTCTAAAGACAATTTCATTCCAGGAGGAGATTCTTGAGTCAGTTCTAGGGCAGAGGGAGGTTAAGGCAGCATCTCTGAGATATAGGTATTTATATGTGTCCTAGTACACAGTATAATGTATACTGTGTACTTTTTTAGAAATTACGTCTATCATTGTGCTGCTTTTAGCTGGGATAGAGTTAATTTTCTTTACAGTGGTTGGTACAGAGTTGTGTTTTGTTTATGGTTGTGCTGAACATAGTGATAATATAGAGAAGTTTTTGCTGTTGCTGAGTAGGGCTTACAGAGATTCAAAGCATTTTCTCCTTTTGGTAGTGCCATACTGGTAAGGCAGTTAGGGATGCACAGGAATTTGGGGTGACACAGAGCCAGGACAGGTGATCCAAAGTGACCAAAGGGGTATTCCTGACCATATGGCATCATGGTCAGTAGATAAAGTGGGGAGAAAGAGGAGTAAGGGGGAGCATTTGGAGTGATGGTGTTTGTCTTCCCAAGTCACTGTTATGTGTGATGGGGCCCTGCTCCACTGATGGCTGAACAGCTGCCTGCCCATGGAAAGCACTGAATTAATTCCTTGTTTTGTTTTACTTATGTGCACAGCTTTTGGCTTTTTCTTTGCCTATTAAACTGTCTTTATCTCAACATATGAGTTTTCCAGCTGTTACCCTTCTGATTCTCTCCCCAGTCCCACTGGTGGGAGAGTGAACAAGTGGCTGCATGGGGCTTTGTTGTGGGCTGGGGTTAAACTGGGTCGATAAACAGTGCTAAATAGCAGGCCTCTTTTTCTTTTTCCTAAAGCCTGTGGTCAATATTCCAAATGTTGAACTAGCAAGACAGACAATTATGTGTTAATTTTGTCAGTTCTGCCTGCTGTGGTTCTTGGACTTTGCTACCTTGTATGTGCTCTGTCTTTTCAGGACATCTACAAATCTTGATTTATTTTGATTGCATGGTCTCTGCTAACCAATACATTTTTTATAAGGAACCAATCTCCCACCTTCATCTTTCTTATTCTATCTATCCTACTTTCCTATTTTGTCCCATTTGGTGTTTTTTGGTGTTTAATCAGTTATATTTTTTTTTTAAATTTCTGCTAAGGTGGTCAATTCAATATAAAAACCCATGATATTGAGATAAATGCTAAACAGTATGTAATGTCATTCTTAATGCTATGTTTCAGCTTATCTGGTCTTTTCCTGACCTTTCTCCAATGTAAAAACAAATGTAACTGCAAAACCCTGGATCAAGCCTTCCATTTTCCTCTTCCCAATATACTTTTCAGGCCATTCATAGTTTTCAGAATGAATTTTATCTAGCAATTAATTTAATTTTCTTCATAGTTATTGATCTGCCTCTGAGACAGTACCAAATTCTCAAGTAGGTTTAGAAAAAATTAAGAGCTTTAATTGTCAATAATCATGCGAGAGAGTGAAGTGCTGACATAGTTATTTGCCAATTTTCACGTTTTTCAGAGAGATGTGGAAAGGCTTCTAATATGCCTTTCATTTGGGGAAAGTACTGACAGAGTATCTTTCTCTAGTGGCTGCAATATTTATTGACAGCTTAATTAATTATATGTCAGGGTAGCTACCAGAGTCCATTAAAAAGAGAAGAAATCAAAATTCCAACCTGGGATTTCCCTGTGGTTTTCTCAAACAAAACACTGTCAGATAAAATATGCGCTATTGTCAAATAGACAGGAAACTCACTAATTTAATTGGAAGGAAAAAGAAAAACCTGAGTTGCACTTTTCAGGACCCTTCAGGCTCAATGCGTGTTCATAATAATACGTCCTACCTTGCTTTTTGATTTAGAGTGCAAGCTGGTAGGGTTTGCCTGATACAAATTCCTTTCACTGGAGGTAGAAAATGCTAAATGGATCTCAGAAATAATGACTTTCATACAAAAAGAATCGTTTCTAGGATAGCAATGCTAAGAGCAATTGAGGACAGAGAAAAGTTTGAGCTGAACTTTTTACCTTATGGCCATTACTGGTAACACAAAGATCTAACAAGATAGTGGGCTTTTCACTCCAAACATTATTCAGTCTTTATTTTTTTTTTAAAAGATGGTAAAAAAAAGAAAGGTAAAAGAGCAGTTCCATATACCATATTGCTCAAAGGAAGCAATTTAGACCTAGTTTTTGGTCATGTGCAGTATCCAGTTACTGAAGCTGTAGCCAGGCTCAAAAGAGCAAAGATAAGTGGGAAGACTCAGAACAAATTTACCAAGAAAAGCTGGTCTTGGCCAACATGATTGCCTTCTGCTGAAGAGATTACTGGCACTAAACAAGGGGAGACCTCTGGATGGTGACTTTGATTTCTTCAAGGCTTTTGACATGTTCTTTTTATAGTATACTTATGGGCAAATTGAGGAGATGTGGATGAAATACGTAAGTAAGAAACTTGATGGAAAACTTTCAGAAGCCCTGAGCTGAAAAAGTTGGGTTCAAAGCTATGAAGTCCATGTAGAGATTGGTTACAAGAGGCATTTTTCACTTTGCTGCCAAACCAAGCTGGGGAGAGTGCTCAATACTTTGGAGTGAAAGTTGCTATTCAGAGGGATCTCAAATGAAGAAGCAGGCAGACAATAATTTCAGGAAGTTCAACAAAAGAAGATGAAAAATCCTACACCTGAAAAGTGTGTAGGAAAATCCTACACCTATCCATACCACTATATAGACTGGGGCACACGGCAGCTCTGCAGAAAAGATCCTGGGCACCCAGCTGGTCCACAAGCTAAACATGAGTCAGCAAGTTGTCCTTGTCGTGACATATTTTCCAGACACATTCTGGCCTGTATTAGCAAGAATTTAACCAGCAGGCTTGAAATAACTATTCTCCCCTAGCCAAAGCTTATGAGACTGTATCTGTAGCACTGTGTCCAGTTTGAGGCTCTGCAGATGGAGAAAGACAATGCTGGACATCGTTGGAGTAGACCCATCAGAAAGGCATGAAGGGGTCAAGGTGGAGCCACACAAGTACAAAAAGAGGCTGAGAGAGCTGGTTTTGTTCAATCCTAAAAAGAGAAGGCTAAGTGGAGATCTATTTGTTGTATTCAAATATATACTGATAAAAGATATAGATGCATCCTGGAAGAGATCAGTGACAGGATGAGAAGCAAGACACACAATCCATAGCATGTAAAATTCCAATTATGTATTAGGAAAATGATTTAATGTGACACAATACAGTACAGATGATTAGTTACCTGATCTAGATTTTCCCTGCTGTGAGAAGAAAGTTGAACCTAATAACCTCCAGAGGTCACTCCAACCTAAATTATTCAGTGATTGCATGCTAAAGCATATTTTCCCTTCCCTATGACTACTTAGCTAATATTCAAAATCAGGAAGATAATCTTGTGTTAGAGGACAACATCTGGGTATTTTCTTAGTACAGATTTGTTTATTTAGGCAGAAGATGCAGAGAGAGTACACTATTTCTTTGAACCCATCAGGGACAAATACCAGAAGGCAGTTTCTCAGCTCCATAGTTCAGATTTTCTTTTCTATCCATCTTTGATAAAAAAAAAATCTCCATATTTCTTGCAGTCACCATGCTGTAGTTCCTCTTCCCCCAGTTTCTCTAGGAGTTTTTGTTTTCAGCATACTCCAGCTGATGTGCCACTTCTTTCCCAACCAATTCCCAAGAAACAAAGAGCTAGCTTGAGCTGGCCCTTGCTCCAGGTTTCATGTGCTATGAGCAGTGGTCTGTCTTATGTCACGTAATCCATAAAAGTGTTTGTGGTTTGTTCAAATATTTTCTTGTCTGTTTGGAATGATGGGTTTTTTTGTTTGTTTGTTTTATTTATTGAGGAGCTGGGTTTGGGGGTTTTTTAGGTTTTTTTTAGGCAAAAAGAAAGTCAAGTGACATTAGCAACACAACTGTCAGTCTAGAAAACATAACCTATTTCGAGATTGGGTGGAAGAGAAATTATCATAATTTAGATGAAACTAGGAGCCTTGACATTTCATAACTGCTTGATTTCCTTATGGAAAAGTTGACATTCTCACTGGAAGATGTGAAAATAATAAGAGCCCCTCAGACAGGGAGTTGACTTACCATTGTGTCAAAGTTATATCACAACATGGAAATTTCACTGTGGATGTGTTTGCTTATTGTGATAAGCATATTTTAATTCATAAATTCATATTTATTCCAGACATAACATCAACAAGTTCTGTCAAAATCTGTAATGCTCAGAAATGAAAGATATGATTGCGTAAAATCATCAACAATCTCCACAGAAATACAATAGAAGTATAGCTCTGTCCTTCAATAAGAAATTTGTTGTGTTTGTTGTTTTGGGTTTTTTTCTGGCTTCATTTGAGGTGTTTTACAATGCCACAGGCTTTCAGAATTTAGTGACACAAAAAGCCCACCAAGGAAATGTTAAGGTTTTTCTGTCTTATTTTAAGATATAAAAAATCTCTGTGCAGACAGAATGTTTGTAAAGCCACCATAAAATAAGGAACAGCTAGATTAATCTTACAGTTTTCTTACTTTTTACCAGTATACTTATGTATACCCTAAAAAAAAACCCCAAAACAAGCAGGTGAACAGAAGCAATTTTAGCTACATTGTTCTTTGCTTCCTGGCATATAGCACCAAATATGATAATTATTTGGAGTGTAGTGTGCTTTAATAGACATAATTTATTGAGCACTTTTAAAGATCATTGGTGCATAGCTATACATTTCCCTTTTTAAATATGGTTCATTGCTCTCTGGTTGTACTTGAGTGTCTGATTAGTTTTCTGCAACAAAATTGCATTATGTAGGAATCTCCTATTTGGACTGTAATGGCTGGAATACTTACTGCATCTCAAAAACTCTTATGGCATCTACACACACCTCTTGTAACCCGCTCTTGTACTGCAGTACCATGTGACTCCTCCAGTTAGAATTATAAGCAGTAAAGTCTACCTTGGCTTTTTGTCTCTTTTACTTGAATGACAATTCTTTTCCTCACTCAGAATGGAGTGTATTCTGACATAAAAATGAAGTGTGAGAGAAAAGTCCTCAGGTGAATTTTTCCCCTTCAGGAACAATAACTTCATCAAAATTTAAACATTCACTGGCATACAGAGTGGCAGGTATATTGCAAGGTTATTGCAGAAAAGAAATTGGGGTTGAAGAAAGATTTTCTGGCTCTATATTCTACATTGTTGTATGTTTTGAAGACATATATCATTGCTGATTGTTGGGTTTTTTTTACATTAAGTCTGAATATTACTCATAGACAACTGTGAATTGTGTTTCCATAGGCAAGGTATAATATAATATATATAAAGGCTTTATATTTTCAGTTTGGTTTTTTTTATTTTTTATTTTGCAACAAAAAGAGTAGTCATTCAGTTATGACAAGATTTACATTTGCTCAAGAACATGATCTAGTATTTTTAAGTATCCCAGGAGCATGTTACAGAGAGATCCTCAGTATATATGTGGGAAATGTGTATTTCTTTTCTGATATGAACTTTTGAAAAAGAATAGTTCATCTTCGACCTTGATATTGTGAGAATAAAGTTTGACTTTGGTGGAGTCAAAATTTCATTCCCAGAGGTAAAATATTGAAGAACTTTCTCAATGTCGCTCCAAAATGCTTTTTCAGAATGGTATTTAGGCAGAAATATTTTAGTTATGCAAATGATACTTCATTTCAAAACATTAAAGAAAAAGTCCTAGGTCATCTCCTTGCACTTTCACAGGGGACAAAACTGCTTTCAGGCATGATATCTGTGTTCTGCTTGTTATAATCTAACAGAGCAGATGTTTTGCATAGGAAAATAAGGCACAGGTGGTTATAGGATTATTTTCACATATTTCTTGAAGCATAAAATATCTCCTGGCTTTATATTATAAATTTCCTTTGATATTATTTGTGGATATTTATGAAGACCAGAAATAGAAATATATTCAGAAACGCTGAAATAAATACAGAATGGTACTTCTTGGTACCACTGTCTTCATTGTTGAACTAAAAAACATAACCAGAAAAAGTTTGGCAAGCATTAAGCTCTGAGAAAGCACTAAACTCCAAGATAGAGTATTTAATCTACAATAGATTTTGTTTTCAGAAGTATAAAGAATTGTTGCTGAACACGTGGTTGGAATTAAACATTAATGTAATTCCTGTCATAATATTGATGAAGTAAAATAGTGTTTTCATATGTATTTATAAAGTTCTTATAGCTATACACATATCCTGAACATATATTAGTAAATATGTGTAAATGTGAAAGTATGTATGTGTCCCTAAATGCATACGGAGAATTCATGGTGTTGTAACACCATGCCTGTTTTAGTAATAGAGATTTGAGGGACCATGCTTAACCAGATTTCTTAATTACTATGAAATTATTTGTGAAGATCCCATGAGAAGTAATACATTCTTAAATGCAGTAGTTGTTTTACGTTTAGGAGCAGTCCATTTTGGTGACCATTAATTTAGGCCATGCTGGATTTAAAAGCTATGATTAGGCCTATCAAGAAAGCAGGAATTGCTTTTGTCCAGACAGGCTCTACTTTCAAATAGAAATAAGTTTGGTACAATATTCATGTAGATTGATGTACACAAGAATGAATTTATATCAAGCAATGCAGCTTCTTATTGTCTCACAACTTCATATCCCTCAAACTACTTTCATTCTTAGGCCAGCAAAACCAAATCAAATATTATCCCCATAGTCCTTTCATACAAACTTGCTGGAATGCAAACTGAATTCTAAGAAGACTAACAAAAGTTAACAAAAGACTTAACAAAAAGTAAAGCAACACAGATATTTTAATAAAAGTTTGTATAAGTTTATTTCAAAACTTCTGAGACATTAAAAGTTAGAAGTAAGTGAGAAGAGCAACCACAGTCTTCTGGACTTTTTTGCTGAAATAAATATGGCTGCTTGACCATTAAATATATATAAACATACCTTAAATATGCATATTTTAAACAGCAGTCTATGAGAACAGCAATGGCTTTGATGTTGATATTAATGTAGTAGAGATGTACTGATTGTTGTTGGAATATATACAATAAAAAGGTAAATTTAACTGCAGAGAAGGGCTTATTATTCCAGCTTTTTAGGAGCAAACATAAATTTCCAGAGTTTTGATTTAACATTTACAAGTTCTGCTCTAGGACATACACTTTGTGTGCAAAACCAGGCAGCTATTTATAGATTCGACCTCTACCATCTTTCAGGGGTAACAAAATAATCACACAGATTTTAGGAGTGCAACATGTTAATCTAAAGGTATTAAAATGTATGCGGTGAGTATTTGTCTGCTGATGTCTGTAAAATAATTGATTGTTATGAAAACACACTTGTGATTGTCTTCCTTTTTCTCTCTTCTCTGTAATTCCATTTCCACCAGAGAAAAGCAGATGTCAGGTCCCTGAAAGAGAAAACAATGATTTGTGTCTTAAATACTGTCAAATCAATGCATCTCTCAATTTGGCTCAAACAGAATGCCCAACTTGTAGTCTCTGAACAGAAATAATAGGTGATATCTTTCTTGAATATTGTTATCTTTTCTGAGTCTTTCAGAGGAAACAGAGTTCTCTTCATTCTCAGCCATAGAAATACAAGAATGTAAGCGTGCTCCATAAAGTAAAATGGAGCTGGTCAAGGGTGGGGATTATCCCACTCTCCTCTGAGCTAGTGTGGCCTCACCTGAAGTCCTGTTTGCAGCTTTGGCCACCACACCATAAAAGAGACATTAAGTTATTAGAGTGGATCCAAAGGAGGGCCACGAGGATGATGAAGGGCCTTGAGAGGAAGTTGAATGAGGAGTGGCTGAAGTGACTTGATCTGCTCAGCCTGGAGGAGACTGAGGGGAGACCTCATTGCGGTCTTCAACATCCTTGGTTGGAAGAGGAGGGGCAGGCACTGATCTCTTCTCTATGGTGACCAGTGACAGCACCCAAGGGAATGGCCTGAAGTTATGTCAGGGGAGGTTTAGCTTGGATATGAGAGAAAGGTTTTTAACATAGTGGATGGTTGGGTGCTGGAACAGGTCCCCAGGGCAGTGGTCACAGCACCAAGCCTGACAGAGTTCAAGAAGTGTTTGGACAACACTCTCAGGCACATGGCGTGATCTTGGGGTATCCTGTGCAGGGCCAGGAGCTGGACTTTGATGATCCTTGTGGTTCACTCCAAATCAGGATATTCTGTGAAAATCTTCTGTTTTTCTTCAAAGTGATACTGCAGTGATGCTTTGAGTGTCTTCCTTCTGCTGGGCTCATCTACATTAACATTTTAGCTGGAAGAGCTGTACTTTGGCTGTTTTGAAAGCTGTGCTTTTTGAACAGCTTTTTTTCTGGAAGTGGAGCAGCTTTGGAAGTCTTTGGAGCTTTGGAGCTATATTTCTTTCAGGTGAAGCTATTCTGGAAGATGCTTTCTAGGAACACATTGAATGCCATCCAACAGCTACTGGGAAATCAAGCCACAGCCGCTGATAACTTAAATCTAATGTGTATGTTTGGATAAGGATTCATATACATGTATATGCTTCCTTTACCAGTATGTCTGTTTTCCAAGTGTTTTTGTAGCTTCTGAGTCTTCTGTGGTCCCTTCTGTAGAGGGACAATAAACCAGACACGATGAGTGTATAAGTGTTGAAACTAACTCTGTATGATGCCTACCTAAATACATGCACTCCAGTGGAATGATGGTTTTTTCCTCCTTATCTCTTCATATTACCATAATCTGAGGCACTGTTTAGAATAATAGTAGAGTACAGAAAACAAAAACAAAAACAAAAACATCACCAAAAGCACAGAAAACCCCAAAGCCCCCAAAAAACAACAAAAAGCCCCCAAAAGGAAAAAATTCAACCTAAAAAATGTGACTTAAAATTGACTTTAGGACTTTACTAAATACCATTTACTTCCACAAAAAAATGTAGAAATAGCTTTATTCTTTTATTTATGTGTCAGATTCCCAGATGTCTGCTTTAAGTGCTATTTTTTTTTTTATATATACCAATTCATAATACACCTGCTGGATGTACCTACTTTGAGATGAAAAAAAAAAAAAATCCTAACTCCCCTTTGAAATAAATTTGCCAAACTGATGTTATGTGTTTGCATGTGGTATTCAGCCTCCTAGCAGTTATGGACTGTAGGGTCATAAGATGTGAATGGTCTTTTTGTGTATGGAGAAGTGATGTATTCTGAAAACCAATGGAGCAGGAACACTTTTTCAAACATTTATGAACCGTTTCATACCCTGGAGTGGTGGTGTGTCTGTATAGTCTCTGTAACAGCAAACATTATGTGTCATAAAACTAGCTAGTTGGTATACCATGAAATGCAGGGAAAAAGTGTTTGAATGCAAGAAAAAGGGTGACTTGTCCATGATCAGAAATATTACTGGTTTTTATATATTAACAGCATTTTAGAAAGGAGGAGGAGGGCTCTAAATAAACAGCTAGGTTTCTACATATGAAATAGTTTGATGCTACTCATTAAATTATCTCCTTG
Source organism: Acanthornis magna (assembly GCA_036785705.1). NCBI lineage: Eukaryota > Metazoa > Chordata > Aves > Passeriformes > Acanthizidae > Acanthornis > Acanthornis magna. Next base: position 2,577,696 of record JAWUZG010000017.1, read on the forward strand.
TTATTTTTATTATCTTGTTATTTTTCCAGTATATTAACCTAAATCTTTGGCTGTACTTATCATATAAGCGAACTCAGGTTCTCTGGTTCTCAACACTTATCCTTTAACATGCCATTTTTTGGTGTAATATTCCTGCTCTGAAAATTGTCAAAAGACTTATTCTACTTGAAAAGATCACTCAACTTACCCCACAAATATCAAGATTTTCATGTGTTGGGATGGGTGACAGAAACTGTGCGGTCAGTGTGTGAATGGGAGTGGTATGAAATGACACAAAAGTTATCAAAATCAATGGATTTTTTAATGGGAATTGAATGTTAATAAGTACTTCTCAAATTGGTTCTGCTTGTCTCTAATGACTAGTTATTTGCTCTCTTTGTAGATGAAGAATTTTATTATGTGGTCAATCACAGCACACAACTGGTGTCCACCATCTGGTAGGAGTGGCAATCACTGTAGGGTTTATTAACCTAACCTATCTTCCTTCCATGCTGACAAGTTCTCAGGCTTTACCCTTTTTAGTAATGTATCCCGTACCATTGGTTTTTGTTTTTTGGGGCAGATTTTTGTTAGTTTATTTTTGGGTTTTTTGAGGTGGGTGGAGTCTGTTTGGGTTTTCTGGTTGAATCTGTCATTTCTTTTAACTTTTAAAGTATCATTAATAAGATATTTAATAGTTAATCACCATTTCTAATAACTGTTTATTTAATACTTGTTTGAAAACTTTTGGTAGGTGGTTGGTTTGGGGCATTATTATTTATTTTTAAGATAAACTTTTACACTAACTCAACATTCTTGTATTTGTTTTTTAAAATAATTTAAAGGAAAATAATTTTGGCATTTCCAAATTTTATTTTGTCATAAAGGACATTTTCCTGTGAAAAATTATGGTTTATTCTCAACTGTAATTTTAATTGGGAAAATTATATGAACAATTTCTGTGATATTTTCTTCTAAATTCAATGGTAGTTCAAGAGATTCACTTCCCATTCAGAACTTGAAATTCACAGGTGATTACTCCTCTTCATATTTTCATGGAAAAAATGTAAATATACAAGTATTTTAAGCAACTGAAAGCACACTATTAAGCATTGCTAACAATATACTATAACTGTTAGTTCACCTAAATAAAATGGCCTACTCGTTGATATAATCCTCTGTCCCCCTCACCTGGCTTCTCTTGGGATCCTAGGTAGGGAGAGGGCCTATTTTGAAGTTTACAGGGGAATTTTTGAAAGCTCCTACTTTGGGATAAATCCCCTTCCATTGAAGCCTTTCTTTTCCATTGAAACACATCTGAAAAGGAAAATGCCTAAGGTTTGTATGTTTTTTCTAAGCTCTTGATCCAATATGACAATATAAAATTCAAGGAGTACCAGAGATACTGAAATGACAGGTAGCTTAGAAAGTTTGATGTACTTCAGAAAGCAGCAGAAGCTGCAAAAGCTTCAGTGTTTTCAGTTATTCTACAGAGAAAAAGCAGCCACAGCTAGAGAAGGCAACAAAAGGCTATTTTGTTCACAGTTGCATGATATGGAGTAAAAGTGCAGAGAATAAGAAATGGAGGAAGAGGAAAATCTTTTAGCACAATGTACATTGTTTATCTGCTAAATTTTGCCTGGAACAAGCCCTTTGGGAAATAAGCCACTCCTTTGGGATGAGACTGGTCCCCCCGGTGAGAGGCCATCATAGGATGGCCAGGGTTGGAAAGGATCTTGAAATTCAGCTAGTTCCAACCCCCCACAATGAGCAGGGATGCCAAACACTAGATCAGGATGCTCAATCCCTATCCAATCTGAATTTGAGTGCTTCCAGGAATGGGGCATCGACAACTTCTCTGGGCAGCTTGTTCCAGTGTCTCACCACCCTCACAGTAAAGAATTTATTCCTACATATAATCTAAGCCTACCCTCTTTCAGTTAAAAGCCATAATCCCTTGTCCTGTCACTATCTGCCCATGTAATAAGTCACTCTCCCTCTTTTCATGAGTGCCCTTTAAATACTGGAAGGTCACAAGGTGGTGTCCCCACAACCTTCTCTTCTCTAGGCTGAACAACCCAAACTATCTCAACCTGTCTTCATAGAAGAGATGCCCCAGCCCTTTGGTAATTTCTGTGGCCTGCCCTGAACTTGCTCCAACAGGCCCATGTATTTCTTGTGCTGAGGACCCCAGAACTGGATATGCTGCTTCAGGGGGTAGGGGGTGCTGTGGCTGAGCAGAATCGCCTCCCTTGTCCTGCTGGCCACTCTGCTTTTGATGCAGCCCAGGATGTGCTTCCTGATGAGATCATTCTGAAGAAATGGGCTCTTGCTACCTTCAACTGTCTTTCTATTATTGCCACTTTTTCTCCCATTGTAAAAAGATCACAAAGCTGCTCCAGAATGTGCCCATGTTTTGTTGCTGATTTTCACATACTGTGCAAATCCCTTCCTCTGCTAAGTATCTGTATGTAATGTTGCTTTCAGAAATAACTGGCAACATATTCAGTCTCTCAGTCAACATAAAGCATAGTATTACGCCTATAGACGGAGCAATAGCAAGTGAGAAAAGCAGCTTAAGGGTCTTTTATGTCCTTAATAAATATTAAAATAAGGCTATTTATTAAAAAATTCTGGTCTAAAATAGATTGCTCAGAAGATATTTCACACAGCAGTGGTGTTCTCTTAATCTATGGCTCACTGATGCCTGCCAACTGCCAAATAACTCCTGATATCCTGTAAGTTGATAAATAATTTACTTGCTGTTAATAGATCTAAACTCTGATGTTCCTGTTGTAGAACAATTTTGTGCCAAGTCCTCCAGACATAGTAGTGAAAAAGCCAAAAAAGTCATGTTGAGTTACCATGCTTTATGTTTACTCAGAGTGTCCTTGGGTTATCTGTCATAAGCACTTGATTCTCAGTGAATACTGTAAATCTGAGTTAAATAGTCACTTAATATAAACACTTTTCTTTTAAATAACATTTTTTCCCAAATAATTCCAATTTTTTTCTAATCATAGCCACAAAAGATATTTGAAATCCCATGCTTATTACAATATGTAATAAACAGGAACCAGACACAACGATCCTAATGGGTCCCTTCCAGCTCAAGCTGTTCTATGATTATATGATGGAGGAAGAAGGTACTTGGCTTGAACCTTTAACTACATTTCCCCTTGTAACTGCTGCTATTTGCATAGCTGAAGCTGCACCGTTAGCACAAATAACCAACTTCCAATGGAACCTCATTTTCATTCTTCAACCCTCTGTTCCCACAGTGTATTGGTTTGGCTTGGGGTTGAAATGTTTTATGTTCTGAATTAGTTTAAAGTAAAGAGTCAGCTACGGTCTTTAAAGGAAGGAAGCCTAGAACTAATTTGTCAAAAGAGTAAAATTAGGAATATGTTTAACTAGACTGTGCATATAGCTAAAATAGAATGGATAAGATCAGCTGAAGTAGGATTTTATTAAAGAAAAGGGATTTTTCTGCAGCTTCTGTTCCAGCCTCATTATTATTTACAGAAAAGCACATTTTTTTCTGGAGATGTGAAACATGAATTGGTGTAGCCTAATTTGTTCAACACTAATATAACACAAGCAAACTTGACTGCACAACTTTAAACTGAAACAGCAGCAGGAAAGGATTTAACAATTTTTATTACACAATTATTAACACCATTTTAATTTTTACAACACAAGCAGATAAAGATGTGCAGTAAGAAGGTACAATATTATGATTTTTTTCTCCATCAATTATACAAGTGCATTAAAATAAGAATTTGTATAGGAGATCAAATAAATTGACACTCAACACCTAATTAGCTTATGCTGAATTTGATTACCCAGGTTCACCAGGGTCTAGAATTAGGTTACTAATGTATTATTACATACTGTTTGTGGGAATTAAAAACAAATTAATATAATTTACACACTTCTATAGTTTACTGCTAGAAAAGTCAGGAGCTGCACAAAAAACATTAACAAATATGGTGTAAAGAACTGAACAAATGACTGCCTTTTAGCCCAAGTTTACTATTTAAATCACAGATCTTTGCTTTTTTCCTCTAGTCACATTCCAATTCACTTTGTTATTCCTTCTATAACTCAAACATACTTTATTTTCAAAATTGCTTTTATCTGTCATGCCATGTAAAATGTGCTTTAGAAGTCGAAACAAAATAATGCCAACTACCTCCCTTTCTTACTTTATTATCCCCGGAAGAGTCAAATATATTTGTTAAACTAGAGCTGCTGTCCCTGAATTCTTACTGATCTGGAATTTAATGAAATTTCTTCCCTCAAAATAACTTCCTTAATTTACACACTACACTGCAGTTAGCTTCAAAGGATCAGTCTTACAAAAGCAAGGGGTGTTTTAAATTACTGAATACTGCATAAATTTATTCCAGAAATTACTAACTTCTACAAATCTAGAGTACAATAAATAGTAGGCCAATTCTCATTGTCTCTTCTCCTAATGCCTCTTGAGATTTCTGGTTTTGCATATGTATTTGTTCTACAAAGTATATCTAAGTTAAAAACCAATCCATATTGCAATTATGAAGAGTCATAATTAAATTAAAAGGAAAAACAAATCTTACAGAAAAAAGTTAAGGATACAAGAAAACAATAACAGTCATCTCAGTCAGAATACATTTTCTATATTCTTCCTTTAGAGAGTTTGGACAATGATAACATTTTTGAAATCATTATGGCGAAGCTCTCCATCCACAAATCCAAAACTTTATTCTTTTCAGAATTATAAGTCAATTCTCCTTGAATGTGTCTTTAATAGGTCAAGAGCTTTCGTTGCAAGCGTATTCAATTTTTTTTGGAATTTACAATAACTAAATAACTCAATGCATTTCAAAACAAAGAAAACAAAATAAAACAAAAATCTTAAGCTCTGATGATCTTTTAAAACAGATAATTTGGCAGAAATTAGAAATCTCATGTTCATATAAATGCAGCTATTTCTGTCTATTCACAAGGAAGTGTCATCTCTAGAATTTGAAATTTAAACAGTGAAAACACTGTAAAATGGGAAGTTTCTACCTTTTCAATAACATTCATGACATTTCCTTTGTACCATCTTTGCAAAATACTGACAAAGTAGAATTGAAGCCATCTGGTGTTTTGTACTCGGCTCGGGGGGAAGGATGTTTAGGGACAAAATTAAGTTTCAGAGACAGAAGTGCTACAGAAACCAAAAGAATATATCCCTGTGTATTTCAGAATGGCTACAATTTACACTGCAATCAATGTTTTTGCAGTTTTTTCTCACACTCATGCCCAAGTTAACATTCTCAGTGTCTTGTTTAGGTCTCAACATGAGCTAATCCCCAAGATTCCCTCTTGAGGAACATACAGTGTGTTGCCGCAGCCAGACAAAGTCAGCTAAGCCACCAAACCACGCTAACCTGCCAGGGACGGTGCACTCCAGAGTCTCACTGAAGTTGCACCTCACAAGCATTTAGAGTTTTAGTGCACATCCTTTCAATCCTCCTTTCATTGATGCAGGTTGTGACGTGTTGGTTTTGTAGCTGGTGCGACATCCTTGATAAATATGCAATGGGCATCTAATTGCTTCTGCTCTTGAGTGCAGGGAATCTCAGAATTCCTGGTTTGTGTTCCAGATTGGTGGATTTTTTTTCTCTCTTTTTTTTTGGTCATCTTCTGAAGGACTTTTAATGTCACCGTAGTCTAATGAGATTTGAAATTATATTAAGAGGAAGCTAACGTGTTATTACATTCCATAGAAAGAAAGTTTTTAGTTCTGAGAATCATCTTTATTACTAGCACAATTCTTAAATAAAATGTTTTAAAGCTTAATTATCATCAAAGGAGTCTCTGTATATTCTTGTCTTTCTCTGAAAATATTTCTTCTAACTTTTTAATTATTCTTAACTTAATAACTATTAAGTAAGGAATTTTCTTAGCTTTACTCGAAACCTAAATAACTTCTTAATTTTTAACAGCCACTTATATGACATTAGCCACTTCTATACAAAAGATATAATGTACTGCCTAGTCTTCTTTCCAAATTAAATTGTTAAAGACTGCCACGCACATACTTTTTAAAAATACTTTTATTAAGAAGCTATTCATTAGTTTGTTAAAAAAACTGTTCACTAGATAGGAGGAAATTTCAGCTTGATACTCAGTGGTCCTAAGGGACTGAGAAAGGAAAGACCCTTACATATTTTATTGAAACTTTAAACACATGACAAGATTATTTGTGCCTAAGGGAGAATTCTAGAGTTTGATTTTCCTAAGCATACTCTCTAGTAGAAAAAGAAAAGCACAACACAACCAAGCAACAGAGAAAACCCAAACTGACCTTTGGCATACAACTTGAGACATTTTATTTCCCCGAAGTCCAAGATGGGCTTGCTTTTTATGAGACTTGAAGTAAATGTAAGGTATCAAAGTACCAAACAGGAGATTACAACAGTGGGTTGTTTCCATGGATGTCTGTATTACTGTTGGCAAATTTGGCAGAGCATCTGATGTCACAAAAGAGAAAAAAGACAAATTTACTTTTGACTCATAGTCCTACAAGACCCTTGCCTCCAACTCTATATTCAAACTATTTGTTTGACAGCCAAACAGTTTTCTAGGTAATCAGAAGCTATGGGAAAGAGAGTATTAAAATAGTAATTATATATTTGTGAAATAAATGTAGCATTATTTTAGACTAAAATAATTTAAAATGGTTTAAATGTATAAATAGTTACTCAGAGACCAGAAGAATATAAGTCTGACCAGGGAAAATAAAAATTTGAAACGTAAACATGCTTCTCAAAGTTTACAATGGATATGTCAATCATGAATACTCTGTCCTGTATTTTGAGAAGCTTCAGCACATAATCTAAGCAGAAATTTGGGGTTTTAATAAGAGATTTTTATTATGTCCTTGTAGTACAACTAATAATGCATACCATTGATACTGATTTCAGGTAAGAAGTTGATCAAGATGAGAATGTGTGTCTAATTTACACTTTTGAGTTTGACTGTTACTCTATTTCTTAGAATAAAAAAATGCTAATCTTCTAAATCCAGTTGTTATTTATTCATTGAAAGAAACACGACAGCTTAATCCACTTAGCAAAAGTACGCTGATCTTTTATTTCACAAAGTTAAAACAGGCACATTTAAGTACTTTATTTCCATTTTCATTGTGTAACTTGTTTAATTTCAATGGACTAGTTTCTCCTTCGTTTGGGACCAGTGTGTTCAAATGGAGACCTTAGTAACCTGGTTTGTCTCCTGGAGTTGGGACCAGGCTAATGACTTCATTGTAAGATGTTTGCAGGAAATGCTGCTGATACATGAGTCTTGGTAGAATTGTATAGAGAGGAATAATCTTTTCAGCTCTTAAACTCTCAGCTGGTACTTTCACAAGTATTTAATTCACCTTTTAATTTAGGGTTACCACCTCTTTTTGTTCAGAAGGGGACATCTCTTTATATCAAAGCCAGCATACCCTGAGGATAGAATGTATCTTTAACACAAGAAAAGAAGTAAATGCAATGCAAGAAAGCACACTTTACCTAGAATTTTGAAAAAAAATGTGTTTTTCTTACTTTATTTACCATTCCACTACCATTCTATTCTCCTTACATTCATTTTTGTATGACTACCATCCTCTCATAACTATGCGAGAAGTATAGACTAACTAAACCCAAATACAAACACAATCCACAGTATTAAGTACTGCAAAACTCTACATGTATCTGTAACCAAATAGCTTGTTATCTGTATCTTATTTCGTTTCCACAACATCACTTCTGTCCTAAATTGCAGCAAGTAGTCATCACAATTCTTCATTTTGATTTCTTTTTTTTTCACTTTTGGTTTTTGAGAACCCCAGATATTCCAGTCATTTCCTGTGTATGCACATATGAAATTACATTATGAAGAAAAAAAGGCAGTTCTCTGCAATGTGGTTATTCATGTAAAGCACTGAATTTTAAGGGAAAATTTTCTTTTATCCTTAACTCATTTTACCTGCAGAAATACATTTGACTAGTTAATGCTTTGGAATAGTCCCCCATTGTAAACATCCTCTGAAAAAGGAAATACTTTTCTGTTTCATCTGATCTATGTTTTTAGGAAAATAAATTCTGCAGAGGAAAAATATATCTACTTTAAATAGGAAAGAGATGGAGAAAGTTAATTTGAGATGGCTGACTTCAGCCTGAAAACTACCTAAGAAAATCTAAGTGGAGACCAAGAAGTGAGAATGATGTCTTTGTACATGAGTCAGCTCTGGGTTTGAAGATCATAGAATCATACAATGGTTTGGGTTGGAAGGGAACTTTAAAGTCATCTAGTCCAAACCCCAAGATAACAATAATCCTCAGAACTGGTTGAAACTTCACTATTGGTCTTTTGAAATATCCAGTCATCCATTTGTCTGAAATATCCATTAGGGCTTGGGAGAATGACAATATTAAGGTTATGTGCTCTGAAGCAAGAAAAAGTCTGAGTCACTTGTAACTAGTCACTCGTAAAAGAAATCTGAAGAGAACCACAGTGGACCAGGATATGAGATTTACATATTAGAAATTAGTGCTTGCACTTTGATTAGGTTTAATTTTTAGATACCCATCATGAGGCTTAAAATTAAAGATTAGATATGTAACAATGTGTGGTGATTTGGGCAAATTTCTAAGGATTAGAAAGAAAAGATGCTTCAATTCCAAACCATTGGAGCATTTCATTTTTTTAAATGTTACATTTGTAGCAAGGGATGCCTTGACTACTCTGAGCAGGGCTTGAATTTAGGTATGAATTATTCAATTAATCTTTTCATTTGTTCCAGGGGTTATTTTATTATGTATGTGAAACCATCCAATTCCAAAGGAAGACTAGAGATTTCACTGTGATGCAGGGCTAAATTGGATTATAGGGAGTGAAATATACTTCTGCCTTCAGTAAATTTTATAAATTTGGCCAATTTTCTGAAAGAGAAAGCTAAGTCTAATAGGTTTTGGCCTAGAAAAGGCTTATTCATGTGTGCTCTCTTTTAATGGCATAAAATGCTCTAAAACATTCTGAAACTCAGTTTCATTCCAAGTGAAAATTTCAAGTGATTGTATAAAAAGGTGTGTTTAAAATTTGTATAAATTGTCTGTACCCTTATGAGTCAACATTCTTTCTGACAACACAAAAAATGTGAGCTACTGAAGGAGTGGTGATTCAGTGTATAACCAGCTTTCAGAAGACTCTATTTCTAGACTTCTGCATGACCCAAACATATTTGCTGTTTTTCTGTTTGTTGGGTTTTTTTCAACACAGCCTCTTCCCTTCAACATTCAATCTATTCTGGACTCTAAACTACTTGAAAATTTGAAACAGTGAGTTTTCATGTTCTGTCCACTTGAAAGGTACTGAAAAATTTGAAAGAAATTTTGCCTTTTGTAGGATTTGAAGGTAAATACCATCACCTACAATAATTTGTTTAAAAGGCCTAATGCTGTGTTTTTCTGCACAGAACTTGGTCTTCATTATCTTAAATCTCAAACACAAATATCAGTATGGAATTTTTTCCCACTGATAATATAGTCAAGCCTCCATAATACACCATTGGGGTTTGTCGTGAATTTTCCAGCAGTTGTATAGCTGTCATAATTTTCTGCCTAATGACTTTTTTTCTGCATGGGAGCATGGATCTCCCAAATGAAGGTTTAATCTATTAGCTGTGTGGACCATTAGCTGTATCCAGATTCATGCAACCATAAAAATGAGTTTTACCCTGTGTCACAGGCTACTTGTAAGACAGACGTAGCAATGCTCCACTTTGCTCAGACATATAGTGCATTACAAATTGGATGGGAAACAGTAAAATTTTAAGAGTAAAACAGATGAATTAATGAAGGAAAAACTCAGGAAATCTTCCAGGGGTTCTTCAAGTATTCTTTATTTCTAATTGAACTGGACTGCCTTTTTACTACAAAAAAAGGTACAAGTGTTGAAAAGCAGTGCGCTCCCAGAAACTCACAAACTACAAAATTATATGCAAATATTCTCCAAACACCATGGCTAACTCTGCAAGCCCAGTGAACACATATTTTTCCCAGTAGTCTTGTTGTATTTGTAGGATGATGCAGTGAAAAGAGATTGGAGAACATGTTACTTTTACTCAAGAACAGTGTGAGTGAGCACGCATAGGAGGGGAGGTGTATCTCATACAGGATCATTTTAAGAGTATTATGATTCAGTCCTCATGATTTAAGGGTTGTAGTGATGCCAGCTATAAGATGGATGGATGGATGGACGAACGGACGGACGGATGGATTAAGATGTGGTCCAAGGACCCCAGGGAGCTCCAAAATATATCAGAGTGTTTGAAGAAAGACAAGCGTGAGCAGCCCAGCTCCACTCAGTCAGCTTTTTAGCTTTTTTCAGTCTGCTGAGTTGGTTAATGTTCAGCATGTGATGAACTGATCAACTGAGTTTGAACTGAGGTCATGTTCTTTTAATCTTTGCATGCCTTTTGATACAAGCCTATTGCTCCTCTTCAGGAAGCCTCCCTCTTGCATACTGGCACTGCAGTTACCCAGTTTACATTTTATGTTGATTGCTTAGGAAAATATTGATTGAAGGTGTCATCATGAGTCATAAAGTCTCTGTTAAGGCTTCTGGTTGAATTGGAATTCAACTGTGTATTTCTGTGTTTACTTTTATAAAATGAGAGCATAACAACATAATTTACCTTGGAATTTTTTTTACTGTGAGAAGCCATGGGATACCAGGAAAGAACATTTATGGCATTCTGAGGTAATTCACCTGATTATAGCGGGGGAAAATCTATAAAAGCAGGATGATGCAAACTGACAGAATGAAGCAGTTGGAGAGGAGGTAGGACCGGTAGGATTTGTGTTTCAGGTACAAAATGGAGAAAAAATGGTCAGAATATTTTCATATTTGAAAATCAATATTCTTTTGAATGAATTTCCATATAATTTCTAACCCATAAGTGGGGAAAGAAATAATGGGGAGGAAATAGAGGGGTTATTCTTCAGCCCAAATATCACTGGGAAGTAATGCCTACATGTTACTTATAGCATTTACTGATTGTTTTTAAGTTACACTAAGCATAAAGCCATCAACTGGATTGTGATTATTTGAGTGTGTCCATTATTTCTGGCAGATCAAGAATTATTTCCTTATTAAGATTGACAGACATACTTTACTTTTGATTATTCTGATTTTTCAGTTTGTTTTCAGACAGTTTGAAGTGATAAGAATCAATTACTTACATATTGCTTCTTGGGGCACGTAGTTTGTTGAGTTCTTTTTTTTTTCTCAAAATTGATTTTAAGAGGTGAAATCCCTGACTCACAGCTGTGACTCACCAGTTTGGCGGCACCTTCTTCCAGTGTCCAGCACAGCCAGCTGACTTTGCTCTGATTAGCGTGTTTCTAGGCCTAATTACTCTTGTGCAGCCAAGTCGTTAAATAGTAGTAGCTGGACTGTGTGGATGTGAAGCAGATTTTGATACAAGCATGGGCTTAAATCTGGGCTGCAAATAATATTGGTGTAGCCTTAAATTCAATGTTAAGTCCTATATATTGTAAATTATAAGAAAGCTAATGAGAGAAAAAAAAATATTCTGTATGTACAGACAGTGAATAGAAAGACGCTCTCTTAGATACCTACATTATTGGTTCTCTTCCATGAGAAACCCTTCCCGTTGTTATCATGGAATCATAGGATCACAGAATGGCTTGGATTGGAAGGGACTTTAATGACCACCTAATTCCAACCCCCTCTGCCATACACAGGGACACCTTCCACTAGACCAGTGTACTCAGAGCCCTACCCAGCCTGGTCTTGAACCCTTTCACAGCAATGAGGCATCCACAGCTTCTCCTGGCAGCCTGCGCCAGTGCCTCACCACCCTCAGAGCAAATTTTTTCCTAATATCTAACCTAAACCTGCCCTTTTTCTGTTTAAAATCACTGCCCCCATCCCCTTTTGGTGGAAATTCTACCCAGATTAAAGCACTGTAGCATAAAAAGATAAATAGTTTAAACACATCTGCCATTGGCATACACAGTGTTTAATCAGAGCTGTAAAAGATATCAACGAATTTTTTTTGATCCTGAGAAAGGGGAGTTACAGAGATGCCAGATGCTTTATGGCCACTGCAAAACCCACCTCCAGAATCAGTTTCTGCCTTTTAACAGAACAGAATTGACACTGAAAGACGTGTCCATGGCACAAAAGTCTCTGCAGAGCTGCACTAAAATCCTTTGTGTCACCACAATGACAAAACACAATAAAGTAATAATGACACTGATTTGAGAGCATCACAAGCACGAAGTCATGAAAAGAAATGCTGTGAAATGCTTTTGGTATTTTTTGCCCTCTGTGCTGTGGCTCCAGGTCTACAAAGGTTTATGTACATAAAGAGCAAAGCACAGCGGGACTACTCATGTGCCTTGAGTAAAATACAGGTTAAGTCTTTGTAGGCCTGAGACTTTCAGTTCAGGGTCTCTGCACATTAATCTCCCTAATACATATATAGTGTATATTATATTTTTATATATATATATATATATATATATAATATATAATATATAGATACTTAAAGGAATTATTTACAATGCAAATTTTATTTTATTTTTACAACACATATTATACTTGCATTTGGAAAAGTTGTACCAGAGCTCTGCTTCATCATTTAATTTAAATTGAATTTAGTGTCATTCTGTCTAATGCATCAAAAAAGCTTCAGATGTGAAATCCCTTGCAAAGGCCTCAGTATTAGAATTGGAAATTATATGTCTGCCTTTAAGTCCCTAAAGTAAATGTCTGAAATTTAGTATCGTTTCTTTCTGTATTGAGTGTTTCAACTATTCCCTGGAAGGAAGAGGACAAGGTGATGAGAATGACTGCTTCTGTGTCATCTCTTTTTGTCCGTGCTTTCTATTTTTCTATGCAGTCACATACAATAGAGCATGTTGGGTGTTCAGTGTTTGGCACAGATATGAATCAGGCCATAAAAGGGCTTGCAGTGAAAGATTACCTGTGTCTACTACCCTGAAAATTCTGGCTTAACCAAATGATGTGATCAGAGGTGTACGTGGTTTCCCAGAGGTATGGTACAAACATATGTAAAGATCCTTCAAAACAGTTCAACAACTTATTTTACATAAACATGTCTCCAAACTGTTGCAATACTTCCTAGGAGAACAGGGAATGTCTAAACAGGAATATATGCCCAAGGTTCAGCTCAGCACAGAAAATTAATTTTCAATTCTTCCAATGAAGCTGTTAAAACTAAAACTGATAACTATCCTAGATACTATCTCTCATACCCTCCCCAGGTCCCTGGGCTTGGTTCTCAAGCTCTTTGACATTGAATTGACCACTCATTGACAGCTTTGCCTCAGTGGCTTCCCCTCTGTATTCCTTTCAGAATTTAAGACATTAGCTGGATTATGGCTTTGAGTTCCTGATTGTAAGGAGAGGCAAATGCAGGTGTTCCCAGATGCCTTGATCTAGCCCAAATGAGCTTTCCTTCAGAGTGGATTGTGCAAGTGTTCAACACCTAGTGTTTCATCTCCTTTCCTACCTGCTTTGGTGAGGACTGAAAGAAGTGACACCTCACAAGTGTTTTCAGGGACACCCAATTTAGCAGTCACTGAGGTGAATGGGATCGGTCATACCTCATAATGCAATTGTCTAAAAGCAGTGGAGAGCTGCCTTGCATCCATTGCCATGGTTTGTAGGCTACTGTTACAGTTGTAGCAGCTAAAACCTTTTCTTTCATAAAAGCCTTAGATTTTGGAAGAGAAGAACCTGGTGCTGTACTGATGTACAATGACGGGATCTGCATCGGCTGTAAGTTTCCTTACTCTTTCAAAAGAGACAAAGATTTCTATTCAGTACTGTTTCAAATGAGGCAAGAAGAGAAGTCTCCAAAGACCTGAGAAAGCTAAAGCAGTGTGAAATTTTGTCATAAGTGGTAGAGATGAAACCAACAGAAGCAGATCTGAGACTGAAGTGAGGTGTCTAGAACTCAGATCAAGGATGTGACCTCCTTAGATGGATGTAAATCTTCCTGCATCCTAGACAACATTTCAACAGCCATGGACTACTTTGGATTTTCTCTACACCCACCTTAGATGAAATACCATTTTTGTAGGTTGGGATCAGAATGTAAGTGTTCTTTGGAGGAGGAACTCCAGTCTTTCCATTTCAAATAAAGGAAGTTCTACAGACATATCCACAATGAAAATGTATGACAAAAAAACCTCATCTATATATTAGTCTAATTATTGGTGCAAATTATGAGCTCTGATGGATGAAACGTGAAAAGAAAATGAACACAAATAAAAGCTGAAAGAAGTGCGCGTGACTGAGTTAACACCAACTAGAGATCTTCTTTATTATTTTCAGTGAGGGAAACTAAGACTCAAATCTTTTGGGTCTCTCAAATGTCATCAGAGTTCTCAGCAGCCATGTGCTGAGTTGGAATTAGCATATAAAAGTGACCAAATACATCTGTTTCAACTCTCTAAAGCTAGAGTATCTTGATTGCAACACAGATATATTTATTTCAGAAGAAAAATTATGTTTAAAAGGACTGAACTTAACCATTTTAATCCCTACTAGGATGGTCATAGCTCTGTATAAGGGCTAAGATTTCTATAGCAAGTAGCTTTTTTTATATTCCTACTTTGTGAGTGTGCAACTTGGAACAATGTACAGAAGCCTGTCTGCAGAGCAATTGCTTTCTCAAAATAAAAGCATGAGTCTTTAAAGCAGAATAAAAAATAGGATGCAGCAAGAAAAATACGAATAATAGTTAGAGATTTCGTTCCATGTATGTCAGTAATGAAGGTCTTCTACAGTATTGCTTTCAAACCTGATTTGCATTCTGAAATGCTAAACTCAGAACTAACTAAATGAAATCATTAATAATGTGATCTTCTATCTATGTCATGTATTTTTATTTCTTTGGATTATTTTCAGGAATGTCAAAGTCTTCTCTGCTAATAGAAATTACCATGCATCATTAAAATCATGTGATTCAGCATAACTTTGTTTTCCAATTAGAACTGGAAGGCCTTCTTTGAAATCTAGCTGAATGAAATAGTGAAGCAATGAACTAAGTAAAGCAGTTGAAGGCTGTGGCATTTCTTTGTTGTATTTCAAAGTCCTGTTTCAAGATTCTTCTCTTCTGAAAATAAACAGTCTGCATCTCTTGAATTTCACATTTATGTGACATTGTATAGCAACATCTCACCTGCAGCAAGAAAATCAATACAAAAATATAGTTTAACACCATCAGTTCTCCCCAACTCTCAGAAGTTATTAACACATAATATCTGTATGTATGCAATATATACACCTGTATTATCTAATATATATATAAAATGAGATATGTAATATCTGTAAGATAATGTAAGATATATATATATAGATAGATATTGATATATAGATACAAAGATATATATATAGATATCTGTTATCTAACATATATTAACTTATTTGAAGTTTATATCTATTGGCTATGAGCCCTAAGGAGTTCCCTGCAGTGAAACTTTCAGTTGTGCTATGTCTATAGCAATGTTTTCATTATAAATCTCACATAAACTCTTCAGTCTCTGAACTCAGTTGGGACACTCAGAGAGGGGATACTGGGTGGCCACATACATTTTTTCAGGTGAAAGAGAATAAATAACGTCTTTAATTCTGTTAGCTAGGAGCTACATTTTTTTAAACAGGGGGGCTTTATTTATAAGGACAAGTTGTGAGTTTGTATGAGTGAAAAGTGCCCAAAATCTAGACACACGAGCAACATTGAGTGCTGCACATAAAAGAAAAGATAATTATTTGTGCTTGCCAAGCCCCATGCCTGGCTGTTGTTGTGGTAAACATTTCTCACAAATGTCTTTTCTTTTTTAGACAAAAAATGTGCAGTCTTTGGGAGACACACTGGGTTGCTGTCATCATTTATCTACTTAAAAGCTCTGTGAAGATGGAATCCAGAGAACAGCAGAGCTGCTCCACATCACTGTAAATTGTTTGTTCTGAGGATGCACCATACCTTGAAAACTGGGCATAAGTATTGAACCTGCAGAACACATTGGTGGCTGATGCACATTGTCTGAACATTTCTGATTGGTTTATATTTAGGGGAAAAAGGCCCATTTGCACAATATTTTGCTTAATGATATGACATCTCCATCTCTAAATATTCCCAAGCAAGCCTGAATGACTTGAAAATGTGTTGGTCACAGAGGCTGATGACAGAGTCAGAACATGATGTTAGGGTTGTTCTGATATTTTTACGTGAACAAAATGTTCTTGAGATATTACACTTACTTCTTTCAATGTGTAAAATCTAGTGCAGATATTCCTGAAATTCTATCAGACATGATGTTCTCTATGAGAGTGGGTAAAATCCTCCATCTACAGTCCTTCCTCACCTTCTGATAAAGGGAATACCTTTGCACTTGAGAACTGTAACCTGATAAAAACTTATGATGAATTTTCTTATGCAGGGAAAAAGTCTAACTGCCTTGGTTGTGTAAGACACTAAGACTCAGGGACTAGAAATGAAGTTTAAGTATCTCTGTGAATAAATTCTAATTAATTATGTAATTTTTCTCTCTATTGCTTATACTTGAGAATATTGTATATGTTATCAACAGAGAGTTATATATTCCCGGCCATAGCTGGCAGCTATAAGGTAATAAGCCCTGGTGTCCCAAAAGAATAGAGAATTAAACACAGATTTGAATTTACAAAGCATTCTTTTAGTCATGCTGATGGTTGAATTTAACACAAGGATTCCCCTCACAGAGGGTGGGTAAACCTCAGCTGGTTTACCCACAACTTGTGGTTGATACAGAGGTCATCACTGGTTAGGTACAGAAGACTGCAATTTCTCTACCATCAGATTATATTTCAAATGTATGCTTGTAAGAGAAAGTAATCAGATTTGTTAAATCCCATTTGTTACAATTTACAGTAAAATTGTTTTTTAAAGGCCAAGTAAGCCGTGAAGACACAGTTTAGCCATTTAAATGGTAACAAAGTTAATAAATGAAGACTCAGAATTTGGCCCCTTGGCTGATAATGGAAGTGTTTTTTGTCCCTGATACAAACTTGTTCCAATATTACAGGTAGACAAAAGAATGTTTCATATCAAATGAACATTTCTTCTTTCTCTGTTTTTGTATATGTAACAATGATATAATACATGCAAATATCTGTGAAATAATTTCAGGAAAAGACACAGTATTTTCTTTTGGAAAAGAGTGTTCTATTTTGTTTGGCATTGCTGTAAATAATGTATGGGAAACACTTGGGAGCTACTGATCAAAATACCTTTCTGCTGATAACTTGATTTAGTAGATAAGACAAAAAGCTTTTCCCCTTGAAGCTGTTGGATTAAATGAGTTCAAGGTGAGGGCTAGCTTAGGAAAGGTTCCAAAGAAATGAGCAGTTTCATTTCTTGTGTAACTTCCACACCACCAAGTTCAACACGTCCCTGGTAGAAAAGTTTGTATTCTTGGCAAAATGATGAAAAATGGCATGAGCTTGATTACACACTGCTATTTTCCAACTACAACAAACTTTTTGAACTAGAGAAAGAGAACTCTACCAATAACTTACCTGCTAATTTGCTTTAGAAACTACACTTTCTGAAGTTGCTCCATAACTGAGGTGCATTTTCCCACATTAATTTCAAATTCTGTATTTTCAGCCTTGCCATTCACAAAAAAAAGGAAAGATGCAGTTTTATTCCGCTAAAGATAATATTTAATTGAAAGTGTGTATGAACTGTTTTCCAATAAACACTGTGAATGTCATATACTAAGATATTTTATTAGAAGTAAATATTCTTTTGTTATTCCCTCTCCCTCATTCATACTGTACTGATTTTTACTTACAGTTCTTATACTAGTTACCTATCTAAGTAGAAGGGAGTTTCTGTACATGTGGGATTCATTTCTAGTATTAAAAAAGGGAAACTTTAATCTCCCTTTTTTTTTTTTCATGTGGATGCACACTGGATTGAATGACTTTTCAGTTCCCTTTAGTTCTTATGCTCATCTTCCTTGAAAGTTACAGGCAGACCTGAAAACATGCCATCATTCCCTCAACACTAGGCCCTATGTTCTAAGTCGTATATTACAAGATACAAATCTTTTGGCTCTGCTTTCATTCCTTGCTTACCCAACACAGTCATAATCAATGAAAAGTGTGATCTAAAGAGAAATAATAGCAGCTCCCCAGTGCACCAGACACATGTAAGACTGAGTGTTGATACCTTCTGAGGGAATTTGTATGGTCCTTTACACTGTCTTGCAGAATAGGTACTGCCTTACAGCCACAGACTTGTTCCTGCTCTGATTTCTGATAATTTTAATGCACTACACTTTTCAGCTTTCTACTCTCATCCCTCCGTGCTTGAACTCAGAAAAAAAAAAGACCATTAAACATGAGTATTTCAGGCTTAGCATAAATTTCTCATTTGAAATAAGGAGCTATAGGTTAGGAATTCCCTGCACACTGCTTAGCTGTAATTTCGGGGCATGATTAATTTCTCGGTGTAAATCACCAGGCAGACACCCTCGGGGTTCCTTGCTTCTGCTTAAAGCAGAAGATTGAAACAGAGCAGTGCTCATTCATAGAAGAGATTGTAATTTTACTGTTGACATACACCTGCAAATTTTCTCTATATCAGGAGCTACTGCTTACATGTATATACGGTTTTCTCCTTTTAGGAGCTCCTTTTAGGTGCTGACGTCTAAGTTTCAGAGTGTCTAGGAAAACGCCATATGCAATGAGAAATCCAGTTTGCAATGGAGAGAAATGCATCAAAATGCAACGGTGTTTCTCAAAACTTCTTTGCCAGAGCTCTGCCTTACCCTCTCCCGCATTGTCGATAACCTGTCAGCAGCAGCCCCACGACCTGAGGCACATGGAACATTTGCAGCCGGCAACATCCGATGAAAACCTTGCCTGTGACAGACATCATCGCTACTGCTCCGCAAGGCAGGGGCGACCCACAAGCCCAGCGCACCCAGGCCCTGCAGGCAGCGAGAGGGGTCGGCCACTCAGTCCTCGGCCGAGCGCTCTGCCCTTTGGGATTTTTCCCCCAGCCCTCCGCTGCCGGGGCGCGACCCTCCCTGCCCCCTCCGTCCCTCGCAGCCCGGCCCGGCCCGGCCCCGCTCGGCCGCCAGGTGGCGCCTCGCGACCGCTCTTGGAGCGGAGCCGCGGGTGGGGCCGGGAGCGGGGCTGGGAGCGGGTCCTGGCCCGGGAGCGGGGCTGGGAGCGGGTCCTGGCCCGGGAGCGGGACTGGGAGCGGGTCCTGGCCCGGGAGCGGGGTTTGGAGCGGGTCCTGGCCCGGGAGCGGGGTTTGGAGCGGGTCCTGGCCCGGGAGCGGGGTTTGGAGCGGGTCCTGGCCCGGGAACGGGACTGGGAGCGGGTCCTGGCCCGGGAGCGGGGCTGGGAACGAGTCCTGGCCGGGGAGCGGGGTTTGGAGCGGGTGCCAGTCCTGAAGAGTGTCAAGGAGCGAGGTCCTGCTCCGGGAGCCGGTCAGGGAGCGGGCGGGGAAGCCGAGACACCCGAGGAAGAAATGTTTTAATAAAGGGGGAGCCGCCGCCGAGCTTTGGGCGCCGAGATGCGGGGGTGCGAGTGTGGGAGTGGGGCCTTGAGGCGTGCGAGGCACAGCCTTACGACCCGAAGTGCCCCAAACAGCGTGCCCTTTTTAGCGATTGTCAGACTTGAAGTCTATGAATTCCAAACAGCGTGTGCTTTTTAGCAGTTGTCAGAATTAAAGTCTGTGAATTCCAAACAGCTCCCAGTGAGCGATGCTGTGTGCTCCGGCCGCAGCAGCGACCGGCGAGCGCTAGCGTGTCGGTGGCATGTTGGAACAGGAGCGTCTTAGCACGACGGGCTCAACTAGAAATAATAGGGAGATGGGTGAGGGGGGAAGAGGGGCCACGGCTTTTCCCTGCCTCCGGTGACACCGGAGAGGACGTCCCAGTGGGAACATCGCGGCTTGTCGCGGCTGCTCGCGGTGTGTCGGGGTGCGGGCCCAGGGCGGGGGGGCGGTGCGTGGCCGGCGCAAAAAACTGAGGTGTGGGATCGCCGGCGGTGCCGTGGCCGCACTCCGCTCCGATCCCGGTGTCTGGATCCCTGCCGGGTGCCTGTGCGTGTGTGTGTGTGTGCGCCTGTGTGCCGCTGAAGAGGGGAGGAGGGAGGAAGTGGGGTGGTGGTGGTAGCGGCTGGCGGGAGGGGGATGATTATTGGCAATGGGCGGGAGAGAAAGAGGCGACTCCTGTTTCCTTTTCTTTCTGTCAGCGCAGCCTCGGCTCATTTTCTCTAAGCTATACAAGTTCACGGACGAGCTACCTAACCAGCCCTCCTCTCTCGTCATGGACCTCCCAGGTAAAAAGAACGTTCTCCTCCCCGCCGGCCGTACTTTTTGCAAAATATAATTTTAAATGATAGCAAAAATAAGATGCGGGGTTAGGGCAGCGGTAGAGATGCCTCTGGGGGAGTGTAGGGACGATCTTCCAGGAGCGAGATCTCCGGGTGTTCTGGTGAACGGGAAAAACTGAGATGCAACTTCCGAGGGAGAAGCCGGGTGAGGCTTTGACTCCTGCGATATATGTGCATGCCGGGGTGGGAACCGAGGGATACCGGAGCCGGTTGCTTCCTTCTCCCGAGTTTAGGGAGTCGCCGGGGTGGGCAGCAGTGGTGGTAGCCTGGCCTGGGCCACAGAAGGTTGGGAAGTACAAATCAGTACCCGAGCGCGGCAGCCCCCAGGCGGGGAGAAGGGCGGCGGCGGCTACCAGAGCCCGGCCGGGGCAGCGCCGGGGTGATGGCTCAGGTTTCGGGGCTCCCCGGCCGCCCGCGAACTCTACAGATAGCGGGGCACCTCCATCGACGGGAGAGAAGCCGCCTTACTCAGTAATAAAATCTCCTTCCGTAGTGGCTGGGACGTTAGGAGACCGATACAAACCAGGCTCGCAGATGTAGTAAAAAGTGGGGCTGTGGGAAGAAGTGGTGCCGGGTTTTGGAGCCCCCATTGGTTGTGGGGCAGGAAAGTGATTGCCCGAGTCGCCCGCAGGATGCTCCACCGCGGGTTTGGGAATGCCATCTGCCGCGCTGCCCCGTCCTCCCCCCTCGGAGTACGGCAGGGGCTGCGGGACCCCACGCTGGTGGGGATCCGGAGAAAGAGGGGACACCGGACAGCCAGGTGTCTCCCAGACCTGTTGTACTCTCTGGGGCACCCGGGGCGGGGAGGGGCACCCTCCGGGCGGCGTGGTGCCGGCTCCCGCCTGCCCGCTGCTGTGCTTCACCACCGCCTTTCCCCTCGGCAGGCTGCTGCGTGCCGCCCGCCCTCTGAGGAGGCTCCTTCGCCCCGCGCAGAAGAGGAGGAGGCGGAGGAGAAGAAGGGGAGGAAGGCGCGGCCGCAGCCGCCGCTGCCCAGCCGCCGTCCCGCAGAGCGCTGGCCGCAGGGCGCCGCGGCGGCAGCAGGCGAGCAGCCCCCTCCGCCTCCCCGCGGCCGCCCGCCCGCGGCGGCGGCGCGGGGCGCCCGCATGTCGGCGGCGATCCGGAGCGGCGGCGGCGGCGGTCCGGCGCTGGGCATGGGGCGGCGGCGGCGGGGGGCGCTGCCGGAGCCGGCGGGCGGCTGCTCCTGCTGCCTAGCGGCGGCGCTGCCGCTGCTGCTGCTGCTGCTGCCCGCCGGGTGCCCGGTGCGGGCGCAGAACGACACGGAGCCCATCGTCCTGGAGGGGAAATGCCTGGTGGTCTGCGACTCCAGCCCTTCGGCCGACGGCGCCATCACCTCCTCCCTGGGGATCTCGGTGCGCTCGGGAAGCGCCAAGGTGGCCTTCTCGGCCACCCGCAGCACCAACCACGAGCCCTCCGAGATGAGCAACCGCACCATGACCATCTACTTCGACCAGGTCAGCCGCCGCCTGCTTCTCCTCCGCTACCCCCATCCCCGCACCGGCGGCCCCTGCGCGGGCATTCCCGCCCCTGCCTCTACCTGGCCGCACGCGTATTCTCCATCTGGTTCCCGTTCCATTTTTTAATCCCGACCCACTCGCTCAATAGAAACTTTAGGTCTCAACTCCCCAGAAAGACCTTGGAAAGTTCTTTTAGGTGGCTGCGGGGCTTTCCTAAGGTGGTACCATGGCCATGGGGGGGCGGGGGTGGGGACATGCTGGGCTCTGGTCCCATCACGAGTAAGGAAAGGGCTTGAACGTGAGAGTCTGTGCCTCGGACGCGTGCGGGGGCGCCTTGCAGCCAAAGATTTACTCGGCCAGCAAGGAACGACCCGGGGGAAGGGCGCACATCCCTCCTTCGGTGCAAACTCAGAGATTTACCGATGAGGAGTCTCCGGATCTCCCTGTTTGGAGCCTATTTGGCAATGTTACAACATCTCTCGCGGGGGGGGGGGGAGGGTTGAGGAAGAAGAGGATGTTTCCCGCGTTATCAGACGAGGCAAACGGTGTCCCCGGTGGGCTGTATTGGAATGGTGTTATCCCGCACGGCATACGCCGGGCAGAGTGGCGAACAGCCCGGCGTGCTTATCCTGCCCCTGCCTCGTCGCACCGCTTGCCGCCCGGAGGCCGTGCCCGGTCCATCCACTTTATTTTTGCGGTGAAATTTCCTTTTTCCCCTACCGCTTCTGACTCCTGAGATAGTGTTGCAGTCAGGCAAAATTAGCAAACCAGATTGTTTTCTCTGGGCTTGTTTGGTTGGTTGGTTTTCGAATTGTTTGGTGTTTTTATCTGTCTGTCTGCCTGTCATTTATCTGTCTACCTGTCCCTCCTAATGAGTTTGAATAGCTATTCATCGCATACAAAATCGCATAAAGTCAGATCAATGGAGAAAAAAACAAAAACCAAAAAAATCAAACCCCCAACTTGCTAAATATATGGCATATTTTAGATGTTTTACTCGTCAATGTGGAACTCCTATGAGTTTGGAGGCGTTTTCTCGGTGTTCCTACAATAAGGGATTTTTAATTTTTTTTTTTTTTTTTTTTTTTTTTTTGGAAACTGTAGACTTTCGAGATTTAGGAGGAAAGACTTGGGACTTGGTGGGTAGGGGGGCCATGGCGTTTTTATTTTCTCCTGCCATGTATTTTTCTTCATTAAAGCAGAGTTGTAGCCCGCAAACTGAGGGTGGCGGGGGTGCCCCGGGGGTGGGCACGGCGGCGCAGCCAGCTCGGGCACACCCGCTCGCCGCACGGCATCGCCACCGACCCGCAGGTTCTTCTCTCGGCCGCCCGTGCCTTTTGAACCAAATCATACTGCCCGTCACAGCAGCCTGGAAAAGGAGCGAGCGGATGAGCCGAGGCCACATCCCCGTCAGATCGGCGGGCTCGGCAGGGTGCGGCTGTCGCTTCTGAACGAGGCTTTGCACATCTGCCTGAGGGCTCAGCTCTTCCCTTTTTTCTTTTTTTTTTCTGTTTCTTTTTTTTTGTTTGTTTGTTTGTGGTTTTTTGTTTGGTTGGTTTTTGTGGGTTTTTTTTGGTTCGGTTTTTGTTTGTTTGTTTGTTTTGTTTTGTCTTGTTTCCAAAAAAAAAGTGAAATATATGACAAATTAAGGTTATTGCCAGGAAGGAGGAACAGGCGCATCCCTGAGGAGCATGTGGGCCAAGTGGCACAGCCCTCCGGAGGGACAGAGAGACATGAGCTGGCAGATGTTGCTGTTGTTGAGCACCCACTCTCCTACTTTGCCCCTCTCTGCAGTGCAGTCTAAGTTCTATACCCTAGTAAACTCGAGGCCAGTTCTAATTTCAGTAGTGCTAGCTAAAATAAAAAAAACCAAAAAACATTTTCATTATGAGTTAATGACTTCTGGGATTTTTTTCCTAGCTTTTTTTCCCTCTCTCCTTCCCTCCATTTCACACTCCTCCTCCTTCTGCCACCTTTGCTTTATTGACAGGACAGTGTGGACATTTGCACTTCATCTAACAGGCTTTGGAGATAATTTTTGCATAACTAAATTGCTTTATTAACTCCGATGCCTTTTAAATGCCTCTGTAACTTGACTCCATTCCTCTGTCATGCACTTTTAATTGTGCTGCAAATGCCGTTTTGACTAGCCTTTATGTTGGCCATTGAGCTCATGCCAGATTTTTGATGGTGTTTTTCTAAGGTGGAGTCTGATTTCTCTGATGTCTCTCTCTCTCTCTCTCTCTCTTTTTCTTTATTCTATTTGTTTACTTTCCAGGTTTTAGTTAATATTGGCAACCATTTTGATCTTGCTTCCAGTATATTTGTAGCACCAAGAAAAGGGATATATAGTTTCAGTTTCCACGTGGTCAAGGTCTATAACAGACAAACCATCCAGGTGGGTTCCAATTTAAAGAAGATGCTGTCTTTCCTTTTTTTTTTTCCCTTCAAATGCTTATTTCTAGACAGACATTTACAAAAACAACAATTGAAGAATGAGACTGTGGGTTATTTTTAAAGGGATCTGTACACATGACAGAAATCACACGTTGCCTTAGCTTAATTCAACCCAGATTCTAACCTGTACAAAAGTTTAGTGATGTGGACAGGGAAAAAAAAATCATTGAGAGTATTGAGAAAACTCAGATTCTGTCTCTTTGCACTTTTTAGGTAAGTTTAATGCAAAACGGCTACCCAGTGATTTCAGCTTTTGCAGGAGATCAGGATGTCACCAGAGAAGCAGCCAGCAACGGGGTCTTGCTCCTCATGGAAAGAGAAGACAAAGTGCATCTCAAACTGGAAAGGGGTAACCTCATGGGAGGGTGGAAATATTCAACCTTTTCCGGCTTCTTAGTCTTTCCACTATAAAAGAAGGCCAAATAGGAGACAGATCCATGAGCCGGAGCAAGGATTCAGTCGCTAATGACACCCTGAACTTGGCAGCACATGACAATATTTTCAGTCACCCCGTCAGACTGTCACAGTAGAAGAGTGATAACCTTCTAAACTCCAACATTTGCTTTGAATATTGACAATTCCTTGGAACCTGCGCCTCTAATTAGTTTTAGACGACAGTGATCTTTAGGAGAAATGAAATTATCGACCTGAGCAATTTGTACCTGTGATTGTAAAGTCAATTTTGGATTTTATTGTTGGGATCATTGACTTTCTTATTCTTTTTATTTTTTTCCTCTCTTTCATTTTTTCCTCTTTTTCTTTCTCTTGTTGTCCCGATAAGACAAATAACTCGGACCACAGATTCGCTTTGTCAAAGGCTCACTCCTGAGCCAGAAGAATGGAGTGTTCAGTCCAATGAGGTGTTCTTTCCATGCTTTATTTCTTTGTGTTGTATAGCCTTAAGGAAAAAAGGAAAAAAAAAAAGAAAAGAAAAAAAAAGGAAAAAAAAAAGAATGGCTTCAGTCTCAGTCATGTATTTTTCTGGGGGAGGGGAATTCTGGACATTACTGTGTCAAGAAGTGCTTTATCCAGTGAAGCAAAATTTGCACGATTGGAACATTATTTGTGTTGTTCGTGTTTTTCATCAGCGTTTTTCTTTTCCTGATTTTTGTTTGTGTGTGCTAAAAATGTAAGCTAGGTTGATCAATAAGACAAAACAAAGCACATATATACCCTGTAGCTCTAAGTAAAGCTAACCAGTGAACAATTCTGTCTGCACTTTCCAGCTGATCTTTATAGACCTATTTAGAGAGAGAGAAAGAGAGAGAAAGAGCAAGAGAGCTACATGATCCTTCAATTACAATCTGGAAACTGGTAAAGGAACTGACATTTCTGAATTGTCCTGACATTTCTAGAAGCAACAGTGGTGGCTTGGAATATCTTCTCTGACCATACCCTAAAATATGTCCTTTCTTTGCATTACCGTATTTTGGGTGCTTTTATCTGATATTTATTTGATATATTTGTCCGCTAATGCTTGAGTACACATTGTGGGAGCACAGAGAGATGGCAGAGCAAACTCTTCCTCTTCCAAATTAAATAAAACCATCTCCACTGGGGCTGTCTGTGGCAAGTACCAGAGGAGTTGACACAAGCATCTCTGACAGCCTTGGGGAGAGGGACCCCAGAGGATCAGCAAATGCTCCAGAAGTTGGCTCATGTGCCAATCAAATATGAGCTGCATGTGCTCTTCCCAACACAAATGGCCTCAGAGTTCTAAGGGTGGACTGACATCAATATTGAAGGTTGGGAAAATTATTACCCCAATGAACAAGAGGTAAAATATCAGGCAAATGTCAATTGTATCCTTTTGCCTCATTCTCAATAAACAGATCTTGTTTCTTCAATTTTTTAAGTTTGTTTTTTTGGTTTGTTTTTCTTTTTTGTTAAGACTGGTGTACTAGACAGTATGCTGAGGAAAATCTTGTTTGAGGATATGCAGGAGGAATGTTTATTTTACAGAATTTTTATCTTAATTTATTTAATTTTAAATATTCCATTTTAATCCCCCAAGGGTGGATGTGCATAAGAATTAATTTTTGTCAAATTTACTCCTCTGCCACAAGCAAATATAACGCAAAGGCATTTGCAGAAAATCGGTGGTAACAACATCAACATTGTATCTCAAAATTATGGTGGACATGTCATTTTCATTGTAAATTTATCATCAAAGGGACAAAATTAAAGTCATATATTCTTAAATAAACCTTATCTGTGTTGCTTATATACCTCAGATGACTAAAGCATAAGCCAATTTAATATTTAATATTTTTGTGCATTTTTACCATCGATGTGATTTGTTTGCTTTGCTGTTTCACTTTGCCAGTTACTGAATGAATTGGTTTCCGGTTGTTGGTTTTTTTATTGGGTTGCATTTTCTAGTTCCCCTTTGTGCTTTGGCATGACTGCAATGTTTCTAGTTGCAAAATATCACAGGGCTACGTTTAAGTACATGAAATTAAACCTGAGTCAGCAACAACCTTTTTCTATTAAAATACAATAAATACAGTTGTCTTAATGGTAGATATTGTAAAACTATTTTTTGTGTTTACAATTCGATCATATCACTCAAGGAAACAGAAACTGAGATGGGTTCAAGGTCCCAAGTTTTTAGTTTCTGTTATATCTCTAATTTAAGTAAAAATACTTTAAAATAAGAATTACTCTGTTTTATTTTAAAATTCTGCCTACCATAATCCCATTAAGTTTCCCCATTTATTTCAGTTCATTTGGCTTGACTAAGGCAATGACATCTTAGTTCTGGCCCTCTCCTAAGCTAGATGAGGCCAATGACAATGTTTTCCTTGGAACTGTTCTTGAAAGTTTCTTAGGCCATTGCAGCTGCATAATCTGAATATGTCACTTAATATATTCAAGTTCAGTAATCTTGACCATGCTTATTTTATAAATTTGTTTATATGATAACAAATCTTCTGAATTTAAAGAAGGTACCTCATTTAATGCCTCTTTCTCTCTGCTACTCTTGTGTCCACGCTAAGCTATAGAGTTAGGACTATTATATAAACAGTTAAAATAAATGGAAAATGTGGAGTAAATTCTTATTGTACACTAATTGCAATCATGATCCTTCTTTTTGTTTCTTTTATGTTCTTTGCAGTATTTATTCCCTTTTCCCTTTTAATTTTTCATCTGTGTTTGAGAATGTGCAATCTACTTGCTGTTGGAAACAATAGAAATTTTGATGTATTCATAAGGTGTGGATATCATGACATATTTTATGTTGAAGGGGGAAAATGTACAATCACAGCATTGTAGATTGCAGGAAATCTCATGTGAGAACAATTAAATGAGCCTCCCCATACAATAAGAGTAGGCTTATAGAAATTAATTTATATAAATAAATTGATTGGGTAACATTCATAGTTGATGCAAATTTAATGTTGAAGGGCACCACGAGAGTTAGGAAGTGTAAAACATGTATGGTAGTGAAGCAGGCCAGTGGCGCCATAACGACTCTTGTTCCTGTGGGAGCAATAGCACAAGACTCCTTCCAACAACTTTCAAGCTTTCTCACAAGCTGCTGTGTAACATTGTCGTAAGATATTCCTGTGAAACTGCTGTCTGCTTCGCTGCTTTCCTTCCAGGGAACAATCTGTACCCGTATGTTTTTGGTGTTCACTGTTTTAGTATTTCTTCAGCCTACTTTTAGCAGGGTAGAAGCCAGGAGCTGTATTAGGAATGATAAATTCTCATCATTGCCTTCCTCTGAGTTTTATATCCATAGTTTGAACACGGTCTTGCCTCAGAGTCTGTGCTCTCACCTCCCCCTGAGACAGTGGGTGTGATGGATGTGCGGTGTATCTCATTACTGGTCAGCATCTTGCAAGCTGGATCTGTGGGAGGAGAGAGACAGGACATGAAACTAGGGAGTTGTTTAGAAGTTACATTGTGTTTGTTGGCTGTGACTTTTTTAACTTTTGAAAAGAACATTTTGTTTTTATTGACCAAATTTGTTTCTTGGACAATCTGTCAAAGTAGAAGATCGGCTAAAAGGGCTTGTTTACTGATGGAATTATTCAGAAATAGCTGAAAGTGTTTTCATGTCCTTGTAATGTGACATCAGTCTCTAGAATAGGCAGAGTCACAGGTAGCATTGTTTAAAAATAGCTCTTATAATTAATAGTCTGCTTCGATCTGGGATAACTTTCTAGTGTTAACAAGCACTCAAAAATCAGTGTCATTAATACACTTCATTTTTGTGGGTAATGACTTGTCATTAAGCAGATATACATAACTAAAGAATTACAATCGATTCACCTCTTTTAATATATTATTGAAAGGCCAAGGAGTGTCTTTGAGTCATTGCATAGTTTCTAGATTTGGAACCACTCACTGTCCTGAACAATTGTTCCAGGGTCATGTGTGATGAGGAGTCACGCCCATTTTTAATCATGCTGGTAAACTAGGATCCCTTGTAAATACACATTTGCTTAGTGAAGCAGCTTCTTTTATTTGACATGATTTCATCTGTCAGAATGCTTAAAACAGAACTTTATTATTCCTGGCCACCTGTTAATTAAATCACATTTGGAGTTTATAAACTCTTGACAATTTTTGGTGTCCATCGCAAGTGTAGTTAGACGCAGACTAGGTGGCTGGGCAGATGATAGACAAGCCTTTAGATCAGCTGTTTATATAATCAAGTATCAGTAAAATTCAAGTGTTCCATAGTGAAATAAGTACATTTTCATTTCAGCTAAGAGGCTGACCTTGCTTGTTGCACTTACTTCAGCAATGTCTATTCCTCTTATGAATGGACTTTACTTGAGTGCCTCCTCTGAATGTTACCCAACCAATTTATTTACATAAATTACTTTGTATAAGCCTACTCTTAATGTGCTGGGAAGCTCCTTCAATTGTTCTCACATCATAATCCCTGTTGCAATCTACAGTGCTGCTGTTGTACATTTCGCCCTCTAACAAAAAATGTATCAGGATATCTGCACCTTATACCAAAATCTCTACTGTTTCCAATAACGAGTGAGAGGAGCTCATGGAAAACATCAGTAACATTGAGCTTGAATGGTATGGTTTGGATTTGGTCATGATCTACTATTATGTTTATATAAAAATCAGTGACAATTATTAGTGCAACACATTCTTTGGCATTGAGGTATTTCAACACTAATCATACTGCTGATAATATAAGTAAAAGTCTACAAATATATTTTGAATGCATGATTTAAATCATTCCCAAACCAGTCATGTTTGTGGTCTTATCCAGCATAATCATGATCTTTTTTTTTCTTATTATCAATAAAATCTAAAGACCACTAATTGTATTTTATGCTACTATTTGAGTATAATAATGAAAACACACTTCACATACCAAGATATCTAACATATCCCGTTTCTTAAGTTATATAGCTTAACCTATTTAGTGAATCCTCTCTGCTATTCATCAGCAGAATAAAGTTGCCTAACTTGCTGCTTCCCTGCAGACCACACAGCACAGATGGTATAAATAATGGCATTGCAAAACATGGAGAAGCAAATAATGAGTATGAATTCTGCACACACACACACACACACACACACACACACACACACAAAAATAGTCTGCATCAACAGAAATTCAGGTCTTATTGAAAAATGCTCCAAAACTCAGAAAATATCAAAGTTAAGTTTTTAAACTAATCTTTCTGACTGATAGTACTTCCATTGTAATAATGAAGTGTTATTTTTGCTATGAGAATCTAAAAAATAATTTAAGTTGTTTTGTGAGATCAGCTGTATTAAAAGACTCTTGTTTAGTATATTGATATATTCAATGTTATATATTCAACCAAAACCTAAGTTCATCAATTACAAATTAGTAGTTATCATGAGGCATTCTCATTTCTGCTGATATATTTAAATTAATTGAAAGTACTTTGAAATACTTTAGGTGTGTGAATATAGACAAAAGTGCACACACACACATATATGTATGTACAAATGCATGTAAAATACATTTTTAGCTAGGAATGGATTGAAAGAGCTGTTTTGTTTTGTATACAGTTTGACTTTCCTTTTTCTGAAGCATTGCCGCAACAAATTAATTTTTGTTTTATTTGTTGTCATTCTGTACCTAAAACTGTTTATGTTTGCTTACATCTAAGAATACACTGACTAACAGCTAATAGCAGAATACATTTCTGTGTCTGAGGGCTACCACAGTTTAGGTAATATTAGGGTAAAGTGAAGCATACAGTTATTAATAAAAGACTTAATTACCTCACGTTCTGTAGAAAGCTTTTGTGATGAGTAAAACTATAGTGCTGTGTGGGAGTTGCCTCAAAAACATACAGGGACATATCACAGTGAGAGGTTCAGTTTGTCCTTCTATTGACACTAGATGGAAAACCTTTGATACATATTATAACTGAAAGCAAATATGTCCCTATATTTAGTTTAGCCTCAGTAATCCTTATATGCTGACTTAATTTTGATTATGTTAATTTTCCCCTAGAGAGACGCATTATATTGTCACATATCAGGACTAAGAACACATAAATAAAGGATAAAGGGTTTTTCCAACTTTGTTCACTAGGAGAAATAACTTAGCACAGAACATATGTTGCTCCTACAGATTTTTATGACAGTGAAAATATGGAAGAAATTATTTTTAAAAGAATCTTTCAAGTTCTTATTTATTGTTAACAACAGCAGAGTGTTCTCAGCCCTATTTGTAATAATATGACTAGGAGTATTTTAGGATGGTGTTTAAATGGAAATAGCTAGACCTTCTAACAGCTGTCTGCTTCCCTATCCGAATTTTTCTGTAGAGCTATGAGCTCTCATAAGATTTCATAATATCTCTAGATGAAACTATACTTTAACCCTGACTGTCAAGTAAATCCAGTCATCCCTAATTATTTCACCTGGGCAGGGAAAGCATCAATTTTTCTGCTTCTTTGCAATGACTCTATTGTTTTTTTTTCTACCATGTGACCTGTGCTAAAAATATCCAGTAGAGAAAAGACGATTCCCACTACACTTGCCTTCCTAAGACATGTTAATTTCTCTTCTCTTGCCCTCTCTTACCCTTTCATGCATATTTGAAAGGCTCCTGATGTTGAATTTTTTGAGAACTTTTAAAAATAATTCTTTTCCGATGGTGTGAAAACTTGTTCATACAAAATGATAACAGCTTTAGTTGACTGCTCACGAGTTAGCTAATCCCTCTGTTCTGCAGCCAGAACTCTCAAATAGGAGAACCCAATCTGACTGAGGAAAAAGAGAACTATAAATAAATAGTGGAAGATATGTATATGAAGTAGTGATTTTTGATAAATGTTTTGATCCCATTCAGTCTGTTCTCTCTGAGAGAATGATTTATGGAACTAAGTCACTTGGTACCTCTCTTTTTTAAAAAAAATCTAGGGATATTTGGAATCTTCCTTTTTAGAACCTGTTTGAAAATTATAGATCCTCCCATATAGGTGTTAGGGCATTGGTTAAAAATAATAAATTGTATTTTCAGGTACGTGTGATCCTTTAACACAAACACCTTGTGACAAAGAACAGTCTGTAGGAAAGGAAGAAACCCTCCTAACAAACACAAGAGTCACATACATTTGTGAACCACAGCTATAAGTGACAGACATTGGTATGTAAAACACTTTCCCAGAGTTCTAACTTTGATGCAAGTTAAAAAATTATATGAAAATATGTATGCAATTTAGGTGGGATTAAAGATGCACATGCAATCAGTGATTGTACCAAACTGTTTGTTAAGGACAGGGCTCAATGCAGGCATGTTACATACACAGTGTATTCCACTCAAGCATGGAATGATGCACTATATAACAAATATCTAAGCTATTTCTGAGAAAAATGTACAAAATTATCTTACAGAGTTATGGAAGTCAGAGATCAGATTTCAGCTAATACAATTCAGACCACTGGACACATTATGAAAAGTGAGATAAAAATTTTAAAACATTTTAGTATATTTTCTTTATCCTCAGTCAAGACGTAGCTTACCTCCTGAAAATAAAAATGGAATCCACATGCACAATAAGGCATGATTCATTTTTTACTGAGAGTAAAAAAGCCTTGCTTGTTTTCCTCCATATTCTCATCCTCTCTAAGGCATTTTCCTGTTACTTGATTTTTATGTGTGCACTAATGTTTTTCAGGGCTTCATACGTTGTGTCTGAACTAAATAATTGAAAGCTGATTTACAAGTGCACTTTAACATGTTAAACCCATAAGTGACAGACTTTCTTAACATACCACTGATTGCCAGATTCACTAAAAATAAGGCTGTATTGGGTCTGTCTGAGATGGAGTCATTTTCCCACAGCAGCCCTCACACTGCTGTGCTTTACATGGGTAGCTGGGAAGGTGTTGATAATGCACCAGTGTCTTGGCTGCTGCTACCAGCGCTGGCACAGCATCAGTGCTCTCACTCCAACATTCTGCCCCACCAGCAGAAGGCTGGGGTTGGGCAAGACCTTGGCTGGAGACACAAACAGGACAGCTGGCCCAAACCGACTAAAGTCATATTCCAAAAAGTATGACATCAGCTCAGATATGAGAGCTAAGGAAAAGAGGAGGAATCAGGAAGCATTTGTTATTTACATTTGTCTTCCAGAGGAACTGCTATGCATGCTGGAGACCTGTTGCTGGGATGTGGCTGGACATTGCTTGCTGATGGCAGTAGAGAATAAAATCTTTGTTTCGTTGTTTTTTTCACTTGTGCCCACACAGCCTTTTGCTTTTGCTTTAGTAAATGGCCTTATCTCAGCCGATGAGGTTTTTTCCACCTCATTTTCTCTCCCCTGACCACTTGAGAAAGGGGAATGATAGAGTGGCTTAGTGGGCACTTGGAGTCCAGCCAAGGCCAATCCATCACACAAGGCTTAAGATGTCTACATCACGTTCAGAAAGAGCCAGGCTCAGGATATCTGTTGGACATAGGCTGTGCTGCTGTACTCTATCCATGCCCATAGCAGTCAGGTCCAGTGAAAGACAACTTCAGATGACATTTAAATTGCAATGTCAAGTACAGATTCAGTATCTCAATAGTACTTTAGAGCTGCGACAAAGATTACAAATCAGTGTATGCTTTTTTGTAAACAGTAAATGTGGTGAATGAATTTGGACTGGAAAAGAAGTTCACAGCTATATATAACTGTACAATAGAAGAGATTTAATGACTTATTAAAAAAAATCTCCTTAAGGTCTATCTTGTTATTGCTTTACTGGACTCACTCCCCAGTGTCACTGCTTTTCCTGTACTGGGAAACCAAAACTGGGCGAGAGACTCTGTATGTGGTCACAGATGCCAAATATAGAGGATCTCAATCTGCTGTCTGTGCTCTTGCTAATACATCCCACTATTCAATAAATATTTGTTGCTGCAAGGCTGCGTTGCTGGCTGGTTTTCAATATTTTTACCCCAGGACTTCTTTTTTTTTCTCTTTTTCTGCAAAACATTTCTATCCAGTGAGCCCCAGACAACACTGTTGCACGTGGCTACTTCATTCCAGGTTTAGGACTCTCTATTTGCATTTCTTGAACTCCCTGAATTTCTCAGCCTGGTCAGTTAAAGCCTCGTTGAACAGCAACCCTGTTGTTTAGCATATTATCTTCTTCCTCTACATTTGGTTTCATCCACAGAATTGATGAAAGGGTGTTTTTATCTGTCATCCAGGTAGCTAGTGAAGATATGAAATGGTAGCAGCCCCAGTACTTGCCTGTGAGGAAAACTCCGAGTAGCCATCTGGAAAGTGAATTTCAAACTGCAGCCCATTACCCTTGGATCCTTGTGATCCAACCAGATTTCCATGCATCCTGTAGTCCAATTAGTTTTACAGGCATCTTGTAGTCCATGCATCCAGTTCATATCTCTTTAGCTTGGCTACAAGGGTACAGTTGGAAACCATGTCAAAAATCATGATAAAGTCAAGACAAATAACATGCCCTTGAACCAATTCATTTATCAGAGAGAGCAATCACTTAGGTGTGATTTTACCTTTGTAAATCCACTGTGGATTTTCTCAACCATAATCTCATCATTTATGAGCCTATGAATGACTTCCATGTGCAGATTTCTCCATAAACTTCCAGGAGACTGCAAGGAGGCTGACCAGCCCCTAATGTCCCAAATCCTCTTTCTTGCTCTTTGAATAACGATGTGACATTTTCCATTCTCTAGTCACAAAGGCCTTCTCTGGACCACCTGGGTTTTGAAAGATGACTTTGGCTAAGCTTCCTCACCAACATCAGAAGTATCTCATGTGATCTCATGAACTGTTGTAAAACCAATTTATTCGCTTGATTGACCCTTTATTAATCTTTTCCTACCACAGGCAGTACCTCAATTTTCCAGGCCCTCCTGCCATGAGGCACAAAGGTCTGAAAAGCCAAAGGGCAAACCTTATCAGTAAAGGCCTTGGCAAACAAAGCTTTGAACACTGCAAACCCTTATGACAAGACCCCTCTAGTCTTCCCATCAGTACACTTCTAGAGGTCTTTATTTTTGCCATTCACATTCCCTGCCAGTTGTAATTGCAACAGAGTTTTAGAATTCCTAATTCCCAGCCAAATCAATATTTTTAATCTTTTTCCTGATTGCAAGCCTGCTTTCAGTCAGCTAAAGAAGACTGTATCATATTTTACCCCTTGATCAGGGGCTCTTGCAGCAGAAACCCATCATAACAGCTTCCTCATAAGTCTCCCTTTGATCCCAGCCTGTAAACCCTCAGCTGGCTTGTGAACCATTTCATGGCAAAGCTCCACTTGCACAGAGCACAGTTTCTCTTCCTGCCCTTCCCAGCCTGCGCTTCCTGAAGGACCCATCTCCACCCATTACAATGCTCGAGCAATGTGAGCTATCCCACCATGCTTCTGTTACTCTGCAACTGCTCACAACTTCTAATTCCTCTGTTCTGGGGTTTTTTTTTCTCTATTTTGCTTTTTTTCCCCCTCATGCTGGAGAAATTCATGTCTAGGCACTTTGGATATATTCCCGATAGTGGTGTTATTTAGGGAATGTGGAAGAACTTTTTTATTGTTCTGTCTCCCAGAATCCTCCCTATTATACCACTTCTCTTGGGGTTTGATCTTCATCTTGAAAAGTCATGTATAAAGGCTTTGTCATTTTGCAAACAAGCTTGTTTGCAAAAATGTTCTTGTCCCACTTCATCAGATGGAGACAGCTATTCCATATTTCTAGGAGATGGTCCAGTGGTCATAGTTGCACAAACCCTGTATGGGATATGGGCCACAGAGGCAGGTATTGGCACACGGTATATTTTTGATTCTATCTGAGCCTTTCTCCTTCACTGGAAATATTGAGGAGACACCTATCAAGGTTTTTAGGGTCACCCCCTCTTGATATTCTTTGTTTTCCCCTGTCTATTATTACTCACATGGGTATGTAACAAGAGTTTATTATCTAGGGGCTGGCTGAGCCTCTTCCATATTTCTACAAAATCCTGGATCCAGAATGCACTTCAAATCTGCTTAGAAACAGGTAATAGGTGAAGAGATAAGGATATTGAGCTGGCATCCCCAGTACTAATTCTTTGAGGCTTGTTGAGAAGAGAGAAAAAATTATGATTATACTCTGTGACATTTGGACGGTATCTCAGTGCTTCAGCACCAACTAATCTGACAATAGAAACAATGATGTGCTTTCTTCACTGATATTTTTACCATCATGAATCTTTCTAACACCTAAAAGTCAGGCAATTTTGAAGAAATGGGAATAACCATATGACAGAAGAGACAAGAAATGATATGAAATGACAAATTGAAGAACATGGGAGACAAGAGAAGAGAATTGAATGAAAGCAGGGATTCTTTTGGAAGGTGCTGTTAGGGCAGAAAATGACTTAGTATGATAATAGATAGGGCATGGGGGAGAGAAATTAGATGTAAAACGTGGGACAGGTCTTGAAACACTGGAACCAGAGTCAGAGACTAGAATTTTGTCCAAAGTGGAAAAGAAGGATTTACAGAATCAGAGACTTGGGACAAAAGTTGTAACAAAATGTAGAGAAAAAGAAAAAAAGAAATCCAGAGAGAACAAGGAAACAAATAAATGGGGTTTCAGGGCCTGTAATGCATCTGATCAGATTGAAATAAGAAGTAGGTATAGAGAAAGAGAGGGAAAGAATCTTTGAAATCATACAATACAAAAAATATGGTAAGACAAGATACAGTCTGATGTGATAGTGGAGGCCCATGGCAAAAGGGACATAGCTTTTACCGATGGTTTCCAAATTGCAAGAAAAAAATAAATTCAGAAAATAAAGGTGAAAAATGTGCGGTCTTGTGTGTTTATCTCAAAAATACGTGGACCACATGAAATTCTGGGCACTTCCTTATTTTTATTTCATTGCCTCTATTTATTTCAAAGGCTTTTGTACCCACTTATTTGTTTTCTAACAGGCTTTCCATTTATGCTAGATACTCTCAATCTCTGCAAATGACTCCCCAGTCCTACCAACTGTTGAAAATATAGCCAGCATGAACAATTCCCTGCTAACAATGCCAGTGGCAAGTGAACATTGCTTCCTAAGAACATTTCTTTCCCTGACCCATCAAAAGATGTCACTAAACTTGTTTTGGGCCAGCTAGCCTGGCCCTTTCCTCTTGTTTCCCTCTGGTATGCTCTGCACCTCCTTGTAAGATACTGCTCTTCTCGAGAGATGGTCACTCTGTGCTGCAGCTTGTCCAGACCTGGCCGAGGGCAGCAATCCATCTGGCTGGTGGCAGTCCTTTTGGCTTCCAAAGCCTGACTGAAAACAATGGAAAAATAAATGATTCATATTTTGAGTTTATACTTTTTTCTGCTGTAGATTTAGTTGGAATATTTCAATTTTCAATTTGAGTTGAGGGGAAGATGTGAAAGAATATGTCTTTAAATGCTTGCATAAGTGAAAGCGGAGGGTTAGCCCTTTTCAGGTTATAGCCTGTGAATGTGGTGATCAGAAAACACACTGAATATGAACACTTCCAAAGGAAGATGGGCTTACTGGAAGCCATCCTAGCATCCTGCCATGGCACTGTGTCACTGCCAGCACTGCCTGGCCCTGCCCACCCCCTGAAACTTCCCCCACCTGCCCATGGCCCAGGACCCCTTCTCAGCCCCAGGGCTATCAGCTCCTGTCCCAGCGGTGTCGCCAGCTCCCCACAGCCTGAACTGACAACCTTCAGGTCCATGTCCTGGCCCTGCCTTCCCCAGTTTCTGTCCCCAGGGCGGTATCTTATGCTGAGGGCTAAAGCTGCCCCTGCTCTCTCCCATCTACCTGCTCCTGGTGAACCACATGGGGACCCCCAGCCCTGGAATCCTCCAGGCTCTGGGAGCCCTCAGCCCCCTGCGTGCCCTGCCACACTTCTGGGTTTAGGCAAAATGCCAAAATAATCTTGGGTGTTGTTTGTATAATGCCTGTTTCAACCCACACAGAACAAGCCACTTTCCCACCTCTGTTGCCAGCACCTAGTTAGCCATATTGTTTCACTGGAAATTGTGGCTCGTTTCCTCAAGAAGAAATTTTGGAAATGTTTGGTATCATTAAACCATCCAGTGCATTTATCTGGAGTGTGGCCTTACCTACTCACCAGCATCAGAGAGAGGCGTTTCATGCAGGAGCAAATGCAGCAAGGAATTGCTGTGTCTACAGTCATTAAAATGCGAGGAAATGGTAGGTATACCAACCATCCTGTGGGGAACTGGCAGGTACCCCAGGGATGAAACTGTCCATGAGTGATCAAGCTTTTTTCACTCATAAGTTATTGTTTAGATTTTCTTATTTAGGGAAATGGGAAACATTTTCTTCCCCTTGGAGCATTTCTTGGCTACAATTTGCATTCATCCCTTCAGAGTTTGGAACATTGATTTATTAATTTGGGGCATCTTTTAAAGCAATTAATTGATTAATATCAAGTCTTACTAACTTGAAACAGCACTTGATTCTGTTATTATTCAGTTCAGATGGGATTTATTTGCCTTTAATTGGAGCAAGTCAGGCCTAGGCACAGGGAACTGCTATTTTTCTGTTCACTATTGCTAAATGTCACCATCCCTGTAATTGGATTTATATATATTTTAAGGTCATTTGATCATCTTGCCAGACTGTATAGTATAGCTTATTGGGTTAGGAACTCCATTTATCCAGTAATCTAGTTCCTGAGATAATAATTTGTCTATGTATTAAAGTGCATCTTTCAGAAAAGACATTATTATAATGATCTCTTCAGTAGGTGGCAGTGCTGGGATTAAAACTGTTGTTGCTTGACTAATATGCAAATTCCTGCCAGTTGGGATTTAGGTCTAGAAAGGTTTTCAGGGCATTCTCATCTTTAAATTTGGGCTCTACTTTGCTTGGAATGCTGAAACTGTGGAGAGATTTATTTCTGCTGGCTGAGAAAGTATAGAAAAATAGATCAAGTACCACAAGTACAGTCAGTTGGCTCCAGAGATATGCATGAAAAAGCTAAAGCCGTGGAAAACATGCACCTGTAAAAATCCAAAAGTAATAGTTTCTCTACAGCACATGACATAATCCACTTCAATTTCTCTCAATAACATGATGTTGCTTGCTGAAATGTTACAGAGTCTGAATAAACAAATATTCAGAAATCTGAATCTGTATTCAGATTTTAATTTTACATTTATTCAACTTTATCAGAATCACTGTGGTATCCTAATGTTGTGGACTTCTCTATATATGGCACCATAAAGGACTCCATTTACTGGGTTCTTGTGACTTCATAATCCATTCTTTGAATTATGATGAAGAACATTTTTCTACAATGATGGAATATACAAATTAGGAAGTTCTGATTCCCGATTAGGTGCAAAATAGAAATCTGTGTCACAACGTAAGGTTTTTTACAAACAGTATAATTTCTCAGAAGGCATTTTGTCATGAATCTCTTTAAAGGTCATGTGTCTTAATGGCACACATTAGGTAGCCCACCTGGAATACTGCTCAGGAATACACAATAAACAGCAATAATTCATAGGGCTTTGAGAGAGAAGGAAGACTTCTCTTGGATTAGAGCTGGACTGCACTTGTGTGGACAACAAAGGATGGTTTATTGTGGCAATTAAAATGTGTGGTGCCTGCATATCATTGTTTGTCCATTGGGAAGGCAGGATAGAGAGGAATCTCACAGCTACG
The DNA here is from genome assembly GCA_036785705.1 of Acanthornis magna. NCBI lineage: Eukaryota > Metazoa > Chordata > Aves > Passeriformes > Acanthizidae > Acanthornis > Acanthornis magna. Next base: position 2,617,237 of record JAWUZG010000017.1, read on the forward strand.
TGGAAAGCAGTGCTGAGTAATGTATTCCAGATCACACACTGGAAGTAGTGATACTAAATCTATGAGCAGCTAGGAATTCTCAGTTATCTTGGTGCTGATAACTTATATTGACCCAATATTTCAGAGAGGCTATGGAGACAGCACCTAGGAGACAGTATCTTCTCTTTGAACATGGCCCAAAAGAAGGGGAATTTGGTAGTTTTCATTGGTAATAGCGAAATGTCTATGGAAGATCTGGATTGATCCTATCCAATGGCATAAGAAAAAAAAACACATTATATTTGTCAGAACAAAATAAAAAAGAACAAAACAAGAAAGAAACCTGCTAGCTTTTTTCAACGGTAAGAAAATGGAATTCACTTCTCCTAGATTAGTAAATGTCAGATAGCTTGTAAATTCTTTTGACAGAAAATTGAAAATATTTCATAATTAAAAATAATAAAACAATATTGATATTTAAAGTGGATTGTTTCCCAGAAAATCGGAAGAAAATGTTCTACTTGTCGCTAAAGCATTTCCAAAGGGAACGGAAATATATTCAAACACAATGAAATTTAGGAAACATTTAGAAAAGTTTAGAAAACGTATATTTGGGAGTAAATTAGATCTGTGTTCTGATAATGTTGAACCTAAATTGACAAAGGGATCCCAAATTCCTCTTCTGTTTCAGGGAGACTTGAAGACCTAAGACCCTCCAAGATGATCCAGATTCCTGGGTGTACTACAGAGGTGACTTTCTTGCACCCAGGATCTCAAGAGTCCAGTCCCCAGAACGAATAAGCCAGTTTTGGACATACCTATGGCACTGTGGTGCCTGATAATCCTCCAAGTCCATAGGTATATCAGATTTCACAACAAGGACTCAGTAACCATTTTTATGAAACTACAGGTGCTTCAGTCTGTGCAGAGTAGCTGCTTTGGCTTACACTGGCTCAGAATAACTTTTATTTTAGCTGAGACTTTGCTGTCAGAAACTAAACACAAAAACATGAGTGTGATGACTTAGTGTTTATAATTAGTAAATAGATACACAGAAAATAGTTTTTTCAGAATAATAGATATTGTAACGAAAGAAGAAAATGGCACTATTACCCTTGACTGCATTCCTTGACTGCTTTCACTGTGTGCAAGGTTCATAATTAATCTCTCTGAAAATTACTCCAGAACTATGTAATCTCATACCTAAATCTGTCTAAGGAGTTTCATTTTAGCATATTGGAAGATATGTTAAAGTCATGGAAACAAGAGAATTTACTATCTACTTTATACTCACATTCTGCAAAGAAGTATACGAACCACAAAGCAATGGAAGAGAGAACTCTTGCAAGAAATATGCTAACCTTTTCTAAGACAAGAAATGTCACTTTGAACCCAAAAGGTATTAGAATTGTCTCAAAAGAAAGAAAAGTTGCCTTCTAAATCCTATTTGTAAAATGAAAAGAAGTTGCTAAAAGAGTTTCCATTGGCTGGAATAAAGTCTTGTTCTCTTCAACATAAGCAGTGGTTTAAGATCTGGTGGTACATAGGTCAGCTGCCTACTGCTCCAGCAGACTAAAGTGTAAGAAGCAAAACCTGGTGCTTTTTAAGCCCTTGAATTTTTACTGTGTCATGCAGTGAGGGGATAAGTTTTGCCTTCTAGCAGGACTATGTCCCTCTTAACTCATGGATGACCTGAGGTCTTTTGAGACACAGATACCATTGACAAGTTACAGCTTCTTCGCAACATCCATTAAACATCTTATCCTAAGGCAACTCCACCTCCTCATACGCCATTGGCCAGAGTGATTCCACCTGACTCCATTCTCAAGGGCCTCCTGAAACCAGAGAAAATGAGCCTGTGCACGTTCAATGCTGAGTTTGTCAACATCAATTTAGCCAAAGGATAACCCCATGGATTTACAAGCTTCTGGAAAAAAGAAAGGTCTCTCTTTCCCTAAGTAGGCACATTTTTGCATAGAAAATCTTCAAACACAGTTTTATTCTCTTTTTTCACTCTACTTCACTGACTAGATCATTGGCAAAAGGGGACCAAAAGAGAAATCTTTGAATTGAGCATCAGCTTAAAAAGATTGAGAATTATTTCAAAGATTCCTTTTCCATATGGCTATGTCTTTTTTTGGAATTAACTTTTCTTTTAAACTTCCTTTCCTATCTTCCTATTAAGAGAACGTGCCAAAAGAATGATGTAGTTTATTGAATTAACAACCCCAGAGGCACTTGTGTCTGTTTTGATCTCAGTTATATTCCTAAATAACAATGATGAAAAGTCTAAGATCTTTCCTTCTTGGTGTTTAATTTCACAAATTCAAAAGGAGTATGTTCTACTCTCTTAAGATGTTTTTACTCTCAAATAGTCTCAAGCTACTCAGTGTAGCTTTATAAATCAAATGCCAAAAACACTTTAACCAAAATCTGTGATAGATTCCTTGCCTAAAGGAACTGCATTGTTTTAAAACCATAAGTGTATGATAGAATGATATTGCTTGTTGAGCTGTTTGAGGGTGACTTGGGGGCAGACTAGGAGCGGAAATCTCAGCTGAAACTATTTTACCCTGTGAAATTCTCTGAAGTAAATCCATAAAGGTAACGTGGAGCTAGTAGCTCTGCAGACTACTGAAGCTTTTATAATTCAAGGATGCTTAAGTTCCATGTTTTCATTGCTCAAACATCTTAAATGAAGGAATTGCATCTCTGTGCAAGGGTCCTTTTAAAAGTAGCATCTACAACAGCCATGAAGGGGTTGGTTTTTTAAATTATTTTTATATTTTGTTGCTAAACAGCTTTTTAAGAAAAAAAACTAAAGCAACAAAAGAAACCATAACACAACATAAAATTGTGTATGCTTTGATGAAAATTTAATCTGTCTCATGAAGCCTAATTCTCATGCCTGATACTCTGGTTGATGGTAATGGTGGAAGTGGTTTCTGTAGTTAACTCCTGTGTTTGGTAAAATATGCAGAAGACTGGTAATAGAGATGGTGTTTTTATTATGACATTTCAGACTAATAGTAGACAGTGAAAAAGGTTACCTGGCAGAGGTAACCCACACTGATAATTGTAGGAAGCAGACTGTAGCAGGAAGAATTGTGCCTCAGGGGGCAGGAGGCTGAGGGTCTGTCACTCCTGCTCATTTGTTGCAGTCAGCTGGTGTGAATCAAATGAGTCATACAGAGCCTCTTCAGAGGTAAATTTCAGAAGAGAAACAGAAATTTGTTTTGTCCTTAGTTATATCTTGAATGGCATTTTGGATTAAGCAGATAGAGCAAAAAATATCTGTGGATCATGGTCTGTTTGAGGAACTTGTTTTGCTCTGTCGTTTGCTCTGCTCTTGCCTGTATATGGAAATTCATCTGTGTCTGAGAACATATCCCAGAAGATAAATGTGGTTCACTCTTTCTTAAGCTAGGAAAGCCAAAGTTTGGGCTCTGCAATGTCACAGCAAGATCCTAGAAAGAAAATCTTACGAGAAAAAAGGTAGGGCCCCTTGAAATTGCAAACCTGATCGTTAACATAGTGAAAGAGGACATTGTCCTTTCTGATTGCTTGACTTCATTAAATCTTATGTATTGTGTATCATAAGATGAGGTAAACTGCCAAAAATAGAAAGAATGTTCTTCAACGTTATCAATAAAGGTTCTCAGAAAAGATTTGCTGTGTATTTCTGTGGTTATAGAGTCTCTGTTTCTGCAGGCCTTTGGGCAATACTAAAAATCAAAATGCAGATATATACACACAGATACTGCTTCTTTTGGCTCTTAAATACCCAAATCTCAACCTTAACTTAAATGTACATCATCTGTCTGCAGCACCTGCTTGAGCTACACAGCATTTGAAGTGAATATTAACAGGACACACTATTTCATATAGGATGAGGTAACTACTAATATGTCAGTCCAAATTTCTGGATGAGATTGGTGCTTCCTTTACCAGGATGCCAGTGTAAACTTGAGTCAGCTGTGAAATATATAGTCCTTTCTAAAGAGGAAATTCCCAAAACAGCCAAAAGATAGCACACAAGGATAGTGCGTGTCCTAATTGTAAAAAGATAGGTTACCTAACACCTATTGTCAAAAAGCAATATAAATATAATTTTTAACAATATCTGGAAATATGCACCAATTTCTATTTTTGTTATATTTGACTGCGTTGTTGCATTTGGTTGTAGTGATGTTTTCCTGCTTGTTAGCTGCAGCTCAGTAGATCATCAAAATATGCCACTGTCAAATCCAAAAGGTTGAATAGCAAAAACGTGTTGTCAGCAGCTGCATTTTATTTTTCACTTGATCGATAAACTGCAGGTAATATAGTTCTAATATCTGAAAGGTATGCACAGAACAGTCATAGGAATACATAATATCCATTTTTGTTACTAAGATACCAGCATTTGCTCTTAAATGCAGCAGAACACTAGCAAAGAAGATAATACACATTTATGACAACAGGCAGGAGCCTGCTCTGAGCTGCTGGCCAGTAATGAGTTAACGCTGGGCTCAGCCAGCTAGATTTCAGCTGTGAATAGTTAAATAATGAAGCTGTGGGGAAGGCCCAATGGAAAAGTCACATAAAAGGTTATAAGTCTGAATAAATGACTCCTTAAAAGTCAGTAGAAAAAAAATTATATTAAAAAATAAAACTAAAAAAAATCAGCAAACAAAAAACTTGAATAGACTTGAAATTCCTATGAGAATATTATTATTATGTGGCTTTTTCTATGAAATTGTTTTACATGCTGCAGATAGAAGCAGGGGAAGGTAAGAATTATGATATTTGTAATGATAGTTTCCTATGCAAGTACATACAATAATTGTAGTCTTAGATGATTTACTGTGTTCTGCTTGCTTCATTTTTTCCACATATTTTTAATTGTTTATATATACTCAGAAATGTTTTTTCAAAAAATTAAAAAGTGAATGCACAAGGCATTTTTCATAGCCTTTATGTTTGGTGTTTTTTAAACAAAACAAGAGTTTTGATGTTTTAAAAATGTTTTGCATGATTAGAACTGTTTTCAAATGTTAGTAAGCCAGTGTTAATTTTATGAATTGTTTCCTTTCCTTAAGGACATAAGCTTATCTTCCTGAATTATGGCTTAATCTGCCTAAATTAGGTCTAGAACTGGAGATATGTTCATAAAAATCTCATTACCTATGAGGGCATATTACCTAAAACCAATTTTTACTCTAAGAAATATCTTGCTCTAATGATGCCACAAAATAATGCATATGCTGGAAGAAATGTATGGAGCTGGGTGCACTTATAGCTAAGAAAAATAAAATGGAATTTAAGCCACTGCCTAACTACCTCCAGTTCTGAAAATAATCCCTGATGTCCTCGTATACAGTACTGGTGGTGGTGAGCAATAAGGAAGTAAAAGACAAAATCCTAGTAAAAAAAGAACAATAGTGACAGAATGATCAGAAGGGTCTGCTAGCAATTTTATCAATATTATTAACATGAGAAACCATAAGATAAAAGTCTAGGAATCTTTGTTAGCTGCTGGGCCTTGCCAAGACAAGAGTAGAACACAGAAAGATTAATCTTTACCTTCCTATTTTATAATAAGTTGTTAGAGCATCCCTAACAATGCTGCATGTGACACTCTTCACTCGGTGCCTGTTGTATGCCTGAAGGAGAATTTAGAAATTAAGGCTAAGGTGAGGTTTCTATTTATTAGATGAACTGTGGGATTGATGACCAAACTCCTCAGTGCTGGGGTTAGTAGATTTAGCTGATTTCCAGCTCCACACAGAAATAAAAACTAGGCACGGCTCACTCATGGCTACCTGTGCTCTGGTTTCTCTCAGAAAGAAACCTGGGTACATGAGTTGTTTCTCTTGTGCTCCAGAGAAACAGATGATTTGGCTGATAGCAGGGATTAGGATTTACAAGTATTCTGTGGAATATTTTTTTCTCTTATGCTTAGATGCAGCCTTTGATATTTTAAGAGGAAGAGCTTGGACTGAATAGTATAGATGCTACATCGTTCAAAGAAGAAGGATGGAAAAGAATATGTGACTCTTCTGTAAGATGGAAATCATAAGGAAGGAAAGAAGGCAGGCTTGTACACTTGTCACAGGAAGCACCATAGCTGTAACTGCATGCAATTATTATTTCCATTACCCCCAGTTTCATTTTTCCCTTTATTGGGAAGGGAAATTCCCAATAATTCCCTTTATTTATTTCTTTATTCCAGAATTATTATTATTACCCCCTTTATTTTTCAGGTGCATATGATTTTTGCATTCAAGTCTTGGCACAGGAGCACTGAAGAATAAGTTTGTACTTTTCTTCATATAGTATCAAATGACAGGTAACACATTCTTTGACTCTGTTGAGGTCATATGTTAAGGATGTCTTTTTTTCCTTCTCTATTGCAGTTACTAGTGCAGGCCACTGCAGAAATTCAGAAAGCATTACTTCAGTGTTTTCTTCTTATTATGAGGCACTAGGAGTGCTTCAGGAGGTGAGGGCATAGTGTAATTTTGTGATGAGTGTTTTTTTCATAGGAATGGTTAGCTATGTGTTGTGTCTCCTCTCCACCAAATTTCTTAAGAGCATCTGGTCTGAATTCCAGGTGCTATGCCTTCTTATATGCTTTAAAGAAAACCACATTGTTGCTTACTCTGACCATGGTGTATGAACTCATTGAACTTACCTTGGAGAGCTGGAGAAGGGAATTTTTGCACATATGTATGTGTGTGTGTCTTGGTACTTGCCATCCCTTGTTCTGTAACTTTAAGCATTTGTGTACAGGTGGCACATACTCTGTTGTATGCTCCCTTCCTTATAATATGTTGAATCTAAGTCAAATTCCCTTTTGAGGATGTGTTTAGTATTTGGAAATGGCTTATCTCGGATTGTATGCTGCTTCTTAGTAGTAGTTGTTGATTCTATTGTAGCCTGCATTTTAGAGTTTGAGGAACACTAAGTTGGAAAACATGAATGAAGGACAGTTGCTCATTTGGAAAAAAGCTATGTGCTAGAAACTGGTCTTTGTTCATTTGTTCTGAGAGCACATGCAACCCTGATACTTTACTCAAAGGTACTTACTTCTGCATTCAGGAATAAACTTTGATTTATGTCCTCTCTTGGCATCTGGTTTGTCTTTCTCTACATTAAAACTTGGCTTCATAAAACTCTGAAAAATAATTGTCCTCTGAATTCCTTCTTTTGTCCATTCCCAGTTGCTTTAATATCAGAAAACAGGTCAGAGAAGTCCTCCACGCTAACAATACCACATCCCCTCATTTGTGTTCTTTTGGAAACCGTGAACATGACAAGGAAAGTTTATGAATCAGTCTAGGCATCTTAATAACTTACAGGAAGAACAACTGGTATCTCTATGGCAGGTGTGGAAAAGTCAGAATAACACTAAATAAGTTAAGTACTATACTAACACTCCAGTTAAGTACTATACATGTAATAAAAAAGCTTTGTGTCTCAGACTGCCATTTGTATGACTGTGGAATATGCAGAAAAGCCCAAACTTGCTGTGACCCCTGGTGCCTTATCAAGATAAATATTAAATAATAAGATTTTTCAAAAATATGTTCAAAAGACTTAAAAATCACTGCTAAAATATTTCTAGAAATACAATGTTAGTAAAGCAAGCTGTAATTTTTTCACTTATGAGTGCTACTACATACTACATAACTTAAACTAAACTCTCAAGAAAAACATAAAGCCTTGTCAGATATTAAAACTTGTGTGCTTTATGTAGTACTCCAGGAACTCCATTGTTTATGATTGAAATTTTTTATAGCGTCAAATATCATAATGTACTGGAGAGTTTCCTGTTCTTGTGATACTTTTTGTTAGAGAGGCTTTCCAAGGCCGTGTGTGCTCCCATTTTAAACAAAGCAATATCACAATAGACATCAATTGTGATGCATTTAATGTCTGAATATACTACTACTGCATGGGACACTTGGTCAGTGTTAGCCTGTTCAAAACAGAGCTGATGCAACTGACGGTGCACCTTGTTAGACGGGAACAGAATAGGTGTTATAATGGTAAATAGTGAGCATCTCTGAGTGGCACTTCAAGGGCATTCAATATCCCACACTGCTGGAATAATATTAACATATATTCTTTTTGAGGGGAAATAAGTTAGTCCAGAGTAAAAATAATTGTTCATAAATCAGGGTGTTTTTTCCATTTATCTTAAAATTTTGTGAATTGGAAAGACTGTTTCTATGGCTACCATTTCTGCATGTATTTGATTACATTGTATTGTAATTTATGGAACAAAAACGCAAACCCCACCAGCAGTATTTGAATTAGAATGTAGCAGGTTTATAGCTTTGTTTGGCCTCAGGCACAAGTAATAAAATCCCAGCTTTAAGTACCATTGGGGTTTGTGGAATGAAGACATCTGCATTATTGTAATAAAGTGTTCCTTAGTGTAATAAATATAACTGACAGAAGTGCATGACTTCCTTTATGAAAAATATGTTGATAACAATATAGTCTTTAAATACTGAAGAAAGTGACTATTAAAATTTTATGTTTCCAGTTAGAGACATCTGTTGAGCATTTAGGTGGTATTATCAGTTTACTGCTGGGTATGCCTATTAAGACTTTTAGTTTAAAATTAAATTGAGAAATATCGATGGAAGAAGGGATTAACCTTCTGCTGGTGAATGCTTTTTAACAGTTAACATTTTAATTTTTCAATAGATATTTATGAACACAGGGTGATGGATTTGATCATAAGGAGCTTCTTTTGCCTTCTCCAGGAAGCTCTAGGGGAATTTACATTTACAGTTTGATCAAAAGCATCTTCACTGTCATCTTTTCAAAAATGAACAAAATACCATAGATGTTCTCGTTCTTATTTATTTTACCAATCTGTCTACTCAATCTCCATTTATATGCTGTCAGCTATTCATTATACAGATGGTTTAGATGTACTGATTAACTAAAATTGTTCCCAATACAGGGTAAAACATATCCCAGCTAGACTATTGTTTCTGTTTGAGACATGTTATTGTCTTTTCCAGTTGATGTCCCTGTCAAAAGCCTAGTGTAACTCACTTCAGCCACCGTTGATTATTTAGATGTATATAAATAGATGTCTCTCTTTATTGAGTAGATGGTTTTTTCTTTTCAAAACATGGTTGGTAGAGGAGGAGAGAATTTTATGTACAAAGGATTTAATCCCTTCAGTCTTGTTTACCCTATATTAGTTAGAAATGCTTGAATCAGTTTGCACAAGTTAATCTGGCTTCTAGTATTACATTGCTCAGATGGCAACTATGTCAGTATTCAAAGAATTAAAATATTGGTCTTTGAAACCTTTCTTCTAGGCATTAAAGGCATCTATTTTATTTTCTGGATCCAGTGGAAAAGCAATCTGTTTTATTTATACGTTTCACTTTTTAAAACTAGTGTGGTTTATTACCTCAACACTTTAAAATTAAATTAAAACTCTACTATAAGGATATTTAATTAAACTTTCCAGTTCTAACCAACAAGATACTCATTTTCAAAATGTAGTTCAAGAATTGTATATCTATATCTTCATTGCAATATATTACTTGAATTAAACTTTCACGTACTTTATTCATAAATCTAGATGTTCATGTGTGCAAACTTTCCTAAGCTTTTATATGTTACAGATTGTTTCGAATAGAGCATCTCCCTAGATTTTGTTGTGCTGAAGTTCCTGCTTGAACACTTGCTATTTTGCAGTCATAATCTTTGGTTGCCAGCACAACAAACATTTCTGATCTCTGACTGACAGATTCTTACGAAGATAACAGGAATATTTTTCTATCTTTTTAACTCTAGTGCATTGAACTTTCCTTCCTCCTTCTGTTATTCAGCCAATCCATTTCCATATTTCCTTGCTCTTTTCCATTTTTCTTTCAGTTTGTTTTTCTCTTCCTTTTTTATTCCCTTCTCTTTCTGTCTCAGCATAGCTTTGTGACAGTGCAAAGTCTTCGAAGATGAAAAGCTTCATCTTTGCACAGTCACAAAACTGTCAGTGTCAAACATTGTATGTTATTACCAAAGCAGATTCTTCAACCCTAAATAAAAGGAGGTGCCAGACTTGGACTTAGAGCTATTGTAAATGTAAATTCATAAATGAGAAACAAATAGATTACTTCAAAATCCCAAATTAAAACCTCAGTACTTGAGAGGATGGCCTTTCCTCTTAGACAATCTCAAAAGAGTCACTTGTGCTTCTACTTGTTTCTAAGTTGTTTTTACTTTTGTCAAACCATGTGTTTGCTTTTACTGTTTCTGACCCCCTGCAGGTGGAAGGTGTTTCTAATGAACTTTGCCAGTGGAAAATCATATGCATGATGGCCTTTATCTTAGATGAGCATTTGTAATTGGTGTATGGTTTTATTTATAGACAGAAATATATGGAAAAAGTAGATTTTAGGCTTGCTGAAGGTTTTTGGAGGCTTGAAGATTTTGTTATCCCAAATAAACAAGCCTTTTTTATTATTTATGTTTTTTCCCCTCTATATTCCTGGTCATGTTGAGGGTCACTTTCTTTGAGACAGAACATAGGAAAAGCTCATCTGCTTACAGGGAAATATTATTGCAATTGTGATTGAATTTTTGTATAATCAAGATTATAACCTGGTGAATACTAGAGGGTATTTAAGAAAATTATTCTTCAGTCATGATTCAAGGGAATATCTGAATAATACTTTATATTTTTATAATAAAATTCATTATGAAGTCTCCCCATGTTGCATATGAACTCTATAATCTTAGAATGGTCAAGAGAGGTTGGCATTAGTATTGTAATTTTGCAGTGAACCAAGGCTAACTAAGACTAAATTACTTTCTCAAGTTAATGCTAAAGTTCAGGAAAAATATGAGAATAGGATGCTAGTGAACTTAAAATTATATCTAACCCAGTGGGTGCCCTCAAATTTGAAAAGTTATTACTTAAGCTTTAATAATGATATCATTATATGAAACATGAGAGAACACATCTAATCTCTCAGGTCAGTTGCAAAGTAAGGTAAGGTACATCTGTCTAAATGACTATGGACAGAAAACCAACTATCTAAAACTTTCTCTTCTTTGTATCCTCAATATCTTAATAAAGTTAGAATTTCACTAATGGTAAGGACTTGCAGGGTTGAAAATACTTCAGTCAATCATGATAACTTCCTCTCTTCATTATACCCTGGAATTAAACAAACAGTCTTCAAAGTTATCTAAGATGTTGATTCAATTTGAGAATGGGAGAAATCAGGAAAGGTGTGAAGAAAGGTAGACTGAAAGAATCTCTTGACAGAAGCCGGTAAAACATGAAGATTCTGCAGCATTCAGGCGTGCACACAGAAACACATGCTTTTAAGAGTCAGTGCCTGAGTAGAATAAAATAAAATATGGAATCGAATCCCTGATATTCCAAATGGTTCATTATGAACATAAACTGCATTTTAAGACACACTCTTTAAGGTTACCTGACCTCATCATGAAAGTACTTTCAAAAATACAGAATATCAAGGTGAATCTGGCTTTAGCACATCATTAGTATTGAACTACATAGAAAAGACCAGATCATAACGTTTTCCTTCTGTGAGGTTCAAGGCAAGTTTGATACTTGTAAATGTACCATGTAAACGGTTTTCTCATTTATTAAAATCCTAGAAAGACTGTGTGATTATGGGTGTGGTTTTGTGGATTGGGCTTTACTTTTTTTTTTATTAGTTTGTTTCTTTGTTTTTGTTTGATTTTGTTTGTTTGTTGTTGGGGGGTTTTGATGTTATTTTGCATTTTAAGGATCCTAAACACACTGTAAAATAATAAATAGTGTGAGGTTCTTTGATGGTAAACAAATTTACCTAATAATTTGAAACTTATCAGATATCCTGTTGGATGTAAGAAAGAAAAGGCTCCCTGACATCTCTCTTGGTTATTTTGGAGAGTGTTTGTAATATTTTTGGAATAATTTATAATATTCAAATGTGCAGAATGAGCAAATATGTCAGTGAGTTTATGTGTTGGCAAATACACATAGAGCCCCATTCCAAGAAGATAAGTAGTGTTTGCTGAATTCTGTTATGAGCAGACCCTTCTTTAATACATCTACCATCAATTACTTGCTGAATTTGGAAGTTATTGTCTTCAATAAGTAATATACTTCGATGCTTTTGTGTCTCTGCTCTCAATTTACAAAATAAAAAGCTATGAACCTCATAACCAGGAACTTCTGGGTTTTTTTAAACAATCAGAAAGTATGTAGCTAAAGCTTAGTCAGAAATATCAAATGCACATTTCAGGGGACAGATAGAAAGCAGAATTAATTTTTCATGCAAGGCATTTATTAAAAAAATGTTGGGGATATGAGCAGGATTATTACTACAGATTCCCACTGGAATTAAGTAAACGTCTGATTTCAGGCTTCATCTAAGTCAGTTTGCATGCTGTGTAAGAATTTGCCTACTTTAATACAGCTCTTTCCACTTCTTTCTCTTTGAGAAATGAGTGAAATGTTAGAAGTGAGTTTTCCTACTCTAATATGTTGCTGATAAAATCGATAGCAGAGATGAAATTCTTCAGAAGTATAATAAATAAGGAAAACAACCAGCAGGTGAGAAGCTGGGATACAAAGCTCTTTTGGTTAAGTTTGCTTTAATCTTATTTGATATATTTGGGTGATCTTTTATACTGAGTCCTTATCTAACCTGATTTCTTTCTTTTCCTTTAGCATTTTTGTAAAATTTCTCCCACCTCCCTCCGCCCCTTATCCCATAAGGTTAACATTTAATTTTACTTCATTAACTATTGAAGCATTTCAGGTCAAATGGGGCATTTCATGTGATGAAAACAACCTTAAATATTTTCACAATAGATTTTTTTTTTTTTTAAATACAGAAATAATTCAACTTGGTTGGATCTAAATTTAAAAAAAAATGTTTTGATATGGGATTTTTTATTTTTTTCTGTTGAGAGCTAGACAAGTAACACAGAAGTGTTATTTCCATTTCTGTTGTTAAATAAAGTGCCACCATACCTCATTATGTTCTTATTGATTTTTTTTTTTTAAGAGAAGCATATTTCAGAAGCATGGCATTTTCTCATAATACTCAGGGTTTATCTGCCAATAACATGTATTTTGTTCTGTAAGTCTTGTGTGATTACATAGAATTAAACATTTGTACTATCAGAGGAAGAGTTTCTTGGTGGCTGGTATATGCTTAATAAATGTCATTGTTTCTTCCATAATTTTCCTGCTCTTTTCCCTTGATTATTGCCAAATGATGTTGCAGACAATAGAATGATTAACAGCAATCTTGCTATTGTTTATGAATCAGAGTAATTACTTTTAGTAGAGTTTGTGCAATCAGACCTTATCCACATGTGGGATATGGCTGAACGAGAATTGTGTCTGATGATTACTCTAGTGAACTCATGGTCTTTAATTTAGCTTGAGAAGTGAATTTCTGATTCTTTGTAAAGACAGCAAACTACATTTTTGGGTTGGGGAGGAAAAAAAATTGTTAGAAATGTAAAACCAGTATCCCAGTTTAATTACCTGATGTGTATGCAGCTATTTTGGTGTTAAAGTAAGAGTATTATTTGATCAGATAGCCTTTGAACAGATACATACTCTAAATCACTTGAGGTTAGCTATTTAACTGAAATTGATTAAAGTGTGTAGGGTACCACTGTTTAATCATGTGGATGTTGTGGATCACAGGCAAAAAACCCCATTCAGTTCTTCTCTAAACTTACATACAACCAATGCTTACTTCCCTGACTAAGGTTGCTAATTTTGCTGTGCTATATTGCAAATGTTTTGCAAGTTCTTCTGTTTCGAGACAAAGAAGGTGTGTGAAGTTAATATTTCCAATTAAAAATTTCTATTCAGTGAAAGTCACTGTAAGGCAATTTTTAAAAGTAGGTTCTCAAATGGCACACTGACTTTTTTCCTTGTTGTCCATGTCTTCCACTTTGTCGTTTGTTGTTATCATGCATATGATCCAAAACTGTGAGGAGTGATTGATAGATCAGATTTTTATCCCTCTGTTTAGAGGGACTTCAACACACTGGAGACATTGGTAAGTGGGAAACTCATGAAGTTTATCCGAGTTCTGTGCCAGGGGAGGAACACCCCAGGCACCAAAACAGGCTGGTGGTCAAGTGCCTGGGAAATAGTTTTGCGGAAAAGGACCCAGGGGTCAGGGTAGAAAATATGTTGACAGTGAGAGTGCAATGTGCCTTTGTAGCAAAAAAGGCCAACAACATCCTAAGCTGTACTTGGAAAAGCATTTTCAGTAGGTTATGGGAGGCTGGGAGGTGATCCTTCCTCTCTTCCTAGATTGATGAGACCACATCTGAAGTGTGATATCGAGTACTGCACTCTGTGGTATGAGAGGCATGAAATACTGCTCCAATAAAAGACCACAGAGACGATACTTTGAGCATCAGACACGGGATGAGAGCCTGAGCACTGGGGTTATTCAGCCTGAAAAGAGAGGATTGTCAAACATTGGAACAAGTTTTTCCAGAAAGATTACGAAGTGTCCACCCTTGGAGAAGGTCAAAACCTGACTGGACAGGCTCTAAACCAGCAGTTGTATTGCGCACTTCTTTGAGCATGAGGGTAGGACTAGGCTATTTCAGGAAGTTTTTCCAAACTCAATTATTTTATGATTTTAGCTTAGATAAGGGCAATTCTAGGAATAAAAGTGGTATCAATGCACTGTGCAACTGTTAGTCTTAAGGAATTGTAGCTATTTCAGACAGCTTTATGTATCTTGAAGAACGCTACACTGCCCTTTCAGAAGGGGTGGCAGATTATATCTGATGAGATCCCAAATGTTTTGCCACTGGCATAAAAGACCCCAGATTTCTTTTGCCACCCTTCAGAAAGACCTTTTTCGACTTCGGGCAGTGTTCCTGTTTGCCAGCACTCCAGACTCAGGAGTACTTTGATGTTAATATTTGTGGAATGAAAAAACTGACTTGTGTTCAGACCTGGCTAGATGTCTAGCTTGTTGCTTCTTCATGCTGTGTGTACAGTGCAGCCCTCATACCTCTGAACCTTGTGTGGAAAGAATGATATAACTGCGTTTTCACAGTTTAGACCAATGAAAGCTATTTTCTCTTTGCTCTTCTTTTTGTGCAAAGGTCTCAAAGCATGGCTGGCACTGTGGAAACTGTAAGCATAAATCACCACGGGAAACAGATTAGGGAAGTACAGATAATCCCAAGCATATGCAGAGGCATTGTGCTTTATACTAATGTTGCCAACCTGGATACTTATGTGGGAAACGTCATTATTTCCTTTAAAAAAACCAAAACAAAACCCAAACCAAAAAGAAAACAATTAAAAATTGGGATATGCTCTTTTTTCTTTTTTTCTTTTGCTAAAGAGACCTATTCTGTTGTGTAAAATGTTAGTGAAAGACCAGAGTTTTGATAAGGCAGAGGCAAATACTCTTGCAAAAGATATCTGCTAAATCAGAGCCTGAGGTTGCTGCTAGCTCTTGGCTTGTTAAAGCTCACAGCAAGCTGGTGTCTTAACACTATTGGTGTTTGAGAAACTGATGCAAAAGGTTAGTAATCTTCATAATCTCTTTGGGCCTGAAGATTCAGAGGATAATTTTGCATTTAAAAAACAAAGCAAAGCAAATCACCACTCCATAAGTCACCCTCCCCCTCAAAAAACCCCCAAAACCAAAACAAATGAAAAAATCCCACCCCCAAAAGGAAACAAAATCAACAAACCCTAACAAAAATTACCCTTGCTGAGACTGCACGGAAGACACTGCAACCTTTATAGTAGTGGAAGGTTGCTGGAAGTTAATTAAAAATCCTAAGCAAACAAGTAAAAGAAAGCTGAAAATACAAAGGTATAAAAAGTTATATTGAGGAAGATAACTGTGATAAGGTCAAACTACTGTCATGACTTTCTGCTATCTTTTAAAAATCTCTGCCTGATCCAGTGTACTTTGCTGTAATGCTTTACTAGAATCTATCTGTTCCTGATACCCTTCTTTTATAAAAAGGGGAGAGAAAAGATCAATGATAGCTTAAGTGCTGTGCACATATTTCCTTCAAGTGATGCTTACAGGATTTCATAGTGGTGCCCCATTTCAGTTCTACTTTTCAGTCAGCTTGCAAGAATCATGGGATAAATATGGTGTGCAAAATTTAAACTTTTATGTCATGGTGAACTCTTCTATGTCTACTACAACAGGCAGTACAAAATTGGGACCTTGGTAGGTCCAATGAAGTTTTCTGAAGGCTAGAAAATGGTGCCCATGCAATGGCTTAAAGTCCATATTGCTGGTATTTAGCTTCTATTTACTTTAACTGTCTACAAACAAAATAAAACATATTGCAGTAAGATTTATTAAAAGTGTCCATACATTTATGTCCTATCCCCCAGCCCTCCAGTCTTTCATATAAGGGTGGATCGATATGTATTGACTTTAGACTTTCTCATGTGACAGAAATAAAGTGTGTTTAAAATTGCTAAAATTCACTTATTGGCTGAGTTTTTATTAGGCATTAAACAACAAAAAAGTTTTGTGTTTTAAAACATATTGAACTGAAAGAAAGAGTCTATGAAATTACGTCCAGAATAAAATGTCATACATGAGAAAACTAATTTCTCTACTAATGCATGACAGTCTAGCTACCATATCTGCAAAACAGTTTAGAAATATGGTCTCCATATTTGGGTATTGTATAACATGAAATGATTTAGTTATAGGGACCTCACTATGTATAACCTTAAACCACTTTCAGGATTTGCCTTTGTTATAAATTTCAAGCAATATTGTTCCATTCCTTCCTCTTCTTGCCTCAACCTTATACAGTATTCCCTTTTATTTCCCATAATGTCACTATTGCACAACTTATATTTCTTCAGGGCTGATAGGTTTATGAAATATTAGCCAAAGAAACCCTACCAATACTTGAGGCTTTAATATTAAAAATAAAAGTAAAGGCAACAAAAAAAATCCCCACCGAAAACTGGAGTCTTTCTCTAATCAGACACTGTTAGATTTAGAATTCAGTTTTATGGAAGAAACAATCATTATACATATATTTAATGCAGTTGGATTATTCAGATTTTGGTTGACTGGGACAGGGAAACGAAAACATAACCTCTGGAGAAATACGAAAATATATGCAACTGAATAGGAGAAAAAAAATTATATTGCTTTAAATTCCAAGTTGACTAGGAACTAATGTGACTTTGGATGCATATTACCAAACTGATTATTTCCTTAATCCTACAGAGATTTTCCTCTTTTTGTGTTAAGTTTTGTCATGTTTTCTTCTATTATATTCATTTGAGTTGGATTAGAATATAATCAGATGATCTTAAAAAATGGATATTTTCAGATGTCAAAATAACTACAATTAGAATCTTCTATATTTCTTAAACGAAAAAACTGAAACATACCCCCAAAAAGAACCACCCCAGCTAACATCAACTTACTGAATAATTCAATTAAAAGCAGATTTCTGTACTTTTGTGTAATGATGGGAAGGGGAATCAATCCTTTTTTCCTCTTTGCAGTTGTGATCCAACAGGCAGTAAAATCAGTAGAAAACTGGATTGTGACTGCGCATCTCAGGTGATAACAGGTTTTTCACTGCTCTAGACAGAATATTGTCAACTTACCCTAGTGTTTATATTTGTTTATTCTCTCCCACTCTCTGCCTTTCAAACAAAATGAATTATTTACAAGAGATGAAGGAGGTGGCATACCTGGGATTTAGGAATTAAAAAGTGGTCTGAGTAACTGAAAGAATAGCTTCTCCTGAATTTAAAAAAAAAAAAAAAAAAAGAAAGAGTTTTTTACTTGTAATTTTCTTGTTTCTGTGCATATACTATGGGGGTTTTTTTTTGGACTTGTCCTAATCCCAGAAACTGATCAATTGAACTTATTTTAATTTTCTTCTGGATAAATCCAATGAGGCTCTCACATGGCTGAGTAAGAGCAGTTTAGGTTGTTGCTGATGCCTGAGTGAAAATTGGCAGTGACTGTCTGCATCTGGTTTCTTCTTTCCTCTTCACATCTCTTTGGGTTACCTCTGTTACCAGTTTGACTATACCCTTGCCATTGTTTTGGTCCACTCCTAGCTTGTGTTGGAACTAGACTTCAAGGAACAGATCACATGCAGAAAAATTAATACAAAAGTAATTGTTGACAGTCTTTGTTTTCAGATTAGAACTTCACTTTGTGAGTTTTATGGTTCCTGCTGGATCTGGTGTATTTACACAAGTAGCAGTAGCATATTTTAGATGATTTTTCCTTCAAAACCCGACACTACACCGGTATTTTAGGTGTTAATCTATCTTCCTGAAAATCCTAGGTGCACATTCCTGTCCAAAACTTCTTACCTTCTCTGCCCCCAAACTTGGTGCAGCTCTTAGAAGGAAGTGTGAGGCTGGAGACCCTCTCCTCATGCAAAATACATTACTAGATCTTGCAGTCTCAGCTTCTAAAAGAGGTGGCAGTTCTGCTGCCTGAGACATCAGTGAGGGTACACTGATAAGTCCCCAGAAACAAATAGCACAAGCTTGTTGACATAGCTTGTGGTGCTATGTGTGTGGAAGTTTTCTCTTAGTACAGATCTGTTGCTATTAAGTTAATCCTGTTGCTGTCCTTAGTAGCAATTTTCACACTGCTGCTTGCAAAATGATCTTTAAAACTATTATTCTGATGAGCTTAACATAATTATATTGTATGTGTATGAGATTATTGCAAGCCTTTATTACCAATATTAGCTAAATAAATTACCTAACAAATTGATAACACATTCCTTAAAAGACTAGCCATGTGTAATTATATACAATTTAGAAAAAGCACAGAAGATGGTGTGCTGTGTTTTTCTACAGTATCCTATCTGCATTGTTGAAATCAATTTAAAGTATGGGCACTTGTGTGTTTCCAATTTATAATTCTGCCTGTAGAAATCAACCGTTTTGTCACTGATTCTATGGAAATATTTTTTCTGGAGATCATACAGAGCCTGTGAAAAATATTGAATGAAGTCAAACACTATATTCAGTTACAGAAATAAACTGGGAAAAACTATTTCAAGCCAGATGCAGACTTTGGCTCACAATCTGGATGCACAAGTACTTATCAACACAAAGATCTGATTCTGCAAACTTAAGGAACAGTCCACTGCTATATATGCAAATCTAAGAAGGGATGGGTTTTTTATACAGATTTCTGGCAAGTTTAGTGAGTGTGCTACATAAATCTATGAATACAATATATTTGTTGCACATTTTAATGTGTGGCTCTCTAGACTAGAAATTTTACTAAATTTAGATAGAGTTGCAAGGATAGTGGGCAAATGTTAAACTGCAGAGGATATTTTTCAAAGTGAAGATGGTTCTTTTCCCAGAAATGATCTATTGGTTAGTTTTGTAGTTGATACAAAATCAAATACTTCTCAGTTGTTGCTGACTTGTCACGTATCTATAAGGAGTAGAGACACGGTGACAGTTGGGCTCCTTGAGTGAGTTCTTGGCTTAAGAACCTGGACTTCTGAAACCTCCTTTCTATTAGGTCTAAAGGGAGGTTCGTCTCTTTATGTAAATGATTTCATTGTGTATGCTGAGCTGAGTGGTATGAAAACCTCTGAAGAACTTAAAACTGTGTTACTAAACATGCAGTGTTGGTTTCTGGATGCATCATTCAAAGTGGTGATGGTTATACAAGATGACAAAAAGATTCTAGCACTGAAATGTGTGTTGTTAATGCCACGGAGATTTCTTTGGGGATCTTTGCAGTAAGATGTCATCTACCTGTTCATTTAAAGCTTTGTCTTACATTTGAGCCTACTGGCATTCAGAGTCCAAATATTTTCCCCTTTTTTTAGAGATTCCTTTATGTTTTTGCTGAGCTGTGCCAAAAGGGCAAAAGGTAGAAATGAGAGCCTAATGTGAGCTTGAGACTTTTTGACATATGCCTCTTCCACAGAGCTTCCAGATTCTGGAAGACAGCAATCTCTACTCTGACACCAGAAGAGGAATATTCAATGAGTCAGTGAGGACTCAGAACACCTTGGACATGTTGAGCTCTGCAGTAGAGCTGTGAAAATCTATGCACCTTTGTAAGAGTATTCCATGAAGCTGCTCAGGCATCTCTTGATTGCTACATTCACCATACACCAACTCTTGTGGGTACAGTTTGGTTGAGTTTTTTTCTTTACCACATACATAATTTCAGTCTGACTATTGGATCAGTGCATGCTTGTTTTCATAAAAAGATAATTTATGAGCCAGCCTCTTTCTCCTTACAGATTTCACAGCTACCTAATTCATTCATTTTTCTGACACTGAAAATTAATTTCCTATGTCCCCTGATGTTGCATTATATGATGACTAATAAGAATCATTACAGTCATTTTGAAAAACAAATAAAACCTGAATGAGAGTCTGAGAGAAAAACTAAACTCTCTGGAGGCAAGCATTCTTCTTTTCCATCTTAGCAATTACAAGTGTGATCCTTTGCTGTCCTGGGATTGAACTGATGCCATATTACAGAGCCAAGTGCAGGATGAAAGGCTCTGGGGGAAGACACAGCCCTCTTTCTGGAAGAAAATACCTCTAGCTCCTCATCGTATTGTGATAAATATGGTGGAAAAGAAATAAAGGGGAGCACAGGCTTAGAAGAAATCTCTTTGAAGCACTTCTTGCAAAGCTACTCAAGCACAACGAACCCTACTCAATCAGGTTAAGGTTTTGCTGATACAAAATGTGCTGTTGCCCTTGTTTGGGGGTGTTCTATTTCAGATCTAGGACTTTGCATTTTTCTTTGTGGGAGCTCGTCACATCTTGTTTGCTCCTTCCTTCCAGAAACCAAAAGAAAACAATTGTGCTCATTTGTGCAAGAACATGTAAATTTTGCTGTTGCACTTCCTACAAGGAGTTACAGTATGTGAAGCTCTTTTATGGCTCACTTGCATATTCTAACTTGTGACCTTAATGACTTTTATGGCAAATTTTCAGGGTTAACAAGTTTCACCATGCTTAGAAATTAAAAATCATGTCTCATACAGCACCTAATTTTCTTCTTTTTGAGAATTTTCATGTATATTCAATCATCTGAAGCAATTTAATCTACTGCAGTATTGTGGAAGCTACACCTTCTTTCCCCTTGAACTACTTTTAGTGCTTATCCAAATTGAGCTATGAAAGAAAAATCTGGGCCAGTTCATTTACTGAGGTTGGTTACTCTTGTGTTTAATATTCTCTAATGATCCACTAGTGTATTCCTGAATGTGTGTTGCTATCCAATAGATTATAGCGCAGATACCTAAGCTGCATAACAAAAGGAAAGTGGTTGCTGGAGAGGGATGACTATTAAGTAATATATTCATGAGCAGCTAGTCTCAGTTTGGCTGTGTCCACAGATTATCTGGATCTTTTTAATTTAAGAATCTTGATGGACACAAAGTGTAACTGATATGAAAGTCTCCTAGAAATAATTGATGAGGTAATGCTCTCTTAGGAACAAGAATTCGCTGTGCTCTGTCTTTAGCCTCTAACACATATGAATGAGCACAAATATCACACTGTTTTTGGCAGGGAGTGCTGTGGTAATACTTGGTGTGTAATGCTCTCAGGATTTTCAGCTCTGGCAGTTGCAGCTTCCACTTATCTGGAAAATTTGCTTTTAACTTGACATCAAATGAACATGAATGAGCCTGGTCATTGGTAAGTGAGTAATCCATTATTCCATAAAAGCAGATGACACTGTCTAGTTCTGCCTAAGAACTGAAATTGTCTTATCAGCAAGGAATTTGTTATTAGAAGGCAAAACTCTATTGAAAATAGCACATTCATAGAATGTTTCTTATTTATATTTGAGAACACATTTCTGAAATATGCGTAAGGCAAACCAAAAGATTCTTCCACCTTTAAACTTATATGGTATAACTCTCTTTTTATCAGCATGTTGGGTCACCATTGCTTTCCCAGACAAGGGTATTTGGACAAAGTCAGCATAAAACCACTCTGCTACTTGTGGTTATTTGGATTTCTTAAAAATCAAACAACCAGAGGGACAAAGCTCCTTGAGGCTCTTTTCTTTATCTGGTAGATGGAAAAAAAAAAAAGTTTATTTCACTCTGAGGTCACAGCTGAAAATGAACTGTGTGAACTGTGACCAGACTAGGTTTTCAAATTACATTATTTAGGAAGTTACTTCTATTTGCATATTGATGTTCTTGTATTGTTTAGATGAGCAGGGACTCATATAAATTCTTTTTTCTTAATTAACTGTCTCTTGGAAATGAAGAGCTGGTAGTTCCTCCAGGAGAAATTTCAAGGCAAAGGATGTTCAAAAAGATCAGCTGAGACACTTCACTGAAATGGGACTCTAGATAATTTTTGAATTAAATACCTAACATACAGAAAAGAACTTATAAGTAGAACTCTTAGCAATAAATTGTCCCTATATTAATAAAAATGCAGCAAAGCAGAAATGGGTGGCTGTGTGCAACGGTAATCACAGCACCTTTATTCAGAGACTTTGAAGGCAACTTGCTCCATTAAAATTGAGGAGTTTTGGATCAATATGAGCCCTACAGGTTGACATCTGACCTGTTTTAATGAATGGTTTTGTCTATTGATATCTTCATTAACTAAATTTGTTTTGTATAGAGTAAGTAAAAAACTTTATTTTGCACATTATTTCTCTTCAGAATTAGATTTCTTCCAGTATATGTAACTGTAAACCATCTGTCTAATTCCATATGATTAAAAAAAAAGTGAAAATTAGGTCATTTAAGACAAAATAGTCCTGACACATCTGAAAGAATAAAATACAATTCAAAGGGCTGGAACAGAAAATAAGAGATGAGGGAGAAGACATAACAGCCCTAGGCCTTCTCTGGAATCTAAACTCTTCAAATGCTTTCTTATAGGCAAGAAACCATTTCAGAAAGTAACTGCCCTGAACTTAAGGAAGTACTCATGAGTGAGCTAATATCCAGAATAATAAACATGTATTAATGATGTTTACTTAATATCGTACAAAAACCCACATGTAGTGCTTTTATTACATGTAATGACCATATCATCACTGTCCTGTGAGACCTACAAGCTGCTCCTTAAGAGTAAGATGGGTCTTTGATTTTTTTTTTTTTTTACTGAAGGTCTTGTAAAACTATCGGTCACAAATTAATATTTACCCTGGAAGTGCTGATCACAGTGTTAATGATCCTCAGCTTTTTGTTGTTTTTGTTCTTTCTTTTTGTGAAGACAACTGCTTTGTATTATGTTATAGCTTTGCTTTCAACAGAAATAGTAATATGTGTATTAATATATGTATATTACCCAAATTAACTATCTAATCTATACATCCGAATTAATATGCATATATTAATTCACTGAGACAGGAATGTGAGGGAGGGGGAAAATTATGTTACTAATGAACATTTGATATGTGCTTTAGATCTTGAAAACAGAATAATAATTACATTTTTAGTTGCTGGTAGAAACTGAGCATTGTGGAAAAGAGATGCAATCTAACCTCTCTACTATTTTCAGTTTGTTGCAGAGTCGTTAATATAGATACGTTGTCGAAACTCAGTAATATCTGTTTAAAAAAAATCTGCTGATAGAGACTTCCACCTGTAAAGAATCTACTGAATACAGTTCCAAGAAATTTTCTTTGTTTGGTTGTCCATAGCATGAAGGAGAGAGGAGCTTTTGTTGAAATGTGCAAAATCACAGAATCATAGAATTATTAAGTTTGGGAAAGACCTTGAAGTTCATCAAGTCCAGCCATCAATCCAGCACTGTTGTGTTCACCACAAAACCGTATCTCCAAGTGCCATGTCCACACACCTTTGGCACACTTCCAGGGACTGTGATTTCACCACTTCCCTGGGCAGCCTGAACACCCTTTCAGTGATGAAATAATTCATAATACCCAGTATAAACCTCCTCTGGTGCAACCCGAGACCATTTTCTTTCATCCTGTCACTTGGAACCCCCACCTGGCAACACCTTCCTTTCAGGCTGTTGTAGAGAGTGAGAAGGTGTCCCCTGAGCCTCCTTTTCTCCAGGCTGAACAACCCCAGCTCCCTCAGTTGTTCCTTGCATAATCTGTGCTCCAGACCCTTCACCAGCTCCGTTGCCCTTCTCCGGACACAGTCCAGCATCTCAATTACTTTCTTGCAGTGAGGGGCCCAAAACTGAACATAAGATTTAAGGTGTGGCCTCACCAGTGCCAAGTATAGAGGGATGGTCACTGCCCTGGTCCTGCTGGCCACACAATTCTTTGGTACAGTCCAGGATGCCACTGGCCTTCTTGGCCATGTGAGATGAGAATACTACTGGGAGAGCTCACCAGAGGAGCAGAAATCAAGTGCGTGGTGGTGACTGTTACAGAAATTAATTTTGCATACGTAATGTAGGAAATTTGGAATTGTATTGACATGCTCATAGAATACAGTCAGGAAGACTGCATATCATCTGCTAATTCACCTTATTAAATTAATAAAATACTAATCAAATTTGCCATTTTAAGTTCTGTTCCCTTTAAATTGTTGTTGGTTATGAAAATGACTTTAGGATATAGCATAAATTCCTGTGTAGCTGTCACTCTACTGTCTCATTTTCAAAACACAAAGCACAATTTTAGCAACAAAAGTGCTGAATTTTTATTTGTTAGCATTACACATGTTATTATTTTCTGTATATAAAAGAGAAAAGAACAAAATATGTGTGACAATAGGGTCAATGATATTTCTTAATGTATTTCTGGCAGATAGAGTTCAACAAGCAAACAAGCCCCATTGCATGCTAGACTGAAATGAGAAATTTCAGTCTTAGCTGTGTTACTGAAATAGTTGTTGTTTGCTTCTTTTAATCATACATTGAAATACTTTCCCGTACCCTTAAAGGGAGGGAACCAGATCTCAGACAGCCTTCTTTCCCCTGTCCCCCTGTTGCGGGGTCACACAGGTGGGTAGGTCAGCGCCACACAAGTCACTCTGCCACCCTCAGTGGCTCAGGCAAGAGGTAAAGAAGAATAAAATCAAGAAAACACAGGGGTTGAGATAAAAATATAATAAACTAATAAGTGAATTTTAAGTGGAAGAAGAGAGACAGAAAATAAAAACAAGTCATGCAAAGGCAATCACTTGCCATTTCCCAAAGGCAGACCACTGCTTAGCCTGTTCTTAGACAAAAGGTGCCTAATCTTCCCAAACTCCCTTCTTTTCCCATTTATTGCTAAATATGCATGTAATATGGCATGTAATATCTCTGGTTAGTTTGGGTCACATGTTCCCTTGCAGCTTTCTGCATGAGCCCAACCTGTGCACAGTGGTGGGGCAGACTGAAAGAGTGAAGATCTTGGTGCTATGCAAATGATGTTCAGCAATAGCTAAATGTGTTTTATCTGTCTCTTTTTGGCTTTAAATCTAAACCAGCACCACACACGCTGCTATGAAAAAAGTTAACTCTGTCCCAGCTAGGCCTGGTGTGTCCTCACAATACACATATTTCTATCAAATAGATTAAATCAACAACCTAGGAATCCTTGTTTTCTAAAACTGATGGAGTAGAAGACAGAAATATTGGGGGCAAGAGATGAGCAGTCAGAAATCTCTTCCTTGTTTTCCCTCTTCCTTTAAATAAGAGAGAAATCTGTTCAAAATATACAGACTAAACACTTTAGTGAGTTACAGAGGATTAACTCTGTGAGAGAGCATGTGTCTGATGAGGAAAATATCTGACAAGTAAATCTGACAAGGATAATGTTCACAAGATTCCAGCATCTAAATGTGTGCTTATTTGAGGAAGGTCTCAGTCATTTTCAGTCTGCTACTCAGAAAAAAAGTTTCTACAGCCTCTAAAAGGGATCTGACAGAGAGATAAAGTGCTGATCACAGAGAGAAATAGAAAAGGGATGAAAGAGAATACAAAATACTGAAGAAGGGGAGAAGAGGAGGGTCAAATCAGAGGTCTCTCTTTGTAGCATAGGAATATTATGCAAAGAATCACTTTTATCATTATTAAATGTTCCCTACATAAATTCCTGACAAGTTGACAAGAGAAAAGGTGCTAAACAGAGTACCAGGAAATATTCATTACGTGTAGTTTTCCAAGTAAATCAATTATACTGCATTTTGGATAATTTATAGAGAAGATTGCAAGTGATAACATGACTTTTGTGTCTTAAAAGCTTTCTCTTTCGTTAGGGTCATTGTAAGCTTCATTATTTTGAGCTTTGACTCCTCCAGAGTAGAGAATGTGTTTAACTGCAAAAGAACCATCACCATCAGCACCTTCTACTTTCAGAGCTCCTTCCTTTGTTCCCAGTTAACATATTGAAGTTCTCTCAAACTTCTGGCTTTTAGAATAGCTCTTTCCAAAGGAATATTTCGGTAATATTTTTGAGTTCTGGAAACATCTGTCAGAGTCAATGGGTAAGTTTTCTCGTTTAGCTATATTTCAGAGACACTTTAGTATAAAGTTCACGCTTGTTGGAAACTTCCACAATGAGTAATAAAAATTTGGCTAACCAGCTGAATGATGTCAGTTTTAACTTCACATCCATCTCTGAATTTGTCAAGGTTTGGCACTCTCTTTCTTCTGCCTTTGGAGAGTGGGAGAATGCTAGTGTCAAAGTTATGTGGACAAGTCACTGTTGAGGGGAATGGAGAGTTTCACGTGGGGTCGGTGAGGGTTTGCGGCTCTGAAATTCTCTCTTCCTGGGTTGGACTGTGATGGGCTCTCCTGCCTCGAATCCTTTCGATCCTGTCTGGCACACTGGTGGGAAATGGGACTGACTTCCTGAAATCTTTCTGCTTTTAGACCTTCTGCAAACACGTTTTTTTTTAATTAAAAGACCTGTTGTGCCATTGCGCCGGGTAAGCTCTGACTAACACTGCTCGGTAATCAGAGCCATGTCAGAGTGGCTGAGGTCTCAGAAAATTGAATAATACTTTTCCCAGTC
Source organism: Acanthornis magna (assembly GCA_036785705.1). Lineage (NCBI taxonomy): Eukaryota > Metazoa > Chordata > Aves > Passeriformes > Acanthizidae > Acanthornis > Acanthornis magna. The sequence continues at coordinate 2,644,173 of JAWUZG010000017.1, forward strand.
TGGTCATTTAAGGCAGAAGTTATTTTCTTCTGCTTGAGATACTCAGAAATGAGCATGAGTGTGTGCGGGGAAGGGATGGGAGTTAACAAATAATCTAGAAACACTAAGGGTACAGGAAAGAGAGGGAAATCAGATGACCATGCCTGAAATGGTTTCCTTATTTGTCAGTCTTTATGAATGACTGAGCAAATCAAATGCTTGGTAAATGTCTTGAATTTACTGTAAGGGTGTTAGAATTTCCTTCCTGGTGTAGCAATTACTCAGTAATAAATGCAACACTCTTTGGTTCAGATAGTAAATACTGTACCTTTTATTCCACATGGCTACCCAGAAGAGTTTGGGTTTTTTTTTTTTGTAGTATTACAACTGTTATTAATACCATTACTGGCCAAAAAAAATTTTTCTATTCATTTCTCAATATTGTTTCAACTGTTCCATAGTTCATTCAAATGCATTTTCTGCCATAAACTACTCTAGTGTTATAAATAATATATACTTTTTCCTTCTTAAAATACTTTTCTTCCAAAAAGCAGAAAAAATAAAATAAAATATTTTAAATCCTACAAACATCCTAGAACTGATTCCACCTGTATACTGTTGTAAGAGTAAAACCAAATAGGATAAGCCTAATCTAAATTCCAATAAAACCTTAATATATGTAATAGAAACATTTCTCATGTGAACAACGTAAGCACATAAATACTTTCACTGCCCAGGTTTATGCATGCTTTTTGTAATAAATGAATCATATTTTTCTTCCCTAATTCAAATTATTTCAAATACGTTTCCTTTTTCTTTGTCACTGTAATTCCAGGTTCTGAAAAAAAGAATTCCCTTGGACTACTTATTTTCTATGCTTTTAACATTTTAATAAAATAAACATGTAGCAAGATGTCTAACTCAGCCAGTAAGTACTGCAGATAACAACATTGTCCTTTGAATGTGGAATAGCTTTATTAATTCTTAATAAGTAATATCATTTTGAAGTATTCTCCTTCATCTACAGATATTAAAATTCATCTGCACCTTTTGTGTCCTTTGTAGATGTTTTTATAAACTGAAAATGGTCAGCTGCTCTTCCAGGAGGCTGAGAGGAACAAAACTTAGAAATTGGATAGGATAGAGGGAATTGAAAACATCAATATGCCCAGCTTAGGATCTTGTGCAATGTGTCTATGAAACTTCTGTAACAGAAATCATAATTAAGATTTATAGCCAAATTTTATGGGTAATATCTCCTGTTAATTATTTTGTAAGATAATTAAAAAATGCAACCTATTTTTTGATTTTCCTTCATGGCAGCACATGATACACACAAACATTAGCTTCTCAGAGTGGGATGTAAACAGTAAAATGCCTGTTTATAAAAAATGTTACGCATGTGTCATACAGATGAGTTTCCTCTGCAGATGACTTATGGCCAACTAAAGAAGCATACTGTTCAAATTGGTACTTTTTTGTGCTAGTAACCAATTGCCTTCTGGGTTTTTTTTAGATACTGTGGTCAGATATTAGTCTTACAGACCATTTAGAAAAAAAGGTATTACATAATTTTATCTGATGAATGAAACTGCATACCCATTCAAGTTATGTTTAGAGATTTACAAAAACAGTTTGCAACTCATTCTATCCTTATTTGTTATCTCATTTATGTCATTTGCTATTTTTAAATATGGTTTTTACTGGATGTATGATCTTAAAGTTCAGCGGCAACAGCTCTTTTCCCCTTCTAATTCTGCAGAACTGTATTGCTGCATTATAAATACTTTCCTCTAATACTGTCAGGAAATTAGGAAGGAAAATTAGATTTTTTTTTCTTGTAGTGGTGAAATAATTTACCTCTGCTTACAAGGAAGTTTTTAGAGAATTTACTTATAGGTAGAAATGTAATTGTATACTGTCAGCTACTGAATCAAATTATATTTTTTATTGACACTATAATGTACTAAGAGTCACTGTATCAGAGTTCATTAGTGCATGATCCTGATGCAAAAAGTGTAAAAGTGTAAGGTGGAAAGAAGTTTCATCTTCTTTTCCTCCCTACACTTCAAATTATATGGGCAAGTATAATGCTGGGTGGTTTTATTCTTCACTCATTTTTGTAGATAAAGGAGTAAAATTTCATTTCCAAAGCCGTGGCTATTGCTTTGATATTTGCTGGCTTAATGAATATTGCCAGATGACAGCTTGAGAGTGAAAAGTTGTGTGATCTTGTTGACATATTCAGCCTCAACACAAAATGTGGAAGGAAGCAGGCTGACTGTAATATATTGGTCTTAACCTAAAATTATTTTGCCAATACATGCTTTTCCCCATCCCCATTTCACTCATGTGCATTGGGTTATCTGCTGTGGCAGAGAATATGTTGCTCTCTATTTAATACCTTTTAATATCTTTGAAATGAGTCCATTTCCAGTGATTTGTGAACCTTCCTTCTTCATCCCAAATCTGCCCTTTGTTACCCTATTCCAGTGTTTTATTTATTCCTTTATGAAAATATGTCCAGGGTCATCACAGGGTTTTGTCAGAGAAAATTGAATAGAGTGCAATCACTCAATGTTCTTGTCAAACTTATTTCTTAGACTGAATTCCTAATTTGGGTGATGAACTCTGTTATTTCCCAGAGAGGCTATGAGTTCTCTGTCCTTGGATATTTTCAAAGACTGACCAGAGAAAACTGTGAGCAAGCTGGTTTAAATATGAAGCTAGTCCTGCTTTGTCTAAATAGCTAGGTGGTTGGACCAGATGAATTCCAGTTGTCTCTTGCAACCTGTATTATTTCTTGATTCCAGGTACTTGAGCATTCTTTAGATCACAAAACAGGAAATGTATATACAAACAAAACCAGTGAAAGTCAATACATGAAGTAAGATCTTTTGGGAAGTCAATATTACGTACCACTGAGGTGTCTGACTAGAAGCACGTATAACTTTTTGAACACCTATAGTTTGTTATTAATATAGGCAAACATTTTAACAATTTTGATTTTAAAAGAACACTGCAGTTCCTACAAACTAGCAGAAGTTAAAATTTGAGACATTAGGTCATCTTTGAAGTTGTGTGAAACAGATAAGTAGAAGTTTTGAGGAAAATGAAATTACATCTAGTTCAGTGGATTAGAAGTTATCTTTCCTGTGTGACTGTGACTTATTCCCTACAGTGAATAGAAGTGTGGTAAGCATTAAAAAGCCAGGCAGTCTCCTTTGATGCAGTGTTTGAAGCACAAAAGAGTTGAGTGTCTCTTGTGATATTGGTAAAAGTATAAAAGTGATCAGTATAAGGTTCTGGGAGAAGTTTTGCAGGTTGGAGTAAGCAAGGGAAGCAAACACCTTGCAGTTTTCTGGACATTAGCGCTACATATAGAGAGCTGACAATGTCAGGGTTCAACCTGAGGCCAAAACTGCTACTACAAGCATTGAAACATGCCATCAGATCATTGGGAAGCAGCAAAGGCTGACAGCCACAGCTATGGATCTGGCATGGTAAAGGCTGCTGCAGATCCCAGCCAAAGTTCAGCTGCCTCTTGGCCTCATTTTCACATGTATGATGTGTATCCTTCTGCTGTAGTTACCGAGGTGTCTTACATTTTTTAATGTAAATGTTATCAACAGATTCCCAAGGCAAAAGCCAGTTAATGACAATGTTTGTAGATATTAACTAGACTATTGCAATCTGTGAATTGTCTGGTAAATGTCTTCTGAAGTTTCTGATAATCTCAAGGTGTTTCTGCACTACTGGTAACACTGTTTAGCAAAGATGCATTATGGATGTGGTTATCCTGACATAATACAGCATCAGATGCACCAAGAAGCTGACAACTGATTCTATTGTCTCCCAGAAAGAAAGCAAAGAGTGGTTACAGTAAGATAGGGCTCAGAATATCTTTTACTGTTGCTTTCATATTTGGTCCTATTTTTAATTGAAAACATATTGTGCTATAACTTTAATTAGCTATAAACAGTGTAGTTTGTCCAGGGACTTTAGAAAGGGAGACATAAATTATTAGGAGTTCATTGTGGTTTAACTCCAGCTGGCAGATAAGAACCTCATGGTTGATAACAGCCCCCCCCCCCCAACTATTGGGATGGGAGAGGGAGCCAGGAGAGTAAAAGTGAGAAAATTCATGTGCTGAGGTAAGTACAATTTAGTAGATAAAGCAGAAACCATGCACACAAAACAAAGCAAAGCAAGGAATTAATTCACCACTTCCAATGGCAAGGCAGCTGTTCAGCCATTCCCAGAAAAAACAGGGCTTCATCATGTGTAACAGTGATTTGGGAAGACAAACGCCATTACTCTAAATGTCCCTCCCCTCCTTCTTCTCCCTCATCTCACCCAATATGATGCCATACGGTGTGGAATGTCCCTTTGGTTGGTTGTGGTCAGCTATGTCCCCTTCCAACCTCATGAGCACCCTCAGTCCCCTAGCTGGGGGAGCACTATGAGGAGCAGATGCCTTGATTCTGTGTAAACACTGCCCAGCAGTAGCAGAAACATTGATGTGCTCAGCACAAATCCACTGTTTTCAGCACAAACCCAAAGCACCGTCCCGTACCAGCTACTCTGAAGGAAATTAACCCTACTTCAGTCAAAACCAGCACAAACTTTGTTGAACGCACTCTTTCTACTCAGGATTCCTTTGGTTCATACTAATGAAATCCTCAGTATAATTTAATTATCTGCTACAACAAAGTTACAAAAGTGGAATATTGTCTCTTATTCAGAGCAGTCACCCAGTTCTAAGACAATTGAGTGAGAATGTAGGAGCTTCAGTAGGAGGAAACAGAAAACGTAGGCTTAGTCATTCACCTGAGAATTGACAGTCAATCTAATAAGAATCCAGGAAAAAATTCTACAAGCACTTATAAATCTTCAGGCATTTGCAGTTCATTTGAGTTCTGTCTCCTATGAATATTGTGGCTACTGTGATGAGATAAGCATGTATGATAGCAACTAATAAAAGTTGATTGAATGGAGGTAAAAGTTACCAAACCATAGTACTCAGGTAAGTGAGAATATAAATGCATGGAAATTTTCTCAAGAATCTGTCTAAGTCTGGCTGGGGTGGAAAGTGTTTCATACCATAAACTAACTAAACATGGTGACGTGTTTTAGAGTAGTGAGTGACACACATAAAAGTGAAACACAGATCAAACAGAAGAGAGGTCATGAAAAATACCTGATGTTTCAGGCAGTCATTTGTTTGAAATATTTTACCAGTACCTGTACAGAAGCGTCACAGCTGGAGTTCTGGAAGTAGATAAATAGGCAGATAAAGCTGCATTACAGGCAAACCTGAGCTGCTATTTCATCTGTCATCTATGCAGGTTTTCCAGAAAGAATTAATTCAGTTATCACATTTTTATCTGGCCACTAGGGCTTTGTACTTTGGATGGCTAAAGCAAGAACTAAAATCACTGAAGTTCTGGTAAGGTGGGGCAGGAGGCAGGAAAATGTAAGTATACAACAAACTATTCACGAACAGGGAATTGTGTAGAATGTGGAATTGCTCCTATCACAGCTGTGGAGGAAGAATAAAAGTTTAGAAGTCAGTAGGTTCCCTTGTGCCAGCTTTTGGAAGCGTGCATCAGTAGCAGAATTTTAAAAAATAATGTTGCAAATCATTACAGTGATACCATATTGCGGGTAATTTTGTCACTTTAAATAAATGCGACAAAAGTGGTGTATGGTAAATAGATGGATTCCCAGGTGAATCTGCTTTAGCACAATCATATCTGGGGGTTTGGTGAACTCTCCTTCTCAAATGTGTTTGTTAAAAAAGAACAGAATATTTGAAGGAATAAAGATATGTAGTGCCCTGACTCTTTATCTCTGTTCAGTGTTCAGGCATAAAAGGAAAATCTATCAGTTCAGTTAGGAGAGTGACAGTTCTGTACATAAATCTATAAACCAGTAGACCAGAGGAACGACATCCCTAGAGAAGTCTTTGTAGTTTTGCGTATTCCTTCTTTCTCTGAGATGTTGTTTCTTTTCCCGTGTCTTGGACGTGTTTCAGGAATGAACTGCAGGCAAAGTGCAAACAAAAATAATGTTATTTCCCATAAGGCTTGCTTCTATATCTTCCTTTTGCTGAAGATTTGAAAAAAACCCCAGCTGGTGTTTCAGAAGCAGATTGATTCCCAATACAGTGAATGTTGACCAGAATATTTACTAATACATTTATTATTTTGATTGGACACAAAATCTTTTATTAAAAAGACAATAGAAAATTTCTAATGAATTAAGATATCCTGCTCTCTGACCAAGACCACAAAAAGAAGGAAAAGTGGTTATGAGCAAAATTTCACCATCAATATTGAATAACTCCTTAGCATTTATTTCTCTTTATAGTGACACTAATGGTTTGCTCGTAGGGTTTAAGTACTGTGACTTTATGTAACAACTTTACAAAATTATCTCCCTGTTGTGTCCTCTTGGTTCACGCAGAAAAGAATATTTTATGGAATCTTGCGCTCCAGGGCCCTGGAAGGGGATGTTAGAGTCTGCATCTGGACAGGAGTAAGAACTTTCTTTTGAGTTGAGAGAGGACAATACAGAATTACAGGTAAAAATAAAATAAAAACAAAATAAAATAACATAAGAATCACAATATAGCTGACAAACTTGCTATCCTTATCCCCCAACCTATTCCACGTAGTAAAATCCGTGTGCTTTTTCTGATGGCACATTTAAATGTAGGAACTGAAACACTTTAAGCAGACAAAACTATGCCCTATATGTCCAAGGAATCTGGTGTCTGTGCAAAAGGATGACCAAAGTTTTAAGACTGATGGGACTTGGTAAATGGAGTAGTGTGATGGCTTTACATATCTGATGGAATGAATAAAGGGAGGTCACAAAGAAGAAGGGAAACACAGCTGGGTTGAGACAATTAATGATTTCTTGAGGAACCAGCTGTAATTTCAGTAGCAGATTTTACAGAAATATATTGCATTCTTGGACACTTGGGACATTTTTGGACGAAAACAAAGTCAAAGACTCTGCTTCATCTGTTGCTGGAAGAAAACGTCATTAGATCTCTCGTGCTTTACAGAAATTTTTAACCACAAGGAGCACCCCAGTGTCATATATCCTGTGCATATTAACATATGAACAAAATGGATATTGTCTTTAATGAATAGACTGTCTTTGAATATTTATTCCATTTTAATTTTTATATGCATGTATGTATACTCTTGAAACTGTAGTTGAAGTGGAGTTTTTGAACCTGCCTGATTGGCATGACTTCCCTCTTGGAGAGAAGTAGGTGTTTTAAACTGGGAACAGCATTAAGCCTGTATTCCTGTCTGCAATTTATGAGTCAGCTCAAAATGATTACCCTGTCCTAAAACCAGATAGTACACTAACGTTAATTAGAGACATTGAGCTGTTTGATTAATTGAGGCAATGAAGTTATGCAAGGTACTGTGTTCTGGTTTTATTTATTTAATGTGCATTGTAACTGTGCATTAAGAAGGAGATTGTAGTTTAACACTGACATATTGTGTCCTCAAAATCAATGTCATTGATCAGAATTTCTTGAACAAAAACCAATGCAAACATGCTTTAGACATTCAGGTTATCTATGTGCAAAATTAAACAATAATGACCCATAATTTAAACTGTATTGTTTTATGGACTTTTCGGGGAAGTCTATAAAAGCCGTATACAAAGGATGTCATTTCCAGGGGAAACAAACCTCTCTAAATGTTACCTATCTCAGTAAATGCTTCCTTTCCTTCAATCATGGCCTTCTTTCCCTTTATTTATTTTCCCACAAAACTGCTGCCTACAATAAAGACCAGATATCAAGTTCAGCTGTGTTTTCTGCTGCCAATATGGAGTAAATTCTTATTATTTAACTCCTTTGTAAACAGTTTTTCCACTGTTGTTAAAAAAACTGTAAGAAGGGTGAGTGAAGAATTTTGCAGTGAATTAACATTGCTCTGCAACATAAAAATGCTGAATTAAAAACCAACCAATCAACCAAAACTCCCAGAAACAACAAACCAAAATCAGTGCAGATACAGTATTAAATGATATTGGACATTTTATTTCAGTAAACTGAACACAACAGTGCATTTTAAATAGTAGAAAACATGGGAAGAAGAAAATTCATTTCTTCCCCCATGTCAGTAAAACTATTTTGTGAAAATGGACATGCATTATTCTGAGGCTTTCACGATATCAGATGTATGAGTGCATGCCAAAATCAAATTTCTCTAGTTTACAGAGACAGGTATAAAAATGTTTGCTTCATCTGATTGCAATTCTGATTTTCCTTTTACACCTTATACTTTGTATATATCAAGAAATACACTCATTTTGACATTTTTGCATGAATTTTTGAGTAACTGAAATGATGTCTGAGAGAATCTGCCAAATTAAATAGTATTTTTACAGGTCTTTGCAGTCTTAAAATGGACATGAAAGAAACATTTTCCTGAATCTCATGATTTTGGATGCCTTTAAGTGTGAAGCCTAATTTAAGAAAAGGGCTAGGGAGTTCTAAAATACCTTTCAATTTACTCACATTCCGTTGAGTGATTTAGTTTAAGTTATACTGTATCATGTTATATAAACTTTTATAAGCTGCATGATTCAGTCCAATGCTTTCTTCATAAATGTACATTCATTATAACAGCATTAATATTAAACACCCCAGTTTTTGAAAAGTGTAGAAGATGGAGAAGGATAGCAAACAGATAGAAACAGGAGGTACCTTAAGAATCTGCTGCTGATATCTGTCAATATCAATCAATAATCTGGATATCAGCTGTAGCAGCTTTGCAATTGTGTGATATTTCTTTTGCTCAAGGGTATGTATGTTTGGCAAGCTCTGAAATGTCGATGTTGGTCTGAAGACTTGTAAGAATAGAAATTACTTAGATATAAAAGCTCCTTGTGAAAACATTTTCTTTCTTGTATTTCCTTGAAACCAAATAGTGCATTTGGATTCCTTTACCCAAAACATTCAGAACCTCAGGGCTAAACAAACAAGACATTCCCAGAATGCCCAAGTTTTCAGATTAAGTACATGAGGAATACTTTGCTGGCATCAGAATAGGAAATGTGCTTTCTATGGAATTAGTGTATGGATAAATACAGAACAAATCAGAAAACATGATAGTGGTAATCTTCCTTTCCCTGATTATTCTTGAATAAGTCTATAAATTCTGTATAAGGACAATAATGAAAATGAACTGAGCAGTGTGATTCAGTGCAGGCACTAGAGATATCTCAAAAATGACATTTTAGCCTTGCTTTTGTTTGAAAAATAGTTGCCAAAAGTGGAGTAGTTAAACCACTTGTCAGACTAGAGTGCATTTATGATCTGCCTAAAGTCTGAGCACTTAGACTTTCTGTTGAAATTAAAAGCAATTTTTGATTGGGTAGGGAAATACATGAAAACAAATAGAAGGCAGAGACAGATCTAGCTCTAGCAGCAATCAAAATAAAAAAAACCTCCATTCAATCCAATCTTGAAAATACTTTTTTTATATCACTTGTAAGATGAATTTAGAGGCACTTCTATGCTCATTTGAGCTGAGGCAGGGCAGTCTTTTGAAAAAAAGTAGTTACACAGTTTTATATCCATTAGCTACTTTTGCTTGTGTTTAAAGTGATATCTCTGGCTGATTCTGTATGAAGGTCTTCCTGATATTCGCAGATATTTGGTAGTCCTTCTTTGCATCAAATCCGTAGTATCTGCAGACAGGAGCGCACATGGTGTGTTTCTTGGGGCTGTCTTGTGCAGGGCCAGGAGCTGGCCTTGTATGATCCTTCTGGTCCCTTCCAACTCAGGATATTCTACGATTCTAAGGTTGATGTAATGGCATAAAATTGCCCTGGCTGCAGCTTTTCTGTTTTCAAGCTTGGCCTGGTTCTCAACATGGCCAAGGTATACAGCTCTCCAAGGCAGCAGAAGCCTGGGGACAGTAAAGTGGCCTTGGCCCTGCTGCCTGTTTTTGTTATGTCAGAGCACTGGGAAAAGCCAGCAGACTTGATGCAGACAGACAGACGCTGCTGGGGCTGGCAAAGGATCCACTGCCAGCAGCACCACTCAGTGTTTCCTCTTTTGTATCCCTCATATTCCTGGCAGATGGAGCAACACCAATTCTCCACAAACTTCCCTATCTTCCCCCACTCCTCTTTCCCTTTCAGGTGTCAGGGTCTCCTTAACCTCTCTTCCTTGCAACAATACTTTTCCTCTGTGTACAGTTCTAATGTGCCTCTATTGCCACAAGTCCTGAATGGGCTCAGTGGTGAACTCCACAAATAATGTTGTTGGACATGGCCATGTTCAGCACTCAGAGCCGACACTGCTTAAAACTTCCCTCCCTGATGGTACAGTGGTCAGGCCCTGCCAGGAAAACCAGCTAAACAGAGGAGATAGGCTCTGAAACTGTGATTCCTCTTCTGGCCCTGGCTCAGTTTTCCTTCACAGTTTTAGCTGAATCTGTTAGTTCCACTGTGCTTTAGTCCTATTGATAGGATTGGGATTTCTATTTTACAGCTCTGCATGGATGTTGTAGAAGATAGGCTGCAAAGGGTAATGTGAAAATATCAGTTCTGGAAGAAAAGAAAAACTGAGCACAAGATAAAGGTATTTTTTCTATTAGATACATGGATAATATTTATGGTGTTGCACAGATAGTAGCACAACATATAAAGATGTAAAACAATAAAGAAGGAATTCTTAGTGCAATTTCACCAATTACATTCTTATAGTAAACACCTCTGGGTATCAAAGACACATTCACAGGCCTTTTTGCTAAGTACAAGACTGCATGCTGGATGAAAGCTAAAACATGAAAATACTGGGGTGTGATACATGATATGCAGGTCCCTGGAAGTGTGAAATTCATGTGACAACTTCTCTATAAAAATGAGTTTACTGATCCCAGCACAGTAATAAATGGTAGTAATGATCAGAATAGCAGTAGTACTTTGAGCTTATACAACACCTTTAGTTACAGTATTTTAAATCATTTTACAAAAATAATTATCTCAGTTTCTCAACCTACTGAGAATTACATTTAGTAACTCCTTTATTTGTGTTCTACTTATGGAACCAATAAAGTTCTGTAAAATAAATGATTTTCCATAAGTTCATGAAGCATTCATTAGTTCAGACAAGGACTTCTGCACGATCTGGGTTCCTCTATTCTTAATTACTTCTGTTTTTCTAAAAGACATTGCTAGACAAACTGAAAAACTACAAACGGAAAAAAATACCTAGGGAGGAAAAATTTATCCTCTTCTCCTCTCCCATCCCAATAATAAAAGGAAATCATACCTGTGAACTGGATATGAAGTGAGATTTATGGAATTATTTACTCTGCAATAGACTAAAAATTAGTTTCCGTGGCAACCACTGCACCTTCTGAAATACAGAATACCTTTAAAATAAACATAAATACAGCACAACGAAGTCTTTAGCTTATCTTTTATTATTTTAATAAGTAAGAATTTATGCTGTATAAAAACATGCATTAAATGATCTTTCATATATTTTTAATGCTATGTTCTATAATGTGTGCATTTTTAGAATGGAATTAATATTTGCTAGCAATGGTGGTGCTTGTGTTTTGTCCCTGAGGATAATGCCAGAAAAAGTGGTTTGAGAATGCTGCTGATATGTGAAAAGTTGGAAGTCCATGATAGTTTCCTTATGAAGATTTTATGATTTATAAGGTGCACATATCTAACAAAGAGAAAAGATTCAAATGAAAAGTGATCTTTTTTGCATTGATAATAGTCCTACTTTGAGTGGAAATTGGACTAAATGACGTCTGTTGCAGCCCATATTTCTACGATTTTATGATTAACTATCATATGAATGAATTTGTGTTGATTTTAAAGTCTCCTGTCTCATACAGGTAGTAGTAATTCCTTAAACTATGTAAAGTTTCATTTAAAAGGCTATTCAACACACCTGATATATGACAGAAGTCCTGGTAGAGAGGTTCTTTTGAGAAAGAGTTTATAGAAGAAATCTGGACAATTCTAATTTTATTTCCTTGATTTGTCATTAAAAAAAAAAAAAAAAAAAAGAAAGAAGCAAATATATTCTATTAAAATTCCTCTGGAAACAGGGTAAATTTGATTTACTTTCACCTTAGCTGCTTGGAAAAGTGCTGAGTTCTTCCTGTACTAAATCATGTTATTTGATATCATACATTCAAGTATCCATAATATCGTAATAAGTCAGGGAGAAGGTTGCTGCCTGGAGCAGAAACCCTAGGGTTTTTGAGATTTTGGATTCAGCAAAATCATTGACCTACCTTGGTGAAAGAATTCCAGGGTTTTCCTCCCATGGAGAATTTTAATAAACTTGTTTTTCACCCTGTCTCAGAACATAACTGAATTTTAAGGTTTCCATGGAAGAGAATTAATGCCTCAGTGGAGAATGAGGGCTAACACAGTTATACAATATGTAACAGAAACCTCTGTAATAAGCCGTGACTATATAGCTTTTTCTCTCGCTCTCTCTATAAGTAATTATGTCTCCTTAGGTATTGCACAGAGGTGAGTTATTATTTTTTTTATTTTATTTTTTTGAAGAATATTCATGATACTGCATTTGAATATGCTAAGATTATTTGCTACATTTGAACCCAAAATAATTTTATTTTTGTAACATCCCTATGAAAATGTAAAAAGATTTTTCTGAAATGACCCAGAAATGTATCAAAATAACTCCCTGAGTTGTTAGTATGTGGGGGATTGATTCAGAAAAAAAAACAGCTTTCTCAAATGTGAATGTGGTGTTTTGTTCTGAGTAAGGCATGAAGAGAACAGTTAAGTAAAGGTCATAGCAGAAAGGAAAGAGGCATAGGAAGGTTTATTGGACAAATGGGACTATTTCTTCATTGCTGTAGTGGGCTGGAAAGTTATCTTACATAATTTTCTGTAGCTGAAGGTTTAACATGAATTATGCCTATCTTGTTTTTGTTTGCTGCTGCAAGCATGAAGAAGGGTTAATGTATTGCAGTAGGCTTCAGTAGAAATGCCTGGCAATTTAACACAGTACCTGTGCACTCCAATAGCTGTCATGTACTTCCAGTGATTTTCTATTGGAGGTCTCATTATGGTCTTCAAATTTAGGTGATCATACCTTACACTTCAGACAGTAGACAGAGATTTCTGAGGCTCCTCTGTCATTAATAAGTAGTGACAAATAAAGTTAAGGTATTTTTTGTTGCAGGATGTTTTGACGTTTTCATTCTTTGTAGAAGGATGAGGCAAACACTGGAAACCACAAATATCTCATTGGAAAAAATTGCAATACTTACTTTCTATCAAAATATGAAAATATCTCAGCAGAATTCAGCTGATCTTCAAGTTTTCAGTTATCATTATTAAGTCTTTTTGTAGTCAAGGGAAAGAAATTGATACTTCACAAACCATACATCCAAAATTATTGAATTCAATTGTTGTCTAGAAATATTCTGAGTTGGATGGGACCCACAAGGATCATTGAGCCCCAGTCTTAATTGAATGGCCTATACAGGGATCAAATTCACAACCTCAGTGTTATTAGCGCCATGCTCTAACCAACTGAGCCAATAAAACACGCATGCTTCATTTAAAAAAGGAAATTCTCTGATGTGTGTCAAAATTACTCCAAATAACACATCTTGCTTGATATTTCTCCATGAAAAATAGCAGATTCCAAGTAAAAGTAATATTTCTCCCCTGTATTCTCAAAACTAGCATTTTTCCTCAGGAAACTATTATATAAAAGCTACAAATATATTAGAGTGGCTAAATTGAGGTTTTATACTTGTTAACTGGTGACACAACAGCTTAAATTCTCTGTTGCTCCCTTACAAAATAGCATGGTGAGGATTGAATGGTGCTGCTTTAAGAGCATTGCATTCGGGTTTTTGGGACCCAAGGGCAGGACCCAAAACTCTGTCGTGTTGAACCTCACACAATTGGCTTCAGCCCATTAAAGCAGCCTGACCAGATCCCTCTGCTGAACTTTTCAGCCCTCCGGCAGAAAAACAATCCCACAGCCCAACTTGGTGTCCCCTGCAAACTGGCTGAGAATGCACTCAATCCCCTTGTCCAGATCATTGATGAAGATATTACACAGAATTGGCCTCAATACTGAGCCCTGGGGAACACCACTGGTGACTGGTCCCAAATGAGCATTTCTACATCCATATGTACAATCAAAAGTTTACTCTTAATTTGCTTTGATATTGAGGGCAGTTTGCAGAAGCTCGGGCCCTTGAATCCCCACTTTGATGTGAAAGCCAGCCCATACCAAATTCAAATGCAGAATAAAGATTTCTGTAAATTCTGGAGGAGTTCAAGAACGGGAGACAAAGTCATCTGGCTCTGAGCAGAAAGGGGTTTATATTAAACCCCTGAAAATGGGACAGTGGATCCTAAAAAAGCCATGTTGAGAAGTTTGAAACTTCTTCCTTTGACAATTTAATAGGCCAAATTAAGTTTCATTTATGTACATTACATAGATACATTATTAGATAAAAACCTTATTAGATAATACATTATTAGATAATACTATGTCACTATGGCAGTCCTATTGAATGTTTCTGCAGAAAATCAATGGACTTGCAAGAACATCAATAATGTTCATCAGTACAGATAAAACCTTCTGTAGTGTCTTTATCACTTTTCTTGAAGTAGCTTAAGTTTCTGTTTAATTATTCATCTTCTCTAATGTTTGAAGATTGGTCTAGATAAGTTTAATTAAAAAGCATCAGCTGAGCAGTGTTGAGGAAGATTCTGTGGGGCATCTTTCTGGTATCTTACTTCTCTCCTTGATATTTAAAGGAGTTTTCCTGCTGAGGTTATTTTGTCAGGTTTCTGTCAGACTGTCTTTCCCACATTTTGCAGTTCATTGCTGCAGTCTCTGATAATCTTACCACACTGACTGGCTGCAGTTATTACCCTTTATATGAAGGATCTATGTTGAAAGCCAGTTATGAGTTTCTGTCCCAGTGGATTGCATGATGAAGTTGAAGCAGGCTGTCATCCAAAGCTGTATAATAGCCTCAGCTGGGAAATACAAAAGTGCCATGGATTATTGATAGAGTCATATCTGCAGTTCTGCTGACAAATTTGATGCCTCTTTTGCTAGGTTTCCGTTATTAAGAAATACCTCTGTTAGTATGTCACCCCCTTCTCTCTCTCTGTGTGTTCCATTTGGCTCGGCTTATGATTTGGCTTTGTGCCATTTATACCGGTGAAAAATGATGTGCTTAATAACCCTAATGTTACAGGAAAAAATGATGAACTTAACAAAGTTCTAATGATCTTAATTTAAAAGAAAACCCTAGAAGTATAAATTTAACAGATCATTTAAAATTATTTTTTATTCTACTTTCAAAGTACTTCATAAAGCATTAAAATGCATAATTTTTCCTTATCTTGACTATCTACAGTGCAAAGCAAAAGACAGAGAAAAGAAGATTATTCTACCAGTTCTTAATAGTTTAACTGTCATGCTAGTAAAATAAGTCTTCACTTATTCATCAGAATTATAACCACATTGGTATAAAAAAATCTTCTGCCCCCTTCATTACATTGTATGGCATAACTGTTATATGGAAAACTGAAAATAAAATTTTGAAGATTTTGATTGACACAACTGCAAAAAGTTAACTGTTTATATCATTGTGAAAACTCTACCGCTGCTACCTCTGTGTTGCAGATTGGGATTTTTCTAGGTGAGGCGTAAAAGTGTAAATGGAAACATGGGGTAAGTTATAGTGGCAACATGGATTCTGCAAAGCATTCTTCTCTTCCCAGCCATCTATTCAGTCATGTCATGGAAGCACGAGGTGCAGTATTTGGATAAGATGGAAGCATGTATCCAAGATGGAAATGTGACACAAACACAGCGGTAGCAGCTAAGAAGATATGAAAGATATCCTTGATCTTTTAAAAGATGTGACATCAAAAACTAATTAGTTAAAAAGAATTCTGGCTAATCATTTTCAGAGGAGAAAGGAGACACCACTGCTCAGGGCTGTGATCATTGTGTTCACCACCTCTACTCCAGTTCACAAAAGGCTTTGACTACTCCCACGTGCAGCATTCAGTCCTTCCTCCACCACAGAGGACCTGGCCATTGCTGTGCAACATTAGTTATGTCCACCATCTATTAAGACATAAGGAGTTTGTGCCACTGATTTCAGTTCTGACAGGGGCCATCTGAGATCTACCAGAATGTCTTAAAATGAAGCTGAAATATTGAATGCTTCTCTGCCCGTTTCATTGACTCCTTTTTTTTTTTTTAAATCCAGGAATAAATGAGAAAAGAAATAGGAAAAAAGGAAAACCATCCCCATGTTAATAAAAGTAGTGATTGAACAAGGGCAGTGAGATCAAGCTTTTTGCAGTGGTTTAATCAAGTGAAGTTTTGTTAAAGATCAGATATTCCAAAAGACTCTCCGGCATATGAACACCTAAGCACCTGTCAGCAGTAAATCAATTACTTTGTGCCCTATGTCCCTTGGGCAAGGCAGCATTAAAATATTCTATTCAGTGTATAAATTCAGTGGGAATTACCCTTCACTTATTAATTTTGAAATAGGTATTGATACAAAAGTTATTTAGCTAATTTTGACTAACTACTCTCTGAGGTGAATGGTACTTCATTATTCTGTGTTATATGTCATTTGCGTTATGCTCCTTTGAGTACCAACAGAAAAGGGGCCCTGTTGGCTTGGTCCAACCAGACTGCTGTCCTCTGGGATACTTGGAACTTAAAGGAGGGAAAGGGAACTTGTTTTTTTCTTGAAAAGTCCCTCAGAAAGGACAGCCTTCTTAGCATGTTGTGGAACAAGGAACTGAGGAGGTACATGGGTGAGCTGGAAGGGTGCAGAGCAACAGAGACTGGGCAAGGGAAAGTCATGTATCCTCTCCTTCAAGGTGACAGACTGCAAGCTCTGTCTTTCTAGACAGCCAGAGATGACTGTGGAGTTTACAGCAACCAATGAAAAAATTGCATGGCTTCTGTATTGAGCAGATCTGAAGGAAAGACATCAGCTTGCAAGAAGAAAAGTCTCTTTCTAGTTTTCTCCTCATTACGAAGAAAAAGGAAAAAAAAAATCTTTGAGTTCACTTAGCCTTCTGCTATTCTTTCTTATGAGAAATATATGTAGGATGAAGTATCGAGGTTTGGCAGGCTCAGGCACCCATCATGGCAAAAATGCTGTGATGACACCTCGAAGGCATCTGTGTGAAGTGTATTCATCGTTACGGTAAGCACAGGCATAAGATAACTATCTGAAAGTGTTGGCCTGTTGTCTGACCAGCCTATGTTTTCTTAAGTATTAAAAAGACAAAAGTCATTAAAAAAAAAGTGATTTTGGAGACAGGATATTGCTTGGGTGGATGCACTGATGCACTATTGCTTAAACTAGTACATATGAGAAATGGTATCTATCTATATGCATAAACATTTCTGTGTATGTGTGTATATATATTTGCATTCATTTACACACACTGACACACACTGAGATTCATCCTGGTAGTTGTACATATGTATCCCACTGTGACATATCTTTTTATCATAAATTAGATATCTCTTTTCTCTATCACCACTGTTTCAGAACAAAGAAAAAAATTGCATTTAATCACAGTTTAATCTTTCAGGTTTTGCACAAGAAAATTCAGAACAGCATATACATAAAAGCTATTGTAAAGGACCCCCTTTGATAAACAGGTTAAATTTTTTATGATGACATATTCTGGATGAGCATAGGATGGATAGACTGCATAGTTATGTCTAAGAAACATTCCTGAAAGACCTGTGCAGAGTTTATAAGGTAATGTGTTTTCTATATTTCTTCCAAGTACTATATTCCCATTCTGTCAAGAGCAGATCTGCTCAGAGAGCATCTGCAGAGCATACACAATGGATTTATGATGAGAATTCCTTAATCTTGTTAGTGAACATTGAAATGTAATATCTAATAGGAGGTAGTCAAATATTCTTTTACATACAGTTTTATTTTCTTTCTCCTTCTCTGTTACTGTTAAGTAACTGAACCTTACTTTGTCCAGCTATTGGTGAGGAGATGGCAGCAAAATTGCACATATGTTACTAATTAATTAAAAAAAAAAGGGGGGAGGTTTGTTTGCTTTATTTTCCATTTTTCTGAATTTTGTTTTGGGGGAACGTAAGAACTCTGCCAGCTTATATGCCAGACTGCAGGTTCTCCTGAACTAATGGGTGTTACTAAGACTTGTACCTGGTGTCTTTGGTCCCCACAGACTGGAGTCTCTTAGGACAGTTTGTGTCAAGAATCCCCAAATAAGGGATGGAGGCAGATGTTCTTGGCAAAGACTGCCACCTCTTTAGTTGTGATCTGTTGGCTGCCTGCATCACCCAGAGCCATGGCTGCTACCAATAAAACTTCCCCAAAGGAGGCAGCATCACAGTAACCACAATGTGTTTGGGGTTTTTTTCTTCTTTTCTTTTTTTTTCCTTTCCCTCCTATTCAAAACTATCATATACAGCAATCAATGTGGTGATTGAAAAACTAGGACTTGTTTCAAGAATAGTACAGCTGATTTCTCTGCAGAGAATTAATAGAGAAAAAGAGTTGTTCAGGGTCTAGTCTAAATGAGGGCTATGTTTCATCCTCTAAGCACTTATTTGGGTTGTTTAGTTTTCTCCATTGGTTTTGTAAGTATAATCCCACAAAATTCAAGGATTAAAATTTATTTATTAAAATTAGTAAGTGGCTGAATATAGAATGTGAGACTATTACTGTCATTTTATCTCCACACTATTTTAATTCAAATGTTTACTTTTATGACAATGCATCCCATGGGATAAATCCAGTTCCTCAAATACACGAACGACATACATACAAAAAACATTGAATGGTGAAAAACAAACAGTATATTTCTCATGCTTCTTTTTAAAGAAAATAAAAATTACTTTGAAACTACTGGCCAAGTAAAAAGTTATAAAAATCAACATATTTGTTGATTTTTTAAAATTTATTTTTACCTGTTGTAGTGCACAAACATATTTCATTCTCAATTTGCTAAATTAAGGGCTAGTGAACCTTTTTTGAATTGAACACAGACTATATATATGCGTTGGAGTTTGGAATTTGCTTTATCTAAAGGGGGTTTATACCAATACAATACTGGTACTTCACATTCTTTGACTTTTACAAATCATTTAATTGATTTTAATTTAACCATAACTTTTGCAAAACCTTCTGTATTAACATTCAGTAAAGACATGGGAAATAGGACTCCAATGGTATATGTGGGAACATGCACTCTGTGTCGTGACAATATCTGGTTTTAGGAACCATAGACAATTGCCAAATTCATCTTTAGGAGACTCTTCGAATTACAGCATAAAATCAGAGAAAAGCTTTTTTTTTTTTTTACCTGTACTTTTCTATACATATTTGTGAAATAACTTATGGTATCTCCTGTAAAGGTGAGTTCGAAATTGCCAGCAAAGTAGAACAAAAGCCAGTGAAATGGATATATTTGGGTTTATCACAGAGGGTAGTCTTGAGATTTCCCTTCTCTATCTTGGTCCTTAAAAGGATAAACTGTTTTTTTTTTTCATCTCTGGTCAACTCAGAGGTGCACATAAACCATTTATTTCAGCAAGTCCAATACACTTTTACATAACGTTTGCTTCAACAGTGCTTCAGAATGTCTGTAGTCATTGAGAAGAACATCAATATCATACATTTGAGAAATTAGAATGTTAAAAAGAAAACTTGATTTAAAATAATCATAATGAATTTATGTGGTGATGCAGTAAAAATGTGTATTAGATTTCTGTAGACATTTAGGCGCCAAGCCTGAGGACTTCTGAAGGAGAAATGAGCACACAAAAGCAATTCCATGTCCCTTTGGTCAAATTTGATGTAACACAAACATGCAAAGGGCACATTCTCCGAGGCACAGAAAATGGAAAATAGTGTTGATTTTATCATTGCTGTTGAGATCACTCACATATTTAACAGTGAATATGATAAATGAAAAGATGTACCTTGTGTATATGTAATTTTTGCAAGTGGTGAAAACATACAGGAGAAGGACCCATCAGTGTTGTGTTTATAATCTGCACCTCAGTGAGATCCCCTCTCAAGTCATACCTTTTCTGGAAAAGGATTCTGTTGTTATAAATTTCTCCCAGTTGAATCTGACACAAATGTGCAGATAATATTTTTGCTGAACCACAGGTTTGGTTTTGAGTTTTGTTCTTTGTTTGTTTGTTGGGTTTGTTTTATTTCTTTTTTAAAAAAAATTTATTTGGGTTTTTTTGATATAGTAAATAAAGAATAAAAGGATAAAGGGAAGTATCATGTTGCCTAAATCTAACAGTTATGTAGTGAAATCTAAACATTAGCAGTCATGAAATAAAATTTTTCACTTTGAAATTTTAAATAGCAAAAAATAATTGAGTGAAAATTGAGAGGAAATGTTTTCCAAAACTTTTCATTAGAAAACTTTATACATAAGCTTTCTCAATGATTTTTTTTTCCTAGCTAGAGGAAACACATCTCTCATGTCCCCTAATTTAGGAGAGGTTTATATTCTTTCCAAAAATTCTATTAAATTTAAACATTTTTAAATTATTTTTTTCCCACGCTGTTGTTTTTTGTTTCTGGAAAATATCCGTGAAGAGCAAGTGGGAACGTGGTTACCCTTAAAAATAAAATAAATTATTAAAATGCAGAGCATGCCCTCACTTAACCCTCCACTGGTAAGTGAACACTGCATTGGAACTAGGAAGGAAAAAAATCAAAATTGCATGAATGATCGTATGCAACTATTTTATGAAACCTCAGTCTGGCCTGCATTAAAATAAAAAAAGTTAGGAAAAAATAGATGCCTTCTTTTAAGACACTGCTTAGTTAGGTCAATAGAGCAGTTAGCAGAGGCTATCATGCAATAAATCTTCAACTTTAATTTAAGATAAAATATTTACAATATATAAAATATTCTTTATACACATTTTATTACAGCTGACAAATACAGACTTAATGCTCATGCACATATGTGAAGAAGAGGGAAATTTATACAAAAGTCAAGCTTGGGTAAGCTTTTTTGTAACAAGTAAAATGAGAGCTATGACTTAGCAGGCCTCTTGAATCAATACAGTGAAGTTGAGTTCCTTATTGATTCTCTTGATAAAATGATGCAGTTGTCTTTCTCCCCCTCTCCCTCCCTCTTCCCTATAATACAGTAGAGCATTAAAGAAGCAGAATAAGTACATTTACAGCCTTCTTAGTGCTGCCCACAGGGTGCTATAAATGCACAAACTGGATATAATTGAAGCACATATTAACTTACCTTCTGTTGTACAGGAAGAACATAAGCAGGCTGTTAATGCGCACAGTGTTGAAACTCTTAACTTGGGGGATGAGAATTAGCTTGCAGTAGTAATTTGATAAGCACCTGGGAAAATTGCAAGCTTCATTTCCTGCAACGTGGAATATGATTAAAACCAGAATATATTATTATCAGGGGTACCATTAAAAAATGTGTAGACAGCATTCTGTGATGTTAAAACAGAAATTGAAAGTTGCATCCAGATGTTGAAGATGCTGCATGTTAATTATTGTCTACCATAGTGCATTGAAAGTGCAATTCAATTATTTGCTTTGTCAAGCAATATTTTGATTAACTTGAACGTTAATTTTGTACATCTGGTGTTTTTCACACTGCAATAAAGGCAGTGGTGAGGTGTGTTACTCTGCCAACAGTCTCTTGAAACAACAGAAAGCACATGTGCAAAGCAATGGTAAACCATAATAAATAAAGAGCCTTTCCCATTCCTCCCCCCATTCTCTCCCTCATTCTTTTTTCTTTGTAGAGAGGGAGGAAAATAAAACTTTCTCAAAGGGCATTCAGTATAAGTACACAATTTAGAATGTATTTATGAATATAGAACTTGAAATTGTATTTATCTCCTGGACTTTTTCAGGCACTGTCTTTAATTGGTGTGACCTCATTCTGATAATCAATGTATTAAGTTATGATAAACTCTCAAATTATAATCACAGAATGGGTAATGTTGGAAGACACCACAGTGGATCCTCTGGTCCAACCTCCCTGTTCAAGTGGGGTCATCCTAGAGCACATCAACAATGCAAAACATTTTGCAGAACCCGGCCAGTAGGAAATCCCTAAGTTAGTCTCCAGTGATAACCAGACAAATTCACCATAGTCTTGTCTGGGTGGTCGTGTCCTGTTACTCAATTCCTTATAAAATTAAACCCTTAAATTTTATTATGTGGTTATTGATTCTTAAAAAACAAACAAACAAAAAAAAAAAAAAAAAAACAAACAAAAAAAACCAACAAAAACCAACAACAATGAAAAAGAAAAAAACAAGCAACCAAACCACAAAAAAAAAAAAAAACCCCACAAAACCCAAACATAAAAACCCAACCAACAAACCAACTGAAAAAACTCAAAAAAACCAAAGAACTAACCCCTCCCCAAAATTAACCTCCAAAAACAAAGTAGCAAAAAACCCCACAACCAACCAAACCCTCCCAAAAAACTGAGTAAGGAAAAATAAATTCAAAATGTGCTATAGGTATCATTTTTGTGGGTGCTTTTTATCGTGGCTCCAGGTGTTATTTTGTGGTGGGCTGTGGGTGTCCATTTCTGAGTTTCCTTTGAGAGCTGGTAGGGCTTTTTTAGGTTGATGGGGATTTTTGGGGGTTTTGTGTTTGTTTTTCATTTTGAGAGTCTCTAGCAAGTGCTACCATGCAGGTGGGGTCTGGAGATGAAGTTGTAGATAATATTGGCTTCCTCAAGGGAAGCTGGCTGAACTGAGGAGGAACTGGCAGCTGCAGGGCAGAATGTACATCACATTAATCTCCCCAACAGCAGCATTCCGCCACAGAACGTGCTTCCTTAGACCTGCAGCAGGATTTACGGCTGGTTTGACTGGCTCATTCTCTATTGCTTTTACGGCTTGCACTGTCTCTGTTCCCCTCCCTTTAGGCCATGGTATTTCTCAAAAGATTCAGTTGGCTCTCAGCATTTTTTCCCATTAAATAATTGATTTTTATTCAGCATTCATATAGAAATTATTTAATTAGCTGAAAGCTACTGTCAGGTGGCATGCAAGGAGAACTTTTATTACCAACTGAAAAGCCTCACATATTTGTGTAGAAGACAGTAGGAAACAGATGGTAGTTATAGGAAGTAGGAATTGCTGAAAGGTGAAAGTGTACAAATGGGTATTTTACCTTTTTCTGAAATGAAAACATAAATTACATAGAAGCTTTTAATTTATTTTTCTTTCCTTTGGGAAAAAATAATCTTTCTCACTGTAATATGACATGGAATACAAGTGGTTTCCTCAGTTCAAGAGTACTGCACAATTCAAACTAGTGAATTTAAATTATTCAGCAAAATAACACATTTAAGAAACTGGAAGCTGGAATGAGAAACGTTGATTCAATCTACTTAATGACTTTTGTGGGATCATGACCAAATCATGTATTCCCCCTCCTTGGCTCATTTTTCTTCCTTGCCATAGAACAATGATATAAGGGCAAGTTAAGTTAAATGGTGATAGGGAGATAAAACAAAATTGAATTAAAATATTCTAGAACAGCTTTCCAGAGCAGAATACAAGTTTTCCAACATATTTAACACTGAAAAATAAAAACCGAAAGAAATGTTTTTGAGAAAAGGTGTGTGTGCATGTGGGAGTGGTGAACATTGCCAAGTGAATATTTAATGAAGAAGCTCTAATAGAAAAATGTTTAAATTCTCCTAGTTATCTCTGTTTTGTTTGTACAGAATTGGATGAAGCGGAGATATGCAAGCAGAATGCTTCTGGTAGCCTTCATGTTCAATTTCCACATTTTTAGAATAGTTCTACATTCTACTTTCTCATAGTTTTTAGAAGTATGATCATTTGTGTTTCATAAAATTTAAACACTCCAATAACCTGATTTTTTTTTCAATCTCCATGTAAAAGATGAAAATTGAGAAAGTAGATGGGGTTTGGTTGTTTGGTTGTTTGGTTTATTTTACATGTAGTAGAACAAAATCTGTAGGGCTGCTTCTGTCAGTATTAGGTTTTGAAAAGTGAGACTTAATATGGGACACTTGAATACACAGAAATATTGGGATATTGGGCCACTTCTATATTCTTCGTAATAAGTTTGTGAAGAATATGAGAATAACAGAGGGGTTTTTTCCTAAAAAAAAGAGATTACTGAAAAGCATTAAGCTGTGCCTTTCTAGGGCTTCAAGATTTTTTAATATCAAAATTAGGTAAAATTAAGGTAAAAATCGTATTATATACAATTATAATTATATATATATATATATAAAATTATATATATATAATATGATCTATAGAATTATATGTAATAATAAATAATATATATTAGTATTTTACAATATAAATTCTCTAATTCATCAAAGTTATTAAAGTTTAAATTAAACACTTTGCTAGTGTTTTTTGTGAGACAAATGAAGGATTTGTTTTGGGGGAAAGGTACCACTCAGTAATTTTTTATATGTCTTTGCCCTTTTTTATTTTTCTCTACAATCTTTCTTGTTTATGCGGATCTTGATATATATTATGGTCATTCTGTCTTATCTCTGTCAATGATGTGCAGCTACCTCCATGGAGGAGTTTTCCTTATTTTCTGAGGATATTTGAAATAATCTAGTGTGTCTGAATACAAAATTTATTATCACAAAGTTTTATAACAGTTAATGCTGTTATTCCAATTTTGTTCTGCAATAAATTTCTTTTAGTTTACTTTTTTCCTGAGGTTTTTGTGAATCTAAATTTTTCTTCAAAAATTATTACTGCTAGTAATAATTGTGTTACAAGCAATATGACTTGCTCATTCTTTTTTAAAGAAGACTTGCAAAATTCCAATCATAACTGCTAATCTTTCATCATTGTTGTGGAAAAAATCTGTCACTTAATGAAATTATCCTGAATGTGGATAAAACATTTATTAGCTTAATCTAACAAGTCACGTGCAGATAAATTACAACAGGCAAATTACTTCAAGTGGGCTGTCAGGAAGTTTGTCTTTTTGGTTTTTCGTATAAACAATTTTGAGGGTTTGTTTGTTGTTTTCCCCATCTTAACTCTGTGTACTAAAATAACTGAGAAATTCACAATAAGTTAAACCATCACAGGGTATTTTAGAAGCTGAAAATACTATCTGACTGTTCATGTAAGGTGAATGATATTTTGCTTCACATGATTTAAAACTGCTTACAAGATCAGAATAGTAGCCTCTTGTCATATCCTTGAATGTTAAGTCTTATGATTTTTTTCTGTTTATTAGTTCTTTTTATTTCTATAGGAAATAATATGACTGATAACCCTGTCTCTTGGAATAAAGTAAAGCCTTGAGGTTAAAGCTGTCTAGACTCTTTTTTCAGTTTGCTTTCTGACCTTTTCTTGTATTACAGCAAGTGAACTAACATCTGACAAACCTTTAATTTTGGCAGGTTAGGCTACATGTTATTTGAAAGAAAACTACTGTTTAAAGACAAATGTCTTCAAACTTTAATACTGTCATATTTCACAGTTCAACTGAACTTGACTACTTCTGTCATTTTTCCTTTTGTTTTTTTAAGCAAATATATCTTCTAGCATTTGAATTATTTTGTAGACTTTAAGCAGGATTTTTAAGCTGGAAAACAAATACTCAGTTTTGAGCACAGGCAGCAAAAAGGCAAAAATTTGCTGATTTCTTATGGTATCAGTCCTTTGAATAGCTTGACCTATTTTCAGTAGTTATTGCTCCTCTGACAACTGCTTTTTTAATATCAATCTATAAAAGTTATGCAAGTTAATGTGGTTTTATTTATCTCATATTTTTATATGAGCAAGGGAACACTGATTGCACCATTCTTGGCCACAGTGCCATAACAAATATTCCAGAAGCTTTTATATGTGAAAATAATGGGCACAGAAATGCCCCATGAAACTTCTGTGTTCAAGGATGCACATAGGCTCACACACATGTTGTATGCAAACGCTCTCTTCCTTAATACAGAAGAGAAAAAAGGTAAACTCAGATGGTGACTGGTGCAGTTATAAAAGCTGTCACGATGCATCCAAGGCATGAGTTCTGCTTCAAGATGAAGGGAAGAGAAGAGTGAGTTGCCTGATCACTGGAACTACCCATGCCAGACAGGGCTGGCAATTAGAAGATTAGTTGTTTGGCTTGTGGATAATTAGAATCATAAAATAGTTTGGGTAAGAAGAGACTTGTAAAGGTCATCACGTCCCAATTCCCTGCAATTGGCAGAGACAATTCCACTGGATCAGGCTGCTCATAGCTCTGCCCAACCTGACCTTAAATATTTCGAGAGATGACGCATCAAACACCTCTCTGGGCAACGTGTTCCAGGGTTTTACCATCCCCATTATAAACAAATCCTTCCTTATATGTAATCCAAAGTGATCCTCCTTCAGTTTAAAGAATTATGCCTTGTTCTTTCACAACAGGCCCTGATAAATAGCTCATCTTTCTCATAGGTCCCCTGCAAGTAGTGAATGACCACAATGAAGTCTCCCTCCCAGCTCTTACTCAGGCTGAACCTCTGACTCTCTCTGGAAAGCCTCATAGAAGAGGTGTTTCCTCACCCTGATCACTATTGTAGCCCTTCTTTGGACTCGTTTCTACAGGTCCATGTCCTTTCCATACTAAGAACTCCAGAGATGAATACAGTTCTCCAGAAGGGTCTCATGAGAGTGGAGCAGAGGGGCAGAATCCCCTCCCTTGCCCTGCTGGCCGTGCTGACTTTGACGCAGCCCAGGACTCATTGGCTCTCTGGGCTGCACATGTATATTGTAGGGTTTTATCCAGCTTCCCACTCATTAGTGCCCCCATTCCTTCTCCCCAGCGCTGCTCTCTGTTCTGTCCTCCCCTAGACTGTGTTGGTACTGGGGGTTTGCCCAATCTAGGTGCAGGAGCTTGTACTTGGCCTCGCTGAACCTTACAAGGTTGCCATGGGCCCTCTTCTGGAGCTTGTCCAGGTCCCCCTGAATTGCATTCCATACTTCAGGTGCGCCAACTGCACCACTCAGGTGTTTGTAAACTTGCTGAGGAGGCAATTGATCCCACTGTCATTGATTAAGGTTTTTTTTTATTTAGAAAACTGAGAGAAAATCTTGTCCCTCTTGAAGGGACAAAGATCAAGTGTTTTATTGAATTTCCAAGGAGAATACTTAGCTTTGGAAGAAAATGCAGTTTTTTGATTTTGCTGGATTTAATGTTTCATGTGAATTTTCTGTTTCTGTTTAAACAGAAGACAACCTTGGTTAAATATTCTCCACAAGAAGCTCTAGTCAATATATTATTTATCATTTTATTTGCATATTTGATTTTAGTTTTGTGTAGGCCTTGCCTCATCTTGAGCAAATAAGACTTCATGGTCTATAGAATCAAAATTTATAATAATGGTGTGTGTCATATTATGTAAATACATAGTACTTTCAGAATTGTGGAGCTCTCATAAGAATTTAACCACATATATATACATCTGTTTCCTAGGAGTTTGAAAACTCAGTTGGGATTTCATGGTGTGCTTTTTGATATATTTTCCTGTTTGTATCTGTTCTGCCTACTAACTGCTAAGGAGGGTGAAAGGCTAAAGCCAGAATAGCTTTGTTTTTTCAGCCTTAACAGAATTTCCCTTTCCTGCTTTCTCCTTATGATACTTTGACTGTAAATGCTGTAGTACCTGAAAGATTGAGGAAAGAAAGTGTCTCAAGTAGGTATTAATGAGCTGGAACACGTAACTGCACACAGGGTTCTTATCCCTTTCAGACTATATGTCTGATGAATTTTAGTCTGAATATGATACCTAGAAGGTTAAGAAAATATGTTTTATAATTTTAGGGAATCTCTCTCATTAATCATTCACTAAAGAGCATGATAAAACAGAACTTACAATGAGTTGTCTGAACATTTTATAAAGCCCTGTATATATTTGAAAAGTTAAGTGTACAGGATTTGTGAAGACAGAAAAGTTTGAGAAAAATGAAGAAACACAAATTTCTGGATATCACTTTATCTTCTTTGTACTTATGAGCAAGGTCTGGTAGATTTCATTTTATACTGTAGAAGGCTGGAGATGATGGATACTGACAAACGAAATGCTTTGATTCATGCACCTGAATGCAAATTTTATTGTAAATAAAATTCAAGAGCATATATTTTAACCATCTCAGTCTGTTTTAGAGGGCTTACTAAGTAACTTTTGATGGTTCACATGGTTAGAAGAAATTAGGAATTACATTTGTCTTTAAGTTACTCCTTTCAAGAACTACTCCATCAGAGTTGCGGAAAAATTAAACCAATCACTATAGGCTTGCAAATTTGTTTATTCAGGGGATTTATCTTCTGGAATACAATGAAACCTAGGTTATGTTTGAGAAAACCTTGGATATGTGGTATCAACAAATGACCATATAAAGTAGTCCACAGTCTAGAAGACTCATAATACAAGGTGTACTGATTTGTCCAAGCAGCCTCTTAGCCTAGTGCAATAAAATGTTGACATCTTTCTATTGTCACACTGTTCTAGTGTGGATTACTGGAAAAAAAATCAATGCTGAGCAAATTTACACTGAGAAAATTTCAAATTAGTGAGAATGTTGCCTGGGTTTTAATAGAGTGAAGTTACCTAAGCAAGATGACCACAAATTCCTTTCATTCATTGTAGAAACCCCTACAAGAAGAAAAGTGCAAGGTATTGGCAGTTCTGTTATTTGAGTATTTAGTGACATGAGGACTTCATTTTTTGGAAATAAAATTAACCAAACCTCTCTAGGAAAAACTTATGGAGAGAGTGGAACAATATTTTCATCTAGAGAAAATAAATATGCATAAGCAAAATCTTGTCTAGGCATATATGGCCCCTCATATAAAATCTGTCACATGACATAGTTATTTGTGATATGTGTTAATTTTTATTTTACTTTGAAAACTGGCTAAGAGATAAGTGACTTCATTAATGAAAAAATGTTGATCTTGTCCTGTTGAAGTAAAAGGATTTCTGTAACTAAGAATTAAGACACACCAATTCCTTTTCTTAACTGAATAAGTTCAAAATTTCCCCATTATTATTGATTTCTGAAAGTATTTGGCTGGGATAGGCTCTATTTGCTTCCTAGTAGATGATATAGTGCTCCCT
This sequence comes from Acanthornis magna, assembly GCA_036785705.1. Lineage (NCBI taxonomy): Eukaryota > Metazoa > Chordata > Aves > Passeriformes > Acanthizidae > Acanthornis > Acanthornis magna. The sequence continues at coordinate 2,673,357 of JAWUZG010000017.1, forward strand.
CCCAGATGAAACCAGGACAGAATCATACCAATATAATGTATTGACTATAGGATTTTTTGATTTAGCAATCAAATTGTAATCTGAAGCTCAAAGAATTCTAGAAGTTATGGACTAGAAATGCTGATTTCTATCGGAAAAATCTTCAGCTCAGGAAATTCCATATGTGCCATTTAACTAAATAAGAGATGCCATTAAGACATTATTTGGAGCAATCAAAATACATTTCTCTGCATATTATCTTAATTATCCCTTTATATCTTGTGTTTATTTATTTACAGATTCATATTTGTTCTCATTTCCCTCTTCTAGAATAAACAATTATTAATAAAAAAACAGCCCAAACAGACTGGTAATAGTAGTCAAAAGGCTTTTGAGTAAATAGCTCTTGCATTCTGCTGGAAAATTTGTTGAACTCCAGTTATGTGGAGAAGTTTCCAGATTTCCTGGGGATATTGAGGTGTCTTTTCTTTAATCCTAATATTGCTAAGACTTTGAGATACTGATTTTTTTCACCTAAGGCAGTATGGCTAATATTTTGAATTTGGACCTATTTCTGGGCACTGACTTGTTTTTGTGTGTAGCTCATAAAATACTTTATAATAATCTGGTACAATTGATGATGAAAATATTGGTGACCTTTTAAAAAAGTAACATCTCTGATTTTGCTTCTCTCCCCCAGCACTGATCAGTGCCTTCAACGTAATGTTATTCAATGGTCTTTAACTGCTCTTAGTGGATAAACTTTAGAAGCTATGAAAGTGTTGGTATCAGTTGAGAGAAATAATTTCACTGAATAACAGCTTTTGAAGTTTTTTCTGTACTTGGAATAATAAACGGGATTGCATGGTAATTTCCATTCTCTTGAAAACTGCGGTCTTCAGCTGGGGAAAAATGTGGCTGGTTTTCTGTCTGGCCTGGGAGGTTGGGCAAAAGTTTTCTTTTTGGTACATTTGAAAGAGTTTGTGAATGTCAACTGAGTAAGCTGAGCAAAATGTGATTCTGAGTGTCTGTTTCATACATCAAACCAGTGGTCTTGTGACCAAAATGCAGTGTAAGATGCCATTTAGCATTATTATGATCAGTGACTGAGTTATTATAGCTACATTTTGAATTTTCTTTTTCTCAATTTCCTTGCTGTGTTTTAGTCTCATCTTTGCTCCTGGAATGCGTTCCTGAAAGTATTTGCCCAAGCTCATTTTATTAAAGTGCTCCAGAAGTCTTTTCCCAGAATTTATACAAATTTTAGATGACAAGAGAAAAGTCTGGGAAAGCACTGGATTATTATTAATCTTCAAGGAGCTGCATTCTCACTGTAAAATGATAAAAATTCACTAGATTGTAAATGGAAGTTACAGTCTAAACAGAGCAGGAAATTTCCTGGATGGTGAGTTTAAGTTATTTGATCTAATTCTGTGTCAGAGCCACAAAAAACCCTTTTGGAGGTAATGTTAAGAAAGTATCTCATCACATTTCGAGGTTTCCTTCTCCTGTTATATCTCTTTTTCCCTAGTGAAAGCACTGTTAGAGAAGACACATGGATGCAAACTCCTTTAAATATTTTAGTTTTGAGAAAAGCCCATTTAAATTTTATCTAGATGAAGGTGAAATAAATTTTATCAGCTATTAACACGATCTACTAATAAAATCAGTGTTTTTTTTAAACTTTAAGTTTACTTTTAACAGTGAACACTGATAAGAGAGGAAGCAAGAACCATAAACCAGCACATATGGAAGGGTATTACCAGCCTGAAAGAAACTTTTATACTAAATTATAAATACTATGGGTTGTGAAAATCTAGAATGTGATAACAAACTCTGATTCTTCTTCTCACAAGATATGAAGGAGCTAGTATTACCACACAGCTTTAGACCTTTCTTTTAAGCTGAGTCAAATAGTTGAGTGGTTCAAAGAAAGATTCCGCGACGGGACAGTAAACTCCTTTAGAACTGATTAATCATGATATTCCTTTCAACTACCCTGTCTCTATACATCTACCCAACAACTGTTCCTTTACACTGTTAATTTTGTGGGCAGTGGCCTAGAGAATGACACATGAGATTTAGTAATTCTTTACTGCACATTTAAAGTGCTCTGTTGATGGAAAATAAGCCTTAAGAAAAAGCATATACACAGGCGAGGTACATAGAGATGGAGATATGCATCAGAACTCTGATCAATTTAGAGCCTATGGATCAGTTCTGAAATTGTTAAGTAGATGTGCCTACTTTCTTATGAAGCTGAGTGAAATGCCTTTTTGTTTACATTTTATGCTCTGAATAAGGAAGCTATGTTGATCATATTCCCATTCCAGTACTCATCTTCTGAATAAGTGCAATGGAGAAAAAGATGTGTGCCTGAAGAAAATGATAAGTCAGGATAGCAACTCTCTGCCAAACACTCTTATTGTCCACTGATGCTAGGCTGGGAAGGTGAAAGAGTAATCTAGAATTGTAGGAAGGCCAAAGCAAATAGAGAATTCAGAAAAGCAGATATTTCTGGATTTTGTGTATATATAAACTTTTATACAAAGTCATCATTTGAAGTAGGTATTGTAAATAGGCCAGTAGAGACAAAACTATATATATGTATGTGGTTTTGTTTGTCTTTGTCATCTGTTAAGGAAAAAAAACCCACATTAAAAAATGAAGGTACCTCCTTCAAAGCTACTATATGTAGTTTCCCTGTGAGCACTGTTTATAAAATGGTAAGTAAACTTTATTTGTGTTTGGCTTTCATCCATTGTACCTTGGGTGATTTGTCTTTGCAAATTTCCACTGAAAAAAATCCTTTCAAAACAATTAAGTTATGACTCTAAGGACTGCTAAAATGTTATGGAATTTATTGATTCATAGAACAGACAATACAAATATTTCAGAAAGTAAGCTGGAATAGCAATTGCTTCCACTTTAAACCTTTTAATTTTTTTGGTGTACCACATCTGGAAGCTTTATTCTGCCTGAAATGGGGGTAGTGATGGTGATAGTAGGATTGCTTGTTTATTTTTTTCCCCTGAATTTTAAAATATCTTGGGTCACTAAGACCCATGAAGAAACAAACAAACAAAAAAAAATGAACCAAAACCCCAAGCCTTAATATAATTTAATTTGAGGTGCTATGTTGCAATTACATACGAAAGAAAACAATCTTCTTTTTAAGAGCAAAATTTGGAGGCTTGTAGAGATATTTGTGACAAGTCAGAACAGAAGATTATTGTTTTTGATTGAATTAATCACTGATGAATTGGGAAACACAGTGTTCTAAATGGTATTAAAACTGAACTCAAGTGACCAAACTTTTACTGGTGTTATGGAATTAGTCCAGATGCCCTTATTTTGGTGATGTTTTAAAGTGAGGGTTGTAATAATTTGGGCTTGTAATTTATTATAAGGATTCTTTGAAACAACAGTTGTATGTCAAAATGCATCATATCTTTGTTATTAGTTTGAGGCCAGCAGACTTAGCTGATAGATCCAAAACTGCAGCTCAGCTTACAGATTTTCAGAGTCATCTGCAAGTACTGCTGTTTTATTGCACAGGGTAGTGGTGTCTGTGCTGTCAGTTATTTTCCTCAGCTTAAGCTCAGATCAGTGAACAGTTCATTTCTTCAAAGAAGTTTCACTAATGGGATTTATAGCATTGGAAAGGAGAGATTATCTAGCCTCCAATCCCTATTTTCCTTGTCAGCAGATCTGAGAATAGAAAACTGGGAAAGGAGCCAAATTTTCTGAAAAAATATATGTAATATTGTAATGAAAATCGGAACAGGATTGCACTTGTAGTCTATGTAGAGCACCAGAAACTATGACCAATAACTGTGCCCTGTACCTTGTGAATAAGTTCTGTATTTTCACAACCCTGCAGTAGTCCAAGAGAGTTAAATATTGTCAAGGAATCTAAAAGAAAGTTGTTGTGCATGTGCACATAACCTAGCTGTTAAACATGTATTTAAGTATTTCATGTATTCTAGTAAAAACATTGAACTTAACTTCAAAGATGGTATCTTTTTAAATTCTTGTCATACGGGAACTGGTCAGATTTCTGGCATACTGAGAGAAAATTACCTCTGCTATGACATCCTTTCCACTAATTGCTTCCATTATTTGGCTAGAACACACAGGCTCCTAAAGAAAACTGCAACACAGATAAATTAAAATAGATTTTGTGAGATAGCCCTTGGACAAAAATGAGAATTTATTTTAAAGGTCAGCACACTTCTTGATACACATTTTTTTAAATAACAACTGTTGCTTTGTTCTGCCTAGAATGCTCAGGTTCTAATATTTTTAGGCCGATTCTTTGGAATAACTCCAGTAGTTTCTTGGGTGGCCAATATAGTGTCCCTGGAAGTAATTTTTAAGTCTATAGCAATAGGAAACAAACAATAAAAGACCTTTCAAGATAAACCGTTTTCCTGGTATTTCTCATAATAAATGTCTTCTTTCAACTAGGGAAAAGAAAACAATCTGTCTTTCAGCATTTCCTGAGAGAGATTTTCTGTGTATGGAGATGCTGACTATTCAGTAAGGAGGTTTAGAGATAAAAACTTGGAACAGATATTTAGTGGTATTTTTAAAAGGTGAATACTTTATCTACTGCTATAATTAGGAAGAGCAAACTTATCTATTCATCCAGGCCTCTCATTCATTCATTCATTCATTCATTCATTCATTCATTCATCCTCCATTCATTCTTCAGGTTTTAACATTCTCAGCTTAAAATCTACTTTTTCTTGCATATTATACTCTTTATCAGAGAACCTGTGATAGACTAATTTGTCCCTTTATGTATTTAAATTCTGTTCTAAGGTCTGGGCAGCTTGGTTTTGTTTTAGTTTTGTGTGTTTGTGGTTTTGTTTTGTTTTGTTTTGTTTTGTTTTGTTTTGTTTTGTTTTGTTTTGTTTTAGGCACTTGTACCCTGTTCTCTGCTGAAGAAAGTAGACATTCTGCGTCTGTGGTAGCTGCTGCTTTTCCTCAGTGCAGGAACAGCACACCCGAGAAGTTTTCTCTGTAATTAAAAAAGAAAAAAGAAAGAATTAAAAAAAAAAAAATCATTAACATCTTTCTGAGCAGCAGAAAAACCCTGGCACAGCCTCTCCAGTGGCATTGCTACCCATCACAGGTTCACCAGTGGATGGCTCTCATTAAGAAAGAAGAATTTAATCATTCTTTGGCAAAAAATGATTCATGGGTCCTGGTGAAAATGATTTCCTGGTCCTGCTGGTAGTCAGCTCAATCCTCTGATTCTGCATCAGGAGTGGCTCTGAGGGTGACCCAGGCTATCAGAACAGTGAAGGACTACGCAGGGTGTGATGGGAGGTTTCAACTTAATTTCCTTCCTCTGTCGTGTGACAGAGAGATTGGTGCACTAGGATTCCAATGTCCCAAGTGCTGAATTCTCCAGGGACAGTTACCACAAGCAGCTTTTATGATTTTCCCCTTTTTTTGGTATTTTTTTCACCGAATTAGATCTTTCTGAAACTCCCGTGTGTGAAATGCCCAGACTTTCAACTTGGAGTTTTTAAGGAAAGTTGCCCTTTTTTGATGTCACAAAAAAATGTTTGTTTTTTTTTAAAATTAAGTCAGTAACTTTGAAAAGAATATTTTTACATGAATCTAACATTGTTACTATATATTTATATATCTATATATATGTGTATAGATAGAGGTATAGTGTTCAAGTTCAAATATTAATTTTCCATCCCTTTACCACGATTTTTTTAGCAATAAGAGCAATGGTGACCACCATGAAAGCAGTTTTCTCCCCAAGACCTGGGGTCAGCTGCTTCACACCATGAACCATCTGGACAGCCACAGGTATTCTCATGGTGGGCAATAGCCCTAAAGGAAGGAAGAGCAGCAAGAAACGGTAAACTGAGTCCTTCAGTGCTTACTATTTAGCAGGCACAAGTGTTAAAATTGTGAGTGTACTTCAAAACCTGCCCATAGCCAACCAAGGCTGTGGAGTCATTTACCTTTTATCCTGAAAATTCAGTAGAATAAAAGAGAATGATCCAGAATCCTGGAGGTGTTGAAGCCATTGAGTGGATGTTGCACAATGGGCGTTTTTGATTGTTCTGTTTTGAATTATTGTACTATTTATTTTGACTTACTGTATTATTTATTCTGTATTATTGGGCTCTTTTGAATAACTGTACTATTTTGAAGGCTGTTGTGGTTTTGAGCCCTGTCCCTCTACAGCTGTTAAGTGTGAATGGAAAAAGCCAGCTCTAATGGATAGTGACCTCAGTTTGGTAAACACAAGGATAAGGAATCAGTGCACTAAGGATTCCTGCTCTGGGCTGTCTCTAAAATGTTATGCTTGGAGAAATTCAGCATGGTGCCTCTTATTATGATCATTATTTTATATAATGAAGAACCAATTCAGAAGTGACTTAAGGATTGTTTGCAAAGGACATGGATCACCTTGGACAGATGATGCCTGGTGGTCCCCCACATCCCCCTTTTTTCTGTTAGGGTGGGCAATTCCAGATATGTTAACTATCAGAAACTGTTGCTGGACATGGGGAGAGATGGAAAATGCCCCCCCCCCCCTGCAAACTCCACATGCCTTTTGAGGATTGTACCGTGGCTCTGCTGTTCCCCATCCTGGTGCCAGCACTGGCTGTTTCCTCACACACTGGGAGCAAGGTGGGTGGTGATTAAATTCCTCAAGTATTGTCATTAGTGTACAAGTTTCACTTAGCCCACAGCTTAACCTCTTAAATCCCCCAAGTTATACTTAGATCTTCCAAATTACACTTAAATCCCCTAAATTATACTCAACTAACATGACAGTAATGGACCTGGGGATAATTACTGCAATCATGGACTTGGGGAAGATTCTGGGTTCTGTCCAAGTAATTTATTGGAATAATTATAAGGCATCCTTTATGATTCCTTTTTTTTTGGCAGTTCTTGTGCTGGTGAGCATATCTGTTGCTGATCTCCATGAAGTTGGTGGAGAGGATAAGCAGAAATCAATCTCTGGAAAACACCTTTGGGCAGCCAGTAGCTAGAGTTTTGTTTCAGGGTGGTAACAAAGATAAAGGCTACTTGGGGCTCTCAGCACACTGTCAGAGATCCCTAGCATCCCCATTTCCAATGTCAGCATTTCCTGCTCCCTGGTCAAAGTAAGTACCTGTGGCAGAGAAATGCTGTCATCTGCTCCTATGCTCTCCCCCACGCACCACTTGCCCCAGCAAAAAGTGGGGCCTCCTTAATAAACCTGACTCCTTATCTAATATTTCTACCAGGGGAGTAACTGCAATGTCCACTGTCTCCACTACTTTCCTTAGCAGTGGAGGATTTTTGCCCTGTTCCATTTTCCGTTATCAAGCTGCATTTTTTTGAACTTCCCAGTGATGCTCAATGGAAACAGCTCCACAGCCTGAGGGTTTTATCTTGGGCCTTAACCTCTATCAGCAGGTAGGATCCTCCTTGGAGTCTCAAGGCTCCAAGGAGGATCAATAGATCCTCAATGGACCAAGTTCTTAAGAGGTATAAACTGGTTCAATAATTGTCTTGTTGTGCCTCAGAGTCATCCTGAGAAGGTACATCCTTGGTACCAAGAGAGGTAAAACCCAACCTGAAAAAGATTAATATGAAATTTGTCTGCATTTTCTCATCCACTTCTGTTTCTTTGTCAAAGAGAACCACCAAACCAGTTTACCTCTCCAGGCTGGGAAATAATTTGGTTTGAACAAAATATTTTTCAGCATGGGAGGCAGGGATGAAGGAGAAACATTGATGTCTTTGCAACTAAGTGTAAGGAGTGATTGGCCTCCCCTCCACCTTTCCTCTCTCAGTCAGTAAAGGAGGACAAGGATCCACAGAAGACAATTCAGAGCACCTCCCTCTCTCAAGGATTATGTATGTGTGTAAATTAAAATCCTAGTCACTTGCATCAAATCTCATGGCACAAACAATTCTCTCTTCAGAGACAAAAGAGGGTCTAGATCTATATGCACTATAAGTACATTTACAGCCATCTTAGGAGATTTTTTTTTCTTTTGCTTAACTTCCCCTAATTCTAGAAAACCATGCATTACTACATTTAAAATTTGTATTGATAAAACTTCTGAAGCTCATTCTGCTCTTTGCCAGAGCAAAGAGCTCTTATGGTACCCTCTTAACCATCCATTCACCCATCCATCCATCCATCCATCCATCCATCCATCCATCCATCCATCCAACCACTTTATACATCACAACTGGCAACCCCTTGGTCTTTTTTCTCTATGAACCAAGATAAGCCTAAGTATTTATGATTTATTTTAATTCCAACAAAAGATTGAAAGGAACATACAGCTTCTGGGTTTGGTGTGCTTCAGGTAAACTCTGAGAGAACAAAGAAGCCATTTCTGCACACAATCAAACACCTATTGGGTGTGACCCTTGAATGCTGGTCAGATTTTGAAATGAAAACAGGAAAATGACATAGCTCTTTTATCTAGATAATAATGGAAATCATGCTCATCAGAGCCTGTATTCTGGTTAATAATAGATGTTTCAAAAAGTGCTTTGCAAATTTCAATTCTGAACTTCTGTTTCTGAGGGGCTTTTTATTATTGAAGAGGAGGGGGAGGAGGATAAATTGAGATAATAATTTATCATAGATGTTTAATTTCATTTTCTTTTCCCCTTCTGCTTGCATTCAATACTTAGAATTCACATAGTGACATTTTTAATGATAAACAAGACAACAAGATTTAACTGTGGAAACATGATACTGTTAAACACATGGTGTTTATTTCCTTCTAGTGAACTCCACTGTGCTTTTGTCATTAGAATATAATGTGTATGGAGAGTAGCCATGCTGGCAGAACTTGTGTGTAATTGCTTTCAAGTTGCATAAATGGATCATAAAATGCTTTAAAAGAAGATGTTGTGGTCTGCTGTTTCAATGATCCATATTTGAGAAAATTCATTCTTTGCCAACAGAGTGCAGATCCTATTAGTGTAGAACCAGCTGAAATCATCATTTAATCAGGGAACATGATGGGGGTTTTTGTGCAGGGTATTAATCTGTTAGTGCTTCCAAATTAATTTCTGTATCCTTTGGTCCTTTTGATCCTCATCTTAGCATTTCTCAGTCATTTACTTCTGCAGAAGACAGACACGCTGAAACAATGAATCACACTTTAGCAGCTCACAGGCTTCACAATGTTAATGCTCTCCAGCTAACTCACTGCTTGTGACAATAATGTATTTTAACTAAAAAACAAACATATTTGTAGTGAAATAATCTGCATATATTCAGCAGAAAAGCAGCAGCTCAGTAATCAGCTGTGGTGAAACCACACAGCTGTTATCTTACTTGTGCACTTTCAAAGAGATATTTTTAAGATATAGTTGAAATCTATTATTTATAGGGGGACTTGGGGAAGCGATAGAATGACTTGTTGTGAAGAATTTTGAAGAGGTATGTATATCTTCACCTTGATACAAGATTTTGTAACAGAACAAGCAAGCATGTCACTGATATTTCTTTAGAATATCCTCAGTGATGCTGATTCACAAAACATTTGTATTCTATATAGGCCTTTTCCTGCTCTGTCCTCAAGCAGCTTGTTATGAGAAACACACATAATTTATCAGTGTTTGGAATCTGCCTTTTTATAACCTTGTAGTGTTCCTGAATGTGTGAAGTTCTTAATAGAAAAAGTGAATTATTTCTGGTCCAAATGCCACATAGTAATGTATTTCTCTTAACATCTCATAGTTTTACTCTATGCTGGCACCCTGAGGTGTCAGTGAAGAAATGAAAGTGAGATTGTAGCTGTGGATTAAATGTAAATGATGTGTATTGTACATTTGGCAACTTGTTTCTTCCTGTCCTAAATTGATTCTACAGCAAGTTTATTAGTACAGTCTCTGACTGACCTGTCAAAAGTTTTGTAGCATGGAAATGAATCAATTAGTACTTTATCATCTATATTATATTTATTTTATATTTTATTTGGGTTTGTTAAAAGAGAGCAATGAAGTTATGACAGGTAGAAAAAGCCTGTTACAGCAGTCATTTATGAAATACTGCTACAAGGGTTCTTGTAACATTATAATTATGGTCACATACACAGTGATTGTAACAAGGTGGAACTAGAGAATCTGGTAATATTTACTGGCTTTGTTTCATGTTTTTGCTAAGTAGGTATTTGTTTCCTTTTAAATTTGTATTATAGAAATTAAATGAAAAAGGTATATAGAAGTACATAAATGAGCACAGCAATAGAGAGTGGCTCTATTGATTGCATCACTTGATACAATGTTTATCACGCTGTGTAATTTCTCAGTATTCAGACTGCTGAAAACTGGACATTTATACAAACACACATAGAGAAAATAAAGCCATAATATTTTAAGTAAAACCTAGGTGGTTTCTTGCTCTACAAAGGATGTACAGTTCAAGAAAATTCTAAGCATTCTTGTGGTTGATCTTATTTTCATATCATATCATGGGCCAGCTAAAATTATGTATTGCAGCAAAAATACAATTTTTTTTTACAGTATACTTAAAGCATTGGAAGTCTCATGTCATTTCAAGGCAAATAAAAAGTCAAGTAGAAACCCACTTTACCATTGAAAGGCTGTTTTAGAAAATGTGTGTGAAAAGGTTGTTTATTAAACCTAATGCTTCAGTACTATTAAGAAAAATGCTTAGTAAGGTGCTCAGAAGTGATGAGACCTAATAAAATGCTGATTGGTCCTGAGTAAAAAGTGATATTTAGCATTTTTTTTAAACATTAGCTGTGTGTTGGTAGTAGCAACCAAAGCTGTATTAGCTGAAATTGTTTCTCTCTACCTTTATTTATGTCTTTGACAATGGAATCAAGATAACTAAAGTAAGCCAATAGAGAGTTGTGGGGTTTTTTTTAAAATACTCCCCTCTTGTATGTTCATCTTTTGTGTAACAGCATGAATTCTGTGCAAAACGAATCAGTTGAGTTTGGTTGGTGATTCCCCAAAGCAGTACTAGTCAGAAAGGATTAAATCTAGATGTCACAATGAGGTATTAGAGGTTCAGAAGTCTCTTTTAGATTTTTTTTGACAGAGTTAACTTTTTCTTTTGCTTATTAATTTCTACATTTATTTGGAATGCGATGATGTATTTAGGTAATGACGTACACTGCTAGTTTCAGGGCAGGTTGAAATATCTGTGGTCACCAAGGTCCAATTCTGATACCTCACAACTTACCTGAGCAGTGGAAAAATTGATTATTTAATTCTTGTAGAGTGCTTCAAACATGACAAGAACTGCGCAACTTCTAAAAGTTTATAATCTCATCTGTTCATAAGAGAAATGTTTGCGGTGTTTACAAATATACTTGTAAAATATAGTTTTTACAATTATCAAATATGTTTCTTTATTTTGGAGCTCAATAATTTGCAAAAGACATTTATGCCTAAAATCCCGTTGCTCCTTACACTAGAAATCCAAAATTACCAATGTCTGCATTTGTAAATGTGATTTTTAAGTCCAGCACCTGTAAGCAATAGTGTTACTGAAGGGAGAGCACACTGCTCTACCACTCAAAAATGCTCACATATGTGTCAATTATCAGACATGTGAATGGAGAAAACAGCTTTTATCTACTTATGGCAGGATAGAGTTGGTCTAGAGAAAATGAACAAAATTATGCTGGTTTGTCCTGGGCCTGGGCAAGATTTTGTAATGCTTTGCATACACATTGTTTTGCAAGTGGAAATATTATATTTCTATTTGTCTCTGAAATTCATCTCATATATGCAGTACCAGTTACAGGGTGATTAAGCAGCTGTAAATTTCTTCCAAGAAAGATGAGTTTAGGAACAATTTTTAAAGTCCTTTGCCTCTTAAAAATAGAAAACTAATTGAAAAAACCTGGGAAGAGTGGAAAATGAGATGCATCAGTTCTGTAGTTTCCTGTGTTGATATTGATTGTATTAATAGTGCTGTTATTATTTTGCTATTCATTCAGTATGCTTGGTGTTCCAGACAGTATTAAAAATATACACCTTCAGACTTAATGTGCAGTGGAGAAAATGAACCAGCAATTGGATGCCAAGTGAATCTGTTGTTTTAGCACTAAGAAGGACTGGTAGCATTTGTGCTTGACTAGAACTCCACATTACTGCAAATTTATAACCTCCTAATTTGTGATTGCACACGTGAAGTTCATTAAAAATACTGAGATGAATATCTGATTGCAGATTAATGTTAGTATGGGCCTGATCTGCAGTTGGTGAAATGACTTCTCCCAATAACACCTGAAAGTGAAATTCAGTGTGCAACATTCAAGAACTTCTGAGTTCACTCCTGAGAAGATCACCTTATTTTCAATTCTTGTAGGTCTCAAAATTTTTGTGCTTATCCAAAGAAGCACACGAAGGCATCCTCTTTCTTACAGAAAACACTTATTTTTCAAATTGGGTATTACAGCATTTCATGGCATGCACCGATCATCTCTCATCTTATTAAAAAGCTGTTGAAAAATAATTTATTATTTAGTTGCTAGCAGATGATAAAATATTCATTTGAGATAATGGCACAATCAGATTATATTTTATTGCTCTCTCTTTATTGGTCTTGATAAAGGGACAGTGGATTAATTACAATTCTCTTTTACCATCTCAGTAACATGAAGAAATATCACTACTGGGAAAGGAATTACTTCATTCACAAAAGAGTCTTTTTGTTTTAATTACATAATTTCAGGTAATAAAAGAAATAGGCATGGCTATTCTGTGTCTCATTTAACTCATTTTGAAACTGCATCCAATCCGGCTTTGGAAAAAAGACTCAATGAACAAGTATTTAAAAGTGAAAGTAAAGTCTCACTGTGCTATTTGTTCTTAATATACTCAAGAATCAGAAACTTACCTTTTTTTTTTTTTTTTTGTTAAGTCACTGTGAATTTGGGGTTCAATCAGTTTTCAGATGTAAATAAGATTGCTATATTGAAGAGCTTAATTTCACTCTGCAAGGTTTATTTTTCCCTTTATCTTTCCTGCTCCTTCTCTCCTCTTAACGAAATGAAATACAAAGACCCAGTGAATGTTGCAGCTGATGGAAGATGTCAGTGACAGCCTTAGAAAATGAGAGCCTCAATTATCCCAAGAAGATGGACAGCACACACAGCACCAGTGCAAGCTGCTTTTCACTGAACCTTTTACTTTATTCCCTGATCTGGATTGAGCACTTCTAGGGATTAGATAACTGTTTAATCTCAGTGGCTTTGAGATCTGCAGCCTCACTGCTGAAACTGCAGAGACAGGAGCCAATTAGTGGCAATTGAGAGAGCTTTATGCTGTTTTAAATTTTACATGTATCTGCCCACTAGGAACTGGCCTGGGAGTGTCCTCCCACACACATCAAGCAGCTGTTGTGGCAGTGACAGCTCTCAGCTGCACACAGCTGGGTTATGATGTGCTGGTGACCTCCAGGTGGAAGGTGCTCTGCCCACTCACCTGACACTGGAGCCACATTGGCTCCCTGATTTGAGTTTCTCATCTGTTTTTGAATTGTAGACTGTTGAATCTTAATCCAAATAAAAGCTAGCATCACTTGTGTTAAGAAGGAGCTTGAGTTTCAGAGCATCAGAAAAAAGGTTAGGATGTGCCACAATATTAGTATGCCCATCCTTACATTGACCTTAACTGGTGTAATTACTTTTAAAACTGTTTGGGCTGAATTTCAGCCACGGTGTCTCAAATATTCATGCATAGTCTATATATTGGAGAACCTAGAAATATGTTAGACTCAATAAAACCAAGACACCTTCCAAACCATTGAGCTGGCAGCTCATATGCTGGTTTTTGAGCTAAATGGCTTAAAACAAGAGTTACAAGTCACTGCTAGTGCTTTACCAGGTTGCTTCCTTGAAAGGTAAATTCCTCTTGTCCAAACTGCTCTTTGAGGCAGAGCAAGGAATAGCTCCCACTGTGCTTAGACAGGAGGTGAACTGGCAACCTGGCACAGGGAAGGGGCTTGAGGCAGAGGCAGTGCCTGCCTGTGTCGATGAGCACTATATATATTTTTTTTTTCTCATAGAATGCAGTATTTGCAGACTGTGAGACTGTTTTCGGTTTCCAGATCTTGTATGAAATGCAGATGGGAAAAAGCGCCCTGAAGCAAGAGGCTGTGTCTGAGTGGAAGCAGCCTGGGTAGTGAAGGCTGGCATAACACATCTGCTTTGCTACTTTTTCAATACCCGAGAAAAAAGGTGGAATATATATACCATGACAGTTTTTTGTTTGATTGGTATGGTTTCGGTTTTTTTTTTTAGTCTTGGACTGCATCAGGATCTGTAAACTTCACTGAGAAAGTATTTCAGTCATCTTGCTTGATTTTTTCTTCCCACTTCTTTTTCTTTTACAGGTCATTAAAATTTGTGTGTGGGCAGTAGAGTCCAGAGGTCACTTTTGTGCTGTAGGGCCTAAACTAGATTTTACACTATTTTTTGGATGCTGTTTGATATTTTCTGCTGAGGAGAAGTGATAGAGGGGAAGAAGAGGAAGAAGAACATGAGATTTTGATACACTGTCCATGTTGCCCTTCTTAAAATAAACAATATCACATTATAAAGGACAAATCATACAACATAAAGTCAGCAGCTGAGATCACATAAGGAAAACATGACCTGAATTACATGCAGACTTGTTTATAGGCGATTGAGATTGTCTGGAAAAGCAGACTAACTGTTGATACTGTATGCATGCTGTGTTAGGGGAAGAAACTCTTGATTCTGTAAGAAAGTTTTAGAGGATAAGCTGTTGGAGTAATGGCATATGAAAGCATAGTCTGGAGAAAGGAAATGTAAAGATTCTATTTTAATGTTGTAAATTAATTATTATGACTAATTTTCACTTAATTGACCAGTTGAAACATTTCTATTTTGCTCCTTTTTACATATTCTTTTAAAATGCTGGATGACCTAAAATGAATTTAAATGTGACCAATTTCTGCATTCATAGCTGTTGTAACTTACTTTGTTTCAACTGGAAAATGACAAGGACTGATGTTTGGGTCATGTTATTTTATTTTTCTGTTTTGTCCAAGTCTCTTATTTTTTCTCTCTCTCTTCCCATCTCTTATTGATGCATCATTGAAAGAGATGGTGAAAAGACAATTTCTTTGTTCAGGAGTGTATTGGCCTCAGAGCACACTTTTGAAGAAACACCAAGAGGAGTCATGTGGAGAACATCATAGACTTTATACAGCAGTGTCAAATAAAAATGAATAGCACCATACAGAAACCTGCCCAAAATGCTGGTGGTAGAGAAAGCCTGTCAGAAAAGTTTCTTGCTTTTGGGTTTTTTTTGTTGTTGCTGTTGTTGCTGGTTTTGTTCTTTTTTCCTTTGGTTTTCAGTTTGTTTGGTTTTTTTTTTTCTTTTTGTAGCCAAGAAAGCTTAGTTACTTCTCCTTTGCCATTGTTAAGGGCTTACTGTAGCACTTTGGGAATTACTTGTAGTCGTGTTTTCTATGGCATATTTGATTTCACTATCGTTGTGCTTCACTCATAACTGTAAATGGATGTCAGCATGGGAAATCCAAGAATGAAACATACTGAATTTAATACCAAATTTCAGACAGTGATAATTGAGTGGGGTTTATCAGAGGAGATAATTTAGCTGTACCTGGGCGATAAATGGGAATATGTCTCTCACGGGATCATATGTACTTTTTCTTATTGCTGTGTCAATAAGCATATGTGTATGGGGACTGATGGTGTCATCCTTCGGGGAATATTTGGCGGGAACAGTAGTTCATTTACTCAGCAGACAGACAGAAGAATTAAATGTAATGGAGGAAATCAAGCTGACAATAGTATTCTTGAATCCTAAAATAAATTAAATGTGAAATTCACAGAATGTGAATCTCCACTTAAAAATAACAGTTTTTACAGGTTCCTATTATTTTAAAGGATTAGTTAGTCTTGTTCTATGGTTTCTGTGAGGAAAGACTTGTATAATAATTATGATAATTTAGTAGCAGATCAATAGATGAATTTGGAAATAGCTTCTGCTAGATGGAATACCAAAATCCATTTAATTAACAGCAATAGCCAAGTAACTGGAATGAAAAAGAAGACATTCTTTAAAGACATATAACACATATCCTCAGGGATTTCAGTTTGCACCAATTTTCCCCTTTTGTCTTTGTGTTGTGGTTTAACTCAAGCTGGCAACTAAGTACAATGCCCTCACATGCTCACTCCCCCTTCCCTGCCCTAGTCTGACCGGAAGAATTAGAAAAAAAGCAAAAAAAGAAACACCTAAACCTTTATGGGATGAGACAAGAACAGTTGAATAACTGAAACAAAGTGAAATAATAGTAGCAGTAGTAGTAGTAATAATAATAATTTTTTAAAAGAGAAAAATGAAACCAAATAAAAGCAAGCACCAGGTTGGTGTAAGGGCTGGGGAACATGACGCTGGTGTGAACAGGACAGGTGTGGACTTAAACTTGCTTCTACCATTTGGAACAAAGGCTGTAATCCCAAATACTCTGATTTAAATAAAATAAGTCACATGTTTTCATGTCAATCTCTTTGAAACATCTTTCATGTATTTCCATGTGAAATGTGGCAATTTCTGAAACTGTGACTATTTTCAAGGAACAGGCAAGGAATTTTTGCTCCATTGGATTTTTTACGATAAGCTAGGCTTGGTATAGCCAAAAAGCCATGTCCTCAAAATTAGACTAGAAAAATATATTAGCAAGAGGTTAAACATGTGTTGTATCTAGTCAGAAAAGTAGAAAAAAATATTAGAACAGTAGTGTTCTAATAAAACATGTAAATATTTTTAAAGCCTCTCTTACATTTCTCATGTGTAATGACTGATCTCTGGTCTTCTAGTTACATTTTTTAGAGAAATTAATATTTAAAATTTTTAAAATATGTTACTATTCAAGCATTTTTACACATGTAATAATTTCTATAATTCACATGTAATTATTATATATTGTGGGTTCAGAATTTCCACATAACATTGCTGTGAGCTTTCTCAGATAGAGTGAAGATACAAAAGATACTATTTTAAGTAGGACTGCCTAAAAGATAATGATGCTGTCTCACAGTATCTGTGAGATTTCTGAATTTTTTTTCATCCCATACTGGAACAGAGCACCAGATAGTCCTCTAAATGTGAAGAAGTTTTAATTGGAAAAGGCAATACTGCATCTCTGAAAAATACCTATGAAATAAAGTTTCACTGGATATTTTTTAATCAATAGTAGTCTTAAAGTTAAAATTACATTTGTGTAAAAGAGAGTTACCTGCAGTGCCTTGAACAATTGATCTCTCAATTACAAGTAGGAGCCATTCCCTGCAGTTGTTGAGGATTTTTGTGGTTTGTTGTTTGTGTTTTGTGTGCAAGCTGTGCTGTCTTCTCTCCTGGCAGAAGAGTCCCCATAATTATCAGAATGTAGACTTTTTGATCGGTGACACTCAGATAGTTTTTTTCTAGACCAAATTTCCGTATGTACTATGTAGGCTTTAAGTCTCACTGTACATTAAAGTAATGGTTAGGTGTCAACTAAATTGACATCTAGTTGAATATGATGAAGCACTGGAACAGGTTGCCCAGACAAGCTGGGGATGCTCCTTCCCTAGAAGTGTTCAAGGCCAGGCTGGATGGGGCTCTGAGCAACCTGGTCTTGTGGAAGGTGTCCCTGTCCATTGTAGAGGGGTAGGAACTAGATGATTTTTGAGGTCCATTCTAATGTAACCCATTCTTTGAGTCCATGACTCTACAGCCTTTGCCCGGTGTTACACCTTAAATTAAAAATGGGAGAAAAACAGAGAGTATGGGTGGAGGTTATGAAAATGGGTTCTGCACTTCCGTAAGGAAATACTTCTGCAGAAAACACTGAACTCATTAATCTCTGATTAGTGAAACATGGCATCTCCCCTTTAGGACTGCAAAATTAATTCAGTATCTGAGTAAGAAATAGTAACTCCCAGTAGTGAACTTTCTATGCTCCTCACATAATAGGTACAAGGGGAATGCATTCATAGTTATTACTGTCAGTGGGAGAGTAAAAAAATGAGGAAGGCTTATATTTTGCTTAGAGAGCAGATACAACATGTTGAATGGAGGAAAACAGTGTAGGCTTACAAGGTTGGCTTTTCAGCATGGTGTGCAGCAGGACATGAGATCTCAGAGAATGGCCTATATGAATATAAGAAGCTATTCCTCTTACTATGGTAATAGGATAAATATTGCTTTGAGTAGTAAACTGCTGCATGATTGGAAAGACAGTTTATAATCATGCTTAGCTGAATGAACATGTTTTCTGCTCGATGGTCTTCAAGAAGGCAACTGGTTGAGCTTAAAGAGGTTTCAGAGAGTGAATGGATAATTAAGACAATTTGCCATCTGCCAAGCAGGAAAAAGAACAATCAAAACAGAATCATACACTTCAATGGAGTAGCATAGTAATAGCTGACAGCAATTATACCTCTTGTTCCAGTGATTATTATTTCATTAAGCTCACCACTAAAATGATTCTTTTGCTTGTATGGAGAGGAGTGTGACTTCTGAGTACTGCAGTCTCAGGGTACATATGGACAGCTGCCGTTTTTTTATCACACACAAGAAAAAGGATGCTGCATAGAAGGAAAAATGCAATTTTATTAGTTTCTGTTGGAGACACTGGTCTTTATGTCGACTTTTAGCTGGTCATTTTCTTTATGTAAAACAGCCATAACTGGTAATGTATTTAAAAATGAGGTTGGCTTGATTAATATTCAGCCCTGATAGATTTGTAGTTTGACTCAGAACCATATACGATATCCAAAATATGAAATCATTGAGAAACTGACTTTTACCACAGACCTAAGCTGGACCTTACAGTGAATCATTACCAGAGGCAGTTTTTTCTGTGTCGCCTTATAAGTTTCAGATTTATTTAAGGTGAAAATTCAGAAAGAGACTACATGGTGCAAATTTATGCATGTTGAAACAAAGGGAAAGACTCTGGGAAATGTACTGAATTCAGAGCTTCTCAGATGGTTGGCTTTTCAAATATAAGACAATATGTAACCCCATTACACCAATAAAATCACAGCAGCCATTGGCTGAGAATAAACAACCACTACCTCTTCAGACGAGAGAAACTGGGCAAACTGCAGGTATTCCTGAATGCGGGTAGAAGGATAATGACTGCTTATTCCTTTTGCACACTCCCCAGAATTGGAAGGTATCTCTCAACCAGATGGAGTTGGAGGAAAGGGAGTGGACACTAAATCTGTACATTAATTTTGGTGCTGCATTTAAATTTCCTCATGATACACTAGGAAGGTTATTAGTTATCTTGGCACACTTTAAGATTGCATGGAAGGCAATGTAATGCAACATGATATATCACTACTCTTCTATATGAGCTTAAAAAGTCTAAAATAGGAATATGCTTCTACCTTCCCTGTATAAATGATCTTTGTAAAAGAATTCAGCAGATTATCCACAATTTTAGCACCTGGATGTCTCTAATACAATAATTAATGACTGTGGCTTTTGACCATCTGTTTTACGAGTATTGTGCCAGGTGTGCATACTTGCTACCCAACATTAAAAGTGGGTTGAGGAAAATAAGCTTTTTTTCAGGACAATTATTTTCCTATACAGCTTAAGAAAACAGTTGTTTGTGAAAGCTTAAAACCCTGTTATTTATAGGTGTATATGTAATGGAACAATGCAACACATATACATCTAAATTCTTATAAAGGAATCTACAATATAAATATTAAATTCTGATAAGGATTCTGAAGGACTTATTGAAATTAAACCTACATTTCATATTTTGTTCTAATGTCTTTCAGATTTCATTGCAAATCTTGCTTAACAGAACCTGCCATTACTGGTATTCAATAAGGGTTATATAAGGTTGTAATGTAAAAGGTCATGGACTATCTTCCACACTGCAGGAAAAAAAATCTTCTTTTAAATAATAGCTAATCTCTTTGCTAGCTTGTAGTCAGAGGGTAAATCTAGGCTTCCCCTTTCTCAGCTATAGAATATGTGTGCATGTGTGTATCTGCAGGGTAAAGGATAGACGACGTCCGTTTACTTTTTAACTTGCAAAATTTCTATTATATTGAAAATTGTTTTAGTGTTCAGATTTAAAGCTCTAAAATATTATGTTCCCAAAGATGTTTGTAGGATTCATATGCTTCTAGTGTCTTAAAGAGGATAGAAAGTTAAGGGGAGTTGAAAGGAATAAAAACAATTGGGAGTCTTGAGGCAGCATCTTATCTTCTGTTGTAACCCAATGATTTGCCTTCAGCACAGATCAATTTTATTAGTAAATTCTTTCTTATTGATATTTGAACAAGGTGCCATTCAGAGAATGTATCCAATGAAAACTTCTATGTGTTGACTGCTTTCTTTTGCGGGTGCAGCGGTGTGATTTCATATCTCCAAAATAACTGAACTACTGAATTGGAATCAGGACCTGCTCCCAGATACAAACACATTAGGATGAAGTTATTTCAGATTTAGTAGCATAAAAATATTTGCCCATTGACTTAGGTAATGTCATAAAAAAAGACAATTTCATACTCGTGGGTTAGAGCAAAAGGTGTTTATTGCTGGACCCACGAGGTCCAGGATCTCCCGAGGGAGAAATGAAAGGAAAAAAGAAAGAAAAAAGCACACAAAAAAAGGAAGGTCCCAGGACGGCAATAAGACTCTCCTGGCCACCGGCTGGTGGTCAAGGACAAGGAGATCCCTCAGGCCGGGTGGCGAACTTAAGCTAATCTTAAGTCCAAAAAAAAGATTTTAAGTATAGCCCATAAAAATGGGCAAGAGGCCCAGCACCCGACCCAGTCTCTGTCTCCCTGCTAGTCAGAGAGACAGAGACACCAGGCACCCTGCACAGACCAGAGTCTGCAGCTGTTGGTGGTAAAGGCACCTGGAAAAAAAAGCTCCTCAGCTCCTAAGAGGGCCAAATTTATAAAGTTTTTGATGGGCTGGTCCGAATTAGCCTCTCCGCCCTCTCGCTCGCTGGTGATTGGGAATACTAATTAATGAGGTGGCCTTCCCCACCAATAGATGGATCGTTGCCTAGGGGTAATTTGCAAAGGCGGGAAAGGGCCTCATTAGTATTCCACTTGAGGTGGGCGGAGAGGTGCAAACCTTCTATTTTTAGCTCGGGTGCTGCAGGGTGCCTTTAATATTGGGATGGGTGATGGGCTTACAGATTTACAATACAACATAAAAACTGAGTTTTACATAAATAAAATTACAAAGATAAAGGATTTTTTAAAAAGGTACATAACTTCTGAACTCAGGGTTACATGGGTTCAACTGCTTTTCCATCTAAAGTACCTTCAATCCCTTTTATTTTGCTCCAAACAACTTTAATATCCCAATGCTTTTACCCAGAAACATTACACTCTTAAAACATCTTTAAAACAGTCTCTTTTTAACTTTTCAATCTAGAACTTTATCAAAAATCCAAACTTTCAACTCCACTCAACAGGTACAACAATACAACAGCAACCATCAACTCCAACATGCGAAAAATCACTTTATTTTTATTTATAACAGGTAATTTGTCCTTTTCATGCTTCTGACATCAATATATTTGTTCTTTTATGTCCCCTCTGCAGACATCAAGCAATGTGTACACATGGCACAGAAGAGATTTACTGTTGTCAACCATTCAGGTGATTTTGTTGTTTATAACCCAACAGCTTTATCTGTTCATAGAACTTTGAAAAACAAAAAATAGAGATTTTACATTAGATTAAATATATTTTTACGTTGGGTTTTTTTTCTGTTTTGTTTTTGCACTGATTATGCTAGTCTGCTCTCTCCTGCTTAATTTAACCGAAGAATTCGTTATTTTCTATTTTGCATTTATTTCTGCTGCATCATACGGAGTAATTACTATTGCTAATTAATGCAGATACAGTTTCATTTTATTGGCTTATATATCTTCTGTTTCAACGCTTATGAATAATTCTTGCAGCATGCTTTAATAATTTAAAAAAAAAAAAAAATATAGTCCTGCTCTACCATAACAAGTTTCAGATATCTTTTCTCTCAGTCACCAAGAAGGTGAAGTGAAATTTGTGGATATGTTTATAGCTGAGGACAATCTGTTTTGTCTTCTTCTTATGATGGTGGTGATGATGATGTTTATTTAACCTCTCTTTGAACAAGTTATTATTGAGTGGACACTGGCTCAGTGTTCAACTGTTGGCTTTACATAAATCTCATTGTGCCCTTCTGCTCTTTAGGAATCGGGCATCATTCTTAGAACCAGAAAAATAATATTTGTGCATCTAAATTTAATCTTTCCTTTATGGAAATCTGGGTTTGTGTGCAGGAAATTAGAGTGGGAAAAAGTTACTGTGAGCTCTTATGGAAGAGGAAGGTGACTTTATTATGCAAAATCTCTAGGAAATTTGATTTTATCCAGTCATACTCCCACACCCACAAATGCTAAGACCAGTAAATGCAGCTGCTGTAGAAAGGATCACTTGTGCACAACACATGACAAGAAATGTCATCTGTTAATCTCTCACCATGTATCTTGGTTTTCTTTTGATTGGTGACAAAGATATGATTTTTGTACAGAAAATATATACCCTCTAAAACAAAGCTTTTATTACAGAGTTGTCCTTTTGTCTCAGAATTTTGCTTCTCTCATCTTCCACAGATTTTTATATCTATGCTGCCTATCATAGCTAGGGTAGCTAAGGACAATGTGCACCATGGGAACCTGCTCTCAGAGCTTGTCTGAGGACTGTTAGCTGTCACCAAACAAATGTTTATATGTATGTATTTTTAGAATCTGAATTCAGGTATTGCTCTGGCCACCTTAGAACAGCTCTGCTAACTGTGCCACCTGGACCTGGGTCTGAATTCTGAATTCTCTTTTCTCATCATTCTCTTGCTTTCTTGATTCAGCTCACATTGACTTAATTCTATGTTTCAGGCTGAATCCTAATAAGTCATGAGGGTGGCTTCCACTTCAATTCTAAGAGAGGTTATTATGTTCTGTTCCTGCTTGCTTGGACTGTTTCATTCCAAAAAAGAAATTAACTGACTTTCCTGAGATAAGTGAAATTGAGGGAGCAAATACCCATCAGAAAAACTGAAAACATAACTAGAATTTGAAGTTCCACTAAACAGCATTGTTTACCATATATAGTTTGGATATCAATAGGTTTCATTATATGTTTCTTTTTATTGTTACTAGTTGTTTTTGATTTTTCTTCTTGTAGGAGATGGAATTCCTACTAGAAAGATGTTTATTATGTTTCTTCAACATTGTACTACTCAAGAAGTTATCACTTGCTTGAATTTATCCTTTAAAAACCCCTATGAAGTAATATGAGTATGACTATATTCCCTTAATAGATCAGAAATTGAGACA
Organism: Acanthornis magna; assembly: GCA_036785705.1. Lineage (NCBI taxonomy): Eukaryota > Metazoa > Chordata > Aves > Passeriformes > Acanthizidae > Acanthornis > Acanthornis magna. The sequence continues at coordinate 2,696,725 of JAWUZG010000017.1, forward strand.
TATAAATCAACTTAGTGTTTTGTGATGGTATTGGGATCAGAACTGATATGACATAAATGTAAAACCCTTGTCACTAGAAGTTCATTCCTTTTTGGAAGTTAGTTGGAGTAATTGGGACCTGTAGTCTTTCCTTTTTCTAAATACTAATGCTTTAGTTAAGCTTGCTTTGAATAGACCCTTAATGTCTTTATTGTTCTCACCTGTCAATTTTGCCCGAAGTACAGAGTGGGTCAGATGAACTCTTACTATGGAGAGGTGACTCCCATAGACTTTGAACTTCTGTTTTTATAAATTATCCTTTGTTTCTTGCAACAGCAATAAAAAGCTGATCAGTAGATGGTAGTGAGAAATCTAATTGTGACAAATTAATTGCATGATTACTGGAATAGCAGAAAAATAAGAAACAGAAGGGAAGTAAAGGGTAATACAAAACACTACCAACTAAGAGTTACTGAAGAAATAGACAAAGCTCAAATTTTCTGCCTTTAGGGAGAAATGTGATAGCTCCATGGGATAAGTATGCATGTAAATTGTAGGCTGCTCAAGTATTACAGTGATATAAAATTGTAAACTGAAGGAAATACTTGGTATGTAGCCTCAGTTTTTATGCTGCTGAGAAATCCTTCTGAACCTAATTTGACTTTTTTTCTCTCCTCATTTTCAAAGCATCCTTTTTCTAATGTAGGCTGTTCTTTGACACATGGATAAGCTCTAGTCTAAGTGTCTAGGCATAATTCAGTTTTGTCTTGGCTTATGCTTATCTTAACAATATCATCGTTGACAGTTTTCCTTTCTGTGATTTATACCTGTGTTTTAGGCTTTTTATTACACCACGGTGTGGGGTTGGTGACAGAGACAGGCTAAATGAGTTTCACAGAGCTTCCATATCTGGAAGCCTATTCTATCTCTTTTTTTTTGTTGTTTCCAAGGCCCAGATTTCTTTATTTCTTTTTGCAGAAAACAGAGTGAACATCTCTAGCATCAGTACTATATTTCCTCCTCTCCCTATCAGTCTCTTCTCCCATTTTTTGTTAGGCACTTGCTCATAGCAGAAAAGAAAACTGAATATTTATTTTACATATTAAATTCACTTATGCAATTTTCCATTTTGTGTATGGATGTGTAATTTCCTCACAGGTAAACTGCTTCAGTCAAATTGTCTCTTAAGACAAATAATAATGATTTTAAAGTTATGTGAGGCTAAAAAGCCTCTACATGTGGTGTTTGAATAGACTACCATGGTTAAGAACACGTAGGTGGGTGCTGGAACATTTGATTCCTGACCTTGTAAAAGCATTTTGCTATAGATGTGTGAGGAAGCCTGGTCTGCTTTCAGGATTATAGAAGAATTTGTAGACAAGTTCTCTGCTTTTCTCATGAAACTGCTGTGATATTCTGGGATCTTCACTGAAGCAGGTCATGTTCCTTCATTTTTTTATAAGCTTAAATTCAGCTTTAATTTTCACAAAGTTCTTATTTACTTTTCCTCTTTCCTGTGTGCAGCCTTCTTTCCATCTGAGTGTCATTTTCTATCTTTCCCTTTACTTCAGGAGGTGGCCAGAGCCTTGTTGGATGTATTTCTGCTTTTGAAAAACTTCCTTGTGTGGAATTAGCAAAGGAATTAAGCTGGGTACTAAGAACGCATCCCTGAGGAAAAAGCAAAGCTTTAGCCCATTCTTGTTCCTTGGTGTGAAACCTAAAGATCATTTCAGTTAGGGTTTAATTATCTAATACTTACAGTGATCCAAGGAGTACCCCACAATCTCACTCTGGCTTTCTATCTGTACCATACCTGGATTCCAGGATAAAGGAAAGGAAAATTAATATCCGCTATGGTAGAGGCTAACCCTGTCAGAATAGATTGACCTTAGCCATATCACACAATCATTGAGCCCTACTCTTTGAGAGCCCAGTAGGACCAGAAGGGACCAGAAGCAAGTGGGGAATTTTCTTGGCAAACTAGGCATATCCTGCGTTTGCATTATTCTCTAGAAAATCCTATTTAAGCAGTATGACACATCCATTCTTTAAACAGATGAGGTTATATAAGTTTACACCGTGTTAAAATACAGTAGAGTGTGTCAGATCACCCCACTGAGAATGATCTGTGATTGCACTGCACTGTGCACAGTAAGTTCACTTCTCTTGTATTTTATATTGTAAGGGACTTTATTGTAAGGGACTTCCACTTTGTGGGTATATTTGGTGTAAATCTATTCATTCTAGTGCTTAATCTGGTCAGAGCCAATATATTCTGTATATAGTTTGTGTTAGAGCTTAATTCTTGTAATTATTTAGAGTAGTATAACTCGTTGCAGACAGTGTGTGCAAGTCATGTAATTAATCAAGTTACAGCTCTCAGTTCAATCTATACAAATCACACATCAGAACATTTTAATTACATTGTCAGCCTGGATTGCCTAGAATTTGTGAAAGTCTCAAGGTTATTTAACTCTTAGTTAATGATGGTAAAAATCTGTGCCTTGTATGCCTGGACACAAGAAACCTTGGAAATGTACAGATGTTTTTTCCACATGGGCAAGTTAAATAGGACATTATAATGAGAAAGCAATGCTCCCAAAATATGAAGAAAAGTTTTTAGCCTCAAGGACCAAGGGTCCACGTATCTAAAAATAATTTTGGAAATATATCTTGGTAAAGTGATTCTCGCTGACAGAAGCTCTTTTTTTTCTCTACAGTAGAGGCCAAAATCTAGAAACTGAATTTGAATGTCTTGATCTAATCCATACAGTAGTGCTGTGAAGTACACACAGGTCTCATAAGCTTGGAAAGTTTATAGAGGATTTTGAAATTCTGTTTTTGTGCAGAAATGATAAATATGCATGGATGACAGACACCCAATATGTAAAAGCTTTTTTAGTTTCAAGGTTGCTTGCAAAATCAGAGTGTGATTCTGATTGCTCATGGGTCAATGCATCAGTAGTGACAGTCTTATAGGAGTGAATTGTATTTGCCATGAAATAGGCATGCTTGCATTTCTAGCCTTCCCCTCTCTCCAACAAAACAATTACTGCAGTTTTGATGACTTTTTACCTAATTTCTAAATGAGACAGCTCTTGTAAGGGAAAGTAAGTCTTCCTCATTTCACCTCTGTGTTTAATGACTACTACAAGAAGAGCTTCTGCATTGTTTTCTTTCCATGTTTCATGCTCACTTCCAAGAGTACTTTATGACAATATATACCAAAGAGTCCTTGACCAGGACTTTAATGTGTTCTTTGAGCTATCAAACTATGCACTGCATGCAGAACCATCCCTGCCACGACTGTCCCAAATAATCCTGTAGGTATCAGGGGGCACTCAGTAAACTGGCTTCACCCAGCATCTCAGTGTTTTCAGGTCATTACACTTTGTATATTTCTTGAAAGAAGATGATGTGAAGTTTTAACAAAATACAGACCTTTTAAAAATTTATTAAAAGGTACTGTAAATGTGAATTCTCATCTTTAATTAAAATTTCAGGGGTAAATCTGTGAACAATTCTTGTTTTACTATTCCTTTTTCCTGAAACTATCTCTGAACCTTCACCATAAGCCAAACAAAAACATATGGAAGTTTACTCCAGAGCTTTATAGAACTTGCAAGGAAAAGAAAAGAGCTATTAGAATAGGCTAAGGTGATTGCAGCCCTTCTCACATGTCTCTGGCTCCAGTTTCATGGAAAAAATTCTGCTGTGCAGTGCAGTTGGATCTGTCCCTAACAGCTTCTGTTGCTGCCTGCAATGTGTCTGGAGAAGGAAGAAGGGATTATAGCTACTGAGGCAAGTGGGACACCCAAGGGATAGACGAAGGCAAAGTATGCTGGTAATTATGAGATTCTAGGTGTCATAGGTTTTACAATGCCACACAGAGCATCATGTAAGGACCCTTCTTCAAACTGAATGGTGGCTCTGCAAGCACAGTGCCTATCATTCTGTTTGTCAGGTTTTTATCACATGCTTTGAAAGCACCAAGGTAAGAGCATTCCCTTGTAAAGGAAAAAAAACTCCATTTCTCAAAATAAAAATAGTGCTATCTCGGAACCTGGCGGGCATTTCACCTTTTTCTACACTGTTTGGATTTTTTTTTTCCATTTTAAAGTCTCCTGTATTCAAACTGAAAAACTATTAATAAAGAAAAACTAAATTTAGGATATGCAAAACCTCACAGAAAACTGAGCCTTTAATGCTCATCTGCTATATCAGAGATATGCATAATATATTTCAATTTTTTAAAATAATCTAACATCTGTTCTTATTCCCTATAATCCTTATTGAAAGTAGTGAGAGATTAATGCTATTTGTTTTTGAGATTCATATTTCTGGGCGTAAGGACACAAGTTCCTTGATAATTGCTAGGTGTTCTACTCATGTTTGGACCCTTTGTGTGACTTTTGGGATGGTTGTATTCTTTTCTGAAAGGAAACCATCTTCTGTTTCTTCGAGTATTGAAGAACACAATTCCCTCATATAGTGGGGCACTCCCTGAAAAACATTCATTCAACAGATTTTTTTTTTTTAATGAAATATTGCAATATATAATACTGTATGACTTGAACCTCAAAACATGGGGAAAAATGATGCTGTTTTGACACTGCATGAACACAACAAAACCATTTTTCCCCACACACAAAACTTACAAATATAATATAAAAGTAAAGAAACAGGATATCAACAAGAGGAGTGAGAGGAGATAGCGAGAATGCATTGATCAGCAGGATGATCTCAGCATATCAAAAGATTTGTTAGCTTTTTCTCAGCTGTCACAACAAAGCACTCTACTAAGAGGAGATATAAAAAATGATGATGAGTCACTCAGCAGATGTTTATAGGGACTTCCTTTTAAAAACCAGGAACATTATGACGAAGTGTGCAGGGATTTGGAATAAGTGATCAGTTAAGGTAATGTCATGGGCTGATTTAGAAAAAGACTCAGTATAGAGAATGAGAGGTGTTAATAAACATCTACAAGTTTTAAACATTTTAAGACACTTTGTGGATTTTCGTCCTATTGTGGTTTCACTTTTATCACTGACATTGATCCTGTGTGCATGGCTCACTGATTGCTGGTTAATTACATATCAATAATAAATCAATATATTACATCAATCTGGATTTGTTTTAAACCTTGTGCACTGAAGAGTTTTTCCTCTGTGTCAAATGTAAGTTAGGAATAGTTCCCATGTGAGGAAAAGCAAGGACTGAAAACAGAAAAGGATCTTCACTAGTTCAAGAGGGGGTGGCTTGCAAAAACGTGGATAGCAAAATTTGAAAGGACAGTTTAGAGAACTAAGAAAAGATTTGAGGAAAGGATGGCAAAAGACACAGAGAGACACTGGCACTTTGAGGACAGAAAGGGACATCGGTTTGAAAAGGAAAGGAGAATAATACTGGAGATACAAAGCAATTCAGGGGATGCAGTGGGAGTACAGAAGCAGGTAGATGGTGTATAAAAGTAGATCAATAGATTATTATTTGAAATAATAGAGGGAGAAAATGTGGGATGAAAGGGAGGAGAGAAGCAAACTACAAAGATTTGTTGTGTTTTGGGGTTTTGGGTTTGTTTGCTTTGGGGTTTTTCCTATTTTATTTCTGCCACTGACCAGTGGGGTCCAAGTCAGAGAAGGCTATAGGAACAAGTTATTTGGGAGCAGTTCTAAGTTGAGTTGATGGAAAGATTTAGTTATATTGGGAAAAGGTACTTATTTGGAAATAGGATGAAAAGGAGAAAATGCATTTGATAGCCAGATAGCAGGAGAAATTTTTAACACATAATGTTACTTCATTAAAAAAGTCTTTATTTTAATAAATATTTATTTATTTATTAAAAATATTTATTAAAATATATTACTTAAAATATGACTTAGGCTGCTGTCCAGAGTATTTGGACTTCTTTTTCTTAGGTATGTAACCATATACTTTCCTGACGTTAAAAAGAAAAGCAGAAAGTCTGGGAAGCAATAGACTTTTCTGAATCTTACCTTTGACAATTCAGTTCTTCCACAAGAACAGAGATTTAAGAGTTTACAAAGATTACAGTTGTGGTTTATCTAATTGATGCAATTTTTAATCATTGACATTGGGGAAAGTTAAATTAATAACTTTAAGGTGTCTTGAAAGGCCATGTGTCAAGAGCACACTCTTTTGTGGGTGCCCTGAGAACTGCCTTCTGCCTCGTTTGCCATATGAGGTCTTTCTTGTCAAATCTCCCCTGCCAAAATCCTTAGAACTGTTGAAATCTCTGCACTTCTTATGAGTTTAATTACAGGTACTTTTCATGATCCGTTTGAATTTTCCATTATATACATGACCACTTAGTGAAAATCATGAGCCTATTACAAGATTTTACTGTATAAACCAACGTTAATAACATGAGAAATGGTTAAGTGAGTGGGAGGAGGAGCAGAAGGAGAAAATAAACACAGCAGTTGCTCCCCAGGGAGAAATAAAAAAGTTCTGTTCATCAATTTGCATAGTTTTGATACGAAAAGGGAGAAAAATTGTTTCATTCAAATGGTCGATGCCTTAAGTTCTGAGGTTCAAATGAATGAATAAAGCTATAGACTGAGGCAAATTCATATAAATTGAAGCTGCAGCAAGTATTTGTGCGAGACTGAAATGAAAGTATCTTGCCTAGTGTTATTAGTAATCAAGAAACGCTGAAAAAGGAAATGGTTTGCTTGGCTACTTTTAGAACACGCAGTATGGAAACCCGCAATTGATGAGTACTTTGACTAGTAATGAGAAGCACTGTAGTGGTACAAGTTACTAGGTATTCTTGAAAGACTGACAAGAACATGCATATTTGAAGGAAAAACATAAATATTTTGGGAAATGGAGGAGCTCATGTATTATAACTTCAAAAATACTTTCACTCTTGTGGATATAAAATAGGAATATATCAAATATTGAGAACTTTCTCTGTTACCATGATACCCCTTTGAAAGGAGTCCTATGAAAACACTGTCATATATGCACTTCATCTATTCATACAAAATATCTTTCTGTACAAAATTTTGTATATTACTGACAGAAATATATGAAATTGAAAAAAAAATACTTTAAAGTTGTTCAAAATTTGCCTCTTGCTTTGCATTACAGTTATGAGCATATGTTAAGAAACTTGAATGCTTTATAGGGTGGATATCAAAGTATACAGACTCTTTTAACTTTCTATGTTTTAGTGTTAAAATACCTTGAAGGTGCTTCTAAAACAAAAATGAAACAACGCAGACACAAGAACAGAGATCATGGTAGGTCCCAAGGTGTTAAACTAGTCCTGCAATTGTATAACCGGCTACTTTAGAAACAAAACAAAACCAAAATTGGCTTTAATGTCACATATTGTTCTTTCCAGCTTTTCCAAGAGCAATGTTTATACTTCAGTTTTCTGAAGAACACTATCTTGTCTGGTGTTGGAAACTCCTCGTGAGGCATTACATGGAACATTACTGTGATGTCATGGAGTCACGATTAACAAGGGTGAATTAAGTGTTTGACAATAGGGATTTATTGATCTGGAAAGATGGCAAGATTGAAAGTGCGCTTTTATTGGTCAATACGTGTGGTGCATTTGATGGACTGACAGGCTTTAGGGAGGGTTACGGAGAAAGAGGCGAAGTCCATTTCACTCTTAGCACTTAGTCAACTGGTCAGCTGCACAAAGCATTGCAACCACTCGCTATTAAAGTCAGTGACCTCACCATGAGTAGGATTTCTTGAGGCTCTGTGTTAGAGACAAATAGAACTCCACTTTCAAAGTGGAGTGTTTGGTCATGTTTTTGGCATACTAATAAGAAAGATACACCTGAGTCTGTGTTTGCTTCCTAAATTATTTGAAAACCTTCTTGTATCCTTCTTCACTGAATTATATACCTTCTTGAAGTATATCAATGCAACACCTGTGAGTTAAAAAAAAAGTCCAACATTCCATGAGGTTGGCCATTGACATCACCTGCTCAAGACTGCATACAACTTCATAAATCTCCTCAGATTCACACATTGTAAATGTTGAGCTGTGGGACTGGTAAATTTTATGACTGCACATTTTCAGCTCATGAATTCATAACTAGACATTTGTAACTTGCAAATCTTATTTAAGAACTGTGACCTTAATGTGTAAAGACTTCATGCACAATGGTGACAGCAGAAAAACTTAGCTGATTACGGTGGAGTCAAGCCTGTCTCTAAAAATCTTAGACCAGAGGAGAGCATTTTATTGATGAAGCTTCAGTGCAATTAGATTTTTTCTCTGTAAATATAAAATAAAAATAAAAGATGGGAGTACTTTAAGGCAGAGATATCTATTGAATGTAGGCTTAGATATATGTAAACATGAAAGGTAATGATTATGTTAATATTTGTGATGATTACCAAGTAACTGTTGTTAACACATAAAACATAAATTCCTATGTTCAGCTATCTAAAAGTTAGTCCTTGTAAATTAATATTCTACTATTTACATAAGGTTTATGAAGACATCTGTGTTTAACTTGATAATTATGGGATAGGGATAATTCTGTTAATTTGTTTGTACCTTGATGTGTTACAGTTTTATATATTCATGCAGAGTATTTCATGTTTTCAATCATATTTCTTTTTGATTGAAGGGCGACTAGGCATGCCACAATATCCAGAAACAGGCTACTTTGGAAAGATTTATGAGACACTATCCAAAGAACTGAGATAAGCATCAACTGTAACCAAACAAGAAAACCATTTTAACCAAACCAAACAAGAAAACCATTTTAACCAAAGAAAAAAATCTGAATAAATCAGCTACCTCAAAAAATTTCATAAAAATAATTCAATTTCATGTACAAACAGATGCACTCATAAGAACGAAGTCACAAGTTCAAGACAATTTTCATGAAGTCACAAGCTCAAGATTTTGCCAAAAGATTTACTTTGTCCTTGCAAAAGTTTCCCTTTGCTGCCCAGTGTGTCACAAAGACCAGGCTCTTTCTGAGTTTAGCTGAGGCTGGACTTGAAGCTCTTCAGTCCCTAGATCTGGGCCAGCAGTGAATATATGTACATTTGGTTCACATTGAATATGATTTTTCCAGTTCTTTGACATAAGAAAATTAATTTGTACATAAGTCTTGTAGAAAGCAGTTCTAGGAGATAGCAATGCCTCTTCAGCCTATGTTTTTCTCAAGAAATAAATAACTAAAGGCAAAGGGAAATGGATGTCATCATGATGTCTCTGTGGTTTCCACAGTGCTATTATATATTTGAAGGAGAATGTCAATTGCTTTGTCAAAGCCCTGTTTGGCAATTTGGCAGAGAGAGTCTAAACTATGAGTTTTCTCAGATAAAGTAGGAGGTGAGCAAAATAAGCTTGAAAAACCAAATCTGAATCAAGACTTTATGGATTTTAAAAAGCCAAGATCACAATGGAATTAGTTAAACCCTGAAACTTCACTAGTGTCTAGCACAAAGACTTTTTCTGGGGTTAAGTCTTTCTCAGATCAATACCAAATTGCCTTTCAAGAGATAAGCTCTAAAATGAAAGTGTAAAATCACTTTTATCAGTAGAGGTAATTGCTTTGAATTCTTAATCGTGATGTTTCATATTGACATGATTTCAGTTATATAAAATTAATATGCAAAAGTGGAAAGTGCAAAAGCATATATTTGATAGGAAATGAAATAGAAATTTGCCATGATTATGAGTTATGAGAGAAAAAATTGAAAATGCTTAAGAATCATGTTAAAATGTTCCGACTTTTGTTTGTACACTCAATTACAGTTTTAACTGCCAGTGTTGTTGGGCAACACTTAAAATTCTTGGACATCTTTTTCTTTTCCTGGACAAAAGGGATACAAATATCAACTGTATGCAAGGGGAATTTCAATGTGTTTTTAGATGGGTTGCTTACTGCTATAGATTTTTGTTGGCCAATACAATGTTTGGCATAAATTGAAGCAATTGTGCTGTATTGTACTCACCAGCAGTGTTCCCTCAGTCTCTCAGTAGAAATTGGTTTTAGACATGAAAATAATCTTTGTCTGAACTGAATTCTGCTGAGACAATTAAAAAAAGAAAGAGTTTGGGTCAAGAGTTCTGATTGTCTTTTCGTATTAATACAGTATTGCTTACCTTTGAATGAGTTACTTTAAAAAAATCATTCCATATTTATAGATATAGTTTCTCAAACTTTGTTGCCATCTAACTTACTTAAAAGAATGTCTGAGAAATAAGGCTCTTAAAAGAAAACATTTTCTCTAGGCTACCCTAAAACATACTGAATAATTCATAGTAGTCATTGAAATAAACACAATAAAGAATGAAGCAGTTAAATAAATACACTTCTCTGAGCTCGTATTTTTAACTATTTGTTCTTTGTGCAAGATTTGAAGATTTGGTCTTGCAAATCTTGATACAGGGAAGTAATACTAGGGGGGAAAATTTGTACTAAGAGAATTTGCTCTTTATGCCTCAGTATAAAATACAGTAAATAATTGAGAACAGACCATTTAAAAGGTCAGTTATAAGACAACATTGAGAACATTTTAAGAAAATTATAATGTGATTTTGATTGTCTTCCTCCTGGTGTTAATTTTTTGTTGATTTGTATATGGCACTAGCTATGTACAATACGTTTTTTTGCCTTGTTTGAGAAAATATGTGATCACCAGCAGCTGTTAAAATCTAATATTCCCAGTAACAGCCCTACATTTGCTGTAATAGCTAAAAGTCTAAACCTACCACCACCAAAAAACAACAGCAAACAACAAACAACCTCACCCCAAATCCCAGCATATTTCCTTGTGTACTCAATCAGAATCTAGCTCTGTGAATTAACAAATTCTTTTTTCATTCTCTTATTTTTCCCAATTTCATACCTTGGAAAATATCCCACAATAGTAAAAAAGCCCAAACTACCGTCAACCCCCCCCGCCCACGAAATGTATTATTTTGTTTGCAAAATAGAATCATAGAAACCTGTTAGTTTTTTTTCAAGTAGAAGGGAATTAAAAATTTCCTTTGAGATTTTAATAACAATATCTTTTTAACAAGTTCCAAGGTTAATTTTAGTGCTAGTATAGGATATCTCTGTGAAATGAAAATTACACTAAAATGACCTCAGTATCTGCTTTTGTTCATTCACTGATTTTTTTTTTTAATATTATTTACTGGTGCAGTGATTTAGTAGTGTAGTAGTATTAGGTAATTACATGGATAAATATAAAAATGTTTTCCATCTTGATTTGTTTTGCATGGTATGTTTAGTAAAGTCGTGGTTTTGAGATGAGACATGTCAATGATGGAAAGAAAAGCAAGCCTTAACACTGAAATAAACCTAAAACACGAAAATAAATTCAAGCTAAATAATTTTCCAAGTGAAAACATTGAAAAATATTTAGGATGGTACATGTATAGGGATGCTTTAATGTTTTGTAGGTTTTTTAAAGTACTGCAAATTATCTCTAGTTATTTTGCAATAGGCATCCCTTAATTCAAATACGTCCTGCTGACATCCATTGTAAAAGTAATATTCATAATTACCCAACTCATTTATTTTGGTTTTTTTTTTCCTGTGTTCAGAACTCAAGACTGGAGAAACAACAAAGTGAAATACTTCTGGTATTGATGCACATCATAACATCATTTTCAGATTCCTCTATTTAAGTGCAGACAGAACATGTGTTACTTTTAAAAATTATCATAGTTTTCAAGTGCAAGATCTGCAGCTAAATATATATATGTATAAATATATGTATATATGTATCTATATATATATATAGAATGATATAAGCCAGAGTTTTCTGTTGTGAGCACAACCACTCAGTGGAACTGGAAGTGAGCTCATAACTTCTTGCCTCTCTCTTTGCCTGCTTTAAAATAAAATATTCGAAGGTGGAAGCACCTGAGTGTGAGTGGATGGACCAGAGCACAGTTCTCAGCTCGCCACACAGAGAAGCAGACATTACAGGAAATGGGTCACTTTGGCAGAATGCAAAATGGGAAAGAACTCCCGAAGCCACATGTAGGGTCAGTGATGAACTTCTGCTCTTCATATCCCTGGAAATGTTTCCTCTCTTACAAGCATTTACTTTTGCATGCATGTAGTCATTTTACAAGTGATAAACATGGATTAGGAATTAGTCTAAAACCAATGTTGCCACAATCAGTCCTCAACATAGGAGGCTTAATACAGGATAATTGTCCTTCATGAAAACATGAAGATTGAGAATGGTGACCAAAGTAAAAGACAGAGAAAAGTGATTAGCTTTCCAGATGATGTGGAAATAATTTCCTAAGTGTCATTATGATTTTCAAGGATGATAAAAAATCTTCCACTGGCTGAAAATTTTATTTGGAGTACTAAAGAGAGATGGCCCATAAGAATATTTTAATGCACTGTTTCTGTATAATTCTTTTCTTTCACTTCCATGGGGAAAATTTTTATTTCATTGTAAGAATTCATAGTCTCAGTTTTATCACTTTTTAGCTGAATCATAGGCTAACTGGGAATATTGTTGGCAAATCATAGTTTAGGCATAGTGAAGAGATTCCAGAGCACACTTAGCATAGCTTTGAGTGTTAATTCTTGGGCTGCATAGTCACAGTGTAGACAAAATATCCGAACTTAGTCCACTTTTCATGTTTTCCTTCTTCCCGCAATTTCTCTTTTGCCTTCAAGACAATTGCAAACATTGGACTGGAAGAGGCCATTTCATAGTTTTATGATTTAATTTTGGTTTTATGATTTATCTCTACAAAGACAGTATAGAGAAGCCTTTAAGTAACTTCATCAAGAAGTCCCCAGATTTGCACTTTGATCTCTACTAAACACAGCTATTAGCCAGTATCATTATTTTTTTCTCTCCCTTGATTCAAAGTGTGGTCCTTATTTCCACTAAATAAAAGCACCGGAAACAGAAAACATCATAGGTAGCTAAGAAGTTCGTTGCCATTTAGGCTTCTATGCTTGATTGTTTCTCTCTGATTAAATTCCCTCAGTTATAATATTAGTACAAATCAAGTGTTTGTTGGAGTTTTTACCTAAAGAAGAATGACTTTGAAAAATGTTAGCTCAAAAAGACATTAAAGAGTAGAAAAACTACATATTTAAGATGATTGTCATTTCATTGCCCTTCTTCCCAAGACAGGCCTTGAAATGACAATAGGTGGCATTAATTTAGTTTGCTTATCTTGTAGTTTAGAGGTGCCATATCTGCCTTGGATCTTTATCACTGAATGAATCTCTGTATTTCTGTAACTCTTGAAAATTATAGCACCTTTATTTTTAGACAAGTATAAAAAGTTGTTTGGTTTTTTAAATAATTTAATTTTTTGAAAACAGCACACAAAAAGAAGCTCAACAAGAAGAAATTCAATTAGTAAGATTATGTCAGTAGTGATGCTTGACAGATGGTTTTATTTGGAAAGGTTATTTTGACTACTCTTACAATGAGAGTTAGGATTAAGAGGAAAATTTTCAGACATATGGATTTAATCTGGTTTATACCAACTACTATTCTTGTGGTTTATACAGTTTCCTGAGTAAGTGTAATTAAATACCTCACTGACATAATTTACTTTTTGTGGCCTGCAATTTTCTAAAGGAGGTGCCCCATCAAAAACATAATGTGAATTTTCTTCTAAGTGCAAGTAAGAATTTTTCTGGTGGGAAAACCTTTCTTTTGTTATTTTCTTTAACATCCAAGGTTACCTTTTTCATGAAATCCTGGAGATGAAATGACTGGAATTCTCATATGTTACATGTGTCTGAAAGCAGCAGCTTCAGAGTAAGAAATCTGCATCGGGCATATGTTCTGTAACCCACCATAGCCCTCATGTTACCAACCTTCTGCTCAGCTAGTTTAGCTGTTGCACCTAGTTTCAAGGATGTAAATGGTCCGAGGTGGGTTTTCTTTGCTTGTTTGTTTGTGTACAAATAGTTTCTCCCTTATTTTAGAAAGCAACATTTCAAAACATTCAGATGATCAGATTAACTCTTGATCCTTTGTTGAATATATATGTACATACATACATACATACGTACATACATAAATATATATATACACACACAGGCACTGAAAGCATATGGTAAATGTAGCAAGAAAGTAATAGATCTTCATCTCACCTTTTTTTCACACAGATTTCACATTAACTGAATTAGGTTTTTCAAGACTTCATTTGCTTGATTGTCACATTTTCAGTGTCCTAAATCCTGAAATAATCCTGGAACTGAGTACAGCAATATTTTGACACTCTGAAGTGAGAATCTCTGTATTGAGGGTATAATTAAATTAATTTCATGTTCCAATTTCAGAAATGCCATTGTCCAAATATCTAGATTGTGAAATAATTTAATTATGATTTTTTAAAAATTGACTTACTTTTACTGCTATACATTAATTATTCGAATCTAACTATTTTACAGTAGCAGAAAAGCAGAGTCTTTTTTGTGAAGTTCTAAGTGGAGTCCCCTAGCAGCTTCAGTTCATGTTTCCCTCTGCTGCCCCAGTCGTATGTAGTTTCTGCAGACTGAGAGTCTTTAAGTATGGAAGTTTTGCCATTCAGGTGGAGAAATATATGGAGTATGGAGAAAGGGCCTCTATACATTTTAGAAAGGTTGAAGAAAGTGCATAGTTACTTTTATGAGGTTCCAGCAGTGTGAATAACAACATTTCTCATATATAGAGAATGTTTCTGAAAAACATTCCATTGCTGTAAATCAGGGACCCCAGTTTGAGTCAAAGATGGATATATTCTGTAAATGTAAATGACTTTCTGGGAAATTTCTGGAAAGTTTCTGGCAGTAAGTGGAGCATTATGAGTAAGAGGAGCGTTTAACACTAGCACTAATCTGGATAATAGCAAACATCAGGGATATAATGATCAAATTTTCTAATACTTTGGGTAGGGATGGCATCTGGGGAGAAAAAAAAACCCATGACTCAAGGCATTTGCATGGTGATAATACTGGACTCTCATCAGACAAAGGAAGAGAACATATAAAAAAAGGATTTAAGACAAATACAGGTCTACAGAAGGGGGAAGGAGAGGGAGGTGGTGGGGAGAGAAGAAAAAGCAAGAACTACTGTCTGCCCAGAAAAAGGGAAATTTTCAAGATTATTAGATTCTTCTCCTCTGTTAAGATTTAAAATGGCAAGAGTCCGGGTACTGAGTACTTTGACAATTACTTGGTTTATTGGTTACTATTTACAACAAAAAAGAAATCAAGAATCTTGGAGAAGTACCTGAATCTCTGACAGTACAGTTAGATAGATACAGCAAAGTAGATTTTGGGTTGGAAACACTATGATTCTTTGACCAGAAACTGACATTTTCATGTTTTCTGAGTCAAATTTGACTTCATTGATTCTTCATTGATTCATGTGAGCTTTTTTTCTAATGATGCTAGATTTGGTTTTTGTGATTGCACTGTTTTTTTGCCTTTTCTGTTTTACCTCACTCAATTCCTTTAAATGCTCTTTCTTCAAGTAGAAATTACTCAGAAAATGCAAAGAAAACAACTTTGGTTTGAAAACTGTATTCATTTTCCTCCTCTTTTAGACTTGAGGGAGATCTGCTGGTGCATACTTTTTGAATGTGATTAACCCCTAACATGGTTTTGGGATCAGTTTTGCAAATCAAATAGCATTGTTTCTTTGTTTTTTTTGGTTTTTGGTTTTTTTGGGTTTTGTTTTTTGGTTTTTGTTGGTTTTTTTTTTAATTCTACTCACAGTTATTCACTTGATAAAAATTCAAAATTAGCAATGTTTTAACCTTTCAATTTTCACATGGAACATTTTATCCAATTATCTTAAATATTAATTTCTCAAACAGTTCAAAATTCATATGAAATATGCATTATGCTACAGAGATGCTACTGGGTTTATGCTCTTATGGCATAAAAATCTAGCTTCCTCATGGAAGTGGATGTGATACAGATTAGCAAAGCACTGTTCAGTAGTAAGGAAGGAAAGAGTTATCTAGGAAAGGAAAAGATTTTTATTCCAGTACCTATTGTATTCTATACAATAGAAAGCTGTATTTCCTGTGCGGGAATACAAGATGTCAAGTGATTTTCAGCACATTTGTAACAATTACAGAATAGGAGCTGAAACTTCCTAGCTGTAAACCTAGTGCTGGCCACAACACTCATCACGATAAGATGTACAAAGGAAAGTCCATCTTAAAAATCATTAATGTCAATATATGGAGACATTAAAACACAGAAGGGTATATAACACTCTTCCCAGAATCTTACAACAAATCAGTGATGAGAACAGGGCATTAGACAACAGGTGTTATGCAAAAGCATGGGGTATTTTATGCAGAATATCAGAAAATACAAAAATAGCCATAGGTTTCCTCATATTTTTGGTGTCTCCCTGAATCTTGTAATGCAAAATGCGTCTACCAGGCTTTCAAAAGCCAAGCTAATGCAAATCATTATTTTGGAGAAAATCTAACAGCCAGTGATGTCAATTAGTTTATTAAAACTGTAAAATATATGCTGCAGTTACTATATGTTAAAAGATGTGATAACCTTGTAGGTATTTTTGTTTCTTTCCTTGTTGTTTTGTAGCTCTAGAAGCTGTGCAGCTGTCATCTTTCTATTAATAGCCATTTGACCACAGCAACAGGAAATGCTGCTGGTGCAATTGCATTGCCCACATCATTTGCATAATGAAGCTTTTGAAGTGCATTAGTAAAAGGTACCCTGATGACTCTTGCACTCCTCTCCTGGACTCTGAGAGTCTCTGAACTCTAGTTTTTGATCTAACTTTACGTGGGCACAAATAATTGATGAAGAAATTCTAAATCCCATGCTTAAGCATCAGATGCTTAAGCATCTGATGGAGGACTTACAGAAGTTTGGAGCTACTGCTACCTGCTTAATTCAAACCAAAAAGGGGTGGGGGGGGCCTTGCTCTACCTACAAAGTACACCAGAAAGGAAACCATTAACTTAATATTGTCAAAATAAATAATTAATGGAAAATTTCTGATGGATAACCATATTAGTTATAGAATAATAAATAAGCAGGTTCTAGAAAATGCATTCTAACGATGCAACCAAATATTGGAGTTGTGACTTTGAGTAGTAATATAAATTAAATGAGTTATTTGTAGTGATAGATGTACTAATGTTATTCAAAGTCAATCTGATTCCACTTAAATTAAGGAGGGAATCTGCTTGCAAAAAACCCCAGTGTAGGAAAAGAGTTCAGCCTCAGGAGAAACAAGAAAATTGGTTTTGATCTGGGTTTGTTTTCCCTTTCTCCACCCAGCACACTTCTAGGAGTAAGTTTTTGTTTGGAATTTAATCTGTATGAGATACGGCAGTGTTAGGAGGGATGAACTTTTATGAAGCAGGTGTGAGAATCAACTCAGTCTCTCTGACTTCAAATGACCATCTGTTTCTCAACTAAGTGCAGAAAAAATTGTGCAAGAATCCTTTGTTAGACAGTGGTGGAGGGAGACTGACAAATACATTTGCATGCAAATTCTGTACAGTCTTTTTACTTAAAAGAAAGAAAACAAATAATAATTAAAATAAAATGCCAATAGTGTGAAATTATTCTATTCCTATATCTAGTTACCTATTTTCAGCCTTTTTTTTTTTAACATGAACATAGAGACAGGCTCATTCTATTTTTTATCAATAAATTTTTTGCGTCCTTACAGAGATGAGAGTTGTTTATCTGTTGCTGCTAATTTTTCTTTATTATCAAAATACTTCACTTTTAATAACTTATTTTCCTTTGTAATTAGATTGCCTCTTGGATTACACTGGAGTTTTCCTTTGAGGATTCATTTTTATTTGATTTCCTTGTATAATTAAAAATGTCTATGTTGTATTACACAACTCCAGTGTTTACTGGAGGTAACAGGTACCTGCATGACATAGTGAGTAAGAGTTGGGAAAGTTTTGGTCACAATTTGTGATTCTAATTCACAATTCCAACACATTCATTCTATTAAATGTCTATTATAACATCAGAAATATATTTCCCTATATTTATTTTATAAAATAATATTAATGATTTTCTCTGTCTTACAAGCAGAGACCCAGCAAATAGGAAGTAGTTCCTTTCAAAACAAAGAAATAAAGGCACCAATTTGTCCTTGTAAATCAGAGAACTATATTTTCCACAAACATAGGACAGTCAATGCTTGTACCGAAAAAATGAAAAAAAAAAGTAATTGAAAGTACTTTATATTGGATAAAATCAATATAAATGTACTGATCTCTTTTGTGTAAAATTAAGAAAAACCAGTTTTGTATCAGTTAATTCAAGGAAATTTTCGGGCCACTTTCAATTAAATGAAAGGAGCGGTATTAAGTGTTTGTGTTTCTTAGCATTCATTAGCAGCATTGATCTAAAATTGTGATTTTAATACCAAAGGTTTGATAAAGAATGTAATGTTGTTATTTTTTGTGATACTATTTTAAGTTCCTTTATTTAAAATAGACAAGGAATTACTCGAGAACAGTATTTGCTTAATTGAATACGTTTGAATGAACAAATGGAAAAATTGGGAAATACTTTTGTGAGGAAATTATTGGTAAAATGATTATTAATGAGTAACATAAGGAGATGGCCTTAAATTGCTGGGGCTTTTGGCATGTACATATTCTTGCTTATTTATTTATTTACTTATTTGAATATGGCATCTGTTACCAGAAATAGCAGGCTGAACAAAATAATATGGCACACCCTTTATAGACATCTGTGGAAAATAAAGTGGTGGGATTTTTTTAAACATGTTAGGAAATGTTTCATGCCAGGATCCTATTTTATAGATATTCTCAATACAGGTTAGAGATGTGTCACTAGTATTAATCTGCTTTGGCAATACCAAAAGCCCCTCAACACAAAGAAAATCAAAGCAAACATTGTAACGTTAAAAGACTTGTTTTGCCTGAGATTGGTGAATTTAGTGTTTGTCATAAACACAAAAAAAAACCCAAGGAAAGTAGCCACCCAACACCTGGTTGCCACATGAAACCCCAGAAACCAGGAGTATTTCTTTTTCTAAAAGGAATCTGCACTGCAAGAGATTCAGTTGGAAATATTTTAGATATATTGCTGAGAGTTGTTGCCATGAAATCTAAGCACTAATTACCAGGATTATTAATATTTCACATTTTCACAGCTTTCACAGTCATGTGAGACATATCCAGACCAGAATACAGGTAGGTTTTTTTCATTCACATGGTTAAATGGCTTCTGAGAGTATGAAACAAAATAAGGTTAGGATTTTTCTCAATAGAGTAAGAGAATATATTTAGCAAATCTACAAAACTTGCAAGTTTGCTTTTGATTTCTAGTGAAGCTAAACATATGTGCCAAAGGTATGTACCATCATCATTAACCTTGAAAACCAGTGGTTATTTTATATAATTTCTTTTCCCAGATATGCAACTTTAATGCTAATGAGATGGGATGAGATGAAATAGCTGCCAAGAAAGACCTGGTTCTAAATAGTCCTGCCGGGCTGATTTATCTATGCTGAATAAGAGTTTAAACATTAAGTTCAGAGGAAAAAAAAAAAGGTTAAATTCTAGTTTCATATATGAGTTTGGTTGAGTGCACTGTAGGGTTTGTCGTTGTGTTTGGATTTTTACTAGGGTAGAAGACCTCAGCTTTTCTTTATTCATACCTTGTGTCTTTCATAATTTATGGTTTCTATTCCATGATTACACAAAAATATGTATGCAAAAACTGACTATGAAGAACTCAATAAAGTGAAGGCCTATTTTATTTAAAGCATTTGGGTCACTTAGGCACTAATGCTTCTCATGTTTACCGACTGTTTTGATAGTGCCATATTTGATTTTTAGAGCAGGGTCTTGATTTGTCTCCCTATATAATTCCTTTTATATACCTGGAGACATCTGTGACTAGTCATATTAATCACATCTATTTCAGACAAAGTGTTAGGTTTTTTTAAAGTTTTTGCAGAAAAGGAAGGTTTAAGTATGTTGAAAGAACTCAGAAATCTTACTTTTTTTTAAAATATTGATTAGAAATAGCAGTTATGAAATAAAAAAGCATAACCATTTAAATTTCTGTGGTTTTATTTTCTCTATTTTATATATATTAAAGACCGATTTAATTTTATTCCCATGCCCAAATGTACAAGAGCAATGCTAACTTTATTTTTTTCCAGTGATGAAGTATATGGAATGCTTTGAACTCTGCAGTTTATTTTGCTAAATACAAAGTAGGTTCATGTGCTTGACTTGCAGCTCAGGGTGATGAGGACAATTCTAGCACCTCTGGCTCAGAAAACGTGACACTTACAAGTTGTTTGCTCACTGGAGGAAAAATATCACCATTTTCTCCTCCCGGGCTTTTGCACTTCCCTCGCAGTATGCCATAAGCCTCTCCCAGAAATGGGTCAGTAGGTGACATGCATCTCTGTCTTAGCAGCATCATCCATACTTATACACATAAGTAACACTTGAATCCTTACTAGCACTCTCTTAAGATAATGTGTGTATAATGATAAAAAGTGTTTAAACCAGTGCACGGAATGCTCGAAGTTGGCTGGAAGGGAGTGTAAGAAGTTGCTATCTGATCTTTCATCTTTAATCAACTCAGGTTGATTAAAGGATTAAATCAGGACTCAGGTAATCTCATTTCTGTATGGTGAAGATTTGTGTCTGGAGCATTTACAGAGATGGATTCTCAGGCTTTTGGTGGAGGAAAGCAGTGGGAGAAACTCCCACCTTAGCAACAACAGTGACTTACTTTGTTGTTTTGTCAGAAGTGAGGTTATACCATGAAAATCTTTGTAAAATACACTTTGAGGGTCTCAGTGGTGTGACAAAAACATTTGGTTATCTTTTAAAAGTTGTGTCTTGTTATAAGTGATTCATTTATCCATTACTGTTTGCATCAAATACAGCATCTGCCCCAAAATGTGTGCCACTTCTCCTTTACCTGTGTTTCACGCTGCTGCTGGCCTATAGGTTAAGGGATGTCTGTGCCCCATGTATAAATGCCATCTGGTTTTCAATTACGCATTTTTTCTGCGAATCATACGCTATTTCTATCAAATAGGTTTTGCAGAAATCTTTCTGCTTCCCTCTTTTACAAAAAGCTTTTATGAACTTCTCCCTTGAGCAGGGGTTTAGGATCAGGAGACCTTCAGTGGTCCCTTCTAACCTCAGCTATTCTGTGAGTTCGTGAAAGAACGAGAAAAGCCTATGTAGCATACAAGGATTTTTCTATTGCGCCAATGAATATGCAATCACACATATGACCTCAATCTGAACTAAATGAATAGTATGTGCGAATCCTAAAGGCAAATTTCAAGTCTTTTGATCTGCAGCGATATTGTTTGTTTCAGCTGCAGCTTCCTAGAAAGCCAGGATTAGTTGCAGCATTTCTTTAATTTTATTAATAGTCTAAACATATTAAACCAAGTAGGGCTGATGAAAGAATGTTAATTAAAGTTCACACCCTTTGATACATAGCACATATGCCCTGTACACACTGCTGACATGAACGTGATGATTTGAAACAATGGACAAAGATTAATAATATTAATTTCTGGGAGAAATAAGCACTTATTTCTGTATATTAATCACCAGAAAACCTTTTTATTGACAGAGAAAAGGTATTAGTGATGACAGAAAATTATATAGGAACTGGAACTCTAACACCAACATTTTCTGATTAAATGCCCTAATATGATAATGCGATGACCCTGATAAGCTGGAGAGGGCTTTAGTCCAGGCGCAGCACATCAAGGCCAAGACCTAATGAGAATTTCTCAAATCATAGTGTGGCTTGGGGCAGGGAGGGGGACATGCAACTAAAGTCAGTTTTTTTGGGCCTCTACAGATAGTCTATATACACTTCTATATGAGAATTTACGCAATATTGAGTACAGATTAAAATCTTAGTAAAAGTGAGAGAATTCTAATAATTCTTAACTCTGCTTCTTAACTTGTATATGTTTTATCTTCTGTTTGGTTCTGGGTTTTTCTAAGCTGATATCCTTCCCATCTTTCAAATATATCCCTAAGTTGTCCCACTGCTTCCAGAAAATTATTAGTTGCTTTCCTTTTTCTCTGTGCTCACGGTAGACAACTTTATCCTCATTTTTGCCTTTCTTTTCCTGCTTTGATGCATCCCCATGCTTCTCATTGTAAATTATCTATTTCTGGAATATCTTACAAAATATATGACCATTCTATTTCCAAGAGCTACTGTAACATTTTCCTTTCCAATTTGATTTCCAAAACATTTTTCTTGTTCGTATGTGTAGCCCAAACAAGGTGGGAGCAATGTCTTGTTCATAAAATAGTGGTAATGCAGCTGTTATACAGGCAACAGTGACAATAATAAGCGCCCATTGCTCAGGAATGTTGAACAGAAAGAGATGAAAAGGCTACTTTTCTACCTAACAAGATTGTAATAGAGCCAGGGTTTGTCATGGTTCTCAAGATAACTTCAGAGAGACATACATTTTAAGTGAAACACTTTACTAATCTTAGTTTCATGTTGTCCTGTTGCATTGTAGCTACTTCTAAGAACTTATGCCTGGCTAATTGCATCCTTTAGAAAGAGGCTAATCTGCATTTGAAAACCTCTGAAAATCTTATGTCCACCAGTTTTTTTTGACAAGTTGTTCAAGCAGATTTTATAGAATGTATTTTACTTACATCTGCTTATCAACAGGAATACTGAGGCATATCCCAGTGAAAAAAATGAATAAGAAAAAATAGCAGTAAGTACTATTCTTTTCAGCAGATACACTGTATTTCTATCCTGTAATTCCAGTTCATAAGAATCTACACATGTGTAAATGTGTAGATTCTTATCTACATCTACAGAATCTACACATGTGTAAATGTACAAGACTGCCATGCAGCTGTGGCAGTGACAGAATCTGCCCAAGATAGACTTATTTTCTTCACACAACTTGCTAATCTGGGCATGTGCTGAGTACTACATCATACTGCTTGCTCATTATATGGCACTCTGCTATATAATGCATCCTTATCCCCTAAAAAACAAAGAAAAACAATGAGAAGATTGAAAGACTGACATTTTGAGATCTCTGACTGTAAGAAGTGTTTCCACCTCTCAGATAATTTGTGGCTATACTCCATACAGCACCTTATTGACATTATTATTTGAAGTATGTGGAGAGCCCAATGGAATGGAGTTTTTCCAGAGTGATCACAGTGAAGATGCAGCACAAGGTAACACCATGTGCTGGTATCACCTGGGGTGGAGTTAATTTTCTTGCCAGTGGCTAGTAAGAAGCTGTGTTTTGGTTTGTGCTGAGCACAGGTTGATAACATAGAGACGATTTTGTTGTTGCTGAACAGAGCTTACACAAAGCCAAGGCTTTTTCTGTTGCTCGTATAGCCAGGTCAAGGAAGGTGGGGGTGCCTGGGAGGTTGGGAGGAGAAACAGCTAGAGCAGGTGACTCCAACTGACCAAAGGGATATTCCAGACCATATGGCATTATGATCAGTATATAAAGTGGGAAGAAGAAGGAGGAAGGGGAAGGGAGCATCTGAAGTGATGGCTTTTTTGTCTTCCCAAGCAACCATTACACATAATGGAACCTGCTCTCCTGGAGATGGCTGAACAGCAGCCTGCCCATGGGATTCTGTGACTTAATTTCTTGTTTTGCTTTGTTTGTGCATGTGGTTTTTGCTTTTCCTATTAAACTGTCTTTATCTCAACCCATGAATTTTCTATCTTTTACCCTTCCAGTTCTCTCCCTGATCCCACTGGTGGGGGAGTGAGCAAGTGGCTGCGGGGGGCTTGGCTGCTGGCTGGGGTTAAACCACGACACATCACTTCACTCCTCACACAATGTATTCTGTACTCACACGTACACACACGCACAAATCTTGCATGGCTTACGGAGTTAATCCAACTGCAGCCAACTGCACTAGTTAGCATGGACACATCGTGTTCTCCCGTGATCCACTACAGTGCTCGCTCCCTCTCTAGCCCTGTGGGCTAGTCTGACAAGGAATGGGGTAATGCTGCCTGCTGGGGTTCATTCCATCTAGAGACCCCCTACATTATTACTCATTTATAATCATTTTCCTGCCCTATCATAAGCTCCGTTGACTTACATTATGCTAATTGACATTTTCTCATCTTTTGGAGTAACTATACCTTTGAATAGCAGAGCAATGCCTCAATGCTCAGGAGAATTTGAAACATTAATTCACCATTCAAAGCTGCACATTTTTATCTTATTAATATTTGAGCAAAGTGGAAAATCTGGTTAATGAAAAGAAGAAACACTCTGGGCTAATATGACCTGTCTGAGGTCACGTGGAGAGTCAATAGTAGTTTCCGTCCTGTGCTCACTGGCAAATACTTGTTTTTCAGAAAGAAAAAGAAAAGAGAACTAGTTTATATTTCAGTCAACCAGTTTGTAAATCTTGAAGTCTGGCCAAAGGACAACCAGCACCTTAGAACAGATTAAATTTCCTGCCACAGCAGTAAGTTAGTTTTGGATGCTTGTCTTTACCTACAGAACTACTTCTGTAATTTTGTCCTGCTGTTTTACACCCAACTTTTGGCTGCTTATCCCTTTAAATCTTTTCCAAAACTCACTGGGAAGTTGCACAAAACCAGTATACTTGACTGGGGGGAAAAATATGTCTATAAGTAGTCTGATCATAGGGATATAGAGAAAAATGAACTGTTTTACAAACAGTCTCTTCAGAGTTCAAATGCACTCCTTAGGCAGTCTAAGGCTATTATTCTCCATGTAGCATCCACATCTGAAATCTTCTATTGTGAAATATATTTCAAGCCAGAAAGACAGGGTTCTTCTTTTTGCTGAATAGTTTTCGTGTTACACTGTTCCTCTCTCCAGAAAGTACTATCAGACAGCAGTCTTTGTGTCCTCTCCTGTTGAAAATAATTATTTTTTAATAGAGAGAGCAAATCAAGATCAGACCAAGTGAATGAACATGATCAGATGCCTCCAGAGAAAAAAGGCAAAAGTACAAGAATTTTGAAGACCTATTTTTTAGCTCAGGTGCCTACATTTCATCTAAATCATGTATGTTATTTTTAATCCATATATCATGGATAATAGTACTGGTCACCTTGCAAAGGAACTGTGTGATAAAATCACTTAGTGTATGAAATGGTCAAACCTACATTAGTTAGGTTAAAGGAAGGAGTTCTGAGTTTTCATTTTACTACAATTATTTTGTATTTCCTCTGGAATTTTGGGCCTGTCAATTAAATTTTTCAGAGCTTCAATATTTCCATTTCAAAAAAGAAATAAGTGTCATCTACAAAGTGCAGTAGTAGATTTTTTTTTTCTATATTTTGAAAATTGCATCAAAATCCTTACTGATCAATTTCATATTTATTTAAGTATCTCTTCAAAGTAGGAATGTATATACTATGTGCTCCAATGAAATTGAAGCACCAGACAAGTGTACATTGAACACCCAGTGCTATAGATGAACCAGAGCACCTGTCCTGGAAATAAGGATCCCTGCAGCTGGAGACACTTAAACCTGAAACGGCAGATTTGGAGTATTTTTAAGGCAATTTTTTCATCCAAATAAGGACTGGATTTAAATCCTCTGAATTAATTTGTTAGACTGCAATCCTGGAAAATTCCCTACCCTTACAGCCATTTTTAAATAGGTTTGTATTTTTTGGGAGAAAAATTGCAGATCACCAGGGAAATGAGAAAAAGATAAGTCCTCATATTCCACAACATTTACAAAAGAGAAGAAAAATCTTGTCATAAAGAAGTCCTCAAAACACTGTAGGTGGAAATTAAATATAAAAAAAGAGTCATCCCACAGCATTTTAAATATTTTATAAAGAAACATAATTTGTATTCTGGTACATAAAGCTGGATCACCAGAGCAAAACTACACATCACATAAATGTTTATCAAAAACTATACCAGAAAACAGTATGATTATTCATAATAGAATCATTTAAACTTGTTAGCTCATAATCTAGGAAAAACTTCCACATTTTCATGAATAGAAAAGTCTTTGTTAGAAAGAGACAATCAAAAGCTCTCACTGTCACATTAAATGACCTTAATTTTGCAGGAAGCAAAAATGAGCAATTTAAAAGCATAGAAAGCACAGCTCAGGATAACAAATTCTTCTTTCTGCAAAGCATTCCACTCTTGATGTGACCCGGATCATTATTAATCGATGGGAACGAGTAATTTCCTAACACTTCTGTGGATTTCAAGCTTGCAGAGCACAGTAGTTAAATGGCACCCCTCCTTTGAAGAGATTGAGTGGCTTGTCTGCTTGCTTTTACCATTTCTGCTTGAGATCAAGTGTGGATCTGGATGGAGCTGGCTTTTAGGCCTCAGGAGTAGAAGCAACAAATGAACCTCTAACCTCATAAAGTGTCTCCATAACAGTACCGCTGGGAGCTCTGGTTAGTGATGGCTCATAATAATAATAATGTGCCTCACTTTCCCAAGGCTGCTTTGCCATCAGTGAAAATGAAGGTCTGGGTTTGGGCATTTTAAACCCCTATGCTTGACATTGTCTCAGGGTGTACCACTCAACCTTTTGCCAATAGATTTTTATTTGAATTTGAAATAGTCTCTCTCTATAATTACCTCTGTGTTTGTAAAACACCCAGCATGGGTAAAGCCAAATTCTCAACAAGATGTGGGAGTTAGCAAAGTATAAATAATAAATGCATATCTGAAAGATCACAGTGTTAAGCTAAAACCAAAAAAAAGGGCTCCGCTTTCCTATGAATAATTTTCCATTTCCTGTTTGCTTGAAGAAGATACTAAGCTTATATTTTAGTCATGCTGAAGGATTCAAACTGATTTAGAAGAGATTTGCTTTAAAGCAAGCAGACAGTGTCTATATTATGAGTTCTGTATTTTTTTCCAGCTCCTTTCCTGTGCAGCACATACTCATCAATCATATTGGGAAGCTGACTTATATTCTCCACACTTTACCACTAACCAGATTACAGAGCTGAAAATCTTACTCAAAGTTTAAAATGTGATAAAAGTAATCAGATTGTTCTAGTCAAATTCTAACTGTGGTGAATAGATGGCACTAATTACCTTTTCTTATTATGCTACAAATGTAGTTTACTCCATCTTTATTCATGAAGTAGTATCATATAGCCCACCGAGGGGACTTGAAGCAGTATGTAATATTGGCATATTTGTTTTCTTGTTCTTATTTTTCCTCTTCATCAGTATTCTGGAGGCGTGGTTTTAGACTGAAATGTATTGCTATGTGGGCCTTTCTCATGTCTTGATGTAATTACAGCACTCTGCAGATTTCTGAAGCTGAACTTTTAGAAAAGAATTCAAAAACTCAAGTAATAAAAATGAGGGTCAGAATTAGTGAGGGCAATTAGTTGCCTTTATCCTCTTTACGTACCATTTTTAGAAAAGTGTAAGTGTGCACAAGTAATATTCATAGTGTGGAAATATTTGGTCTGAATTTAGGCTTCAGATGTTGCAGTCGTGTACTGATTTTGAGTGGGGTGGAGCTAATTTTCTTCAGTGGTTGGTATGGGACTGTGTTTTGGATTTGCACTGCGAACTGTGTTGAAGACTTAGAGATGTTTTCATTATTGCTGAGCAGAACATACACAGAACCAAAGTCTTTTCTGCTTCTCACCCCACCCACCCGCGAGCAGGCCAGGAGTGTGCCAGGAGTTGGGAAGGAACACAGCCAGGACAGGTGACCCCAACTGACCAAAGGGACATTCCATACCATATGACATCATGTTCAGCAATAAAAGCTGAGAAAAAGAAGAGAGGGAAAGAGAGGGACATTTGGAAGAAAAGAAAGAAGAGAGAGACATTTGGAGTGATGGCTTTTCTCTTCACAAGTCATTGTGGGAGATTGAGCCCAACTTTCCTGGAGATGGCTGAACACCTGCCTCCCTGGGAAGTAGTGAATGAATTCCTTGTTTTTCTTTACTTCTCTGTGACTTTTGCTTTCCCTATTAAACTGTCTTTATCTCAAACCTCAAGTTTTCTCACCTTTATTCTTCCAATTCTCTCTCCCATCCCCACAGGGTGGAGAGTGAGTGAGTGACTTTACAGGGCTTGGTTGATGGCTGGGCTTAAACCGTGACGTACTGTGACATATTGTGAAATGTTACTAAACCCACTAGTTCAAAGCTAGCAATATCTGGCTCAGTTGCTATTCTGTGAAGAAATTCTGTGAACAGTCTACTTTTTCCATAGTCTGTGGCTAAAAGGTTTGTTTTGAGTAACTTTTTTTATAAGCTTATGAAACAGACAAGGAAAAATCATTCTAGCTATTTTGGTCCTTCTTCTGTTTGGAGAATCTTTTTCTTAGGATCAAGCTTCTAGAAAAAAATGTCTTGAAAAATCACACTTGCTGCAGCTGAAGTATTTGTTCAAGCAAGCTTGCAAAGGATGAGGCAATTTCAGCACCAGCTTTGTTTCCAGACATATATTTTATTTGATCTTTACGCAGTATTCAGAGACATCAAGTGCCTATATTTTGAATGTATTACTACAACAGCTTTTATAGATTTAGGGAGAAAATGGGAGATGATGGCAGAAAGGATTGTGCCACTTCTTCTCATGGCTGAAAAGTATTCCTGCTTATGGCCCCTGAGCATATTACTCTTACTGTAGGATAATCCCTCAGGTAAAAAGGTTAGGAAACAGAACTTTGTGGAAAGGAGGCTTCATCTAAGCATGTTACTTCTATAATTTCACCAGCATTGAGGCACAAAGGATGAGTGATTCAGAGAATTTGCACTGCGACCTTTTTCCCATGCTCATGGAAAGCAGACAGATTTAGAAGGAAAAGGCATAAAATTTGCAAGATCAGATTATTGGATTTGTTCAGAGCTGATTTTCAGATAACTGTTGGCAAGAAGGTAATAAAGTCCAGTGTTCCTCCTTTTTATCTTTAAAAATAAAACCTATTAAATGCCAGTATTCTATGCATAAGTCCAGAAATGGCTATAATGGAGTTACCAATCAGCTACCATGAGCAATTTCAAGGTGACTGCTGTTTTACATGAGTGCCAATTATCCTTCCTTTGCCAAATGAACACAGAATAAAAGAAACAAATTCAGACAAGTCTCACTTTTGCATCTAAGCAATGTAGCCAACAAAAAATTAGCATGTAAAAATAATTAACCTCAACATTAAAAAGAAAAAAGGAAAACTTTGACCAAAACGATGTAATTTGTGCCAATTTTGAGGAATATTATCCAAAATGCTGACTTTGTGTCTGTAAATTTTGTAAGGAGACAGCATTCAAGGAAGAAAATGTAAGGGAGAGTCAATTCCTATCTGAATAAGAACTATCTGCTTGCTGCATACAGACCTTGGGTCGAGTCAGTACTATAGCAGGGACACAGTACAGATTTTACCAATTTCTCTGGGAATTTATTTAAAGACTTGGTTGCTTCCATATGGAAAAGTCCAACCATTAGCAGACTTTTCTGTGGGACTAGTGGATTTTCGAGGTCTCAGAGCCTGGTGACAATACTGAACAGAGAAAAAAAGGTTCCTTGCAGCTTGAAGAAGATGGGGATGAGAATTTTGAGTCATAACTCTGATGGAAAACACTTTCATTAGATCTGAGGTCTCAGTTCCCTCTGATACTGCCTGAAGACAAGAACATGGTCAGCTGGACTGGAAAATGCTTTCTCATTCCCCTAAAAGCATCTGAGCTACCTTTCTGATAATTGCTCCTTCAAGAGAAATATTATTTTAAAGAAAAGCATATTAAATTTCTTACATTTTTACTGAGTGCAAAAACTGCTTCAGCTAGTGCTGAAATGCATGACAGTACATTTTAAATATATTTCCAGAATAGGTGAAAATTACTTTGAATAATCCTATGCAGCCATTGTTTTGTTTTATAATGGGAGTTATCTTGTGTTTTTTAGGGGTTATATACTATCTGCGTGAGGCACAATATCTAGGTTTTATTGGTCTAATATAAAATATCACAGACCAAGTAGAACAATCACAAATCTAACAGAAAATTGATGTATTATTAGTTCTGAAATAATGTCAGAAATGGCTGCAAAGTGGACCACTGACAATGATAAAAACATTTCATCAAGGAAGAGTGGCAGCACAGTAGAAGAAAAAGACTTTACAGCTGACAAGGTGTATGGAAATAGAACATTTCCTGGCATGGTAAACATAGCATTAATTGAAATCAAACTAATGTTGTACATGCAGAAATATTTTTAATTATCTGAAAACTGTTTTCAGTTGTAGGCCTGCACAATAACAGTATGACTTGAAATAATCCCAGTAAAGATTCTCAGCATGAAGAATTTCTTGATATTATTGTTCTTGCTAATACCATTGAAAATATAAAAAATGGCAGAGAAAGAGCCATTAAAACAACAGAAATCTTACAGAGTATTGACCACAGTACTTAAAATATATTGCTTGACTGCTAAAGCAAGATAGTGTTGTTTTCTATGACTGAAGAATTATTAAATGTATAGATCCTCAGTTGAAAAAAACCCCTACAACTTTTGACACTACAGCAAATATTTTTGTTTCTCTTGAGGAAACAAAGATTCAGTCAAGATGGCATCTTCTTTCTGTGACTTGTTACCTCCAAGGGAATATCAATATATCTAATAATTGGCTGCTACCCAATTACAGCAGTCAACTGAATGTTTGATTATGCTTAAGACAGGAATTTATCTTCTTTTGGATTATATATGTACACACATATGCAATATTGAGACTATACTATTGTAACATCTTATTGTGGCAATGTATCTCCCTTTGTACCTGATAGTATGAACCTTCACTTCTGGGGAATATCACTGAATCTACAAAATAATAGTGGAAAAAGGAAGATGCTCAAGGTTAATCTGTTCATACACTACTTAATGATTGGTTAAAAAAAATAAAAAAGAGAGTTGTTACCACTTGAACTTGAAATTTTGTTAAAAAAAGGTTAATGTTGTTTGTTTATCATCTCCAGAAGAATTTCAAGATTAACAGATTTACTTCATTTTGTAAATGCATACAGGGAAAACTGAAACCAATGATATGTTCTTCACGGAAATATTTCCAAAGATTTTGTTGTTGGGTTGATTTTGGTTGGTTTGTGCGGTTTTTTGTTTTGGTTTTTGGTTTTTGTATTTTTTGCTTTGGTTTTTGGGTTTTGTGGTTTTTGTTTGTGGTTTTTTGGTTTTGGTTTTGATTTTTGGGTTTTTTTCCTGTTTTTGTTGTTGTTGTTTTTGTTTGTTTGTTTGTTTGCTTTTGGTTTTGGTTTTTTTTGTTCTGGTTTTGGTTTTGTTTTTGTTTTTGTTGTTTGTTTTTTGAGGGGATTAGTGGTTCAGTAGGAGAGTATTATATAATTAGGTTATTATTAATTAAGTTCTTCAGGGATTGTTAATGTAGGTTGATGTATTTTGTGTCTTCAGTAGTGTTTCAATGAATTTGTTTTTGTCAAAGTGTCCTAAATATTGTGTATTTATTTTTATACTATCTTAGAAATTAACCATGTCTGGTCTTATATTTGCTGTATGTTATGACATGATGCATTTTTTGAAAAAGAATTTACAACAAAGACTGGATGTCCTTAGCTGATCATAAGCGACAGCTTATCTAAAAGCACACTAAGACAGAAAAAATGGGCAGAGTTGTCAACTCAGTGGTAAAGAGCAGTTTCCAAATCTGGCTTCTTGTTTCAATTAGTACACATCTAATTAATGATGTCAGGCTAGACTCCTTTCTCTTAAAAAAATTACTTTAATGGAAACCATAAGGATTACTGGACGTCTGAAAATCTGATAACAAGGTAGATAAGGAATGTTTGTATGGAAGATATTTTGTACTAAGAGATCCCAAACAGAATATCTATAAGCCTCGTAGTTTTGTATTACATTTTGGATTAATGCCTGTTTAAAGTCATGCTTCTATCACTGTCTTAAAACACATAATAGTCCTTCTGTTCATGATTTTGTAAGTGCAGCAGGAAAATTATTATTTTTTCTTAAGTTAAGTGGAATTGCAGAAATTTTAATCATATTGTTACCATGATGACAGCTTAAAATGAAAAATAATTTCACTGCAAAGGACTCCATAAATGACTATATTGCATATGATTTACCATATTAATTATAATGTGTTATTCTTATGCAAAATATTTTATTTTAATATTTATAAAGTAAGCATTACTGGATGGTACAAAGGCAACTTATGATAATATAATTATTGTATGTTACAGAAATCTGCATTTTCCTAAAAGAACCTTACCAGTTAAACTGTTTGGGTGACTGTCACATCATTTGATTCTGGGAATATGGTCTCCCTGCCAGCGCCTCACACTTCAAATGGAAAATTTGAACCTCTGTCACATTTTGAATTTTGAATAGCAAGAAGCAAGAGTCGAATCTTATAACTAAAATCTGGTAATGTAAGGAGAAGAAAGGGATCTGCATCTCTCTCTCAGACAGGTTTCTCACCATCTGAGAGCTCTCCTCTGTCACAGTGCTCTGCTGGATTCTCCATTTGAAACCCATACTTCTAAAGGGTCAGGAAGATGTAAGATCAGCCATGCTGTCTACTAAAGTACTAAATCTGTGAGTCTCTGTAGTCTGAAATGTTAGGAATATGCATGTGACAGTATAACTTATGGCTGAGGATGCCATTTATTTACAAGAATGCAACAAAATTGACAAATCTCAGAAGGAATTTTCCCTCAGTTTTCATTTCTTCTCTGTAAAAATTAGAGGATAAAAAATTTACAATAAATATGGTTGTTGTATGAAGAGGCTTTACGTTAAAATGTAAAATTACATTTACCAGCTTGGCTCTATTTTCCCTATTGTTTTCGGGTATATGGTTTTATTTTATTTTTTTTTTAAATAATTCAGTATTAGCAGGGAAACCTTTTTTTAAACAAAAAACTCTTCCTTAAGTATGCTTGTCTGTTTTGTGCCTTTTTCAATGGAAGAAGCATTCTATATTTTTTTCTTCATTGGTGATAGGAAGAGATATATTTTACATGTCAAAACTGGGGCTTCACAGCTGACTCGAGCTTTTAGGAAGTCTGTCTTCACAACTTTAATTCATTTTTCCTCTTCTATCATAAGAAATAATGGGTATTTCTCTCATCTGTGTGTATCTTCCATTTTCTTGTATCTCCACACTCTTCTGTGAAGTATTTGTGGTCCTGCTTGACCTACTGGCCAAAAGGGCTGCTCCCCCTTTGACTTTACCCTGTATAACATATTTGTGTGCAGACTTTTTCAGACTAGAAACAAGATAAAATGATCCAGAGGGACATTGCTCCCCTAAAGAATAACTCTAAACAGTAAATAAATCTTTTATATGATCCCTCCAGGCAGTGCAAACAGTGATAGGGAGGTTCAGTTTATGTGACCACTTGGGACACTGAGCCTCTAAAAAGAAATGTTGTGACTGCACAATTGGCAGCATTTTCCTTCTTTTTTTTATTTTATTTTTTTTATTATTTTTTAGATTTCTTTCATAAGATAAATCGGAGAATACAGTGAGAAAAAAAATTCTTCAGTGCTGGGAAAAGCCTGCAGGAAAACTTAACATGTATTTCTATAAGTGACAATACTTGACAGACCTTGTTACTTTTACAAGGTGCCTTTTGCTTTGTGTCCTTTGTTCTGTTGCACAGCTGAGCTAATATGAAGCAAAAATGTCTAACTGTTACAATAGAAATGAGAAGTCTGCTTTTTGGATTGCAGGCACCCTTTGTTTTGCCCTTCTGCTCAACCTGCACAGACATCTCAACAATTTTCTTTACCCCGACTGGCGAGTCTAAAGCGTTTGTTACCCACTGCTGTTTCTATTGCCCTCAATGAAGCTAAAGATCACCATTTGATCTTTAGGTACTGTATGCAATGTAATTTTTGTCATCGTTTTATAACATTCACTAGTCATTAAGTAGATGGCCTACAGGCTGAAATATGTAAATTAGCTAATTATCTGAGTGCTGACATAAAATTTAGTATTAACTTGTCTTCCCTGTACAAGCTGTCTGGCATTGTTAGCTCTGGACCTTCAGCACCTTCAGTTCATCTCTATTTCTGTGAGTGTACACTGCGTAGGACCTACATATTTTCTGTCCACCGTTCCTTCCTGGCTTTTCTCATCTGGGTCTTTTCAAGCCTTTTTGCTGGTGTGAGACAAGTTATTTATGATGTTTTTAATGCCCTCTAGTGGTGCTTCTAACTTTCATTGTAATGGTGCTGAACTAACCACGCTACCCCAAGACCTTCAGAGGGCACAGAGCAGCCTGTACCATCACAGCCATCTACTGCACTGCCTGTGACAGACCTGCCACAGCTGCCTAACATCTTTGTGTCAAAGTATTTGCCTGCAAACTTCCCCGTCAGAAACCCACCCTCCTGCCCGTGCTTCCCCGCAGGTTCCTTTCACAAAACCTCTTCAGTCTGGTATCGCCCATCTCCCAGCCAGTCCTGGCCACTTGCCTCTGTGGTGTGCATGGTGAGCCATACGGCCTTGCCGCTGCTTCTCACCTCACCCCAAGAACAGAAGAGCAGCCACATCTGCTACATGTGTGTGCTTCAGGCCACACCTCCCAAATCTCCTCGTGTGCAGGCTCTTAGAGATTCCAGACATCAAGTGAATCAGGACCATTTCACTCATCCTCCAGTGTTTTTCTGATAGAACCTGGGTACAATGCATTAATTGTATGAATGCTACCGTCTGATACCTGTATATCTTTGGGTACATCTCAGGAGCTCAGTGCTTGCATTTCTTGTGACGGCTGCTGCATTATTTACAGATATACTTCTTGGAGTGAAATGCAAAAATGTAAATCTAGAGCTGAATTCCTATATATGAGCGCATCTACTCTCGGAAATGCTATAAAAATTATGTATATAGGAATAAAAGAAGTAGACTGGAAGAAAGAAAAGGTTATGAACTCTGAATGACTTCATCTTTATTCCTGAGCCTTCTGGTGTGCCTGTGCCAAAGAATATCTGTTTGCTATAACATTCTGTGTTTCTGGGCTTCCGTGATTTGTGGATTGGGAAAGTTCGCTCCTAGGACATATTTTGACTTAATTAAGACCGTGAAATATTTATAAATTAATGATGGGTTGGATTTTTTTTTTTTCGATTTTAAAATAAAATTATGATCTAGCTGAGAAAAAAGAGAATAAAAAAATTTAACCTTTCTTTTTGGTCAAAAGGAGAGGTAAAGCTTCAATCTTTAAAGTTTTACTCTGATTTATCAAAGGTATAATAGTGAGTGAAATAATCAATTCTTGTTTAACTTCAAAATTCTTGTGTAATATCAAGGTTTGAGGGATGGTGACCTCTTACATTAGGAAAAAGGGACAGAAGGAGGATGGACAAGAAAAAGTAGTAGTGTGTAAGGTGGAAAGATTCTCACATAAAATGAGCAGTTAGATGGTTTTACATTAAATATAGAGGCATTAAGTTCTGCATAAAAGAGAGATCAAAGAAAAATTCTGCTGCTATAAATGAATAGGCAAATGATGAAATTTCTTTTTCTGTAAGATGTGAATTGAACCTTAAGTAGGTGCAAGAGGGGACAT
Source organism: Acanthornis magna (assembly GCA_036785705.1). Classification (NCBI taxonomy): domain Eukaryota; kingdom Metazoa; phylum Chordata; class Aves; order Passeriformes; family Acanthizidae; genus Acanthornis; species Acanthornis magna. The sequence continues at coordinate 2,732,262 of JAWUZG010000017.1, forward strand.
CTAGGATTGAAAAGAGGTCATTTGCAATTTAAATAACCTATCAATATATTAAAACATGAAAGGGATACCAGTGTATGGAACACAACAGCTGAAGTTGAGAAAAGGATTAAAATACTGTTGTGATGCATTTTTGGATGTAGTGAAACACATCGGTGAACTTTGGCTGATGAATAGTTGTTAGAGAAAATTATATGCTAAATATTTAAGTAACTGATAAAATGTCAGCTTATGGAGTAATGAAATCCATCTCTGACAATATATTTTTTAATTATTCCAGAACTTTTTCCAGGCCAAAAAGTAAAGTGTTAATGAACTATAATTCTGCCCAACAGTAAAATAAATTTTGTAATTAATTTCTGTAAAAAGTATCTTTTTGACTAAAAGTACTGAAGTGCTCATCACATTGTTTTATAACCAGATTAATAATTGTAGGTTTAAAACAATTACTGTAGTATTACTTTGTAATTTGCAAACACTTGTCTAGTTTTTATTGCTTTCTTTAATGTCTGTACTGTTTATTATGCAAGATTTTTAGAGTTTCTCTTATAGCTTCTTTATATAGAAATCTAAACATAGAATGACAGCATAATTGCAAAGTATATGGAGGATCTACATTTTACAACTTTATTAGCTTTTTAATCTCACTAGTAAATTTTGACTGCTTTTTAAGGTAAACATCACCTAGACAACATCATCTTTCCAGAACATAATTTAAAAAAGGCTAAATGAAAGACCGTATGCAGATAGAAACAGCATATATGTAGGTGGGTAGGTGTAGCTCAGCTCAGCTGAGCTCAAAAATAACACAGGGCCTTCACATAGAAAAACAGATGTAATAATGGGAATAAACACTATTGTTTAAGCATCAAGACTTTCAGAGTAACGTGACAAATTAATATTTCATCTTCATACATTCTGTAAGTTTGAAGTTTTCATAGAAAGAACAAACCTGAAACATGAACAGAATATAAATAGCAATGTTTGATTTCTTTACATGTGTAGAATAATGAAAAGAGCAATCCAGATTGAATAAACAATCCTATGCACTGTTACAGATGTTCAATCTACTCATGTAGGAGTCATGTAAATAGTAACTTGGTAGATGTTTGTGTGTTTGAAGAAAAAAGTAAGGTTTTCATAAAATGAAAATAGACTTTCATTTCTAGAACGACTGAATTCTAAACAGAGCTTCAGCATCCACTAGAACTGGAAACTGAACAACAGCTAAGGAAAAATTGTCAAAACTAACAGCTGAGCTCCAAAGTGAACATACAGCTTGGCGATAGATTGGACTCATCCTTCAGTTTCAGGTTGTAGCAACAGTAGAAAAGATTATAGATGTAGCAATAAATCACTGGGATCAAAACATTTTCAACCTGGAGTTTCAGGAGAGAAAATTGAGACATGGCTGAACTATTAGTTAATTGTGATTGATAATTGTTAATTGTGTGCAAAGTCATAATAATAATAATAAGGGTAGGTAACCCTTCTAATTAGTTTTGGTACTTGGCTAATGGGGAACTAAAATATTTAAAACTCTCAGAACAACAGGCAACCTGCTCTCACTTTCATATTGAGTAAACCTTTTGAAATGCTAGAAGACGATCCCATTAATAAATGCATGGATAAATGTGATACAATGGAGAACAGTGAACGTGGCTTCTGTAAAGGGGAACCACATCCCACATTCATTTGTGGTATGAATAAATCACTTGCACACACAGACAAATTTGATACGGTTGGTACAGTATGCATGTATTCACAAAAATGGGTTGCAAAAATGCCTCAACAAGGTTCTTAGATTAAGCTACCATGAGATTACAAGAAAGATACCTTCATAGAATCACTACAGTCCAAAAGTGGAAAAAGAAAAAATTGGTGTCAACAAAAAATACGGAGTGTGGTGAAGTTCCTGATGTTGCACATATTCCTTACTGTGCATTGTTCCACTATAAAATTACAGGAGAGTAAAACTCATTGTTCTACTGAGCTGTGATCATCAGAATTAAAAATTATACTGGCAGGGGTAATTTTGATAATGAACCATAGAGAATGACTTCTATACAAGGAGAAATTTTATAAGCAAGATTATTCAAATTTGGAAAAGGGATGAGTAAGGATGGTATAATTGAAATATATGAAATCATGAATGGCAGGTCAAAAGTGATTTAGGATATGTTATTCACCATTCATGACACAAAAACCAGCAAGCGCCCAAGTAAATTATCAGGCTGAAGTGTAAATTGCTTTTCATATAATACATAATTAAATTGTGTAACTCATTGCTGCAGGATGTTTTTGATGCCAAAATATAAATCAGTTCAAAAAGCAATTAGCTGAACGGATGGAAGTAAGCCCCATTAAGGGCTATTAAATACAACAATGTGGGTACAACACTAAAACCTCATATTTGCAAAAGGAGTATTCATTGAGAGAAGTGCCTAACTACTTTTTCTTTACGTATGCACCCCGACAAAAATCCAGTCTCAACCAGTATGGGAGATGAGATTCTGGGCACTATGGACCTTTGTTCTGACCTAACATGAATAGCATTGTCATAATCCTGTCTGATTAGCCCTGAGAAGTTTTCAGGGCTCTGAATGCAAAGACAGGCATATACAGAGCAGTCCCATGAGAAGACAGCAAGATCACTTGCAACTGTTGCATGGAAAAATAAAGAGAAAATAAGTGAGGCAGTAAAAAGTACAGTTATTTTATCCAGATCTATGCATGTCCCTACCCCGTGCAGTATATATATACATATATATATATAATTAGTTTGAATATTAGATTGGATTTCAAATTCTATTACATCCAATTAAAATTTACAATAAAGTTTAAGCTCAATGAAATAAATTAATTGTCATAGCTCTTTTTATGATGGCACTCTTTTACGTGTTTCATTCCAATTGGGAAATCAAGCACATAACAGAAATATTCTAAGGAGGGCTATTCTATTTTTCATATATTTCTACATCTCATGGTTGAAACCAATGATTCAAATTAGAATGATAGAATCATAGAATTGTTTAGGATCTCTGAGCACTGTCAAGCACACCACTAAATCATGTCCCTAAGTACCATATCTACATGTCATTTAAATACCTCCTGGATTGGTGCATCAACCACTACCCTGGGCAGCCTGCTCCAGGGCTTAAAAACCCTTTAGATGGACAAATTTTTCCAAATATTTAGTCTAAACTTGCCCTGGTGCAACTTTCCATTTTCCCTAATCCTGTTGCTTGTTACCTGGGAACAGAGACTGATCCCTGTTTCAGCACAACTTCTTTCAGGTTGTTGCAGAGAGTGATAAGGTCTCCCCTGAGGTTCCTTTTCACCCGGCTAAACCACCTTGGATCTCTCAGCTGCTCTTCATTTGTTGCACTTGTGCTCCAGACCTTTCACCAGCTTCATTGCCCTTCTCTGGACATGCTCCAGCACCTCAATGTCCTTCTTGTAGTGAGGGGCCCAAAACTGCACACAGGACTTGAGGTGATGCCTCATCAGTGCCGAGTACAGAGAAAAATCCCTGCCATAGTCCTGCCGGCCACACTTTTGCTGATACAGGCCAGGATGCCATTGGCTTTGTTGGCCACCTGCGCACACACTGGATCATGTTCAAGTCCTTTTCCACCAGCAGCTTTCCAGCCACTCTGCCCCAGCCTGTAGTGCTGCCTGGGGTTGTTGTGTCCCAGGGATCTGGCACTTGGCGTTGTTGAACCTCATGCCATTGATCTTGGCCCATGGATCCAGCCTGTCCAGTTCCCTCTGCAGAGCCTTCCTGTCCTTCAGCACATCAACACTCTTGTCCAACTTTGTGTCCTCTGTGAACTTACTGGGGTGCCCTTTATCCTCGTCCAGAACATCAATAAAAAAATTAAACAGGACAGGCCCAAACACTGAGACCTAGGGACTGCTCTAGTGACTGGTCACCAGCTGGATGTAACTCCATTCACCACCTCTCTCTGGGCCTGGCTATCCAGCTTTTTACCCAGGGAACAGTGCACAGTACAAACCATGGGCTGCCAGATTCTCCAGAATTCTCTTCAAAACAGTTTCAAAGGCTTTACCAGAATCTGCATAGAAAATATCCACAGCCTTTCCCTCATCTATTAAGTGTGTAGCTTTGTCACAGAAGGAGATGAGGTTGGTCAAGCAGGACCTGCCTTTCATAAATTCATGTTGACTGGGCCTGATCCTCTAATTTTCCCCATGTGCCATGTGATGGCACCCAAGATGAGCTGCTCGACGATCTTCCCTGGCGCCAAGGTCAGGCTGACAGACCTGTAGCTCCCCGGATCCTCCTTCCAGCTGTTCTTGTAGATGAGCATGACATTTGTTATCCTCCAGTCCACTGGGAGTTAGCCAGTGCACTCAGTTAGCCAGGACTGATGATAAATGATGGGAAGTGGCTCAGTGAGCACTTCCATCATCTCCCTCAGTACCCTTGGACGAATCCCACCTGGTCGCATAGACTTGTGCATGTCTGAGTGGTGTAGCAGATCACTGACAATTTCCCCTTGGGCTGTGGGGGCTTCATTCTGCTTCCCATCCCTCTCACCCATCTCGGGGGGCTGGGTACCCTAAGGACAACTGGTCTTGCTAATGAAGAGTGAGGCAAAGAAGGTATTAATACCTCAGTCTTTTCCTCATCCTTTGTCACTCTGTTTCCCCCCACAGGGTGTGAACACAGGGAGCAGATTCTTCTTAGCCCTCCTTTTGTTGCTAATGTATTTATGGAAATGTTTTCTATTGTATTTTATAGTGGTTGCCAGATTAATTTCTAGTTGGGCTTTGTTCCCTCTAGTTTTCCTCCTGCGCAACCTCACAACTTCGTAGTCCTCTTGAGCTTTCTGCCCCTTCTTCCAAAGGTGATAGACTCATTTTTCTTCTTGAGTTCCAGTCAAAACTCTCTATTCAGGCAGGCTGGTCTTTTTCCCTGCCAGCTCATTGCTCTTCAGGACTACCTCCCAACGAACTCTCAGCCACTTTCCTAAACAGGCCAAAGTTTGCACCCTGGAAGTCCAACGTGGCAGTTCTGCTGGCTGCCCTCCTTACTGCTCTGAAATTCAAAAATTCATACGAATTTCATGATTGTTATGCCCGAGATGGTCTCCAACCATCACAGCACCCACAAGTCCTTCTCTGTACACAAATAACAGGTCCAGTGGTGGTCTTCTCTAGCTGGCTCCCTTGCCAACTGTGTCAGGAAGTTTTCTTCCACACATTCCAGAAACCTCCCAGATGATTTCCTCTCTGTTGTATTATATTTTCATCTGATATCTGGTAAGTTGAAGTGGGGCTAAAGATTTACTTTTTTTTTTCTTTTTTTAAGGAATGGGGAGAAGAGGGGGAAATACTTTCTTTTTGCATGTTTTTTTTAATTTCAATTTAAAGAAAGGTCTTTGAATAGATTTCTTGTAATCAGGTATTTTTAAGGGCTACAGCTAGCACTGAGAAAGTGAGGATTTGGAGTAGTGTTCTCATTACACTTTCTTTCCCTTTTCAACACTATGTAGAAAGAAACCCTTCTCTTTCAGTCATTTCTTTAATGACCTTTGTCACCAGTCTTTGAACTGAGCTGAAGACTTTCTGTGAGGGCTTCTGTCATTCTTACACAGAAATCTCTGATGTAAACACTAAGGAGAAGGTTTAATTGATATGCTTAAAATAATTAGAAAGCCACAGAGCTCAGCAGGGCTGTTTAGGACTAAAGGCTAACAAGGAACCAAATCCCCAGACAACTATGTGATCATTAGGAAAACTCAGAGATAAAACATGACATTTTGGACAGTTAGGATTCAAAGTATTTAAAAGAAAATATATAAAGACAAACCAAACCAAAACAAAAACATAAAAAATCTCCCAAAACTTGCAGAAATAGTGCTATGGAAATGAAGCAGAGTTTTTGCATCTGTGAGTGCATATGTCTTCCATTTAAAGTAAAATATTTTAATATTGCTTGTGGCTGTAAGTCTTTATAGGTAGAGTTGAGACATTCTTGTGAAGCTTTTGTAAGCAGCACTTAAAAAACAATACTCTTTCTAATACATGATATTTAATCTTATTTTTCTTTATTTATTTTGTTGTATTTTAATTTTATTTTTTAATGCAGAGATATATTTCCATTTATCCAAAAGTAATTTATTCAACTGAGTAGTAGGGTCAAATTTGCTAACTCTGAAATAGATGAAAGCTTATTTAGGGTAAAGACTGTGTATGTTGCCCACGAATCATCTCAGTACATGAATAGTACTATAGCATGTCCAGCTTATGTCACTCACATTATGAAAGAGGATGAGAGCTTTTTTCTGTTCAACCTTCCAAATTATAGTTGAAAAATCTTCACTTCAGAGTTTAGAATAAGTATACTTCAATTTGCAAATAAATTAACATAATTTTTAGGAAGGGCATGTGTGTATTAAATGGATTATCTGCGGCTATAGCTGACTTGTACTGCTTGAATCGAGTAGTTTTCATTGTTTCCTGAACCTAGGTAGAAACAAAATAATTCTGCACAGTTTGTCTTCCTTGCCATTTTACTGCATGTCCTGTAGAATAGTTAGCAAATAACTCTATCAATTCAATTGATAGATTGATAGATTGATAGATTGATAACTCTATCAAGTATTCCACTGGAACTAATTAATAGCAGTGCATTTCCAGTGTAGCTAATTGCTAATGAGTCTCATTAAAGTCTTAAGATAACAATGATTATATGTCTGTGACTAGAGGATATGCTTCAGTGGGGTTGGTGTTTTCCTAACAGATACGAGGGCTGTACAAACACAGTGCACATCCCCTCGTTAATGGCATTGTCTGGACTCTGCATCATGACCCTACCTGTGCACACATGTGAAGGACAGCGCTGTTTCTGTGGCACAGGTGTGGTGGGTGAGATGCATCCAGCACTTGAATTACTGAACATCAGCTGTGGAGTCAAGGCAGAACTTTTGGGTAAGGGTGTGAGGGGTAAAACTGGGACATAGAAAAAGGAATGGGCTGTTTGATTTCCACATAACAATACTTCCTTAACTGATGCTGGCACTCATATTCCTATAATGAATAATGGTGAATATCCTTAGTAACCTTCTCTTTTGTTTAGTGAAAGATAGTACAGGCATTTCCTTCTCTCATCTGCTTTTTGCAGCAGTAGCAGTGGTAGCCTTGAGTAACCTATACTTTTAAGGATGTGCTTTCTGACTTTCTAAAACTCTCTGAAAAGTTATAATTCAATAGCCTGGTATTGTAAAAATGGATGAAATAAGACTTAATGTGATTTTCACCAGTATTAACTGATATTATTGTGCTCCTCTATGGAATAGGGAACAAAAGAAAACTTATTTTATAAGTTTGGGGTGTCACCCCAAAAACTCCATGTTTAAAAAAAAAAAAACCCAACTCCAATCTTTATTTTTTTTTTTAAATAGAAAGGCATTGTTATTATTATTATTTCTACTACAATTTTTATTTGTAAATAAATGGGATAAATGTGGATCAGCTGTTCATTAAACGAAAGAGATGACAGAGACACATAAAATTTTGGAGGTGAAAAGAGCAAAATTCAAGACTTTGAAATATACAGAAAGCAGACATTTAGTGAAGTGCATAGATGGGGATGTGGGGAACTGTAGAAATAGGTACACTTTAAATCTAGACCATACGATGTGGAAATAGAAAATAAAAAGGAAAAAAAAAAAAAAAAAGAAAAAGAAAACACCAAAAAAAACCCCAAACAAACCCCAAAGCCTTGGATAGAAGAAAGCCACTTCTAGAATTTATTTGGAAAAAGCAAATACAAGTATGCTGGTAAAATGTGTAAGTTCTTCTTTGGTTGAAAATTCTTTTCTGTGTTTTGATCAGGGCAATGAGAAAATAATGACAGAATGAAATCTCAGCATATGAAACAAACAACTTAGAAGAAAACAAGGAGATACATAGTATCTGACAGCAACACATGGTGTCAAACAGAGGAAATTTCTTTCTGAAAAAATTAACAGGCTTTGTAGATAAGGGATGCATTAGGTACCACACCATCTTGATATTAAGTCTAAGAATATTATCCTCCATGGTATTTTTCTAAATAAGAATAAACTATTTTTATGTGTTTGATGAGCACAAGTCTGGTGGAGTATTCATGTATATTAGTTGTTCACAGTTAAAAAGGAAGGAGGTACTTGACAGTATATCAGAGTGATATGAAGGTAGCTTTAGTCCTGCTCAGTGTTTTATCAGGCATGATGGTGTAGTGGAAAATCTGTTTATTAAATTGGTAGGATGAATCGTAAGGGTGCTAGGAAGACAGAGGAGGTATTCAAAATGGTCTTCAGTCAGAGGAATTAACCTGAAATAGTTGGATGCAATCCAAAAAAGTCAACATTCGTTCAGAAATAATCAAGTTCACAAATGCAAACTTATGAGAAACTGTTCAGTTTTGTAGAAAGGATTAAAGGATCATGATGAATGCAATCAATCATATAATCACAAATCACTGAGGCAACTCTGATCATTCTCCTCTCCTCCATTCCCACACAATTTCATAGCAATATTGTATCCAGCTTTTGTCACTGTGCTCTGAGAGAGGTGTGGTTCACCTAGACTTAGTCCAGAGTAGGACCCTGAAAAAAAAGCAATAGTCAAAAGAATCAAATCCTGTTAAGTAGCACTGAACATCTTAGGTCAAAAATATAAAGCCCTAGGGGAAGGGATGAAGGAGGAGTAAGTCTCCAGGTTCCTAAAGATACAGAAAGGTAAGGGGTTGCTGTAAACATATTCTATATATAGACAGTTTCTGTGGTACTGTGTGTGTATATTTTGAGGGAATACGTGGAAGGGGGGAGTTATTTATAAGAAGGTGGGGTTAGAAGAGGTAGCTTTTACGGAGTGATGAGACTACCAGCAGAAAAGACATCAATAAAAAATGTTTCGTGCATCATGAAGACTATGGTCTCATCGTAGTGTTTAGGAAACTCTTTGAACTATGTTGAGTGGATAAAAATAAAAGGAAAATAATCAAAATCACTGTGTTCGCCCCCAGTCCATATTCACAAAGACATCAGTTGCATCTTGCAGTCTTGCAGTGTCTCTGAATCTTAGTGCATTGCTCTATGTGTCTCAGCTGTCTGGTAAGGGGAATAGGTTGTAAAAAATAGAAGGTGATAAGAATGGCTTTTGTATAAATGAATTAGGAAATAAAAGGTGTTTTCTATGGTTTTGGGTTTTTTCTGTTGTTGATGGTGTTGTTTATCTACCTATTTTCATTACCTCTAACTATTTATTCAATACCTCATAAATATTTTTAAGTGTTCTTTCCTTTTATTAGGAGTTGATAGCATCCTTCTGTGTAGAAACCCTTCTCATAAATATGTATGCTATTTTCTTAACACCCTAATTTAGTTGAATATAACAGCAGAAATCTGTTGGTATTGTTAATGACTCATTTTCTTTTAAGAGAGGAGGTGTTTGAAGTTGACTTAGGTATAATAATTTCAAAACTAAATGGTATGAGCAGCACTGAGCATAGTATTTTGGAGTGTCCTGAAGAGGCTCCTGCTGTAATATTAATCACTCTTTTTTTCTGGATTGTTAGTTGAAAACTTCTCATTTCCTTCCTTCCTTTCTCCTTTCCAGTGTATTGGGCTACAAAGTGATTTCTTGAAAATATTCCTATATTCCTCTGTGATAGAAAGGCATAATTTACCATAACTTTTACTTGATGAAGATGCACTATTGTCATAAATGAGTGCCAAATAGATATTAGCATGTATTACAATAGTTTCAAATAGTGGTCTGGAATTCTTAAAGTTAGAGCAATTTGGCAGAAACATGGCGTAGAGCTTTAGCTTACAAATGTGGCTAAAGCACTGAAGATGCTCTATTAGAGCACAGTGTTATGCACCTTTCATGTGCTCTGACCCATCGTAGTACTTCAGCTTAAATCTGTCAAACCTCTTTGAATACTTTTACTTCTGTTGCTCATATCCTGGAATGGCTGATCCAACAAGGAATCTTGCAGCAGTAGCTCATGTAAAGTTGGCAGATAGAATGCATGTACTAAAAAATAAACAAAAAACAGTTTCCTGCTTTCTTTCCTTTTGTCCTCTCCTTTTTTTTTTCTTTTATTACTGCTTTGTTTTGTTAAAGCCCAAATCTTAATGAAAATCAAGGCAAAAGCAAAGTGAAGTCTGAAGGCTAGACATAGCTTTTGTTTCATTGCTGCTGGTGACACCTAGACTATATGCTTTCTTTTCTGTTTGGATGTTCCAACAAGATACAACAGCAGGTGAGTTGCATGCAGTGAACATCTGGCTGACTGGGTGTGCTGGATATAACCTAATTTCTTTTCTCCTAGTCTAACCGTACTTCATTTTGTAGGTTGTTTTCTTCTTTCTTCTATCCCCCTTTCTAACCTTTGCATCCATACATCAGCCCTTCCTGGTGTCTGAAGAGAATCATTTAAAGGAAAAGAATTATTGCTCTGGTTGAAAACCCTGAGAACACAGCCCATACACAAAAGCAGCAAAACACATGAATCTTGACTTGCACTCTAAAGTCTCGTATAGGCTAATTCAGAGATATACAGTAGTTTTAGTGGACCTTGCAGAAATATTCTTTCATTTTTTCATAGATATAATCAACATGTTAAGACTGTTATGTTAAGACTTGGTATAATCTTTGACGGAGAACAGATGGAAGTAAGCAGCATTTTGAATCTTTGAAATGGGCCTTGTATTTCTGTGTCAGTGCACTGTCTCCTGTGCATTGGTAATAAACTACCGCAAGAATTTTAAAGAACATGATGGCACACTGCTGTGGTCAGACAGAGAAATGAAGATGCATACTAGCTAAGAAAGAAGATCTGTAGATGATTTGTGGTTTACTGACAATTGCATGGATTTCTTTGGAGAGAGTTGACTGCTTGACTCCTGATTTACCTCATAATCACTTAAACAGGTACAGTGTCATTTTCCTAGACCCTCCCTAGAATGGCAATATTTGTTCCAAGGCTTACAATGCAGGTCAGTTGAGGAAAGCTGCTTATTGTAGTGTTTTTTGCCTTCTAGGTCCAAGACACACTGAATTGAGTATGCAACTGAATATGAAGTTTATTATATTAATTACAATTTTATTGAAGTACTTAAATGCCTGAAGTATATGAAAAATCATTGCCTAGAATGCTACTGAATAATGGTGACTATCACCTAGTTATTATAACTGAAAGTTCATGAGATAATATTCATAACAAGAATATTGATATAGATGGGTGCAATTTACACAGGGGAACAAGAGAGAAAAAGAAGACAGGAGGCTAATATTCTTGAGATTAAAATTTGACAGTAAAATGCATGTTGGTTAAATATTTTGGTTACACATTAGAGAAAATGAGTAATGGCTGTGTTTTTTTGCCTCAAGCTTTCAAGGGTAGAAAAGAATATCATAGACCACCTTCAGAAGTTAAAATTAAGTCAGATTACTGTGGAAAACATCAGATTTTTAATCATGTGTGGGTAACAGCCATGCACAATGATCCCAGTCCTATGATGACCCAGATAGCTTTTCTAATTTAATATATGATGTCTTGGTAGTCAAAGAAAGTAAAAATTGCACCTAAAAGAAAAACCTAACAATGAGAAGTGATAGGCTTAAATAAGGAATAAACAGTTGCTGTGTGTCTGTTTTTGTACTCAGTGATAGGTGACAATCCTACTTTATCTGGCTACACAGAATTTTGTAGGTACAATGTACAAAATTAATGGGATGTGAAGCTGACATATCCTGCCCATGAGGGTTTTTATTTATCAGATGCTGGGGGATGGTGCTAGTAGTACAACAACAGCTGATGTTAATAGTGGAAGACCAGGACACTGTCCAGCTGCATGTCCCTTCCTGTAGAAAGTGACACCTCTGCTTCTGATAGTTTCTTTTCCTGGTTAGGGTTTGCTTTGTAGACATACTCTTGTCCAATTTCCATGTTTAAGCCTAGTAACTTGGGAGATAATACATTTCTTGTTTTTAGTGAGGAAATATTTTTTAAAATGTTTGAGAAACTAAGAGCTGGTAGTGTTTATAATATTTACACACTGATTGACATAGGCAATGTTTTCTGTGAGTGTTCTAAGAATCTATGCCAACACTGTAATTGATTAATTTGAATAGAATTAACATCATTCTTCTGAAATTTGGCTTGCTATCCCCAGTGAAGAAATGCTGTGGCCACCAGTTAGGACACTGAGAGATAAAAACAGTAGACAATCCACCTTGGAGAAAAATGGACCAGCATATCTTGGGACGGGTACTAAAATTCGGCTTCTCAGGGGAAATAACATGAGGTCACTATTAGTGAAGCATCGTTGGCAGCAAATGAAATGTTTGTATCCAGCTTTGCTTCCAGCCAAGCTGGTTTAGACTTGACATTAATCAGGAGAAAAGCTGGGAAGGTATCTCCTTCTTCTCAGCTGGAAAGTATGAAAAAGAATATTGCCTTTAATTGTGAATGTAGAATATCCTAATTTATGACCCAATTTACTACCCTATTTACTAAACTACTATTACAAATGATCAAAATCAAATTAGGAGAATATTCCAGTTGCCAGATAAGAGCCTATGTCTTCCTGTTTTAGTACTAAAACTGAAACTAAGTTTGAGGACATGAGCAGAGAATGTTCTGAACTAAGATATACATTATGTTATGGATATGGTTTCTTCTGTCAGGTTGTTGATCTTAGAGAGAATTGTAGGGTACAAACATTTCCAAGCCCTTGGAAGTGGTTGGAAGAAAGTTCTCAGAAAATTAGTTTCTTACTTGCTTAACTAATTAATGTAAAATAAAATGACTCTAAGTAAAGAAAACTTCTAATATTTGCAAAGTAACTCCTACATGTGTTTCAATGGCAGTATTCCGCAGACAAGTTGCACTTCAGGAAAAGCAATCTTTCTGTTCCTTACCCAAACTCATCTGCCTGCACAGCTAAAAAAGACCAAGAGAAATTTCTGCAAAATGTGCATCAGCAGAAAGCTGTACCTTCAGGTATCCCAAAAAAGTGTTCTGGACTATATGTATGCAAACACCTCAGACACTCTTCAGGACATATATGCACTCATATATGTGTTCCGGCATGGCCTTCACTGTATTTTTTGGTAGAATCTTAGACTCTCTGAGAGAGTTTTAATCTCAGAGACTTAAAAGGACTCTCTAGGTTACCTCTAAAGAAACAAAGGAAATAGTTGTAGTGGACGTGATGGTTTGACCTTGGCTGCCCACCAGCTGCTCACCAAGCTGTTCTACCACTCTTATTCAACAGGACAGGGAGAGAAAGTACTGCAACAAGCTCATGGATCAAGATGAGGACAGGAAGATCACGTATCTATTACTGTCATGGCCAAAAGAGACCCAGCTTCAGGGGAAAAAAGGAAACTTACTGTCAATCAAACAGAGGAGGATAATGAGAAATAAGAACAAATCTAAAAACACCTTCCCCACACCTCTCCCTTCTTCCCAGACTGAACTTTACTCCCATTTCCCCCCCTGCCCCAAGCCCAAGGGCAATGGAAGTTACAGTAAGTTCATTTTGTGTCTCTGATGCTCTTTCCTCCTTACACCCTTCCCCTGCTCCACTGTGAGAACCCCCCCGAGGGACATGGCCATCCATGAATTTCTACAACACGGATCATTCCCCCATGGGCTGCAGTGCTTCATGAACTGCTCCAGCATGGGTCTATTCCATAGGGTGCAACCCCTCAGGAACAAACTACCCCAGAGTGTGTGTCTCCTGAGGTCACAAGTTCTGCCAGCAAAACTTCTTCAGTGTGGGTTTCCATGGAGTCATAGGTCCTGCCAGGAGCTTGCTCCAGTGTGAGCTTTGCACAGTGCCACAGCTGCCCTTGGGCATCCACCTGCTCCAGCACAGGGTCCTCCATGGGCTGGAGCAGGTGGATCTCTGTATCCCCATGGATTTCCATGGGCTGCATGGGCACACCCTGCCTCACTGTGGTCTGCACCATAGACTGCAGAGGAATCTCAGGTCCTGACCCTCTTTCTCCACTGTCTTTGGTGTCTGCAAGACTGTTTGTCTCACATATTCTCTCCTCTCTCCCAGCTGCCATTGAATATTTTTCCTCCATCTCAAAAAATCTTAAATCCCAACACTGCTGATGAGCTCAGCTTTGACCAGAGGTAGGGCTGTCTGGGAGCTGGCTGGAAATGGCTCTGTCAAGACCTGGGGGCAGTTTTTGATGTCTTCTCATAGAGGCCACCCTTGCATTACCTCCGCTACCAAAACTTTGCCATGTAAGCCCAATGAAGTGAATAAGGCAAGAATGACCTCTATTTGAGATGTAATGAAATCTGTTATGGTGAGATTATCATATGGTGTATTTTCAGGCAATATAGAAATGTATATTCCAAGTCTGGTAAATGAAATTAATAAAGATGGTGAAGATTCATGTGAGCAACTGAGTAGTTTAAGACTGCAAAGGATACCACATTACCTTTGGAAAGAAGATCAAGTTACGTTAATCACATATAAAACACTGAAAGATTGAAGTATTTCTGAGGAAAAGAAAAAATGAAAAAAAAATCTTATCAGGTGATGTGATTAAGTTTTAATAATTCCAGATAAATAAATAAGCTGTTTTATTAAGGAAGAAAAAGTAGTAGAGAGTAAACTCTCCCACACAATTTTCTAGTCACAATCCTTCTGATTCATTGTACAAATTAAATAATACAGTATGAAATGTATTGATTAATTGAGATTATGTCATTGTAGAAGGTGAACTTGTAAAGTATTAACCTAAAATATGTGGTTACCAGCTTAATATGACTATAGATATTAGAACATTAAGATGAATATGATGTAAAAATGATACATGAGAAAAATAGAAAGATACTTTACAATTTTTAAACTGAATTAATAGGTTTTACCATCCTAAAATGGCTAGTGACTCCTGAATGCCTGTGTGTTTCTTTATTGTTTTACCAAGTATCAAGTAAAAATTATGGTTGTTATGTCTTTCTTTAAAAATACCTCATTACTGTAATTATTATCCCATGCAAAATGTATCTCTGAGTAGAGATGTTTCTCTTTCTATTTTTAAACAAGTCTGTGCAAAGAAATACAGTATTTTAAGCCATTTGGGTCCTTAATTGCTGATATGTAATGGCACTTAGTACATGATTGAGAGGAAAACATGGTGGTGATTAAAAGCATGTATTTCCCAACGACAAGAAAAACAGAACATTTTGGAAAAAGCAACACTTAAAAAATTTGCAACTGGCAAATTATGAGATTGTTCCAACTCCCATTGAACTAAATGGCCCTGGATTGGCCCCAGAATGAGGCTAATCAAAATGAAAGCAAAGTTAATTACAAGGACTATAATGATATTTTGGTATTAATTTGGGGGGACATTATAGACAATTAGACAGTAACACGCTGGGCAAAATTAAAAATGCTAGAGGTTTTGCATATATGATTTTGAGACTCAAAGCTATAGAAACCTTATTTGTATTCCTTGCAGACTAGACTGCACTGAAATGCATTCTCCTTTATTGTCTGTGCAACCACTTGTATATTTGCTGCAGGAGAAAATGCCTTTTTCATAAAAATCAAATAGAACAGTTTTCTGTTATTATTGTGGGGTTTTGTGGGTTTGTTTTGCTTTTTTTTCTTTTTGGGGAGCTTTTATTTTAAACCACATAAATGGTTCAAATCAGCAGTACCAGACATTTCCAAGCAAGATTGAATTACATTCAATACAGGAGTTCTTTCTCTTGGAAAAACCCTGAGTTTGTTGGAAGGGCAGGACCTACATATCTAGCATGAATCTGATATATTAATTTCTCTGTCCCTCTGGTTCCTGTGCACATGCCTGTCCTCCTCTTAGAGCAACTGGAGTCTCCCATACGGCTGATCTCTCCATGGCAGCCAGACACATACATGAAAGCCAGCCTTTCAGCTAGATTTTCTGTTTATGCCTCTTTTGGACTGCTCCTTTTACAAAAGCCAGAAGACGTTTCTTGAGAGACTTTAATGCCAGTTGCATGCTCTCCATTCCTTTTTTTATTGGTTTGACTGGTGAATTGCATTGTTTATGATTATTTGTAAACTTTATCAAGGTATGAAAACCACATCTCATTGCCTCCAGCTGTATTAGGTACAAGACTAAATGTATAGCTATTATGTACCTGATGCACAAAATAGATAAGGATTTTGAGAGATTGTGACTTTTTATGTGCTAAGGCACTAGAAAGAAGATTTTGGATTTGTTTTTATTTCTTCCTGTAAAAAAACACATTTTACCTCATTTCTTTAGCCCATCCAGGCATGAATGAATTTGGTCCTTGATCCAGCATAAAATAAATGTAATCTGATAAACTAAAATTTAAAGACAGAAAATATAATTCTGAAAAGTTTTATTTTCTCATGAAAGTAAGAAACAGCAACCTGAACTTCTGGCTGACTAGAAGTTACATCTCTTCAAAGGCATCTGCATTTTACAAGTTATCTATTTTAGCCCTTTGGTTTTCTTACCAGTCAGAAAAGATTTAATGATTTTTGAAGGCATTGGGACAGGCTGTGGCATAAACAATCAGTCTTCTGGACAAGATATACAAAGTTCAGGCTTCATGATGAAAAGAAGTTGAAGCTATGGTTATTTCTATCAGTCACAGATGGTTTTGAGTAAGACTAATTAAAAGAGAATCATTTAAAACAGTGACTGTGAGGGAATATAGCTTGTCACTAACAGCCAATCATGAAATAGAAGGGTGACAGAGCAAATGTGTTCTCAGAGTACTTCAAGTTTTTGAGAGTTGCTACTAAACTAATTGGGAGCAGGGTAAGACACCTTCCAAGGGTAACTGTTTTTGGCTTCACTCAGCAAAACAAGTTAAGCACATATTTAAAGGAAAGCAAAGATGCAATTCCAATTTCATTCAATAAAACAGAAAAGCTCTCCTTCATGCATTTTCTCCATGCTGAAAGTATATTTAAAATCATAGCTGGGCACTGATCCATGCAAAAACTTTTATCTAACAGAGAAAAGCTCCTTTAAGGTAGAAAAGATTTTTTTTGAAATCTATGATATTTCTTTTTGGCTTCATTTACCAAGCACAATATAGAATGTCTGCACTCATACAGGATTTCGAGTGAGGAATTTTTCAATTTGTTTCTTTTCAGACATTCTGTTTTACAACTTAAACAAATTAAAATCGCATTTTAGAAACCCATATAAAGTCTGTGGATGAGCTGCAGTTCAATGAGTTTCTGGTAGTTTGCAGAGCTCAGTAAGAAAAGGGAAATTATTTTCATGACTCTTTCTAAAAGGAATTTTTTTAATTTTGATGAGAGCATTTGATCCTATAAAGCTTTTTCTAATTAGTCCAATAAAGCACATAATCTAGTTTTTTCATTATTTACTGAACTAGCATGTTTATTACCATTTTTATTACAAGTGTTTATTGATTTTTTCATAAAAGCAGCTCACTGCAAATTCCTTGCATGTTAATTTATTGTATCAAATTCACCTAGAAACTACAGTCGTCCATTTTGAACTTCCAATGTCGTGCAGCCACTCATGCCTCCAATGTTAATGAACATGTGAGCTTAAGCAGTCATCGTTAAAGTGGTTCCTACAAATAAATCACTTCAGGACATGCGAACCGAGACCATGATCATGGTAAAAGCAAGTAAATTCTGAACAATACATAGCAAGATTTAATGTGTTCTAAGCACAGAGTAAAACTATCTACTCCAGCTTTCCAATGTTGTGTAGTTTCACATAGATGTAACATACGTTTGAAGCAGCAGGCTATTGTGTATTTTATACAACACGTACATGTGTAAAAACATACTGCATGGACCACAGTGTGGAATACATCACATCCCCACATAAGAAAAATTGTATCTTCTTCTGAAATACATAAAAAGGATTGTGGGGAGCATTGTAGGAAGGATTGTAAAAGGATGCATCGAAAGGAACGTGGGCAGCAGGTTGAAGGATGTGATTCTGCCTCCCAGCTCTGCTTGCATAAGACCCCACCTGGAGTATTGTGTGAAGTTCTGGCGCCCACAATATAAGAAGGACATGGAACTATTGGGGCAAGTCCCGAGGAAAGTCATTGAGTTGATAAGAGGACTAGGACACTTCTGCTATGAAGACAGGCTGAGAGATTTGGGGTTGCTCAGCCAATAGAAGAGAAAGTTGCATGGAGACCTCACAACAGCCTTGCAGTATCTAAAGAGGGCCTACAGGGAAGCTGGAGAAGGGCTTTTCACCAGGAGCTGCAGCGATAGAACAAGGACTAATAGGTCAAGCTGAAAGAAGGGAAATTTAGGTAAGATATTAGGAAGAAATTCTTTATTGTGAGGGTGGTGAGGCACTGGAAGAGGTTGCCCAGAGAGGCTGTGGATGCCCCAACCCTATCAGGGTTTGATGGCTGGTTTGATGGGGCATTGAGAAGCTGGTCTAATACGAGGTATTCATGTCCATGGCAGAGGGATTGGAACTAGATGATCATTAAGGTGCTTTCCAGTCTAAACTATTCTACGGTTCTATGACTTGAAATCAAAACAAGGGATTGTGGTAACCAACTCAGTTTATTGAACAAACACTAACTGACACTGAAGTATCTCAAGACCACCCTTCAATACATTTTTTAAAACTGAGTAAATGCATGCAGTAGAAAAACATTAACCTCCCTTTCCCTTGTGAAGGAGTTTTCTCTTTCAGTCCTGACTACAGAAATATTGCTTTTGCAAGCAGTATGGAAAAGACAGAGCACCCTCTTCATTGAAAATGGTAATAATGAGGAAATATTTTGGAAAGGAGGAAACATTCTCATTAGATATGGAAATAAACTTAAAAGTAACATTTGAACATTGGAAGCATTGAAAGTTATCATTTCAACTCCTTCTGAGTTACAGTATTCATTCTTCTTGAAATTATGGTTAAAAATGTTTCGCAGATCAACTAATCCAAAAAGTCAGCTTTCCCTGTTTGACTATTTATAACTGGCATATCCTGTGAGAGGAAAATACAAGTGTAAATAAGCCATCTAAATTTGTGAAAAAATCAAAATCCTCTTTGTAAACCCAAGTTTTAAAAGGTTGCAAAAGGTCTCTGATTTGCAGTGAACATCAGATCAATAACTCAAAATGAAAAAATTCTCACATAAAATCCTGAGACTTACAAAGACTTACAAACATGGAAGAATGCAAATACTTTCTATCCATTTTTGAGTTTACATGTGGCTACTATATCTATTTAGGATAAAAATGATATTATTTTGAATTTTTCATGAATTAAAATAAGTTTTCCTTGCCCAGACCTTCTGTTTACTTCTCACTCAATAAGTTATTCTTTTGCTGGGTAGCTGTGTGTACAGGCCTCAGCATTTCATTGTAGTATGTCTTGAAAGCATTGGGGGTCATGGAGACCAAGGACGAACATCTATGGGAATCAAATTTTGCTTTTAAGTTGTAAGGATTTCGAAGAATATTTTTAGCCTCCTCTTCCAAAGCTCATAAACAGCAGTGCCCAGAAGCTCAAGATTGCAGACAGCTCAAATTGAACATTCTGTTTTCAGATGCTTATAACTCTGTTCTCTGGTAAATAATTGATTAACAAGTCATTTTGAAAATTAAGACTTCCTTTGTTCCTTATACTCAATGGACAGAAAGGCAATTGTGTACTTATTGATAAATGTCCTTGAATCAAGGGCTGATGGTTTCCCAAATGTTAATTTCTCTGCTGACACTGCTAGTGCAAGAAGAAAGCCTACCTAAATATAATGACACAGGAAGATCTCTTGGTTAAATATATTTTCTGTGTGTTCCCACTAGCATTCCTGAGAGTGAGACAGGCATTAGTAATTTTAGTGATATCCAGACCTTTTAGTGTGAGGGAACTAGAATAAACCTCTTCTTAATTTTTCCATTTTCTGTCTTCTGGTAATTCAACACTGAGGCAGATGGACTGTCTTATCATATTTTTCAGAGGTGAATGTAGTGTCTATTCATTATTTCAGATGATCTGTTTGCAGTGTGCTCTGTATTTCTCTTTCACCTAATCATTGCTACTACACAAACACTTGGTTTCATTATAGAAATACTTTTTTCACTTTAACTTCAGCTGCATTTGACCTATGCAAGAAAGGTTGTCTCTCCACTCCAGATAATTTTTGTTAACATTTTCTTAAAAGGTGCCAAATATGTAATGGTCATAGATACAATTTCACATTTGGATTTCGATCAAATATCTTTTCTTTCTAAAGCTTTTCTCCATTGTGACCTTTAGTAAGCCAGTTAGAGCTCCTTTTTAAAAAATGTTGCCCAAATATAAACTTGTTTCTTTGGGGCTGGTCCTGTGCAGGGCCAGGAGTTGGACCCAAAGATCCTTGTGGGTCCTTTCCAACTCATCATATCTTGTGAGTCTGTGAAAAGCCATTGCTTGACCTTTACCAAGGCTCCATTTGTATCAAAAATGAAGAAGATGATATCTTAGGAATAAATATTTTGAAGATTAAATCCTGCATAGAAAATGCTTTGATGAGTATGTGTCATGTACGTACAAAATGTTATGTATTTGTTTGCATGTGTATATAACAGTTTCTAGTCTCACTGTAGGAAAACGTACTTGCTGATATAAATGGAGACTTGGACTCCAGCTGGGTTGTTTCTGGATTTTAGCTGTTCAGACAGAGAGCTTCCCTCCACAATCATTCTCTGTGAGCCTGTGACAGTGAGGTGAGGGACTGTAGAGCAAGCAGAATTTTAATGGCTATTCAGAATTAAAGCTCAGTAACATCATGCAGTCAGGAGCTGCCAGGTCAGCCACATTTCTAAAACAGAACTTGAAAAAGATAAATTCAAAGCAGTGGAATTTAAACATAGATGTATGTGCTGCAATTTGGAAATAACTCAGGAACTGCCATGTAGCCCAGGAACTAAGATGTCCAATTAACTACTCCTGCAAAAATGGTTCAGGATTCAGTGTAAGAACTAAAAAAATAGAGATTTTTGGATGGTTATCTGAAACATATCTGAAGTATCTAGTTTGTTGCACATTGCTAAGGCTGTAATGAACTTCCTCACAAACTTTGGGGTTTTTTTTTCCTGTTGATGTATGGGCAATTTTTTCTGAAAGCATGATTACACTTAGTAAATAATAATATTTTATTTTTCAACTTTATGTCCAGGTCAGAACTGTGCCATGTATATTCATGCACCTCTCTAAGGAAGGTATGCATCTTTTGCTGTCTGATGTCTATTCCTTGCCCTTTTGTAACTTTACATGTCAGCTATATGCTATTTTCAGGAACTTTTATTTATCATATTTATTTTTAACTTATTCTCTCTTGGCCCTTACACACAGGAACCCTTAAGATACACCCTGACTTAACACGTTCGAGGATTTCAGCAAATTGTAGGGTAGAACAATTGTAGGTTGGCAAGAGCCCTTGGTAGATAACAGAAGCATCAGACATAATTCTGAAAGTATATATGATGAAAGATGCTACAATTAAAAAGGCACTGAAAATACCACACAGCAGCGCTGTCCTCTGGTTTGTGGTTTGTTCACAGTCCCCTAGGGCAATCTTGCTGACTATTTTATTCTCTTTTCTGTGGCAGCCCCTCTAGTCATCTCTTTCTAATCAAAGCCTAATTGAAATTTAATTCATCCAGGTAGGTGTCATTAAAATAGATTAATTAATCTCTTTGAATGCCAGGAAATTAAAATAAATTACAATATTGTTCTTTTTTATTAAAAAAAAAATCTATTTCATCCCCAGCAAGACTCCATCTTCAGTCACAATCAGTGGTTTACATGCTGATATAAATATTCACACACACAATATATGTGGACATGCACACATACCCACTCAGAACTGCGAACAATAATAAATTTTCCTGCAAATGGAGATGTCTGTCTGATGTATGGATAGGTAAAGGTGACAACTGAGAAACATTATTTGTTTGCTTGCTTCTATACATTTTCTTTCTGCATTCATCTTGCATTCTGAATACTGCATGATAGAAAAGGTCCATTCAGCTCGGTATTCCATATATGACATTGGCAAAAATATATTCTTGTGAAAGAGTTTATGCTGGATCAGAGCTTCTCCAAGTTTCTCCCAGATATAAATTCTGATAGATACAAATAACAGGTATTAAACCTAGAATTTTTGAAACAAGATTTTGTGGTCTTCATGAGCCAAAGAAAAGGTAAATAATATTTCATCTTCTCCCACTATAGTTCTACAATTTTTTAGCTGCAGCCAAAAAATACTACTATTAACAATAATTTCTGAATATTTTAAATTGAAAGTTGACATAAGACTAATGAATCTGAAAGATATGGTTTGCAATAGCAAATTTTGCAATTTTTTGCTAGGGTCAAAATTAGTCTTCATGTACTGTCAGTTCTGCTCTGAAATGTTGCAGAAATATATCCTTTTGCTAAAAATAAGAAAGAAAATCTTACTCTGCTAGAATCAAGCTAAATGAACTTTATTGATTTTGAGAGGATTAACCTATCTTGAACATTGAAGTGTAGTTGGGAACTTTACTCTGTATTTTATGTGAAAATTGTTAACTGAAAGTTAGCAAGTATTCATGCCTGTAAATATAGTTCAAGAATGCATTTCTCTTCAGAGAAGCCTCTTTTGTCTTGAATCAGCAGTGGAGGTAGTATTTTTACCCTTTTTTCAGAATTAATTATTAATTATAGGAATTTAGAATTGAAATCAATCATAAAGTGTCATTGGGGCAATAGCAGAGTCAAAAAAGTTTTGCTTTCTTGATTAGATGTGCAAGTTTGATGAACTTAAATTTTGCACTATATCAGTGTAAAACAAAATCAACATTAATGGACTTTGTGGTAGGAACAGATTTTAATTTTTTTTGGAGTGCAATAAAATCTAATACTCCAGATATATGAGTTCATATTTTGCATATAATTCAACCTCATTGCTGCCTGGCAAAGGTTTTTCCTGAGATATGTATAAAAATACTTGTTTGGAACTGTCTGAGTTCTAGGCTTCCTAAAAAAACACCAAGAAGGGAAATGGCTTTGGCCATATGAGAGACCAATCTTGCCTGCCAAAATTAAAAACATATTCTGGTTGTACTCACTCATTTATATAACACCTATATGTTTTCACTCACAATGAATAGTGCTGAAAGTGAGCTAAGGAATGGGATTTTAAGTGGACTGTTGTAGACTTTGCTGATGATGAAAGTAGAGTTACTGCTTGATTTCCTTAAAACCTTTCTTTTAATTTGATTGTATTAATGGGTTAGCATAGCATGGAATGTGAAAGATAGTTACTAGTCTGTGGCCTACTGATTTAGTAGATACACATTAGAAATCAAATGACTTCTTGCCAGATAAGATATTTCAATCTGTTTAATAAATAAAATCTATTTTCTTATTAATTTACCTTAAATTAAGTCCTAAATTTACTTCAAGAATCAGAATCGAAATACACAGGAATACTAATCAGTGAATATGCAGATGGGCCCTGTAGCATCAAAATTAAGAAAAGATATTATTTAGAATTATTTTTATCTATTCCTAATGAGTTTTTAAAAAAGAAAAAAGAAGCTATCCTTCAAATAACATTTAAATATTGAAATACCATTATTGTTAGGAACACAAGAACATGAAAAAGGTAAAAAATCACTTTTTGGATAAAAAAGTCAGCATTTAAGATGTCATAGTTGTTTCCTCAGAACTCATATTATATTCCTGATCTGGAATGATTTTGACAGGAATTTATTAGACATGAAATCATTCGTTAGTTAATAATCAGGTTACAATGATTGGAAGAACTTAGTTTAAGTTCTAGATGAAACGGATAAGATCTTACATGTTTCCTGATTATGTATTCTGATTATATATTACAAGTCAATCTGTTTAAAGTATATCAGTGAGTGAAGGGGATAAGCACAAATTTTTAAGAAGCTATAATACTTTCAAATTGTATATCTGTAAATGTACTTTATTTATATCCATGTATGCTCATATTAAATGTGGAATACAGTAATCCTTAGGTTTTCATTCATTGCAAAGAAAGATGTTTTAGTTCAAATTACATTACATTTGCCCCAAAATGACACTGTGGGTTGTGAAGGAAGCAAGCAAAATTTTTTATTTTTTGATACTACTTCCTTTTGGTTACCAGCTGATTTGTTTGTTTGAATTGCTCTTTATAACCCTTTGTCTCGTTGTACAGTATTGTTCTGGGCCAGATTATTCAATGTCTTTGCTCAGTTGTAAATTAAAAAAGGAGGAAGAAAGATGGTACCGAATAAAGAAATTACAAGTAGCACTACTTTTACATGTAAATACCTACTGAGAAAGTTCTTAATCAGAATTTCTTATTCTCTATTTGTCACAATGTAAAGGTAAAACTAGGATATTTGCCAAAGTTTCTTATTAGCCTTGGAAACAATGTGAGCTATAACCCGTTTTTTTTTGTTTCAATCTGCTGTATGCAATTCTCTGCCCTGAAATGTTCTTTCTGCTTCTATGCAGCTGTGTGCTTTAATACATCATACTGTTTGGTCATGTTGCACAAAGTATTTCCCTATGCAGAAGAAATTTTTCACACTGTTCCATTCAATCCTGTTTCATGTTCTTCAAATCCTGTAGCAGCTGTTGGTTCTACATATAATAAATACAAGAAAGCCTGTAACCATCTTTTTTTTTTTTTTTTTTTTTTTGGTGGGGTCATAGGGAAGATCAAAGTGACATAATCTTAATTAATTTCAAGTTTCTTTCGTGAACTCAGCTCTGTGAACTTCTCACTTGTCCTTAAACTGAGTCACAAATAATCTTCTGCAGCTCATCCACGTTCAAAACCAGCAGCAGTTCTTGCCTCGGGGGCCCTTATGGACAGAGGCCCATGGGGTATTGGCTGCTGCTTCCCATTGTTGCAAAATGAGAAACAGCTCACCAAGTATCTGTAATCATGTGGGGTAGTTTGGAGCAGGTTTCATTTCAGTTTGAAACTTCACCAGATGGGATGCAAATAGAAGATAAATTACAAAAAATTTTAAAAGTTGAAACAAGGTAGAGGGCAGGGATTTTCCTTTGAGGGAGAGAGAGCAAGCTGCTGCTGCTGCTGAAGGAAACTGCCTGTTCAAAAATAGTATTTTTGTTTGTTCTGTCTCATTTACCTCTTTCATCAAACACCTTTATGATATCAGACTGTGTTTGCATGCTTGTCATGTATGGAGTGTGACTGACTGCTCTTACTCTGTTTTAGCAGCCTCACAGTGGTTTACCTTCTGTTCATCTCCTTGTATTCTCACTGCTTGGAATGTGCTACATTATTTCTCAGTCAGTCAAAAAAAGTCCTTTACCTGGATTGATTTAAAAGGGTAAATATCTATTTCCTGGGGAGTTGCCCTCACCTCACCCCTGCAGACCATAAATAAATGTTCAACGTGATATTTAGAAATTTGTTGTCACTGCAGTTACTTCAAGAGTTTTTTCACTTGACACTGCAGGTGTTAAAGTAAGATTAAAATAACCAAACTACACGCTTCTGCCCCAACTAGCTTTACTGCTCCATTTTTGATCCTATAGAAGTATTGAAGTTATAGATCCCTGTCCATAATAACTTAGCCTGTTTCAGTGCAAGATATTACTGTGTAAGAATTTTTGTATTTTAAACATAGTTAACTTTAAGTAAATTGGTAATGGTAATTCCATTCAATCACCTTCTCATTCTCTTTGCCAATAAAATATTATTCCCTGCTATATTTTTAATATTTTTTTTCCAAGGCCATTTTTAAAGGTTTGGTTCAGGTGTTGTGTCCACAGAATTTTTTTTTCTATATAACAAGATTTACTTTACTTCTGATGTAGCAATTTTCTATTATATTGCAACAAGAGAATATAGGGTGAAGTTATTGGAGTGATGAGTTTTCTTCCACTGCTTTATAAGACTGCTCTATAGCTGAATGTATTTCAAGGGTAGGAAATTATACATTGCCTTGTAGCTCCTCTTTTATTGTATTTATGCTCCCTTAGATGACTTTAAATCATTTTTCTCACTGCTTTATATTCATACTTTTCCAAGTTTTCTCTCTTTGACATATATTAGGGAGGATATATAAAATTTCTGCCTTACTTTGGTTCCTTCCTCAAAGGTCAGACAGTACAGAATCTCAGTTTGGGTTTTTCTATTCTGAATTCTTCACATTTTGTAAATTTTGAGATGCCCACGGCTCAGCATTATGGGCTAAGCCACAACTCTGCCATTTAGGTAGGTCTTAATATGTGTCTGGTCTATGATGGATGCACCTCTGTTTGCACCTAAAATCGTATCAAAGTTATTATTTTTGTTTTTCTTCTTGCTGGCATAGTTTTTGAAATATCATAGCTGACTTCCTATTAACTGTTGCTTCAAGACTTTTACAGTACTTTTGCCTTTTGTATATTTTTGTGCTTCAAAACAATTTTTTCCTTACAGTCACAAGTTTGAAATTTTCCAGGTGTCTTCTTCCATTTCTTTCTTTCTTTCTTCCTTTCTTTCCTTCTTTCTTTCATTCTTTCTTTCTCTCTCTCTTTCTCCCTCTCTCTTTCTTTCTTTCTCTCTCTCTTTCTTTCTTTCTTTCTTCTTTCTTTCTCTCTTTCTTTCTTTCTTTCTTTCTTTCTTTCTTTCTTTCTTTCTTTCTTTCTTTCTTTCTTTCTTTCTTTCTCCTTTTCTTCCCCCTTTTTCCTCCTTTACCCCATCTAACCTCTTCCTGCTAAATAAGTCCCCAAAAGAGGAAGATCATCCGTTTTTCAGCATGGTAACAGTGTGTGTGAAATAGAGACAGACTGCAAGGTTTCAACATAGCCTAGTCTAAAACACCTTGTTTGTCTCTATTCGTATGTAGTCTCCTAAGGCAAGCAAGAACAAAAATATTGTGTTAAGTTTTCCAGACCCATATCCATAAAATAACCCCCCCAAAGCTTTAGTGCTTGTTGTCATACTTATGAGAGGCAGTGTAGCTCTCCTGAATTTATCACCAGGTCTGTATGAGTACACAGCAGCAGGAGCACAGAGGATCATGGTGTAGGGCTGGACTTCCAGAGACAGTAACAGCCTGTACTTTAGCCCTTGTCACACGAAGATCCTCAGGCTGACTCAACAAGCACTCAAAAAAGCCAGCACAGCGTCTGTCTCAGGCAACCTTACAGAGGTGGTTGCAACGTCCTTGTGCACAAAATCTGGTGTGCAAGGAATAGACAGAGACCTTCCTTCCTTCACCACCAAGGCACTTCATCGTGTTTTCGTTACTTTATTCTGGCTATCAAGTTTTTATTTCAGGAGATGAATGCCAGAAAGCTACCAACTGAGGTGCCAATTTGTAGATTCGTAAATCTAACCTTAAGTGTTGAAGTTATTTTTATACTAGGCAACCATCTTTCACAAAATTTACTTGTGTGTTCAAGCACATCCTAGGCATCACCAGTAGCATGTGACATGAGGTCAGGCTTACTACTGCCTGTTGTGAAGGCTTGATAAATTCTTTGTAATTTCTTGTTGTTTATGTTCATGCTCAACAAGGATACATCTGTCCTTGCCCCTACAATCTGTGTGAAGGTTTATGGCCTTATCTATATATGATAAAATTTGAAGTTTATCTACTTGTATCAAATACTTCTCTGGACATTCACTACAGCAGAACCTCAACTTCCCTTTTATAGGATGTTCTTGTATATTAATTGAAAATAATTCTTCCTTTAATTGTGGTCTTCTTATTATTTACACATTTCTTTCCTTGCTAGTTTTTCTATTTTATCAAAGCCTAAAATTTGCAGCATATTCTTTGTCCTCTTTTAAAACACTGCCACATGAAGTCATAAGAGCAAGATGCAGAAATGGCATTTAGATTTTTACAGGTGATTTCATGTGTACATACAAGTGTGTGCAGATTTATATAATGTATTGAATTATAAAACAAACATACCTTACACCCGTCAATAGTGTGATTTAGCACCTGTGTGCAGAAACAACAGAAATAACTACAATGTGGTAGCGCTGTAAATTATGGTATACTCTTAATAGTCAAGTTTTACTTCATTTTAAAAAACACAATTGCGAATTATTCAGTAAAATTATTGTCTAACTGACTTAAGACTTCTTCCATTTAGAGATAAATTCTGCTATTAATTGCATATGCTTCCAAAATTTCTTTCTGTTTTCCTAAAAGTTTATCATATGTGGATAATTTTGATTACCTAATTTCTGCCTAGTGCAGTATTTTTAACTTTTTTCCCCTTCTGCTGATAACCTTAATTGGCACCGTCAATTTTATGTCATTTCCTCTAGTATTCTGCAGTTACTACATAGGTTTTATTTTGCTTCAGATATCTGAGAAATTCCTTTAGGACCTACTGCAAGATCAATTACAATAAGCAGATGGGCTGTGATATTTTATGCTTTTAATTGTATGTTTAGTTTTTGATAGAAAAAAAATAAAATGCAGACTGGTCAAGATTGCATCTCCAGATCATCTAATGTCAGGTTTAGGCATTAAGTTCTTCTCAAAAGAACAAAGAGACCAGTTTTCTTTGTAGTCGAAGGTGTCAAACATCCCTGGCACATAACACAGGACTGGTAGGGCATCTGGACTATCACCTGCTTTTTGGTGGAAAGATTGATAATACATAAGAAAAGAGGGATAGTATTTTTATCTGAAAATTATCATAGGTAGTTTCATACAAGGATGATTAAAAGCTTCATATGCGTTTCAAGTGACATTCATTTTATTTATCCACACCTGAACTTCTGGCTCCAGTTTTGGGCTGCGAAGTAGAAAAGAGAGTCCAATAGAGGGTTGCAAAGATGATTTAAGGGCATCTCTCTTATGAGTTAGGACACCTCTCTTCTTAGCTGAGAGTGCTGGGATGGTTCATCCTGGAGATCTCAGGGAGATCTTACCAGTGTGCTCAAACAACTGAAGGGAGGGTATAAAGAAGATGGATCCAGACACTTTTCAGTGTCCAGGGATGGGAGACAGTGGGCTCAGACTAAATCACAGGGTCTTCTGCCTGAACACTGGGAAGCAGTTTTCAGCTGTGAGGGTGACTGAGCATTGGCAAAGGTTGCCCAGGGATGTTGTGGACCCTTTTTGGAAATATTCAAAAACAGTCTGGACATGGTCCTCATCAACCTGGTCTAAGTGGCCCTGCTTCACCAGGACAACTGGACCAGATGGTCTCCAAAGGTCCCTTCCCACCTCAACCCATGCACCTGTGTTTATTTTTTGCCTTTTATAAAGGCAGAGAATCTGACAATAAAATATGGTAAATCACTTTGTCAAAATATGTATGTTTAATAAATTTCAAATGCACTTAAAAGTTGTGTAAATCTTATGGACTGGTAGTCTGGGGTTATTATCATCTAGTTCTAAATTAGAAATCTATTCTAAACCAGCTGCTTAGCCTCTCTCATCCAAGATGAACGGAGAGAAATGAGCATTGTCAGAGTATGACTTAAGTATGTTTTTTATAAAATACATTGAATTGTTTCCTGGAATTGTTTTCCCTGACTGACCATAGAGGGAGAGAACAAGACAAATTTAATCAGCAATGAATGGAGCAGCACATATTTGGAGAACTGGTAATTAAAGTTCATTTGCTTTGTTAAGGTTTTCTTTTTTTTTTTTTTTTTTCCATTTAGCTATTTTCTCAGCCTTCCAGAAATAAAAATGCTGTCTTTGGAAATGGACTCCCATCCATGAACTGTCATGTACTCCAATCTCTCTTTCTGAATATTCTTGCTCTTCATTATGACTAACAATTCCTAACTAGCAAAGCTAACAAAATTATTTGGCTATTGTTCATAGCTGAGTTTCTCATTATTGAATGCAATTGATTTAACGAGATTCTATCTTCTGATGATAATCATTATATAATTTATATCACAACCCATAAACAACCTTTTCTTGGTCCTAGTAATATGTCAGTTAATTTCCCATGTAAGAATTGACTGTGATTGAATCTTACCGTCTATAAGACTTCCTTTTGTCTTCTGTGGCTCTTTGAGGTAGTGGAGAAGTACATGGCATTTTGCAAGTGAATCCTAAAGCAATAGTTTGAAAACTGCCTAGCTTATCAGTGTGGGACAAAGCAGAAGTGGTTATAATGAGGGCTGAATAGGAAACAGAAAGGGTCAGTTCTCTACTTAGACATCCCTAGGAGGAGTGGTGGGGTCACTAAGATTTTTACTGCTTTTCTTGACAGTAGCCATCAGGTGTCTCTTCTGTCTGCCTTTTCTCATCCTCAGCAGTTCTCAGGACTGCCTAAACCATAACGCATCTCTGACCATGTTCTCTTCACTGTCCTACTATTTGTATAGAAAATAATACTCCTTCCAAAAAAAAAGCAGTCTTCCTGGAGATGTTGGTATTTGCTGGCATCATAGCAAGGATAGTTCAGTCATTATCACGGCAAATTTTTTGAATTAAAATCCCAGATATAGGTATTACTCAAATGATAACATGTTGATGTTATTCAGCAACTAATTCTGACTGAAACTTTAGAGACCTTAACTTGGATTTTAATTCTTTGTTCTCCAGGTAGCAACATATTTTCAAGATATATAGCAGCAAACTGGTCTGAAATAGCCAGCTGGCCTCTTTTTTGTCAATCCAAGTATGTATTTTCAGCATTCAGAGAATTTTACCTGAGTAAGTGCTATCCCATTTAAGACCACAGTAGAAATAAAAAAAATTGCCTTGAAGTCACTTGCTCTTGTGGACATTCACAAGCTAGGGCAATAATGATGTAAGTGTATCATATAGTTGAAGAAAAAGGCACAAAAAATTTCTATGAATTCCATGTATAGCTTAATAGAACCACTATCTAGCAAAGAGAACAGAAATTATAACTCCCCAGCATTACAAGAGTGTTACAGGTTAATATATTTATTTAAAGGGACAGATGAGGGATTAAAAGTATACATACAATGTATACATAAATCTTGTTTTTATTCCATTTTTTATTTCCAATCAGCCAATCTTGTAAATTAGGAGTGTTAGTATATGTGAAACGATATAAGTTTCATACTGCAGAAGAAATTATTTTCTTACATTTCTTTGAGGAACACCAAATAATCTCTATTTATTCTCTAGGTGTTTGGTGATTATCTCTCCTTGAAGCTCAAGACCACAAATTCTGCTTCAGAATGCAGGGTGAGATACACAGACTGCCTGATGAATTCAGGAAGCTGCTAGGGTTTGGAGAAGAATGGATGGCAAGAGGATTTGGAAAGAAAGAAACAAGCCAGAAGATGCGCTGGTCATGCATTCTGTCCCAATCAGGGTATTGATCTTCTCTGGCCATCTGCAGTCCAAAATCTTGGCAGGAACCATTGATGGCCCTACAAAAATGGCTGCCTCTCTTCAAGGATGGGCCTTATATCAGCTAATTTATGCCTTTCCTGCAAAACTCTTCTGAGTCCTTTTCCAAATTATCTCTCTGGCCAACGGCATGGGGGATAGACTAAATTATCTTTAAAGGTGTTTTCCAACACACATCAGCCTATGATTAGGGATCTGTGAACTAGTCACTTTTTCATCAGCACTTTACTCACTTATTCTTGAGTGGCTTGAATTTTCCAAAGCATTGGCAACTGCGGTAACAAAACATTCTCTCTCAGTCGCTATGCAACAGACATGAGGCAAAATACAGACAGATCAATAAAGTTTCCTCTGGTTTTATTTTAAACTTTGATTTCACAGTTCTCTCTTTTTTCCAGATTAAATCTAGCATATTGGTAGCTAACATGAAAAATTTGTTTTCTTCCCTTTGCTTGCTGGAAGGTCTTGTTTTCCTCTTCTCAGTTTTCTCACTATTTGTATTTATGATTTTAGAAAAGCTTTGTTTGGTTTAAGTCTTTTGTACTGTCCACTCTATTTTGAGGAAATGAGAAATCATAGATATACCAAAAATATCTTACAAGCACAAGGAAATAGCAATAAATTGCCACAATACTATAGTGCGTTACACCGCAGTGCTGGATGAGCAAAGAGAGTTGTATTTATGTGATTACTTGAGCAAAGAAATAATAACACAATCCATAAAGCTGACCAGGCAAAATTATGCATCTTGCCATAACTAGAAGTCCTGTAAGTAAATAAAATGAAAATGCAAAATCCTAGCTAAGTCAACTACTTTGAGTGTCCAGAACAATCAATATTTTACAAAAGTCATGATGTGCCACATCTGAAATCATATGTAATATTGCTTAGTGATCTTGCATTCTTGGATCCAAGGACTCTGCAGCATTTGATTGCTCCTGTGCATAGATACTCAGAACAGTAAGAGGACTCAGATCCAACAGACTTTTGCTCTAATCAACTAAACAGATCGTTATTAAAAAGGTTACCTGAGAAAACGAAGTGGTAAGAAATCTTAACATTATACAACAATGTATTAAACTAAAAAGTGGATTTAGGTAACCTGAGTTAGACAGTTAAAAGAAAACTCATGATGGCTGTAGGAATGGTGGGTGCACATGAAGTGGTAAAGAGCACATAGCATTGCTGACACCTGCTTGGTTTGTAATCCTTACTAAAAATTTTTTGTTAAGTTGGTGTCTAGAAAACAGATCAAGTCAAAAAGCCTTTTTTTTTTTTTCCCCAAAACAAAGCAATGTTTATTTACCCTAGTTAGAAAGTAAAAGTTAAAACAATTAAGTTTTTTAACCTCAGTCTTCCCTAAACCTTGGTTTTTTTTCCTGGAACAGTCTTAAATTTGGCTCTTCTAAGCAAACTGAGTTGTGGTCTGGAGGACATAAAATGATTTTCTTTAGTGTCTGTTTCTCATGGATGGAATGACACATTTCACTTGTAAGAGAGAAGTGGCAATAAGTTTATGGATATAAAACAATGATATGAAAAAGTTTTATAGTAAATGCAACAGTGGTTTAACAATATTCAAGGACACAGTCAGACCAATGCTTTTGCAGCCATGCCTCTTAAAGAAACCGGTTCTTCTCCTGTGGCAGTCATGTGGCAGGCAGTCCCTCTTAACAGTCACACCCCTTGGCCACAGGTTGCCCTTTCTCTTTCCCTTCACTCTGAAAGATACCTGATCCTTCTGTGAGTGGGTGATTACCAAACAAGCCAATCCACTGTTCTTCTATGGGCACAGGACCTTCTGTTAGTGAGTGTGTTATTGGTAATCACATCTTAATCATGCTAGAGGACTTTTTGATTTAACTCCAGAAAGTCAAATGAAAGAATAGCCAGCAGGTAATATGAACATTAATTAAAAAACTAATATAAGTTACTCTCATTCTCCACATCAACAATATAATTTAAAAATTACTATAGACCCTCTGAGCATAGTAAGAGATCATTCATGGTTCTCTCATTTATTCCCCTGATCAGGAATGAGAGCCATATGGTAATAATTTATTGTAATATGACTACTACTACCACACTTATTATTTATTTAAAAGTCTTGAGGGGGAAATGCATTTTATTTTGAAATTATTAAACTTCACCATTATAATGAGTTGTGAAGAAACCAAGTTTGTGGGTGTTTTTATGGGTTTGGTTTGTTGGCTTTTTGTTTTTTCCCCTCCGTTTCCATTCTTTGGGACTGGCAGTATAAATTATTCTTGGGAAAGAAAAAAAAGAATCACAGAGAAAGCAATAGCCTACAGGTGCTTGGGACCAAAATATCTTGGTCTTTGATGATAAAGCCTCAGTCCTTGACTATAATCTACTATTTATATATAGAGGGATGATATTGTCCAGAAAACCAAGATCATTTCTCCTTATGTTTTCCTTTTCTATAATTTATGTGTAATTTCCCTTTGAAAAATCTTTTGGGTTTGGGACTTTTTTTTTTTTTTTTAGTTGGGGTTCTTAAATTTATTTTTAATTTTAATAGGAATCTCAACCTTATTTACAAGTTCAATTCACCCTTCAAGTCATAGTTGTTTGGTTTGGGTGTTGGATTTTTTTTGTTGCTTGCTTTTCATTTTGGGGGGGAGGGTTGTTCTGTTTTAGTTAGTTAGTTAGTTAGCTTTGTTTTTTTCTGTCCAATTCAGCACCCCACAAAGCTATATTTGATATACAAGGCTGCTATTGATGGAAGATTTTTCTTACCTATTTTTGATCTGATAAACAAATGGATATGAATAAATATAAAAGTCGTTGGGGTTTAAAAAAGGTGCATTTTTTGGAAGATGTGCTCTGTCACTTTGTGTGTGTATACTTTTCTCCTTTTTCAATGATGTCATTGAGTTTTAACTAGGTTTTACATTAAATCTGCTTTTCATCCGAGAACTGGCAGATATTTAACAACAACGACCCTTGTTGAAGTTAGTTGCTGTCTGCTGTTTCATTATGTTTTACTCATTTACCTCTAAAGCCATTACTATAGCTAGCTAAGAAACAGAGCCAAATCATTGCCAATCTTCTTTCTGACTTTTGAGCACCTTCCTGAAGGACTAATCTTTAACCTTATCTAGTGTTATTATAAATCCACAGCTGAACTGGACATGATTGAGTATTTTTAAGTTTTAAAAGCACTAATTGGTCTGGATTTTTTAATTCTCTTTCAGTCTTTTAAGTTTGCTCATTCACATAAGTTAGAAATCATGTTTAGTTTAAAGACAGAGATAAAGGTGCACATCTGTAAGGTTTTTATTAACAGTATTTGTGTCAATACCTTCCATGTGGTGCTTTGAAAATGTAGCCAATGAAGTTGGTCAATTTTATTTTAAATATCCCCACTGTTAAATTTCATGTCCATTTACTGTAGAATAATGTTCTTTCCAATGGAGATGAAGAGAAGAGTGTTTATCTTTATTCATAAGGCCAATAAATTTTTTCAAAGCACACATCTGTTATAGGCTGAAATGGCTATGAATGAGATGAATTGTGACTTTGTTTAGATATCCAGTGACACTTATTTGCAAAAAGAGGTACAAGTTTTTTGGTTTTTTATTCATTCTTTTGATCTTTGATGCAATTTGTGATATAGGTGAAATATAAAACAAATGAAACTGTACATGGGCAATTTTTCTAATAATGTATGCTCAGAAAAGAAAGTAGTAAAAATGTCCATTACACATTTTCATATTTTCATTTAATTTTTACTTAGGCCATGTTTCAAAGCTTAGGTGAATTCCTCTGCACAATACCACAAATAAAATCAGGAATTTAGACTTGATATTAATTTTCCCAGAAGGATGACTACTTTAATACCATTTAATACCCTTTAATATCATTTAATACTTTTGTGATACCTTAAAATAGTTCTGTTTTACTTGAAACTGGTTGCAATATATGAATTTGGAATCATATTTTTTGATGGCTGTTCCATGGTGTCTGAGCAATACTGGACTCTTTCTGGCTCTACATGTTGGCAGTGCCACTAATTGACAACGTGGTTGTCAGTGTGCTTAACATAAAGACAAAGCCGAAAAGTACCTTGCAGTTGTTTTAATTGCTAGCTCCTTAAAATGTCTGTGCACAGCAGAGATTTGTAGCTTCTTGGTGATCCTCCCCCATAAATGGAGCAAACATGCTTGGGACAATCAAGGAACACAAGATCTTGGTTGTCAAATCAAGCATGGCAGTACTCATATAAAAAATATGATTCAATTTTTTTCAGCAGCAATAATGCTTACAAAGCCTGCAGCAGAAAAGCCAAGTGAGTGGTATCTGTGTACACCCTTTGTGTTTTGCTCTTAGTTTGCAACTAAACAGAAAGCAGAAAAAAAGCTTGCATGAGGATTTATGTAAATAATCATGTTTGTTTGCTATCATAATTCTAAATAATATTTGCTTCTGTGGCAATGAATGGTTATTTCTGTCTCCCTCCTCATATAATTACTTTCATTTGTGTTTAAAATCATCTCTTCTGATGCAGATTGAAAATTCATAACAGACTAAGAACAACATCTACCTTTTTGAAGAAAAAAACCTCATCTTACATTAACAGGGTTTATTTCAAGATGATTTTCTTAATTTTAGTTTATGAGGACCAATGGCATCTCCCAAGAAAGGATGTATTCCGTCCATGTGCTTTTTAGAAATATTTATTGTATTTCTTCAGGACTACAGAAACAGAGCTCAGTCACAAAGGTTTCCACAGTCACAATAAGACTTAGGGCAAGGACAGGATTCTTATGAACACACAAGCAGACATAGGGATAAAGCTGTGCCTTATTCTGTATTATCCTTCTATATTATCTTTCCTAGCTAATCCTTCTACCAGTTGCTACAGTAGCTTTTTCCAGGAAAGAATATCTTCATCTGTGCTGGATCACAGCCACTTTTTTTTTTTGCAGGACCACAGATATTGTGAAGAAGATGGTATGAATAAGAAGGCTGTAGAGAGAGAAAAACAAACAAACAAACAAAAAGCTAGAAAACATAGTAATTTATAGCTCAGACTTTAAGCTGAACCCAGGCAAAGCTAGATTTCTTTAATCCTTCCTAGATCTGCTACAGACTTCCTATGTGTTGTTGAAAAACACTGTCATAATGCCTATACGACAGGGCTAATTTAGTCTGTCATTCCCTAACTTCTAAATGTCTGATTTTGCAACCTTAATGTTCTTCTAATGTCTTTTGTATGCAGTGTACATATATACAGTTTCTATTTATTATTAAAAATTGATAAAGCACTGGCTTTTAATGATATGCATGCTTAACTATGCACCCCTAATGTTCTTGATACAGTTTTCAAATGGGATTCTGCATTCAGTAGTGTCATTCTTTAATCACCTAATATAAACAAGGGTCTTCCATTGTTTAACAATTGCAAGTATGGGTCATTAGACTCTAAAATAGGCTGACTATAATTCCAGGATTTTTGTCCTAGGTATCAGGAGCCATAATCCTGACTGAATATTCCATGCTCTGCATCAGTTGCAGCGTTTTGGCCTGACAGAGTTGTGACTGACTTGGTCAAAGAAGTAGTCACATATCTTGTTGTTCATTCCCCAAACAGACCTGGTACTGACTTAATACCTATGCACTGCCCTTGTGAAAGGAGATTTTAATTTTCCATGAATACAATCCCTAAGGTGCAGATGGTACGAAATAAAACATAATGAATTAGACTGATACCTTGATACTTGCAGGGTTAAAATATGGACAGACAAGCAATGAATAAGAATGAGCACAACATAAGATTTTATGTGCTGTTTGAGGAGTATAAAATCTCCAGAGGTGCTCTGTTGCACAGCCATATGTTGTTTTCTCACTTAAGGCTTGTGAAAGTTTAAAAGATTAATAAGATTACTAATATTAAAGTCTAAGCCCAGAAATCTCCCTAGAATCTTAAGAGAAAGAAATGACAGACAAATATAGGGGAAAATATAAACTGGGAGTGGGGGTGGAGGTGGGAGAACATCAGGCTTTGCGCTAGCTTTAAGAAGAATTTCATTGTTTGTCAACAGAATGGATTTTATCTGCACTAGATTTTTCAACTTTCATGCTTCTATTACTCCAAGATAGGTCTTGCTGAGGCTACTAAATAGTGAAATGAGTTTAAAAAAAGAGGAGCTGCTTTTTTTCCTTTTCTGTAAAATTTGAAACAGTTAAGGGCACCATGAAGAATTTTGACAAAAAACAAGTAGTTTTAGGATGAACAGTATCTCAGTCAAATACTTTTTTTCTTTGAGATTTGTATCATGGAGGGTGCATGTTAACATTCCTGACTTCCTGGTTTAGAAGCATATTTTAGCAAAATCTGTAAAAGAGATACACTTATCTCCCTGAAAAACAGTGTAAAAGACCTGAAGGCCTGTAGAAATCAATAAATCAACACAAAGTGAATACTTTTGTATTACTCTATAATATCCAGTATTGCAATGCTGAGATTTTCAGGGATTAAAATAATCATTGTGGAGATTCTAATATTTCACTGCCAAAGAAACTGAGGTACCAGGCTGTTTTTTCCTTGTTAGTATTTTTTGTTTTGTTTTTCAGTGAAGGCATCTGGGTTTTTGGCCATTTCCCCAGACAAACACAGCAGCAAGTGGCCCCTGTTTCTGTCAGATGACAAAGATACAGATGGGCTGGTTTGTCCTCCTTGGGCACCACCTTAAGAGTAAAAATCTGAGTCCTCCTTTGCTTTGATTGCTTTTCCCTACCCTCCTACTTTTTCATATGATTGAGGAGAAGCATGGTGAGGCTTTTTTGTCCTTTAATCAACCTCTTAAGCTGTATACACATAATCTAAAATTATTTCATTTACAATGCAATTTCCCCTTCTTAAATGTTAGGTGTCTCCATGTCCGCTATATATTCTCTTCCCCAGCAAGACTTCTGGTAGGAAATGGTTTAATCCAGTGGTAAGAGAAAAGGTTTTGTACTGTCATTAATTGTACATTGGTATATATGCACACTACATATAGTATAATATTACTAGCGTTGTTAATAAATTTATCTCAGATAACTGACATAATTATATCATTCTAGGTAAGCAACCAAAAAATATTTTAATCGGAAAATCTGCTGGGAATGGCCTCAATTCTGAAGGTTGTTTCACATAGGCAGGGTGCTGTGCTAACAAGTGGAGTTTTACTGTGTCCGTCCCAAACGAGGAGAATATCACTTGCATGGAAAGAAAGTATAAGGTTGCAGACCAAGACTGGGTTCTAAGTGGTAGCCTGGCTTTCACAGTGAAACTGCAAACACATCTCAGCAGAACAGGCATCTTGCCTGTTTTATATTAACTCTTTCATCCTTGTAAGTAGATGCATTTGTTAAAATTTGTATGTATAACTTCTGAATGTTTGGAGCTATCTTATTTATACACACAAATTGATCTCCATTGGCTTCTGAATTTTTGATAGTTGAGCTTTATCACGTCTCTGATAGAATTTCTAGAATAAAGACTAAGATATTCCTGTTTCAGTCATTATCTTTCAATTAATATCTGTAGACTAGATACATGTGAGAAGATATATGCAATATATGCAATATGTAGAGTAAAAATAAATTTCTTAGGAAAAATTCAGACACGAGAAGAGCTGAAGAGACTTGATTGCATATTTGGTGAGATTTCATAAGAAAAATAAGTTCAAGCAATTTTAATCAACATCATGAGTGACAGTGTTTTTTTCACTTTTGAATATATTGTACTTTTTGCAGTGATAGAAAATGTGTACATATGCGTAGGAAAATTTACATAATTGTTTTTGCTCGAATGTGAAAATTCAGTTTTGGTCAGGACAACAAAAATAAAGTTCATATTTCTACATAATTTATATTTCAGTGACTATTTTGAAGCCATCATAAATAAATAGAATTTGTTAAGACATCTGAACAGTCTATCTGACAAATCTACTTTATCACTTTCAGCAGAAAGACTTTGAAAAATTAATATTGTGTATTTAGAATACAGTATTTATACACAATAGAGCATTAAAACCTACAGAATATCTTCTCAGCTGCTCTAGATTACTGTTTTGCTAATAGGATTGGATTGCTGACACTTAAATCTATATTTTTATTTAGTAATCTATAAAGGTTTGTTTTCTTTGATAATTCTCATTAAATAAGCAGTATAGAACTAAGTATTAAAAGCATTGCATTATTGATTGCATTCAGTGTTGCTGATGCTAAATTAAGGGAGAAAAGCTGTTGGCATATTGAAAGGAAGAGTTTTCATCCCTCAAGGAACCTGAGAATTTCATTGACAGAAAACTTCATGGATATTAACAAGGAGAATTGTAAAATGGAAAGAAGCAGCCTCCACATGGGCTGGGAAGCTTCCCTGCTGAAGAGGCCTGAGGGTCATGGTGGATTACAAGATTGCATTACTGGAAGTCTTCTCCAGGAGGCAAAAACATGACTAAATCAATCCATTATTAGTGATACTGCTTTGATCTAGAGATTGGATTAAATAAGTTTCAGAGGTCCTATGATCATTAAGATTTTATGGGGTGGAAGAAAGGGGGTGGAAGAAGCCTCAAATTTAAACATCACAATTTGATGTTTTTTTAGCAATGGACAGGTGAGTAGCTTACCATTCATCCTGAACACAGGGCCAGTTTGAAGGTCTGTCAGAGCGCAATATTAGGAAACCTGGGCAATTTCCATTAATTATTTTGAATGTGTTCAGGTCACATAAAACTCTGAAATTACTTTAATTAACATGGTAACAACATATTCTTAAAAAAACACATTACCTATGACACTGTTGAGCAGATGCAAGTTAATAAAATACTTTGATAAATCCCTTTTCACACTATTATAGTCTGTAGACTTTGCATTGCTGCAGTTTATTAGCCTGCCGTAAAAATCCAAGAAATAAAATTTCCCAACTTTGTTACAAAGAGCACATATGCTACAACAGTTTCTTAGCTAAGAGCTTTCATAGTATCTGTGATTTATGCAACAGGAAAGAAAACTAAAAATCAGATGCTTAAACGACATGGTTGTGTTTTGTTTAGCACTTGATTAATTCATTTCACATTTTAGTAATGTTGAATATGGTGCTGGACTCCAAAAACTGTCCAGGGAAGACTACTTTGTGTTATATCAGTTTATTCTTGAGTATTAGACTCTAATTTGAATTCACAGATTCGTAGAATTGTTTACCTTAGGGAAAACCCTGTAAGATCTTTGAGGCCAATCTCCTAAACCATGTCTTTAAGAGCCCCAACAACACATCTTTTAAATACTTTCAGGGGTGGTGACTCCACTACTTCCCTGGACACCCTATTCCCATGCTTAACAACCCTTCCTGTGAAGAAATTTTTCCTAATATCCAATCTAAACAACTCCAGCTTCCTCAGTTGCTCCTCATGCTCCAAACCCTTCACCAGATTTGCTGCCTTTTTCTGGACATGCTCCAGCACCTCAGTATCCTTCTTGCAGTGAGGAGACAAAACCTTAACAAGGGATTTGACCTCCCATCTGGCGCCATGGTCTCGTGTATGGCTAAGAGGTGTAACAGGTCAATGACTGTCTCCTTTTGGATTATCAGGACTTCATTCTGCTTCCCATCCCTGTCTTCCAGATCCTGTTTTGCTCGTTCAAGGTGTCTGTTAAAATCACCTGTATAGCTGTCTCATTGTTTGCTTGGTTTTTAAAAGTGCTGCAAAGCTGAGAAAGAGATAATAAAAAGTGCAATAAACTGAATTTTAAACTTCCATCTGTTTTGTGGAAAGGTGAACTAATTTTAGGCTATTATCTTTCAATCATTATATCTTTCAATTAAATCACAGATACACCAGCAGTGTTGAAATGTCTTTTGGGATATTAACTTTATACAGTATGTGAACATTACTGCTAATTCTGTCTTAATACCAAGTAACTAAAAATATATGGCTTCTGACATTGTGTGCATCTAACTGTTCTGTTATAAAAAAGATTCAAAAATTGCCTTCATAAAGGGATTTACTGAGTGGTCAAATCCAAAGAGCATTGCTGGGATTTATATTTGTTACAGATTTAAACTAACGTTTTACTTATTACTTTCTTTTGAGATGTATCCATCTTTTATTCTGCCTCTTTAAATAACTGGAATAATGTAGGGATCTTGGTTTCATAATCAGAGCCTACTAGAAAATTTACTGTGGAAAGTATCCTATCTGCTAGAAGTAATTGAAATAGGACTGAGGTTGTACAAAGGATTACTTCTTTCCAGCTTTTGAATTGAATGGTACTGCCACCAACACCTCCTTTCTGTTAACAGCAAACTCAGATATTAGCCTGACATGGCAATTAAGTACATTAATCCAATTTCTTCCCCCCCTTCCACGACTGGGAGGAGAATTGGAAAAAAAAAATAACCTTCAGAGCTTAATAGAGGATTGGGTTAAATAGTTGAAACAAACCAAAACAAACTACTACTGCTGCTAGTACTACTGCTATTACAAAGTATTACTATTAATAAGTAATATTACTACTTAGTATTTGTTAGTATTTAGTATTTAGTGTTTAGTATTAGTATTAGTATTGGTATTGGTACTAGTATTGTTATGGTTATGAAAAGGAGAGGAGAGAGGAATAAGATCCAAGACAATCAAGTGGTGCACAAGAGAATAGTTCTCAGTACCTGATGACCAATGCTCAGCCCATCCCCAAACAGTGACCTCCCCTCCATGACTGGGAGAAATATTGGAAAAAAAGGTAACCCTCAGAGCTTGAGAGAAAAATGGGTTAAATAATGGAAACAAACTAAAATATATTATTACTGCTGTTAGTACTACTGCTATTACAAAGTACTATTATTAATAAGTAATATTAGTACTTAGTGTTAGTATTAGCGTTAATATTGTTATGGTTATGAAAAGAAGGAGAGAGGAATAAGAGCAAAGAGAATCAAGAAAATTGCTCTCTTTACCTGCTGACCGATGCTCAACCCATCCCCAAACAGTGACCAGCCCCTTCCAGCCAACTCCCCCAGTTTATATACTGGGCATGGCGTTCTGTGGTGTGGAATATCCCTCTGGCCAGTTTGGGTTAGCTGCCCTCATTATGCTTTGCCACTGCTTCTTGTGCATCTGCTCACTGGCAGAGCATGGGACACTGAAAAGTCCTTGATGTAAGCACTGCTTACCCACTAAAATATCAGTGTGTTATCAACATTATTCTCATATTAAATCCAAAATACAGCACTGTACCAATTACTTGGGAAAATTAACTATATCCCAGCCAAAACCAGGACAGCCTCTCATGATGTCAAGTTGTCCAACACTGAAAAGGCTCTTTCCACTGTTGCAGGACTAATGAAGAATATGAGGAGATTTTTTTCTTAAGCAATCTTAATTGCAAGTCTAAATTCTGGATTAAATTGATTAACCCATGCTGTTATTGAAAATTTTATTCCTAGAGGTGTTCAGCAATTGCCTTTAATGATCTTTCTTTGGCTATAAACTGATACTTTGAAGCTAACTTGGTTTGTTAACTATAAAGATGTCTTGATCATATTACAGATGCACTTGAAATGAAACATAATGTGGTAACACAAACAATGTCATGTGAAAACATTTTTTCCTGAACGTTGTCATGGAGTAATTTCTCAGTCTTGAGACTGTAATTATAATGTTACAAAGCTACGCCCACATAATAACAGCTGTTAACATTTTTGTAATTGACATCAGGTGATTCAGGTGAAAATCTATAGAAGAAAACCCTTTTTCCTGCTTCTAGTATTTACTCTGGTGGATATTAAAGGGCTGTTAGACACTTACTTCTAACTTGGGGAAAAATTTCTAACCATAAAAAGCAATTAACTGGGAATTGTGACTAAATGTATAAGTCCAGCTCTCACCCTGGATAGCACTAGAGCAGCTCAAAACAAAGGCCATAATGTGAGACATCGTGACTGAAAATGTGAAACACAGTGTTTAGCTCTCCTGTATATCATATGGTCGTATCTGTCTATGAAACAAAAAAGTTTCATATGTATCTAAACCTAAATGTTATTCAAACAGCCAGATCCCTGGATCTGCCTAGATCCCTATCCTTTTCTGTTAATGAAATTATTTTACTGACTGGCAATTGGACATTGTATGTGTGTAACATTTCTCTTTTCTCTGATACATGTAATTCTGCAGCAGTGTTTTTTAATGAAAAGCTGCTAATGCAAGAGAAACATGACTGAGCCAGATGGACTCTGGCCGTCTCTCTTTGCTGGCTGCTATACAAGTCTTATTTGCAGCTGTACTTTCTCCTGCTGCCTTGTCCTTGAATGCTGATGGTTGGAGATAGCCCACAGATGACTTGAATCACTTTATCTTCCCTTTTTCCTAGTGAGAGCTTGAACTAGGTAGCTCACAGGATCTTCAGAAGTAGGTTGGCATGAAAAGAAGATTGTGGTACTTTTTCTTCTTTCTGATTTCTTCCTTTCAAACTGAGAGTCTTTCCAGTGAATTATTTAAACTGACACAAATTTATTTTTTAAAGGGAATAAAAATACTTCTGCTTACATATCTGCCCCATGTTGCTCTTTTCTTCAAGACATTTGCTTTTGGCCACTTTCAGAGATGATGTACTGGGATAAATGGACCTCTAGTCTGACCCACAGCAGTTTTTCTACTGTTCTTACTGAAATACCAGCAGCAGAGTCAGCCCTTAAAAATAGTCAGGGAAAAAAATCATTTCAGACAAGTTTTACTTTTACTTTTACTGTGCAGACACAACAAAACATTGCGTAAACTTCCTGGGTAGAAAGCTTAATTTAGATTTATTTTGGGGAAAATGGTATGCATTCAGTGCATGGCAGAGGTTCTCACTAAGATTTGGCTTCCTCTTAATAATCTTACAATCTTTGTGCAAACTTAGGTTATGCAATACAGCTTGTAATTGATTTGAAATACAAAATTTGATATATTGTAAGTTTCTAGGTACTCTCAGAGGGCTGTAGACATGATCTTTTCCATAATCCAAGTGATTCAATATTACTAATGTCTATAAAAGTAAAAAAAATGAATTGAGATTTAGCAATTTCTGTCATTTACTGACA
The DNA here is from genome assembly GCA_036785705.1 of Acanthornis magna. NCBI lineage: Eukaryota > Metazoa > Chordata > Aves > Passeriformes > Acanthizidae > Acanthornis > Acanthornis magna. The sequence goes on from JAWUZG010000017.1 coordinate 2,776,719, forward strand.
TAAAATCAGTGAATTGCTTATCACTGTGAAGGATGTGTTCCTTCATTAGACTTATTAGACTATGATCTCTTGAGATTTGTTTTAAGGTAGTGTCTCCTATTAATTTAATACTTACTTCAAAAAGAAGCATCAACTTGAACAGTGCTTCCTCTTCCTGGATGTACAGTAAAACTAAATACAAAGTTGATTTTCCCCGTTTCATACTGTTCCATTTCTAGTCTTTACACCTCTGAAAATATCTTGATAAAAGCAACCTCAAAAAACAAGTTAGATGAATATTTAGTGGGACTTCCTATTGATCTTTTTTAGCAAGTGTTTGTGAACAAGAGGTGTATATGCATAACAGTGCTATGGCTCCCAAGACAGGAGCATCCTTCTCTTTTAGAGAATTAATGTCAGTAAGGAAAACCAGTTTCAATGGTTGCAATGTTTACTATTTTAATACAGTGAAAGTACTTAGCTCTCATTTTAAGTGTAGGAGTTTGTATAATGCCTGAACATTTAAAAAATAAGTTTTAGGAATGTTGCTAATGTAACTAATGGATATTCATTATTCACAGTGCACTTATGCAGAAAATGAATTCTGTACAAGCTGAGATCATAATGAACCTAATAAACTGTTCTGATATAGTAGTTGAACCTCTGAGCTACATCAATAGGCAGTGGAAATATTATTACTATATACTTCCTATTTCATATAGCAAAGAATTAATGCATAGAGTCTTGACAAAAAGTCACAGAGCAAATTTAAAAGAGAATGCTGCTTAGATGCTGGATCTTGTCTTGTTGGATTACTTACAGTTTAAGCTGATCTCCCAAGACAAGTGGAAAAGCCCCATAAAAACAAGAAACTTTGCAAATTAAAATCAATTTCTTTTTGTCTCAGGATTTTTCAAAGGAAAACGAAGAACAACAAAATTGGTGAAAGGGCTTGGACAAATGTCCTATGAGGAATCACTAAGGGCTTTGGGATTCTCTGCTTTGGAGAAAAGGAGGCTGAGAGGCGACCTCATTGATGTTTACAGATTCCTGAGGAACGCAACTGGAGACGGAGGTGCTGAGCTCATCTCCTCCTTGTCTATTGACAAGACATGGTAATGAGCGAAAGCTGTGCCAGGGAATGCTCAGGCTTTGCATTAAGAAGAATTTCTTTACTAAGAGAGTGGTGAGATGCTGGAACAGTCTTTCTAGAGAGGTGATCAATGTCCCAAGCCTGTCAGTGTTTAAGAGGCTTTTGGACAATGACCTTAAGAACACACCTTAACTTTTGGTCAGCTCTGAAGTGGTCAGACAGTTAAAACAGACATTTGTTGCAGGTCTTTTCTGCTGAACTATTCTATTCTATTCTATTCTATTCTATTCTAGTCTAGTCTAGTCTAGTCTAGTCTAGTCTAGTCTAGTCTCTCCTTTTCTGAATCAAGCATGACAATTTGAATGCAGCTTTCACGTGAATGTGTTTTTCTTTGCTAGACAGAATTTTACTAATTTTAATATAATTTTTGCCTAAATTCTTATTTGGTAAATGAACTAAAAACATTTTTCCTTTAAATAGTCTATTAATTTTTTTTTAAATTCTGCAAGCAAAATAATCTTTTATCTGATGGGATGATCCAGAACATTTTGCAATAATTTAATTCAATATTAGAGTTATCCATTCTCCCAAAAAATGATATACATGTGTGTGTATACATATATATATACAATATATGTCTGTGTATAAAACAAATTTCAAAACATTAAGTCAACTAGAGCCTCCAAATGATTTTTTTTACAAAGAGTTCTGTTTGAGTTTAATTAAATCTTCAGATGGCTTTAAGGCTTAAAGTTCCTAAGACTTTAGCACACTTCTGTTGTTCAAAAAAACATTCCGTATGGCACTTTTTACAGAGAGAATGCTACATCATAATTTGATTTTGTTTGGGACTTAGTCCTTTACCCCTGTCTTTAGGAATGCCTTTGGAAGAGCCCTAGTGATGGAAATCAGTAGGAATATTGGTCATCTTGAAATTACAAATCAGACTGATGTAACCTTATTCACAGACGAGGTTGGGAAGTCTGCAGGTTTCAATTAAATATTCATGTAAAATATTTACATATAAAATAAGAACTTATTTTGGTTTTGTGAAAGCACATCTGTATTATTTGATCAGCGTATATTCAGATCCATTTTGCTGGGTTCAGTATGCAGCACAAGCTCCTGCCTTTGTGATAGAGACGCTTAAACAAAAGCAGTCTTTGTGTACATTCACATTTCATTGACAGTGCCATTTCTGGTCATCTCTATGCCAACAAACAAGGTAGGACTCACTGGTGTACAACTGCCTGATTTGTGATTAATTTGAATCCTTTCTTCAGTTTCAGTTATTCCACAGTTTTAACATGGACTTGGTAAATCCATTGAACCATTGTTTTATTCAAAGTAGACCTCAGGTGCCATTCACCTAAAGGTACAAACAAGGTCACCACCAGGAGCACAGCTAGAGTGCTGTAACTAATATGAGAATCAATAAGACATAGATGAAATTCAGCAGTTATGGGAAAAGATAGAAATGGTATGGCATTTTTCTTATCCTTTCATTTCACAGTAGAATGTATAGAGTTTGTGATCCATTATAGAATCATATAACTGTCCAACTTCATCGGACAGTTTATCATTTCAAACATTTGTCTAGACTCTTCATTAACTTCTCTGCAAAGAGTTGAGGTCATGGCTAACTCTCCAGAAATATGCGAAAGTAAACTCTGTGTAATTCCTTAATGAACTAAGTACTATATCAGGAACTTCCTCTGTTTTCCATAAAATATATTAATATATAAGCAATATCCAGTTTTGATACGTCAAAAACACTTTTCTGATAGTTGTTTTCCTTTAGCATATCTCTGGACCTTTTTGTTATAAATAATTGTAGGAAAACACTATTCAGTTATTCCTCTGACTCTCAACTCTCATTCAGATGGAACTTGAAGGACATTAAAGTCAAAAAGTGGAAGATATTCTTCCAGCTGTGGTATCTGACAAAGCCAGAGGCAAGTTTCTGCATAAGCTCACCAGGCAGTGATGCTGACAAGTCCAGAGATGCCTTTGAGTCTACCACATAGTTTTACTCCTGACTGATTTCTCTTTATGTCTTATTATTTTATCCTTTTTTTTTTCTTTTTTTTTTTTTTTTTAATTCTTATTTTACTTTGGAAATATTTCACCCTTTCCTTCATTTTAGGAATAGATTCTATGGTGTTTCTCCTGACTTCCGGAGAGAATACTTTTATGCTCACATCTTGCCTGCATAAAGCTTTTCTTACTTTTCCTGAGTTATAGTTTGATGTGTGCTCCTCTGCCATCCTAGCAGTCTTCAAGAATCATGAGTAGTTGTTGAAGAGTTATTTTTCAGTAAAACATACTAGAGTCTCAAAAAACAAAAAAAAGCAACAAACAAAAGTAGCATAAAGCGATGTCCATTAAAAAAAAGAAGGCAGAGAACATTTTGCACTAATTTTCCTTCAAAATATATGCATTTAATTACATACATATATCTAAGTGTAAAGATAATAGATTCATGTACCAAAAATATTTTTATTCATCTTAGCCACTCATAAGCCATTAACATATTGGTCTGATTGCTCTGTGTCCTTTACAGTGTACCTAGTCAAAGTGTGACTCCTCGTGTATGCTTCACTGCTTGACTGTAAACAAATTAATCAAGTATGTTTCTGTTACCCTTTTAAGACATTCTCTTAGCTACAGAAATGAAATGAAAACATGCAAGAATGAGAAGCTTTGTAATTAACAACCATACCTTTGTTTGGTTTCAATATCTTATTCATCTCAAACACAAAAATACTTATACAATATTTAGCAGTTTTTGAATTAGTTGACTTTGCAAAGCAAAGAAAACTTGCCAAATACAGCAACAATACTTCCCCAATGCAAGTATTGCATGACCTTCAGTATAATGTTATTTTAAAAAAACCCATATAATAAAGCAATCTGGAATTATCTTTATAAACTGTCAATTAAGGCTAAGTAATATATATGTTTAATCTATTTAAAAGCTTTTAATTTAGAAAAGTCCTTATTACTGAGATTGTGAAAGACTAGTTGTACATATCAATTTACCTGTTCCTTTTGAGAGTGCTCTCTATTTTTTTTCAAAGACAGAAAAGATTAAATTCTTTTTCATTGAAGATAGTGTCGAAACCCCACGTACGTCTAATTAGCTAGAATTTCACTGGAGTTTTTTTACCCTTTTACTAAAATTACCTAACATCTATAAAAAATACATGCACCACTATGCACTATTTAGCCTCCTAAACATTCTCAGACAGTGTGTTTATCATATTTATAACACCAATGCCAAAATAAAAATAGAAGTCATGTTAAAAAACATCTTTTTTATGTTAGTGTCTCTGCTAATTTGTTCTTTTATTTCCTCTTATTTTGCTCATACTTGCATATAAATTGCACACAAAGTCCAAATGCTATTGCAGTGTGAGCGCACACATATTTCGCAATATATAATTAACCACTGCATAAAACATTGATTGCATGAAAACATTAGATAAGAAATTCTGCTCTATTTATTCATCGGGCAAAACAAAATCTTCCAAAAGAGAGTGCCAAGATAAATATTTTTAAAATAACTCAATACCAAAACCAAAACTGAAAACTTCTAAAATTAAGCTTTTAAAATATTCCAAATGTAATAAATTACCAGGAAAAGAAATAAAATCTCATGAATAAACTATAGGACCCAGCCTTATTTATTTATTTATTTAGTTAGTTAGTTATTTAGTTATTTAGTTAGTTAGTTAGTTAGTTAGTTAGTTTTTTGTTTGTTAACATTAACAAATGTTTCTGGACAATCATCAAACATCCCCTTTTTATCAAAGCAAACAGTTATTGGGCACATAACCTGGGATATAACACAGGATTCTCTATGTCTTTTCTCTTTCCTTCTCTAGTTAAAATGTTGTGTGGACAGTCTTTTCACAGTTTCTGCTCTCCAGAATTCTCAGTTCAGCCCTGACAGGCTCCAGACTGCCCTCCATAGTTCATGTATTTGTGAACTTTTGGCTGTGATTGTTCATATGAACCCCTTGTGGTGATGACACAAAACTCAGAGTGGTGGCTGATGGCTTGTGCTGCTGTCCAGAGGGACTTCAACAGGCTGGAGAAAAGGAGTGACAGAAACCTCATGCAGCTCAACAAGAGGAAGTGCCAAGTCGTGCACATGGTGAGGAACAGCCCCACACACCAGTAGATGCTGGGGCCACTCTGCTGGAAAGCTGCAAGAGAAGGATCTGGGGAGTCCTGGTGGACACCAAGTTGAACATGAGCCGTCAATGCGTCCTTGTGTCAAAGAACTGCAATGATATGCCAAGCTGCACCAAGAGAGGCATTCTCAGCAGGCTGTGGGGGATTATTCTTATCGTCTCCCCAGGGCTGGTGAGGCCACGGCTGCTGTGCTCTGTCCAGTTCTGGGCTCCTCAGTAAAAGAGACACATGGATATACCATACAGAGTTCAACAAAACATCACAAAGAAGGGGCTGCAGCAACTTTTATAAGGAAAGGCAGAGAACTGGGACAGTTTAGGTTGGGGAAGAGAGAACACTCAGTATATGGATATCTGAGAGTGTAAAGAAGGGGGAATCAAGCCCTTTCCGATAGTGCCCAGTGACAGAGGCAGAGGCAATGGGAAGCACATGGAAACACAGGGCCTCCAATGGAACAACAAGAAACACATTTTTACTCTGAGGGCTGCAGAGTCCTCCACCTTGGAGGTACTCAAAAGCTGTTTGGGTGTGGTCTGGAGCAAGTGGTTCTAGGCAACCTTGCTTGAGCATGGGTGTTGGTTTTGACTCAAGACGGTTTGTTTATTACTATGTGTATTGTTTTGGGTTTTGTTCCTTTTCTAATCTACTCTAACCTCTGTATGCCATAGTGACCTCAAATTTACATTTTCAGGCAGGCCAATAAATGACTGTTCCGAATCACTTATATGAAGACCCCTGTGTCATGGTGAGCCCAGCACTTCCCTCTGCATCCAGTTTGCATGTCCATCCTTAGAAAAATCTTTAAATTAGGTTCATGAAGCTCCACATTTACTTTAAAAAATATTTATCTTCTGCTTACTTGTTAACAATGTTTCAAATAAAACTTTTCTTGTAGCTATTAACAAATTTAAGCTGTTACATCTAACAGCTTTAAGAGTTTGCAGTAGAAAAATACATTTCAATTCAAGAAAGTATAACATTTATAAAAGTTTTCATTTTTCAGGGCATAAAATGTCTCTCTTTTAATCTTTTTCTTGATGTACATTAGAAGACCACAGTTAGCTTAATAGAATTCTTATTTCTAAACTCTTCTCAAACATGCATTTTGAAACACTCATTAATATTCAAGTAACGGTTTCAACGCTGACAGGAGGTATACACAATATTTAGTTTCTTTGCAGTAGTAGTGTAAAATACTAAAGTACCTGTCATGAATGTATACTAAATAATTAATTTCTCTGTAAAATTCCAACGAGAAAGAGTTTCAGACTGCCTTTAGAACCTCTTCTATGTAGACAGGTTTATACCATGCTGATATTGAGACAAATTACTGTTTGTGCCATTTCACAGAAAAAATACAGAAAAGAAGAAAAAAAAGAATCTTTGCTAGTTGTGTTATTGTCATCCATCCTCCTGTGTGAGTATGAATGTTGTCATTCTCTTTCCTCTCCTGGTTTTCATCAAGCTTTCTAGGGTGACAAGTTCATACAATAACCATCTTTTTAAGGTATTCAAGAAAAATGTGTTTTAAAGACTGTAGGAAAAAAAGTAATGATTTCATGAAACATCCATCCTCCATAACCTTTATATATATATATATATGTACATACACATATTGCTTATGGAGGAAGTTATATTCAATAGTAGTCATACCCATCTATAGCCCACTGTTGTATTTCCAGAAGAAAAAAGAAAGGTGAAAAAGAATATTTCCTCTCTGCTTTTCACTCTTCCTTCTCTTACAAGTTTTGAGTTGCTCTTTATTTGTCATGAGGATCAAAGAACAGGAATGTCAGAAAAGTAAATCAGTTGACATTTCTCGAAGGGCTCTGAGTGCACCAGGGGAATAAGGGTATGAATATAATTGTGAGCAAAGAAGGAAAATGGACAGGTTTTCTATGACAGAAAAGAGTAAGTTAGAAGGACAATATCCTGCGCATGAAGGATGGAAAGAGAGGAAGAACTGAGGTTTCTTTTTTTCTGATCCTGTTTCTTTCTATTTGATTTGCTTTAAATGTGGTGAGAATATCAAAAGATGTGAGAAACATTTTTACATCTAAATTACAAGCTTGGAGTGAAATTTGGGATGAGAAATCAAGTCAAACAGGATGCAAAACATTTTCCAGAGTCCATAAGACACACAATCACCACTTTCTAAAGAATGTTCTATTCAAATGTACATACACGATGAACAGACCTATGCATACGCACACTCTTTCATTTTATGGTACTGTCTAATGGAAGATGCCAAAGCACTTATCAGGAAAGAATACATTGTTTCATACAATCTCATCAGAAAAAGACAGTCTCAGGTTTTAAAATGAAAACTAGAAAATCCTGCTTTCACTGCAGAGAGCAGAAGGGTTGTAAGAAAGAAAAGGTTGTAAGGGAACAGTGAATGTGAGCAAACATTGTGCCAGTGTAAATACACCATTTTGAGGAGATAGGCAATGTCACAGTCATTTTGTTCTTGCACAAAAATGAAACAAAATATTCTTGTTACTGAATATTGCTGGCTGAATCACAGTTACAACAGACTTTTATCTTCTCAAGGTGTTCATAGATATTTTCATGAGCTCACTAATACTTCTGAGTGTTTGGTGAACATCTTACATGGATGTTTTAAAAACAACAGGAAAAAATTTGCCTCTCGCCTTGTATTTCCCTATATATCTTCTCATACAGCACAACAATTAATTCAGATTTTGAGTGTCTGGATAAGTTAAATATCTTCAGCAGGAAAATTTTAATCCCCCAGTTTATTGACTTCCAGTCCCCGCTTTAACAATTGAGTCATTTTATATATGTAAATAAATACATATATGCACATTCTCACACACACACACACACACACACACACACATATATATGAGACAGTCTGTGGTCTAGATTTTATCTGAACATCAAAGGAAGAGGCCTTGTAACTTGCAGTCTGTGACAAAGAATGAGAAATAAGGAGGATCCTGTCTTTTAATCTTGCTGAGTCAATCCCTGTCACAAGCTTGTAATTTGACATTGCTTAACCAAGCAAGAAAATTGAGTAAGAAACAAGAAGAATAACAGTTTGGACTTACATTTCCTAACTAAATAAAGGAGAATAAAAGCAGCCATAAATCAGTCCTATATGAGATCTCATGGTGCCGTTGCTGAACAGAACATCCTTAATTAATACTATGTTACTCTTACTAACATGTGAAGAGAACACCTGTGAGTGTATTGTGTGTTCTTGAATTTCAGCAGCGAAAAATGCCATGGTAAAACCAGACTAAGTTGGAGATAGTTTAGCTGTTTGAGCAAAGTTATGCCAGCAAAGAACCACATAATATAAACTACAAATAGCTCCATCTTCCATTATTATTGTTTTGCATAGTGCTTGTAATTTTTTTTTTTTTATTTTAATAGCATTTCCTACCACTTTTGTTCCAGGACATTATTATCATCTTTAATATTTTCTGTAATTAACTCCCATGCCATCAAAATTTTAAAGTCATTTTTGTAGGCCTTGGAGAAGTCCACTGACCATTAAAACAAATGTTGGATGGCCTGTTAAAACAATAAACATTGTGGAAGGTCTAGCTCCTTCCACCAGTGAACGGGAAAACTCTTCTGCAAAGAGATCATAGATTGAAAGTCTCTGCTCAGGATTTCTGCTGCTTTTCTGTTTCCAGAATGCAGTCTGAGGAACATTGCTAGGAGAGACCCTGCATCCCAATAGCTTTGGCTCTAGGTATATGCATGAAATGAATCGACTTTACTGAGAAAGTAAAGTTTTTTAGACCTAGGATATATTTATTAGCAAAGGTTCAAGACACCCTCAAAGGCATTTGGAGACAATTATTTCCATTGTAGCAGTTTCTGTTTGCCTTTCTGAAAATATTTTCAGCATTTTTTTGGGTAGTACTGATTGTGTATTGGAATACTTCAAGATCAGTCTTGAATTTTAAGCAGAATGTCCAACTCAGTTGTCAAAATCTCCAGCCTGCCCTGACAATGTCATAATGCATGCATGAATTTTAAATTTAAAAAGGCTGCAGTATTTTTAAATTTAATAATTTTAGGTCAGAGTGCAAGCATAAAAGTAATGATTTTCTACTGCTGCTACTGGTAACAACAATAATAATGCAAAGCTTACTGATGAAATTATTTTGTTATTTATAATATTGGACTATTTAATTTCTCTTGTTCAATCTATTTTTTTTCTTTTGCCTACATTACATACAGCACTACTTCTTGAGCAGTAGAATTTAGCCCTTCTTTCTTGCCTTAAAAACATTTTTTATGTAAGACAGTTTTGTTTTCTAGTTTCATCTAAATTTTCAAGGCAAATTAAGAAGGTGTTTCTGAAAGAGAAAGTGAGAGCCTTTAAGTTGTTTGGTACACTGGCCAGGGGCAAAGAATGTGAAAAATGTGATTATATGCACATCTTCAGGTATATTACTGATGCACTTGAGATCAAAACAATTTAGATGTTAGTCTAATAGGCATAAGTGCATATTCTACGTAGTACTGAAATAATGAGAAGCCCTGATTTAAAAAAAATTAAAATAAATTAAGCCCAGGTGGCATTAAAGAATGCTGGGAGTGAAAATTTACACGTTGATTAAATGACAGTACTTCACCCTTCATGCCCTTGCTCTTCATTCCTTGCCATCTATCATTTGGAAGCTTTTTTCCATTAAATGCCAGCTGAATTGTCTTCATATGATAAGACAGATTAAGCAAGATTGAAAACTGGGTTTAACAACTAACATGGAAGGTACCTTTCTTTTGTGGAAAGAGGGAGAAAGACATGGGGGGCCTCTCAGCTCCTAGGAGTGCCTCTCCAGTGCCTGATGGGGGCAGCCCCATGGCCAGACTTATCTGCTGTGTAAACTTTAAGCCTCCAAGCAATACTTCATCTGAGACCATTCTGGATCCTCTGAAGCACCAGAGGCCCTGGATGTCTGAGCATGGTAAGGGGCATAATTTTCTAGATTAATTTTTGTACCCATATTTTATTTGTAAGATTTAGATGACCTAATTTATTCACTGTGGTTTTTGTGGGTTTTTTTCCCTAAATGTTATTGTTTCACCAATAATTTCTATTTTCATATAATGACTACATGTAATTAAGATAGATATTTATACATTAATTAAAATAAATAATTATATAGAATCTAAATTAAATATATTATTTGCTTTTGTTTGCAATTATTGTCAGCTAATTACCTTCTATGTTAGTTGGTGTTTATCCAGTGCATCTCTAAGAGAAATGCAGTGATTGGGTTATTGTGGTGTGACTAAGTTGTCACTAGCAGGATCCCTTTGGTGTAGCTCTTTTTTTTGGCTTTTGGCTGTTTTCACTGTTAAAGTAGTACACTGCTCCATTAGCTGACTCAAGGCTTGACAAGTGGTCCTTCTCCTTGGGGTTTGCTTAGAGATTTTTTATTTTGGCAGCAACTTCTCACTTTTGATATGATATACTAGTCCTTTATTATTGAGACTTCCCATTAGATCTTCTTACTGCCAGCCTTCTTCTCAGTCTGCCTAGGGGGACACTCCAGCCTCATAAGTTTGAAAAACTGGCAGGAGCTGCTGCAGCAGTGTCTTCATGAGGGTTCCCACAAGTGTGCCTGAACTGGCACCTTGTCTCATATGGGTACAGCTTCTGTATGGTACATATTTTTAAGTCCAGTGTAACACTAGAGACATCTCAGGTAAGTGATCTGCTTTGCTTCCTGCTTGCCAGTTTTAGTGTTGTTACTTCATGGTAATAAATTCTGAGATAACACTGGGGCTGTCTGTGATAGTGTCAAGTCTGTGGGTGAATGAGTGATGTACAGAAATCAGGCATGGCTGAAAAATACATTGCCTTCTGCATACATTTATTGATTCTCCCTCTCTCTCTCTCTCTTGCCTTTTTTTTTCTTTGTCCCTCATCAGTAGCTGCTGATGGTTGTATGCCCCCAGTCTGAGTCCTAATTGCTATGCAATGAGCAAGTGGGAGTCAGCAGAAGTGGTAGCAAAAGATGGGAAACTGATTTATTTTGTGTAAAACTGACTCAGCACTTGGCAGGGAAGAGTCCACACTGTTAAACTACTGAGTCATCAGTGCACTTGTGCTCTCTCTAGGGCTTCAGGCTCCATTGGTGACTGATGGATCAGGAGTTTGACTGAAGCCACCTTGTACCTCTCGGGTGCTAAGTCGTCATAGCACCCTCATCTCTCTCCGGTTCTTCCCACTGTCCGTGCTATGACTAACCAGGCAGTGCAAATCACCTCAAATGGCAGTTCATAGGACACACAGTAAATCTAAGCTGTAATTAGGGCACAAGTGGAAAACTCAGTTTGGACCACAATGAACATTTGCCCATGTCCATAAAACATTTGCACAACTTGGAACCGCTGGGCTAATTCTGATGAGGAGACTGGAACTGGGGTTACAAGGCCACAGCCAGAGATAGTGCACTTGCAGTTATGCAGATAAGCCTGCACTTCATCTTCCCAAATGATGCCCAGAGGCTGCCAGAACAGTCATTCTTTCACTTTTATGAGCAGTGAATTTACATTAAAAGGCATTTAAATAAAAGCTGTAGAGTACGCTTAAAATATGTTGGTCCAATTTGGGACTTTATTATGGTGCTGTGGTGTGGCGAAGTGACCCCATGCATGATTGAGCTGAGGTGCCAACCTGCCCTAGAGCTCTGTTAATAAGGATTGGTGAGCCTGGAGGCAGCAATGTTGGCAGGAATGCTGATGAGCCTCGTTAGCAGTGTGCAGCTCATTTCCTTTGGAGAAAGGTACACAAGCCTGTGGGGGAGAGCTGGTAGCGAAGCCAGTGAAAGAGCTCTGCATCAAATAATTTATTGGTCTAGCTTGGTCTACCATTGTAAACAAGTCTTGTTTTCTGTGAATAAATTCATTAGTCATCTATTTTGGAATAATTACATTACATATACAAATTGGAGCCAGTATTTTGTCCACAATTTTCTCTGTAAATTCGTGCACAGAAATCTGTAGCTTAATTGACATTATTTTCTCCACTAAAAGGATACGTCATACCCACATTTTTGAAGATTCCTGCCATGGATGAGGTACAATATCCACACTTCTTGCTACAGGAGTCATGTAAGTCTTGCAGAAGTAGTTCTACTGCTATTTCCCAGTGCTGTGAACCGACGTATTCGCCTGTGTTTACTACTGTCTGTACTTGCAGCAGTGAAATGACTGCAAAGTGTATTTGGGAAGAACATATTCACATACTTAAATCTCTGTCTTTATCTAAGAATCTACAAGGGCAGAACACAGCTGTCACTATTCGGAAAATACAGACAGCCTGTTCTGCTTCCTGAGGACTCCTCAAATTCGGGTTGGAAGTGGCAGTGAGCTGGATCAGCTGCTGTTGATAGGGATGGCCCAAACCTGGTGATGGGATTTTACCCAACAGCCCCACTTTTGTCTTCAGTCACTCTACTGGAGCACTTCAGTTCTGAGGAGGGGAGCACTGCCTCCTGGCTCAGTATATTTTTCTGGGGGTTTTTAAGTCTGGGTGCTGGAGATCTAAGTTACACAAAGAGAGGAAACATCTGAAGGAATTCACGTGAATGGAGGAGTTTGAACACGCTCATGTGAAAAGTCCATTTCTATGGATTTATTTAGGAGTTCCACACAATGTCTGAAGTGACGTGAATGGTTCTGTGTAAATAGTTGGCTTCTTAATATGGTAGATGAACTGAAAGAAATGAACCAAAAATATTTGGGTGTAGAATTAAATATTTGATTTCTGAATTATTTTCTTTACTTTCTTGAGTGCAGTTGGAATGCACTTTATTTTAGAACATTCCAAATAGAAAACTCTGAAAGCTTTTCAATAAAACCTAGAAATAGGTTGGCACATATATGAATTTTTTAATGCAATATAAAATTCCATGTCTACATAACTCTTTTTAAAAAAACCCTTTAGATTAATAACTCATCTATTCACCTGAAATTTTCCCACACCTTTCAAGAGCTTTGTGTTCCCTTTTACTTTTCCCACATAATACCTGTTGCAAATTATGCTAATCAGGGAGGCACTATGTGTGGCCTCCCTTTCCTCACCTGTGGTCTTAACACCTATTCTGGCTGCACAGGTACAAGGTAGATACATCTGTCCAAAGTGAGTCAAACTACAAAATGTATTCCATTAGTAAGGGAGACAACTATAAAAGGGATAAGAAGTTAATGCTCCAGTGCAAATGCAGTCTAAAATTGCATCTTCATCAGGATTTTTTGACCAGTTCCATTTGTGGTGTACTAGACTGGATTTTGTAGAAACAACACCAAAATGTTTAAACCAGCATACAGCCTGACAATTCTCCTACTGAACACATCTATTAAACTGGAACTGACTGCGCATCTATTAGTCTCTATTTCTCAGACATAAAAAAGGGCCTCATTTTACCAATGTCCTTTTAACTGTGATTCTTCTCTCATGCTGGTAACCTCCATCCATTTGCTGATCCTGCTGTAGTGGTAGCATTTTGGGGAACTAGTTCTTTAAAGCAGGAGCACTGCAATTCCAGGCAGAGGTCTTTCTCTCCAACAAAAGAGCCATTGTTATTTGGCGTAAAACTTCTTATGTTTGCATGTGTAGCCTCACTAATTTAAATAGCTTTTTTACCTCCTTTTTGATCATCTAAAAAATTCCACCCTCTATAATAATTTTTAGGGATTGCTTTTTATATTTCTTCCTCTTTGTTGTTCATTTGTTGTTAGTAGCTAATAATACTAATAATATTAATAATAATGCTACTAATAATGCTGTTCTCATGCAACCCCCCAGATGTTTAGGCAGATGTGGTTTAGCAAGTTCAGCCTCAAGTGAAAACATTATTGATGATCTGTGCCAATGTATTTTATCAACCTTTCCCTTCTGATGATTTTACTTGAGATAAAGTCTGGAGGGAAACTTATTTGCATAGTTCTATTTCCACCTGCACTTCATTAATAACTAAGTTATTTGCAAAAGCAATTTCCTAGTCAGTGGTCAACCACAATAAAATGTTCCATCTCTTAAATATTTCCAGTGAAGTAAGAAAAATCTGTAGTCACAGGAAGAGATCAACACTACAGAAAATCAGTTACATTATTATTGAATATTCTACATGATCTTATTCTTATGTTGCCTGTATTTATTTTCTTTACAATGATTTCCCATATCAGAAATCTATCGTATTCACATTTCACCATGTTACTGTACTAACTTCGACATATTTGGGATCAGTGACTTAGCTGGCAGGTCCTGAGTGTTCCTATGCCTCTCAGCTGTATAAACTGTGTCCAGATCTCCAGAACCTTGTGCTGTTCAAGGCATGGTGCATATCAGGGTGCACTTCTTGAGCACTGGACTTTGCATCCCCATTACTTGTTGAAGGCAAGAAAAAATTCTTCCCATCAGGACAAGTTGTTCCTTTGTTCTCCAAAATTGTAATCTTTGTTCCTGGTTTGGGAAAATTGCAAAATATATCTTGTTCTGAGAAGAGTTTCATGTTTCCCTAGTTTTCTTCTGTAGGCAGAAAAACAAGTCATGGGAGCCATCTTTTCTGCTGTTTTGGACAAGCAGGGTAATAGGACAGAATGAAAATGGATAGTTTAGTTCTACTGTGTTGCAGACAATGAACTCTACAGTAAATTGACCATGAAGAAAACACCAAAATAACAGGAGGGAGTAAAACATTACTTGGAAATATTTGCTATCATTTTACCCCCAAAATACCCCAAAATTATGGACTAATAAAGCTGCCTTCAAATCAGAATATGAATGTTAAAGTCTTTATTAAAATAGATGTCAACAAAATCCTTTTAGAAACATAACTTATTAATTAATAGAAGCAGAAATAGAAAATAAAGCTAAACACAAGTAGATTAAATGTTAATGCCCTAATTTACAGAATAATTAAAGAAACCAAAGCAAAAATGAACACTTTTTCATTTTCATTCCATGTAACAATGTTATTGTTACTGTACTATTATTTCAAATCTCCAATGTGTTTTTTTGCCTCCAAATTTGCTCTAAATCTTAATGATAGACTCACTTCTAACAACAGAGCATAAGGGAGAAAACCTGCTACATGTATCCATCTTACAGAAGAATCATTACTTAAGTGTTAGATCATTAGGCAAAGCTCATCTGTTTCCTCATCATGCCATGCCACTGGCATGCCATGACTGGTGTGATTTTTGGGGTTGTCCAGTGCAGGCATCAAATGGACGTAATGATCCTTGCAGGTCACTTCCAACTCAAGATATTCTATGATTCTTTGCCAGAAAAATATTCACATGGACAGTGAACCAGATTCCAGCATATCTTGTCTTCTAAACATCAAACCAGTCAGGCAGTCCACATAAGCAGCTATTCAAACCGAAAGGTTCTGCCTGTAATAAAGGATTTATTCATTCCAGGGTCAAGATAAATTTTCATCAATAAATAAAATTAAATATCTTTACATGATAGTGATACTATATTTTAAAAATTTATTTTCTTTATCTCGTTTTGGGACAATCTTGCAGATGCTAAGCATTATTTACTCTTCAAGTCATGGTATTGCCAAACAGCTCACTGAGAGAAGTAGTGGCTTTAGGCACTGTCATGAGTGAGAAGGTCGGGTTCAGACTGATAGGTTGGAGTACGCAAAAGAAATTCTAATAACAGTATTTTAAAAGGATTCATGTACAGATACCAAACAGCTGGGGAAAAAAATAGTATTAGGGGTGGGTTTTTTTGGGTTCTGGAGTTTTTTTTTCAAGTGAGCCAAAGATAGATAAGTTTCATGTCGCTTATTTTAAATAATTCAGTCTCTGGTTCTCAAAACAGCTAGACACTAGAAGATATAATTTAGGATGCTATAGTTCAGAGCAATATTTAGATTTTACCAAGATTTTTTGCTTTTATTACTTTTTGTACTTTAGCAGAAATCTTAAAATTCCACAGTAGTTCAGTTGAAGCTCCTTATGCAAGACAGGTGATACTTATTTAGGTGTTTAGATATTGCATAACATCAAAATAAAAATTGTTTTTCTTCCTTTAATGAACATTGTCATCTGAATATTAGAAGACCAAGTAAGTAGACTTTTAATCTAAGTTGTTAAAATGTAAAAAACTAGAAGCCACAGAGGAAAATGTACATAGATTTCCTAACATATAATGGGAAACCCTAATTTCTTCTATTGTTTTACAACAAAATTTCTAAGTTGGTCAAATGCAAAGTCACAATTTTACATTCATTGTAATATAGAGTTTTTCAAGTACCTCTTTGCCTACAAAGGATGTTAGTATGGCTATATTTGCTGTTTTAGGAGAAGAATTATTATAAATTCTTTCAGTGATGTAAAACAAAACCCAGTGAGGGGGACTAACAGGCAGGGCTCTAATTTTGTTAGTCTATACAGTATCTCTCTCTAACTGTAAAGAAGCCTTGTCCAGAATGAATATAATCAGACTTTTCATGCTAATGTTCATGTATACTCTCTTCAGTTTAAAATTCCTCTTGAAAACAGAGTGTAGACATCTATTTAATTTCAAAGCACACGACACACCACCTATGCCTTTTGCATAAACTTCAGTACAGCTGAATAGTCTATTTTATTTGTTTACTGGATCCTGTGTTTTGAATCCATATGTCCGTAAAATCTTCCGTACATTGTCAGCATATCTGTTGAACAGTGTTGTCAGGCAAGGATCTCCTAATCAAATTTATGGCATCTGTCATGGCATCATGTCATTATGGATAGAGAATTGCCCTGGCTAACTGAACCCAGGTATCCTAGAGAGGTTTAATATTTTCCAAGCCTGACTGAAACCAAACTTTAGGAATTGAAGACAGTCAGCAGTTCTCAGAGCCAGGCCCCCTATTTGTGAGAAGATAATGAGAATGTGCTGGAATATTTCAGGCAGAAATAACCTGACATCAAGACATGGGTAGACAGAAGTCATGACATAGGGCAGTGCTAACATCTGCCTCCTCTAACATACCGTAAACAGCATCAGGAAGCTCCTCAAAGCTCCTGGCATTGTAATATTTGTCAAATCCCCCAGAATATGGAGCTAGCCATACACTCTATCAAATGTCAAGGTGACTGACATCAATGATGTCTCACTGCTCCTGTAAGTCATCCTTCCCACGGTGGATGACAGCAGGAAAGCTACCAGAGAGGCTGCACAGTGCTCCTGCTCTCATGCTGGAGCTGGAATCCTAGCCCAAACAGCCAGCAGGAGCTGGGAGTATGGCTAAAAGCCCAAATGATCTGATTGCTTTAGACTGATGTGAGCAGAACTTGTTAGTTGTAATTTGAATTTCTATTATAGCTGTTTATTCAACACTAATTGAGGTCTTGAGCAGAGTTTTGTAATATGGAGTTATGCCCACAAGCCTCATCTTTTACAGAGAAGCTTAGCTCCAACCAGAATTATCCTTGATATGTCAAATTGCATAAAAAGTGACAAGCCTGGAAGCCTAATATAGAGTTTCCGCATGTTTATGTAGACAGATGGCTAAAAGCACCATGTTTTGGGAGAGTGTTAAGAGCAAAAAGCCTGACAAAAGCAGCACGCATACCTTTACTATACTTTTTGTCTAAGATCACGTAAGCACACTAGTTTGTTACAGTCACTACAGGCAGCCTGTGGCAATAGACATTTCTCCTAGTTATCCAGTGGAAAGAACAGAGACAAACATTGACAATAATGCTACTGTCAATGCAGACCATGTTTGAATAATCATTGATGATAAAAGCATATTTGTTTCACTTAATAATATGTTACTCCATAAAAAGAAACAGTATTCTGTTGTGAATTTGTTAACTTTGATAAAGATTTGGTACATCCTCAAAGCTTTAATAAGTGCTTCTCAGGCATACATTATGATTTATTCTCATTGATATGTTGACAGAAATGCCTGAGTGTTTTTGGTGAAAATCTGTTCCTAGGATATGTGTACAGAGAAATAGTTCCAAGCAAACGCTGGGGAATAAATAAAAGAAAATCCTTAAAAATGAAATAATTTTAAGACTTCTGGCAGAGAAAAGACATCAACAAAACCTAAAGAAAATAATCAGAACTATTTGTTTGTCCCCCTTATCTTCATTTCTTCTTGTACTCAGAGGACTCAGGCTTGACTTCCCTCTTTATCACAGAAGAGAAGCCATTTAGAATTTTCCAGACACATTGTAAAAGAATTATGATTCCAGTAATATATGGATACTTTCTAGCTCTTCCCTACTGTTTCCTCTGTTATAGGAATTGAATTATATTGCTAATACATAGATTATGAAAAGGCATAGAGGATGAAAACAATAATTTTCACAGTGATGGCAAAAATAGCCTGAGAATTGGTGTGTATTTTACGGTTTGACCTTTAAGATTTCTTCCACATTTAAATCTAAAGAAAGATCATTATCTTCATGTAAGGTGCCATAGCTCTTAATTTTTAAGCTCCTGGTCTCCTGTTGGAATGTAAGCCCCAACATTAGATTCCTTTAAGTTCTTCTCCACAGGATGTAGGGAGGATTATGAACCTTACAAAGGTCACTAAATTCTGCATTTTTGGCAGTAAGAAATAGTATGATTTCTCATTCTGCTTCAGAACTTGCTTCTCCAAGTCAGAGCTATGGGCAGGTGCCTTCAATGCAGTGCCCAAATGCAGATATCAAGGTTCTCTTCTGAACTTGGCAGTCCATGGTAATTGAGCAGGAATCACTGTTTTCTTTCCGAATGCAGGCAGAGGTGAAATCATCCAACTGTACAGTTGGTTCTGATTTTTACTTGCATATAGTTTATAACAATTATCTAGACAGTTGAAGACTTTCTTACATATATTAAGTTGCTGATTGCAATATTGAACATACTTTGTATTTGATCTTTCATATTTGTAGAAAAGAAGGAAAAATTAATGTAAGGAAGAAAGAAAGAAAGTAAGAAAGAATGTGACTCCGGATAGTTTTAGTTCTGTGTCTCTTTATTTCTTTCTAATGTATTTATTTGCTCTTGATGTTGTTGTTGTTGCTGTTTTCTTTAATTTCAGTTACAAATGTAAAATGCATGAACAGTTAAAAAGCAAAAACAAGAACCCATACCTTTGATACTTCAAGATAAATTTTCTGAGTTGTATAATAATATTTTTTGGTGTGTGTTTTATTTTGAGCTCACAAATCCTTCATGCCTCTTAAGCAACTTGAATAAGTAAAAAGCCTTGAGAGAAATTCTTCTGATAGATGTACATCATAATGGCTTGATATTTTGGGAAATGGGAACCTGGTCTGATATCTATTGCATGATGGAAAAGAAAGCATAGAATCATGGAACCATAGAATGGTTAGAGTTGGAAGGCACCTTTAAAGATCATCTAATTCCAGCACCCCTGCCATGGACAGGGACATCTTCCACTAGATCAGGTTTCTCAAAGCACCATCCAGCCTGGCCTTGAGCACTTCCAATGATGGGGCATCCACAGTAGACATATTTATTAATTACCTTAGCAGCATGACTGTCTTCATCTTTCTTCTAAGCCACCTTTAGGTACTGGAAGGCCACAACAAGGTCTATCTGGAGCCTTCTCCAGGCTAAACAATGCCATCTCTCTCAGCCTGTCTTCACAGAATAGGTGTTCCAGTCCTCTGACCATTTTCATGACTCTCCTCTGCACCTGTTTTGTTAAGTCATTGTCGTTCTTGGACTGGGAGTGCTAGAGCTGGACACAGTGCTCCAGGTGTGGTTTCACAGGTGCAGAGTAAACGGAGAAAATCCCAGGGTCCTCCTTATTACCCTGCTTTCTGAAAGGAGGATGTGCAAATATTAGACTGAGATTATCAAAAATAGATAAGAAGTTGACACCAGGAGAGAGAGCAAGAGGGGATTCTAAAAGAATTGTGCTATATTGTGCTATAAGATAGTCTGGGTTAAGTACAGGAACAGTTCCTGCTAAATGCTGTCTTCTTTCCTGGTACTAGTAGAGGAATACTTCTCAAAAAAATTGTTTCCTGATGCATCAATGATAACATGCTCTAAGGAAATTATGTTGGAATAACTGAAAGAAAAGGATTAAAATAAATAGCATGAAATTCACATCACAAACTTCCAGGATGATGAGGACTAAAACACTTTTGCTATACACTGAAATATTATGATGTGGAAGCCTCAGTCAGCTTTTAGGAGCTGTTAAATTAACTATGTGTTAACACATGGCCAGTGAGGGCATGTAGTAGCTACACAGGTCTCTAGGACTACAAACTACAAAATACCTGATAAATAGATACTTAAATATTTACATCAGAAAAAAAGGCCGTAAAAAACAGACAGAGATGTATGGCTTTTCCTGTGAGGCACAGATCCTCTGTACTAAAGATGGAAAATGAATTAATATCCACAACTTCAAATATTATTTTGTTCCTTCCACTCTTCATTCAGTGGTAAGAACTAAGCAATACATATGCCAATAACATCATATTGCATATCAAACTACTGATCTGAATATGAAATATTTTTGTCCAAATATCTTCTATCCTAGGTTTGTGACATGGGAGATGGTAATTAGAACACCTTGTTAAAATCTGATATCATAACTTTAGAGTTTCGACAAAGAACAACTCCAAATCTGGACCAATATTTTGCAGATTGGCCCTTAATGTGCGAAAAAGTGTACCTCAGTTTGGAGCCTGAGCTAACCACGCTGATGTATTTTCAACAGATTTAGAGTTTGAAATTCCCATCAAGGAAAACAAAACATTAAGTTGACACTAGTAATACCTAATAAAGTAAGATGGGGAAATTCCCTTAAGTGTTTTTTAAGATTTCTTTCCTTTTAAGATTTTAGTAAGTGTGGGATCAGAGCTTCACTGCATATGAAATTGTTATTGCCATGTAATAATTAACTAGAAACATTTTATCTAAGTTTTAGTTACATATTGAGTTGTATTCTTTGTCTCCAATAGATTTGATATTTATGAAATGACAGAGTAAAAACAATAAAGATAAATTTCCTCAAAGTCTAGAAGAAGGTCTAAACATGAATATTGTAGGGATGATGAGTTTTATTTACTTAGAAGTAACTTAATCTTTTCCCCTTTCAGGTAATAACAAGAATTCTGCTTGAGAAATGAAAGAAATTAGAATTCAAAACACGTCTATTTCTGCAGTTTAAGCACAGTCATTTTGTCTAATCATGTCTTATGTTTGTTCTGTTTGACGTTATGAATTTTGCACTGAAAAGAAAAAAATGACAAAGGTGCAAAATGTTTCAGAACAGTAATGCTGAAAGCTGTCATTCATATTTTTCCTTTTCAAAGCTTTTCCATTTATAAAACCTCCAGATTTATTGGAAACCTATGGTGTTGAAATTTTCATCATTAAATTTTAATGACAATCTCCAGCAGTTTTGGTATACCTTTCTTTTGACAGAGGTGACAAAATATATGTTCATTTAAATGTACTTAGAAAGCAGTATACCAATTTTAATGCACATTCTTATCCCTGATTTTTACATTACTTGCAGAAGATCATTATTCGGGATGATTTGCATTTGTTTAATGCTATAGTATATTTTCAATGAAGTTTCATATTAATCAGTTAAAATATGTGATTAGAATAATGTACATTTTATTAGCAGTGCTCAAATTAAGGGCTACTGTGGTTCCTTGTATTGTAAGGGAGGGCAATAATTATGGATGCTGTCATTCCTTATTTATTTACGTATTCATTCATTTATTACTGTGTTTATGTAACAGGTGCTAGTGGTATAAAGAACTTGTGATTTACTTTTCATTGTGGGACTAACAGTAGGAAAAAATAATCCCAGTTAGGCGTAGTCATATACATTAAGCAATTTCTTCTAGAAAGAAGGTTCTTTTTCTGAGCCAGTGCCATGCCTACCTAACACCTAACCAGTTAATGCTCTCTCTTGTATATACAGTTAGATCATTTTGCAGTCTTTGCAGAGACTTCAGACAGGGAGAGTCACCTGCATTTTTGTCTGCAATCAGGCAACTAGTTTAATTGGGCAACGGCAGAGCCTTGCAGGATACCCTAATGAGCCTAATTGTTAGCAGAAATCTGACTCCTGCGAGAGCAGAGATAGAAAACAAACTGATAAAGAGACAGGTAAAGGCTGTGGAGTAAGAGAAATAAGATGGAAGGACTCTGTTGGGGCTCAGTATTTGTGTATAACCTTCTTTGTGCTCTTTCTTCTCTTAGTCTCTCTTGCTACTTCGTTTACCAGCTGGGTGCCCATGGCATTATTGTCTATGTCTTTTCTGTTATTCAGTAGTCCTGTGGATCTTTTTGTGCTTATCGTGGCTTTTGTTCCAGAGTGATCTGAATATGCAGGGAGTCCTAGCTTGAAAGGCTGTCCAGTCTAATCACAAATCTGCTTTTGCAACACTCAGTGTAGTGGGGAGTGGGAAGAGAAAGAAAAAAAGTCTGATCAAACTGTGTTTCTGAGAGCAAGGATCTTCAGTGTGGCTTTGACCACCTCGCTAACAGTGTCCCCATCGTCAGCTGTCACAGTTCTGTCACTGAAACTCCTGGCAACAACTGAATTTTAATGAAGGTCTGCTGTGCTCTAGAATTTAAATGAGATGTTTGATAAAAGAGAGAAAACCTTCTTCATATCTACTTTATGCTCTTAATGCATTTCTCCTGGTAAAAATAAATAAATAAATTCAGGATTATTTCACTGCTAGTTTTCTACAGAGATTTCGCTGCCAAGCTGTACTGAGCTGTTTTCATGCTGATTTCCCCCTGTTCTGATGGAACCCAGTTGCTCTATATGCAGCTCCTGTCACTTTCCAGCTTCCTTAGCTTCCCAGACTGGCAGTGGAATTCATCTCTGATAGTTTGAATCAGTATCAAAGTGCGTGAGGCCAGCAACATTAGTTTAGTGGGGACATCCTCATCTGAGCAGAGTTTTGGCAGTGCATCTTACCAGGATCTTTGCAGGTGAGCAAGTTATTAGTCCCTAATAAGTGCTGCTTTACAGGGTACTGAAGACCTTAATAATGCATTTGCTCTCTTTCACTTGCTTGAAACTAATTTTTTTTTCATGGTGTAGACTCTATTTTTTTCAGTGATATTTTTGTGCATATCAAAAGAGCACTGATTGCAAAATCTTCAGTTTGCTGAACATGTTTGGTCTCAAAAGTAAGATTTCAAGCTTGAATGGAGCCATGAATTGATTGGGGGGAAAAGTAAAGGTTAAGTATTTTTAGTATGTATTATGCTTTTCTCCTGTGCAGTATGTGACACTACCTCACCTAGGTGTAAACACTGCCTCACACAGATGTGCTAATTGAATTCCTGCTTTCATGTAACTGCTTTTTGGGAAGTGAAGGGAGATTAAAACTCTTTATTCTAATTACAGTTTTTCTGTTGCAAAGTGTGAGGGTATACAAATGTGGTAATATGTGTGTGAAACAAAGATCCATCTTGCAAAGAATGTTTTTGATCAATGGTAAACAAAATTAAAATATAATGATCTGCAATTTTGTTGCAGAAACCCAGGATATTTACTCAGGTTTTTTATATAGTGCAGATAATCTATACATAGTCTTCTGCACCACTAGTTTTTTTGTAATATCTTCTCATTCTAACCACTCAAATGCAGCTCCTAGATTTAAAAATTCAATACTAAAAGCAATATACCAAAGGTCTCTGTAAGTGCAGAACTGAAAACAGATGTATCTAAAACACATAGAAAGGGAATGACAGCAGCTGGGACTTCTGACTATAGGCTGAAGTATCAGTCCTGAGATTTGTGTTGTAACTTTTTTGAAATGGATCACCTGCTCTAAGGGTCATTGAAAATCATTGTAATCTGCATGAAGGATGCCCCAGTTAGAAACTTGAATTCCACCCTGCCCTCCTGATATCTCAAAAATTGTCTCATTACCTGAGTAAACACAGCTATTAGCACAGACTACCCTTTGAAAGGTACCTGTGTTTTCACTTTTTTTTCCTCCCATGGATGAAGAAATGAGGAGTAGGTTTAAGGAAGGTTTCACAGAGATATTTTCATATGTGAAAGGAGATTCTCCTCCACCCCATTTTAGTGTCTCTGTACTATCACAGGTTATGTTCAATTTCCTATGCAAATCGTCTGAAGTATGAAATGAAATTTGGGAAGAGTCTAGAGGAAAGCCAGGGACGCCTAGCTGACAACAATACAAACTGGCGGTGAAACACAGAGCAGTGTGCGTACCAGCAAAAAATTTACCACAGCAACAAGTGACTGATTTTAGTACAGTGTTATAAGATAGAATGGGAAGGAGATTTTCTTCATTCACTCATCAGTGCTGACATTGATGATGAATTGTTACATCTACCAGGCCTTTACCTTATGCCAATGAAACTGAACCAAGAATAACTGGGAGTAGGATAGAAGTACACAACCATTTATTGTGCTTGATCACATTTAGTTATCACTCTGGATCCAGAAGTGAACTCACAGAAGAGATAGGCTTCACACATCTTATAATAGTACTGAAGGAAAGAATGTTGTTTTTTACTGCTAAACAAATTATAATATACATTTTAATATACCACTGTAATTCTTCTAGTACTTACCTCCATGCCAAATACTATTTGCCCTGTGTGTCTCCTAAGCTCAGACAGTCTGTCTTTCCTTCTTCATCTTTCACTAGCATCATACTAATGTAATAAATGAAGGTACTTGGCCAATCTAAACTTTTCCACAGGCTTCACACGTGGACCCAGGCTGAGAACCTGAAGGTTTTATGGAAACAGGTACTCGCCCTCATGGTGGAGCTCAGTACAGATCAGGCATTTCTGACAAGCAGCACTGGCCTTCTGGTTTGAACTGCAGATACTATAATATCAACCTCTGTTAAGCCCCATGCTGGTAGCTGTCAGCACCAAGATGGTATCCATCCTCTTGGATTGTTGGAGGATGATCCTCTTTGATTATTGGGGGATGATCTTCTTGGTCTATGAGTTATCTGTGCAGGGGAAAAGCTGTCTTCTACAGTGATCCCAAATTAGTCTGTCTAATCTTGCATCCTTCTGACTTGAAGAACATGCTGTGTAGGCTGCTCAGGTGGCAGGATTTCACCATTGCTCATGTGCACAGGACAGCGGTCAAGTGAACACGAGACCCAACATTTCCTGCACTGCTGAGAGGGTCTTGGTTGAAACAGAGAGGAGTGAATCCATGTTGTCTGTAGGGTATAGAGTTTGAAGCAGACTTCTCTGGTTACCAATTCAATTGCATTTTTCAGAATGAGCAAGCTGGCTTCTTTACTGTGAATTCCAGAAGCCAACTGCAGTGGTTGCTGTTGGATAACAGGAGAGCAGCAGGCAGCAAGATGTCAGGGAATGAACCAACTTCATATAGCTACCAAAACATGAGAGCATAAGAAAATAAACACAACTGTCATTCAATAAAAGAGAACATCCTTCCATTGCTAGCTAACTGGATCAAGAGGACCCTTTTCAGACTCTTTATAAAATGGCTGAAATGAACTTGTAGGTGCCCACACGGGTTTGTGCCAGGACACAACTGGTCTGGTCTGGAAAGGGAAGTGGGCAGTGAGGTGACAAGGTTTGCTGCTATTGCTAAATTTAGGCAAAATATTAAGTAAGGAATCTGAATGAAGAACACTGGGTACATTTTGTGAAGCTGACTGACTGGTGATAAAAGGGCAAGTGAGATTCACTTTTGACAAATGCAAAGTACTGTTGGTTGGAAAAATAATCCATCTCTATATATACAGTGAAGATCTTTAAATTAGTTATTACTATTCAGGAAAGAGATTTTGGAGTCATTATATAATCGCACCCTGAAAACATCAACTCAATGTTTAGTGGTGGTCAGAAAAATAAATAGAGTTTTGAGAACTGGAAAAAGAATTGAGAGGAAAGCAGAAGATATAATTATGCTGCTGTATAAATCCATGTTGTCCTTACATCTTGAATGCTATTTGCAGTTCTGTTTATAATAATAAAATATTAGAAATGGAAAAGGTACAGAAAAGGGCAACAAGTATGATAAATAGGGTGAAATGGTTTCTGCAAGAGAAAAAGTGAAACAGATTTGGATATTTTTGTCTGGAGAAGAAATGGATAATGAGCACCATGGCAGTGAGTGAATAGGAGAATTGTTATTCATTCTTTCTCAGAATACAGAAACAAGGCAAAGACAAATGAAATTTTAAGGAGATTTAAGTCAAAGAATAAAAGATAGGCATATATTTTTCCCACAGAAGGTCTTATTAAATGATACAGGTTTCTGGCATGGAGTAATATGTGTGATAAAAATTTAGATGAGTTAAAAATAAATTGCTGAAATCTCTACAGAAACAATCATTAAGGGCTGATAAACACAAAGATAAAACCTGTGACTCAAAAGTCCTCAAGTTGCACATTTTTGTTATCTCAGAGGAAATGTAGGGGTACAGTGTCAAAGAATGTCTGCCCTTTTCTTTTTTTCCCCCTGAGATATGTGTTCTCAGAGACAGGATATGTTGGTAGGTGGATGTGTTTCTGACCCAGTGCACCTGTCCTCCATGTAAAGGCTTAATCACTCAAATCTGTATCTCAAAACACAAAACAGTGTAACTGCTTATTAAACCTGTTTTCAGAGCAGAATTCAGACTGAAGTAACCCAGTCTTTCAACAGAGGCTAACCACTGGGATCAAAAAGGGTAAAATAGTTTTATGATGTCCTAAAACTACAATGGATTGTGAATCTACAGTAAAAATCACAGCTGTGCTTTAATGTGTAAAACTTTTCCTGTTGAGCACTACTCCAGCCTCTCTCTTTTTTCTTTTGGTTTTTATTCTTTTTTCTTTTTCTTATTTTTCATGCAGCTTCTACCAAGACAAAGAAATGGCATATAAACATGTAGGATTACTAGATTGTAGTTTTTAAATACCAAATATGGAGAAGATATACTTGTCATAAAGAGATTATATATTTTATTGTAGCAGTTCAGTGAACATTATATATAGAGTAGTGCTATGAAAAATATATTCAAGTGGTAAAGGTCTAACTAGGGGTATTCAGACATTTCTCTCTAAGCTCAGGAACCCACGGTGGAACCACCACAAAGGTGATTTTGCTGTGCTTATTTAGTCTTTGCAGCTGTCATGTCAGGTATTAGAACTGGGAAGTGGAATTAATATCTTTTCAGTTTAGTACTAGATGAGAGTTTCAAAGAGGAAAGAAGATGGGAATTTCCCACTGTGAGTCCAAAGATGAAGAAATTGGCCTCCAGAAATTAAGCAAAGATCTGGATCAACTGAAAGAAGCAAGGAGTACATGGTCTTCAGAAGGATTTAAGAGGCACTGAATCTATACAATCTTTGCTGAAGGGCATTTCACATTCCAGTGTCAGTTTCATCTTAATCAAAGCTTTTATTTAGATATGTCCTTAAAAACTGAGGAGTCCTAAATTTCTTTCCAAACTCTCACACTCAGGGAGAGCAACTTTTTATAAGGGCAGATAGTGATAGAACACAGGGGAACAGTTTTAAACAAAAAAGAAATGAGATTTAGATTAGATCTGCGCAAGAAGTTCTTTACTCAAAGTGTGGTGAGGCACTGGAACCAGCTGCTCAGGGAAGTTGTGCATGACCCTGTCAATGTTAAAGGCTGGGTTCGATGGTGCCCTGAACGAGCTGATCTGGTGACATCCCTGCCCAGGCAAGGAGGGTTGGAACTAGGTGATCTTTAAGGTCCCTTCTAATCCAAACCATTCTATGACGACAGAGAAGCTATTTGAGCATATAAATGTAGAGTCACCTTATATAGATATATATTTGTCCCCTTGAACTCCAGATGGCCTCCAGCTGGTGCTCCTGGCCTCAAGTCTACAGCAACAGATTGTGTGTCATATCTGCTGCCTCTGGTTCCCTGAAGTTTCTGGTGCCCTAATCCCACCCTCCATGTTTTTTCTGTGTAATAAAGAAATGTGGGAATATGAAGGAACTTTGTCTGCATGCACTTACCTCACAGCTTTTAACTGTGAAGTCAGTTTTCACACAGGCTAAACTTCAACCTGAAGTGAGGGTTTGTCATGCAAGGCTGCCTGCATCAATAGTGGAATAGTTTTATACATGATCCTTTGGGGATTGAAACAGCATGACTAGGAAATCTTTGCAGTGATGTACTGTTATACCTACAGAGCTCCAAATGGTCTTGGAAGGTCTTAGGCAGCTGTGGGTAGGTAAAGTATATCAAGGCATTTTTCTGGAGCCAAAGTGTGTCAAGCAGTCTCACTGCTAGACTCACAGAAAGATTAAGAATTTGTTGAATGGCATAATCTATCCCTCGCCTCTCCTCTCGCCCCCAATGCACCTCTTTTCTCTGAAATACCTTTAGTCAATGTGCACAAACACTCTGTTGGTGGATGTTTCTATAAAATTTTTGAAAGAAAATTAAACACTTCCATAGTGTCATTAACTTTCTTCTTTTTAGTGGTACATGCAGAAAGTAACAAAGTATCACAAAGTACTCCAAAAGCATAGTTTTTATTAAAATATGCACTTCCCTGCAAGAGATTGCAAGTGTAAATTTATCAAATACAATAAAAATTAAAACATAAGATTTCAGAATGATTTCTGAATTTTCTCAAGAGACTTCACAGAGCCTATTTTAAAATGACAGCAAATCAACCATAACCCAGCAGAATGTATTAACGTCAAGATGCTGAAATTAAAATGTGTGTTGGGGAATCAGCAGAGAATAAGGCAATGGTATTGGTATTTGGGATGTTCTATTAAGGTACATCAGGTATTGAATTTTGTTGAATTTTGGTCTCCAACTGTATTTTGTCAATTTCAGTTATTGTAACACTTAAAAGTTCAGCCACAGCTAAACTTAATCTTTTAAAGAAAATAAAAGTTACAGAATATATAGCATGAACTTTGCTAAGAAATATTTGTAATAATGTTAAATAGATGCATTTCAAATACAAGACTGGGCAGATGGGACTCCATCTTTTCAAAATGAAATAGAAATGAAGGTCTTTTTCATCAGCTGATCTTATGTCCCTGTCCATCTCCCAGCTCTTAAACAATATGTCATTAAGATTAACAGAATTAAAACTGTTCTTCAGTAGAATTAAATCTATTGTTGTAACTGCAATGCAATCTTTAAGAATGATTTCCCATCTTGGAACCGAAGCTACTTCTTTTGAATTCTGCTTTTATAGAATTTTCTTTTCTGTGCTGTTACATTTGAAAAGATAGAGGAAAAGGTCCATCCTTACACTTGCGAAAGTTCCCTATGATTTTTCTGCAAGTGTTTTATTTACAATGAGCTGCAGAATAAATAGTAAGTAAAAGTATGTTTCCTTTAGGAGATTTGAAATTTTCCCTCTTTTTTAAATATCACATTTTGAATTGGTCCAGAAGCTTTCCCCTTTGGTCCTGGTGCCAGATTTATAATAAGAAGAAAGAGAAATTAGTTGAGTACCAGTTTGTACAACTTTGAAATGCTCATGTATACATTCAGAAATTTGGCTTTTGGCTCTGAATATCTCAGAAGATGATTTTGGTGTTAGTTTTCTGTTTGTTTGAATTGTTTTTTTAGTTATCATGCAAACTGAATAAGAAAAAAAACAACCACTCATCCAGATGAGATAGTCACATAACACGAACACACACTGAGAGTGAGAAAAATGTGGAAATAAGTGGAGAAATAGTGCTTGT
Organism: Acanthornis magna; assembly: GCA_036785705.1. Classification (NCBI taxonomy): domain Eukaryota; kingdom Metazoa; phylum Chordata; class Aves; order Passeriformes; family Acanthizidae; genus Acanthornis; species Acanthornis magna. The sequence continues at coordinate 2,806,667 of JAWUZG010000017.1, forward strand.
TGAGGCATCAGCTGAATGGTAGGAGCATGCATCCTATATTGATCTTCTCTCCTCTGCTTCAAGACATGCTTGTGCCAGAGGGGAATCACAGTCAAATTGTTATCATGCTTGACAATGTACTACTGCTTCATCTCTTATGAGTGAATTCTATAGTAAATAACCTGTATAAATATGAGCCAAGGATTTTCCTAGTACATGTGCTAACTTCCCAACTGGATAAAGTTGCGTATCTTCCAACTTAATATAGTCATGCTTCATTATGTTGTTTTTTATGAGATGGCTTTCATCATTTTACTTATTGATATTTCAGCATGAAACACTTTTCCCTCATTCTTATCTTGTACGTCATTTGTAATGTTACTAGATAAATACATTTATTTTCTCCAGCCTTGATTTGTTTCAGCCAATCTGTAGTTGCTTTTATTTATCTGTCATCAGTATTAAATAATTAAAACCATTAAATAATTAAGAGTGGAACAGATTTTTGAAAATCTTTTCAAACTCTCTCATTGCAAGGCTAAATTCAGGTTAGGTTAGGTTGTTTGCAGCTATTCTTATTTTTTATTTTACTATATGTCTCTAAGAAGATTCTTGATTCTTCTTCTCTATTCTGTCTGTTCCACTGAAGGTACATGATTTTATTCTAGGAGAGCTCCATGAGGCTCCTGTCAGACTACTGAGATCCTTTTGATTCATTTTCCAACTCCATCCCAGTTTTAGTGGCCATGACAGGCCAGTCAGCCTTCATTGAGTTGTTAATAAGGTCTCAAGGCCAGTCCCCTTCAAAACACTTTCCGGGCACTGAAGAAGAATGTGAATGGGAGCAGCCAGAAAGGACTTATCAAGGGCAAATTGGACTTGACCAACCTAACTGCCTTGTATGATGAAAAAGAAGCACGGACAGCACATCGAGAGAGATGATTCTCACCCTCTGCTCTGTCCTTGTGAGACCCCACCTGAAGTGCTGCATCCAACACTGGGCTCCTCAGAAAAGAAGGACATGGATGTGTTGCAGTGAGTCCAGACGAGGGTCAAGAAGATGATCAGAAGGCTGGAGGACCTCTCCTGTGACGACAGACTGAGAGAGTTGGGACTGATCAGCCTGGAGATGAGAAGGCTCTGAGGAGACCTCACAGCAGCCTTCCAGTATCTAACAGGGACCAGCATAACTGGAGTGGGAGTTTCTACAAGGACATATAGTGTTATGATGCGGACTATTGGCTTTGAACTGAAAGAGGGCAGGTTTAGATTAGATATTAGGAAGAAATTCTTTACTGTGAGGGTGGTCAGGCACTGGAACTGGTTGCCCAGAGAGGTGGTGGATGCCCCATCCAATGGAGACATTTGTGATTATTTTGCATAGGTCTCTGAGAAACTTGATCTAGTTGAAACTGTCCCTGTTGATTGCAGATGATTTGAAGAAAACGACCTTTAAAAGGTCCCTTCTAACACAAATTATTGTATGATTTAGTCATTCTATGAAATTACTAAATTTGTGGATGAGGGACATGGCAGCGGTTGCCATCTACCTTGAGTTTAGCAAAATTTTCGACATGGTCTCCTTTAGCATCTCTTTTCTCTCTGTTGGGATGTTGTACTGCTACACTGTATATAGATTACTACCAGAGAAGTGAAAAAGTGGCTCATTGGGTTCAAAATGTAACAGTTAGTGGCCATATTGTACCTGAAGGGCATTTAGAAGTGGGGTTTTTCAGAGGGTCTCTTCTGGGGCCTATCCTGTTTGATATCTTTAGTAGTGGTGTGGAGGAGGAGACACAATGCTCCCTTGTCAACTTTTTCACTGACAGAAAACTGGGGAAGGCAAGAGACAATGTTGAAGGGCAGATCTGCCGTTCAGATGGCTTTAGTCGAGCTAGTGCAATGGAACAAGAGGAATTTAATGAAAATCAACAGGGACGAGTGCAAAGTCCTGTACTTGGGAATGAGCCAGCTACAGTAATATGGAGGGGGACTAGATGGGGAGAAGGGCTGCTCAGGGCCCTGGAGAACAAAGAGCTCAACTCAAGTCTGTCGTGAACACCGGCAACAAAGGTGGACAACAGCACTCTGGGCTGTGGGAATAGGGGTCCTAGATACGAAGTAAGCCTTATGGGCCTGTAATTTCCTGGTTCCTCCTTTAAGTACTTCTTATGGATGGGAGTGACTTCGGAATTCTTCCAGCCTTCTGGTCTGTCCCCTGATCTTCATGACTTCTCAGTGATTAGGGAGAGCAGTCTTTCAACAACATCAACCTGCTCTTCTAACACCCTCAGGTGGATACTATCAGGGTCCATCAATTTGTAGATGTTCTTCTAAATGGGCATTGGGAAGTGAGAAGAAAATCACTGTTAGGACTTCAAGAACTAGGACATGTTGTCCAGAGAGGTTGTGCAATCTCTGTCTTGGGAGATATTTGATACCAAATCAAATAATCCCTGAGTAATTGGTCTGAATTCGGAGTAGATCCTGATTTTTAGAGTGCACTGGTTAAGAGATCTCCTGACACCCTTTCAATGAGGGTGATTCTGTGAACTGATGTTGACTCCTGGATACTAAAGTCTTGTCTTTCCAGCTTGCCTGTGTTGCATAAGGCAGAAAATCCCTAGAGCTATTATTACTGTTGTGTGTTCCAGCTCTGCTCTGCAAATAAATCCTGTTACGAAAATAACCCCAACCGCCCCTCAAAAAGAACCTAAAAAAAAATCTTAGAAATGAGTGGGGTAACAGTGGTACTTAGGCTGCTATTTTGCTTCATGCTGCTGGTATTTTGTCACTGTCTCCTTGTATTCCTGTTTGCACTTTAAGTGCCAACTCCCCAAATTTGTAGCATACTGAGAAAGCATGGTTCCTTTTTCCAGTGTTAGTGCTCTTAGGCAGTTTTATTTTAATAAAAAACAAATAGCAGCTGAAATGAAACCTCTTCAGTATAGCTGGAATAAATTCCTAATGCAGGATAACAGTTTATGTGTTTGAATTAGATTAACAGGATCACAAGGGATGCTGACAATGTGCAATGCTGGAAGAAATGTTTTATCATGTTACAAATAGTTACATGTGTATTAATTTGAAGTCCACTACAGTTGAGCCATTATAAAGCTCAGTTTATGGCATAAGATTTTTTGAGGGAATTTATAAAGAAAGGCAAGGCTTCCTAACAATTTATAGTAAGAAATGAACAGCATCTAATATAATTCAGAGTTTTGTCTTTCAAATACTAAATCTTGCAGACACATTGCTCTTTCCTTGCAGACTCTGAGAAGGATTCAGATGGTGGATATGGAGACGTCAGCACAGGGCCTGTAAATGCTACTAAATTTCTGATATAAGGATTGTAATGTCTGGGCTCAGATCTGTTCTCCCAGATGTAGGATGTATAATTAAAAGACATGATTCCAACTTTGGATATAGCCATGCACACTGCAGGTGTGCTAACAAATGCTGTGTCATCATAGCTGTGGAGTGGTGTTAAGGAAAAAAAAAGAATGGTGGTAAAAATATAGTGTAAGAGTTGAGGGAATCATTGCTGCTGCACAAAACAAAACAGGTCACCCAAAACAGGTGTTGCAGTGCATCTGTATGTATGAATATTTTGGTTGTGTTTGCTTTTGTTTGTGTGTGTGTCATCATAAACTTATTTGTGGGTCATTTTTACAAACATGAATTTTTCTACTGTTGGACCTTTCTCGTCTACTGGCAGATTTATCAGCTCTAGAGGTCAGCACCTTATTTGGGTCAGAAATTATGGAAGCAGAGTGGATTATGTTTATTGGTTTAATTTCCTTATTTACATATCTGTGACGTATTTTTCTGAACAGATGTGGTAACATACTCCATATGGGCAAGTGATTTTTAAATGGAAACCTCAGGTGACATATTTTTGACTTGCACCAAGCCAGAAACTACTGCTAAATTAATGAAACTAAAATATATACTGCTATTTTACTATGTTCTTTACCACATTATCTCCTCTAGTTCACTCTAGTTCCCCTTTGGACAAGGTCATCAGATGGAGTGGTTTGGGAAAAATGATGGACTTCTCAATACAACAAGCATTATATGGCACAGAAGGTACAGCCTGGAAAAGGAAATTCTATCTTGTGGAGTACCAAATGATGTTATCTTAAAAATATGAATATTTTTCTTTAAATGACATATGTATTGGGCCAAATGCTTACTTTTCTTTCTGTTCTTTCAGGAATGTAACTTTCACATGTAAAGTATAGTTGTTGCTTTGCTGCAACAAAGCATATATATATTTTGCCCAAACTGTGTTTAAAATAGCTAGGTTGCATATTTTGATCACTGCAGTGCAGAAATTACCCCATACCCTAAGTGGATTATGCTGAGATAAATCAGAATTACTTCTGAATTACCTCTGCCATTGGATTTATTGCACAGAAATGTGAAGGTCTCCTGTTCTGCTGGGTAATATTGCCCCACTGTGTAGTTGTGTTTCCTCCTCTGTCATTCTAGTGATTAGCTTTTGCCTTGTGGCTGGATGTTGTTGAAGTGTTATGTGTGAACTGCACTTAGAAGAAAAGGATGCCTGGCAGAGGTATAAGCCAAGATAAATGAGCCTTCGAAGATATGAAATGCTGGAGTTGTTACTATTGAGATGGTAATATTATTGAGACTAAAAGTTCTTTGAAATTTGACTGGGAAGGACAGTTCAGCAAAGACTTCTTGTTTTCCCTTTCAGTTGAACTTCAGTTTTGTGAAACCTATTGGTCTACCAGAATAACATATATGGTCTTGTTTATATACCATTTGACATACTTTCTATGTGTCTGCTCTGCCTAAATAATTTATAAAATCCACACATTGAACTCTTTTGACTGTGGTTATTTTCTCTCTGAAAGGAAAAAAACTTTTTTTAAAAATTATTTTTGGGTTTTTTTTGTTTTTTTTTTGTTGTTTGGTTTTTTTTTTTTTTTAACTGGATATCTGTTATTTTTGATTGTTTGATACACTACTTGTGTTGGAGTTCCGTTGTACCACCAGACTAGGTATGCTTTTTCAAGTTCTCCATTATATTTCACTCCATGGTTAATTGCCCCAAAGAGTTGTGATAGGCTGGACAATATCAGGTCTTTCTAGGTTGCCCTTGTTTTGAAGATAAATATTTTTTAGGTTTTAGGTTAATAGGACAGATAATGAAAGTTTTAGATATATATGTAGGATTACATTACACCTTATGAAGAGATGAAGCCTGAAAGAACTCTGGGGATTTAAAGGGGATGGGAAAGGAAAGAAGACTGTATGTAATGTGCTGACACACCTCAGTAAAAATATTGATGATTAAGACCTTGTATCTCACAATTAGCTCTTTGGTCAACTGAGTACTTTCATTTCTCTCTGAAAAATGGTTTATTCAAATATGTCTGAAGAATACTGGCAGAACAATAATAGTCAAACATCTGGTGAGTTGGCCTGGGACAGACAACATTTCTGGAGTACTTTCTGCTAGAAAGAAACAAGCCTTTTTGTTTAAAGCACAGATACTTATTTAATCAAACATGATTCACATACACAAATCAATAACAGCTTCTGAAAATTTTTCAGTGTCTAGCCTTAGGACCAAGGTTCTTAAGACACTGTTTTTTTTTCCCCACAGAATAAAGTATTTTTCTGTGCCCTGCTATATTACACCCTAATTCCACCTGCAACTGCCCTCTCACTAGAGGGATTTCTGAACTTACAGAGAGAAGCTGGGGTTTCTTGCCTGGCATGAACCTCTGCTCTCTCTTGCCTGCAGAGAAAATGACTCGTCAATCCTTTGTGGTTCCTACCAAGGAATGGTTCTTAGACTCCTTCTCAGAAGCTCTCAAAAAACTCAGAGCTTAGGTTGCGTAAAGATTTTTTTCTGATGACTCTTTGCCAAAATTTTTCTTTTTCAGAAATGGGGAAAAAAAAAATAAGTGGGCAAAAAATATGTGATCGTTTAATAAGAATTTTTCCATAAACTTTTAGTTATTCAGTAAGGATATTTACTTTGGAAATATTGTCAGTAAGGTTACAACATCCCTTAATTATCAAGCCTATGACATTTCACTGTTTTATGCAAGGCTGTTTGTGTTGTCTGCATTTCATTTTCCCATTGTAACTGCAGAAAATCTGAAAGTAAGCAAAAGTTAAAATGTAAATGCCATGGTCTTAGCTGTAATATTAAATGTTCCCCATGGTTTTACGATTACCCTTTACAAAATCTGTTGATGCATTTTGGCAAGCACAATATTAAAAATTTGCTTGGCAAAAATCCCCTTAGCAGAACCTGACAGACAGTAAGGTCAATAAAGTTTTAATCAACAAAGGAGAAAATACTCTTCTTCCAGATGGGTGCCACAGAGCAATACTTGCATGAAATATTTATGATTCACTTTAGAATCTCAAAGTCTGCAACATAAGTAAAGGTTGGTGATTATTTCTAAAGTAGAATATGCTCATCCTTGGAATTTTTGAGTATTGGATTGCAGTGCAATAAATGCCAGTCTTGTAACTGGAAGAATGCAATTTAGTATTTGACAAAACACCAAGTTTGTTATTGAACTTTCTTGCATTCATAATCTAGCCTCACTTTATAAGAGATTCTGATTACTTATACTGCATGTGATGATCCTTCAGGTGTTCATGTCTCTTTAAACTGTAGATTTTGATTGGATGAAAAGCAACTATATATTTACTACTGATGCAGTAATTTTTTTTTTACTTACTGATGTAAAGATATCATACTGTCACTAAGGTTTTGTTTTGCTAGAATTGTACAACTGACATAGTGATATTTTAACAAGAAGTGTTTTTTTTTTTTGTTTCAAAATATCTGCTGGACTCTGTGCTTGGGCAACTAAAAAAAATCAGTAATGAAATGGATCATTAATATAAATGAATTTTCTTCCTGTGTCCTAATCCTGATACCCATTCTCAGACTCAGACCAAAGAAGGAGGAAACCCAGGAAAACTTTGACATGGTGGATGAATTTATGGCATCCCTTACATACTCCAAGTGTGGTGCAGTAACTCTGTTTCCTAATGTGACTTAAGTGGTCTAGTCACAGGGACTGGAGTATTGGAATGGATTGCCTTGATACTTCTCCATTCCCAGCAGAGAATTAAGTGAAAACCTGCCCTGTCCAAACCAAAGACCAGTGGCCTTGGTTGTATTCTGAACCGACAAAAAGACTGGAAATATCAAGTTGTCTAGACATGTCAGTCACTCTTCTAAAGTGGATAACCAAGGAAAATCTGAACGTATTCTGCATTCATTTCTGCTACCATTTTAACTCTTGTTAATTAACAATTAATGCAGCCATTAATTAACACCTACAGCAAGCTTCTTAGCCTCCATACTGAGAGTTTGAAAGCACCAAAACATGATTTGTGATTTCGAGTTCATTATGAACTCTGAATAATTCATCTTGTTTTCAAGAAACTGGTGTTTTGTAGAGAGAAACTTCAATTACAGGTGTACAATGACTTGAATTATCAACTACATTACCATACTTGAAACCCAAAATATATTGCTTTAGCTCTGTGACATTAAAGGTGACTGAAATATTTAATTAGGCATTTCTAGTTGTTTTGCTATTTTATTAATTCAGTGAGTTAAGGAATAACATTTGACTTTTTAAGAAAGTAGTGTCAATGACTATGCATAATGTAAGAATTATATAGAATGAATATTTTTGGATCAAATAAAAATAATAAAAAATATACAAAGTTGTTAAATGTTCTCTTAACCCTCTTCTGTCAACCCTATCCCCAGCCCTAACCATAACTAGACTAGATTTACAGTCAGATGATTCGATTCTCTAAATTTTCTATTCAACTCAAAATAAGTATTACTTATGACAAATTTGTCTTCTGAGTAGAAACAGATAAAATTTCTGCATCATTTTTATTAAACTCATAATTAATTTTAAAAATTCTTGGCAGGTGTTGAGTATTTTGCATAAAATTCCTGTAATCAGCTGTGTTGCCATAAAAAGTTTTCCCTCTAATTCAAAGGGAGTTCTTTACCCATATCTTACTTTTAAAATTCAGAAAGGAGTGGTTTTGAAGATGTGTTTTGCTTTGTTTTTCAAAATATTGAGATATAGATTTAATGTACTTTTAATGAGTATGTTATTACTCTGTTATTCATGCTGTAATTCTCTCTAGAGTGATTGGCACTATCACTGTGTCTTATAATTCATTCAGAGCACATGGAAATACACCTGAGTATACTTAATTGCACTTTTTGCTGTCAAGTCTTTAATTTTCTCACAGGCAATTTTGGGTGATAGGTTTGGGGAAAGCCAGAATGTTAATCTTCTCCCTAGTATGCATATTTATTGCTCTCTGCTGCTGGATGGAGTCCACACAGTATATCAGTGTTTGCCAGAAGACAATAAGGAGCTATCTGGAGCTCTGTCAGCATGAGTTTTAAAATCAGGTAGATCTTAGTTCTAACCATATCTAACTAATGTAACTGGGATGTTTCTAGCATCTGTAATAAAACTACATTGGGACCACCAGAGTCTGATATAATTGCATGTTCTGTGCCTTCAATTCCAGCACGATCCTATAAAGCAAATTTGCTGTTCAATACTTGTTACAGCTTTGCAATTCCCATGTCTACTACTTCTGTTCTTCCTAAAATGTGTGATTAGAGTCAGTTTCTTCATATGGAAGTTGGTCAACCCTAACAGCGCTGGTTGGTGCCATTAGCTGTCAAAGGAAGGAGCCAGCTGTGACTGTCTCTTAACAGAGCTAACCACTAGCTCTCTCTCTTCCAGTTGAGCTTATTTCATGCTATTAAATTGTTCTGCATGGCCATGGAGCAGGTTATGAATCAGTGCTCCCTATTGTAAAAGCTGTGGCTGCAAATTGAAAGTAAACATGGCAATCGATTCATTCATAGCACAGAGATTTAAAGAATTTGGTTGTAGCAATGGAGACTTGCCGAATGCTTAAGCACCTGCAGCTTTCCTACTCAGTGAGATCCATGGAAATGTACGGTTCCAGTTCACTATTTTCTGAGATGAACCCACACTGAGCAGAGCAGATGTGTTTCACGTTGCTCCATGAGATTTTTGCCCTTGCTATCTGAGTAGCTAGACTCCTCCCTGCAGCTTTGACCCAATGATAACTTAATTTATTAAAACAATGAGAATATCAGCGAACAGGGGAGGCTTGTCTCTGCTTGAGACTGAACCTTTCCCAAAGTCAAAATCACACAGTAGTAACTCATTTCACAGATGTTGAGATTAATACAAAACTTAATTTATTACATGTTTTTCTTCTTTCCCAGAAAAAACAGTGTTATAGGTTGAGAAGACATTTCCATGTAAGTTTAATATCACCTAGCAATGTTCCATATTGACATTAGTCTGACTATTTAGTATTTTACCTTAAAAACCCTGAATTTTCTGGCAGCAGAGTTTTCCTTGCTAATCTGCTGTCTGCCCCAAGGTTGTTTATTTGTTTAAATTAATCAAAAAAAAAAAAAAGGAAAAAAAAAAAAAAGCACACCAACTTAGGAAGAAATGATTCTTCTACTTTCTAGAAGTCTATATAAGGGTCCCATTGTCAAAAGCTGTTGCAGAGCTACACTTGGCACTTGTAAATAGCCTTTTAAAAGCCTTGTTAGGCCCATTTCAACTAAATATTTTTCAAAGCTAATACTTCCTCTCAGAAAAAAGTTTGATTTTGCTTTTCTGTGACAATTTTTGTCTACTAGGTTCCTGCTGGAATTACTGATCAAAGTTTCAGGGGTATTCTGTTTCTAAATAACTGGTACTCTGTTGTCATATTGGCATACAGAGGACCTGAGTTACCTGTCAAAGGTATCTATTTTTTTTCCCTCAGGTGGTAGAACTACATCCCCATGCTTCTTAATTCTTCTTTGCCTATTAGAGGAATATTTACTTGAAACCAGAATGAGATAAGGAATTATTTTTCGATATTTGGCGTTTTGTAACACCTTAGGTTTTAAAAAAGTCTCATGGCCCTACCTAAGGAAAATATGAAGTATTATTAACCATACATAACACTAACTAAGAAATACAGGTTCAGAAATAAGTAGTCTACACTTTACCTGTAAAGAAAAAGAAAAAACAAAACAAAATAAACAAAACCTCAAATCATTCCTCTGCTGATAGCATTAGATGTCTTTTTGAAATAGTATAAAATACTTTTCTTACTTAGAATGTAATGTTTTGAACATTTAATTTCTTTACACTTTGATTTGAAATCTCTAATGTTAACTCAGTTATAGACGCTATTTATTTCCCCACAGATGCATGGTATGCAATGAGTTGTCTGGTCTCTGCAGCTTTTCAACAAGCCATACTGAGAAACTTGACTCCTCTGGTATTAAGCGAAGGGAAAAAAAAGTTTTGACAGGTTTAGATATGAAATGAATAGTGACTTTCCTCTGAAAATGTGTCAAATTAAAGCAGGTGGGGTGAGGAAAACAGCTACAATATGTCAACTTTTACAGGCTTTGATTTATTTTTAATGATGCAGGGCACCTTAGGAAGTCTGAAGATGTGCTCATTCGCAGCCCAGGTCTCATGGTGTGCTGTATTGTTCGGGTGATTCTTCTAAGTTGGGTCCAAGATGGGATCATGACCTAGAACTCCTGTAAATAGCAATTACCTCTTTGGAAAGAGAATGATTAAAGTTTAGTTGAATGTCAGCAAACTATTCAGTCCTCTCTGTTCCTCCCTTCTGTAACTTATTTACACTTCCTAACCACACACATCCTCCCAAAGTTTTCTATTGCTAGCTCTCTTCATCATTTATTTATTTACCTATTTATTTATCTATTTATTATTTATGGTGGGTCACAAGGGATAATGTGAAAGAATAACATTTTAGTAAATTGTCACATACATAATAATACCTCACACAATTAATAATTTCAGGTTTGAATAAAAAAGCCTGATATTTGGAAAATAAAAAAGTTTAAGTATTTAATCAAAATTGTTTCAGGAAATAAAAAAAAGGATCCAATATATGACAAATCCAGAAAACAGGCGTCAAAATGAGAACACAGACAGTTCAGCCAGGAAAATAATGGAATTCTTTTGGGAAAATTATTAAAGAAAATGTCCTCTGTCTCAATTTCATAAAAGAATTTGACAATAGAAATGTAAATTGAACAAGAACCTGGTTAAAAGTCAGATTACATTTGATTACACCAAAAAGAGAGAATAAATAAGAAAAACATTCTTCACTATCACCACAAATGAAATGTCTTGATATTGATATTTTGACATATTTTCATTAATGAACTCAGAATAAAAGTTAGAGAGCTATGATTAAAGCTATAGAGCTTTGATGCAATTTGTGGAAGATGCAAAGTTCGAAGGCCACAGTATTAAGAGCAAACTATGCCACCTTGGGAAATACAGTTATGAATGAATTAAAACCATTTCCAAACTCAAGACGATGTGCCTAAAATATGATAAAATGTTTCAGTTATGAAGTGAGAGAGAAGGATGTAGTGTAGTTATTGACATGTGAGTGAGGAGTGATCAGAATATCCCTTTTAAAATGTCTCCCTGGAGCCAAGGTAAAGAGCTCCACAGTGAAACAAAATCTCAATTACAGTATAAATAATTATTTTTTTTTTATATTTCTTTGGTTTTGTTATTGTCTCTTTCTCTAGAGAGGTTTGTTACACCCTGGGAGTCAAAAAATCAAATAGGCAATTTCTGAAATTCCTGTATCCTCACATCAGATTGTCATAAGTGGAGACCTCAGTCTGACGATCCAGCTGCTGACCTCTGGGAACAATTTTCAAGGAAGTAAGCTGCAAAGTAACCATATGCATGATTTTCAGGAGCATATGACAGAAGGATATCTTGGGGTATTAGGCGAGGTCTCTGATTTTTATGGGAATGGAATGGTAAAGGGGAAGTGTATCAATCTGCATTTCAGATGGAATACTAAGAAAACTGTGGGGAAGTACCTAAAATAGCAGATAACTAGATGGAGGAAGTAGAAAGAAAGTGAATAAACCAATGTAGGCAAATAAAGTCCCGAAGTATACAGCTCTTAATTGAAGACTTTTTGTAGGAAAGCTTTAGAAATACTAAATCAATTGTTCATGGAAATTATTACCAGAAAGCAGCAACCCTTGTGGACTCAGGCATTGCTAAGTATGTCTGGAAAAGTAGCTTAACCTCTGTAGATTAGTTATAGTGCTCAGAATCTTAAGAGAGAAACGTGTTAACACAACTAGTATTAGTGTGATATGATATTGCTATCCATTCTCTAGGTAGCCTTGTGAGGACTGTCATATTTTGTTCAGCATATTACAAGTCAATGTCTATAAAACCTCATGTTTAAAAGCATTTGTGAGAACAATTTTGATATCTTGAACAGGAATTTGTGATTTATGATCCATTAGGCAGAAGAAATGTGACAAAATGCTGTGTACCTTCAGGAACAATGGATTTACTCAAATAGGAAAACATCTTAACTGCATTCAAGACAAATTCAGTGTGTCCAAATAAAGGTCTTTTATCCACCTCTCAGTTATGATTTGTAATAAGTCAGAAAATGCATCATTTGGTCAAGTGAGATGTTTAACTCTGCTGTAACATAAGCTGCTGTTTTCAGTAACTGCACCTTGGAGTGAAGCTAAGAGTATAGCAGGTGCTGCCTGCATGTTCACTGCAGTCTGAAGAATGAGAGCTGAGTCAGTGGAAAGCTATTGGAAAAAACCTCACAACCCACACTGCCTCGAATAAGGCTGGGAGTTTTGGTTTTTTTTGCTACAGGAAAAGGACAATTTAAAATAACAAATAAACTAATTTTAGATTCTAGGAAGAAGAAGATGCTATTTATGAAAATAGTGAGTCAAATCACTGGTAATTAAATCAGAAAAAAAAAAAAAGGTATTGAAGTCCTAAATTCTACCCCGAACAAGCAAGATGCTGGGGTGTATGGAGAAACAACAACAGACATAAATTCCCTAAAAGTTCTCTGCAAGGCTGAACTCTCACCCCTATGGCCAAACTAATTCTGGTCCTTGCTACTCCTGCAACACTAAGAATGGCAGTGTTGATTTTCATCCTTCTGGAAAGTGATATACTTTTCCTGTTAAGAGTGAATGGGTGATACTGAAAGCTCTAAAATACACTCATTCTGGGTGGCTGGTTTGGGGTTTATTTTCCTCTTTCTTTCTTTTCAACTTTATTCACTGTTCTTTTAAAGGGAGAAATGACTTTTCAGATGGATCTCTGGGTGAAGGGAGAAGTCAGCCCCAGAGCTGATGGAAAGAGCTGTCTCAGGAACAACAGAAGGTAATGCAGGTGTGTAAAACCAAACATGCAAGCAAGGATACGCCTTGTAAGGACAAAGTGGCCAGAGTGGGAGGCATAAGCCTTCTGCACTTCCGTTCTAGCAGACTTGCTAACTTAAACTTGTCTGAGGTGGTTTTTAGTGTTTTTTTTCTTTTTTGACTTGTTTGTCTGTTTTGGGTTTTTTTGTTTGGTTGTGTGAGGTGGTTTTTTTCGTTGTTGTTGTGGTGGTGGTTTTTGGGTTTTTTGGGGTTTTTTGGTGGGTTTTTGTTTGTTTTTTGTTGGTTTTTGTTTTTTTTTTTCCTTGTTGGCATTTGGTTCTTTTTTTTTGTTGTTTGTTTGTTTTTAATTTAGAAGCATTCCATTGTTATTTAAAGAATACAGAATCAGGAAAGTCTAGATGGATTTAGCTTAAAGTTGTAGCTGACTCAGGATCCCTTTCACTTAGGTTAATAGCCTTTGATTAACACAATTTTCCTAGCAGGTTGCTCTGCTCAGCATGAACATTTCAGTCTTCACTGAAATGTTAGTGGGCAATTAATACGGTCACTGCAGCCCAGGTACAAAAGTGCACAGCAGCCTGATGCACCAAGGGCCTTCACAGCAGGAGAGTGGCACGGCAGTGGGACTGATTAAAATATTGCCTTGATAAGACAGAATTAGTGCCGAATTAGACAAGTAGCGCAAAAAAAAAAAGACAAAAGAAATGTGTGACTTCCGGCTTCCCCAGCTTGCCATATGTGGGTTTGTATGTGGTACAGTCAAGGAGTTTGGTTCTGAAGCAGCAGATTTATTTCTCAGATGTGGTGTCTGCAAGTTCCTGTGAATAAAGGTCACTTCATATACAGAATATATGATTATATCAAACCAACTGTAATGTTGTACTGGGCCCCAGCTCAATTTCCTGCTTTGCCACAAACTTCCTTCCTTTTATTAAGGGATATCTAGTAAATGTATTGAAAGATATCTGACTGCCTGCCTGCACTCAAATTCATTAAGGACCTAGTCAACTAATTTTGCATTTCAACTTTTTTTCTAACTGCCTAAGATTTATGTCTTGTTTTAGAAAATTAGTGATTATTTTCTGGATTACTTCTACAAGTAACAGTCTATTCTCAAATAAATATCCAAAATTCAACACATTGATTCAAACAAAATAACAGAGCATTATAGAAATTTGTGATTTCTTTTTCCTTTGTACAGTCATTTGACCAATGATTAATTGTACGGAGTATACGGATTAGACGGAGTATAGGATTAGAAGCAATTCTGTAGTTGCCTTTCCCTGCTCCCAGGAGGAAAAAAATATTCAAAATTATTCAGACATTTAAAAACAGGTAAATAGATCTGTAAATTTACCTGTGGATAATTGGAAAGCAGAATATTTACAAAATATTGCAAGCCCACTAACCTTATAAAAGGGTCTTAGTAAAAGCAAAAGTTTTACTTAATGTGTTTTTATTTCTATAATTTTCATGAGTTTTGGCTCTTTCAATTTTTAAATTTAGTTTCAAAATAGATAATTAAACTTTTATCCTTTTACTTTCTAAAATTGTCTTCACCTGGCAAACGTTTTGTGCAATTGAATATCTATTTTTGACATGCTCATTCTGAAACTTCTTTCTCCCATGGATTCACTGTTTGATCATTTAGAAGTGTCTTGGTCTTATTCAACACAGCTGATTTTCAACAACAAAAAGAAGATGAACTGAGATCTTAAACATTATTTATTAAATATTTTTAACAGTGATAATTTGGACCAATTTTTTGGCTTGTGTTATTAAGCAGGTTTTTTTTTTTTTTACTGCTGATATGACATTAGTTATCTCTTATCTCTTTCCAGCATTAAAAAATATGTTCTCTTGGAACTATGCCTGCAGAGGGGAAAAGACTGAAACCCCAGAGGTGACTAGAAGCCTATTGTATTTTACCATTGAGTCTCAGAAATATTGGAAAGACAAAAATATTGTCTTTCCCTTTGTATTTCTGTGCTTTAAACTGAAGTAGGAGCTTGATTTATTTTTTCCCCTGTGTTGTACTGTCACCTTTAGGTGCATAGTTTAGGACTTTGATTCTCTGAAGGAACTTTGAATTTCTTAGACAAATGGTCCAGCAACATGTGTTTGACAGAACGGGAAAGTTTTCGAGACATATTTTTAAGAAGGACCCAGCGTTACATTTATTAGAAATTACATCTTCTACTTTCAACTAATAACAGAACATTTTAAAGTGGGTATTTTTCTTCTCAAATTTTAATAATTCAGCTTTGAAATTTGTGTGACTGTAACACACTGAAGCTCTACAAAGGTTTTTAGGATATAAGATATTGCTAATACTGGGTATTGAAACACCAGACAAAGATTGGAATTTACTACTGTAGTTAACAATATGTTATAAAGTTTTCTACATTTTGTATCTATTCACTACTCTCCTCGCTGGAGGACAGCCGTCAGTGGCAGCAAGTCAGTGTGTCTTGCTTTTGTTACCCTTATATGTTGTCTCTGTCTAACTCTAAAAGGAACGATGATACTCAGGAGACAGGTGGTTTAATGCCTGAACAATTAGGTCTAAAAGCCTAGTCCAGCTATCAAAACCAATATGAAATAACCATTAATCTGATGGAAATCCTTTACATTCTCTGGACAGCAATATATAGCTAATTTTGTAAAAGATAAACTGAACTCAAAAGTGTATATATGTGTATAGTTTTTTCTGGGTTTAGATGAAAACTCTCAGGAAGATACTGGAGTGGGTTTTATTGCCTTGAGTAGATTGTCATTTTCATATCATAAAATATCTTGACCAGATTAGATTACTTCTATGTTTTGGTCTAGAACAAAGACATTTTAAACAATTTTTACCTATTTTTCTCTTATTTTTTTCTGTAAAACATCTGCAGAGTCCATTTAGGGATAATATTTTTTTCTCTCTTCTTTATTTTATACCTTTCTTTTAAATATCCTCAATAAATATTATCCTCACCTTATTCTGTTCCAGTCTGCTATTTCTTATTTTACTTCATCTTTAAAACTGCCTTCCCATTATTGCTTGACGTCCCTTATAAAAAAACTCATGCTAAGTTGATTCCTTGCAGAATATGTCAAATTCAATACCACGGATGACATTATCCCAATAAATTCAATGCCTTATATTAACAACTTTAATTTAAAGAACAATGACACCCCTAAAAACTGTAGATAGAATTTAGTAACCTTCTTGGAAACCGATGACATGGTGTCAGCTTAAAAGTGATACTGCTATTTCATGTATAACATTGAAAAGCCTTCTTGAGTAAATATTCTTGTAATCATCATGACTAAACTGTGCAGTATGGCAAATTTTGTGGACACTTCATTTAGATTTTAATTTGCAAAAGAAATAAATGGGCAAACATATATATATATATATTTTCCAACATTAAACCATGTGTATTCTTCAGATCACTGTTATCACTTAAAAATTCCTGAGGTAATCACTGTGGGGTTGTTATAAACATTTGGTTTAATTTTTTGCTCTTCCTTCCAGTTGCTACCAAGTCAACATTTGTTTCTTCTGTATTTGTCTGTGATGTATTTTTTATATGGTACTTCATTTTGCAGACCAGCAGCATATGTACCTGTAGAACATGGTTTGCAAACACTGACCAGCAAATCTCAGAAATATTGATGCTTTATTCAGCCAACAATGTGTAACACTGAACCCATATTGTAAGCAATAACTGAAGTGTTGACATCAGTGCTTCAATTTGTCATCATTTGTCCACTGTCACTTCGAGCTCTCGGGGTGACTAAAGTAACAAATGAGTTGTCTCTTCTCAACCTGATTTTGCTCCTTAGGGAAAAACTTGTCCTTTAGCCCCATTTAAAACATCTTGATCTGGTGCCAAGCTAAGGTTTACATACCCAGTTTTGCTCTTGGCAGATTCATTTCATTCTTTTGTTCAATGGCTAATACAGATAGATGTAACTAAATTTTGACTGATGTGTCTGAGATGTATTTTTTGCTGACTCCCATAAATTCATCCCATTGATGTTCTATTGGACTTTTTATTCTGAATGAAAGAAATTATTCCCAGAGCAGAAGAAAAACTTAAAAAGAACAGCAAAATCATGAATCATTTTTGTCAGATGGCCAATAGGACTGTTCATGTGTAGGAAAAGATGACCCTGCTCTTGCTGCTTTTGGAAAGGCGTGTCTTAGGCAGAAGTCCATAACACCAAGTCTGGCTGACACTCTTCAGATCCAAGATGGTTGTCTAGTTCATGCTGCATCCAGCTTGGAGATGAAAGAACAGGCTCATATCCTTCTGAGATCATCATGTTTAGAAGGTTCTACAGACCAAGAGATGGCTGCAATGCCTGAAGACAGGTAAATGATTTACACATCTTCAAAAGGAGAAAAAGTAAGCCAGAGGAATGCAAGTTGGACAGATTTAGTCTGGATCCTCGGAAAACCATGCAGTGAGTTTTGAAACATATTTTTCGGCAAATATGGAGGAGAAGGCAGCTAGAAATAATCAGCATGCATTTACCAAGAGCAAATCATATCTGACAAACCTGACTGTCTTCTAAATGTACTTGTATCCAGCTTAGGATGTTAGGATATTATGGTCTGGAGGGATGGACAATTGGTAAAAAGCTAGTTGAATGGTCAGCCCCAAAGGGTCGTGGCTAATGGGTCATGCTTTACCTAGAAGTCCATAGTAGGGGAGGACTGCAAGGGTCTCTCCTGGGACTGTCCTTAATGCTTTTATCCTTTAATACATGTTCTGGAGGGGAAATGGAGCACACAGTTATCATTTGTGCAGATGATGCTAAAGTGGGGAGACAACTCCATGGCAGGATACCTTCCAGAGGGACCTGGATAGGCTAGAAAAATGGGCCAACAGGGACTTCATGAAACTGAACCGAAACTGGCAAATGCCAACTGCTGCTCCTGGGACAGAGATGCCTCTAAAACCCTGGGGTTTGGTGGTCAGTAAGCTATGCCTCAGTCATCCCAGGTAGTTTTGGCTTGAAAAGGAGAATGGCCAGATGACAAAGGCAGTGATTGTCTCCCTCCACTGAGCACTTACTAGAGCACATCTGCAGCATTGCCTCCACCACAGGGAGAGGCTGAGGGACAGGGACTGCTTCAGCCTGGAGGAGAGGGCATCTGACAGCAGCCCAGTGCCTGTGGGGAAGATATCAAGGAGGGGAGAGCCAGGCTCTGCACAGCTCAGAACAAAAAAAAATGCAAGACAACTTGAAAAACTTGAAATGAGGGGTTCAGACTGCATATGAGGAAGAATTTTTTCCCCACAAGGGCAGCCCAGCAATGAGACATGCTGACTAGAGAGACTGCAATCCCTGTCCTTGGAGTTCTGACTGGACTAAGTTTTGATTAACCAGGTCTGACCTCAGAAATGGGTTTGCTATGAGCAGGGGCTGAGTTTGATGACATCCTGAGCTCTCTTCCAGCCTAGGTTTTCTGTGAATCACTTTGTCAAAACTTTTTTCTTATTCTCTCTATATTCTATAAATATTTTTTTCTAGTTTCCCCCATTATTTTACTTCTACTGGATTTGATTTCTTTGTGCTAAGATCTGATTTCTTTCTATCTGCTCTTTGATCTCAATTCTGCTCCGCAAATTGTGATTTATTAGTTGTTTATTATTTTGTTGATTTGGTTATGGGTGGGTGAGGGGGGATTGGGTGCTAGTAGACAAGACTCTAGTTTTCATCTTTTTGTTTCTATCAAAATTTTACCAAACTTTTTTACTCAGCTAATGTAATTAACTGTATTCTTATGCTGTCCAACACTCATTAAACAATATTTAAAATGGATATGTACATACGAAGTTCGTTTATTGGGATCTTGGAACTATGTGACAGTTCCATGGGGGAACAGAATGTCTGTTGCTACTGAGTAATGACAGGAATCTTTATTGCAAGAGTCCTTGTAGCGGAATCTTTAATTGAATCAGGTGAGACTCCCCAGACTGGTCTTCTATTCAGTTCTTATGTCACAGTTGCCCATGGCTGTATATGATTACCCCAGCAGCACATGTAACTCATTGCTATTGATAATCTTAGTTACATAGAAGGATAGACCCCTATTAGCATTTTTGTAGGAACATTTTGTCTTGACTACTCACAAATGTACTATTTCGGAATAGTGTGACCATTTTGGCACACTATGGAGAGGAACCATTTAAAATTAAAAAAAAAAAACCATAATGGAGGAACTGTTTGGGGAGACTTCAATCACTCCATCTACGATGTCAGTCAACACATTTAAGTTGACAAATCAGTTAAAACAGAGTAGGAGCTGCCTTGGGGAATTTCAAGAACTGTACCAAATTCCCATCTGGAGGGATCCTGTAACAATATCAGTCAAATATGTGATACTGAAGGTTCAATAAATCACCTTGCTTCCAACTGATCTCAGACCTGCACCATGTTTCATCTGTGCAGTTCCCAGATTGCCTGAGGACTTAATGACTTGAGAGAACACATTGGGTGCGCTAACTAGTCCAGCTCTGATACCCAGCACAAAGTTGTAGCTAAACGAAAAATGTGATTTGCATACTTATAATTTGAGCCTGATTACTGTCGCCACACCTGCTATATAAAGATGTAAGATGCATGGGATATTGAGGACACAGTGCTACAGGAAAGAGGACTGGTTTGCCCTGTCTGCTGCTGAAAATTTGTTCCCTGTTATGTTATGGATGCTGCAGATTTTGAAGTGAGGTGAGTGGGTTGTCATTCCGCTCCTCTCTTTTCTGACACCAGCATATAAATAAGAGATGGTGTCCCAGCTTCACCATTACATTTGCATGCTTTGCTAAATGAGTTTGTAACAATTTGTATGTTATGCTACAACAGTACTTAGCATCATTTTTGGAAGAAAGTATGTTCTTTCAACTTATTTCAAAGATGTACCACATCATTGCTCAAAACCCCCGCATTTCCTTCTGAAAAAAGGTAGAGATTATCATCTTAGAAGAGCTAATTAAACAGAAAGACTGAAGCATAAATGATGATGATTTGTGTTTGAGATCATAAACTTTCCCCATATTTTGATGTTATATCTCTTTAGCTGTAAAATACCAAATGACAGTCTACTCTAGCTTTTGATTATTGTAGTTCCATAGAAACACCCATCTGGACGTATTTCTTTAGGTTTTTTAATCTAACATATTCCATGTGGTAGATACGTACTAATCTTCCCAGAAGTAGACCTGCTTTAATGTTATAAAATCTGTATAAACTTTAATTTAAAGCTTCACAGGTAAATATTTTAATTAGATTTTTAGTTAAATACTTTTATGATTTATTTTAATATTTTTATATGTGAGACACCAACTTAACTCAAAAGCCCTCTCCTAAATGTAACTGGCTCTGCATCTTTAAAAATGCACCTACGTTCCTAGAACTATTTTTCATTTTCCTTTCATGCAATATGTGCATTCTTCTTTTGATAGCATTTAGATGTTCAGCACTAAGCATATGTTTGAAGAAAAGTTGAACAAGACTATAAGGAAAAGAAGTCCACGCTACAGTTTTGTGAATCCTCACTGGTTCTCTTTGTTTTTGATCTACACCACCACTCCAACACCACACACTGCACGTTCGTATTCTTTACACAGCACAATGGTAAGGCTAATTTTTTCTGCTTAATATCCATTTTTAAAATTTTCCTTTCCTGCTCTTTTAAAGTGAAATGTAGGTCAAGAACTCACAGCATAATACTATCTTGAGGAGTTTCTGCCTGTTTTCAAGCATATTTTGCTATTTTTATTAACTGTTTTATCACTAAATCCACTACTCAGTTCAGGTTTATATATATATCATATATGCTTCTTTTGTTGCCTTTCTGATATAATTTCTAACCTGTCATTGTGAAAGGTTGTTTGATTCAGTAATGGTCTGTGTAATACCTGGAAAATCTTAGGCTGTCTAGAACCTAGACAGTCAGTGACTTAAGATTTTGAAGTAGAATTGCAGGACAAAGAGGTATTTACTGGTCATGACTACTCCCTCTCTGGGTGCACAAAACATTTATAACCAACTGGTTTCTATTGTACCGGGTTTTTTTTCCCCTTGCTTGCAACCTTGGAGCAATCACAGTGTTTCTACTATTTTATGTTTTTCTAAAAGCTATGTTACAAATGTTACTGTTTTTATTTATATTTGGGGAGTTTGTTTAATTATTCTGGACCAAACTCTGTTACTTGTGTGGAAGAACGTTTACTACTTGGGTACTTTTACTGACGCAGAAAAAGGTGATGTCAATAAATAAGGAAAATGCAGGACTAAAATCCCCTAACCCTTGTTGCATAGATGAGCATATATATTTTATTTTCTGTGCTCACAGATCATCCAGGATGTTTGATGATATAGTTTTACTCTGCTCTGAGTCTCTAGAGGTAAGATATGAAATAATAAATCAACTTTTTAGAATGGATTTAGGGGATGGCGGGTGTTCTTCCTTTCCCATTCCCATGATGAATGTATGGAGCACAGAAGAGACCAAGTTCTGGCATATTGTGGATTTCAGAGACTGCTTCTGTCAGAGTATCTCTTGTCAGCCAGTTCCCCAGGACTGTATTAATATTAGTTCAAAGAAACTAGCTTTATCGTCTTGACTTAATGTAATGGTGGGAAAATGTTTGAAAAGAAGAAAGCAGTAATAGAACAAAGACAAACTGGCAATGAGAGGGAGTCTATGAAAACAATGAGCACTCCAAACTTAAATATAATTAACTAAATGCCCTCTTTGTGAAAATGCACACTTTCAGTCACACATCTTTCCTTTTTTATTTTTTTTTAACAGTTGAGTCAGGGTATGCAGTCTATGCATAATTCATAAGGAAGGATATCCATGTTCCTTTCTTTGTGTCTGATTATTCAAGGTGTTTTTTGGCCCTCTAGACATGGACCAGCTGCCATAAACTATGTGAGCTGATAATCAAAAGAGTCTGAGAAATTAACAGGTTGAGGGAGATGTAAGGCACAGTACTACGAGGCAACTACCTCCCTTCTGTTTCTCTAAGCATGCCTGAACTCTTGGGATGTCAGGAAAGTTGGTATGACAAAAGGTAAATCCATGTCACTTAGACTTTTTTTTTTACTGCAAAAATTTAATTTTTTTAAAATTTAAAGT
This sequence comes from Acanthornis magna, assembly GCA_036785705.1. Taxonomy (NCBI): domain Eukaryota; kingdom Metazoa; phylum Chordata; class Aves; order Passeriformes; family Acanthizidae; genus Acanthornis; species Acanthornis magna. The sequence continues at coordinate 2,829,106 of JAWUZG010000017.1, forward strand.
GTCAAAAAGAAATTATGCATTATCAAACAGCACTCCCCTAGCCAATCACTCAAAAAATGTATGAAACTAAGTTTAAAAATTGTTTTCTTTAAACAAACTAGCTTACTGCTATTGCCAGATCCTTTCAGGATTGCACTGAGGGTTCATTTCTCACAATGAGTAGATCATTCCAGCTGCCTTTCATTGGAAGGAGATAACCTGAATTTCAGACAGCTTGGTAGAAAATCTTGACATATGAACCCAGCTGGCTTGCAGCCACACAAATTCATCCCTGATGAATTAGGGCAGGGCAAAGGAAGCTGAGGAAAGAGGTGCTATGAGAGCTAGGAAGATCCGATGGGGCCTTTTTTTTCAGTTTGCTCTTGTGAAGTGGAGCAATCTTTGCATCAGGTTTTCCTTCAATGGAGCCGGAGGTGTTGAATGCTGTGAGGACCACAGTGGAGATAAAAGTGATGAATTCAGGTAATTGAAGCCAAGTTAATAGCAGACAGATAGATGAACCTAGTGCTGGGGAGTAATTGACAATGCAAGAGCTTTTTCGTTGCTTATGTTTTTCCCTGCTTTAACATGATCTTTCAGAATTGCCATACTGATTACTGTTCCCTCTCACTGTCTCTGGAGATAAGTTTATTTCTGGCATATCTTTACAGGAAAATTATTTCCTCAGGTCCAATAGATGGATTTCAACTTTGATATTCCATTAGCATTAGATTCCCTGTGGTGAAAGGGAGGAGGGTTTAGCTTTTATCTCTTCTGCTGTTAGAATTCCTTTCTTTCCCAAAAGAATATGTCCAGCACATGAAAAAAAATAAGAATTAATGTCACAGAATATATACTATGGTATTGAAATACCTCTTAGTTTTTATATAAACTTTCAAGTCCTAAAACATCATAATAGATCTATCAATATAAGTTTCTATTATTTTAACAAAACTGTTTTGATACTTCCACTTTAGTCTAGTCCTTGCTAAATTTATTCACAATATATATGTATTCAAAACCACTTACCAGCCAGATCTTATCCATGTGTGGGAAGATGGAAAAGATTCTTGAGTTTCTATTCTTGTTTTATTCACAGTTTAAGCACAGAATCAGAAATTCTCTAAAGCAGCTACTCCTGTTCTACTCCTTGCATACTTTAACTCATTTAATTTAAAAGTAAAAATCCCGACCATCAACCTGTAATTAAATTGTGGCTGTCCTGTGGAATCAAGAATAACATAAAATTATTGATTTTGGTATTTGACTACATTTGCAGGTAATCCTAGTGCTTTGTGTTCCATTTTACAGTTGGAAAAGTCAGGAAAGGGAGTGACTTGCCAAAATAATTGTGTCAGAGGATAAATGATAGTCTCAAGCTTGAATGGTAAGGTATAATGAATTATTTAATTAAATTATGCTGTAAGAATATTCATGGTCTGAAGAAAAGAGTTGTAATTTTGAGTCTCTCTGTAGTTTTAGATGTCCAATGTAAAAATTATGTTGCTCCAATGGAGCAATGCAATATATTCACAGTACACAAAGCCTTATAATGAGTTAATAGGAACCCAGGATTGTATGCCCAGTATATGTCAAATAATTGCTTTATTATTGGTACACTATATTTTCCTTGGACTTCATGGAGTGAAAGGCTTAATAATTGTAACAAACCTTAACTCGACAGCTATATACCAAATGTTATTGCTACTACTCTTTATATTTCAAGGAAGAAGCTTTATGTGTTCAAAGTTACCGGAATGTACTTCAGGTTTGTGAGATTTGTGAGGTCAAATCTGCCATAATGCTATACCTTCTTGCAGACATGCACTTCAAGCCTCTGGAGGGTCCCTCTAATTTCTGTTAACAGACTATGTTCAAATGCTCCATGCCATTATAAGGATGTATTTAAGGCAGTGTACCAAATCTTGCTGGAATCCTTACCTTGAGGCATAGGGAGGGGAAATTAAAACACTCCTTTGTTAAACAAAAATTTAATTTTTATTGAAATAGTCTTTGCCCTTGAAAATTTTGAAAAACTAAGGACCAAGAAAGATATTTTGCTGCATAGTGTAGTCACAAGAAAGCTCCTCAGATAAGCCATCTGCAACCTGGGTTTGCACACACTTGACATCTTTCTTTGTGTATGTCTCAAGAACCTGTTGGGTTCCAACAGTGGACAATGGACACAAACCCTCTCTGAATGTACGTTTGTGTGTATGCATAATATTATCAGCCATCTGACATAGCACAAAGTGAATAACTGTAGAGTTTTCAAAGCAAGAAGAAAGATATTCCTTTAATCAAAGTTTAATCTCATGAGAGCAAATTTCTCATTATTGTAACAAGAGTAGCCTTTTAGTTGCACACTTCAGTGATTCTGAGAATGGAAAACAATTCATGGCCAAGCTAGAGGAGAGCAAAGCAAAACCATAAAGAGTTTATGTGAGAGTATTTGACAAACTGTGTAGGTAGCTATTTCTACTCTGCCAGTTACATCACTATTTAGTTGAAACTAATCACTGTGATAATCAGTATTAATTATACCAAGTACTGCCAAGTTAGAAAACTCTTGGTGTTATTACAAAGAAAGATGAAACATGAAAACAAATTTGAAAAGAAAAAAGTCTTCAGAATCTAACTTTTTTTTTCTTCCTCCAGCTCCTTTTCTACTTCTCACATGTACAAGTCACTAATTAGAGTATCTCATTAACGGGAGACTCCTGCTCAGTAAATCTTTCAGCATTGCACAGGGGCTTGCAAAACATCCATATCAGATAAAAGCTTGCCTTTTTAAAAAAAATATATTAATCTCTTCTATCTGCATGATATAAAGTTCTGGTCATAGGTAGCAAAAATTACTTCAACTTTTAAGACTGAAAAAATATATATATTTAAGAAATGTCAAGAAAAAGCAAAGGCATTACAAACTTTTAGGCAAAGCTACCTCCAAAATCTTTTAAAATAGGAAGATAGGTGGCTTATGACAAAAATGTGGCTCTGCTACTATATCTAGAGATAGAATTTGATGGAAAATTCTGGGTTCTCTTGGACTCTTCAAGAACGTTCTGGCCCTGCACAATATTTTCCCCTGTATTTAGCCACTGTTTAGGGAATAGATTTTCCCTTTACAAGTTGGTTAAAGATAAATAATCAAATAGGACAACCCTGAAAATTTCCTACTTGGAAACTGATTTCCATTGTGCAGATTTTTGGCACATATCTACTTCAATGTCAAATTTTAAGTCATTATTTGTCATAGCCCCGTGACACTGACATGTTGGTGCCACTCAGGTCTTTACATCAATTTTTCAGCAGTTCTGAGCTGCTGATACAGGGTTTTTCCCCACTCTGAAGCTGAGAAGTCATATGATGGCTGCATAAAATTTTTCAAAACAAGCCAAAACAGAAAGGATGTGGGATGGGATGAAAAAGACATTTGTTGTAATGTCTCCTTTGGCAGCATTTGCCTCTCAGTTTGTCTGCTCTCTAGCTGAGGGTTCTTCATTACTGCTACTATGAAAGTTGATGTCTTATTCCAGGGAGCAGATGCACAGCACAGACTCCTGCTCCCAAGCCCTTCATGCAGCACACATGCCTGGGAAAGGTGCCAGCACATTACAGCAGCTTCCCAATGCTGGGAAGCCAAGCTCACCATCTACAGAGGACAGGAGGATGGTGAAAGCAAAAGTTATCTCTATAAAGGGGATATTATACACATCTATAAGAATGTGTATAATATAATTTTTTTTTTTGCCAGTAAAATCCTTCAATTTTTAACTCTATCCACTAAGGTTATACTTATCACTTAAAATAAACCAAACCAAAACACCCAGCCCCCAAACCTTCATATTTAAAAACCCAAGGGGAATAATGAGCAGCAGTGTACAACACTGGATGGAATTTTTTTTGTCAGAGATGTAGTTGCTCTTCCATTTGACTGTTAGACAAAATCCCTTTCATCTGGGACAAGGGTGCCTGCAGTGACAGGACCTGAAGTCCAGACATTGTATTTTGATCCTAGCTGTTTGAAATTCAAAAGAAGGTAGTATATCAATTACTTTTAGGATCTTCTTTTGTTTTTTACAGTGTTAATAGAAGTGATTTTTTTTTTTAAACACAGTAGCGGGATATGTTTTCTTTTTCTTTCTTATTTTCTAGCTACATTTGTGTGTATATAAGCTGTTCCACAGCCCATATTACTCAAATAAGTGTTTAAAACAAAACATGAAAGAGAAACAGCCATTGAAGTGACCTAATGTACCACAGCGATGTAAATAGACAACAAGTTTTAGATCTGGGAAATGCAGTTTCTTGTTCTCCTTTCTAGTCCAGTATTTTGTTGACTGATTTTCTGAGTGTTTCTTTCTGTAGCATAATTATTGTTCTGAAGGGGTTTTTCTGCTCTCCATTTTGTTCTGAAACAGTAATTATCACTTCGGGGAGGATGGTGAGAAATGCACAATTCATTCTCAAGAATAATTCTCACCCACTGTAAACTACACTAAGCAGTTTATATCAACTATTAAAAATTTAAAAGAGACACATTTCTATCTCAATGGTTTATATTTTGGAAGCTTTTTACCTTTGTACTCTAATAATGCTCCTCTTGATCCATTTTGCAAGATTAGCTTCATTTTATGACATTTGACTCCCAACTAATAAAGCAAGCAGCTTCTTAGGGGTTACCTTTGACTCCAAGTTAATTTGGTTTCATGTAATCTGAGAATTTTAAAGCATACTAGTTTTTGGATATATTTTAGAAGTCAGAAGTGATATGATCTGTGGTCTTGATTCTGTGCCCATAACTTTTTAGAAAAACTCCTCTGGAATAATGCATGGAGGAATGGTTCTCTGCTACTGTGCAAATGAACTCTGAGGTACCCTGCTCTGCAATAAACTGTTGAACTAATTGCAGGATAAAATCCATAATTAATCCTTTTTTTTTATTAAGTTTCTTTTTATAATCTCTTTCACAGCTACATTGTGATCGAGCTTATGTTGCACTGAGTACAGAGGCAAATCCTATACTAGGGTAATGATTCTGTATTAATAAGAATCTACTTACTCTCCGTAAGTATCAATTCTATAATTGTATTAAAATGTGGGTAAAGAGAAAACAGATAAATACCAAGCAAAAAATTTTGTCAGTGCTCATCATGTTTCCCATATGTTATGCTGATGATGTCATTGCACTGGTCATTTGCGAGCATGTTTTACACTTCGGGAGAAAAGTGTAATAATTCATTCTGGAATTGCAGCTATTCACTCTTAATGGATTTTTGAATTTTTATTTTGCATCTGATGATAGTTCAGACAAAAGTCTCTGCCATGGATGCAGAACTATGTGGATAATATTTATTTCCTGAAAATTAACTCAAGGTGACAGGAAATGTCCCAGGTATTTTCCCAGTTGGTCAATAGCTATCAAGGAAAAATGCAGGTGTGTAGCCACACACAAAGATGAGCTTTGAAGTTTCTTTAAGGCAATATGCTAGCTATGAAACACCCTACAGATGCATAAATTTCTCTTCTTCCTATATTAATCTTCTAGTCATCACTGTGAATCCTTACAATGGAGTTTTGTATTGTAGGGCTGTGCACCAAGACATCAAAGCATTCAGTGTGAGGCCATACCACTGAGGCTCCAAAGTAAAAGGATTTGATTCTAGGGGTTTTTTTATGTCTGTCTTAGTCAATATGTACTCTTTGTTCGATGTTCTTTAGAGCCTGAATTCCTCTAGGCTTCTGTTTCTCCCTGCACTTAATTACCAACGCTTGAGTTTTTAGAGAAGAAACCTGTCTCCATGTAAATAATTCACCAAAACATTTATGAGCCAAATTTTCTATGCTACATCTTAAATAATCACTGAAATAGGGTAGTGCTTTATATAGCTGGATGGATAATTTGCCTTTTTAACCATAATTTTATTGATTTCTTTCTTAAAAAATAATGTAGATAGACATAAGTTGAGGTGTTAGAGCAATTTCAGCTAAAAAAGGTAAGCAGAAGTAGTTTGAAATGAAGTGGTAATTCAATGCACAAGTTTTATACATATTTAAATCATTTTTACATGATTAGAAATTTCAGCTTTATTATAAAAAATAATATAACTGCTTACCCCACAAGCATTTTCTTTTTAATTATTCATGCATCCTCTCTCTTTGCTCTTTTCTATTTGTGTGGGAAGTTGGGTGCTTGCTGGATTTTCTTATACTCAGAATAGCATTCTGGATTCCTGTAGCATATATTATGCATTAGCTGAAAATGTAGCTTCTGTGGCTAGTCACGGTCTCTTAAGAATAAATTAAACTACTCCTAAGACTCAAGATAAGCAGTCTGGATATGAATAGTCGGAAATGTTTGAACTGCTTTGATTTGGGTTAGAACCATCAGCATTATGAAATTCTGAGTACTGAAGCTGTTGATACAGTGCAGTTTGGTTTGTGCTTGTTTTATCACTGCTTTATGCTGAATTGCCATCTCTTAGATGGGCAGAAGCTCCTCTTAACATTTTGGCCAGTATGACTGAAGTGGCAGTCTGAATACTTCTGATGTTCATTGGTTTCCTTACTGTGAGAAATAACTTGTTGTGTTCTAAAAATGCTTGCAAGTGAAATAATTTTCTGTTCTTGCATGTGCCATGGCATATCAAAGGATTTCAAAGACAGAGGATCAACATTTATAGATGTTTTAAAGATTTAAACTGGTATTTACTTTTGTACCACAGTAAGTCATATTAGTATATCCCCCCCCTCTTTTTTAATAAACTTACCTATAACAGGCAAGTTTATATTCCTGCAGAGAAAGGAAACCTATACCTGAAAAGTCAAATTATGATTGAAGGAAACATAATTCTTCTAGTTATGTAGAATGTAAAAGTGGCATTCTGGTCCATGTAAACAATAAGCGGAAGCTCTGAAGCCTCTGGTTAGTGCAGTATAAATAAGAAGCAGTAAACTAAAAAAAGAAAAAAGACAGTTTCCATTTTACAAGAGTGTGAGAATCTTTAAGGAACTGGAGACACTAAAATGCAGATTTTGATTGTGAAGTAAGGAGTAAGAAATCCATAACTTTCATTGCAGGCTTAATCTTACACTGTGGCAGTGTACTTACATTTATTTAAGGGCAAAATAATCAATGCTTCTAGCAAAGCATAGATGTTTGTACACCTGCACCTTCCTGGCTAAACAGGAAAGTATTTTTTGTTGTGGAAGGAGAGAAAGGAAGGCATAAGGAAAATGCTTGTAAGAAGATCTTTCAATGCTTTGAAACTAAATATAGATCAAGCTTAGATTTTATCACACTGTCTGCAAGTCATCCAGCACAGTAAAATTAAGGTGTTTGAATATACAAGTATTACTCTGTATGTGTGGGTCTAAAGAATTTTTTCATTCAGCATAGTAAATGAGGGATAAATATCAGAAAAGCTGGTAGTAACAACCTGATCTTTCATGTATGAAAATGGGATTTTATAATAACTTTATATTCCAAGATTTTTTATTGTAGAAAAGAAATTTAACTTCTGTCTTAACATTTCATTATTTCATAATTGTTTTTGCAAATCTAGCCATTACAATATTTAAAAACTCCTCATTTGAGGACAGATGATTACTTTTCTTTGTGAAAACAGGCTATTTTGTTTCAACCCCTTAAATATTTCAGCAAATCATATGTCACTATAAATAGGTATTCTATATGTCATTTTCCATTTTAAGAAGATTTGAGTACAATCACTTTATCCTCAATGGTAGGCTGCACACAAAAACCAAAACAGTACAAGAGACAAGAACAAGACAGTTTAATTTATTTTTCAAATGTTGCTTTCTTGATATATTGGGTAATAGAATCTGTAAACTCTCCACTTTTTCTATCTAGATATTGGCTTTATTTCCCCAAAGATATGTGCCAATGTCTCATTAGAGTGCCATAAAATGGCTCCAAGCTCCAGGGAGGGCACAGGGAGTCCCCAAAGTGTCCTGCAATGGCAGAGGTTCATGTTGCCATGGGACCTGAAAATCCTCATAGACAAACTCAGTTTTGATTTCCCAGTTCTATGTGTAATTCTTTTGGAGTTTTCTGATACTGGAAGAAGTAGATTCTTTCTCCATTTTTAGAGGAGGGAGAGAGAGGATTGGAAAGGAGCAAAGACAATTCTTTATTGTTTTCTGCATGTAAAACTGCAAGTTTTTAATGAGTTTAGCTAGTATATCTGAATAAGAAATTTCAGAAAAATTTGTACTTTTTTCAGACTCTGTAATGTATTCTGAACAAGCCTAAAAATAAATAACTAGGTAGACAGAGATATATACACTTTTTAAAAATTTTTTCCCCAATCATGAATTACTGAGAGAGAAAAATCCAAGGCCTGAACCATTCTAAAGTCAAACATCATTGAGAAACTCAGTCATGGTTTACCATAGCATCAGTATGTGAGAAGATTTTCTCTGCAGAAGACTGTGTTTTTCCTTTTTTTCATAAGCTACTGGACTTTTGTGAATTCACTATAGCTCTGCTGAAGTCATATGACCAGTGCCTGGCAAATTAATAGATTGTATTAGCTTTTATAAAGATTATCCACAGTAGTGGTGGGAGCCTGCCAAGCTGCTTCTCCGTCTCTGTAAACTGTATGTAGTCTTTGCCTACCATCTTAGCACTGAGAGTTATGTTATGGTTGTTGAGCATCTGGAAACAATATTTTCTATTTTAAATGTTTTCAGAAAAAAAACCCATGTTAAACTCAATGGACTATTCACTGAGTCTCGTATGGTTATTGTTGTATGTCACCCCATAATGACTTAGTGAAAGAATCGGTGTCATTACCAAATCCATATCAAATTTTCCAGCCAACTTTTACATGTTGACTGTTCTTGATTCATTATAGTAATGCAATAATTAGTGTTCTTACAGGAAAAGGGAAAAAAACCCCATGCTGATGACCACAACTGCCATGTATCAAGTGGCAAACCATCTGATAAACAGGTCATTGAGACCTTTTATATGCCCAGTGACACAAGCTAACTTGACAACAGTGACTGAATATTTTAATCTTGCCATTTTATGTTGTAGTTTCTAAAATAATAAATTGCTAGAGCTTAGTAAGTTAGTGAACTCTCTTTCCTCAAGATATCTGTGGGTTTGAAATAGTCTCCTACTTCCCCATCCCTCAGCAGTGACAGATGCTAGCGTGTTCATTAAAGCCTGCCACTCTGTGTAGATGTGCACGCTTTTCTCTTTTTACCTATTACACAATAGATAGAGTCCATTAATATAATCCTACCTTGCAAAATCCATAAGCATATAACAAAAAGAATTATTCTCTTATAGAGTCTATTAACACCACATTACCTAGCTGCTGTTAGGGCTCTCTGTGACATTGCTTAAATACTCGTAAGTGGTCTCACTTCGGTTATGAGCAAAAAGACCTGGTGCTGTGAAATGATGATACTTGTGGAAACTGCTAGAGGAAAATTGCAAGGACAGCTCACCTGTGGGAAGGAACAAGGCTGTGTTCTTAACAGGCAAGGACTTTTCAACACATGCTTGAAGCTTTTGTGCTCTGCTCAGTAACCACTTCCACTGTGCTGCTGTGCTGCTCTTGGTTAAAGCACCCCTGCTCTTGGTTAAAATTGAGTATGTAGAAAGTAAGAACAACAGTTAGCAAAAAGCCACAGGTGAACTTCTTTCTCTTGTCTTCTGAAAGTCTACTTCTTCCAGTTTGAAAGAAGGGGCAAAAATGATAAATGTTGGATTCATTATTTTCATAATTCAGAAACTCCACTGTATTCACTTTGAATATCGATTGAGGAAAGATCACAACATTTCACTCAGCATGTAGAATTGGAAGCAGTCTGAAACAGAGGTTCTCACTAAGTCTTCATTCCAGTAAATTCTCTCACCCGCGTCTGTGGGCTGTGGGCTGCGGCAGTAATCAACGTGCCTAAAGAATCCTATGTGTGCCATTGGAACAACCGAGGCAGTGTAACCTCTTTGGCATGGAGCTTGAAAGGATTGCCACATTACATTGCCTCTGATGTGACTCAGCTCATTTTATCTGAAAAAACTGAAGTCCTTCTTCCCTCCTTGTTGCCAACCTGTGAAAAACCCAAACTTCAAAGACAACAGGGTATTTTAGTGAGAGTTTATGGTAGTTGTTTGTTTTGCTTGAAGATGTCATGGTATTTTTGGCAAGGTTTATATTCAGGTTTAGGAGAAATTATTAAGAGAATGTAATGAGCAGAACAAAGGAAAGGTCTCGTACAATGGCAGTTTTCCAGGTAAGGTAAATTGGTCAAAGCTGTTTTCTAGCTATTTATCTTATTTTAAAATTTTTCCTTGGAAACAGGAAAGTTCCAGATTAACAAAGGAAGCATTTCCTATGTGGTCCAGGGACACGATTTTTTTTATGTTTTCTTCTCCCCACAAAGAAAGACCTGCTAGAAAACAGAGCAACCCAACCTTAAAGGTTTTATTTTCTCATCTGAACATTCCTTTCTAGATTCTTTACAAACTATCAGAGATTTCTGAAAGATGCTTTGGTTATTCAAACTTTAAGCTGTGTTAGTACCAGATGACTAAAGGACCAAGAAGGTTAACTAAAGACATCTGTGCAGTAAATTTTGACTGCCAGAAAATCTTAACCACCAAGACTAGACTGGCCTAGGGTCACTGTCAGCGGGAACTCTAATAAGCAAGTTTGCTCCAGCAGAAGCCAGAAAAATATGGATTCGTATTTATGCTTGCCCAGCATCAGCCATTAAAAGAAAGAAATGAACCTTACACTCTGAAAACATGGTGAGCCTTCACCACAAATTGAAACGGATACTAAATGGAGTTTGCAGAGCTTATTATTTATTTAGTGCTAGAGGTGTTCATGGTACATTACAGATATGTAAGAAGACAAGGTCCTTGCCCTAAGGAGCTTGCAATCCAAGTTAGATAGCAACAGATAATAAATACAGACTCTGTAGTGAATGAGAGAAAAAGAAGGACAGGATGAGAGATTTTAAAAAAAGGATAGTGCCCTCAGGAGAACACTTTTTATAGAGAATTTTTTTTTTTTTGGTCAGGGTTATGTGTGCATGTTGGAGTCTTTCACATATTATTTGACAGTTTATTAGCTGATTTTTTTTTGCCTTAATATTTTAGTCTTTTAAAATATCCAGATCTGAGTATCAAATAAGTCATAATGCCAGTATGCAGTACAGTAAAATTATTTTATTGGAATATACATATACAGGACCGGAAATACAAGACAAAATTTAAAACCACTTAGGAGGAAAACAAAAATCTGTTAATCATATATCTAAATTCCTTTTCTCCCCTTGAAAATACAGGAATATCAGATTGTTTTTCCGTTCGAGTTATTTTATAAATACTTTAAGCTACAGAATATTTTGTGTGTTACTTGCAATGAGATTCCTCTCCCTAATCTCATTTCATTTATCTGGCATATTTTATATGTAACTTTTTAAAAGTAGAAAAGAAAATGAGATGTAAGTTTATATTAGCATGTGGAACAACAGGCTAAATCAGCATTAATCAAATTTGTTACTAAAAATTGGAGTTGGCTGTTGAGGGAAAATGCGAAAATAATGTCTAACACAGCTGGTCAAAGGTAAGGAAGGGTGAAGAACGTGCTGAGCCCAGGGCCAGAGGGAGGGGCTGGCACTGCACTGCTGTCCCTGCCTGGTGAAGTGTCTTTGTCCCCTTCAGTAACTCTGCCTGGTCACAGAGCACATAAGCATTAATGTGCTTGATATCACTAGTTGAGGCAATGCAGACCTTTTCAGGAAAGCAATCACTGCAGTGTTTTGCAGTTTTCAGTTATTATTGCAAAAATTCATTATACATTTCCATTATTAGTTGTATTTTTATTATCATATGCTTCAATAGGTCATGAATCAGTATTTTTCCATGTAATTTTTATGATGACTATCCTCCAATCTGCAGGCCCAAGAGTCAACAAAGCCTTGTTAAATGTTAGGAAATCTGAGTTTGTAGACATAGGATCAAAGGATTTAGGCCAAAGACATATGGTCTGACTTCTGGAATAATTCAAGCTCTAGAATTAATCATTGTCTGAAATAGAATATGGCAATTAAAAAAAAATGTTCCCCAAATTAATCATCTTCCACTTTTAATTTTAATATTCGTAGTGATAGTATGGATCCAACATTAGCTTTAGTAATTTTTTGGTGGTAAGTATCCCACAATTTTGGCTAACTGACTTTTGCTTTAAATTCCAACTAATTTAAAATTTGAATTTATCTAGCTTCGACTTCCAGTGTAAACTAAATGAGCCACATAATCTTTATCAAAAAATTTGTCTGATATATTTAGCAAATACATTTCAAGACATATGCAGGAATTTGCACTACTGAGCAGATTCACAGTCATGAAATAAGTAAGTGGGAAAAGTTGTTCTAATCTGTGATGTTGACTAATAGCAGTAAATACTAAAACTGACTGCAAAACCTTGCAGGTAAGGCTCAGACTCCTGAATCATTAGACAAAGAGACTAGAAAGCAATGTACGTTGGACAGCAGGAGAGAAAAGTACCAACTCTCCACACTAAAATACAGACCTGAAAGAGATCTTGAAGTGACCAGGAAAATTCTCTGAAAACATTTATTCAGTTTGTCCAGCAAAAAAAGACAAAAGTAATGCTAGATTTTCAGGAGAAGAAATTGTGAACAAAATGTAATTATTATGCCACTGTATCTATCATATTTCACATCTTGAAACTGTACAATTTTTGTCACCATTCTCAAAAGGATATAGCAGAAAGAGGAAAGTAGGGAAAGAGTGATTCATTTCATAAAACTGCAGCTGGCTTTCTTAAAAGCAGAGGTTACAAAGCTCAGCACTCTTTATTCTGTAAAAAGGTAGAAAAGGTCTTTAAATGCATGGCTGTCACACCAAACTTGGAAAAAGTAACAGACGTTACTTCTCAGAGTAAGTGAACTATTGGCAGCCAATAGTTTGAAACATTAAGTTTAGAACAAACTGTACCATTCAACTTTCCCAGACTGGTACATGATAGGGAATATGATCTACCCACTCAATACCCTGCTCTCTGGCCCAGGTGTCTCAAGGTTATTTTTGCGATGAGTATCATTGTCCGACTCAATTCTTTCTGCTGTGACCCCTCAGGACTTGTTTTTCAAGGCCCAGGATGGTGTTCTGGGCAGTAGTGTGAGGCACAGGGGAGGTCTCCAGACATCCCATGGTGACTTCTGTCATTGTGAGCACTTAGAGCTTGTCTTAGTGGGTTTGAAGCACTGTGATGTAATCGATCTGCCAGGCATCCCTATCCTTAGATTTTGACCATTGTCCCCCATATCACAGGGGCTCTACCTGCTTGGGCTGTTTGATTGCAACACATGCTTCACAGTTATGGATAACCAGGGATATAGTGTCCATGGTTAAGTGCACTCCTCAAGCATGAGCCCATCTCTATGTTTCATCTCTTCCCTGATGACCTGAGATGTCCCACCAGGGTAGGAACTCCATTCTTCCCAGGCCCTGTTAGGCTCAGCTGAAGGGTTGTTGTCCCTTCAGCACCCTGCCCTGGAGCTGCACCACAGCCTTATCTCAGCACCACATCCCACAAAAACATTCTGGAGGAATAGTGGGGGAAGAAAAAGGGACAATGCACAGAGAGTAGGGTCCACAGGTCCAATGCTAACACCTTCCCCTGGAGAGAGAGAGAGTGAAAAGGAAAATGGCTGAATTCTGGTGGGACAGATAGGTTTTCCTTCTGAAACCACCCCCCCAGGGATGATGTGTGTGGTATAGAATAACACCTTGGTCATACCCAAAGTGTTAAGGTCTGCTTCCTCTCTGCAGCCAGGACACAGGCAAAACACGGTGTCAAAAAGTTTGTGATCATCTGTGGGATTCTTTGCCATGAAAACCCCTTGAGAAATCATGGATGGCAGATGTCAGAAAACTAAGGTTGGCAGTTTCTTTAGCAGAGGAGGAAGCAGGGAGGGAAGGGAGTTTGGTTTCTCCATGGCATTTGGGGAGTGAGGCATTTGCAGTCACTACATTATGGTTTGGGCTGACTGCAACGCAGAGGGACCCTGCAGGAGGAAGGGGAAGGAATAATTTACTGCTGTAAGAGGAAAAACTCAGTCCAATTTTTCTTTACCTAAGGTCACATCACCTGCTGCTCAATGTTCCACCCATACTGGACAATGAGCATGGTAACAATATATTTCTTGTTGAAGAGTGCTACAGTCTATTTTGAAAGTTTATATACATATATACACACATATATGTGTGTGTGTGTATTTATATATGTGTGTGTGTATATGTGTGTATGTGTACACATACACATGTATGCAGCCTATACATGTATTATATATATATTCATATACACATGCATGCAACCTATACATAGATAGATAGATAGATAGATAGATAGATAGATAGATAGATAGATAGATAGATAGATAATTTATTTTTTGCTTCTGTGAGGCATGCTTTCATCTCATAGTTTTTCTGTGAGTGGAAGCTGGATCTGGAATTTTTCCAAGGTAGGAAATATAGAAACTAGACTTCAGAAGTGATATCTCCTCGGTCTGATATTGCTAAACTATACAAAAGGGATTTGATGATGTCTTCAAGCTGCCTACATGGACAAAGTGACACACCAGGTAAAATTGATTGGTTTTATGTTCGAAGGCAGGTTTTTGGAAATCAAGGTCAAGGTCAAAAGTTCCTCTTTTTCTTTGGGAAGAGAGCAGAATAAGTGGATTTAGAAAATGGTGCAGAGGGATTGCCAGCAGGATTTAATACAGTGTCAAAATGAAGGGATAAGAAAAGAAAAAAAATGACTCATGCTTACCCTCTTATCTGACATACCCTGCAATCACAATCTGCTCTAAGGGGTGTGTACTTCCTCCTGATAAATTGTCTTTCAAAGGACAAATCCTAATATCTGATTACAGGTTAGGTCTAAAGTAATTAACTTAATTGAAACAACCCACAGACAGAAATACAGAGCTGACATTCATGGGCTCCTTTCACATTTCTGATATGATTTGGGGTGAGTATTGCTCCTTGCAGCAGGAATCATGTGTGACAATACACAAGACTCTCTAAGGTACTATAAATCCAAACAACCCCAGATGATCCCAGAAGCATGCTGTGCTATAAGAAAAACCTTTTTTCTAGCCTTTGTTTCCCTGTATCTGGCTGGTATATCTTTTCTGTTTATGCCAGATGTGGAAAATTCACTCATCTTGGAGTGGGAGGTGTTACTGGTGTGTGAATAAAACAAACATTTGTACATCTTTCATCTTGAACATCTAAGTTGATAAATGCCAAAACATATGAAAACATAAGACACTGTTATCCTACCATGTTAGTTGAGGAGAGACGTGTGGGTGAGAGACTAGATGTGAACTATTTCCATTTCATAACATTTCTGTTTGTCCCACACAGCATGATCAGTGCTCTGCTGCTTCAAGTGGGGATTATTTCCTGCCAAGCAGAGTCCACCTCTCTTCATCTTCTTTCCCCACTTTTTTCTCCCCAGCCTTGTAAACTGTTTAAGGTAGCTTGTACTACAGCATGTCAATTATGACTAAAACCGCGAGGGGAATCGTGCAACTAATAGGTTTTTGACTGTGGAATCATCAAGTGGTCCTACAAGAGATTTAGATTATGTGATATAGAGACAATGAGTTTGATATGTAAATTATGCTAAATCTTGTCCTTAGTAAAGCTATGGTCTCTCCCCCAATATTGCAATCTGTAATTTAGTGAATGGCATGCTTTTTGGGGCAATACACAAGACTGAAGAATGAACTGTATTTTAATATAATACAAAGCAATGTAGATGTTGTAATCTGGCATTACATGTTGCTTACAATTATCAGCCTCATTTAATTTACATAATAAAAGCATGCCAAGTGGCTTTGAAATAGCAGTACTTTCCATACAGAAGTCTAGACAAGCATGGTTTTTTTATAAAATTAACCTAGTTTATGGAATCAGTCTTTTAAGGATGTCTACTGATACATTTGCATTATATAATTCTTTGCTTAAATTTATCAATCCGCTGTTGATGTATGAGAAGAATTGCTTAATTTTGAGGGAAAAATCAGGAAACTGTTACATTAAGCTCCCACTTCTGCATTTAATTACTATTCTTTTTTTATTCTTTCATGTTTATATCATCTGATAAATGGAAAGAGATTGGATCCTGAGGCTTATCATTTTGACAAAATTTATCGCTCTAAGTGTTCTGGTATTTCTCAATCATTGACGCAGGCCAGAAGATTTTTGCATTGGAAAATTGGGTATTGAATTCTATGGAAAATATTTTGTCTTTTTAATTAGGTTTTGGTTTGGTGTTATTTTTTTGTCTGGATTTTTGTTTTGGAAGTGGTGAAAGGGTTTTCTTTGGTTGGTTGGTTTAGTATATACTTTGAAACATACTCCTCTAAATTGCATACATTCACCTATTTGCTGCACCACAGTGTGGAAGAGGGAAGCCCTTGCTAGTCTGTTTTCCAATGAATTACAGGACCAAGACAAGGACCTCAGTGGCTTTATTTCAGCTTATCAATGAAGTTGCAGAGATCTTCTTGGCTGGTTGGTAGTTTTTTGGTTTTTGCTATGGGGCTTTTTTTTTCATTGTTTTTTGTTTGTTTTATTTAACTTATGATACTCACTATGTTGAGCAATTACATTTTAAACAAATTTTGCTAAGAGTGAGAGTCTTTCCTTTAGGTTTATCAATATGGTTGCTTTTATTAACCTTGTCACTTGGCTTCTTGTCATTAACCTTACACATATCAATATAGAGAAAGAACAGTGAACTAGGGGACATTATTACTCCATTTATTCCTCTTTACATTGTTCCTCACAGTTTAATTTTTAAAGGTAGTTTTATTCTAAGGAAGTTCACTTGTCTACTAAAGTACTGCTGTTTTTCTTGGTACAGAAAAAAAGGAACCACAGACATTTTTCCTGTAAATGGGCCTCATTACACCTGCTCTGTGAATATTTTTGAGACATTGTTCAGTGTTGTGTAATTTCTACTGTGCAGTTAAAATTGCTAATGCTGAAATTATTATCCCTAAAAAATCACTACTGGCTAACAGGTCCAGACTTTATTACACTGTTGTGTATGCAATTTAGGTTTAGTTTTGTAGCAGGCATTATGCCCAGTATCTGCAAAAAAAAACAAAACAAAACCAAACCACAGAATACCCCACCACAAACAGAAAAATTCATCCCAAAAAACTATTAAAAATAAAGCTTGCAATAAGCATCTTAGGTTATTTCAATAAAAGAAGATTTGTGAGAAATTATATTGTACAATATCTTTCTCTTGCTTAAGGTATGTGGTTGCTCAGCAACAGCATCTATTTGGACTATAGAATGAGACAGTAAATTAAAGGATTCAAAGTTATTAAACTGTTTTTTCATGCCAATAAGTAACTAATCTTTAAAAGTACCCCAAAGGATGCTGTCTGCAAGTGCTCCTTCAAAAGCTGATAATTGAGCCACATCAACAAAGTTTGCAATACAAAATAAGAGAAAGATAATTCTGGTGATTAGTCTATAAATCTTGTCTTATTGTGACAGACCTGACTGACACAAGACACTAGTGCTCCATATTGTCTTATAAAACTCTGGCAATATTCCTGTAAATAACGGTTACTATGTCTCATCTTAATCTTTTTAGAAATTAATGCAATATTAATAGCATCATAATAGTTATGGAGACCATGAAAAATTATTTTGTATTTTAAGGATTATGAATTGATTGAATAGTTTTAAGGGCACTTACTGATATCTGCTCCTTTTAAAAATCCCTAGCAGAGTAAACTAGTGGATATAGATAGATAAATTAATATAGATAATAGTAGATGATAGATAGATAGATAGATAGATAGATAGATAGATAGATAGATAGATAGATAGATAGATATAGATAGATAAATTAATTTACTGGAATATTCAGGATATTGAGTGTTACTAATAATTGTGCTTCCTATGCCCAATGACACTGAGCATATACAACATTGAAAATATGATTTGTAACCCAAAAGACTTGCAATCTAAGCACATTTTGAGGGCTGGAGAAACTGGATGAAAAATAAAAATATCTTTGGCATTTATTTTTCAGTGATTCATCACTGAGTTCTGAAAACTGAAATAACACTAAAATAACACAATGTATGCACCCTTCCCTGCCTTTCTTCACATAAGTTAACTGAGATATTTGGATGTCTGTTCATTCAAAAAACTCCCCATAATGTGAAATATCTGGCTAAGACTGGCTTCCAGGAATTGCATAAATTAAAGGTATACCTCTTATATTTCAGAGACTAATAAATTCAGTAAAGTTTTTTCCATTTTTTTTAAAGAGCATAATCTATTTTGTTTCAAACCTAAGGAAGGATTATTTGTTAAATATCTTAATTGTGATTTAGGGTCAGAGAAGAAACGACTCATACTTCATTTTACGACAATTACTTGTGGAGTTACTGGTGGAGATGCAGTAGATACATGACATTTGAGTCAGATTGTCATCATTAGAAATCTAGTAACTTTCAATCATCTATATAGCTGAACTTTCATGCAAATATCTAAAATAAACTTTCCCTTTCCTATTAACATTTTTAGCATACATGAGGTTTTTTTTAATCTAAGTTATTGGGATGAAAGGAGTATTAAAAACAGTATTGACCATTATATGAAAATCGTAATCAACTGTATTATTCATGTCAAGAGGCAGAAAATTTTGAAAAATAATTGCCCTTTGTTTGGATTTTAAAAAAAAGACTATGTAGTCATAGGAAACACTTCAAGCTTTAAAGTTACTTCCTATGGGTTTTTAGTAACTAATACTTAACCTAGCTGTGCTCTATTATGCAGGCTCCAGTAATATGCACTGAGGTGATAACCAGTATTTCTTAAAGATAATCTCATAATTTAGGTGCATACAACACAAAAGAAACACAAAAAAAAAAGACAAAAACAACAATAATGTTGAATGCTAAATTACATACTAAAGAGGTTGTTGTTATGAATACCAACCATCAAGGGTTTATGAAAAATATAGTCTGTCAAACTGTCTTGATATTGGTTTTTTAGGTGATTATTCTGCTTGCCAAAAGTAATATTGATGTATTAGTCTTAGACATATATGAGCAATTGACCTTGTGCAACAATGTATTTTGTTTAAGGAAGCTGATGGATTCCAAATCAACCTGGCACATAATCAGTGTATTAAAGGCTGGCTGACTGACAGGTCATAAACCAAAAATGTTAATGGGATATTAAGACATTGCATTGTTCCTGAGATCATGTAGACAGAGCTTTCTGACATTATATTATAAAATGTTCTTATTAGTTATGTTAAGCTGCCAAAAAAAAATAGGATGTATGTAAAAGATGTGGTAGTAATTAATCTGATCATTTTTATTTGTAAAGAGGACTATAGGCAAGCAATTAACACAATTGCTGAGCGAACCCATGTCTCAGAGAACAAAAAATGGAGGCCCTTAATAGCAGAGAAGTCTGTTCTGAGACACCGTGGCTCTATGGGTTCATGGTGTCCATTGGCTGATGAGTACCGTTGTAGCCTGTGGCTAATATAACAAAACCTACAGATTTACAGGTCTCCATGACGTAGAGACTCTTGATATTTACATCCCTTGTGTATTTGGAGAGAGCATCATGAACCTGTATAGAACACAGATTTTAATGCAAAGTGTGGAAAAGCTCAAAGGGTTTGTGGAAAATACATCAGTTCAGAAGCACAAGAATCATGAATTCAAAACCATGCAGGCCATAGACAGTGCTGTGGAGTACATCAGTGCAGTCCTCTTACAGCAGCACTATCAAATTTGACCTCTTTTTGGCCTTAAAACCACTGAAGTGAATATCGTTTATTAAATTTTTTACTCATAATTAAAACATATTATGTTGTAATTGAATGCAATTTTTGATTGCAATAAGCAGATAGTTAAGTATACATTTTTAAGAAGTGTTCACCAGATGCAGCTGAAACTTGTTTTCTGTGGAAAGGAACTTACATGGAACAATGTTTGTTGGAACTCAGCCACTGTGTTGAAGTAGGCCCCTTCTGAACTCCTTCACCCTTAGTTTCTACTGAAGAACACATTCATAATGGTCTCTTCGAAAATATTTTTTATAATCTCTGTCTTTAATTTTGCTCTTAGAAGATATTTTGATTTAAGAAAATAAATTTGCTATGTTTTGGTTTGTAACTGCATCCTCGCTAATGTAGCCACACATTTTGTCTCTAATTTTGGAGTAGACATTAAAGCCCCAATAATTTCTTATATGGTAAAGCTTGTAATGAACACGTTAGACTGTACATGATGACTATAACTATGGAACGTTAGGGAGAGGATTAAATGAGGAGTGATGGCATTACAGTAATTTTCTTGGATCAAGAAACAACAAATTTGCTTAAGAGTGTCTTCACTTGTAATTTCCTTAGAGCTTAAGCACACTTGCTCTTCTTGCATAAGCACGTGCTAAAACCTGCTTGCTTCTCTATTGAAGTCTAAACATACTTTAATAATTTTTCTAGATTATAAAGTTTAATTTGTATAGAGCATGTCAGCAACATTTTGAGAGACTTGTTTCAGCACTGATTTTATTTTGACTAGGCCAAGGAAAAACTAATATATAGTTTGGAAATAAACTGCTTTTTTTTTTTCTCTTGAAATAGTCATAAAACAATCTTAGAGTTCTCTTGAAACTTCCCTTAGATCCTAGTGTCAGGAAACCCACTCATTTTCCTGAAGTTAAAAAACAAAAAAAACTAAACCCAAACCATTTCTCTACAGATCCAGGCTGTATCTGCTCCCGTTTGGACAGAGAGCAGAGAGACAATTTTGCCTTGATTTGATAGATATCATTGCAGGTTTTAACCTTTTGATAGTTCCTAGTGGTCCTGGCCACCATGGAACCCATAGAGTAATATCTTTGTGCTAGAGAAAACTTAAATTTATATTTTACATATATGTATCGATATTTGAGCTTATGGTAGATGACAGTCATGAGAGACTATTCAGTAAAGAATGGAACTATGTTGTTACTTAATGTCAACATAGTGGTTGATGCCAACATATTGTGGAAGAATAGCTGCAATCTCATTTCAAAGCATCCTGTACCTTTTCTGAAGATAGTATATGTAGCTCAGAAGGTTAATTTCTGAATCCATCTGTTGCAAGAGGAAAGACACTATAACTTCTTTTGATCTTTGATGGTGTGTTTTAAGCAGTCTTTGTTTTAATATTCTTTTTAACACCATGTTACTGTAACCACACAGAAGACCTACTGAGGTACCATCACATTATGTAGCGTGATTATACACAGGTTCAGATATGTGCAAGCAACACTTCTGCTAGTAACAAAATTTCATAAGTTAGTCTTGAAAGTAAGTTTTTCCTGTGCAACAAATTCTTTTTCACATGTCTGTTGATTAAAATAACCACTAGTAAACTTAACCTATCACTCTTTATTTAAGCAAGCCACAAAGCTGAGAAGAGAGTCTAGCATGAAAGTGGCATTTTGCATTTAAAAGGTTGATGTATTCATTGTAGTGCTGTCCTACATGGACAACAGAGTAAATTAATCTCAGGTGTAACTCAGATAGGATGACACTGGAGGTAAAATCTGGCCTGTGGTATCGAACAGCCTGACCTATTGTCTTCAGTAGTCTACAGTCTTTCTTTTATAAGATGTCTTTTAGCACAGATTGAATTTGGAAAGGTGACTTTTCTTTGGCAAGGTGCTGGAGTTCTTAAATTGCATCGTTCTGCAACAGTGAGGATTTAGTCTATTAATTTAGCCTCCATTTCAATACAATGAATCTTTGTGAAAAGATTTCTGTAAGCATCATAGTTAAGCATCCCCTGAGTAATTTGTATGCTCAAGTGCACATTTGCAAAGTGTTTGCCTTTTTGCTCTATTTCTTACACGAGCAGTATGTGATTGACAGACGTGTCTGAGTACTTCAGATGCTATCCGCTGACTGAGCAGTATAAGCATTCATTTTTTTGATGGAAAAGTGAGTGAAAAGTTAGCACTGACTATCACTGTGCATGAATGCCACATTTCACTTGCAAAGAGGCATTTTCATGGCTACCTGCCATCCCCAGATACTATTTCAGAAAAGCTGTTGTTGCTTATTTAACTCCCTTTGCTAAATATCTGTTGATGCAGTGCTCTGCAACAGAGAGAGACAATGGGGATTTTCCAACACTATTTTTTACCGCTGGTTACAAGAATGCATTGAATTTTAGAATCAATATTGTATGAAATCCTCTTTTACCTAATTGTGTGTGTATGTACCTATATGTACGGTATGAGGATAGATCACAGTTGTAAATATTGGCTGAAAATAGAAGAATCTCTTTCTTTTATTTCTTAGTGGTTGGAACAAAATGTGAAGTCTTTGAGATTCCACTATTGAGCTATCTGCTTTCTATTTACTTTTTCTTCTGCACCAAAAAGAGTTGTTAGATTGCCAACCAGTAAATATAGCAAAGTGTAACATAAGCACAAACTGCTAAGTGTTTTTTTTCAATTGGTCCTTTTACTTGTGGTTGTCTGAAAGTAACATATTTTATCTTTTAATTATTAACCTTTTAAATATTGATCATACCATGTAGTTCTGTGGTAAATATACATTTATCTTGTCTAAGATTTAAGTTTTTGTTTGCTGTTTCCCAGCCTTTCTAATATTGAAAACAACCAACAAAGACCTGGTGCGGTGTAATACCTTTTCTTTCAACTGCATCTATCCTTACAGAGATATGCTGCTTCCTACCCTTTCCCTTTTGTTTATTGTTTACCCCTTCCCTACTTTAACTGTCTGGAATTCCAGTAGCTCAGCTGAGAGTTTCTGAAGGCTGTTATCAAGTGATACCCAGCTAAAACATCCAGACAGCCATACTGGTAGTATTCATACACATGTAGATATAAGCCTTCAAATTTTCTGTATATAAGCATCTGCCAGTTAGCTTTAGACCAGCCACTCTCACCAAGAGCTTGGTGCAGCCCAGGCTGGCAGGGTGGCAGCTGCAGAACCAAGATTGCCCAGCAGCAATTGCAGAGGAGAGCTCTGGGCTCCTCAGATGCACCCTCACCAGCTGGTGAATCTTACTCCAAGTAGATATTGATAAAGCTCTTGGTAAATCCAAGAGCTTTATCAGGATTAAGCATTATTTTAACTTGCAAATTTGTGATCATAAAGTTAGGGTTTCAACATATTAACACTAAAAGAATGAAGGTTAGTCACTGAAAGAAATTCGCCCCTGGGAGACAGCTGCTGGTATATTCTTAAATCTTCTGGGAGAAGCATCTCTGTGCACCCCTTTATGTTTTCTTTGAAGTAAAGGTCAGGTATACAGTTTGCTTTAAGCTAGCCAGAAGACTGCACATGCACATAAAGCTGTGCTCATTTATTAGAAGTACTTGTACAGTCCTTTGAAATTAAAGCACTGCATAAGAGATTTGTTAAAAGTATATACTGGTTTTAGGGATCTCTCTTCAGAGGTGGTGGGTCCTTTGATGTCATGCAAAACTGCTAATGTGATTGTTTATACCATAAATGGCCGCAAGTGAAGCATCTGAAGATGAAATTTCCTTTTCAGTGAAGCAGTTTAGTCTTTCTGGACGTGCCAGTAGCTGCTTGAAAGCCAATTTTATGGCAGAAGGTGAAAGAGACTATAGTAAAAATCAATTAGGATCATGGCCTAGAGATCTTGTTTCTCCCCCCAGGTTACAGACACTTTTTACATTTGCTCTTGAGCCATTACTAAACTAAATGGAGAGATATAATTTTTACTTTGCTAATAAATCTGAAGAAAAATTGAGTATGTCTTTTCAGAAAACATGAACAAGGCCAGTGATAAATCTATAATGGACTGATCTTTTACACTTAGTTCCTCAGTCAGGATTTGATTTCATATGACTCTTTGAACTCCATTACACTCAGTTTGTGCCTGTTTACAGAATGTAAAATTCACTGCAAAATCTTCCTTAGCAGGGTACATATTAGGTGGCTACCACATTAAAACACGTTGTCATGCTCAACTTATCCAGGGAAGAAAAGAAAAAAGCTATTCCCCTGTTTATACACATGAAATAGAAGTAATATGTAGAATATAAGTACAGATCTGAACTTTTTCTTTGTGGGAATAAAGACCACCAACATTTAAAATGGAGATTTCATGACAGGCTAACTGGAGTGGTGTAGAGATGGGTCTAAACCAGGGGGTCTCATTCTCTTGTGATTAAGCTACATAAAACTCGTGAAGTTTAAAAAGCAGTAACTATGTGATGAAAGAGACTCAAGTGGTGCATAGAAATGTCCTTTGGATTCTGCTTGAATTACGACTTAGCCTGACTATATGATTGTATAAGAGCCCGTTTTCCCTCTGACAGAAGTCCTGCCTCATTCACACTACTCACTTGGTAGTAAGCTGTAAGAATTTTATCATCATAGTTCGAAATGTGGCCAAGTGCTTTATTTGCTGTAAATCCTGTTCTGATATCAGGACGAATTAATTTCCTCATGGTCTTTATTATTGTATCAATCATGGTTGTATCTGAGTGATCCACAAAAGTCATTAATTACCATCGCAGAAGTGGACTGTGCTGGGAAAAAAAAAAGACATATAAAAAATTAAAAATTGTTTTCTAAGGTGGACAAACCCTGACTTTTCTACATCCAAACTATAGTTAGATGGGCATGGCTACAGCTGTGAGTAGAATTGAATGGAACTTACTTTCTGTTTCAAAGAAAAGATTGATATCTGAAAAATTACCCTTGTTCTAGTTTAGAATGGAATATAGATTTATTTATCTAAAGAGAAATAAAAATCTCATTTCCAAGGAATATTTGTATTAGTAAAATATTCTGGAAAATTTTCCTGTTGAATTTTCCCAAAGTTAAAACAATCAGACAACCGCCCCAGCTCAGGGAAGCTCCTTGAATGGCCTTGCCTCCAGTCACTCGATTCGGAGAACCAGAGAGCTGTCAGAGCTCCTGCTGCAGCTCGGTGCCCTGGGTTCTCCAGCCTGGTTTGGGAAGTGGAGCCCTGACCTCATGTGGGGTCTCCCTGCCCCAGTCCTGCCTTCAGTCAGGCACAACATCCTCCTCAGGAACCAGCATCTCCATAGTTATCCAGGCTTGAAGCTTGCTGTGATATTACTCAGCTCTTGCCCAGCCCTTTCACTAGGGTTTCTCTTTTTCAGAAAGCAAGACACTGAGGAGGTGTGGAAAGGAGGTCCAGACCTCCACCTGATCTGGTGCCTCCAGCTCCTGATCCCCATATTTAGAGGTAACTTGAGGGTGTTTTAGGAAGTTTCATTACCTCTGTGGGTACAAAAAATGGTGGGCTAAACTATGAAAATTTCTGTGTACCCAGAAGTTTTCTGGGAATTACAGTTCTCAGATAATCCATAAAATGATATGACAGAAATATTCAGGTGTAATTGTAATTTCCTTTACAGAATAAAATTTGTGAAAATTTAGATAAATATTTTTGCAGTTTTCATATCAATATTTCCACAGGTTTCATTAAGGTGTCTCTTATTGTCAAGAGGTAGTGATACTTAATATTTATTCAAAGTGTGGACATTTCAGCTGTGATTGAAATGCCTGCTGCAAAAAATTATAAGGAAACAACTGCACCCTGAAGTGAGGATTCCCAGTTCTGCAGGGGGCAAAGGCAGTGGGACAACTAGTGGTGTAAACTGATGGGCATTTCTGATAGCTGCAAACTGTTTTCCAAGGACTGGTATAAGAAATCAAATTTGGTGTCTGTGGAGGGGAGCAATCACCATTGAAGAGCTCTTATAAAATATTTAAATACCCTTAGTTTTTATCTGCAGCTTTAATTTCCTATAAAATACATTCTATCAGTACTTACTTGCTAAATATTCAGATGCCTCTAGCTTTGTGTTTTATATTAAGTTTTTATTTCTGTCAATTTGTATTTTAGATTGCAAATCAAGAACCTTTCAAGATAGTTTTGATTAATTTCAGGCACAACTTGGCTTCATTTATTTTTTATGTTTTGATGGTAATTTACCATGGCATAAAATTGTTTTGCATTAAGCTACACTCATGAATCAAGAGTCTTTTCCATTAACAAGATCCATTTAAAGAATAAGCCCACCTACAAATCAAGTATTTTGTGTCAGTTTCTGTAATTATTGGTTGGAAAAAACTGGTACAATGGCACTGTGAATTATTTCAGTGCATAGATGATTTCGACAAATAGAACAGAAATATTAATATAACTGGTACTGTCCTAAATTACCTGGCAGAGGCCATGGTTTAGGGTCTGTTACTCTCTCAAATGGAAAAAAAGGACTTTA
Organism: Acanthornis magna; assembly: GCA_036785705.1. Lineage (NCBI taxonomy): Eukaryota > Metazoa > Chordata > Aves > Passeriformes > Acanthizidae > Acanthornis > Acanthornis magna. Next base: position 2,855,480 of record JAWUZG010000017.1, read on the forward strand.
ATTTTTTTGCTGCTTCAGATTGCAACACTATTTTTTAAAGAGACATCTACACATTAGGAAATTTTTCAGGGCTACCTTAGCCCTCTAGCTGGGAAGCAGAGTAATACCTAACAACTGGAGTCCCTAGGTTCTTTAACATCAATTTATATATATATTACTATTTCTTGATTATATATGTATGTATATGATTATACGTGTATGAAAAGAAAATGTTCAGAGAAGAATTCTCATGTTCGTAAAGTTGTTTAGAAAGGCTGGCACATTAAAATGAGGTTAAGTAGCATCCATGGAGTTTATGATATTTGTAACACCTTTGCTCTGACCAGCCTTGCTGAGCTTATTTCAGTGGATTTCAATGTTGACAATATTTTTGAACTATATCCAATAATTGTGCGTTGTTTACAGGAGTTCACTATGTCACATAAATAGCAAAATTACCACATTAGTCCTCTTGTAATTTTAAAAATTTGTTTCTCTCTTTTCTTTGTCCCCATGATTTCAGCAGATGTAGTTAATGTAGCAGAAAGTATGGGTGAAAATTAAATTGTACATTTTTGGCTTTCGTCAAACACTTGATAATAAGTTGAAGAGGCACTGGAAATACTAATTTTATTCCTTTCCTTGCAAACTTCGCAGTTTTTTACTATCAATCTTTTAATTTGCTCTAATACATTGAGTATGCCTATGAAACATGAAAATTTGATCATTCAGAGCATATATGGCAAAATTCTGACAACAGAACATCTTCTGCCATAATAATAAAGACTTCTTATTCTAAAAGCAAATGGTTAATATTAAACAGGGATATTTCAGAAGCTATGATGAAATGTAATACAGTTTGCTATAGTTGGTACGGTTTCAGTGGCTGATGGCAAAGTTAAGACCATTCATTTTTGGAATGCTAAAATTTTTGATTTTGTCAGCAATTCCCACCATTCAAGATTTAACTAGAGCTGCCTGGTGTCCTCAGAATTGTTTGAAGCAATCGATATCTTCTCTTTACAATTAGTTTTAGTTTTCAGGAGGGAGGCAGAAGGCAGTCTTTTCCTCAATGCAAGAGAAGTGATCCCTCCTTATACCTGCAGACTGACATCAAAGCTCTGAGAAATGAGAACAAGACCATTTATCTCAGTAGGTGTTAACTTACATTCCCCAAAATGATTGCTTTTACATCAAGTTTCTCAACATGTCTTAACATTTCAGTGTAGTCGAAGTCTATAAGGCCATAACTACTGGTTAGCTGCTTGTAGCATAACGGAGCACCAGCTTAGGGCACAGAGGGTGTGGGATAAGACTGTTTCATCTCAGAATCTAACCTGAGCTACTATTCCCTGTTGGATACTTTAAGAGAGTAGGACCAAGATTACTCTATTAGTTACACAGTTCATTTTCAAGCTCTTAAGTGGAAGAGTGAGAAGTATTTTCTTTGCTCTTTTCTTCACTTCTTGTGTGGCTTCTGATGTTTTCATTCTCTGAGTGGATACCCAGGCTTTAAAATATGTTATTTTCTGGCTTGACTAGAGTTATGTCCAAATCACTAGGCAGAGATCCTGATACTGAGGAACACTGAGACCATATGTCATGATTTTGCTCAGCATGATTTTTTTAATTGCTCGTCATTAGACTTTGGAACAACCTGATCTGAGACCTGTCAGTCAACACATGCATCAGAAGCCAATCCTCAAAGGCCAGCACCAATACAAGAAACTGATTCTGCTATTATTCCCTGCTGTCTGTGGTGCTGTCAAACAAGGAATCGTGTCACCTTTAAACAATTGAAAAGCATATTTGTTGTTTTTATTGCATTAAATTTGAAAATAAAAGACGCTGCTTCTTTTACTATATGTGAACACGTGAATATAGACAAATTTTCTTTCAAAGAGGCACTTTCAAAAAGAAATCCAAGACATGAACATTTGTGAGTTCACCCTTATCTTTAAATCTTTGTGAAATTGAAGACCTCTTTTGTGTGTATATACGTCTTCCTTATGAACTCCTGGGGAGGCTCACCGATTGATGTCTCTGCAAACCATGCTTAATGCTGAGGGACAACATTTCCATTCTCTTTTCTTTTTAAGTTGGCCTCTGATGGCTACAAGAATTTCCTGGTAGGAGAAGCACACTGGTTTACTATATGTCTCAACTGGGCAGCCCTTCCTGCTCTCAAAGGATGAATTAGAGTTCCCTTATCATTTTGAGTGTTTAATAAAACATGTATCTGACAAGCAAATCAATTCAACTGATCCCCCTGCCTAGGTAAAAGCTGAAGCTGTTAAGCACAGATTCTAGAAATTTGAGAAAACCCACAAAACAAGAAATCTCTATGCCACTTCATTGTAAAATGATATCCCTGAAACGTATGGCAATTAGCTATAATGGATGTTCTGCCAAAGCCTAATACAGAGCTCTGGGTTTTTTCCCTGGTGATGTTTAACTGCAGCTAAATATGCCAAGTTGACATTTGCCTGCAATTACCATGGAGCCATATTGAGATCTTCACTCTCTGAAGAGATTTTGAATGACTACAGCATCTTCTAGGATAACATCTTGTTTTCATTAATCTTTGTAGTGACTTTTGCTGCTGGCAGCCCATGAGCTCAACACAGCTTCTGTCTTGCTTTGGGAGTTTGCACAACTTTTTCTGTGAAATAAATAAATTTAAATATATAGCTAAAGAAATTCCGGAATGAAATTTCAAATATGAAGCATTAATAAGTAGTAAGGAGATTTAAGGTCATCACACAGGCCCTTGTTTCATTCAAGTTTTTTATTCTGTGTCCTTTGTTACAATGTGTGACCTAACAAACTGTGTGGGTGTCTAAATATTAGGCAATACAAACCACCTGAAAACTCTAAGTCTGTGTGTATTTTGACTATAGCAGAACTCAAGACTGATGTCGTACTCTCATGTTATGAGAATGATGGGGAGTGAAAGCCACTCAGAGATTTTCTGTTTTCTCTTCTACCTGGGCATGCTCAGTGTTTTGAAATACAGAAATACCTTCTACATTTACTAGAAAATTAAACAATTTCTGTGACAAGACTTGTTGTTCAGCCCTTGTAATGTCTGCACATTTGTTGTTCAGTCTGAAAGCACAATTAATAATATTAGTGGAATATCACTGTCTTGAGAAAAGCATTAACACTGGATTTGCATTAAATTTTTTTAAAACCATAACAAAAAAAAATGAACACAAACAAAACAAATAAACAAAACAACAACAACACAAAAACAAAAACAAAAAAGGAAAACACAACCAAACAAACCAAACAAACAAACAAACAAAAAACAAACAAAAAAAACTTTGGACTTTCCTAACAGATGATTGTCCATAATTCTTGCCCATTATTTCACAATTTTTTTTGAAGGGTGAAATACAGGACATCTGTTTCTAATCAAGAATATTAATCAGAAATCCAGCAAGCCTGTTAACAAAGGGCAACAAAAGATATGATCTAGGTAATACGAAGGTACATTCTTGAGTAGGCAGGGGATTGCATTTTTAGAAAGGAAGGAAGACACGGTGTATATGTAATTATATCATCTGTGTTTTGTATTGCAGGAACAATAGGAAGGATATATCTATCCTCAGTTCCATTTGCTGATTTGGAGATCATTAATTACTTCCTTCCCCTTGTCCTGATTCATTAACAGAAACCAGCAAAGCTGGTTTGTTGATTTCTACTTAAGAGAAAACTCAGGCTTAACAGAAGCAACCTGATATGTAGTAGAATTTCCTGGTTTATGTACTACAGATTATGCATGATTTCTCATTTTACTAGTTGCAGAAATAAGAAGTAGATCATAGTGGTGCTCTACCCTGCTTCAAGAAGTTGTAAATAATATTATATGGTGAACTGCTCAGGTAGTGATACAGAAGCTGTAGAAGTAACAGAGAGATGCTCCTCATTTCTGAGCAGCAGTTTCAGCACAGCCATCCCACACTGAGACCCTGACTTTTTTACTAACAAGTTGTGACAAAACTCTAGTCTGGCCAGATCCTTGAAGTGGAATTGTCTGCAACTTTTCCTTAAAGTGATGTTGTCAAAAATCACAAATGACTTTCCAATTGCTAAAATGCTGTCTTATTACAACACAAGGAACAAGGAAACTTTTGAAAAAGAGACAAGTCAGATTTACTGGCTAAGACAATAAAAAGTATGAAAAAAAAAAATCCAGAACCCTCGTTTCTTGCATTTTTCTAGGGTGGCAACTTTCCTCAAGGTCTGTTCTAGCAATTTTCAGTGACTTTATTTTTTTTCCTATTCTGTGCCATGCATTTGGTCATCTTATTGTAGTGTCTTATTATATTGTCACTATCTTAGTAAGACTTTACATCTCTGTTTGTCCATAAGCTCTGTCCTCTGAAATCTAAAAGCTTTCCCCCAGATGACCATTCTCAATGGCTTTCAGGGACAGGTCCATCTTTGATTCATTTTGTTATGCAGTTTTCTTTACTCTAGAGCAGAGCAGTGAGCAGATGGCCTCCCTCACTGATGATGAGCACCTTTTAAAACAAAATAGTAAATTGTAACCAAGCCCATTATGGATACTACGTCTGTCAGAGAATATTTCATGAAACTTATCACTACATCTTGAATCTTGAGTCAGCCACCAATAGCAGCACCAAGCTTCTTATAAGCAGGATTGGATGCAGGTGCACAGAAAAACTGCCAGAGTTACACATGGCCTGGAATGGATGTAGCACATCAGGCAGCACAAATTTAGTGTATGTCAAGCATATTCGTTAAGTATTCATTCTGAAAACATTAGACCTTTCCTTTTTTATTCTACTAACAGAAAAAAGTATTTTATGATCTAGCAATCCTGGGTTTTGGTAGGGGTTGGCTCTTCTGGAAAAGATTTTGTATGACCTTATATTCTACTGAAATGTGTTTAAAATATTGAGGCTTCTGGCACTACATGAGTGGATCAAGAAACATTGATGAGTGAAGAGTTGAAATAAGAGGATGGAAGAAAGGAGGTATTGAAAGGCAAAGTGAGCTGTCTAGAGAGGCACATGAGATGAGAGACAATAAGTAGAATAAGAATCAATATTTTATGTTATATACAATGAAGTTATTTCAGGAGAAAAAGTCCATCTGGGTCTTATCGCTAGCCTAGCTATTTCAGATATAAGCATGTTGTTTTTATTACTTTAATCCCAAAGAAACATGAAATTTGAAAAAGTCCAGTGTTGATACAGTTTATCATTTTAGAGGAATTCCTTCGCTGGTGAAATCATTCACTTGGTGAGGCTATATATCTTCAATGGCCAAATGTCTGGGAATCTTGTAGATACACCCCCACTGTTAGGGCCTGTTAAAGACCTTTATATTAGTCTACCTGATGAACATGTTAGATATTGTCTCTTGGGGCAAGAGCTGCCTAGGCATTTTTATCAGTCATAATGCGCTCTAAAACACTGTGTGCAGTCTGCAGAAGGAGACATACTTGAAGTCGAGGAATACAGAAACAAAAGTCATCTTGTTTATGTGTTTTCATTGCAAGAGGATTATGTGGTGTGGGATGTTGTTTGTTTGCCTGTTTTCAAAGCAGAGATGGTTCAGTGGGCCTGACCCAAAACCTCTCAGAAGCATAGCCAGAATTAAATTTTTTTTGTTCCAAGAATGAAGGCTGGTTCTTAGCTGTCACAGAAAAGACAGTGAGAATGGTAGGGAAAACAGACAGAACTAAGATCAAAATCTATTGGGAGGATCCTGCAGAGCAGGCTTTCTCTCTTGATTGTACAGAGAGTGGATAGGTTTCTGCCTTACGTTTCCCTACCCTTCCTTACACACTCTGTGTGAGGGCAGCAGTGGAAATTTATTTTTATTTTCTTTTTTTTCTGTGTTCCAACACCATGATATTGACAAAGCAGAAAGAGAAATAGTAATTCTCCTACAAACTGCCTGATTTTGCTGTATTTTGAGTTATAAAGATTGCTAATCTTTTAGCAACTTTAATCTATATGTGGAACAGCAGAATGTTTGAAATTATGGTGTGCCATAAACATAGTATGTTTTATGTGTTATATACATACACAGATGTATACATATGCTGATTCTGAATTCTGCCTCCCTCATAGATTTTTTAAGTTTTAATTTAGTGTGTGACACAATGTTGCGATAACTTCATTCTCTATAGACTGATGGATATATATCAGCTGAAGAAGCAGTGGGTCCCTGACCCACGATCAGAGTTGGCCTTCCTCAACTTATACAACTAATTCTTCACTCCCTCCTTTCTCTAAAGAGAACACTGAATATGAAAAGAGAACTTTGACATATGTATTAGGCACATGATTCATTATCATATTCCAAATGGGGTGTGGGACAGAATGTGGGAGACTCTGGGCTCACTCCCTGCTTTGTCCTCGCTACTGACCTGTAGACTCTGCATTTGCTCTCTATTGAAAGAGGACATCATGGGGAAAGTACAAAGTTAGGAGGGTTGTTCTACATGTATTTAAAAAGGTATTTGGATACTCCATCACTTAAAAAGCCCCTCATATATCCATGTGCATCTTTACTATTCAAATACCTCCTCAGCCTTTCAAATTTAAATGCAGAATGAATAAAATACAACAACTAATAATAATTTATTACCTGAATTTCTTTTCGGACATGGGCAAATGTTACATAACCTCAAATACTGGAGAACTTACCCAGTTTGAGCTCTCTTTAGTCCACTAATTCAGGACAAAGACTGCATAACTGAAAAGAAATTTTTTGAGCGTGCACAGTATTCAGTTTTTAGGGAGTCCTGGAACCTGACGGGAAAGCATTCAAAAATCCACTATAAATTAAAACCATAAAAATGGGGAAATTTCATACTTTTCAAATAAACTGCAGTTACAAATAATATCTACCCCACCATTTTATATACTGCTTTATAGAACCTGTAGTATTTCCTTGTGTGGGATGACTTTTTGATTAGAGAAAAAGCATGGTGGGTTGTTGATAAAATCTTTGTTGAAGGTTGTGTACAGTCCTGGGACCTCAGGGGGGAACAGTGAGGGTCTCAGGCTGCCCAGGGCTGCTGGCTCCCCAGCTGGCAATCTCAGCAGGGATGCCAAGTACAGAAACAACCTCTCACCCCTAGAGGTCTCCCCAGGTCAGAATTAAGAAACTATGGTAGAATAATGTATAAAAGTTTACATCTGCCATTAACCCCTTTTATGTGTTTTATAGAGAAATATATTGTTAGCAACTTTCAGATATTTTATGTAAACAAACTTTTTCCAATGATACTAACTTAAGTTTAATTATGTGCTCTTTTTATAACAACTGTGAGTGTCATCCATGGTAACAGTTTTTCAGAAAATATTACATTTTAAGCTTCTTGGGATCGTTGTCTTTCCTTGGTAACATAATTAGTTGTTCTTTATCTGTTGAGGTTTTATTTTCAGTGAATCATTAGGATCACTCATTTCAAGTCTAAATGTGAATGAAGCATGTTTCAACTTCCTTTCCTGTCAAAGGAACATATAGCCTGATAGCTCATTAAAATTAAACAAAAATGCCACTGAGAACCTTAAAATTCATATTTTATTTCTTTTCAGTGTGTGGGAAGAATATTAAGTACCTACATTGGATCAGAAATCAAATGAGAAGAAATGTGTTTAATTCTGCAAAGGGCTTGGCTGTTGTCATCAATGTTGGAACCTGAAGAGAATAGAAAATCTGTCACCATTTCAAAGCAGTAAGAGATAAACAATTTATATTTTTTACAAGAAAGATCAATTTTTTGGTGGCACATTGAAGAAGAATAAAGTATAAGAATAGTGCTAGAATGTTAAAAACAAAGCAATAATACTCATGCCTGTTTACTTTTCCCTGTCTAATTTAGTCCAAATCCACAGCTTTCCGAAACATATCTGTTAAGTCTCTAGTCAAATTTGAAATTTTCTTTCATGTTCTGCATGATTCTCCAGTTGCAGCAAGGTTAAATATATGGTTCTGCTTAATTAGGTGAGACCCCTCATCTAGCTAATTTATTTGATTGCATTTTCTTTGTGTGTAGTATTAATGATCACAGTTGTAGATGTAGGAAAGGACTCGTACCTTGAATTTCTCAAGGTTTAAAGAACAGAACAGGAGAGGAGGGACTCCCGGTGTTTGTGAACCTTGGTATTTTAGCCCTTCTTTCTAATCAATAGCTTAATAGCAACTCCTGCAGCCTTGAGATCCCAAAGTGAGAGTTGGCATTTAACTAATCTAATCAGTTGAGAACATTTATATCCGTGGAGTCAGAGCTATTACACTTACTGAAAAACAGAATATACAGTTGGAGCAAGGGACACATCCATCATCAAGAGCTCTGTCTGAAGAAGGGCTTTGGATCCCACAAATGCATTATTGCTTTACATGGCAAACTTTATTGCTAAATAAAGACAAGTTTATTATATCATGGATTTTACTTACCAAGTGCTTCTTCGTAAGGTAAAGGAAATATATATATTTTGGGGGAAGAGAGCTTTTTACTTAATTTCAGTTTTCCTGACAAAGAAGGTAGTACATCATTGCTGTTGTCTGAAACACAACTGGGGTTTAGGGGCTCATAGGTAAAGTGTTACTTCCTACATCTGAAGTAGTTTTCGCTGATTAACTTTGATTTTATGCAGTGTGCAGGAAAAGGTTATCTTTTATTTTAGTTCACTCAGCTCCCTTTCCCCTCAGTGTGGAGGGGAGCCAGACAGATTGGAAAAGAAGTAAACTGGTTGTGGTTTAGCCACTCTTCCTTCTCAATGGCCCAAAGAGTTCAGAGGAAAAGTACAAACCTTCATTTAATAGTACTTAAAATGAAGGCCCAAATCTTTTGGATTTTAATCTGGCTCTAGAAAGAGCAATTTAAGGATCTCAACATTAGTCTTCTGTTAATATTGAACTAAAACATTCTACAGTGCACCTTTCTACTTCTTATTGCTTTTTTGGGGGGGATGGACACGCAAAAGTTTATCTAGGCCATATATCTGTGTATGTGTGTGTGTGTATGTTTGTTTTGGTAGAGGTTTTGTGTTTGCTTGGGTTTTTGTGGGTATTTTTAGGTTAGTCACAAAGAAATCCTGGTAGGCATCAGGTTATCTCGCCTATCATTCATCCAACTGTGTTAATTTTTCATTTTTGTGTTCCCTCACTGTAATTTACCATGTTAAAGATGTAGAAGTATTTTAGGACCTTGTTATCTAGACACCACTGTGAGGCCATCTTATACCTCCCTCTTTCAGATAAACTCATGGGATAAAGTATTAACAAAAAAAAAAACAAAAAAAAAAAGCATGGGAATTAAAATATACAAGTAATTTTTTAGCCAAATTATATCTATTGGGCAGATGTTCATATAATGTGTCCACTAGTAAAATATTCTAATTTACTTAGCTGAAACAGGCTTGATTTCTGAGCAAGCAGAGTTAACACTTTCTTAAGCTAGACCTATGAAAGAGAAGGGATATAAGTTTTAAATTAGTTATTAATGCGTAGAACATCAAAATGTCCTTCTGACAACTTCTCAAAACTTAATTTGTGTGTATTTCATGTCCAGTTGCTGCTAAAATTTTTCATTGCACAAAATAAACATGTGTAAACATTCATAGACATGGATTCTTCTAATTCAAAATCAAACAGCATTTTACACACTGGCATTTTATTTTGTTTCTCTGAGGCAATAATTACACCACTGTTCCTTGCAGTTTAGGAAAATATTATAATCCAAGAATTAACAGACTACATGTTGATTATAATTTTCTAGTTAGTAATGTCCATGCTGGTAAGAAGAATGCAAATATCATAAAATTCTCCTTCTCCAGTTGCAGCATACCAATTGGAGGTCTTATTTTCCAATTCTCAGTGATAGATTTGGATTGCTTTTGCCTTTTGTGGCCTGTTGAGAACAGGACACTGTCTCATTTATAAGCTTTCTCATGAAATGTACAACATTTGCAAGGATTTTAGGTCAATATTCTTTACTTGTGGTTCACAATGCTAAAGGAGTCAGCAGATAGCATCAAATGAGGAAACCTGCTAGTTTAGCCAGTTCTAAGAAGCAGGTAAGGTTTTGATTGCCAGCAGCAAAGCCTTATCTTTCACCATCTATTCTCCTTCACCATTTTGTCAGTGTGTGCATATGTGCAAGTCTTAAATAATCTTTTCCCCTGATCTCTTTTACATTTTTTGTGTCATGTGAATGACCCAGTCTTCTTTGAACATGTCCTGGAAGATTTATCATAAAATATCCTGTCCTAAGTGGTTTTGCCAACATTGTTTTGTTTACTGCTGCTTTGAGGGGGGTATATGTCACCCAAAAGGTTTAACAGGGATTTCCAAAACATTTTTGATGTTATTGTGTTTGTCTAAAGTATATTTTTTATGAATAAGAAAACATTGTATTCATCTTGCTAGCTTAACCTAGTAATTTAAAGTGAATAAACAAAAATTCATTTGCTTATGTGATTATAGCTACTGAATATTTCTACAATATATTCTCATTTGTGAGGAGTTGTTTTGTGAGTTTCTTTTTTTTCATATTATGATTAAGTTTTTTTTCTTTTTCTATTTTAATTCTGTCATATAAAGTTCATTTGATTCATTTAAGGAAACTTCAATGCCTCTGTTAGATATCAGAAACTCATTTTAATTAATTGATTACTCCAAATGGTTGATTTTTCATTTGAAACAGTCTATGTTATTCATTAGCCTTTGATCATTAGATGATCTCACAATCCCCAAACCAAATTTATCCTGTAAGTTCTGGTACGTGTTAAGACCCGTGCAGAGTTTAGAGGCATGATTTATCTTTTCTACCGCAATTATTCAAAAATGCTGCAACCTGTTGACTTTTTCTCCACAGTCCCAAGCCATATATTGATTTTTGCAGCTTCTTCCTGTGTGACTGTATGATCCTTGATGCTGATGCCTGAAAAATTTCTGTTACTTCTTGCTGTTATATCTGCTGGAAGCATGTTTAATGGAAATGGTACGAACAAATAAATAATAAAATTTGTTACAGGAAAAGTGTTCTAAAATCAACCAACAAGAAAAATTTCAAAGGTGTAAACCACTTCTAGATTTAAGCTTGGAATGTTTGCCAATCATTCTAGGGCTGACATCTCTCAAGCAAAAGCACCAGAAAAGATTTCCTTACGGTAGTGCTGAAGTGTGGCACTTGCCTAACATGAAACTGTTCCTTTAAGCTGATATAAAGCCCACCTGGATCCATTGCCCATCATCCATTGCTCCAGAGTCTTTGCACACACGTGTGAGGTGAAAAGCAGAAAGAGGGCAGAGAGGCCAGAGTATGCTGGCTGGTTTTCGAGGATCATCTCCTCCAAGCTCGGCAGCAAGACACCCCAACAAGGAAGAAACTGAGCAAAAATACCTGCAGGTTTCCATGAATGGGGAAGAAGCTGCTGAGAAAACTCAGAGCAAAAGAGTTTTCAGGAGACAGAAATGAGGACAGGTGACCTGTGAGGAGTACAGAGAAAGCATATGGGAATCTAGGGACAAGGTTAGGAAAGTCAAGGCCCAATCAGAACTGAGTCCGGCCAGGGATCAAGAAGAGTTTCTATAGAAATGTTCCAAGCAAAAGAAAGACAAGGGATATTGTGGATCCTCTCCAGAAGGAAAAAGGACATCTGGCTACCCTGGACAAAGGGAAACCTGAGGTTCTGAACCACTTCTATTCCTCAGTTCAATGACAAGTGCCCCAGGCATACTGCCCAAGTAGAGAAAGGCAAATGCAGGGACTGGGAGAATGAAGACCCTAAGCCCACCATAAGAGAGGATTGCATTTGCAACCATATAAGGAGCCTGAATATGCACAAGTCCATGGGACTTGATGAGATTCATCTGTGTGTCCTGAGAGAACTGACAGATGAAGATGCTGAGTTACTATCCATAATTTTTGAAAAATCATGGCAATCAAGTGAAGTCTCTGATGACTGGAAAAACAGGAAACAACCCCCTTTTTTAAAAAAGGAAAAGTGGAAGACCTGGGGAACTACAGGCCAGGTAGTCTAACATTTCTACCAGGCAAGATCATGGAGCAGATTTTCCCGGAAACTGTGTGAAAGCACATGGAAGATGAGGTGATTTGTAACAGGCAGCATGGCTTTACAAGGGGGAAATCATGTCTGAAAAATTTGGTGACCTTCTATAACGGGGATACAATGTTGGTGGATAGGGCCACGGCAACTGTCATCCTCTACCTTGACTTATGCAAAGCATTTGACACTGTCCTGTATGACATCCTTGTCTCTGAATTGGAGAGACATGGATTTGGTGAATGGACCACTTGGCAGATAGAGAACTGGCCGAATGGTCACACTCAGGGTTGTGGTCAATGGCTCATTGTCCATGTGGAGACCAGTGATGAGTGGTGTCCCTCAGGAGTTGATACAGGTCTGATACTGCTCAATATCTTTGTTGGCAACATGGACTGTGGGATCAAGTGCACACTCAGCAGATTTGCTGATGAAACCAGGCTGTGTGGTGCTGTCAACACACTGGAGGGAAGGGATGGCATGGAGAGGGACCTTGGCAGACTTGAGAGGTGGGCCGATGAAAAGCTCGTGAGGTTCAAGCAAAGTGAAAGGTCCTGCACCTGGGTCATGGCAATCCCAGAAACACCTACAGCCTGGGCAGAGAAGTGACTGAGAGAAGCCCTGCAGAGCAAGATTTGGAGCTGATGGTTGATGAAAATCTCACTGTGAGCCAGCAGTGTGTGCTCACAGCCCAGAAAGCCAATGGAATCCTGGGCTGCATCCAAAGGAGCAAAGCCAGCAGGTCAAAGGGGTGATTGTCTCGCTCTACTCTGCTCTTGTGAGACCCCACCTGGAGTAATGGGTACAGTTCTGGTGTTCCCAGCACAAGGACATGGAACTATTGGAGCAAGTCCAGAGGAGGGCCACAAAGCTGACAAAAGACCTGGAGCAATTCCCATATGAAGACAGGCTGAGAAACTTGGGGCTGCTCAGCCTGGAGAAGAGAAGGTTCCATGAAGACCTCATAGCAACCTTCCAGTATGTGAAGTGGGCCAACAGGGAAGTCAGAGAGGGACTCTTCATCAGGAGCTGTAGTGATAGGATAAGGAGCAATGGGTACAGATTGAAAGAGGGGAAACATAGGTTAGATATATGGAAGAAATTCTTTACTGTGAGAGCAGTGAGACACTGGAACAGGTTGCCTGGGGAGGTTCTGGATGTCCCAAACCCATCAACATTCAAAGACGGTTTAGATGAGGCCTTAAGTGGCCTGGTCTAGTGGCACGTGGCCCTGTCCATAGCAGTGGGAGTTGGAACTAAGTGACCTTTAAGGTCCATTCCACCCCCTCAGCATTCTATGACTCTAAGAATAAAGACTATGACAGGGCAGTGGAATGGAATGAGGAAAGAAGAAAAGATGAATTGGCCCTAGCTCTGTAACAGACAGCACTGTCATGTCAGGACAAGAAGGGAGCACAGGGTCTGTGCCTGTGTCCTGGTTGCTGCTGCAGAGACACTCTGTGTCTGTGGGACTGCAGCAGGTGTTTGCACGGGTGTTTGGGGCAAGGGGCCTGCAGCTCCCTGCACTGCATGGTGGCTTCATCCTGTGTCACGATAAACAATGTACCTACACCTAATAGACTTCTTGAGGATGCATACAATTTTTTTATCTCGGGATGGGGATAGTAAAAATCATGAAACCGGGTATTTGAAGTATTTTTATAAATGTTTATAAAGCTTCAATGAAAAGAGATTAAGAAACAACAACAAAAAGTAGTATAATTAAGGGAAAATTTGTGGTGCTTTTCTGTGGTGGAGAACACTGTCAATAATCTGAAAATATGAAATATATATATGTGTTTTGAAACTCCTAGAAGAGAGGGCATAACAATCACTATACCAGAACTTTATCTGAACTATACCAGAATAGGTTGATACACTTATGACTTGTTTTGATGCACAAGTGAAGTCAAAATGATGTTTTCATCCATTTGTATTAGGATTTCAAAACCAAAAGGGAGGAACAAAAAAAAAAAAAAAAAAAAAAAAAGAAGACAAAAAATAAATGTATTGCAGGAAAGTACAGCTCATTTGTAGCTCTTACCCACTGCTTCTTTGAGAAGAATGGCCTAAGAATTATGTTGAACCCGAAAGTGAAAGCTACTGTATTTTATAGCCCTTTCAGTGATAAGAACATCAGTCTATGAGCAGATGCCCATCATGCTTTGCCTTTTGCTATAAATATTTATCACTTAAATGTTGTCTGTATAATTTAAAAGGCCAGTATAAAAGGCAGCAAGGCAGCAAATGAATGTGCACAGCTTCAGCAAGAAGATTAGTAAATAACATCATCCTCAATTTACAGATGGGAAAACTAAGATGTTACAATCTTTCTCAAGTCACAGTCAGATTCAAGGACGACTCTGGGGCTAAAGCTTTTAATTTGCACATATTTATCCAGAAAATTTAATGCACACATAAAAATATCATCAGATTTGACAAAACTGAGATTTTATCTCTCTCCTGTTCTAAATGTTGAGCTGCAGTGCAGTCAGGGATGCACTTTATGCATGGTGTGAAGGAGTAGCATATGTCTGTCACAAAGTAAGTTGGGTGATCCATATGTAGGAATACATGATTCTGGAATTGCTCCCCACATGACAGTGCTTCTTCTGAAAATTAGCATTAAGGGGGAGACCTGTTTCCTGACAGCTGTGATGGTCAGTAGATTGGGAGGGTTGTTTGCTTTTGGGGAGACTGGTTTTATTTGTTTGTTATGAAGTAAGACTACTAAACTGAAATTCTTAACTTCTTGGAGAATTTTGTTTTAGTATTTAAAATTATTTAAGCAGCTCCTTCTTATTTAGTTTATTTATCATGAAGAAATAATGAGAAACAATTAGCAGTCACCCTTTCTTGTTTCATCTTTTTCATTTTGCCCTAATACTTTAAGTTTCATTTCAAAATGATGTATAATAAAAAAGGCTGCTATAGTTGATGGATGGATTTTTTAGCCAGTGAAAAATAATGAAATTCCTTTTTACCTTAAAACATTCTGTAAAATGTATAAAAAATGAAATTTATTTAATTGAAAGCTAAATAATTAATATGTTCTTATTGTTCACCTTTACATGCATTTCTAATACTGCAGAAATTTATAGTGTTGAATTCTACTCTCGTCTTCTAATTTTTTTCCTCTCTCCATATTTGACTAGACTCTTTTAACTAAAAGACAGTCCCTTCAAAAATAAATTATGAAAACTTTAATAAAGAGTAAACCTAGTTAGATATTTAAATGTATAAATCACACTCATCTGACATCCACTGTCTCATTCTTTTTGTGACATCGGGTTTACTTGTTTGGAATTTCATATTTCCAAACAGAAGAGAATGTAAGAGCTCTAATTCAAAGCATCAATCACAGAAAATGAACATAACCTAATGTCACTGCTGAATCAGGCCATCAATTTATTGCTTTGTAAAAGCAATCAGCAAGCTATCAAGCAATAAAGTGCATGGGAAAAGTGCTTCTTTTGAGATAGCACAGCCATTGACAATGATATACTGATGGAGAATAGCAACTATTTTACAGCGTAGTGTGCCTATTACTTGTTAAAAGCTCTGAACTGTTCAACAGATGTGAAATATGTTTCTTATTATTATGGATCAATCTAGTTTGTTTAATAGCCTTGCATGCCACTTAGATTCGCTGTCTTATTTAATGAGGTTATATTTGCACTCTCTGGCTCTTTCGTTTTAGTTGAAGGTATGACTTCAGTTTTTCACTCGGTTTTCCAGGGAACAATGAATACTCAGACAATGGGTTTTTCTCATTTGCTTACTATGTCACATGCTACAGAGCAAGCTGCAGAGCCATTCAAACCCTGTTACTGTACCAAAATAACAAATATTTTACACTGTGGTAACAAGATGCAATGGAGTTTTTCATAGGCACCTAAAATGCATGCCTTTAGTAGTGTTTTGTTGTTGTTGGTGGTTTTTATTGTGTTTTTTTTTTTCTTCCTTACTCCCATGTCCTGTTTTCTTGTGATAAAAAAGGGAGCCAGAAGGAGTAGGATAGCATATAGTCAGCTCACCTGATTTGTGCTGATGAGGTACATATGATATATTGGTATAGTGAACCCTGTAACTGTTATCTGCTCTAGACAGGAGGTCTAAAACTAACAATCTCATCTGTGTCATCGATGCTGGGGTAAGCTGATGTGGCCTCAGGGACAATGAACTGTTAGAAATAAAGCATTAAAAATCTTTGCTACTCTTGATGTGTCCTAAAGGATTGCTGTGGTAGTTGGTACCACACAGTTAAATTTACTAGCCTGCTACCAGAAGTTTTGATGAGATTTCCAGCAGAATTTTTAATCACTTAACCTTTCCAATTGCATTAAGATCAGCTGTCAGGGGTCTCCTTTCTTAATGCTTAATAAAATCCTCTCCTGTCTCCACACTTTCTTTGCCTTTTAAACTCCAATAAATTCCTAGAACTCTTTTGTTGCCCAGGGAATTTGTAGCCCCATGTTAAGACCATACTATACTTTATTTACCTAAATGCACAATTTAAAAAATTTGAATGGCTGTGGATTAACCCACTATTTTGTGCTATCTTTTGGTATGATTTTGGGGGTTCTAGATTAATAAAAAAAAGGTTATGCTTCACAATTACAAATAAATGAAGGATTTTCCTGCATAGTCATTAAATATATGCATTTGCTGTCTTTTTTTATCCAACTCTGTCCCAAAAAAAGTGTATATTCAACATCCATTTACAAAATATGAAGTCAATAAACATCACATAGTTCCTTTGAGGATATACAGTGTGCTTATTAAATTAATAAAAGAATTGCAAACTGAAGAATTAATATGATAACACCCTCTTATGGTAGCATAATAAAGGGTGGCAGGCTAGGAGTAGGAATCACCAATCCTCACGCTAAGTCCTTTTCCTCAGCTGCAAAGAGTTTTTAAATGCACTCTTTACTGCACCATTCAAGTACTGTCTTATGGTACATAAGATGGCATGGCCAAAAGCTTTAAAATACTGTTTTGTCTCTCTCAAGAAGCTCCTGAAATTTTCCACTGAAATGTGCTGCATCCAAATTGTTATTTTTGTCTTATTTAAAAAAATATGCATAATACTATAAATATCTGTCCTGGGAAGGGTACAATCAAATATGCATATTTCAATATTGCTGCTTAAAATGATGGTTGTCTTTGATTTCCATGCAATGTCACTCATCCTTTTTTTGCCATTTCTTGAAGAAATTTGATGTCTTGTAAAAATTATTTTCTTCATGGTTGTTTCCCACTTCTCTCATCCTTTGATATGGAATATCCTATTTTAAGTTTCTTTACCACCCTGTAAAGGAATTGCCAGGGAACTCAGGAGTAGAAAACACTTTCATTGTTATAACATGAAAGTTCCACAAATAAAGGTAGTTAAAATTAAAATTCCTACATCCTTCTCTTATACATGTGCAACTAAATAGCATTGCACTACTTTATAAAACTCTGATCAAGACACTGAGAAAAATAGCCAAACATTAGGCAATTTTAAAAGCAAGGTGTTTTTCTTTTCTAATCCATTCTAATTGAAAGTAAATCTTTCTCCCACCATTGAATTCTCTTGTAATTGCTTTTTTTTTAGGAAAAACTTACTCCTGAAAAATAAAAAAGTGGGCAATTTCATAGGTGACTATGAACCGGCAAATACAAATTTCAGAAAATACTTCTCATTGAATAGGTTGTTTTTATAATACCTCCATTGTATTCAATTCTAATTGTTAGGTAACAAAGCTAGATAAATAACAGGTAGCTAAGATAGGCTTCAAAAAGGTTTAACACAGAACATTTTGTGATCTTGAACAGCTGGGTCTGGTTTTGAAAACATCTCCAGCATTTTTTTAAAATTATTACTCCATTCACTCGTGACTTTTTGGAATGGAATGGTTTTGTCAAGACATATGCTGGCCAAAGCAAGTGCATTAAATACTGTGGCCTGATGTCAGTAAACATCCTGCGATGAAGGGGAAGTTATCCAGGAAAGTCTTTAAGAAATATATCTCAAGATGCTCTTTCTAAACCTCTCAATACAACAGGAGATGTGATTCTTTGACCCTCAATAGACTTTGCATTCAATTAAATTTTAATCCATTTGTTAAAAAAAAACCAAAAACTTTTAATTGGCCTCTATGGGATATCAATAGTTTTATTCCTCTGATGTTTAACTGCAACATTTATGTTTCTGCTTGATGGCACAGGGTCAGCTAAATTCACACTGAACATCTTTTTAGCTTCTTATGTGTTGAAAAATCTTATTAAAAACTCCAGCATTCTCTTAATATAGTATTGTTTGAAACTTTCATCATGAACACAATTTACAGAGTAGGACTGATTAAGAAGCAGGTTTTTGAGAAATAAAGAGGGATATGTGTTTTAGCTCTGGTGTTATCTTTTTTAAATACTAATTTTCCAGTTTTGTCTATTTTCAAGAGGCTTAAATTACATGCAAAAGTAATTCTCTTTCAAGATTAACAGTGACCACGAAAAGCTCTTACATAGGGACTTAGCACCACTGAAAATTTAATACTTATATACATTTGTTCTGTGGATACATCCTGACACTGCTTGCCTTCTCGTCTTTACTAAATACTAAAATTTAATAAGATATGTATTTTTACTGTCAGAATTTGGGAATCAGCTTTTTTTTTCATATTTTGTTGACCATAAACCCTACTAAAAACAAAAGAACAAGCACAGAAGTGTTTTTTCTTCATCCTGATGAAGTCATCTAGAGCACTTTTAATTTGTGGATTTGTTTAAAAATTGCTCTTTCTCAATACCTGCACTTTCCCAAGGAGAAGCCAGGCAAGTTTGAACACTTGTCCAAACACTGTTTTGCTTGTTACACTTTTGTCATAAGGCTCAAGATTGTAGCTTCTTTTCTTGTGTGCTCAATTCATAGTTGTAGAAATCTTAATCACCTCTTTATTAAAATTAGATAAAGAGTTTTGTAGCTTGGAATATTCATACAATTTGGAAATCTCTTTTTAAAGAGGGATTGTCTTCCTGTATTCAGCAAATACTCCTCAGCAAATACTTGATACTCTATTAACTTTGTATCTTTTTTAATAAAAGGCCTCTGTGAAACAAAGAAAAGTAGATTTGTTTGCTTGAAAATGCACTACAATTATCATACCTGATACCCCTGCAAACAGAACAAGAAAAAAGAAACCTTTTAAATAACCATTTTCTGTTCTGAAAAAATATTCCATAAGGAAACTTGAAACAAAGCAAAAATCAGAACCATGCTCTATGTACTTTTAGCACAACCAGAGGGAGACTGTGTGTAACATTTAAGTTGTTGAAGAATTACTTCTGATACAGGGTCTCAACAGAGAAAAAATTGTACAACATTTATATTTTTTTTTCTCAACTTTTAACGGAGATTCACAGGGTTTATTTTGCAACACTAAGACATGCTAAACATGGTACTTATCAACTATATGAGTAGGTGATTTTTATAATGTTTTATAGAACTTGTGGCTGTATCACAGTGAAACTTTCTTTATGCCTCTCTTATTTTTGTTTTTCTTGGTCTTTTTCCATGACTGAAATTTCTGAGATATGTTTTTGTCCATTAGATTCTTACACCTTACGCAAGTTGTACTTTCATTTTCAGATTTATAGACAGATACCCCACTTCAAAGATAATTTATATTTGAAACACACTGTTGTATAACAGCAGACTTAAGTGATTTAGAAAAATGTAATATGATGCCACAGCTGTCACAGCTCTAAACAGCTTCCATGCCTCATAATAAATGACTACTATATTTAAAGTCAAAATAATTATACGCCTGAGAAAATGGCCTGTGGTAAACAAACTTCTATGGCACATGGAGAAAAGCAGATGTCTAGCTAGAAAATTAAAATTTCATACTACCTGGTATGCTAGATAGTCACAAGTCTGTCTTCACCACATTGCCAGAAAATTATAACGTACTTAAGACCTTTTTTCACAGATTTAGGAGTCCGTGCATTTTTCCTAGGGAGCTTCATATTTGGGAAAACTTTTCATCTTTTCCTTAATCATTTGTAGTTACAATTCACTTGTGATCAAGATGTCTGCATCTCTTATCTGTATTTTATTGAATCATGTGTAGATGATGTAGATGACATTTTATTATGTGGTAAAATGTATGATGGTTTCTTCTAGATTAATGTTTAAGAGTCATTATTCTGAAGAATACCTCTGTAATAGAGTATTAGAAGTGATATTATTGTTCTTTGGGTTTTTTCCCCCACATTTCCTCTCCTGCTCAGAATAACTGCTCTTTAATAGTTAGCAACTAAGTAACCAATTATCAGAGACTGGAACTGACAGAGACAAGTAAACCAAGAGTAGAGTTATTTGTGAGTTTGCTTCATTTCCTAGAGGTCTAATTACAATTGAAGATAGACACAACTTTAGCAGTTACAGGGTTTTGTAACATTTCAATGGTAATTACTGCTTTGAAAAAAATGTTCACAAGTGAAATTTGTGCTACTGCAAGGTCTTTCTTAATTAATGTATCTACTTTATTCTACAAGGATTTCTTCTCTGTCCACAAGATTGATTTGGAGACCAACATCCGCTTAAGCAATTCACTCAAGAGAGCACAAACAGTCACTCAAAACTGTTCTGAGAACTAGCCTAAGTTTAGCAAATGGAATAAACAAACATTGTTAGAGGAAAACTTGGTTGGGTTTTTTTGTTTGGTTTTTTTGTTTGTTTGGGGCATTTTTGTTTGTTTTGCTTTTGTTTGTTGGGTTTTTTTTATAAAATGCAAAGAATCTAAGAAGTCATGTTGGAGATGGGTTTTGGTGTTTACAGCAGGAATATTGTCTCCTTGAGAGGGAGTCTATATTGACCTGACCATTGTAGAATCTGAGACGCAGATTTTATTATTTGGTGGAAGCAAGGTTGCTTTTGTAGATGGTTTTTGCTTCCTCTTAGATGTGCTGTGTGCAGAATTTCTCATTCTCACAAGACCCCACGTAGTTGTGGAGCTGTCTTTGTTCTTTTTCTACTGAGGTCTCATGAATTGAGGGTGCAAGAGCCAACAACTCTGTATAATAAACATCTGCCCTAGCTGATTTTAAAAGAGCTGAAGAGATGTATTAGAGCTTTTATAGCCGACTCATAAAATAGCACCTTTTTACCTTGCCCAAAATGTCAAAACTATCACAGGTTGATAGAGTGATAGAATTTAAAAGCACTTCTAATTTTCTAAATCAGTTTTGTTTGAAATTACTTTTAGATTAAGTTTTCATGTAGGTGGTACTACTTCAGTGGTAGTTAGTCCCGTGATCCAGAACTCTAATGCAAGGAGGAGTGGCTGGACCTTGGCATGGGAAAAGGTAAACTGATGTTTAGCCATTGGGATGGACAGTGGAACCATGGTTCCCACTTGACTTTATGACTCCTTTCCTATTCTAGACCAATTCCCATTAGAAATTGCTCTTAAATTCACAATGCTCATCAAATTAATTAGAATTCAAAAGATTCACAATACTTTGACTTTTGTTAATACTTAAATTCAAAACAACAGTAATACTAGTGAAGCTTGACTATATAACAAATTATACATAATCCATCTTCCCCCACTTCCCAACCCTCATCAGAAAATATATCTCTTTTTCTTCTCTCCTTTGGTATTCCATCAGGGAACTTTGGTCTTATTTTTTTGGTGTTCAGTATTCTAAAGAGGTAGCAGAAGTTCAGCATAAATACATGTAGATAAAGTTTTCCCAGGAAACTTCAAGCAAGTGGGACTATAAGACTATGTATGTGGTAAGGAAGCACCATTCAGCTGAATACAGAAATCCCCAAACTAGCAAAGTCTTCTTTTGTAGACCAGTGAGTGATTTATAATAACTGTGATTGAGAAAAATTAATGGATTATGGCTGGCAGGATAGATATTTTTAAATTTAATACTGTCTTAGTGCATTTTAAACAAGGTTCTTGTTATTCAAAATTTCTTAAATATTTTAGGGAAAATCTTGATATGTAGTAAAATTTTCTTAATGCAGTAAAAAATTTCTTTAAAATGTTCTTAATGAACATTAATATTATCTAAGTAACGTCAAAACTTGCATTCTTTTTAACATTGTAGTGAGTATTTTCTTATTTTTTTGACCATCCACTCTCTCATCACATGTGGAATCTCTCGATCTTTCTTTTTGTCGTCATAGACAAATATAGGCTTTGTTAGGTTTTTCAGGAAATGAAAGGGGGTGTATTTGTTGAACCAGTGATATTTATCTTACATTGCTGAAATCCCTTCAAAACTCCCTGTTCCTTAATTCTGCAGCTTTGTGTATAGACAGAGAAATCCTTATACACAATAGAACTGTATTTTAGAGCCTTTTAATAGTAAAACATTAACAGTAGACAATATTCATATTTTTCACCTCTACCCTGAAAAGAATGTCCGAGAGTATTCTTAAGTCATGATAATGCCTGAAGTATTTTAAATAAATAAATAACCCACAGGAAAAAAAAAAAGAGTAAAGAATGTGTTTGAGCCTTGTTTTTACCTAATGTCTTTGGGTAAAGCAAGACACTCCCTTTTTCTAGGTCACTGTAGGAGACATCCATCATGACCCTGTAGAAACCACAGAACTGCTGAGAATTGACGGCTAACAGTCTTCTCTTCACAGACCCTTGTCTACTTTGCAACTCTCTGTGGTAGCACAAGTAAGATGTGTTACAATATTATGAAGCACATAATTATGATATAAGATTAGGGAATGATCATTAAAGTCTTTACAGCATTGCTGCAATTGCTTGTGTCTGTATCTACATGATCTTCATGGTTGTTGTTTTCTTTTTTCTTTTCTTTTCTTTTCTTTTCTTTTCTTTTCTTTCCTTTCCTTTCCTTTCCTTTCCTTTCCTTTCCTTTCCTTTCCTTTCCTTTCCTTTCCTTTCCTTTCCTTCCCCTTTCCCTATCCCTTTCCCTTTCCCTTTCCCTTTCCCTTTCCCTTTCCCTTTCCCTTTCCCTTTCCCTTTCCCTTTCCCTTTCCCTTTCCCTTTCCCTTTCTTCACTTTTTTTTTAATTCTATATTCTTACAGCATTGAAAATGTTAATTGTACAGTCTTAAGATAAACACCAATCACACAGCCCTCAAGAAATATTATGTCATTATGTCCTGAGTTACATAAAGGCAATCTAAATCTGCCTAACTGAAAGTCTTGTTTCATTACTAGCTGGTACAGTAAGAAAGGATATTATACCAATTTCATCAACACCTTAGTTTTCAGGAAGCCAGTTGCCTATTTTCTTGTTGTTCAAATCCTTGAGCCCATCACCCTGGCCCCCTAACCTGCTGTTAGGCATTGCATAAGTTCTCCTAGAAAGGCTGCTATCATGTTATGTTTTGCCCTCTATTCTTTCCTTACTGTAAGATTGTATGTTTATTATTGTGAACTTTTGATATGTTCCTGTACTATGCATGCTGTGTGTGTGGACATGAGTTTATCAGTAGTTCATGTAGGACCTAACAAATGAATCACTGAACTTTTGGTCTCTTTTAAACTGTAAATAACTGAGCACTTTAAAGAAATCTGTAGTGCAGCACTGTGTAAAATGAAATTAAAGACAACAGAATAAACTTCTTCGTGCTGCCTTTTTTACCTAAAGGATCCTTTTTTACAGTCAGTCACTCTCCAACAAATTGCAAACCTAGAGAAGGAGGACTTCTTGCACTGGATTTTTAGATGCCAGTGTAGTTTACTTTGATGACTATTTCTCTTCTCTTTCTCTTAGCTCTTGAGTTTAAATTGCTCACTGAAAGGCATCTCAGAACTTGACTGCAAGAGAGTGGTACTATTTTGTGGCCTTTTTTCAATCATCTCCCATTCAGGGGAATCAGATCTATTAAGTACTGCTCTGGTACTTTGACATTCAACTCTAAAATGACACTTTTTTTTTCCTTGACCTGACTATAACTGGGCTTTGAAAGACTGTATTAAAAGTTATTAAGGTGTATTAGACATGGTAAGAGAAGTAGAGCTTATTAGATGAAGGGTGGCAAAGGTAAATCTGATTCTGTTGGGTATGAGCTAACAGCAAGCATAAACCTAAGAGTAAATATATTCCAGAGACTATATTCCTTCCTTTCTTATGTTGACGTCATCTGACATCTGTGACTGCCTTTCTTCAGGGACCGTTTATAGTCTGAATTCTGGTAGTACACACTCTGGGATGAAGAACAAAGAGTAAGTATATTTACTTTGTAACAGAATTGGATATAAACAACTCATTCCTCCTACTTGGTCTCTCTCTTTGAGCATATTATAATATACTCCAGAGGAAGTGTTTTTTAAAATTTGCTGTCTGCAGTGCAATATTTTCAAAACTGTAGAAGTAAAAGACACTGACTGGAATTTCTAGTGAACCATTAAGTTCCTCGCTTACCTCTGCCTGAAACTGGAAGAGATCTTGAGGATTGTAAGTTCTCTTGCTAATGTGAGATTCTACATCATATAATAGAAATATCCTGTGCTAAGGATGATGTCTTAAGATCAATTTCCCTCAAAAAAACTTGACATTTGCTAGTGCTGCTGGAGACCTCAGAATCTAAATTATGTTAAGGATAAATTTGGTCAAAGTTTGCAATTCACATAACTTTTTCAAAATATTGCTAGAATCCTGTTTTGTATCTTTAAACAACCTCATCATATTTTCAAAACAAAGGAAAGCAGATATGGCTTTTTACACTCTTGCGGATACAACACAATTTTATGGAATGCATTACATCATTGTATTTTTGTCACAATTTCCCCATTATATTTAATTCCTTACTTTTTATATTCTTTCTCTCCGTTCTGGGTTGCACGCTTTTGGTGCTTTTCTCCTTTTACAGTACCACACATCTATGGCAGTCTTCTGTCTCTGGCCATGTTAATTCAGATCTGGTTGGGAGACACTCACACTTAGAATCTTGCAGTGTGTTTTTCCCCTCCTTCTTCTTTGGGAGAGATGTTTGGAGTTTTAACATTTCCCTTTTTACCCTCATTAATAGCAGAATTCACATCCATAAAAATTTGTGGTGTACTGTAAATTAGTCATGTTATTCATCTGTATAATGATTTTCATATTTCATATCTGACACTTCCATATCTCTCTTCAAGACAGAGGGAAAATGCATCAAAACTTCTTCTAAGGATAAGCAAGTTAAGGACTCACACATATATATGAGAAATTAATAACTTATTACTCAGAAAATGGCTTAAATCCCCCAGATTTTCACTCTTTGTCAATACTTTTAGTAAGAGGAAAACAATCGTAACTGAGTTCCAGTTAAAGATATTTTCAATTGCTTTGTTGGTATCATCTGAAGGACAGAAAAGTTTACAAGCATTACTTCATTAAGAGAATTCAAATTAGTTGTCAGAAAGTGTAAACAAATGTATAATCACACAGTTTATTCTACTGTTAATTTCATTCAATTTGCTCTTTATAAGGTTTCTGAGTATCAAAATGGAGACATTTTATGGAGTTTTTCTCCGTGTCAAGTAGAAGACCTTTTTAATTAATATTTCTATAATCATTAAAAGATGACCGTCTACCATTCTGATGTTGCATTGTCATTACTCCCAAGAAAATAGATTCTAGATGAGTATTCAAATGTTTCAGATAAAGCAAATTAAACTGTGTGGAACATGCCCCACTCTAAGGTAGTTGTGACACTGGTGTTAGGTGATCTTCTTCCTCATAAAAAATACGATCAATTAATCAGTAATCATTAAAGTGGTCACATTTTTATATTCCGTGGTGTGGCCTATGCTTCAGGATTTTTTTTGCATACTAATTCAAATTTGTTCTGGTGCTATGACAATGTGAGAGAAAATGGTATGCTCAAAAAATGGCTTAGCTGTAATCCTGTAGAGTTAAAGCCTGGAGAACTGAATGCGTTGATCTTTTGGATCGCACTGATAAACTTTACATGCATCTCTTTTGTTGTTATAATGAAGATATTTATATTGTTAGTGCCTCTATTTCTAGTTCACAAAATAAATCTCTATGGGTTGCTCTTTACCCCTAGAAGGTATTGCTCAATGTTGAAATACTGTCTATATTCTGACAAAAAAACCATGCACAGTTGCAGCTCAATAGTCTTGCTATCCTGCAAGAGTTTTTGTAATGAAAGAAGAAAATGCCAGTACAAGGTAAAATACAGTCTTATGTATGCAACTTAGTATGTTGCATTATTGAACCCTTCTCATCCTTGATTTCTACAAGACAGAGAATCTGTAATGCAGTTTCTTAGGGTGACAGCATGAAGGAATGTGGTACCTGCTAGATTAGGGGAGAGAGTGTCATTGCCTCTGACCCTTATATTTTCGTGCCACCTTCTTATTGCTGTTGTGTAGCCTCTCTGACGTGTTGTGTGCTCCTTACTGTAACTGTTTGAACGGAATAGGATCTGTAATTCTGCCACCCTATTGTTGGTACAACTTCACATTTACCTAAGCAAGACGTAACTTTTCAGAGAAAAATTAATTAGGCCTAAATAAACACCTTTGGATGAGACTGTATTGAAATTGAAAAGGGCAATATTTCTCCCTGTAATTCCCTGTCTGTTTCAACTTTATATTTGTTTTAACACTGCTATTAGACTTCTTTAGGAAGTCAATTAGTTTTAAAATTTAAGCCTTTTGGTTGCCTTATTGAGCCCCATGACACCAAAGAAGAGTATTGCAGTATGAGCTATAACATTAAGTTGCTAGAGCAGTGTATGATCCTTTAGAAATAAAGGCCTTAGAGGATGTTTGAAAAGGAAAATGGTAGCTGAATAGCAATGCTCCCAAAGCAAACACTTTAACAGGAATAGCGACATAAAAAATCTCCTGTGCTAAGTGCCACATAAAGCAAATTTACTGACTAGACATTATTCAGCCTGCCTATATTGATGACATATTTTTTAAAATATTTTCATTTTTATGGTTTGCATACCAACAGAAAACAACATTAAAAGTAACTTAAACATTTTATATCATTTGTGGATACTCAATGAGGTTTTTTTCATATGTTGTCCTTACATTTTATTTCTAGCTTTTATATATTAACCTTTGTCTTCTCTGCCCTAAACCTCACTTTTTGAGGTGATATGGTCTCTGTTTCAGACATGGCATATTAAATAAAGAAAACATTAAGCTGTATATTCAAGATAATATAATTAATTCGAAGCAGAGTCATATGGGGAAAAAATGATAACAAATCTTTCTAACATAATAAATTAATTCTCTGTCCAGAATGCTCTTCATTCTTGTTGAACCTAATGTTCCTAATGAACCTAATGAACCTAATGTTCAACCTAATGTTGAACATTGAACGTAATCTCCACCAGAGTTTGCCACTTTGAGCCAAATCCATCACATTAGATTGGTGAGAGGGAGAAATGCATAAGCAGAAAACGTCAACCTGCAATACATGGTGCAAGGGTCTATTGAAGTCAGTTCTTTCAAAATCATTTAGAGAGAAATTAGGAGTGTGGCTTACACACAAATAAGGTACATTAATTCACAGAATTTTTTTGTGAAAGCACAAGTCTGTGTCTCAGGTATCAATAAGGGCCCTTTTGCTACACAGTGCATTCTTCAGCCCCATCTGATTTCTGTCTAGTATTGTGGGCCACTGTGAGGAGATGAAATGTTGGGGGTTTTTTAACAACTGTTGTTTATTCTGTCAGTTTCTTTCATGGTATCTCTAAAGTTAAAGACATTTATTTGTTTCTATGAAAACAATTTTGCAGAGTAATTTATGGAGAACCAATTGTCAACAACTTGAACAGTGGGGGGTCCTCTGCCCTCAGAATTACACAATTAATTGCTAAAATGTATAATATAATAATTTATAATAATACAATGTAATCACTTTTGGCAAATTTAGGAAGATTTTGGGGGCAAGGAAAGATGTGTTGGGTATATGTGAGGAAGGATTAATGAAATAACACTTTAGATTTATTTGCATAAAAAAATTGAAAAAGTAATAGTAGTTCTGACTTGATATCATGTATTATCTTGTATTCATGTGATTTCATGTGACACTGCACAACATAATTAATCATGTAGAAAATAAGTAAGCTAAACAGTGGCTGAAGGAGACAATGTCCCTTTAAAGATGTATAAACACAAAAGGTTTAAACACAAAAAGATGGCTGATAACTATAACAAACATATTTGAATATCTTGGGTATTTTTCCATTTCCTGGCTAATGGTGAACACTGGTTACTCACAAATAAGCAATTTTCTCTGCTATTTTCAAAAAGAAGCAGATAGTCAATAATAGGTCTTGGGACCAGGATTCATCTCTAGAAATGGCAAAGTTTCAAAAGAATTGATACACAGCCATTATTAAGGAGAATAAAAGAAAAATTGAAGTCTTTTGCATGATCACTCTGTTTATGTGTTATAAGAATAGAACATATATTCAGTGTTGATAAACTCCAACATGAATGGTAGCAAAACCTCACAATCTCAGTAAAGTGAAAGGAATTACAGGAGCCCAATATATCTCAATATCATTTCTAGATGTGGAAATTAATGGATCATTAACCATCAAAATATAATTAGTTTCAATGGCAGAAAAAAGGATACATTTGGTTTTATTTATGTCATTTAGAGAGCTCATGACACAGCATTCCCTAGGAAGGTGATGGGACACACCCCTCATTCTCTGGTAGCCTATATGTAACAAGCTAGAGCTAGAGCCATCTTTATAATGTACTCAGTGCAATTCATAGGCAGCATTATCCAACTGAAGTGTGTTATTCCACATAAGCAGGACATCTGCCTTCACCTGGAAGGGGGCAGTTTCCAAACAATAAAGAAGGGTATACAGAATCTCTATTTTCACATTAGAGCAGCTGCATGTATTTGTTCTTGTATAAGAACAATTAAAGATGGAGACAGTTGCTTTTTTATTAGATGTTTGTGCATTTGCCTTATTATTCCTTGTGTTTAATATTATACTTTGTAGTTTCATCGTTCCTCTTTTGCCTGTTGTGAGTCCTTTTCATGTTAAGTTACACAATTAATTGGGAGGGCTGAGTCTAATGAGCCAGGTAACTGATTTTACAGACCTTTAAATTATCAAAGTATGGTTTTCACACAACCACAGTTCTATGTAACATTTAAGATGATCAGTTTCACGTTGCCTTGTAAGCTCTTTCTTACTAATCCTGTTCTTTAACTCACTTTGCACTCTGTGGACTTCCCTGGGAATTGGATGTCCTAACATGAGAAGTGTAAGATGTAGTAAGGACAATAAATAACATTCAGCTAAGAGGAAAATTCCAGGGGTGACTTTGCTACTTTTTATTTTATAGCCTCTTTGGTTTAATGAGCAAAATGGGCATTCGATGGCACCATACTGAAGAGCATAAAGAGCCATATTTAGCCTACATTTTATGTAGATGTTCCTTCATTACTACAAACTCAATGGGCCTTTGTCAACCAAACTGCAAAAGGTGCATTGCAAGTATTTTTCTGAAGCAGGCTGGTTACACTACTTCAGTCAAGTTTTCCTGGAGTCCCAATGATGTTGGTGATTTCTGAATGGCAAAGAAATCTCAGACAGCAGGCACATAGAGGTTCTTACGTGTATTAACCCCTCCTGACAGCTAAGCAACACAAAGCAAATCATTCACTCCTCCCACCAGTGGCATGGGGAACAGAATGTACCCTGTAAATTTGTGAGCTAAGGATGGTTCAATAAGGAAAAAAAAGATGAAAAAGAAAGAAAACAAAACAGTGTAAGTGATGCAGAGACAATATCTTGCCACAAACAGATTGTCGCCCAGCCAATCCCCAAGCAATGGTTACCTAAAGAACTCATATCCCTCAGGTTAATTGTTGATCATGATGTTTTATGGTATGAAATATCCCTTTAGTCAGTTTGGTACAGTTGTCCTGATTGTGTCTCCTCTCAGCTTACATACCCTCAATGTACTTGCTTCCAGAACAGTCTTGATATCGTATAAATGCTGCTCAACAATAGCCAAAACACTCATGTGTTATCAACACAGTTTTACTCACAAATCCAAACCACAGCACTATATGGGGTGCTATGAAGGAAGTTAACTCCATCCCAGCTAGAGCCAGGACTGCCGAGAACACCAAATTTTATTTGCAATTACAAATCTCTGCAAGTTAGCTTATTAGAAAACTAATTAAGTTGGTGATCTGCAGAGAAACCAAAAGAAACTTAGCTTTTATATAACAGCTAAATAAAGATTACTTTTTGCTCTGTGAATTATACTTCATTCTTGCTCATTTTAAATATACACTTTTTCTTGGGCCTGCTTTTCCTTCTCCCCCATCCCTTTTCCGAGTTTTTCCTGTCTAGTCTTGGCATAATTGCCTTCCTTTTTTTAATCTGAGCTAAACCGTATTACTTATTCCTAACCTCTTCAATGAACCTAAGCTGCTGAAATGACCCTAATGAGCTGCTTTTTCTATTACTGGTCTTTGAAGATTCAATTACCTTAGTTTGTGTCTGTATGCATGTATTTATTTCAGCCAGTGTTTCAGGCTACTTGTTTCAACTACTACATTAGAAATTCTCTTACATTTTTTAAGAAACTCTGAGAAAATAGGTTTACCTTTTAATATATTTCATATATCTTTATATTTTTAGTAATAAACTATTCCTGGTTCTGGAACCTTCTTTATAACTTTTAGGTTTATATAAAAATGCTGATTATGTGAGGTTTTTTTCTTTCTCCTGAGTTTTTATCAGAGCTTTTATTTCTGTTTTTCTTAAACACTACTAACTTACTTGTAAATATTTTATGAACATTAACTTTTACGAATTTGTGAAACGGATTTTTACCCATTTAAGTATGCATAGAATTTGTAAATCCTTTCAAAATTATTCAAAATTACTTCTGGATGAATTTGTATTTTGTGATTTTAAGATCTAGGATTTTATGAACTATTACAGATAGAAATTAAAGCTGTTTTTCATTAGAAAGCTAGAGTTCCGGCTGACCAATAGGATAAAAAAGGCACCATTTATTCTGATGCATATATTGGATCTTCAATGAGAAGCTGTTCAGCAATGAACTACAGCCAAGTCTGGAATGCAGACCATTTTAATTCGAGTTCCTTTTAATCCATGTCAAGAGGATAAAAAAGAAGATTCCATTAGCCTAGGATAGGTCTCCAAATATTGTAATGACTCAATGTGAGCAGAAGTTAACCTATAGAAAATAGATTGCAGTGTGAGGAATTCAGATTTCAAACAGATTGAGCTATTCTCTTCACCATGTATACACTCTGAAAAGGCACTGAGCAGGCTGATGATATTCTCATGTAGTCCCGAGCATCCATCAGCAGAAACAATGATTTTAAGTGCTAGTGTGGCAAAGCAGTAGCAGGATTAAATTCTAAGGTGTAAAGATTTTACAGAGTCAAAAAACCTTAAACTCTTTCCTTCTAACTCTCTTTAATTGGGCAGTAAAAATTTTGAATCCAATCTGCCTTGGATGACTGACCTACACAGCCCATTGTGTCAGAATGGGTATTTTTGCTCCAGTGAAGTAGCCCATACTTTTTTTTTTAGATGAGCATGAAAGGTCACTGATGACTAAGCATGAATACTTCAGGACTAAAGTTGTGATGGATGTTTGAGTTCTGCTTCTGCACTCTTTCAGTCCAGAGCAGAAGTAAGATTTTTGTCTTACAAGAAAGATAAGGACAAATTTTTGGAAGAGCCCATTGTAATAGGGCAGAGGGTAATGGTTTTAAGCTAAAAGAGTTGGCATTTAGGCTAGGTATAACAGAGAAATTCTTTCATGTGAGGGTTGTACAGGCACAGGTTTCCCAGGGAGGTGGTAGTTGCCCTATGTCCATAAACATTCAGGGTCAGGTTGGATGGGGCTCTGAGCAACGTGATCTAGTTGAAAATGTCCATGCTCATTGCAGGGGGCTTGGACTAGATGACCTTTAAAGGTCCTTTCCAGCCCAAAACCAATCTATGAATCTATGATTCTATGATTTATACTGTATATGCCTATTGTTAGGTGAGATGCCTCTAACCTGCAGAAAGGTTGGCACAAGACAGTTCCCTGCCAAATATGCTGGCTGCCATGAGCCAGGGGAAAAAAGAAAAAAAGGAAAGAGTATAATAAAAATAAAAAAATTTAAAAGGAAGGAAATATATTTATTTATTTATTTTAGGGGGAAAGTCTTCCAGGCATATTGCACTTCCCCAGAAATTTCATACATCAGTGAAAAATAAGTTATTATGCTTTTCTGCTCAAGAAAATAATTTGGAGCATAATTCACAGTTGTGTAAGACAATTACTGAGATCGATTGCATACTATAGATGTCTTACTATAGTTTGCCCTAGTCTTTCCTACTGTGCTGATTCCAAGTAAATATGCTTAGCTGAAAGATACATGCAATACAGAAAGATTCATCTCATTATTAACAGCTTCATTCCTGATTTAATTTAACCACGATAATGATATATATCTTGAACATGCACACAAAAATTGTCTGTCATGAAAGAGAGAGTAGGCTGAAAGAGAAGTCATAGTTGTGTCAGTGAGAAGATAAAAAACATAATGGCTCTGTTCGTGGATTTTATTTAATCAGTGTGAGGAGAGGGAATAGAGAGTTATGCAAGCCCTGGTTAGTGCTGACAAGAAAAGGGAAGGAGGGTGAATGGATCATCCAGCCAGAAAGCATAAAGAAGATTAGTGTGAAGCTGAGTTTTCAGAAAGAAAATTTCAGAAAATCATAGAATGGTTTGGGTTGGAAGGCAGCTTAAAAATCATCCAGTTCCAATCCTCCTTCCATGGTCAGGGACACCTTCCACTACACAAGATTGTTCAGACTTCCATCCAGCCTCATCTTGAGCACTTTCAGGGTTGGGCCATCCACCACTTCTTTGGGCAGCCTGTTCCAGTGTGTCACCACCACTACAGCAAAGAATTTCTTCCTGTTATTGGCTCTTAACCTACCCTCTTTTAGTTGGAGTCATTACCTCTTTTTCTAACACTGCACAGCCTTGTAAAAAGTCCCTCATCGATTCTCATGTAGACCCCTTCATGTACTGGAAAGCTGCTGTGACGTCTCCCCAGAGCCTTCTCTTCTCTGGGCTGAACAAACCTAACTCTTTCAGCCTGTCTTCACAGGAGAGAAGCTCCAGCCCTCTGACCCACTTGATGTACCCCCTCTGGACCTGCTCCAGCAGATCTATGTTGTTCTTGTGCTGGAGACCCCAGAGCTGGATGCAGTACTCCAGAAGGAGAGTGGAGTAGAGGGGCAGAATCACCTCCTTCAACCTGCCTAGACACATTTCTTCTGATGCAGCCCAGGACACATTTGGTTTTTTGGACTGCAAGGGTATATCGTCAGCTCATGCTGAATTTCTGTCAACCAGGGCACAACTTGCACTCGGCTTTGTGCACAATCTATTGCACAACCTTGCACTCGGCTTTGTGCACAACCTATGTGCACAATCTTGTACTCGGCTTTGTTGCACTTCATGAAGTTCACACAGCTCCATGTCTCAAGCCTGTCAAGATCCCTCTGGATAGCATCCCTTCCCTCTGCTGTGTTAGCTACACTTAACAGCTTGGTGCCATTGGCTAATCTGCTGAGGATGCAATCAATCCTACCATCCATGTCACTGACAGAGATTTTAAACAGTGCCAGTGCCAAAACTGACACCTGAGGAATGCCATTTGTCTTGAGCAAGGGGGGGCCCTTCCTCTGACCTGAACTTGGACAAGGCAAGGACAGAGAAATTGCTGCATCAGGAGGCCCTGCTCTTTTTGGTGCCTTTACTGTGACACCTTTACCTGCTTTTTTTCCTCACATTTGGATGCCTGACATAAGGTGGGGACAACAAAGGTCACTGAAATTGAACTGTGCATATATGAGACTTTAACAGGAAAATCTGGGGAATCAGAGGTGCCCTGTGTCTGCAGAGAAACAGAGAGAATGTGTACTGGAAAAGCAAAAGAGTGGGTTTGGTGATGGGAGGGTCAAATACTTTATTTCAAACTTATATTCCAATAACCATTTCAGTATTTGGTGGTGTATGATAGTGTTAATAACGGTTAATTTCTGTCTATTTATCAATAATGAGTCGGGTGCTATAAGCTCTCCATTCCTTCCAGAATAGAAAAGAAGTTAGAACAGCATTGAGTGTTCTCACATACTCCGCATGTTGGAATTTTGGAAATTATTCAGAAAACCAAAACAGAAAAAGATCACCAGGAAAAACAGGCTATTAAGGCATAGGAATCACACAAACATATGCAAGAGTTGTTCAGAATCTCGAATTTCCCCACAAAACAGCAATTCCAGCAACACAAAATAAATATTTCAGCTAAAGCAAAAATAGAAAATACTGAGACCAAAAAATGGATTCTAAGCAATAGATTACTCTCATCAGAGACCTTGCAGCCTGTTTGTTCTGTTCAGATTCCACTGATTTTTGAATTTGAACTGTCATAGACATCAACAGATTTTTGTGGCTATGATGAACATCAGAAGTGAACATGGACCTCTGAACAGATTTAGATAATATCTGCATTCAATAAAACAATGATAATTCAAGGAGAATTATCAAACTCATGTAGATTAATTTGATTGCACATATACATTATTATTATGCAGTATAATGTATAGCACAATAGCTAGAACATCTTAAATAAATAATATAAATACGTATTATACATATGTGCAATAAATAAACGAACAGTATTATGTGCAGCATTAATAGCTAGAACATTGAGTTTATTTCTTTAGCTGTTTATGATTTTGTAGTAATATTTATTTATTTTTCAAGATAATGACTTGCAGGATCTTCAAACCATCTGTAATGAACAATTTTTAAAAATTTTGTAAATGAGTCTTCAAAATAGTTAGCATATTTTGTGTCAGCAAACATTCTAATTTTCCTTCAAAGCATTTGGCTTGCTATATATTTAAAAGGGAGAATAATTTTACATATATAGAAAGTGAACAGTCCTCCTCTACTCTTGCACACATTGTCTGGACATTATACTTTGTATATCTAATGTTGCATTACTGATATTAGAGATGAATAAAATTATTATGCAGCAAAAAAAGAACAAATTAGTAAATTGTTTGAATTCAGATGGGTTCCAAATTATGCAATTGCATCTGCATTATAGGACACCTGCTTGCTACTTTCATATGCAAAGTATTTAATGTCTTTCTATGTAAATTTACAGTAAGTTAGCACTCTCTCAATGGATTATAAGTTGCATGTATTATTTAACAAGGTCCAGTGTGAAATGTTTACTAAAATGTATATGCAGAAGATGTTGTTGTGTTCAGTCAAATTCGATTTGAATGATTGTGTTGATTCATGCAAATTGTAAGATAGGAATTGTGTCCTTTAAAAAATACCACATGGTTATTTTCTAGAAATTCCTCTTCAGACTGGAATGTCTTAGCTGACATAAAGTTTATTTACAATGACATATTTGCATCCTTATGAGAACTGTGACTAGCAAAAACTATTCATTTTAATTTTAATTTTTTGTGGTTTACAAAAAGCCCCTCAATTCTTATCAACAAAATGATGAATTGGTCTGGAAATAAAAAAAAAAGTGCTTTGTAAATTAAATTGGTCAGTGCAGAAGTTTAATTAGTTGTAATGTAGATTGCCTCAAGATGGCAGAGTGATGGAAAGCCTTGCATTTTTATGTTTAGATGGAGTGTTTCGTAGCCTCTGTTTATCTTAATGCAACATTAGATATTCTCTTTGAATATATTACTTATTTTACATTAAAACCATTAAATTAATTCTTGATTGCAAACTTTTTTTTGTCATTATTGAAACAATTGAGATTTTTTTCCACTATATATAATTTACTTTTCTTTGAACCAAACTTGGCCTGATAAATAGGCTGTGGAAGAAATCAGTGGTGTTATTGAAATAAAGTGCTACTATTTGGCTGATTTCTTCTGACTCATTTATGGAGTAAAAGGCTTTTTACTCAACTAGATTTAGCTATGTTGAGGATGAAAAGCATGATTATAATTTGAATGTATCATTAAAACAATAAATAAATCAGATGTGTGAATTTTGACAGCGGCAGGCAGTAGAAGAAGAATCTATCTTGGAGTTTTACAGCTGTGTAGGGAAAACAATAACTAATTGCTGATTAGAAAATAAAGAACTGTACTTAACTGTACTGGGATCTCAATTATGTGGTGCAGGAAAGCAAAGGATGAGTCATTCTTTCCCAAAATATTCATTTTCAGTTCTAATAGCTGTAATCATCTTTCCCTACATTAATACTTCTGTACTCTGAGACTATTCGGAACTTAAACTGCCTTTTGCCCTACACTAAACTCTAGGTGATAGCACTAAGCTTTGATCAGTGAATCCAAACAGGACCAATGAGAAGAAAACCAGGTCTCCAAGTGTTATTTCTTAATAGAACTTGGATCATTAAGGTAATGTATTTTTGACAACCCAATGTAGTAAGTATTTATCTTTACCAGAGATGTCTTGTTTCTCCTAGAGACTCCTGCCAACAAATTTTAAAAGTATGTTTTGTGATGCCCCTGAGTATTTACTTCTACACAACACTTTTACACTTCAGGTATGTGAGAATGTGTAAGCTGTCAATTAAATGGTCTCCCTCATTTTTTTCTAAAAAAAAAAAAAAAAAAAAAAAAAACCCAACACAAAATAAAACAGCAAAACTTCTGCTACTACAACTAACAATCAATATACATCTTTCTCAAATTGGACTTTACACATGATATATTCCCATGGGATCAATGGCTCGAGGAGGAGGTTGTGTTAGATATCCACTCATTTCACCTTAGAGTGCTGTTGAACGTAATTGGTGACATGTTTAAAAGTTTTGTATGTTCACCTAGTTTATGTTGTACATAAATTATGTGTGCTACATCTAGGAATAAGGTGGAAGAGAATTACTTACAACATGACTACTACTCAATAATAATATCTATTTTATTTTTATTATGGCAAGACTGAAATATTTGTAACTATTCTCGGTTTGCAACTATTTCATTGAGAATACATTATCCAACAATGCTCAGCGGTTGTATGTCATTATTCTAGTAGGGCTATTAGATGGAAAAATATTGGATCCTCACTGGGGAATGTCCCTGCGCTTGTAAGTATTAGTTTAAAAACAACCTATTCTGGAAAACATAAATTTCCCTTTCATTTCATTAGAAACCATACTAGATGGATGTTGAAGGTTTGTGTAATGTGTGGGTAGCATGTGCAGGTGTAAGATGCATGTTGAGGAGTGTGTTTTGACAGGTCAGATTTACCAGTCCAGTTACCATTTATTTTAGGAGACTCTCCTTTGTCTTCAGGTAATTTATAAATGGGCTCTTGTAGTCCTAAAACACAGAACAAAATCTCAGGGAGTATTTTAAGACATTTCTTGACTTGTATATTAAGGAGCTATGAAAATATATGTTGTCTTTGTAACTACTGCGCACAGTATCTATTCTGTAGCAGTACCTTTTAATGTGTCTTGTAATTCCACACACAGGATGTTGTTTTACAAAAGCAACATCCACTAGGCATTTGAAAAAATCCATGCTAATTTTCATGTCAAAAATGTTTGAAGCAATTATATGGTCTCACAGGTAAAATCCAACTGTTAATAGAAGCAAAAGTCTCACATCTCTGTGGGGGTAAACACACAGTTAGTAAAAAATATACCTGTAGGTGAGTGTTTCCCATATTTTTAAAATTATAATTATCCCCTTAATTCAGATTCAGCATTAATACTTAATACTGCATCACTTAAACCCTCATGCACAAAGCTTCAAAATATAAAGTAAGTCCAGTAATGAAATTAATCATAACAGATCATGGTTGCTTATTCTGGTAATAATAAAAAGATTTTAAACAAAACTTGTGCAACAAGACTGTCTCTTGAAGTACTACTTTCATTACAAAACTAATTCTTTATATTTGTTCTCCTTCTTACAGATATATTGACCTATATTTACATAGTCTTTACATTTAATTCTTTCTTTTTATCTTTAAAAGCATTTATTTAGGAACTTAGAATTCATTTGTCATATCCTGCTTCATTTATTTCCTTGTGGTCTCCTTCTACTGCAAGTACGTCTGAATCACCAAAATACCCTCAAGTTTTTTGGGGGGACTGGCTTTTATACATTTCTCTATGACAGTGTGTGCTAAATTAAAGCACATACATTAATTTCTCTGGGGTGTTTGTTTTGTTCTTTGGGGGTTTTTTGGACACCACACTCAAAACTGATGCCTAAACCAGGCTACCTGAAACAGAGGACTAGACAAAGTTAAGAGAATAAAAAGTGGACAAATTTATTCAAGGCCTTCAAGGTACATTCAGGCAAGCAAAGCCCTTCGGGCTACACCCAAAATGGATGCTGGGTCATGAGCTCTTCACCTTTTGTAAGTTCTGTCCCTTTAGCATATTGGGCCTTAATTCTCCAATCACACCCTTAGGTGATGATGTTGACCACCCCAGGCCCATTCCCCCCATCTCACAG
Source organism: Acanthornis magna (assembly GCA_036785705.1). Taxonomy (NCBI): domain Eukaryota; kingdom Metazoa; phylum Chordata; class Aves; order Passeriformes; family Acanthizidae; genus Acanthornis; species Acanthornis magna. The sequence continues at coordinate 2,894,054 of JAWUZG010000017.1, forward strand.
TTGTTTACATACATTCTGGCGCTAGGGTAATGAGTGTGTCCTTGGATTTCTATTCAGAGGGATTTGTTTTGACCGAGGGTGCTGGGAACAGAGGTTTTTAGACTTTTATAAGGAGCAGAGAAGTACAAGAAGTTGCAGATACATGAAGAATAAAACCTAGAAATTATTAAGCGATCATAACTGTCTGTGTCACCCTATGCAGTGTGCCTCCCTGATCAAATATTCTCCTAATATTCATAGTTCTAAAAGAATCCCTGAAACATATATTGTTCCTGGCAGGAAGGGGACATGATGAAAAAAAGGCTTAGTTATCGTCTTCCCAAGTGGTTCCTGGGATTGCAAATCTCAAGCACAGGAAAGTGCTTAAAGCCCTGAGACATGTAAGTTCTTTAGAAGATTTGTTTCTTGACCTTTTCCACTGAATAACAAAATACTTATAAATAACCATATACTTATTTTCTTGGGAGACACTAAACTATCTGAATTTTTGTTCGCTTTACCACACCATAGTCTGTAGGAGACAGCAAATGCATACTAAGTGCATAGAGCGTGGTAGAAATAGAGTAACACTAATGGAACTGGAATGATGACTGTATGTTTTAAGAGCACTACTTAGGTTTGTGTCCATCAGGAATTTGGAGTTGCACTTCTAGCAAGGTGTAAACATCTATAAAGCTAATACTGTATACAAAGCATATGTCAATCAGAGGTCTTTGCAACAGACCTGAGGTGAGTTTGTGTGCCTGCATGGGATGAGGTGGCAGGAATTAAATGTAAAGCTCAAAACCACAAAAACCTTTAACATATTCCTTTGTGCAAACTCTCAATATTAGTAGAACTTCAAGAAAAGATATGTACTTTCAGGGTAAGGTGAAGAGACTAACATGTCTCCTTCAGAATGAAAACAATAAAGTTATTACTTTATTTTGCAGTAAAACTTTTAATTGCAGCACCACAGAACACATTTTATATATCATTAACATTCTTTATCCCCGATGTTTAATTCAGACAGGTTTATCTAATTGTGTGGTGCATTGAATTGTCTGTCTTCTCTCAGCTCCGGCCATAGATGAGCATTATGACAGTCCACCAAAGCTGGGCTCTTTCCTGTCATTTTAGGTAGTAAAGTGAAAAGATCTGCTGCCTTTCTAGTGAATTCACTTCTTTGCTAATTGCCCCCTGAGGAGCAGAGTGTCAGCAACAAATCCTACCAAATCTTGCATAATGATTAAAAATGGAGAAACCAAGGCAGCTAAAGTAAAGGTCACTGTATAATCTCCATTTATTGAAACAAATAGAGTTAATCACAGTACTCCATCTCTTGTAGATATCGTGGAGTGAACAGGATTTTTTTCGCAAGAACTGAAACTTACAAATATTGTTTAACATTGGGCTTATTGTTATTTTTATGAGCTTTCTGCATTGACAATAATGAGATTTTAATGCCCTTTCCCTCACATGAAAATTAACTTTTAAGCAAGGCTTAATTATAATTTTCTTTATCAGTGACTATGGAAACAACCATTTAGAGAAACATGGTGAGCAAAGTTATTGTGGAGGTATATGGTGATTACATGGTGCAGAATCCTGTGTCATCATAAATTTGACTGGATGAAAAAAATAATGTTATTCACATTAGAATAAATATAGAATAAATACTATATATATATATATGGCAAATATTGTCTGAAAGGTTTAGTTATATGGTGTTAGTCAGATATTCAGAAACTGTTGCAATACAATCCTGTTTCCTACTTTCTATGTTTCTGTGATTCTGTAGTGCTGTTTCAGTTTTAGCTAACTAAAGTGGGAATCCGCATTTAACAGGATTTATTATTATTTTAGTAGAAATTTGATTTGGGTTTGAATTGAACCAAATCCAGGAGCTTTCAGCATTTCACTGAGCTGAAATTTTCAGGAAACTCCTGTTTCTTGGGGAAGATTATTATTGATTTGAAAATGTGAAATTAGATCTCTTCTCTGGGGGATAAGGGGTTTTGCTAGAAAAAAAATTTTGGATTTCATTTCCTTGTTAATTTTTTACACTCTGGACCCAGTAGACTTTAGTTTGCTAGTTTCATGCATATACAGTTAACCTGGACATTTTAAACAATTGAATAAAGAAACATGAAGCTTATAAAAACTGTAGGTATCAAACACAAGTGCTAGATGGATGACTTGGAACAGAAAGTTTAGTAGAGAGACTAAAACATAAATTTTGCCAGTACTATTCTTAAACAACTTTCTAGACTGCTACGGTATGCTTCATTTTGAATACAGTTTCTGAGGACCTAGACAACCTTGAAGAGATGATGACTCAGTTTTTGAGTTACCCCAGCACTGAACTCAGCATAGTCACTGCAACTCAGGACTGGCTGGCATCGGCTTGTTTCAGCCCATAATTGTGAAAGATTAAACTGCCTTCTTCTTTTAAATGCAAATGTTTCCTCTCTGTGACTCACATCTCCCGCTGCAGGTTTAGTCCTCTCTTTTCATCTGTTTTAAATGGTTTGTCTTGAAACTTTTGTAGGGGAAAAATATTACTCCCACCTGGAATCATGATAGGTACTGTCTGTAGGTGTGCTTAGTCTGGTGTCCAATTTGTTTCTTCAGAAAAAATTCAGAACAGTTTTCAGAACAATAGAACAAACAGAACAAATAAATTTCAAAATAGCAAATTCCTTTTATGATAAATTTCTGGGAGTACTTTTCTCAGACCCACTAGGACCAGCCTGTGGCTCACTCTCTCAGTGAATGTCATCTTGAGGCTAACTGGTGTCTTTTTTGAATAAAATAACTCCCATAAAAAGTATCTCTGGATGACATTGGATTCTGTATCTGTTTCATAACAGTCGATAGATACCATCAATGAAATTTCTGTGGATTATGAATGTTATTGTACCGTTTCAGGAAGGCACAGATAGCCCTGCTGTGACAGATGCTTCTGAACCACAGAACTCACTCTGAGACTACACCTGTACTTTTGAATAAAGCAGGACCAAGGTCCATTATTTGGCCCTGGGCCACATGGTGTGATCTGGACCTTTCAAAACACATGATGCTTGTTCCTGAATCTTTCTTAAGATTTTTGGAAAGAATTAGTCCCATAATAATATGTACAAGCTACCTTTCTCTCATGCATGTGTACACACACACAAACACACATCATCGTCATCATCACGGAGTTTCATTCCCCTGTATTCTGGCTGCCGCCTGCAGTCTGTGCTCATCCAGTGACCACGTGCTGGTTTGGTGCAACATCACGCCAGGGAGAATGCCAGCAGTGGAGTGAGACAGGCAGATGGCAGAGCTGTGATGGAGCTTCTCTGGTTTATTAAGCAGTGTAGGCACAGACTCACTGATAACTCTGCAAAGTCAGATGATATTGCAGTCCAGACTTCAGCCAGAGTTCGCGGCATTAGGATTTTGGTATTCCCTTTTGTGGAGAGCTAAACAGCACTTTGTGCCCCAGCTCCTGGGGCTGTCACTGTGAATTAAAGAGCTGGAACAATTAGGACAGTCAGGCTGAGCACTGTCTCCAAATCAGACTTGTCAGGCCAAGGGCTCCTGTGAACTCAGAGGTAAATAGGTGGCTGCTCTGGGGGTGACCAGCTGAGGTGTTTCCCTGAGAGGCAGGAACTCAGCGCTCTCGAGATCTGCTCAGTCTGCACCAAGCTCTGGCCAGCAGCTCATTGATCTCGAAGCATATTAAATTAAACATTTCAGGCTCTCTGAATCAGCAAATTCAGCTTTAATTGTATTTTGTTTAATTAAATCAGGTAAACAAATTAATGTTTTCTGCAATATATTACCATTTGCAGTACATTTTAGATATTAATTGCTGTAAGTACGGTACTAAGACAACTGTAATAGTTCACAAACCTATGCTGGTTTAATAGAGATCTTTATTTTTAGGGGATTTTTCTATTATAGGTTTGTGATTGTGGTTTTGTTTTGGTTTGGTTTTTTTTGGTGTTGTTTATTTTGTTTGATTTTGGTTGTGGTTCAGGTTTTGCATAATTATTTCTTTTTTTTTATTTTGAGGAGGGGCATGTATGCTTTTTATTGTCAAAGAGCTCCTGTTTTACACATTTCCATGTTATCTGGATGTTGGACAAGTGGTAGAACAACAGTGGTTGCTTTTTCAAACCTGTCAATATGTAGTTTTAGTATTAGTCCACTTGAAATGGACTATTTCACTGAGAAAATGCATATATATGACTGTCTGTAGGAGAGTGACTAATAAACAGTTTTTCCACCTTTTTGGAAGGTGTCAGAGCATTTTCTCTCACAGACAGTTTCGGGCAATTTGGAGGGGTTGGTGTATTTTTGTTGGTGCATTTTGGTTTGGTGTATTTTGTTTTGTTGGGGCTTTTTTACCTTGTTTTTGTTTTTCCTTTTTTTTTTTTTTTTTAATGTTCAAGCATTCTAAGATATTTAGATGAAGGGCAGTAGAGATGGCCAAAGCATCCATGCCCCATCCCCAAAGCAGCCTTTGGCAGCAGCCTTTCCTGGCCTGCTAATGGCTGGCAGGGAACCAGTGGCTGTGTAATGAGCTGTGTGAAGGGCAGGTAGCCCCTGGAATTACAGAAGAGAATTGTGACAGAATAAAGGCAAAGATGAAACTCCTGTGACCTCTTCTCATGAAGAAAAAGGCTGTGACACTAACTCATTGTAGTTTATACTGAATAGATTGGATCTTGACCTTAATTTTAGTTTTCTTCACTTTGAAAAAAAAAAAAAAAGAAAAGTATTTTGGCTATGTTTAAATAAGAGAACAATGTTATTTCCAGGGATTCAATAAGTGGGAAAGTTCTTCACCAGCAGAAAAAAAGATTTTACTGGGGTTGGCTCTGCAGTAACCCCTTTGTTGTTTGAAGTCACAATTATTCTCTTTCAAAAGGATGTAAAACTTTCATATTCAGAGTTTCAACATAGCAGAATGACTGATAAGGTAGATAATACTAAGTGAAGGTGCACCATAGGACAAATATAAAGTGCAAGAAGGATCAAAAATTAATGGTCCCAGGAGGTCTGTAGATACTTTAGGAAAAAGAAATCACTAATCCCACTCCCTTTCCTTCTGTCAAATGGGGAGGGGGGGGGTTACATTCATATTTACATTTACATTTTTTGTGAACATCTGTGATAGCAAGTGATCTTCTAGTGTTAATGTGTAAGGTGTTGGAAGATTTTTAGTCACACCATGTCAAGAAGAGTGTTTGGGTTCTTTTTTTTCCATTTTGCCACTGCTTTCCTTTCAATAACCGGTGTGTAAATACCTAATTTATTACCAATAAAATCAGAGTAGGATAATGAGAAATAAAACCAAATCTTAAAAAATGCTCCTTCCTCACCCAGGTCCCTTCTCCCCAGGCTGAATTTCACTTTCAATTTTCTCTACCTCCTCGTCCCACAGTACTGCAGGAGGATTGGGTATGGGGGCTGCTGTCAGATCGCCACATTGTTTCTGCTGGTCCTTTCTCCTCAGGGGGAGGACTCCTCACACTCTTACCCTGCTCCAGACAGAAGTTCTCTCCCACTGGAGAGAGCCCTCCACCAGCTTCTCCAATGCAAGTCCTTTCCATGGGCTGCAGTCCTTAATGAACTGCTCCAGTGTGGGTCCCTCTTGGGGTCACAAGTAGTGCCAGTAAACTGCTCCAGCAGGGACTTCTCTCTCCAAGGTGCCACAGGTCCCACCAGGATCCTGCTCCATCATGGGCTTCTCTCCACGATGCCACAGCTCCTGCCAGGATCCTGCTCCAGCATGGGCTTGCCACAGAGTCACAGCCCACATTAGTATTCTGGGTGTTCACCTGCTCCAGCATGGGGTCCTTCAAAGGCTGCAGGTAGATCTCTGCTCCCCTATAGATCTTCATGGGTTGCAGGGGCACAGCTGCCTCACCATGATTTGCACCAGGGGCTGCAGGGGAATCTCTGCTCCAGAGCCTGGGGCACCTCCTCCCCCTCCTTCTTCACTGACCTTGGAGTCTGCAGGGTGGTTTTTCTATCATTTTCCACACTCCTCTCTCTTGACTGTAGTTGTTGTTGCACAGGGACTTTTTTTCCCTTTTTAAATCCCTTATCCCAGAGTTGCTACCATTGTCAGTGACGTGCTTGGACTTGGCCAGTGGCAGGTCTGCCTTGGACCCACCTGGCATTGGCTCTGTTCAACATGGGAGAAGACTCTGTCAGCTTCTGAGAGAAGTCCTCCCACTACCAAAAGCCTTGACATGCAAACTCAATACAGTGAGACTGAATGCTTCACAAATAGGTGAAATAGGCTTCAGGTTTTGTATTTCACTATTGCTTTAATATATTAAGTATTCTTTGGCACAGGCTTTGAATCCTAGCAGTATTGACTTCCAGTTATGGGCTGTACTCAAGGATCTGCTCTCTTTTAAAGTCAATTAGTATTTAAATAGTATATACTTTAAGTAGCTGATGCTTTAAAAGGAATGGGGATCTCTCCAAGTCTGAGAGAATATAACACAAGTTTTGGGACCACCTTTTCTCTTCAAATTAGTCTTTCCCTGTTGATTCAAGCATGTTATGTCCTGCAATGGAAGAAAAGCTGAGAGCTGAATGCAGTTTTCTGCTACTTTGGCAAACATTTTGAGCAAGCCTTATGTTTCCTTCTCTTTTTGTTCCATTTTAAAAAGAAGCTTTCACTGAAATTCAGAGGAGAAAAGGAAGAGGCTACTCATTCTCCCAAGAAGTTCTGTAGGATTCCTGTATGAATTCACTTATCCAATTACCCACCTCTAGCCCAACATTCATTTCCAAAACTACTGCTCATATCTGGCTCTGGGCTGTGCAGGGGCAATAGATTCTTCTTTCCTTCCAGTTGGAGCTGAATGATTTCATACAGAAGAGATTCTTTGAAATATGCTGAAAAAGAGCAGCCATCTGTGTTCAGAGAAAAAGAGGAAGATTTTTTTATTCGAGGAAGAGGTTTTGTACTCTGTTTTGCACGCTCACAGAATTCTTTTGCTTTAGCTTCAGCAAGCATACTCCAGGTGCAGATACAGCAATAAAATAACATTTTTTACAATCTATCCAGTCAGGAAACTAAAATAATAATAGTGGGCACTTAACTTTCTTCATCCACGATGTGAGATAATTCAAGCATCTAATCAGGTATTATAAATTCTAATTTAACTTGTATATGTGTATCATTGCACACAGAGCCCATCTCAGATATTCTGAAATTCATGGAAATGGCGAACAAGCTGTGATGACACCTGCAGTGTCTCATTCATGGCTTACGAAAATCTGTGCCCCAAATGGTTTGATATCCAAATAACATGCTGTTAGCATCAGTGAACTTACCCCAACCCTGTAAAAGCCAACCAAATAATTAAGTTGAGGAGTCAGTTGGCTTTGAGAGTAGTATTCTTGGGTCTAACAACAAAATGCCATTCTCAGTATTTTTCATTCCTCTGGGTCTTACCTCGTGGGTTGTGCCATGTGAGCTAACGTAGTGACTTGTATCAGCTCTCCTTCTAAGCATCATGCAGACCACAACTGAATATTTTAGGTGCATTTGTAGAATGTTGCTGCTACTCTGATCATTGGATGATTTATCCAAAACTAGAAAAGACCACTCATTGTAAGCTCAGTCACAAAATGTCAACTAGGATTCACAAATATTTGATGTACATCAAAATTCTGTATGTGTACATAACCAGAAACGTCGTATAATTAAAAAATTAAAAATAAATTTTAAAATCCCTTTCTGGGGAGAGTAGATACATCGTTTTAAGGAACCTGCACTAAACACTGAGCTGTTCAATAACACATTGTGTACAGCAGCTGTCTCTTAGGGGTGGGCTCCAAGCAGCTCCAAAGCATACAGTGTTTCCCTTAACCTGCATGGAACCTCCCCTCCAGATGCCTCTGGTTTAGAATGTCATTATTTCATGTCAGCCAAATATCTTCTTACTGGAACCATTACAACTGGAAGCATGACCAGTTTTCTTCATTGGCATGGAAGCCTAAGTAGGTGTACATTTACAGTTCAAATGGACAAAATAGTTGCAAGGTCCATGTGAATTTCTACATTTGGAGAAAACAGCTGGCAGCACTTCTAGGAAAGTGTCTCCAGTTTATTTTACATTAATCCTGTAAACTTCTAGTTAACTTTCTTAATATCTTTCATTTAAGTATTCATATGTTTTCATTTTGAAAGAAACTGAAGCATTTAAGCATTTGAAGGAGTCATAGTAGAAAAAAAGCTGCTGTTAATTTGTTCAGCTGAAAATAATAAATTAAATGCTCTCCACCAACAAATTCAGCAAATCGCTTCTAAAAATCCATTTAGCTAATGTCTATTGAAAACGCAGTGTAGTTCAGTCATATAATTTATTAGAAAGGTAATTAGTTTATTGCCAGATACTCCGTGTCCAACTCTTGTTTTTCACTCATGTTTGTATTTCAACGAGGATGCTAAATATTTATAAATACAAGCTGTCTCTGTTAAAGAACTATCGATAAACAATTTTCAAGTCATCCTTTTGTTCATTCTGTCACTCATCATACTCAAGAAGTAAAATATTTTTAGATACAAGCTGTCTCTGTCAGAAATTACTTTCATCTGATGCTCTCACTGTTGCATTCATCAGGGAATCAGAGAAGTGGAGAATGCTCAGAAGAGGCTTAAATAATAAAGAGCTGTGTATTGCAGCAAGGAGACTTATTTTTTCTACCTCAAGCCTTCACGCTGCTATCTGATCAGGACATTCCTTTTAAATTTCTTGATTTACGTTTCCACAATGGAGATTTGAATCTATTATGCCACATTAACGCACAAAGTCTCCACTTAGTGAATAAAGCTACTTTCTGTCTTTAAGCTCTTTATTATTCCTGGACAGGGATTCCTGCAAAGGAATGTTAGTGAGCAGTGCTACACCCTGCTCTGCTCCTAGAGCCCGCAACTCTTTTAATTTATCCAGAATAGAGACAAAATGGATTAATACTGATCCACTCATGATCCGGAGTTGGGAGCATATTCCAACCGCAGTGGGACTTGTAATGAGATCTTGTCCTTCCTTTCTCTCTGTGTAGCTCTGACACTGGCTTACACTCTAACAGAATGAAAACTTAATTATGATTATCTGATTTTTTCTAATGATGAAAATGAAGAGTAATCATGAAGGATGACACATTACAACTTTAATATGATTACAAATGATATTCTGACTGGAATCTCTCTGCAACACAGCTTGACACATAAATGAACCAGAATAAAAAGATTCTCAATTGCAATTCCTATTATATATGGTACCTACTCTGGGTTTTGTGCATGTTTCATACCAAGTTTAATTTCTATCAGTAGAAGTGTAGAAAAGAAGAAAGTAGAGTTCTGACACTAAGCAGAGGTTTGTAAGCATGTGAAAGATGCAATGAAATGTATTTCTAAATAGTGAAAAGTTAGGAGCAGAAAAAATACTTCCAAAAGAGCCTCACAGGTGAAATCAAAACTGGCTGAGAAAAGCAAATTGAGATATCATAAATTTATTAAATACTCAGATGTGTTTATTTCCTGCTGCTATCTACGCTGTTATCACATTGAGTGGTACATTATGAAAAATAAATACTGCTGATCTTTAAGCCCCCAGCTTTTCTTAAAAGGCATTGAGCAAGTCAGAATCACAATAGAAGACTTTAAGCAAGGTTAGTAATCACAGAATTATAGGAGGGATGAGGCTGGGAAGAACCTCTCCTGGTCTGACCACCCTGCTCAAACAGGGACACCTGGAATCTGCAACCCAGGATCATGTCCACATGGCTTTTGAATGTCTCAAAGGATGGAGACTTCACAACCTCTCTTTGTCACCTCCCAGATGCACAGACCCGGCTCTCATCCTAGAAGCAAGATCCTTAAGAGTATATAAAATACACAGGTGGCTAGGACTGTTTCTTAAAATTACTCTCAAGGAATATGAGTTAAAAACTCTGTGAGTGGGGGGAAAAAAAAGGAGAAGAAGGGGGAGACACTGACATAAAAATAAATGAATAAGTATCTCTACGAGATTAAAATATCCATTGGCTGTAATTGTTAATTATCTGGCTCGGCCAACCCATGTCCCAGTGAATTCCCTACCCCCCCACCACACACACACAATGTCTTGGCTTAATAGACAGGTGTCTGCTAAGGAAGATGGGAACCTTCCTTAGAACAGAGAATGTGAAGCCCCTTCCCTATGAATTATTATAACTTTGGAATCAAGGGCTCTCAGGCAAAGATATGGGAAAAGGAATAAGAGTTCTTTGCTAGTATCTATAATGAGGTAAACAATCAGTAACAAAAGCAGTAAACAAGGAAAAAAGCAGTAAACAAAACCAAAAACTCAGTGGCAGATGTCCCTGGGCTGCCAGGCGCCTTCCCATTTTGTGCAGTCACGGTCACGGCCAGCAGGGGCGCTGTTGGGCTCCTAGACCAGCAGGGCAGGTGCGATGACTCCCGCGCAACTGCAGATGGCGCTGTGGCACGAGGTCAGGCCGGTCTCGCGGGGGGGAATGGCAGGCGGCTGGGCAGAGATGGAGTGCAGCCGCACGTGTTAGGCAGGGAGGTCAGAGCAGGGAGATGGAACGGCAAGGTGGGCTCACCCGAGCCAGCCAGCAGAGGACGTGGCAGGAAACTCCACAGTTGTGGCAGGCAGGGCGTGGGGTGGTGGCAGGGGGTCCCGTTCCACTGCAGCGCAGCTGGAAGATGCACCCTCCCGGAGCGGAAGAGAGGATCAGAGTCCCGTGCCTTTTTTCCCAAAACGAGAACTCACCCACCAGGTAGAGAAAAACCAGTGCAAAGCCAGGCTTTTTTTCCGCAGTCGCAGCCAAAAAAGCGGAGAGCCGCTTCTTTCCATTGCGCTCTCCTCCAAGGCTATTGAGTGAGTGTCCCGTTATCAAATCGTCCAATCTCTTGTTCCCATGCGCGCCCAGCCAAAAGTCTTTGTCTCTTTTGTAAGAGTAGATGGCCCTTAAGTACCGGTCGTTAGTTGCCTAGCGACAGAACGTTAAAAATTCCACTCCCCCCCTCAACCTTCAACACACAAACACATTTATTTATTTATTTATTTATTTATTTATTTATTTATTTATTTATTTATTTATTTCAGTATATTGCAGAAGGTTTGTTAAAGGAATTCACCTGGCTTTTTCTACATGGCATAACACAAGCGTCTGTGAACTCATTGTAACCACATGCAGAGCTGAAAAAAGAGCCATGACTGTAACAGTATCCAGACAGTCTTGGGCATACACTATGAAAGCAAACCACACTCTGAAGCAGGGGGACTCGCATCCTATCACTAGTTGCCACATCTGGAGCTGTGAATATCTTTCTCTGTGTACATAGATCTATAAAATTTAGCATAGAGTTGATTTTAAAATGTATATGCTTCCAAGACTGCAGTTACTTATTGTTGTTAGTGCAATAAAAAATAAAGTTCACAGTCAGTTGTCAGATTATGCTGGATTTTACATTGTATAAGTAGTCATGAGGAGCCCCTACATTTATAAAATGTAACAAATACAAATATCCTAAAAGGAAGTGAAAGAAACGTGTGAAACATTTCAATTATACTGTTTAGGGTTTTTTAATAGTCATCTTTCTCTTGTGAGGTTCCAGGCTCTCATAGAATTTTATTATACTTCTTTCCAGTCTGCCAATGATAAATATATATTCATATAATAAATATATATGAACATGTATGTGTAATTCCTATGTTGCTTGAAAGCTGTTCTTGTCTAGGAGAGAATTCTGCAGAGTAGCAAACATGTAAAGATCTCAGTTATCAGACAGTTTCCCATATTCAGCAAAACAAAATGTTGGAAAGAGAGAGCTTTATAAGCTCTTAAATTTAATGCTGAATAACCAAGCTGTTCTTTTGTTCAGTCTTTTGGATCTCATTGGATATATCTAAGACATAAGACTCCTCATTTCAGGTTTCTTCTGCTTATTAAGTTCAAAACCACATTATCTGTCTTTTAAGTGATGCTTTAACTAAGACACCATCTATTTATATGGTGTATGTAAGGATTTATCACATTACAGATGCAGTTCTGTAGGTGTTGCTCTGATATTTGCCCTATGCTGCTTATGCAATTTTTGCCTGCTAACGTTACATATTTATGTAGTAAAGGGACTGATGGTATGTTTACACTGTAAATGTTCACACAATATCAAGTGCTTCTGGAACATAAGGGCTGAGGGAATGACCTAAGCTGTAGATGTTGCTAAACTTAAATATCCACATTTTTCATTTAAAAAATTGCTGAATTTTGGAGCTTGCAACCAGGTTCTGAGATCTGAGTGATTCAAGTGCTCACAGGCCTCTGATTTCTTCATTACAAAATAACAGTTAAGAGGAGACTTGGAGAATCAAATATTGGGTTTAGGAAGATGCGAGGTTTCTCTGACCCTTTTAATCTGGTATCTTAAGTATTAGTGTTTCAGAATTCAATGACAGCTGTTCAAGGTGGCTTCCCCGGAGTTTAAAGGTAACTATCTAGTTTTATTTGACCTACAGAAGCTGGAGATTCTCTAACAAGCGAGCAGCGGACATTGCCTACCTGGATTTCTCCAAGGATTTCAGTACATTTCTACAAGGCTTTCAGGATTTCCACAGCCTCGTGCTAGAGAATCTCGTGTGTGACAGTCTGGACAAGTAGTCTACGCATTGGTTGGAGAATTGGGATCCACCCAGCTGGAGAGCAGCCTAGTGGGAAGGGTCCTGGGGGTCCTGGTGGACAAGATCAATGTGAGTGAACAGGATGCTGCTGCAGCAAAGCCAGAAGGGTACTGCATTTTGTTCGCTGTTGTGGCAAGTGTAATAGGTACCTTAGCATGACATTTAGCTGCTTTACTGACATTTTGGTAATAAACTGTCATTCCCATCGTAACTCAAACACAGAAGAGAACAGGTACTGAAATGTAATCAAATGTCCTTCTCATCTGGTCCTGCAGAAGCAGATGCAGAGAAAAGACTATAATAACAGGGGGAAAAAGAATTATACCTCCTTTGAATAACATGTGAGCCTTCAAGCATTTGTCATTAAATAAATTCCTGCACTTCCCTTCAACTGCTCGTGTACCTCACAGGTTTTGAGGGAGAGATTGTATTTTCATCTTGTTCATCTGTTTTACCATCAAATCTCTAAGGTCTTGGATGAAAATTATCTGCTCCTGGTCTCTCATTACTATATTTTTTTTCCTGAAAGTTCTCCTAGGGGAGCTCAAGTTAAAGCTCATCTTCTGAAATCCTTTCCCAATTAAAAAAAAAGAAAAAGAAAGGGGGAAAAAGGGTGGGTGGGGTGTTCTGGTGGGAAAAAGTTGTACATGTTCTTCGACAGTGAACACAGCCACAAAGTGTCTGTTCATCTTTCTTCTGTGACTTTATCTTTCCTGAAGGCTCCTTTTATAGCTTGATAATCTGTGGGATTTGAAGTCTCTCAGAGTTCTTGCTCCTGATGTGTTTGAAGAGAGATTTATTAATTTTTATGAATTTTGCTTGTTCTACCTCAAGCTCTTCTTTCACTCAGCTTTATAGAGTTTTTAACTTTCCAGATATTACTTTTCTTCTATATTCTTTATTTCAATATGATCCTGGTTCTTTGAAGACTGCTTTCAAATAACTCCCCTTGCCCCTGCCTTTTAACCAGGCTTGCTTCTTTTCTCAGGACTTTTATGAGTAGTATAGATTTGTTCTGTGCTTCTAATACAGCTTCCCTAAGAAGTCTACAAGATGCATATAAGGTTTTAATTCCCTTAACTGCCCTTTTAAACCTTTTTTTTTTTTTTTAATAACAACCTTTCAGATTCTTAAGATAACATGGCATTAACTTGTGGAGACAGAAAAGCAGAACTTAATTTTTACTTTAGGAATTCATGTGTTTTAAGCTACAATTTCTTTATCTTTATCTTTATCTTTATCTTTATCTTTATCTTTATCTTTATCTTTATCTTTATCTTTATCTCTTTTGACTTGATCTTGTTAAGGGTCAATGTTACACTATTATTAAATTATAGTGATGCTAGGGAAGGGGTGTGGTCCCAATTTCTGCTAGTGCAGTTTCTTCCCTGGGTAGCACACTAGGACCATTTACAGTACATTTATTATTCAGCTGTGATTAGTGCATCTGCAGCTGTTCTTGGTGAACAGAAGATGATTACTGTCAGTACCTCAACGAGCTATCTGCTTAACATTTAAAACATAATGTTCACTTTTTAAAGCTTTGCTTCAAAATTGGACTGTGGATGCAAGACTGTATTTTCAAAAGATTTAAAGACCTTTAGGGAAAAGTTAAGGAGGAATCCTAATACTAAGGAAGTTTCCAAATGACACAAGTTTTGTTTCCAAAGTTCATTTTCCATAAAGTAGCACTGAAATTCATTAAATTCCTTATTTCAAATTTGTCTTTGGCTCAAATAACTGTTTCCTAATATTTTTTTCTGAATCACTCCTATGTGGCAAAATAGTAGGATTTTTTTTTTCCTAAGTGTCTCTAATAGTAACATCAGTGGTCTTTTTTTGGTCGCAATTGGTGAAGGAAGTAGGATTTTCTCCTTACATGCTGTCTTAAGAAAAATACTCAATGTCAATGTGGTGATTTGGAATTTATAATTATTTTGGTTTTAGTCCCTGTGTTTTGAACACTTTTTTTCACTTTCTGTTTACTGCACAGATAGGCATAACACTGGGAGAGTCCTAAGGCATTTTCTGTAAAATGATTATTTAAAATTACAAAAATAAACGTAAATACTTTCACCTTAAAATAATTCCTCCTCCTTCCCATAACTCTTTAATATTTCAACATCCTTGACTCTAAACTGGAGGGACATGGATTTGATGGGTTGACATCCTGGAGGATAAAGAACAAGCTGGTTTGCCACACACAAAGATTTGCAGTCAGCAGCTCAATGTCCAAGTTGAGATCAGTGATGAGTGACGTTCCTGAGGGGTCAGTAGTGGTGCCAGAATTGTTCAAAACCTTTGTTGGTGGCATGAACAGTGGGATTCAGAGCACCCTCAGCAAGTGTGACCATGGCACCATGATGTGTTGTGCAATTGACACCCTGTAGGAAAGGGATGCCATCCTGATGTACCTTGGCAAGTTTAAGAAGTGAGTCCATGCAAACTTCATGAAGTTCAACAAGGCCAAGTGTAAGATGCTGCACCTGTACTCATTTTAAAAATCCTTTTATTTGTCTTGGGTCTGCTAGCGTTACTTTAGGGTTGGGGCTTTTTACTGTAAAAGTAGCATGTTATTAAAGTCTCTTGCCTTCAACAAAATCGTCAGGAATTATTTGAAAAAGTTAAATAACTGGTGGGTAGAACTAATGTTTCTGACTACCTTTAATTATATTACCTTTCATTTTCATTTGGGATACTTAAACTCAATCATCTTAATAGGGCATAGTCTTCAGAAAAATTATGATAATCTAATCCACTTTAAAACAGTTCACGTTGAAAAGCCCTGGAAAAATGGAAAAAACATCATTGGTCTTCCAGTCTAGTGTTAGTTAACTACACACTTTGACACTTGACCCCATTCATTCTTGGGGGCTTTTATAGTTATATCAATATATAAAAGAAACTAGTTTTGGTAAAACCATGAACCTCCAATTAAGGTCTTGCTCTTAGTCAGGGAAAGGTCGATAATCCATATTGACCTTTGTCTTAGTCACTACTTAAACTTAGTTATCAGCAGCTGATGAAACAGTTTGTGACAGATAATCAAACAGTTTTCTATCAGTAGATCTCATTGACAACAGATAGCAGATTTATTCATGTATTCAACACATGAACAGAAGGAAGAAAGTAAAGATCTTAATAATATTCCAAATGTTTCAGTCTCAGACCTAAAAGCTTCACTGCACTTTCTTGCTTGGCACAATGCAACAGGGTTCAGTTAGTATGTTCTCAATATTGTAGTTATATATAGGAGAATACATTACAACATATAATCAATTTTTGTTATACTTTTATTAAAAAAGAGCTGCCATTTTCCTCATCAGAACTAGGCTCAACAGCTACCTGAAATGTTAATTGCGGTACATTTTCTATTAGTTCTTCTGCTTGCATCTTAGATATTTTTGTCAAAAGTGTTTCGGTGTGTCTTTTTAAATGACATCTCATCTACCCTGCTTAAGCTGTCTTAATTCACCCTTACACTGCAGTACTCTGATATTGTTTTATAGTGGTAATTTCATAAGGCATGTCTCTCATTTCATTAGAAATTTTTACTGAAAAGCACTGATAAGGTTAGCAAGCAATAGTATTTAAATATCAAATTAATTTCAAAAATTACTGAATAACTAAAGGTTGGTTGGTTTGTTTGGTTTTTTTTTAACACAGATCTAAATTTTAAAAAAAATAATGTCCAAATTTTTATGCAAACCACTGAGAGTCTTGTTTTCCTCTCTTGTGAATCTTTTGTATTCTCAGTCAGTCAGCTTTCTGAAGAATTTCTAACATATTGCAGAGAAACAACTGTCAGCTTTATTGCTTTGTACTGTTCTGGATCAAACAGAAGAAAACTGAGCCTAGGTGAATGAAAAATATTATTTTACCAATTAAATCAAAGCCTTTCATAAACAGAAATCATCACACATGAAGCGCTATACAGCTGTATACAATGTACTTTAGAACAATAATCTTGTTCTTTTCTGAAGTGTTGACAGAATGAAATGGCTCCAGAACTTTGCAAAATAGTTGTTATAACTCATACACATTGAATAATTTCATCCTTTCTAAGAAAAGATTAAACTTTGAAGTGGAAAGCTGGTGGCCAGTTTACCGTATTATATTTAGAGGGCATTTACTAAAACTGCTTCAAAGATCTTCTGTGAACATCTGCAGCATTTTAGACAAATTTCTTCTAACAATGTGAGTGTTTTCTTTCATCAGACCCTTACTCTCTCAGAGCCAAAACTGTTCTATTTTAACATCTTTATCCTTTCAAAAAAATTTTATTCTGCTTGATATGAATATAACTCATAAAGTAATTTTAATAGAATGAAATTTGTAATATTTTAAGGTAATCAAAACTATGAGAACTGAATTACTTTGTTTAGGACATTTAATCCTTTTTCTTTTGTGCTTTCCTATAAAAACATCAAAAGCACCCATCTGCTTTGTGACTCACTGAGAATGCTAAATAATGCTTACTGTAACATATCAGCTGGAGCTTGTTTACCCAACTAAATATCCTGATGAAGCTGAATTTGTATACAGTATAAAGAAAAGTTTTAGAAGAAAGTATGAAAAGTTTTGTTAGACATTACTGGGCATTGTACTAAAAACCTATTACAGTTTTAGGCCTTGAATCAAATAAACTATCCCTGCCAACACACCAAGCTTCATTTCAATATTCTGTATAAACTCAAAAGACCATTTGTCTTTCTAAAAGATGAGGTTACCTTGCAATAAATTTAAATGTACTGTGTGAATTATTTATGTATAAGGCAGCATATCTAGATAATTCTATTTTTCTCTAAAGGATTTTCTCACTTTAATGGAAGTCTATAGATAAATGAAATATCTTTCCTTGCCTAGGTTTCCAGGCATCTTTTGTTCATGTGTGTACTTTAGGTTATGCCCAAATTGCAGTAGTGAGAGTTTGACTGTTCATTAAAATCTATATTTTAAAAAAATAACTAAAATACCCCAAAAACTAAAAATCCCCCAGAATACAAAATGGCAAAACCAACCAAATTATAAGAACACAAAAAAACATTCACAGTAATCCATATGTGAGTGATGCAGAGTTACTTTCCATAGTCCCACTTCTGGGAACTCATGGAAGTACTATTCCAAAGAACACTTCAGTACTGACCTTTCATTCTGTTGGGATGTTTCCTTTTATACAGATTCTACACCACAGCAGAGTTTGTGTGAAAGAAGAGACATGGGAAAAATTTCATCATTATATTTGCTGCAGACTTGGGACAGACTTATTATGTCTTTTATGGATGTGAGGCTGCTACGGACCAAGCATTGGCTTTCTGAAGTCTATGAATGGGCAAACTAGCATGTGACTCTTAAAGAACTTGCTCTGTCTTCTGATAATTCTTACTGCCAAGGACAAGTGCTAAGAGTAGAACAAGCAGGTACAGAGCAATTATGTGGATCTTGGGAATGGATTTTATCTGACATAGTCTGTATTAATCTGCATGGTTGTTCTTCAACATGCATACACCTAGGGCTCCCCCTCCTCCTCTCAGTGCTATCAATGATTATCACTCCTGGTATCAAAATATGCCTTTGGCATGTTATACCACTTATTTTTATAGTCACAGCCAATGTTGATTGCAAATTAATTTGTTTCTAAAAATCAAAGTTGCAGATATTACAGCCTGATACAATTATTAAAAGCTAGAACTAATATTGTTGTTTCTGCAAGAGGCTTGGCACTATAAGGACTAATCCATTTTTATCATACATCAAAGAACAGTTGTTCTATTTGTTATCACTTTTTCCCCCCTCCTTCTCTTTGTCCTTTAAAAAAAATATTTTACTAAATTCCTAATTGCTCTTTTTGTTTGAATTTTGATCGCTTATTTGCATATAATTTATCTCAATTTGAAATCCAATTTCCTAGAGTATGTTATCATGAATTTTTCATCTCTGTGCCTTATTATGCATAAAAGCAAATGACAGTGAACATTAAATACGTTTCAAAGTATTAATGATCTATTTAATGCTGGTTCCTTAAGAAAACGTTAAGTAACAAACCCCAGAATTTTAAAATAGAAGAAAGGGGAGTAAAAACTTAAATCTACACAACAATCATTGCAATTTCTATTTGATTATGACAATACTGTTTCAACTGGTTATTGTATCAAACTGTATAAAACAATACCTTGCAAAAAACCCACAACAGTTCCTTTGTAGCCTTTTGCTTAAATATCTATTTCTGCATGCATGCAGATTGCATAACTCAGTGCATACCCAAATAACAATTATTATTTCAGAGTTTGGTAAATCTTTTACATAAGAGCATACATTTTTATCCTAGGAAATCATACAAGTGAAGTAATATTTGTTACTTAATATTTTATATAATAATAGAGAATTATTTATTAAAACAGAGCTTGAAATTTAGCTGAGCTATTCTATCCTTTGGCTACAGACTGAGTCTTGTCTATTCCTAGTCTTTGAAATCTAGTAGAGATTACATCTCCTCAGACATGGTGCTGCAATGTTTTCCATTCATATAATTAGAAAGCTTTTCTCAATTTTGAATGTAAGATTTGCTGTAATGAAGACTACTGATTTTTTTCTAGTCATTGGTGGACTCGAGGAAATAACGTAACCCTGATACTTTTGCAACAACCCTTTAACATATCACACTGTTACCCTTCTATCCCATTCTCTTTTGCTCTAGATAAACTTCTTGTCCAAAAAATACTGTTTTTGAGGTGGCTTAAAACTACTGCTGTCCTTCTCCTGAACCCCAAGTTTATTAAATTGTTGTTGAATTATAAGCGCAGTGAGTAGTATTATTTCCTGTTCTCTGTCTGACAGTCTCACTAGCACAACCCAAAAGAATGTTTTTCTCATTTGCAGACCATCAGGTTTTTGACTCCTATCAAGCTTCCAGACTGCTCTAGACCATGACGTCCATTTCTTTCAGCATCTGCCAGATATTCCTTATTTTATATTTGTTCCCTTCTAAAGTGTAGTACTTTGCACTTGTTTTTATTGGATATTATCTTGTCGATCTCCGACCTTCTCCCACTCTATCAAAATTATTTTCATCCTGTCTAGAAGAGTGTTTGCTCTTCTACCTCTCTGTTTACCATCTGTGAGTGGTCTAAGTGCTGCCTTTAGTTCATCAATCAGGTTGCTAACAAAAATGTTTTGAAGGATTGAGTTGAAGGCCTTCTTGGAATATAAAATATAGCACCTCCTTTTGTAGAAATGTTTTAACCTGTAACATATATTCTTTCATGACTGAATGTGAATAGGGTGTTGTTATTAACTTTTCTGTGGAAGGATGGCATATCAAAAGCTTTATACGGCATTTTCACTTCAGCTGCTTGTGATCTTAAAACACTACTTTAGCTACCCTATGAAAGGAGTAAATTGGATTTTACTACTTTTTTGGTTTCATTTTTCTTGCCTTTTCTTTTACATTGTTTTGAAATCTTCCTTAATATTCCCTCAATACTTTTAAACATATATTTGATGTTTAGTTCCCATTTTCTATCTCATTACATGTTAAGAGTAACTGCTTGATAATGCCTTGCTGTTTTGCTTCCCTTACAACTTTTGAAAGAGAGACACTTTATAGCTTCCCCTTTCCTGGTTCTTAGTGACTGATAATACAACCCCTTGATATAAAAATATTATTTTCTCTACCTTTGGTTCTCATTACAGATGCAATCACTTTGATTAACAGATGATGTCAGAGTTGATATTTTTTTCATTGGATATTGGTGTCTTCCTCAAATATCCCAAATTGAGTATTTGTCCTAAAACACTTACAGATAAGTTAAATGTATTTTCTTGCATTTTTTGTGCCAGAAAAAACTGAAACATCCATTGATTTATTTTTTATATCATACAACACACCAATTTATGTTTTTTATCATACAAAGATATAACAGTTTACATTATCAAAACCCTTTCTATCTAAATAAAGTTCTTCCAGGAATTTCTGAATAGTTAACTTGGCTTGTGCCTGCCAGAATATTTTCAAGAACTCCCCTTAGAACTCTACCATCTGGGTAGCTGTCTTGGTTTTATTACCAATAGACCATTCCCAGATGGTAAACAGCTAGGCAAAGGTGTAAACACTCCTCAGGACAGGATGAGTACATGGAAAAATCATTCTGTGGCTTCTGATTCAAGCAATAGTTCTTCGCTTCTTCAAATGGGATCTTTAAGGCAAAGATTCTGCAGTAACTTGTCAAGGATCACCTTAACAGACCAGCAGCAGTACAAGGATTTAGGGCCTTCATATTCTGAATTCTCTTCTGTTAAAACAAGAAACTCAAATCAGAAGTGTCAATGTATTGTTGTATCTGGGGATCTAATGTTGCAGGTACTGTGGGAATCTCAATTTGAAAAACTAAGTAAATCTACAGAAATCTGTAGAAATAGAATTAGAAACTGGAAAAAGAGTGACAGGAAGATGGTTTCCTTCAGAAAGCATTATGACAATATCTACACTGGTTTTTATACTTCAAATAACTTACTACCTTTTTTCATGTTTAACACTGTGGACATGAATTTCTGTCTCTTTTTTATCACCTCGAGGTCTTATCCTGTGCTGATAGATTGAAAGCTATATTTGAATAAATGATGACTATGACAGTAAGAAACTTTTAATGACTTACTGTATAAGTTGATATTTTTATCATTATTTTACAGACTAATTATGATAGCTAAAAACTGATCAGGGTTTTTAGAATTTTTTAAAGTCACTATGCAAATATTTGAAGTTGTTCCCTCTTACCTATACCCTTTTGGGAGGCATAATCTGCCATAAGTATTAAAAATGTTATCAAATGCATGTTTTTAATAATGCTGGACTTATAACCTCTGTATTTCAGCTGAAAGCCTTACTTCCTACTTGAGAAGACAACATATTTTTTTCAGTAGCAGTGTTTAAACTATTAACAAAATAAAGGATCAATCACTGTTTCAATTCCTCTCACCAGATGCTGTGGACATTCATTATTGATTCCAGCAGCGTTAAAAATGCTGCTCATGAGACAAGTTGATCTATACACAGCAGGAAAATTATTTCTTTTTTAACACAGAATCACAGAATGGATCAGATTGGAAGGGACCACAGTGGGTCATTTTGTCCAGCCTCGCTGCTCAAGCAGGGTCATCCCAGAGCACATGGCACAAGATTGTGTCCAGATGGTTCTTGAATATCTCCAGTGGGGGAGACTTCACACCCACTCTGGGAAACCTGTTCCAGTGCATGGTCACCTGCACAGTAAAGTTCCTCCTCGTGTTCAGGAGGAACTTCCTGTGCATCAGAGTCTGCCTGTTGCCTCTTGTCTTATTGCTTGGCACTACCAAGAAGAGCCTGGCTCCATCCTCTGGCAACATCCCTTCTGATACCAATAGACAGTGATGAGGTCCACTCTCAGTTGTATCTTCCTGAGGCTGAACAGCCCCAGCTCCCTCAGAAGCTTTCCTTGAAAATAGAGATGCTCCAGTCCCTCGATCATCTTTCTTGCTCTCTGCTGGAGCTGCTCCAGGAGCTCCATGTCTCTCTAGCACTGAGCCCAGAACTGGGTATGGCACTCCAAATGTGGCCTCACCAGAGCTAAGCAGAGGAGCAGGATCACCTCCCTCAACATCCTGACAATGTTTTTCTGAAAGAACCCCAGGATACCATTGGTCATAAGGGCACTCCTGATTCATGGACAAACTGTTGTCTGTGATGACCCTCAGTTCTTTCTCTGTTGCTTTCTTCTACTTTGTAAAACTATTATCTTTCCTTAGGTTGTCCTTTTGTGGTTTAAAACTTGACTTTGAATTGCAGAAATGTTATAAATGCATATTCCTCTTATCTGTCTTCTTCAAATTAGATCTTAATTGGAAGCATTACCAGAGCTGCATATGCCAGTTTCTGAAATATACCCTTAGATTTGCTGTTCTCTTACTATTTCAGCAGTATTTTCAGGCTAATCCACAGGCAGATCTTTTCTAATGTGCAATGGAAACAGTATAAGAACAATGCACTTAACTGTACTTCCTCCACCGCTGTGTAGAATTGAGAAAAAAGTTCATTCTTAGCTGTAGAAAATGCACATAGCTAATCATCACAGGAAAATTAATAAAACACAGGTATGCTTTTGGGTGTTATATGAGATATGTTGAGAAGTCGATAACTGAGGAAGAGAAAAACTGTGAACACTATAAACTAATTTCACAGATATATTAATGAAATAATCCATTAATCCCCAATTGGCTTAAGTGTGTGAACACCTGTGGTAAGACAAGCAAGGTAGTGTTAATGAAAACATTAAAGACAAATCACGCTGATGTCTTTATACTCACTGTTCTGTGATAGAATAATATATCTGTTTCATTGACAAAGTTTGTTCCTCTGACATTGTTCCAGTAGTTTTAGAATCAGTGGGCTGAATTCCTTTGGACTTCAATCTGTACTGTCCCAGTAAGACTTAAAAAATTAAAAAAAAAATAAAGCTATAGAACTACTACCCTGCATCTTGGGAGAGTGGACTTAAGGCTGCTCAAAATGCTAGTTAACACCAATCATGGTCCTTGAGGCTCTGGGAGCCCTGGGTTGGAAGACCATGACTGACCACGAGTGATAAGATCCCAGGTGACTTTGATATGGTACAGTTTGCTGCTGTAACAGAATGTACATAAATCTATGGGACCTGATGGAATTCATCCCAGGGTAATGAAATAATGCACTGATGTTATTGCAAGACCTACTGTAGTAATATATCAACAGTCTTAGGAATCTAGAGAAGTTCCAGGTGACTGGTAGGCCACAAACATTTTCACAGTTTCCAAAAAGGGCATGGAGGAAGACCCTACTAATTATAGGCCTGACAATCTCACTTTTGGGCTTGGTAAAGTCATGAAAAAGATTATCCTGGGAGTTAATGAAAAGCCCTTAGAAGACCATGCAGTGATTGGTCAAAGCTAACATGGATTCATGAAGGGAAGCCTTACTAACATAATACAGGACAAGGATATTTCCCTAGTGAATGAAGGGAAGGTGGTGGGTAGGGGTTTTTTGATTTTAGCAAAGTTTGTGATACTATCTCTCACAGTATCTTTATGGAAAAGGTGTCCAGCACATAGGATATGCACACTACAGAGTAGGTGAACAACTGGCTGAAAGGATAGGCTCAAAATGCTGCAGTAATGGAGGCAACATCTAAACAGCAGGCAGCCACTAGTGGTGTTCCTTCAGGGCTCAATTTGAGAGACAATTCTCTTCAATGGTTCTGTTAATGACCTGGACACAGGAGTTAGGTCACACTTAGTTTGCTGAAGATAACAAATTAAGAGGAGTCATTGATTCCTTCTAGAGCAGAGAGGTTCTATCGAGCAATATTGATAATTAGAATAATGGGTAAACGCCAATCACATGAAACTGAACAAGAACAAGTACTGGATTTTGTATTTGGGACAGTATAATCCTTGGTGCCTGGGTGCATGTGTAGATCGGGGTACAAGAGGCTGAAAGGCAGCCCTGCAGAAAGGGATCTGAGAGGTTTGTTTGCCGTGAAATTCAACATGAACTGATGATGTTCCCTGGAAGCCAAGAGGGCCAAAAGTATCCTGGGGTGCTTTAAGCAGAGAACAGCTAACAGGACAGAAGGAGTGGCTGTCCCACTGTATCTCAGCTTTGGTGCTGCCTCGCCTCACCTTCTGAGTGCAGTGCTGGGCTGTGTCAGGCACCAGAATCTGATTAAGAGGTTACACTGAAGAGCAATGAACAAATTGCATAAACATTTGTGCTACAGGAGTTCAGTTTGGCTCCCACCTTCCGACATTTATCCATGAAATTGCCCGTGAGAGAGTACAAGCTGCCGACATCTGACAGACATTTTGAATTAGCTGCAAAGGTATGTGAACTAGCATCTGTCTTTTGGAGGAATTAGCAAGTAAACTTAATGACATCCTGCCCTTCTTTGAGCTGTGGTTCATCATGTATCAGTATGCCAAGAAAAGAGACATGGCTAACGGGAAAACAAGGTCATTGTTTTCCCAAATCATTGTATTCATCACCTTGGCTTAGGAAGACAGAGCTCTTAACTATCAGACATAGAAGATTTTTTAAAAAAGTCATAGAGGCAAAAGCTTAATTCTCTTTTCAAGGCATTATACAATGGTAGTTTTCATTCTCTGTGTTTTGTGTTTTCTTCCCATACCGTTTGTTTGCAGCACAGGTCTGCAGACTGTCTTGCAATTCAATATTGGTTGATATACATTTTTACCCATCAGTAATACAGATTTTAAAATCAGTGTTAACTGTCAATTTTGTTGATGATACACAAGGCAGAATAGAGCACAGCTTGTGGGTTTACAGCTTTTTGTCAGCAGTATTGACAGCAGTAAAACCCTGAAGCAGAACCTACACAGAAAGCAGATATGTGCACTAACAAGATGTTATTTTTAGAGTTTCTTTTCTAGCTCATAGCTTTTTACTGGCAATATTTTAATTGGTCCAATGCCAACATAAAAAATATAATGTTTTACAGCTGTAATCAAAGTACACTTGGGAACTATCTGACCTAGTAATATAATTCCCCTTCTGTCTCAACGCAAGTACACTTAATTAAATATACTTCAGTCGTCTCCCAATAAAAGACATATTTTACCTCTGACCAGTCCATAGGTTGTACATTAAGCTCAGGCTTCTGACTGTACAGCAAAAAGCATAATGAGAGAAAGAGAAGGGGGAAGGTTTACAGGTTTTTTTCTTAAATTATATTTTAAAAGAAGTGTAAATATAGACAAAAAAACACCTCTTGAACATTTTTTTCCTTCTTATACAATAGTAACTGCAACTTTCTTAACTCTTAACAAAAATATTGACAGGTAATATCATTAAATTTTCATTACTGGAAACAGCAGTTTTTAAGAATGAATGATGATGGTATTAACTTTCACATATTTAATAACTAAATAGCAAAAGTTTAAAAATAAGGTTTTTTGTGAATCATCAACAAATCTAACCTAGAAATTTCACTTTATTGCCTATGTCTGTTAAGCATTTGATTATACCTTGTTTAGCTAACCTGAGAATCCACAAATAATTTATGATCTTCTCTATAACCCTGTTTTTCTCAAGGAGAAGGATCAGAGCAATGATAATTGTTGCAGGTTTTCACACTGTATTTCTAGGATTGCCTATGTGGGTGTCATGAGTCCTAGGATTCTTTAATCAGAGCTGCTGAGGCCACATCGGGAGTGCTGTGCTCTGTTCTGGGCTCTTCAGTACGGGAGAGGCATGGACATCGTGGAGAGAGTCCAAAGATCTGCCGCAGAGGTGATGAAGGGCATCCATCTCTCCCGTTAGGAAAGCCCGAGAGACCCGGGATTTTTCAGCCTGGAGATGGGAATGGTTGGGGGCAACTCATGAATGTAAATACCTGAAAGCGAGGGTGCAAAGAGGATAGAGCCAGACTCATTTCAGTAGTTCCCAGTGACAGGGAAGAGACAACAGAATATGCAGAAGGCTCCCTCTGAACATGGGGAAATGCTGTTTTATTGTAACAGTGACTGAGCTCTGGCACAGCTTGCCCAGGGAAGTTGTGGAAATATTCAAAAGGACCTGGATGTGGTTCTGGGCAACGGGGACTAGGAGACTGTTTAGGCAGGTGGGTTGGACAAGATGAGGTCCAGAGCTCCCTTCCTCTGGAATTCTTTCCTCAACCATGCTGTGATTCTGAAGTTAAAGTTTCTGAATATCTCCCATTATAATTTCAATGTGTTTTTCAAACCTCAAACATCAAGTGAAATTTTCCCCGTTGGGATATCTGTTCCTGGATAATGAAATTATAATAGTAGTAGCAACAATAACAACAACAACTTATAACTCAGCAAACAAGGTTAAAGGAAAATGTTCTGGTTTGCAGGGAGGGAGAGAATAAGAAAGAAGTAAGGAGAGAGGGAGAGAAGGAGGGAAAGAAGGAAAGAGGGAGTAAGGAAGGATTAATAATATGATAATAATAAATCAGACAGAAAAAGCCCTACTTTTGCTCATATTTGTTCAATTCAGCCTTGGGGCTTCTCACAGGTTACTGATCTCTGTGGTCACAGAGATCAGTAACCTGTGAGAAGCCTCAAGGGTTGCATGGATGGCAGAGAACAGGATGTAGCCCTGCTTGATTTGTTAGGCACAGACAGTGGTTGTTGAGAGCACACTCCAGAACAACTTGCACAGTACAGTAGCAAGGCAAGCCACTAATCATATATTGCTCACTTAATCAATCATTCACCTAAGAAAGAACAGATGGCACAATTCATAAAGAGTCAACTGCAAGTGTACAAAATGGCTCATCAGTATTTATGGCCTGTCCTTGCAATCTATAAAATAGGCATGTTTGGTTTCTAGATTGGCTAGATGTTCACTGTCAAATTGAATTCCATAGCATGTTTAGCTCTTCTGAAAGAGAATTTAAAATGAAAGTATCACTAATAAATACATTATCCATAAGCTCAGGTAAGAATGAGAGTCAAAAATAAACAATGTCAAGATAAACTAAACAAACTTTGGGGCACCCTGTAAGACATTACTAGAGCAATGGTTCCAACAGTTCTTACAGTGATGGCACAAAAGTCAGTGATGGCCTTAATTGGACTTACTACCAGAGACACAGCAAGGTGGAGTGCCTCCTGTGTAGTCCATCAAAGCCTTTACAGAAAAAAAAAGGAAACTCTGGAATTTGATTTAATGCCTTAGTCCCAGTGCACTCTCAGGAAAGCTATTCAGGCTCCTAAAAATCTGCTTCCAATTACGTCTATTATGAATTCAATTACATGGAGTAACCTATTACCTGTCTTTCCCTCATCATGTTTCGCACATAAGTCTCAGCGAAAGTAAATGGTTAGTTTCCATAAAGAAAACCCTCCAATAAAGTGGTGAAAAAGATGTGATAGCAAGAAGTATTTGCCTTTAGTGTGAGGAAATGGTTGCCACTTCCCCACGGGGAATTTTACGTGAAATAAACATTGGTTGAAACTTCTGAAATGAACAGGGATTCAACCACAAAGAGCAGAAAGTTCGATATTAATTATGAAATCATGTTCATTCTTTTCCTCTTCTTTGTCTGAGAGGAGGAAACCAGGATTAAGTTATTCTCCAAGGATGAATGAGGTTTCACCAGGCAGAGGGAAATAACAATCTTAGATTTCTTTGTTAATGGCAATAAATCTGGACATCTCCTATTCTATTATTTTGTTCTATTGACTTATGAGGAAGTATAAGTGGCTCCAGCTACAAGATAGATCAAGCCTTTGCGTTTAGGAAGAAATATCCTCAGACCTTCAGGAGAGTGTATGTGGCTTTACATCCTGTCTGGATGTCATAGCATTCCTAAACAATTAGGGTAAAATCTGACACTGATGGTCAGACTAGATTTAACCAGCTCCATTGCCTCATCTTGAATAGTGGCACAATAGCAAAAATTTGTGATATTTTTTGTTTTGTTTGGTTTGGTTTGATTAGTTTCCTTGTTTTGTGTTTTAAAGGCAGAGTCAATTAAATTGTCATGCTTCCCCTAGACTCAGAGATACATGTTCTTTCAGCCCTCTGGTCCTATCAAGTCAATATGTCTTTCTCTGAGCTTCAATGTATAATAACCTGAAATCATTACAAGAAAGGTGGAAGGGGAGATTGAAACTTGAGCCATATAGTGTAATCCTTCTTCAGTCCATGTTATAACAATTGCTCAAACCATATTACACTCATTTTGGAAAAAATTATTTGCAAGGGAGTACATCTAAAACCTGTGTCAAGAAGAATACAGGTATCGTATGGGTTTTAAATGGCTCATTTTTCAATGTATCTGCTCTTATAAGAAGTCTTGTCTCAGTAGCACTGGAACCTGAATGTACCAATATTTGGGAACGTAGTCATTCCAGATACCATACGGAGACTACTAAGATGTGCCCTCCAGCTGTATATATTAAGACTAAAAGAGAGATAGAATATATATTTTAATACAATTTTTAAATCCATAAATTGAAATGTATTTTCTTAATTCACATTCTCCTCCAAACAATTACCCCTGATTTGGAGATGCAGATAAATACGCTAAAGTAAAAAAGATGTTAACATTAACCCTGTAATGTAACTTCCTCTGTTGAGTGACACTTAGGTCAAGAAGAATTTGGTAAATCATAAGTACACATCTGAAAATATCTTTTTCCAGAACTTAACATTGCTGAAAAGTAATAATATCAAGGATTTAAAAAAAAAAAAAAAAAAAAAAAAAAAAAAAATTCAGCAAGATAAAATTTGGTTTGTAATAATAACTAATTTTACAACATTTTCTATTTCATGCAGCTAATTCACCCTAATGATCATTGCTTTTAATGTTAATGAAATTTGTTTAATTAAAAGAAGGTATTGTAAGCATATTTCTGAGTGTATTTTAGCTGTGAACAAATGAAAATAGAGAATGGATTGTTAGAGTATTTGCCTCTCCAACTTTTTACACTTCATTCTTCTTCTAGGTGCAAGTACCTTCAATTACAGATTTCTTCTAATTGTCTAACTGCACCTTGCAAATCACTCTCAATGAAAACACCTTTTTCATTGGTTCTGTTACCAACTAAAATACCAATAGTGTCTGAAGCCATTGATCAATAGTATTATTTCCTTCTGCCACACCAGTTCTGCTCACCAGGGTCTCTGCTCCAGAAAACTTATGTGCTATATTATTGCACTAGTCCGAGATCTATACTGACTAGAGTAGAATAAATGGGCAATCATTTGTGTAAAAGAGAAACAGATTTCTCATTGATTTTTAAACACTTGAACTCTGGCCTAACTACAGTGTTGTATTATGGCTTCCGGATTCAGGAAGACCAATTTCTGTTACCTTGACTTCTCACCAAGTTTTAGGGTTTGGTCTGAACTGGTTAGACTCAACAGCCAAAGTTCTAATTTTTTTAATACTTTGTGTTGCATAAGTATCTATCAGTGTCCCTATGTGTGCTGCAGTAATTTAAATATATTGTTAATTTTTAGAAAATTAAAAATTTAGAAAAGGAAAAAAAAAGAGTTTACAATAAAAATAAGCCCAACATAAAGTTTTATCCTGGAATAAGATGTTGTTGTTTAACATTGATATTCAATTCAGGTTTTGCCTTACCGAAATTTAGTCACATGGCTTCTTGTGCTCTCTTTCTTCTGCATAGAGATGAATGAGAATCACAGAATGCTTATATGGGGTTTATTCAACTTTGCTTAGGATGAGTGTCTCTCTTTTCCGTTAAGGATGCAAGAAATGCTCTCTCTTGTGTTTCCAGCTGTGTTACAGTTTAAAACACATTTCAAAGAATGCTCTGGCCATGTTGCCACTTTTCATCCCTCCTTCTCTGAGTGTCTGTATGCCCAGGAATGCAAAACTACTTTTCCTAAACATTTCAACAATGCAGTTTAGCAATCATGCTATAGCTGCTATATACTTTTTGATTTCACATATCTCTCTCCCTTTTCTTCCCGTATCCTCTTCCCCCATTTTCATCTGCCCAACACAATTCTGAGATCAATTGAATTCATGACATACACTTGGATACAGTCATGAAATGTATTGTATTTCTATCTTGTACCTCAACTTGTATTATATCTGAGTACAAATCTGGAAAAACTGGAAAGTCAGCAGTCTGGATTAACCATCTGGGACATAGAGAGTGTTAGGCATGTAAATACAAGCAAGATTTGGGCAGACTGAATTTTACTCTAAGAAAGCTCAAGACACACTTTTGCCATAGGAAGCTATGTGGGAAAGACACAGTTCATCATTCTGGTTTTTATTGAACTGTTAATTACTGTCACTTCTATATGAGATAAGAGGCAACCTATTTACTTCACGCTTACACAACCCTTCTTTGACTTCAAAGTACCAGTTAATGCACTCTAGCCATCATGCTGTAGCTCCTGACTGTCTTTCAAGACACACTCTCCTATCTCTCTTATGCTTTGCAGAATATGAAGACCAGTTCAACACATGGCTAACACCTCTTATATGTCCCCAGGAAGTACTACATATCCATCATGTATCGTTTTTTGTATGAATACTTAATACAGTGTACATATAAACACTGTGTATGATTGCTCATAAATATCCTTTTTATTAAATGTGGTACTTTACATATAAGATACTGTGATACCTTAATAAAAATTTTTTATAGATACTTTCAAAAAAGTGTAGTCAGTAATTCCCTGTTTTATGGGCTCTCTTCTACCTTACAACTGGATGAATGAGAAGAATTTCTATTGTATTAATTCAGAATTTGTGCATCAGTTATGTGATGCATCAGCTACCCTGAAGCAGAGAATCCGAATATCCTAGACTGCTTCCTGCTGTCTAGGACCCTGGGCTCTACAGGACCATTTATGGTGATATTTTCCACATTATTTTGGTCTTAAAGTTAAAAAATATGCGCTTAATAAATATGTAACAGAATTTAAAAGTGACACTACCTCTATTTGATACAATACTGCATTTTTCTGTTAATTTTGTTCTTTATTGAATGTTTTTTAGTGTTTTCTCAGGTTCTACAGGTTGAATATAAACATCTACCACCCAGTAGAGGTAACATCAGCATTTAAACAAAACTGTTGAACATCAGAAACACTCTCTATGTGAAGTTGTTTCACTCTAGGCTGAATTAAGAATTTAATTCCTCCTGCAGTGTTATCATAATAGAAGACACCTTTGCACGTTTAATACTGATAGACAGCATATAGTTCTTGCTTAAAAGTTGTTTAGGTGAGGGAAAAAGTATCATTAACATTAAGATAATCTGTGTTTTCTTTTCACTGGCTATTAACTAGCAAGCTTTTTCCCCAGCATTTTTATGGGCATAGTCACCATAGTCAGTACCATATTCATATAAATCATGCAAAGTTTTTATGTGAAGATTTTGAAAGAGGTGTTATAATTCTCTGCTCTTCAAGTCACATTTTGGTAATCATATTTATAAGGATGTAGAACTTTGATTTCCTTAATGTCAGTCATAAAGCAAAGTTTAAAATTAATGTGATCTTACCCAGAAATACATTTCCATAAAGAACATTACTGACACTAATTTATTAGAGATTTAATCAAATAACACTCATTATATAGCTATTCATAATGTAGAAGCCAGAATCCTGTCATTAACTGTTTTCTTCAGACTTTAAGATTTGTTTTAAAAATAGTTACCAAAATGTAAGTGTTGGGATGTTTGCTTCCATATTATTCTTTTTCTTAAACAGCTAGTTTAGCTGAATTTTTTTCTGGTTTTCTTTTCTTTTTCTAAATGAGAAAGTTGCTTATTAAGTACCAGTTAAGAAATCATTGATATTGAAAACTCGTTACGTGATAGTCAATCCATCCTTACAAATATAGACATTCCTCAAGATATTCAGCCTTGACTTATGCTCCTGGTTCAAGAAATATATATCCTTAAGGCTGCCTTTCTAACCACTGAATTAATCTGTAACCATAGAAACAGCTGAACTGACCGCTAATGGGGATATTCATCCTGATAAAGAGCTCACCAGTGCTGCAGAGGCCAGGCTGTTTCAGATTCGGCATTTCAAGTCCACAGGAAATGTAACTGACTCTCAATATTATTAAATATTAGGGGAAAGAAAATATATGTTTCACCATGCATTCTCATGAGATACATTCCTCCCATAATTGAGTTAAATAAGATTTCTGCCTTTTCACTTTCCTCAAATGTTCCTGGAGTACAAGAGTGCAAATTTTGATTATGAACATTTGTAACGTGAGTTACATTCTGGAGTACTTGAGTTTATGCTCAAAACTGAAAATGAGAATTAATGAGTTTCTATCAAGGTAGACATGTTTCTCTTTATATTTTACCATGTTTCTGCTGAGGACTTTTTAAGGTGTTATATTTAAAATCTAGCTCAAAAACCACTCTGTGTTGTTCCATTTCAATGAGGCTTGTGGCATGATGGCTCAGGAGCCCCAAGTTATACGGGACCAGAGCTCTACACTGATGGGTGCTGTTATTCAGGTTTGTTCCTTCTTTGAAAAAAAAATTGAAAGGTTTTATTTCAGTTGGTGTGGGATTTTTTTTTCATTTGACTGTTGGTTTTGGGATTTTTAAACCAAAACTGTACATCTATTTAAGGGACACTCCTCTAAGATTTGTCTCTTTGTTGGTTTTCTTCTTTTGCTTAATTCAGATGCTTAATTAGAGATTTGCTGATTTTTAGCTGCAGACTTTTTGCTGTTACCTAAGCCTTCTAGATACAGAATATGAGTGTATACTTGTTTAGATCTTCAGAACAAGTCACTTTAAAATATTCTGTCAGTTTGTGAGAGTTAAACCACCTGGATTGCTCCCTAAGTTTATAGAATTAAATTTGAACTTCTATTCAAGTCAAAAAACTCAGAGAGTGAAAAACTAGGGGGAAAAAAAAAACACAAGAAAACCAACAATTTAAAATGCTGCTCTGTTTCCAGCTTCATACTGGGTTATCAAAAAAGGGTTAAATCTTGTGGTTTTACCCAGGGTCTTTTATTTTTACAGCAAGGTAAAAGTCATGCACCTGATTAAGAAGAAAAAGATGAAGAATTCATTTGAGCATGAAGAAAAACTTAGGAAAAAACATTAAGCTGCTAGAAAGACATCAGGAGCTGGTCCTCTAAAGCACAGATTTCTGTATATGTCTGTACATGTCCTTGTGTGTGTCTGTACTTAAGAATTCCTTAAGAATTTTTTATAAAACTTGTTTGCTAAACAGGGAGGATCAATAGGGCTGAAGTAGCCTAAGCTGTCTGTAGTATGGGGGAAACAAACCAGTAATTCTGCCCTATGAGAGTGTTTTTGAAGGTGGCTATGGGCACTTCTATAAATTCTGTTGGTTTGGGGAGGAAGGAAAAACGTGATACAAGAAAACAGTGGTATTCCAAAAAGAAGTCTCCATAAATAATTGAACAAAAAATAAATACCAATAATATTTGACAATAAGCTTGGTTTTATCCTGAACTGTTAAGAACCCCAGAGTTATCATAGTTACTACTATGAGATGTAGAAGTTGTGGAAAACTTCACTTTCAACATGAAGCTATAAAAAAAGTTGTTAGGAGGCATTTATTTTATCCATGTGGGAGATATAAACCATCACTAGATGATGGACCTAAATTTGAGTTTGCCAATATTAAAGAATAGTCTGTAATACTAGAATGCATTCTTGAAATTTCTCACTCCCTTGAGTACTTTTGAAAGGGGTTTAATGAGATACAGAGCATGAGACTGGTTCTCTAACTCTGATCTCGACTTTGATGCTTCCAGTTTTTCTTACTCTTGTGATTTTTAATGCAAAATGAAGCCCCATGCCGGTTCTGTCCATACATGTCACGCCATAATCATCAGTCATAGGAGCAGGAGTTTGAGATTACTTCTTTGGGTTTTGGTTTGTTCAATTTTGTTTGCTTGCTTTGTTTCTTTGTTTCTTTGTTTCTTTGTTTTGGTTTGTTTGTTTCTTCAGTAGTGAAAAATTTGAGTGAAAGTGAAAAATTGCCCACAAGAGAATGGCCTAGAAAATATTTACTTTATGTTTTTATAACTGAAGTTATTAACCAAGGAAAGAAACAGGCCTTTTTGGTTTTCATGAAGTTGACAGTTCTAAAATGTACAGAAACATAGAGCATGGGGTCAAAGACTAAGTTCACCAATTTTATACTGTAGGGCTGCAGGTCATAAAAACAATCAGGAGACCACCAAACCTAAAGAGAGTAAAAAAGTAAAAGAAATAAAATTCATACAAGTGGGGTTGTTGTATAGATGCCTAACAACCATTCCATTCAAGATAAATATTGTAGGCTTATTGTGGTTATTTGAACTTTTAGAATGCAGAGTGTGCAAAGAGCTCATTCTGGTAAAGGAATGGAAATCCCACAGAATGTATCCGCACATGTAATGAACAGGAGGGCAGCCTACTCAGACTCCCATGTCCAAGAAAAATTCCTGGTTATCCTAAGAACTTTGTTAAAAATGTGAAAAACTTTAAAATTTTAGTTCCTATGGAATACATATTAAATGGAAAGACTAAAATTTCATAGCGGAGAGTAAGGGTTGGTTGTAGGCTTATTACAATAAGGAGTTTGCAGGAACAAAGAATAATCACAAAGAGAACAAATCCCTGTTAAATGTCATACACAGGGTGAAATCCTTCAAGCTTCAAAATCATGCCTTAAAAATGAGACATGATCAAAAATTAGCCATCAACATCTCATTTTTTCTAAACAATTTGAATTTCCAAGGGACAATCTATCGCACTTAGAGTTAAGGCCTCAGTGAACCAGGAATTGCAACCTATTGCCTGATCATGCTTTGATATGCACTTAAGTTTACCAATATTTCTCAGCAGGTCCGAAATATTGCATACTTAAGATTGGCAGCATTTCAGACCTGTGCCAATGTCTGAAATGCCTCTACTATTATATCTTCATTGATATAATATGAATTTTCTGCACGTTGCACCTTTTGTTTTGCTAGTGCTCATGAGTATTTCAAAGTAAATAATCTGTAATTCAAATAATAAAAATTTTTTTAAAGGATATAAAAGTATTCTTGTATAGCCTCTGGTTGTAGTGACATAATTTGGTTCCTAGCCCTTCTTCATTTGATCCATCAATTAACAGGGAAATTGCTCACATAATCACAGAATATTCACTACCATGCTACTGTCTCCTTGCCCAAGACATAGTCCTGGTCTTTACTTTTACAGAACTGTTTTGGTTTAGTTTTGTTCAGTTTGGTTTGTTTTCTTTGTACAATACTGTTACCATACTAGGGACTCATAGGCACTAAGTTTTATTCAGAGCATGTTTCCCCCTTTTTACAAATATGAAATTGCAAGAATAGAGAGCCACGGGATAGCAGCCTTCATTTTTTGATAGATTTGCTATCAGGAAATATGGAATATTGATTCTCCTCCTGTATCTACTACATCACCCAAAGAATGAAATGCTCATTAAAAATCTACAGCATCATCCACAAAATCTGAAATTGATATAGAGGCAGTTTATCAGAACATAATTCAGTGGCTTTAACTATGAAAATTCCTCGTCTATTCTTAGGTGCATATCTTCCAATCTCAGAAAATAATTAACTGGAGACTCTATAGGGAGCAATAGCCCTTCCTATACAATAATCCTTTGTGCACTTAATGAGACTTGGTTCCTCCTGGAAAAAATAACATTGCTGAACTTCCTTAAACTTGCTACTACTTCTCTCTCCTACTCTAGATACCATCTCTCAGACAGTTACATGTGTGCAGCTCCTTCATCCTCTTTTGCCTATTAATATGTTGTTAAAGGCTGTGCAGGTTATGAAGCTTTTTTCTCACTCAAGCTCTTGACTTTACAGTATGAATAAAGCATTTTGTCATAAATCCTTCTTTCTTTTGCATATTTAAAAAGAAAAAAAAACCAGAATCAGAACCATGATATTCTGCAATTTTTCAGTATCTTTCAGATTTTTCAATTGTCATCACAATTAAGGTCGCAGCTACTTGATCTGATGGTATAAATAGTTGCCTTTTCCTGAGTAAACTGTAGAAAATGAAGGACCTACTGCCCTCCAGATTAATTCCTGCTGTCTGCCAGGATCTGAGTCAAATGTATCAGTTGTATGAAATAATTTTAATTCATGTTAAAGTCAAATCAATCTCAGTAATTTTATCTGTTTAATTGTAGCTTCAGCTACTTGTGCGCAGAAGCAGATGTTTAAAGGCTTCAGTTATGGGGCAGTAACAAATGACCATGGGAGAGTAATAGTTTCTGAAGACATTTTAAAATTATCACAAATATATGTCCTAATTGTTTGAGTGAGAGACGAATGACAAGGTATCTTTCAGAATGAGTTTTGTGGACTATGCTTACAAAGTTTTTTACAATAACTCAAGGTAATTCTGCCTGTGCTCCAGGCCAAGTGTCAGTCATGCAGAGTGCAGAAGTGTAAAAGCGTACATTGACCAACCTGAATCTCTACGTCCAGTTCCTCTACACTGCTTCTAGGTCAGGCACATTGCCATACAGTTAAATGGTTTCCAGGTGGTTCGAAGTATCAGCAGATTGATTTCAGCTCTTCTTGGAAATGAGTAAGAGTCCTTTACACCTGCCCGAAAAAATGGGAGTCTATCCTTAAATACCACTGCTGTCCTCTCATGTCTGTTCCCTGTTGCTAAGGCTTCCTGCCACTGTTCTGGTACAAACTTGCATTCTCCAGCTCTTTCTCTAGCCTCTGCATACTCTGGTCACTGTGCCAAATCCTAATTGCTATTGACTTGCCTTTTATTACATCCATATTTCAATTGGTGCCGGACCAATGCAGGCAAAGGTTTTTTCTGAACAACTTCTCCAGCTCTATGTTATTTTAGCATAACTTCAGATCGTGATCTGTTTCTGATTTTCTCCCTCCCCATTTAAGAAGTGAGGAGAGTAAAATATACTGTGATTTCAGAGATACTTGAAGTTACTCTTTTCAAAATCTAGTGGATCTCCTTGAACTCATGGTAGCTGATACTATGCTATGATATTTAAATTCAAGTTGTTTCTTTTAATTATAAAAGGGGTTTTTTTTTAGTCCCTGTTTCATGGCATAAAGATGCTAAAACTATTTAAAACCCTCTATACTCTACTTTATAGATATGGCAGACATAACTGGTTTTATTCAGCCTTGTTTTTTTCTTAATATGTCTGATTTATCTGTGTTTAAATGCACAGAATTTTCTTGAAGCATAAATCTTTCACAGTTTTAAATAGTTAATATTTTAAAAATTTAAACTGGAAAGAATGAACAAAATTTTTTAATATAGAAATATGCAATAAAATGGGGAGGGAGTTGCTATTATCATGGACCATATCTCCATAATTTTATTTCTTCAAATAATCTGCTTTAAGCAAAAAAAAATTACTAAATTTATGGTGGAATGAAAAATTTACATCTGATGCTTATTTTCGCATATGTGTATATATATATATGAATATATAAACCTATCAGTGTTCATAGAGAAAAAAATATACCCTAACTTCTTATATAGAGCTATGGAGCAGCACATGAGTTCACATATTATTAAGAATTCATGCCTTTTCTAAGACATATTAACTTAACTTTGAACTATCCTCAGAATTAAAGCTAAAAGTTCATTTGTCAAGTAAATGAGGAAAATACATGTTAGATGTATTCGTTTTGACCCTCTTCTCTCCTCAGAAAGTGAGTGATCTCATTTGCAAAGTTTGATCATTCGTGTTCATATCTAACAAGATTCCCAAAGTCTCCTTGGATAAGAGCAGCAGAGAATGATAAGGGTTATTTTAACACAACTCCTGTTGAATTCAAAATAATTTCTCTTTTAAGTAGAAATTGCTTAACTTCTCCTATTTGCATCATAATGAATATATTTTTGTCATGTTTCTGCTGTAATTTTCAGAGAGGTCAATGGCAAAAATATGCAAATACCAGAAAACTGTGTTATTACCTCATCAGGAGAGAAAGCCTGAACTTTATTTCAATGACTTTCACATGCAATTAAAGCTCAACTTTCCCAACAGGGTTATAGTATGTTTAATTAAAAATGAAGTTCATGTTAGCCAAATAAAACACACTAAATCAAATGAAAATATCCCTATCTTGTAGCCTTGCCTTCTAAAATAACTGATAAAGCATGAAAAGGAATTTTGCCTTGATGCATTTTACTTCTTCAAGAAATTTGTTACTTGTTCAGGAAGATTGTTTTCAGGCTTAAAAAGCAAAGCAAGTAATTATTATGCAAGTAATGCTTTATGAGTCCTAATGTTGGTCTTTTTTTTCCACCAAAGAAGACTAAAAACGTGGTCAATGGCCCACCATCAAAGCAATTATTATTAACTTAATCAATATTCGTTGAGTTATGCATACATTGATATTCTCAGGTGTTGTGGATTAATCCTTGAAGGAAGGGAATCATCAGCCAGTCACTCGCTCACTCCCCCAGCAGAGTGGGGAGGAGAATCAGAAGAACAAAAGCAAGAAATTACTCAAAGCTGTCAAGACATTTTGAGAAAGAGAGAAAATCTACACGTACAAGCATAGCAAGGAGTTCATTTGCAAGTTCCCTGTGTCAGGCAGATGTTTAGCCATTTCCAGAGGAGCAGGGTTTCATATCTTAACAGCTACTTGGGTAGAGAGATGCCATAACCATAAATAGCCCCTGCTGCCTACTGCCCCACATTTTGCTGTAGCCATGCATCCTCTGAGCCAAAGTAATGCTTATGTGTGTATTATATCCATAAGCAGATTACAGCTGCCTTCACTGATCCAGCAGGACGCAGGGTAGTTTGATTTTGCTCGGTCTAGTTCCCTGCGAGAGAAGCTCAGTGACCCATGGGGTAAACAGGAAATACTGCTGTTTACCCACACAGAACGACTTGTGAAACTGTGGGAGCTGCACTGCACATCTTAGCTCTAAGATCTCAGGCCTTACAAAAAAACAAAGATAAAATTAGGGAGCAATTTAAGAAGTAAGGCATAAGAATATATCTGCATAGTACAACACCCTAAATCAATCTGCTACACATGAGATTGTCTTGCACTGCCATATTAAAAAGCCTTATTATATTTATAACTAACATATTCTAACATGAATATATTCTTGGAATGTTTTATTATATCATCTGCTTCCGTAGTCTCTCAGGCAGTGCACTTGGTGTCAACTATAGTTTTAAATCTAAACAATAATGATAAATATTGCACATTTCTAGTCTGCAAAACAATAAATGTCTGCTACACTCAGACTGTAACTCAAGACAATTAACTGGAAGACAAAAAATTGCTTTTTCTTTCCCCTGCTGCCAGAGCTGTAAACTCTTTGCCAAATTGCCTTTATATGAATTTAACTTCCCTACTGATTAGTTTGACTAACATTAATTTAAACAATACCTCAACTGAAATTTACTTGGCTATAAAAAATCCCTTTTCCTAGTGTGAAGACATCCTGGTTATTATTTTATTTTAGTTCAAATATTTTAAAAATAAATAAATAGATTAATTAATAATTCTGAAATCCCACTGGAAAGAATATTTCTGTTTTATTATCTTTTCATCAAAATATCCCTGTGGTACCTTAAGGTAATTTTTAAGAGCAAGATTTTTTTCACTCCCCAAAACCTATTTTAGCTACAAAACTTAAGCTTACAAAGAAAATGTTCCACTTTAAATTTCAAATTTAAGCTACATTTTCTATTTCATTTTAAGACTAAATTAGTCCCTCCTAATGACATATAGAAGAACATAAAAGTTGTTTTCTGCCTGGTCTTTTGCTTGTTTGTTTCTTTTTTTTCTTTTCTTTTTTTTTTTTTTTTTTTTTTTTTTTGGTTTGGTTTGGTTTGGTTTGGTTTGGTTTTTTGGAGTTTTTTTAGGGTTTTTTGGTCTAATGTTTTAAGTTAGTCATAGACAAAGTCAAACAGACAATGGAAAAATGTTCTGTGTGCATCTTTGTGTAATATTAATAAGCAGTACTTTGGAATAACCAGAGGAAGGACAGTGGAAAAAATTCAAACCATAACTCCTGATAAAGGAATACAGGACAGAGTTAAATGATTTGATGATTAATAAATTATTTAACTGTCATTCCAAAGAGGTGGTAGACACACAGAAGAAAGGAATTATAATTTTAGATTGGTATGTTAAAATCTTTGTAAATTGAGGGAGATCAGCAAAAAGGAATGGGCTAATTAGTTTGGACTATAGGCTCAGAGGTAAACTGGTGGCCTTGGCTGGAACTACATTGCCAAGCAGAAGGCAGGGAAGGGAAAAGGGCATGAAGGTTTTGGGGAACCAATGGAGAGCTGATAAGGCCAATGGTTAGTTCATTTTTATCCTATTATCACCATGTAATATCTCTTTGTGATGATGTTCTAAACTGGGCAATCTCCTCTTTATGCTGAACATGATGTGGTGTTAACATAGGTGTTATCAATTTTTTAGGTCTATTTTGTCACTCCTAAAAATACTACAGTAATAGATTCAAGAGCTTCTCTTTCTTCTTAAGAGACAATGCAGTCATTTTGTAATGTCAAGCTAAGGTGTTTCTATGAATAAAGCACAACACATTTTGCTGTCCTTTAAACACAATTTGACTGGTTTCATTATCCTGCATTTACTACTTATCAAACCTGACTTGTAAGTAGCAGTGTACTTCATCACCAGCAAAGCTTGCATAAATAAAAAACTTATGAGTCTAAAATGATAATTACCACAATCTAATGAATCACATAAATCATTTATAATGAAGGGAAATAAACAAAGACTCAGAAATGAACACATTAATAACTTGGGGTAGTTTTTTTTCCAAAAGCAGTGAGTAGTTTAATTCATATGGTGTGTCCATAGACAATATAACTGGAATCCGATCATTGAAATAATTAGTAGTTAATCTAAGGGGATAAACATATCTAGCAGAGTCCAAATTGAAAAATGGCTATTAAAATTATCATTAAACTAGGAACATTGCTATAAAATTATAGTAAATGGCCAACATGGTTAAAAAGAAAATGCAAAATCTCCAGGAGATCATTTACCAAACATAACATCTCTCTGTCCCTCATCAAGCATCCTTCCCACCAAAATTAATTTTAAAAAGTTCCTAAATGAAAAATAGAATTTATTTAAATAAAAAAATTGCATGTTTATGAGATAAAAAATAATAAGAAAAATCCCTGGGATTCTCTTTGACTAAATTTTTCATTTAGGTATGCTGGATGAGTATGACCTGAGTATGACTCCAGATGTTGTAGGTTTTGGCTCAGGACTATTATCATGGTGCTACAGAGAAGCACCTATCTTCCTCAGTGAGATGAAAACCAAATTCCTACAACTACAGTAGTGACATTTAACAGTTGGTGGATTGCATTTCAAATATTTTTAATGTATATAGAGAAACCGGTTCCCATGCAGATGTATATGGTGACTGGACTTCCACACACACTTATGAATATTCAGAACACAAAAACAAAATAGTATAACATTTTAAGCATATAAAAAGATTCTAATATACTATATTAGAATCTCTAAACCAAGAAAAATACAAGATTGTTGCATTACATGTAATAATTTAATATATTACTTTTATTTGTAGCAAATTATAAACTTATTGTATATTTGGAACACTGAAAAAATATATCCTCTGATTCACTTGTTTCTTTAATATTTATGAATATTTCTTATTAGATTTATTGTCATCTATTTTAGCTATAAATGTTACCGACTTTCTCTATATACTGCATGTTGCCATTTACTCGTAATCATAAATGGATTACTGGTTTTCCAGTTCAAATTAGATAGATGATCATAATATGTAATTAAGTTGATCTGTTGAGAAAAAGCCCACTCAGATATTGTTTATATATGTGTGTGTATATATATATATAC
The DNA here is from genome assembly GCA_036785705.1 of Acanthornis magna. Classification (NCBI taxonomy): domain Eukaryota; kingdom Metazoa; phylum Chordata; class Aves; order Passeriformes; family Acanthizidae; genus Acanthornis; species Acanthornis magna. Next base: position 2,936,178 of record JAWUZG010000017.1, read on the forward strand.
ATATATATATATATATATATATATACATGCACACACACATATATATGCTCCTGGTGACTGGTGAAATGTCACAGGAGTTGATTTTCATTGAGAGAAATCACAGTTAGACAGGTTGGGAAATTTCAGGGGTCGTGGAGAGCGTGAGCAAGTGCATCAGTGCAACTCTGACCTTTCTGTCACTTCAGCCAAGACTGCAGGGGGTAAGTAAGAAAACGCAGGCAACACTCAGAAGCCTATAAAGTTTGGAGATCTGGGGTAACTAAGACAATCCCAGAGAAATGCATTACACTATCACTAGTCCAGTTTAAACAAGGCTGATTTTGAGCTTACCCTGCAATAAGGACCACCTCATTGTCTCTGCTTTCCAGTTCCCGACACCCAGCCACCACCTCTCAGCCTTCTGACTTGCTCAAGACAAAGTACAGACAGGCTTTCACTGGGTATAGAGTGTTCTTGGCACCTTATTTTGCTTTTTCTACACCCAGTTCAGTTATTTTGTCAGAAAAAAAATCAAACTAAAACCCAAAAATATTCTTAGTTATTTAAAGTTAAGGTTAGGTTGTTTAAAGATAAAGCATACAAAGTATTGAATTGTTTTTCTTTTTGCCTTCTCCTTTGAAGTAATTTAAATACTGGGTTCATGGCTCTAATACAAAAATATAGTATAAAGGGTGCTTTTCTTTTTTATTCTAGCACTGGAGGAAACTTCTTTGTAATAAAATGAGGACAGAAATCTAGAATAAAGGTCTCAGCTTGTAGGGTAACTGAGGCCCTATGTTTTAGCACCCAGCAAATATCAACTGATAGATTAAAACTGGCAGTAAAGAATGATTGGCAACCTTCAAACAATTCACAAAATACAACACGGCATGTCATTGTTTGTGAAATTCTTGTGACTGCCAGATGTCATTCAGGTTTGCACTTAATAACTCATGGAAAACATTACATTTTTTCTGTTCAATAAGAAAATATAAAATTGTCTCTGTGTTCACACTCACCAGCATTAAAAGTAATAATGATGTTTGAATTCTATCTAAGATATTTTTGATATCAAGAAGACTAATGAAAATTGATTGTCATTTCTAGTGCACAGTATTTCAAATAATAAATGCAACCATGCTGGTGAAAATTTAATTAAGATAAATACCCATCATGTGTTCAGTTATATTAGTTAAACATTTTCAAAATAAACATCTATTCAGCAGACCTGAAAATGGCTTAATTGCATACAAATAGACTTTCTGTGAAACTTCCAAGGACATACTTTCTTTTCAACCCAATGAATAAGTCATATGTTATATTACTATTATGTCTATAGTTCACTTTAAAGGTCTGATCTTATTTCTGCTTTTTGGGATAAATTAATATTGCATCTAAATCATGAGACCTGATCAAACATCAGCACAATGATTCAGTCATACTTTTTCTAACAAAGGTCTGTCACACCATCTAATAGGTGAAACGCCCTAAAAATAAGTTCTTTCCTTACCTTGTGACATGCCATTAAAAAGTTATATAAATTGTTTGGTACCAAAAAGCTTGGTGTCTGATGCAGCCATGTAGCTGTCATGTTACTATAAATACATCATCATTACTTTGTTAATCGCTTTTAAAAATTTCTTTGCTTTGAAGAACACACACTGGTTTTGTGCTGTGGGGAGAGAAAATGTCACGAAACAAACTGTTCACAGGAATAAGAGGTATGATAGTAGATTGTTTTTGCACTATGGATCTCTTTAGAATTTACGACATCTCACAGTTTCTGTTACATGAGGACCAGATGGCTCTGCTTTGGGATAGCAAGAAACACAATCCCAAGACAGCATTCAGCAGATGTCCAGGCAGCAACTCCAGCTGACCAGACAGGTTTGCTCTTCTTTCACTCCACACAGCCAAAGCCAGGATTGATGCAAGACAATGGAATATGCCATAAACACTATGGCTACTGAGTACAGAGAAAATTACATAAAGACGTAAAGCAAACAAATAAATAAAATACAAACGTAAAATCCACCATACACCTGATCAACTACAATAACTGAATTTGATAACTACAATTGTTGCTTTAACTAGAAGTACATTGTTTATGTCCACATAGTGTTCTGACCAGGTCTCCAGAAGCACTAACACAAGTCTACTGACCCAAACACCACTTTTCGGTTTTGAACTATCTGGGGATCACTTGATAGAATTCATATTTAATTTTTTTTTATTTTTTAACAAGCAATGAAAAAAAGGCTGCACTTTTATTTCTGTGACTGACATTCTAATATAAATTAGAACTTAAATAGCACAACACCTGGAATACTGACTGGCATTAAAGAAAAAAAACCCAAAAGGAGGATTTTGCAGTAAAACTAGACTTAAACACATGGAATTTTGTTTTACTCACAATCTTCATATCTATTCTCTTTTTAACTCTGAGAAAATTCTTCCCTTACCATTTCAGTTTACTGCTGGATATTTAAGACATAGGATGAGTGCAAAAGTAACTTCAGTATGATCTACATCTGTGTCTCCCTTTCCAAGTCCAGATATACCTCCTGACAACCTTGGACACTCACCGAGCTGCTGTTGCTCTATGCTTTGTATCATGATTTTCATGAGAAGGAAACAGAAGACCATCTTCCAAAGGAAACTCACAAAAGTTGGTCTAAATAATCAGAGAAACTGTGGCTTTGAGATGGCCTACATGAAGGTGAAAATGCTTTGAGAAGGTTGATGGGAAATATGGGAGGGAGAATATTTCACGTATGCCCAATATATTCAAAATGCAAGTTGTTTTTCCTGACATAGAGTGTAACATTGCTTTTTCTGTTCTCCATGGAGAAATAACTTTGCAAAGTATATCTGTAACAGACCATATTTTGCTGGCAATCCTACTGGAAAGCCCAGTGGTGAAAGAATAATGGGTGATAAACCATTTTCTTACTCATATTGTTGGGCCTTCAAGAACAGTCTGATATTCATTTTTTGCAACACCTCTAAAGAATTATGCAATTATGCTGCCTTTGAGCTTCAGTTTTCTTTGTAAAAGTTTGATATCATTTGTTAGAAGTAAGCTCTTCTGTGCATTTTTTTTTAATTTTAAGAAAAATTAAATCACTCTAGAACTCTATATTTTATTGCTAAATTGTCTTATGAAGAGAGATCATTGCAGTCAGATTGCAATTTCAAAAGTCTGAATCAAAAGTTTCTGATTCCTCAGCTATCTGTTGTTAGCTGTATTACACACACAGGATTTGATCCTCATCTCTCATGTATAGACACATATTGCATCAACATGATTAGTTCCTAAATCTGAAGTAACAGCCCGTCCTGACACTTTATATCAGTATGTTAGGAAGTTTATAGCTACTCTAATTGGAATGATTGAATCATGGGTGTAAATCCAGAGAAAAAGTGACGTTCTGATTGGATGATACTCTTACCCAAATATATTTAGAAACAATGACTTATATAGAATTTATTGCTATTCATCTTCATAGACCATTTGATATTTAATAGTCACAAACTCTTGCAATCTATGTATATGCATTCTGATGCAGTTATCATCTTCTAATTTTATCTGTTTAAAGATCCCACTGACTTCATTGAACTTTTGAGCCATATATAAACAGTAAGGTCTGAGATGACAAATGTGACACAGGGTTGTAAGTAACAAAAGAATTATGTATGTATGCAAAACATTGCACCAACAATCTTTATAATGTATCTTCAAGGCCTGTGAGATCAAACTGGCATGGACAGAGGTCAAGCATCACAGATTTCTAACACTCATCACGTGCAGTTGGGCTTTTCACTTTTCTGGTAAATATCTAGTGTTACTGTCACCGAAATCACATTTTGATTGTCATGATCCCTTCCTTCCTTCCTTCCTTCCTTCCTTCCTTCCTTCCTTCCTTCCTTCCTTCCTTCCTTCCTTCCTTCCTTCCTTCCTTCCTTCCTTCCTTCCTTCCTTCCTTCCTTCCTTCTCTACATTACCAGCATCCCTCAAAAGTAGAAGTATGGAGAAACCCTTAAAGAAAATTAGAAATTTTGGATAATTTGAAAAATTGAACATTCTTGGTACAGGAAGAAAAGAAAAAAAATCACAGCAGTAATTTATTTACAGAAATTTGTATTCTGACATTCACCAGAGAAGGTATGATAAAGAGATGCTTGCTCAACAGTCCTTCCTATTTTTTTCTGACAGAAAAACTGAGGCAAAAATAAGCCCATAAAGAAATCAGCGTTGATTTAGCCTTGTGTTCCCTTAAGGAGTCTAAGATTGGAAGGCAGATAAACAGTAAAATAGGACAAGATCATATCTCAAATTATCTCATGCCTTTCAAGCAATGTTTCTACTTATTTGCTCACTTTTATAACCAATTTTATCTTTGTTATTATCCCTGTCTTCTCATATTTCATACGGACTTGGAAAATCACCAGTGAATTAATAAAAGCAAAGGAAAAGTTTCCAAGTAGGAAACAGTCATGCAATTTAAATCCTAAGGTAGTGGGTTGCAGAATCACTGATAATCGCAGATTTTGTGAGAACAATTTATTCTACATAAGCTCCCAAAAGAATTAGCTAAACTATCTTTCAGGTTTATATCTAATATTGAGAATATATTAGAAACTTAATGTACGCTTTTCAATAATAAGCTTCTGATCAATCAAATTAAAGTTCCTCCCATGTGTTCCTCCCTATAGCATAAAAAGAGCAATTTTGACATCACTGGATTTTGAGCCTCTCTTTACAAAATTTTTGCCTTACTGTGTAGTACTTCTGTGTGACTGGAATAATTTGTAGGAGGAGAGGCAAGGTCAGGAGCCGGATTCACCACCAGGGGAGAGACTCTGGTTCACACCACAGCTTCAGCACACTCAGAGTTCCTCAAGGGCAGTGGGTGTGTGGTGACGAGGACCTCAGAGATCTTCTGGGAAGGTCAGGCTGCTTCTACCTTGTGGCTGTATCAAGGGCCAAGAGTAAATGCTGCAGCTGATTCACTGAGAGCACGGTGGCACAGCAATGCGTGTTGTGTGCTGGACTTACATTGGCCTCCCAACCATTTAGGGTTATATTAATTCCATTTTAATAATTTTAAGTTGCAATTAATCAGGAATAAGTTAATCATAGTAGCTGATCTACTAATCACATGTATAAATATATGTGATGCTTATCTCAATGGTTTTGTTCTGGCACAGGGTGGTTTTGAAGCAGTCAAAAAGGACTAGATTAAATCATGCTGGTTGCCAGGCAATCTTAGAAATATTAATTAAATAATCAACATAGTAACTGTATGTGAATTAAATTACTGAATATTAGGTAACTTGATTTCTTAGCAAATACTTTTTGAGACATGACCTTTCAGTCACTAGGGCTTTTTTTATTTCCTTACTTTTTCTCCTTTGTAGGACACAATTTGACTGATCTTTACAATAAGTTCAAGTCCCATGTTGCTTACAAAATTCTGAGGTAGGCTTCAATAGGCATTTTAAAAGTACATCAACATTTCAGAGCCCTCCAGTAAGATTCCTCTAGACGCAGACAGGATATATATATTTTTTTTAGGCCAATCTTGATGGAGAAAAGATCTGTAAAGGTAGCAAAGAGTTGTTTGTCTCAACTTCAAGGAGGGGCATGGCAGAATTTTGAAGTCTGACTAAGAGCTCTTTGGCAGCTCAGCAAGAACTAACTTGTTTAATAAGATTCACCTGATTATAAATTTCAGCTGGTTGCCAACTTTTGATTGGGCTAGATAATCTCCAGAGGTCCTTCCAACTACAACAATTCTGTGATTCTGTGATTTTGTGACCTTCAGGTGTATGTGACATGAGATGTCAATAAATTGCATGTATTCCTTGCCCTTTTGCCAGATAATGTTACAAGAGTAATTCACACCATACCAGAATGCGAAATGCTTCCCAAACACTGCTGAGCAGTGGGCTTTTTTTCTGGATAGGGTGATGTTCTTCACACACACTCTTCCTGGAAGACTCATCAAAGCACACATTTTATAACTTTATTGTTCATTGGAGCATGAAAGATCTAACAGGATGCAAATGGTCATCCCCATAGATAAGAATTGATCAGAAAATTCACAACTGGAGAACCTGCTGGTGGGAAATTACTGCACAATGCCATTGAAACCAAGTGAGTTTTGCCATAAATGAGTGAGAGAAGAAATATTGGGCTTTTGTGAGCGCTAAATTGCATTGCATGGAGGTTGTCAGCCTGTCAGTGAATGAGATTAAAGCAATTCTTATTGTATAGATCTGTCCAGAAACATAATCTAAGAGAAAATGCTTAGATGAAAACTATAAAAATTGCAGTTAGACTGTAAAATCTAATCAGCATTGATTGGTTGAAGGTTTAGTCTTTCTGCACTCATTTTTTTTTATTCTTTTTGGTTTTAATAGGTCTTACAGTAGGATTTGAAAGGAGTAAAAACACAATCATCATTGATTTTTCTTTTTAATCTAGAGTTTGCAAATTTTTACAGAATTATGGTTCCTTTATTTTTTATTTGTTTCTAATTATTTCCTTCAAGAACTTCTCCAGTGTCAGTATCCACACACACTAATCTTTTATAATCTTCATAATGCTAATATTGTCAGATTTCTGATTTAATTACACTTACAGGCCAACAGTTTTGTCTTAAAGTAGTTCTTTTTCAGAAAGATTTATCACAACATTAAAATTTGACATTAATAAGAGAATGTATAGACATCACTTTAACTGCATGATTTATACCTGTGAAGTGGCTTTTTCTCTGCAAAATAACACTGAGGTTGTAAAAGGCTTTCAGCAGTAAGACAGCATCACACTTTTTGGATTTTTAAATCATTGTTCTGAGCTTGCCTAATTCGTTTTATTACATAATTAATTCTTTATTCAATAATATTATAATATTCTTTATTATATGTGCAAGTTTCAAGTTCAGTATACAAAAATTAGGAATTATCCCAAATTAACAATAGAACAAATAGTTCCCCAACGTAAACCACTAATACAGACTTTTCATTGACTCCGAATGCTTTAGAGGTCAGGCTTTGGCAACCAAGTCAACCAAGTCTTGGCACATGGGAATAAGGTAGTTTCTTTACCATGGCCTGTCACATGTTCAAATAAAAATAAATATATAAGTGCTATACTGTGTTAAGAATGATAGCTCTGCAGAGCTTTGGACAAATATTTCCCTAGTGTCCTTCACTGAAGAATACGTTTGCCAAAATGTCAATGATGTAAGTGAGGATTCAGAGGAATTCGCCTCTACAAGGAGAGGATCAATGTTAAACTTCAATCTGTTGCTCATTTTATCAATTTAACAGATGACATTTGATAATGTTCACAAAGTCCTGAAAACAGTTTTTGTATTTAATTCAAATGAATAATTTCATCTACCCACATATAATAAAATAGGTGAAATGAGAGAGAATAATAATTATTGCGCTACAATACAATTTTTTTTTCTAAATTCCTTCAATCAGTCCAATTAAATATATAACAGAAAATGCTTGCCCTATAGGTTTTTTTAAAAAATAAGTGATGAGGCAATTTGCTGGAAATAGGTAAATAATCTTATGCTAATATTATTTCTTTTCTGTATTAATTTCCAATTTACTATGTTCCTGCTGTTCCAGCACTGAGCCACACATGGAGACAGTGAAAAATCTGAGGGAGTTTAAATTTTTATCCACACATTTTATCAATATGTATTACTGACTAAAATTTCATTTCCAAAATTGGGAGAAATTTGCTAATGGCTACTTAGGCCCTAAACTAACACGAAAAAGTTAAAATTGAACAGTTAAATATCTTCCAAATTATTGGAAATTGAGAGACACTTAAAAGTAGCAGACACAGTACTGAAGATGAGAAATTCTCAGAAACACTCTTTCTGATGTTATTTTCTAGCCTGTGTTTACAAGCATTCACAAGAAAGTCTTACAACTGAGAAATGTTCAAAACCATTTGTAGTCATCACAAAGCAGAAAAGAAGTGAACACTCAAAACAGGTAAAATGTCTTCTTCTACTTGAGAATAGGTTCTTCAACGGGAAGAATAGTCAGACACTAATTAAACATTTATAATATTTAAATTCTTTCTGCCTGAGCACAAGCACCAGGAGGTCAAAATTAATCTCCAGAACAACTTGATATTTTTTAAAGTATTTTTTATAAACCTGATTAGCAAAAGACTTTTCCACCAGAGATGAAAACAATCTCTGCCAAACAAAAATTATAGATGTCAAATATAGTAAAATTGTCTATCCCTTTTCCATTGTACCTCAATACTATCTTCCCTAACAATTCATCAGGATAAATACACTTCAAGGGAAAAGCAGATATGGAGAGGAAATCAAAAACTTGTTGGGGTTGCTTTGGTGACTTTTTGTATTTGTAACAAGCAAAATAAAGAAAAAGCTGCCAGACTTTTTGTGAGCTATTCTTCAGTACCAAAATACAGTGGAGGACTACATATAAGACAAGCCTCATCCATGCAGCTGCAGTTGCTGCAAGTTTCTCGGCTGAGTTCTGCCCATACATTGCTATCCTTATATTGCTGGGGGAGTGTCAGACCTCACAATGTTTTTGTCCTGAATTCCATCAGCAGAGAACTATTTTCAGAGCAGGCTATCTGCTGAAATGCTCCAGAGAGCAACATAGTTCAGTTTCTGGTCTAGGCAGAAATTTTCATCCATTTCTCTCAATGTTTGTAGACACATGATTTGAGCAGCCTGTGCACCAAACCAGTTGTCACTACAAATAGACCAAAGTCGTCTTTACATATCATGTACTTATTTCCAGTTTGACTGGGAGACAATGAGCCCACATAAGGAAAAGAACTTATACTTCTCTGACTCCTTTCATTTCTATGATAGCCCTCAGATATCTATGCATGGCAGATTACCGTCTGGGTATCTGTCAGGTGGAAGAGGCTACATAAAATTATGTGATACACATAAAAACAGTATTTTATATTCAGGAAACTATAATATTTGGGAATTTATTCAGATTCCATTTGGGTTTAGATCTAGAGACAGATCAATAATTCATTATATTAATTAAAATAGTCTATTGATTTAAGTTTTCCTTCACTAAAACACAAAACAGAGTGCTACTTGTTAATTTTTATTTGGCAAACCTTCAGTGGAAATATAACATAGTCTGTGTGAAGAAGAGGGCTGTACTACTTCTTTAACATAACTGCATGGACTTAGAAATATTCTTTCATTGGCACTACATTATATTCAAAGTGGTGCAAAGTTCCTACCAGAGCAGTTTAAGCAAGAGCATACTTAGTCGATGAGATCTGCCAGTTACGGAATCATTTTCTTCTGTTATTGTGACTCCATTGGTGAATGTTGGGTACACTCATTTGGAGTTTAAGTATTCCATTGGCTGATTGAACAAAATAAGTGATAACTGACCCATGATTAAAAAATAATTAAAATTAAGAATATTAATTCTTCCTCTGAAAGAATTCTTCCTCTGAAAAAAAACTAACAGGTGAAGCAATAAGCAGTACTGAATATGTTTTTGACCTACAATTGATCTTTGCATGTCTCTGATTATCTTCAGTAGACCCCTGTTAAAAAACAGAGTGCAGTGGTATAAAGGAGTAAGGGGTACAAGTAAAAAAAGTGCTCATGGATGACAAGAGTATAAAGTTATTTTGAAAATGCCATATAAAAAAGAACATATTAAAAATTTGGCAGGAGACAATCACTAGTCTAAATAGAAAAGAATTATGAGGTAAAGGAAATACCCATCAGAGAAGAAAAATTTCTGAAGGAAAGAAAAAGCAAAGAATCATTCCACTGAGATTTGATGTCATCGGGGAAATGTGTGAGATATTAGCATGTTAGGTACAAAGACTGTAGAAAGGACAAACATGGTAGGAGGAATGATAATCCCTCTAAAGAAATAAATTACTTATTCACCAACCAGACTGAACCCTGGTTCTTGGTATTCCTCAGAGCCTGTTCCTGGGAAAATACTATTTGCTGTTCACAATAATTTCTCAGCCAAAACTTGAATTCACAGCTTTGCTTAAGCATTTTTCATCAGTTGTTTAACATCTCCCAGTCTCAGACACCTTTTCTTTGAATAACTAGTCGACATGATCCATACAGTGGGTTAGAAACCTGAAAGCATTTTATATATACAGCAAAAGAAGTATTTCACTGGAATAATGTGAAAGAAATTAAGACTGGAGAAACTAGAGGAAAAAATCTTTGACTTTGATTGAAATGTCTTCTAAAGAAGTACTTCATTAAGCTAACTTAAATCCTTGACTATTCCAAGAGCTGTTTTAGTAACAATTTGATACTGCAGTAACATGATGAGTCAAGACAATTTGTGAGCCATATTTAAAGGTCAGACCTCGTATTCTCAAGGTTCAGGAGTAAAATATGCATATGTAGAAATGCGATATGTTTTAGGTAAAGTGGATGGCTCTTCGTCAAGCCCACGGCTTTTCAAGGAGCTCAACAGTCTTAAGTCCCCATTACTGAAGGGAGCACATTCTTTCAACACAGTAACAAAAATTCAGGCAGTATGGATCTTCTTACAAGGGCAATGTCCATATTTTGTGAAATTGGGTTTTCCTGGGGATGCATCTGAAACCGTGGAACTCTTGCTCCTGACAGCAAGTCAATCACAAAACATGAAGTACAACATGCTCTGTCTTACCACAGTAAACACAGATCAGTGTGAGCACTTTGCTTGTGCTTTCTTCCTTCTCCTCCTCATCATCCCCTGAATACCAGAAAAATGAAAAAGTAAATGAGACCTGGTATGAAAGCACAGAAGAATAAGAATGTATGTATGGAAAAGTGTTTTAGTTTTCCATTAATCTTGAAAAATTAAGAATACTAATGGGGCATGTGTGAAGGAGGGAAGATACCTATGAAAGCTCTAAAATGTGTCTCTTCCAAGCATGATTTGTACAAGTTCATTAGTGTCACTGATAGATTCTCCAAGAAATTAATTTTTCTTACTGTTATTAAATTCAGAATTGTAAACCTTTTGTAAATGACTAAACAGAGATTCAAGATGACAGAAATAAAACTGATAACCATCTTTGTGTCCACACATAGTGGTTTGCAGAGTGAAAACACAAAATGTCCAGTGGATCTGCTAGACTTACAGAAAAGCCACAGTCTGAGAGACATTCACAGCATGAGCACAGCATCTAATGCTTATTTACTTATAGCACAATGAGAAAGTTCCCAACCAGATGGTGTGACCAAGCCTCAGGAGCCTTCAGTGACAATCTGGAAATTGATGGGTTTTTTCCAGCTGGAAATAGAAAAATTAAACAAACAAAAATAAAACAACCCTCCAAATTTAGTAGAATGAATCATATCCTTCAATTCTCTCTTGTATGCCAGACAAAAATATGGAACACTTCAAATAAACATAACATGCCTTCAATTTTTAAATAAAAGAGTCATAAAAAAGTATATTGATTTTTAAAGACATTTATAAAGTGAAAAAAAAAATCTTTCTTCACACATAGGTATGTACTGTATTTCTACTGTCTATAATACACATACTGTATTCTAACTGTGGGGAAAGCTGCAGCTTCATTAAAACAAAAGTTGAAGCACAATCAGAATTTCCCAGGATGCTTTTAAAACTTGTGGATGTTTTTGTTTGTTATGAATTATTCTGGTTTTACTTTTGCTCAGACACAAAATGAAAATATACAAAGATTGTATATTAAACTGAGTCCTCTGGCACTCAGTTTAAGCATAATCTTTTTCAACATTCATAGTTCACATATTTACCGTAACAATCCACCTGTTGCCTTTTCCATTCCTATCTTTAGAGATAGAGACATGCCCTCTACTCCTTCTGAGTCCCCACATTTCAAATAATTTTAAAAGTACTCAGACTCACTTTTTATAGTGGATTAAATTGCACTGACACTTGTAAGCAGAAGCAACTTATATGTGTATACCTTTCAGTCCTGAGACTATTCCTTCCTGAGCCATTTAGAGATATAGCGTGGTGCTGACATTTAAGTCTCATTTAACCTCTATCTCAGTTACAAGACTCTCACAATGATGTGACTGAACATCATTTTAGTCTAACTGAAAATAAAACCTTATGGTTTTGTAGCTGATGAAAACAGAGGTGATGTCTCTGATAGGACTGTTGTCAGCCACAGAGGTACACTTGTTTATCTGATTGTGGCTGCTTCGTATAGAGCTTCAGTGCAAGAAGTGACTTTGTCCTGAGGGGCTAGCAGTGAGTTGAGAAAGGCAGACTGTACTTTTAATTAGCCCTATTGATTCCTTACAAAAGCAACTCTAAGGTTTGTTTTGTTTTGTTACTGTTCAGAAGGGGGTAGAGCTAGTCCCGGGAGTCCAGCTAACCTGTGGCATCTTGACCTAAAGACTTTAGTGCTTTGTTAATAGCAGTTAGCTTCTCTAAAGAGTACGCAGAGTTAAAGAAGGCCTCTTAGAAAAATCTGAAAGAGAAGATACAAGGTGCAGAAACACATGGAGTAAAGAAAACCGTAGTAAGGACAGATATAGCTAAAGTCATCAGATGGTTTATGAAGGGAAGAGGGCCAGATGAATCCCAGATTTTATGGAGAACAGACATAGAAATGCCAAAACAAAGTCTGAGTTATTTGATTTAGAGCTTCTCCACCTTCAGACAAAAAAAAAAAAAAAACCCAAACCAAACCAAAACAAGCACAACATGGCTCATTTTTTTTTGTTGTTTTGTTTTTTTCCCCTGCACAAATACTCTGGTACAATGACCTATTCTGTCATAGTAAAATGCTGACAGGTGATTACTTTCATATCCAAGTCTTTCAACTCTGAGGAAAGCACATTTCAATATCCATGGTTGGCTATTAGCTGATTCCCTTGCCTTCCCCTCCCCTCCCCTCCCTTCCCCTCCCCTCCCTTCCCTTCCCTTCCCTTCCCTTCCCTTCCCTTCCCTTCCCTTCCCTTCCCTTCCCTTCCCTTCCCTTCCCTTCCCTTCCCTTCCCTTCCCTTCCCTTCCCTTCCCTTCCCTTCCCTTCCCTTCCCTTCCCTTCCCTTCCCTTCCCTTCCCTTCCCTTCCCTCCCCTCCCCTCCCTTCCCTTCCCTTCCCTTCCCTTCCCTTCCCTTCCCTTCCCTTCCCTTCCCTTCCCCTCCCCCCCCTCCCCCCCCCTCCCCTCCCCTCCCCTCCCTCCCCTCCCCTCCCCTCCCCTTCCCCTCCCCTCCCCTCCCCTCCCCTCCCCTCCCCTCCCCTCCCCTCCCCTTCCCCTCCCCTTCCCCTTCCCTTCCCTTCCCTTCCCTTCCCTTCCCTTCCCTTCCCTTCCCTTCCCTTCCCTTCCCTTCCCTTCCCTTCCCTTCCCTTCCCTTCCCTTCCCTTCCCTTCCCTTCCCTTCCCTTCCCTTCCCTTCCCTTCCCTTCCCTTCCCTTCCCTTCCCTTCCCTTCCCTTCCCTTCCCTTCCCTTCCCTTCCCTTCCCTTCCCTTCCCTTCCCTTCCCTTCCCTTCCCTTCCCTTCCCTTCCCTTCCCTTCCCTTCCCTTCCCTTCCCTTCCCTTCCCTTCCCTTCCCTTCCCTTCCCTTCCCTTCCCTTCCCTTCCCTTCCCTTCCCTTCCCTTCCCCTCCCCCCCTCCCCTCCCCCCCCCTCCCCCCCCTCCCCTCCCCTCCCCTCCCCTCCCCTCCCCTTCCCCTCCCCTCCCCTCCCCTCCCCTCCCCTCCCCTCCCCTCCCCTTCCCTTCCCTTCCCTTCCCTTCCCCTCCCCCCCCCTCCCCTCCCCCCCCTCCCCCCCCCTCCCCTCCCCTCCCCTTCCCTTCCCTCCCCTCCCCTCCCCTTCCCTTCCCTTCCCTTCCCTTCCTTTCCCTTCCCTTCCCTTCCCTTCCCTTCCCTTCCCTTCCCTTCCCTTCCCTTCCCTTCCCTTCCCTTCCCTTCCCTTCCCTTCCCTTCCCTTCCCTTCCCTTCCCTTCCCTTCCCTTCCCTTCCCTTCCCTTCCCTTCCCTTCCCTTCCCTTCCCTTCCCTTCCCTTCCCTTCCCTTCCCTTCCCTTCCCTTCCCTTCCCTTCCCTTCCCTTCCCTTCCCTTCCCTTCCCTTCCCTTCCCTTCCCTTCCCTTCCCTTCCCTTCCCTTCCCTTCCCTTCCCTTCCCTTCCCTTCCCTTCCCTTCCCTTCCCTTCCCTCTCATCTGGGGAGAGGATGTGATCTAGCCTCCAAAGCTTTCCCTCTTTTGACTTTGTTGGTGCCAACTTTTCCCTCTGGAGCTAAATATTCTCTCTCAAAAGAAGGAAAAAGCATGGAACACTGTATTTTCTGAAATATTAATTCTTTTTTGTTCAAATATAGCTGGTTTTAAAAAGCAAATCACAGCAACAAAAGATTCCTAAAAAGTTGCAAACAGTTTAGAAGGGGAAAGTAAAAATGGTCTAGTGGTATAGTGTCTATCTTCATCTTCTTACAGTTTTTTTGCAAATCCTTTGCAAAAAATCAATCTGAATATGGACTTAGTGATTCGAATTATCATATGTCAGCACACATACCTTTGGTAGATTTTTTATAGTAGGGTTTGTTGTTGTTTTGTTGGTTATTTTTTTTAAATCCGGATATTGGGTGTTGGAATGTAATGTCTAAAATTGTTAGTGGGATGGGGAGTTCATGCTTCTACTACTCTTGCGACTCTCTCCATCTTTAGATTGCAGTAGACCACTTGTATCTCTAAAGGAGAAATACTCTATTGCCTGCACACGTTTTTCACATAAATTTTGCATTTCTGCACTAATAAGGTGATTGCCAAGAAAATGGCAATTGCAAACATGTGCAATATAGGTTATTTATTATGTAGAACATAACATTCTGTATTTATGTATAAGACGTTTTCAAAGTCAGTTATCCAGGGTTATGCACACGTTTTGTCATTTCATCACAAGATCTGAGATTCTGTAATGGATTGACCTTGCCTGGATGCCAGGTGCCCACCAAGCTGCTCTACCAACCTTCCTCATTATCAAGGCAGGAGCAGAAATATGATAAAATGCTTGTGGGTTTAGAAAAGGACAGGGAACTCGCTCACCAATTTCTATCATGCATAAAGCAGACTTGGCTTGGGGATATTAATTTAATTTATTGCCAATCAAAATTCCAAGTTGGTTAATAACAAATAAAAACAGATCTTGCACAGCTTCCCCCCACCCCTCCCTTCTTCCCAGGCACAACTTCACCCTAACATGGGACCTTTCCACAGGGTGCAGTCCTTCAGGCACAGATGGAATCTGCAAGGAGTCACAGGTCCTACCAGTAAAAGTGCTCTAGTGTGGGTCTGTCTCTCCATGGTGCTACAGGTCCTGCCGTGAGCCTGTCTCCAGCACAAGCTTCCCATGGGGTCACAGCTTCCTTCGGGCAACTGCCAAAACAATGTAAGAGTTGAAGGAAGCACCTTGCTTTGTAGGTTAAGGGCAATACAATACTGTTATTTGGATGGACCATATTACTGAAGAGCAAATAAGACACTCTCTTTTATTGCAGCATGATGCCTTTTACCTCTTCACTACTATCAAAAGTCATAAAAAGATGGTTAAAATTTTCCCAACAGAGCATTATATTGAAAGCCTTCCTTTATAGTTACCCTCATTAGGGAATTAGGTAACACCATTATCTAGTTGTTGAAAATAAGCAAGCAAAATTATGATATGGAGACAAATTTCCAGAGCAAATTAACAGAGACTGTATAGAATTTTCAACAGTGATGCTGTCTTGAACAGAAAGAAGAAATCTGCTTGAGACAGGCAATGTCATTTACCTAGGTTCTTCACCTGAATGGTCATAGTTTTGAGGAGCTGGCTATGCAAAAGGCAAGAGAATTGTCCTTGATTTTTTCAAAGTCAAAATTCGCTATCAGAAAACCTTGGTAGAATAAAGCCCATGTATATTTGTGTACTTCTCTTCTTTGCTTAACTTTTGTGATCTGAATAAAATAGATCATTCATGAGTTAAAAATCCTGTGGGGTTTTTTTGAAGATGAAACTGGAGCTCTTCAGTGCAACTGGAAGCACTACTTTTGGGGATCTGAAAGGAAAAGGCCATTATGTCTCTAGGCTGTAAAGGCCATTGAAGTCTGATAATCTGATTTATTAGGTCTCAGGTACAAAGTCTATTAATGCTTTATTTTCAGTGTTGATGGAGACAGTAGTTAAAATATTACTTTGACAGAATTGCTTTCAAGTCTCATAATACTTTACACTTTGCTGTACTTGATTCACACAGAAATTGTACAAATACAGTACTAAAATAAAAATCAGCAGATGCAGGTGAAACTTTGCTTTGCTCCACTGGAATATGGTTCTTTTATTAAACATGAACAAGGCTATTGGAATATTCCATAATTTCTACATTGTCTCAGATTTATCCAAAAATCATTTACACCCTAATAACTAATATACTTTTCATTAATTCAATATGTACTTGAACAAATCTTGCCCATAATAAAGCACCTTATCTAAGGCTGGAACTTTATCTGGAGAGTATTCCTCCCTGAAAACTGAAAAGAAGGGATGATTTATTTACAAATGAAATTTTACTAATAAAGCTCTTGCATCTACAAATCTATGTAGCATTGTTTTTTGAACTAAAATCACCTTTTTTTTTTTTTTTTTTTTTTTGTTTAATTGAGAAGTTAAAATGTTTTGACCTTTCATGGTAAGTTTGAGTTGGATGAATATCTTGTGGGGGTTTGAACTACTGAAAAGAAGATTCTTTAAAGGTGAAAAACACCAACTTAACCTTTAAACTGGTATCCTCAGTGTTGATTTCAGGCTGAGAAAAATGAAAATAAGAATATTTATTTTTCCAGGGTGGAATACCTTGTCAACGCCAGTCATAATATGCATGTTAATTTATTTCCTCTGAGTAATTAATTTGTTCTTTGTATATGTGATCTTTGTACCCAATTTCTTTGTTGCTGGTAAAATAAATGACAGAAATAGCTGTGATCTGTATAGTTTCTGTTCATACTGTGTCAACAGATCAAAACTCCTATTGGGCTTTTAATGAGGGAAGAGCTTAGAAGAGAAAGAGATTTTAAAGCTTATTTTCTGGTTTTGCATTAGTGTTTCTCATGTGTTAAAAAAATGAGACAGAGTGTCTCACGGTCATGCTTCTCAGTTGAAAAGTATCCCACACAGTATTACTGTTCAGGCCTTTTGTCTATGGAGCTTAGATCTCTTTGTTTGTCCTCTCATTATCTCCCTGCAATTTCACATTTTATTTTTCCATGGTTTTATTATCTCAAGAAAACATTAGAGTAGAGCAACTCATAATGTTATTCTTCTACTCATTATCTTTTTCTAAAGGCACTGGTGTATATTATGTCCTTCTTTAAGCATCAGATTTAAGATACAGCTCTGGGCCTGGAAATAGTCTTCTAATATGTTGTTTAGATGTGCATCTAAGTAGGTTAGACACCTAAAATCTGCTCGCCTCATTTGTATCAGGTCCTTGGGATGCTTCAGAAAACATTTTAAGGTTGTTTAATACAATAAAATGTTATCAGCTTTCAAAATGCACAGTGGCTAAACTGGGAAAGTTGGTGGAAAACAACTGTATAATTGATACACATATGATGTTGTCTACAAATGTAGATATCATTAATATAAATATAGATAAGATTTTTTTTGTCAAAATGAACAGTGGCAGTTTAGGTCAGTCGAAAAGCTCTTCTTCAAAGCAAAATAAACTGGTTTAGGTTTAGATGTTTTTGGCCACTTGTAAGAGTTTTTTTAAATTTTACATTAGCATTTTTAAAAATTCCTAAAGAAAATTGTCTTCTGATAAATAGAATCACAAAATTGTTAGCATCGGAAGGGACCTCTGAAGATCAACTCCCTTCCTACCAACTCAGTTGTCACCTAGAGCATTTATATGGGAATGCATTCAGGTGAGTTTTGAACATCTCCAGAGAGGAAGACTCCATGACCTTCCTGGTCAACCTGTTCCACTGCTCTGCCTCCCTCATCATAAAGAAGTTCTTCCTCATGTTGATGTGGGAGTTCTTGTGTTTTATGTTTTTTCTTGTGTTTGGCCATTGCTTCTCATCCTGTTGCTGGGCAACACCTAAAAGAGTTTGGCACCATCTCTTGGGAGCCACTTTTGAAATATTTACATGCATTGAGATCCCCTCTTCAGTTTTTTCTTCTCCAGACTAAACAGGCCCAGCTTCCACAGTCTCTCCTCATAAGAGAAATGCTCCTGACCCCTCATCATCTCTGTGGCCTCTGCTGGACCATCTCCATTAGCTCCTTGTCTTTCTTGTACTGAGGAACCCAGAACTGGACACAACATTCCAGATGTGGCCTCACTAGGGCTGAGTAGAGGCGGAGGGTCACCTCCCTCGACCTGCTGGCCACACTCTTCCTGATGAACTCCAGGATACCATTGGCTCTCCTGGCTGCAAGGACACACGACCAGCTCATGGTCAACTTGTCACCCACCAGGACTCTCAGGTACTTCTCTGCAGAGCTGCTCTCCATTCGGTCAGCCCACAGCCTGTGCTGGTGTTTGGGGTTATTCCTCCCCAGGTGCAGGACCCTGCACTTGCCCTTGTTGAACCTCACTCAGTTTTTCTCTATCCAACTCTCCAGCCTATCAAGGTCTCACTGAATGGCAGCAGAGTTTACAACTGTACTGCAGATTACATTGTTTAACTATCCATCTTGTTTGAGAGGAAGGGAATGTCAAATGTGGGTGCTTTAAAAAGCCCACCTACCAAAAAGGAGTTATACCTATCCAGAAATGATGAAATTTGAAAATAGCAGGTTGTGAGAGACTGAAATATTAATGCTTAATGACTCAAGCTATTGGCTGTTTGCAAAAGCAACAGATGCTTTTATGACAGAAAAGAGTTTTTTTCAGCTGTTAATTAAAAATATTTTAAATGTTTACAGTAAAACTGTATATGTATTAAAAATTATATATTCAAATTGTCTCTTTTTTTTACTTAGTTCCTAGAGTAATTCTATGGTCAGCATGATTCATTAAAAAAAGAGCAACATTTTGTATCTCAGTTTGCCATCTTGTCTTACATAAGCCACAAAATATGTACTGAAAATTCTGGAATAATAATAATCAAAGCTCCTGAAAAACAAAACCCTTTTAAAATGTGAACCAAGTTGGAAATGAAGTGACTCATTTATATGGTTGCCTGTTTTGAGGGTGAGGAAGAGAGTCGTGTAGAGCACATAGAATAATTTTGCAATAAAAATCCTTGAGTGGCCACTGTCTCATTTTTTATCTGGGAAAAACTCATTCTGCATCTCTCAGTAATATGTGAGATGCTGTTTTGGTTTTATTATTCCCTACAAAGATGATTTCATATTCTCCCATGGCAGTTTGTTCCAGTACTTAAATGTCCAAACAGTCACAGAGGCTCTCTCCCTTTTTAATCACTGTGTATGTACCTTAGTATAGCTTGAGCCTATAACTCCTTTTTAAGATTTTGGAGACACATAAGGTTTCTTTAGACTTTTTCAGTTTAGAACATCCTCTTCTCTTTGAATGAGGCAACTACTTTTTCTCAGTGTGGGTCATTCTCTTATTTCATATCTTTTACCACTGAATTTCTCTGATTTCTCCATGTTCACACAGTAATCTTGTCCACACCAACACCATGGTAAAAGCTATACTGCTGAACTCATGCAGTTTTGCTCATAATTTCACATATATATGTATGTGTATGTAAAATTGTATAAAATAAATTATTTTATTGCACTTTCTGATTTTATATTTGGGAACTATTTTTTATATTGTGTTTCAATATAACACTATTTTTGAGTATGCTTTCTTAATGTGAGAGTGACCAAGCACTGGAACAGGATGCCCTGGGAAGTTGTGGAGTCTCCCCCTTTGAACACATTCAAAAGTAATCTAGAAATGGACCTGGGCAACTGGTTGTAGATGGTATGCAGGAGTATTGGACCAGATGATTTCCAGAGGTCCCTTCCAATACCAACCATTAAGTTATTCTGTGATAAACCTGTACTTAGGAGTAACTGCTCTGCTAGATTTAGAATCTATTTATTTATTATGCCTTTTTGTACTGACTAGACATGGCATGTTAAGAATAATGATGATAGACTTGATATTTCAAGTGTTTTGTCCAAACCACTTCATCTTTTTTTGTCAGTTTTTTGGAACTGGACTTGTCACAGATAATAGTTTGATTTGCTTCATTGCTTTATTCTTCTACCTCAAATGTCTGTTAACAGTCTGTACAACAATTTTAACTTACTGCTCATTAAGTTTATATCTAACTGAATAAATTATTCCTGAATGGATATTATACTATCCTTTGGCTACCTGAATAACCAAGCATGTAAAATTAAACTTAGTGCTTGCAGAGGGTGACTCGATTTAAGGCTTATCTGTGTGTTTTTACTTTATAAATGAATTCCATTTTTGTTTGAAGTCTTGTGTAAATATATACAAAATACTAAACAACAACAACACCTTTTATGAATTGCTTGAAATTATAACCCACCTGTTAAAACAATAGCTTCAAATTTTTTTTGTGCATTATTTTGACACATATCTTTAGATAATATATATTTAAAAAGAAAAGTAAATTTTCAGAATGCTGAAAACCAAGAACTCAAAAGTAAGAGAAAAGTCAACAAAATTCCATGTAGCTGTTTGCATATATTTTCAAAATACTGGTACACTTTTGTGATCAATTCAATAAGAATTTCATTCTATCATTCACAGAGAAATTATTTTTCAGGATTTATGTTTATTCCCTTCACGTCTTTTTCACATACTGCTTTGTTTTATGTAAACCACCACAAACTGAATTTGGGTTTTTGTGATGTTTATTTTAGTTTCTTCTATAATGACTCTTTCTCAGGTGCTTTAACATCAATGGTCTTATTCCTTTCCAAAACTCACCTTCAGAACACCCATGTAAGGTAAAGAATTAATATTCCCATTTTCTTTAACAGAGGAATTAAAGCAAGTTTAAAGCTCAAACTCTTAAAAGTTTCTAATGATTTTGAACACAAAAGATCCATAGTAGCATTATTCAGTACTTTGTGTTCAGAGCACAGCTTTCAGTGACCAACATGAAAGAGAAGAATGCAGTGCATTTCTGCAAGTTATTCTGCAGAAATCTCAAATTAAATAGTGGCCATCTGTCAAAACTTTTTAGATTAGTTGTCATATATCACAGAGGAATCCCGTAGCAGATACTGTTTCTCCAGAATTACATGCTTGCGTAATGCAATCCTTTCACACATAGGATCCAGTTTCCACACGAAACTAAATGAAAATGTCTCTTTCAGTGCAAAATAATTTTTTTTCCAACCCAAATTACCTGGGAAGATTTCTTCTAATAGAAAAAGATGTATTCTCCTGAGTGATATGCAGTGTCTGAAAGGTGCTCTAGAAAATTTGGGGGCAGCACAGGGGAGCAAAGAGGGGAAAGAAACAGGAAAATTTCCTGCATTCTGCTGGTCTTAAACATATTTTTGGCTGAAAATAACAGAGAAACAATTACATATGAGCACTGAATTTCTACTAATTCAAAGAATTATTCTACCTCTGCTTTTTACACTTCACCAAATGCCCATATTATCAGCTAATGAAAAACTTATATGCGGAAAAATGTCAGACATTTCCACTTTGTATGAGTTCTCACTCATCTGTAACTCTCTTCGATGCCCACAGAATGGTGACAATTAAGATGTGCTCTTTAAAGATTTACTCCCTGCTTCTCAGATCTACTCAGCCTTCACTGATTTTCTGTTCCTCGTACTCTTGTACTATCACAGGCATGCAATGAAATACCATGACATCGTTCAAAACACGATTTCTGAATGATCATTGCAATTGATTTGCCTCCCCTGACTGGAGCAGCTTGACATTTTTTATCAGTGGCTTATCAGTTCCAGGCCAACCAGGTTAATAGCAGCGAGCTCTCATGCTTAGAGAGCTTTACTTTTTCACTGCTCTCAAATCTGAAGAACAAGTTGCTTACTGCAGCTCTCCTAGTGAAACAGCTTTTTCTTTCTGATCAGAAGGCAGCTGTTATCTATCTTCCTATTTAGTTTTGTCGCTGATGAATTACAGGTGTCTTAATTCTCGGGGTCTCAGCCCGATATTTAAGATCTGATGTAGTGTGAAACTGTCCAGTCAATACCATTCTCATGTGCCTAATAACTTCTTAGCTCTCTGTCCTTTCTTACAACAGTTTTAAATTAAATTCGTGCTATAATTTGACATTATAAATTCAATTAATTTGGAAAATATGCAGAACACATCAAATGCTTGTAAATCTGTGTTAAAATGCTGTTACTGCCTTATAAAACACAAAATTATCTTCCCCCATCCAAGAAAAGCTATTACTACAATTCTCATGGTTTTGAAATTATTCTCATGGCTGTCATTCTCTGACCTAGAACCGTTACACAAAATCTTATTATATTCATGCTATCGACTTGTTCAGTGGGCTTATGCTACTTGCAGCTTGGTTTAATCTCTGAAGTTATTTATCGGTGGTTAAAGCTCTATTGTTCCATCCATGTGAAAGCTGTTTTACAGAGAATATGGCAACTGTTCACTGTCATTAATGAAGCAAGCAGGAATACAGAGAGAGCAGGCAAAATGGTGTAATTTCTGAGCTGCAAGTGGGTAGCTGTCAGAGTGTCTACATGAAACCTTGACAATTTTGATATGCATTGATATTTTCTTGTGTGTTTGAACATCAGAGCAGAAGCCAGAAACTTTGGTAAGGTCAAGGGAGGGAAAACAAACTGGTCTGGAATTAACTGTCATAGTACATTAATAATGTTAGTTTTGATACATTGATCAAGTGTAAAGTCAATGAATGGAATAAACTGTTCAAGGACATTGACAAAATAGAACTGATAGAAAAGTCTTTGTTTCTTGAATTTTTCATGTCCTTTCAGCCTTTTTTTGCTGTAAGCATTTCTTGTTTTATTTTGTTACAACTGTTTAAAAAAAATCCTTTTTAAAAAAAATCTGATGAGGAAGAATGCTGTAGGTCATGAGAAGAAAAGGTAGGAAGTATTAAACTAAAACGGTGAGATGTATTCAAAAACTGTTAAAAGTTTCACCAAAAATTACAACATAGGCAGAAACAAAGCTTTTTATAAGAAAAAAGTAAAGCTGT
The DNA here is from genome assembly GCA_036785705.1 of Acanthornis magna. NCBI lineage: Eukaryota > Metazoa > Chordata > Aves > Passeriformes > Acanthizidae > Acanthornis > Acanthornis magna. The sequence continues at coordinate 2,959,324 of JAWUZG010000017.1, forward strand.
TGTTGAAATCTAATTTTTTACACAGTGGATAAAAAACCATGCAAGCAAAAAACCATGCAAGCAAAAAAAAACCTTCTGTTGGAAAAAACCCAATTGACTAAATCAAACTTTCAGACTTTATTTTGCCTATTTGTTAAATTCAGGGTAAATTGAAAGAAAAACAGAATTGTTTTTTATTCATTTAAAGAAAGCAGAGAAATCCATAATTTTATTTATTTGCATAATCCCATTTTTTTTGCATTATGTTTGAGTTAAAAAAATTACTTGAGAAGTTTCAGTGATTATTTTAAGAATGAAGGACCTCCCAGGGAGTGAATCTGTCTGCTGCTCTCTAATGAAGCAGGTGCCTAGCAAGATGCTTGTAGCACCAAAAACCGCAAGTATCTCTTGGGTTTATAAGTAAAATGATTAAATAATTTTATTTTGGTGTCCTGTTTAGTGTGCCAATGACAGCTATGGAAAACCCATTCCTAATTTTTTGTGGGAACCAAATAATTTTTAGTGTTATTATAATTCCTCTTTAAAAACAACCCTTCTAAGATATTTTGTTTCTTGCTGAAGGACAAGAATCCTGTCTCAGTGATACTTGCTCTGACATTTTCCTGAGGACTACAATGAGACTGATGGGACTCTTGTTTCCTGGATCACCTGGTTGTCCCTATTTGAGAATGGGAACAAGATTGCCTTTTTTCATTTGTCACTGGCCTCTCCAGTCTTCAAAACCTTTTGAAGATGGTAGTGTGCGACCTTGTAAATACCTTGGCCATACTTCTTGGAGTCAGCCATGGGGGTCTTGTGCAGGTTGAAAACTCTCTGATTCCGTTCTCATCCACATCTGTTCATCCTCCTCCTTAAATTCTGCCTCTAGTCACAGGTACCTGTGAGATCTTGCCTGTGAAACCTCAGGCACAGAAGGCACTGTGTGTCTCAACCTAGTGTATGCCCCCAGCCACTAAATCACCATCCTCACTGAGCAATGAGCTTCCATTGTCCTTTCTCAGATGTTTGAAATAATGCAGTAGTAGAGAGTCTTCTTGTTGCCCACGGTGTCATTTGCAAGCCCCAATTCCAGCTGAATTTTGTCTTTCCTAACACCATCACTGCATGACCTGGACAATACTTTAAATTCCGCTTTTATACACTGTCCCTGCTCCTACACCTATAGAAAGCTTCTTGTGTTGTAACTGAATCATGATATTCCTAACAGGCAAAGTTATGCAGGAGGAGTGACCTACACTGACTGTCTTACTGCCTGATATTTCCCAGATGTGAAATACAATGAGGTCATACTATCTTAAAATCTTATTCCCTGTATCTTGCCTTTATTTCTACACTTTCAAGGACAATTAATTATATAATATGAATTAAATTCAAATTTCATGTCTTGGTTAACTGAAACTAAGAGAGTTATCATTGTCTGCTAAATTTTATAGCCCTTTTCTGTAGGAAATTGCCCTAAATGAAATAGCAATTAGATGTATGGTAAAATGTTAGAATAAAGTAGATTTCATAATGGCAGACAGAATAGATACTTACCAACAGATACTGCAGTCACTAAATGAAATAGAAATACAAGCTCTCTGAAATACTTCTGGAGACCTAAATATTAATAGTTCTTGTCTTTCTAAAATAAGACAAAGGGCATCATCTATTGAAATTGCATTATTCTTGTTGAAAGGCTGACAGACAGACATAGAGATTAAATTTTTCAAAGCAAATACTGTAATCTTATAAATTTAATGTTCGTGCCATTAAGGATACATTTCCTACTGCTGATACTCTGCAGGACACTACATCATGTGCTGAAAGTCCATTTCATTGCAGTATTTTGAACTGTATGAAAGTATTAATTTACAGTATGCAAGTTAATGAAATTTTTTGAAAGATTACTATAGTATGTTTTAAAATTTAAATACCCCATACAGTTTTGTAGTACCAATGCGTAGCTAAAATATGCAAAGAAAATAGAAACCTCAGCATGTCAAAGTAAACTTATTTACTATAGAGTTTGAGTAGAGCAGCTTTAACTGTTTGCCAACATTTGCTAGCATGTTGACAGTCCTGGAATGCTGCTACCATGCTGTATTAAAAACCCAAATATGTCTACTCCCAAACAGTATAATATTTTTTGTATTCCAGGGTTGCTGTAGTATCCTAAATCCCAAATTTTAATTTTTTCTGAGTGTTGGGATGATTCTTGCCCATGTGATAGATATAAAAGAGAAAGAAGAAAGAAAGAGAAAGCAGTATACTTTTATGAGAAGAATAAAAGAACATTTATTTTATGGCAACCTACTTTTATCTTTATATACTCGGTAATGTTTTCTAAATCAGGTCTTTCAATACGTGGTTCTATGGTAAATACATTTCCACACGACAACTATAGGATCACACAACAATAATAAGATCAGAGAATATCTTAAGTTAGAAGGAACCCAAGGGGATCATCAAGTCCAACTCCTGGCTGTGCACAGGATATTTCAAGAATCACGTCCCTGAGAGAATTGTCCGAACACTTCTTGAACTCTGTCACGCTGGTGTTGTGACCACTTCCCTGGGGAGTTGTTCCAGTGCCCAGCCACCCTCTGGGTGAAAATCTTGTCCTAATATCCCACCTAAACTTCCACTGACACAACTTCAGGCCATTCCCTTGAATCCTGTCACTGGTCACCATACACATCGGTGTCCGTCCCTCCACTTCCCCTCATGAGGAAGTTTAGACTGCAATATGGTCTCTCCTCAGCCTTCTCCAGGTTGAAGACACCAAGTGATCTCAGCCCTCCCCATATGGGTTCCCCTCAAGGCCCTTCACCATCTTCATAGACCTACTTTGGATGCTCTCTAATAGCTTTATGTCCTTCTACTGTGGCACCCAAAACTCGAAGTAACGCTGCACCCACACAAAGTAGAGTGGGTCAACTTGAATTATATCAACCAACCACGTGTCTCTTAATATAATCGCATGAAAAAATTCTTACCATGACAAACATTACACTTTGTTATACCTAAAGAAGCACCTGGCCACCAAAAAGCAGGGGTGTGTCAGGCTGCATAGTATACAGATTGTAACACCACAGTCACCTAGGGATCACCTGAGAATTCAACTGAGATTAAGATCTGACTCCTGCCTAGGAAGAGAAAGAACACTCCCCCTACATTAAATAAATTATTTTCTCAACTGAGTGTCTTATTTTGAGAAAAAGGATTGCTACATTTACCCCAAGGAAAACTTCATAAAGGTTAAAAGAAAAGACAAAACATTATTTTCCCAACAGAGATCTCACTTGTTTTTTGAAGGGCAAACTAGAATGTCAAAAAAGGAGGAAACAAGCCAGAGATGAATTTTGGTCTGGATTCTTTTAGCTGTTGTTCTTCTTCAATGACAGAATTTACACTGTTACAGACTCAGAAGAATAATATCAAAAGTAAAGTTGCACACAACTGCCCCTGCAGTTGGGAATCTTTTTTCTGTTTAAAAGAGATAACTCAAATTCATTTCTAAACTGCACCCAAATATTTTGCTATAGAACTATACATTAGCTACTGAAACAGGACAGAATTACTCTAGGTATTAAATTGAGTTTAAATGCCCTTGTGGTCCCTGATCTTCTGTTGTTCTTTAATATTCACTCAAGAATTTCTGAAGTACTTTTCTGTATAAATTAACCTTAATGCTGAAAGAGAACATGATAACGTCATTATCCAACAGGGCAAAGGCCTAAAAAGAACAGAACTTGGACCTGGATACTACTGCTTAAGTTAGGCAGTATAGCTGAAGGATTGTTAAGGCCAGGAGAGGGAATTAGAACAGTATTTGTTCTACACTTCTAAATTTTATGATTGTATATAGGTATATATATTTAAGAGGATACCACCTTAAAATATAGTGTAGTACTGACAGTGGTTCCCAAAACTGTTATATTCTTCATATACAGGACTAGCTTTCACACAGAACAACTCAAAATTTAGGCATAAATTTGAATATTTGTTTACTAGTTTCATTCTGCCCAAACATAGTTGATAGTTAGTTACAAATGGGTAAGTATATATTCATGGGCTTGGCTATGAACTTTTCATAAAATCATTTTGTGGGCTTCCTATGACACTTCTGGCACAGCTCTTGGGAAGCACCGGATCGAGCAAATTCTGAATATGTTTGGAGTTTTTTCCTTCATGTTTTTAATAGTTACCTTATAATGAGCTACAGAAATTTGACTGGATCTACAATTGTAAAGGTAATCTGTACTAAAGTTGTACTTCTCTTCCATTCCCAAAAATAAAAAAAAAAAACTGTATGTATGCACAATGTAGTATTTGATTCTAGAAGTTTGGTGGAATATTTTCCAAGCATGGGATGAGGTAAATGAAAATTTTAGAATGTACTTTGCTTTTCTGTTTTCCCAGTCTTTTTGTCTTAAAAAAACTCTCCTCATGAAAATATTTCTTTAAAATAGAAATAATACTTGACACCCTTTTTCTGTTTTAGTATTTTGAGAAACACTCTTTCAGCACTCCATTGAGTCCAGCACATCCTCTTTGTTCCGTGAAAAAAAAACAACTGAATAATCTGCTTGTTATTTTGGCAGGTAAAAGGCTTTTGACAGGCTTAAAAATGCTCTTTACTCAGGAGAATACTACCTGCATGTCCCTGTCTCAAGTGATTTAGTTAACTTACCGAAGCATCCAACTTCTGAACCATTTGAATTTTATTCATAACTAATGAGACTAGGTCAGCCACTCAAAACAAAGTGTTTGTGAACTAGTTCTGAGAAAAGGTGGAACTCAGACTAAGCTGGAAAACTTTCTAGTCAAATATTCGTATAAAATTGCATTGCTATTTTAAATTTCTTTTTCTTTCAATCTTCACTTTTGATCACCCTCTATATTTAAAAAATATTATGCTTTTATCAAAACCATTTTTTATGTTGTCATGCACATTTTCAGCACATAAAACCACAGTTACACAAAATGACAGACAATTAGTTTTTAATCACCTTCAGTGGAAATGGAAATATAAAAAAAATGCTCTCGTTTCTGTTGATCATTATACTGCTAGCAGAGAAAATGTCAAAACAAAAATAAACACTTTGTGAAACACAGTTTTCCCATCCACACAAACTGTAAGTCAGGATTTTGAAAGGATGAACCAAATTGAGAAAATAGCAAGTGAGAAATGCAGTACTGGACACGGTACTCCAGGTGGGGTCTCACAAGGGCAGAGTAGAGGGGGACAATCACCTTCCTCGACCTGCTGGTCACCTTTCTTGTGTTTCAGCCCATTATGCAGTTCATTTTCTCGATCTCACAGTCCTTGCTAGGGATGTTAAAGAGCATTGGTCCCAAGACAGAGACCTGCGGGACACCCCTTGTCAACAGCCTCCACCTAGATATTGGATCCTTATCCACAACTCTGGCTGCATCCATCCATCCATCCATCCATCCACCCATCCATCCATCCATCCATCCACCCATCCATTCTGCTATGCCCTGAATAGCCTACCCTTCAGATCTATGTCTCTTCAATTTTGATATGAGGATGCCACATGGGACTGTGCTGAAAACCTTACAGGATTCCAGGGAGATGACATGGGTCATTCTTTCCTTGTTGACCATTGTAGTTACTCCACAATAGCAGGGCACCGCATTGTTCAGGCACAATTTGCCCTTAGTGAAGCTGTGATGGTGGTATTGGATCACCTTCTTGTCTTGAATGCACCTTAACATGTCTTTCATGAGGATCTGTTCCATGACCTTCTCATGCACAGAAGTGAGGCTTGCCAGTCTGTAGTTCACAGGATCTTCCTCTGTCCCCTTTTAAAAATATGAATGATGTTTCCCTTTTTTCAGTCACCAGAGACAATGCCTGACCACCTTTTTCAGTCACCAGAGACAACGCCTGACCTTTCAAATATGATGAACAGTGGAAACAGCAGTGGATTGGAAACAACATCAGCCATTTGCCTTGGGATTCATCTCATTAGGCCCCTAGACGTATGGATATTCAACTTCATAACGTGGTCCTTAATTTGCTCTTCGCTTACAGTGAGAGAGACATCATTCCCCCAACGCCCACCTAGAGGTTCAGGGACTTGAAAGATGAAAGTATAAATTACATTTGAGTTTTTATTCTGTACGAAAGTTTACAGAATATGACCAAGGACAAAAACTAATTTAAATGAAATGCAGGAAAACTCTCTAGAAATGAGCCTTGAAGAGATATAAGTTGGGAAATTAATTATTGTTAATTTGCTTTTAATAGTTTAATTTAAAGGTCAAATTCTACTTACTTTGCTCCTTTAAGCAATGTAAGTCATGGCTGCATTTTCTTTCTTCTTCAAATGTGTACTGCATTGTATTGGTAAAAGTGGGACAGGTTCTCTTCTTATTTCAAGACTAAGTTAGCATTAGGAAAAGGAGTCCAAGAAGGTACCTGGAATGTTCTAGAACTGGTTTTATTCACACAAGAAATGGTGCAAGGACAGTTGAATATACATAGTGGTTTTTGATAACATGTCCTTTGTTTATCAATGCTTTAATTTTACAGTTTACATAACACAGGTTCATTGTAGAAATTTATAACCATTTATTTCATATAAGGTAAAATTTTAGCTTATCAAAAATTTTTGGTCTCTATTATTTTTCTTATTTCTTTGAAGAAGAAGGCAATTGTTTTGTTTTTTAAAATTAATTTTAGTGTACTCTTAAAAAAAAAAAAAAAAAAGCCATAACCAAGATTGAAAATTTGGAAGCAACTATCATTATCTAAATCTACTGAATTTTTTTTCATTACCCTGAGAAGACAAATCTAATGCAGTGAAACTTTTTTTTTTTTTTTTTTTTTTGCAATAGTGTTCAACAGGACACTCATCTTTCTGTGAACTGTGGAAAACATTTTGAATGTTTACATTTTGTAAATAAAATCCTTATTCTATTCTAGTCTCTTGTAAGTCTCAATAGATTTATTTAAGATCTTAACTTAAAAAAAAATCTTATTACATATCAATAAGCCTGTTTTAATTGTTTTGGTAATATAATGAATTCAAAGACTTCATATTTTCTATTACTTTTTGTCTGCACACTTCACTCATGCTTCATCATATTTGTAGGTAATTATAATCTATCAACCATTTTGCTCTTTCTGCATTTGAAAACTAATTTAGAAAACATTTTTGGGGAAGCCAATATCAATATCGAACTGATTGTGAAATACTATGATGTTGTGTGATTTTATGAAGCAAACAAATAAACAAAGTAAGGCACTTCATTAAAACTTCACAGTAAGTTTTCATTTTGCTGTGGTGGGTTTGTTATTGACTGCATATGTTTCTATGACAGTGTCATATTTTCATAGAAACAGATTGTCTTTCAAGGAAACAAACAAACAAACAAACAAACAAACAAACAAAAACACAACAAAACTGTGGCATGCAGGGATTGCTATCCAAAAACCTAGTAATTATATTCTGTCATCACAACCAGAAAAGAAAAATGGCATGTTGATTAGCAAGGGGGATTATGATAAGGTTGCTGTAGTTTTCAAAGTTGCTACAGGTTTACAAAGAAAAGTTTCTTTTTGTGTATAAAATGTAAGTGACTTCTGGTTAGGGAATTTTTGAGAAGATATTCACTAGGAATAGTTTCAGTGGTATCCATGTATTGAATATAAATGGAATCTCTGGAATTCTGTAACACCTGAGTATCTGAGATTTGTTCAGATTTTCTTCCCATTCCCAGTTATGCTTTTAAACAGCACTCCTGCATGCACAGAAGTGACTGATAGAGGAGATATGAAACGTCTATGAAATAATGAAGGCAAAAATTGTCAAGATAAATCAAGGATAAGGTGTTTATTAAATTGAGAACTCAACAACTTTTCTGCAGTTAGAGACTTCCACTGAATGCTGAATATTGCTAGATCTATTCTTATTCATTTTGCATTTTTGTGCCTTAGATGAATATTTCAATATGCATTCAGAGAAGGGGAGGCTGTCAGGCAAATGGGGCAATGTCTTGACTGCCCTTAACATTTCATTTTTTTTAGATTTTTATATTGCTGCTCATCAGAATGGTTACTGGTCATTTCTCACCCAAAATCAAGCATAGATTCCACTGTAGATTTCTGCGCCCTTGATACTGACAAGCAGAGAGGTAATTGCTTGTAAGAACCAGATATGAAGTATTTCATCCACTTTGCTTTTGAAGTACTTAAATAGAATTTCTACTTCTGTCTACTTTAGTCCCATGCAAGCGTTCATAGAGATAGAAATTCTTTTGACTGATCTGTCAGAAGTGTATTTCAGGATTAGGTAAATCTTGTTTAAAAAGCTACCAATGTAAATCACAGCCTGAATTCTTAAGAAGTTAATCTACACTAGAATTTATGTTTTGACAAAACAACCTATTTCTCAGGATATCAGTTAAATGCACAGTAGTCATTGTTATCAGGTCTATTAGTCTTCATACTCAGATTTTTTTGCCTTAATTAATTTATACTCCCGTTTTGAATTTTGAGAATTATATTTTTTTCACTTTTAAGAAATACATGCTGGCAATGAGACATGTATTTACACAAGCATCACTCCAATTACTTTTTTCCAATGATTGTTGTCAATTCTCTAAACAGGCTTGTGAGACAGTAGTTGAGTGTGAGTGTTCAAAGTCACTTCATACACTGAAATATACAGTCCCTGATGAAAACTTGTAAGAATTAAGGTGCTTGGGTACTCAGTTTCTAGCAATCTGTACTGATCAAGGTCAACATTTGAAAGGCAGGGGATCTACACTTTGATTTAGAAACCTAGCAATGTTGAAAGATTCCTAGTGGGATTCTCATAATGCCCCCAGCTCCTGTCAATTTACCTCCAGTACCATTTCTTTCTCAACATATGGATTTGAAAGTTGGAAATCCACCAAAGTCATTAGCAGATATCTAAATGTCTCTTGAAGGAAATGGCTGAGGAAAACATGAAGTATCAAAATGGATTTGATTTCTAACAAATGCCAAAAACTATCAGAGAGGTCAACCCATTTTCTTAGAGTTAGATTGAAAAGAGAATCATTATATTTGATAATGTGGTAAAAACAGAGCTCAAGTATCTCCTGTGGCAAGAGGGTTATTACCTTTAGTCTTCATGCAGGACGAGTCGTTTACTATATTCCATTCATCAGTTTTCTTAGTAGTGATGTCCAAAAACACTGTTGAATTATATTGAAAGAAAACCAAATACAGTTATTTGATCTCACTCAACCAAATAAAAATGTAATTGTTCATAGACCTTTATACACCACATAAAAAAGGTCTGATGCACCTTGTAATTTTTGGTACTAGCTTTGATTAATAGATGTCCAAAAATAAAAATTATCAGCTTTGAGAAAATTATTTTCTGAATCTTTAATGAAATCATGCCCATGCACACACAAAAAAAAAACTATAAAAAAGCCCAAAAACCCCCCCAAAAAACCCCACCAAAAAACCAGCAACAAAAAACCCCAAAAGAACCAGAGCGGGAAAAAAGGGGATTTTTGCTGGTTTTTCCACTCTGAACTACAGCGAAGTTATTATATACGGCATGCTTTCTCACTGAAATGTCATACGTCAAACATTAAGGCAAGGAGCATTGTATATATTGTGCCACTAAGCTCATTTATCTACTGCAAAGCCATCTGAATTATTTACTCTCAAATTATACAACTGATATTTTCTTGACAAATTGAATAAAAGATTAGTCTGAATTAGAGCAATGAACATTTTTTCACCAAAATTTACTGTACTGAGAACTATTCTGGTGTGGGTCAGGGAAGCTTCTAGTGGATGTACAATAGTGGGTTTACAACATCTCTCCAACTTCTGCAATCATCTCAGAAATATAAATTAATGTAATAGTTCTTGAAAACATAGCTGAAACACAGTGGTGGTACTAATTAAAGGCTGGATTGAGATAGAAATATTTTAACTAAATATGTTAGTGTGTAAAATACATTTTGGACTATGAAGTGATTTACAAGGTACTTGCTGGAGAGACAGAAGGATGGAGGTACAGGTTACTACTCGGTCAAGTTATTCAGGTTATTCTTTAGTCCTCAAGACTTGTAAAAATTTCTGTTAGTCATCCTTATTGGAGATAATCCACTTTTTGACACTACTTTTATCTGTCCATGGAATAATACCTTAGTATTGTATCTGGGAAGTGGAAGGCATACATTTAGTACCTGGTGCTGTCTTACTCAGATGACTGCAGAGCAAACAAACTTTAACTCAGGACTCCCAAATGCGCACTGAATGCCCTGAATACCAACTTGTTAGGTGGTTTCATTGGCATTCTGGGGCTGAGAGCTCTCTCCTCTAAGTGGCAGTCTGTTATTTCACTCTAATAAAGATTAGAAAAACATGGAAATTTAGAATGTTTTTAGAAACGCTAAAAACTATCTGTATCATAGTGTATATTTTGTATATGTTGTCTTTTTCACTGTCGTGGTAGGGAAGAAATTGATTCAAGAGATGCAAGAAAAGCAACTTCACACACAGGTTTCAGACTAAGTAGGTGGGCTCACGTCAGCATTTTTAGGAAATGACAAAGTTCTCACTTGTTAATGTGTGCACTAACAGTGAAAAATCCATCTGTCAGGAGATAACTGTGAAGTTAGCAGAAAATAGATTTCATAGGTTTTATGAAAATTTTAAACTCTTGAGTGCTCCCTTAAGACTTCAAATAATTTTCAACAGGGAGTAATTAAAGGAAGTGAAGGAATATTACATATTTGCATATATTGTTGTGGCGGTTTGAGCCTGGCTGGGTACCAGGTGCCCACCAAAGTCACTTTGTCACTCCCTTCCTCAGCTGGACAAGGGAGAGAAAATATAACTAAAGGCTTATGGGTGGATATAAGGACAGGGAGAGATCACTCACCAGTTACTGTCATGGGCAAAACTCAGGGAAATCAGTTTAATTTATTGCCAACCAAATCAGAGCAGGAGGATGAGAACTAAACCCAAATCTTAAAAATACCTTCCCCCTACTGCTCCCTTTTCCCTGGTTAAACTTTGTCACTGAGTTTCTTTCCCTCCTCTCTCCCAGTGGTTCAGAGGGGATGGGGAATGGGGATTGTGGTTAGTTCACCACATGTTGTTTCTTCTCCTTCTTCCTCCTCATGGGGAGGATTCCTCACATTCTTCCCCTGTTCCAGCATGGGGTCCCTCCCACAGGAGACAGCTCTCCATGAATTTCTAAAATTTGAAGTTCATGCTCTCCTTCACATGGTCTGCAGTCCTTCACAAAGTGCTCCCAAGTGGGACCCATCCACAGGGTGCAGTCCATCAGGAACAGGCTGCTTCAGCCTGGGTTATCCATGTTGGTCACAAATCCTGCCAGCAAACCTGCTCCAGTGTGGGGTCCTCTCTTCTTGGGTCCACAGTCCTGCCAGAAGCCTGCTCCAGCACAGGATTCCCACAGTGTCCCTGCCACCTTCAGGCCACCACCTTCTCCAGCGTGGGGTCCTCCACAGGCTGCACGTGAATATCTGCTTTGTCACTGACATCCATGGGCTGCAGGAGGACAGCTGGGCTGCAGGGGAATCTCTACTCCAGTGCCTGGAGCACCTTCTGCCCTTCCTTCTTCACCAGCCTTGGTGTGCAGGGCTGTATCTCACATATTCTTACTTCTCTCTTCTCCAGCTGCAATTGCACAGGAGTGTTTTCCTCTTCTTAAATCTGATATTCCAGAGGTGTTGTCACTCTTGCTGATGACCTTGGCCTTGGCCAGCAGTGGGTCCATCTTGGAGTTGTGGATGCTTCTGGCAGTTTCTCACTTAAGCCACACCTGTAGCCCCCCACTACCAGAACCTTGCCATGCATTTTACATTGTAGGTGTTTATGATGTTCTTTTTAAATTGACATCACACTCATATATTTATTTTATCTGCAAATCCTTCCAGAAGTCACTGGTTCAGCACCCCGACTGAAAACTAGTCTTAAGACATCTTGTCATCATTGACAAGATTGTCATCAATGTATGTCATCATTGGATTGTTTCATCCCACCCACTTTCAGATTGTTCCATCTCTCGTCAAAATAGTCAATTCCTGTGCCTTTAACATCAGTCATGTTATTTTGACACCTGTATCACACACGTGCCCCCACAGTTTCTCCTCTATGATGAAAATACACATGCAGTAACAAGTGAAAGGCACCAAGGCCTCTTCTCTGCTCCTGGGATTTATGATATGCAGCTTACTGGTCTCTCACATATTTTCAAGAGCAGTAGAAAGTCTGTGGAGCTTCTCTGCATTCAAATACTCAGTACTCTATATGGAGACTCATATAGAAAAAGGGAATATCATAGGAGTTCACTTTCATGACTAATGGTAGGGGCATCATTGTTTTACTTCTACCCACAGCACATAATTTGCTGCCTGAGTCTCATTTTGTGGACCATGACAGAGCTGACCAGTCATCCTGTAACTATCATCAATACTTTTTAAAGTAATTCTGTTCAATTTATTTAACTAATAGACTTTGATCTAATTTAATTAGTTTCCCATTGTTTCAGGGTACTTAATGCATGTGTCTACCTTTAAGCAAATGATTAGCTGCACTACATTCAAAGGATGACTAATCGCACTTTAAAAAGGTTTAAATACTTCTTTGAAGCTAACCTTAATTTTTACACTGCGGTAACAACTGTAAGTGAAGGCTTGAGACATCTAATCATCAATCCTTTCTTCATGTTATCAAAGGGAACAAGATTGTTCTTAGATCTTACATCTACACTGAGTCCCTGTGACATGCAGCTGCTTAGAGTCTGGCATTCAATTCTTGGTCCCTGACAGGTTAATATCAGTGTAGTTCTATAACAGACAAACCATGGCTGACTGCAGATTATCTTAAAATTCCCTTTAAAATGTTAGCACCACTGTGGAGAAAAAAGTTCAGCTAAATTTACTCAAAAGCTAATACAATTCCACGCCTGCCAATTAAGTACTTGTACAATATGAAATAGCATCCTACACTTCATGTTTCAGAGCAAGAAAAAGTGTAAAGTAATTTAGTCATGCGCATACAGACACAAAAAGGAAGCTGAACTGACAATACTGTAAGTATTGGAGGGTAAGGATATTGCTTTCTGGCTATGGTGACAGGCAAATATTGTAATTTTTTTTTTTTTTGTTACAGTTATCCAACAATTTAGAAACAGTGCATGTTCCATGTGAATCAATCAGTGGAAGAAAGGTCAGGTGACCTGTAAGAATACAGAGATGCTACTTGCTACTGTAGGGAGAAAATTCATGTGGCCGAAGCTCAGCTTGAGGTCAAGCTGGCCAAAACTATGGGGACAATAAAAAGAGTTTTTTCAAATATATTAATGGCAATAAGCAGTGTAAAAATAACATTTAATCCATTACAGGATGAAGATGGTCACTTCACAAACAGCGACATGGACAAAGCAGAAGCGTTTAACACATTCTTTGCCTCCATCTTCAACAGGGTTGATGGAACAAAGGGTTCCCAGTCCCCTGAGCTGGAGGACCATGACTGCCACAATGATCAACTCCCAGGCAACCCTAAAATCATGTGGGATTTGCTACTCCAACTGGATCCCTGCAAATCTATGGGGCCTGATGGGATTCATCCAAGAATCCTCAAAGCACTTGATGATGTCATTGCAACGATTTTCTCAATGATTTTTGAATGGTCTTGGGAATCCTGAGAGATCCCAGCTGACTGTAAGTGGAGCAATGTTATCCTGATTTTCAAGAAAAGCAAGAAGGAAGACCTTGGAAACTACAGGCCCATCAGTCTCACTTCAGTGCCTGGTAATGGAGAAGATTATTCTGTGATGTATGGAAAAACATCTGAAAGGCAATGCAATTATTGGTCACAGTTAGCACAACTGGGGGAAAGTAGAAGGAAGGAGATGTTGACTGACTTCCTTACACAGCATAAAAGGTGTGGCAATCCATTTGTTGAAATATCCATGGTCTATTGTGAATACAATATCCTTAACTCCATATCAGATAATGGATATGTTGGGACTCCAGAATATATTAATTCTTCCATAAAAAATAAATGAATAAACTTCAGAAAATAAATATACAATTTTAAAGATTTTAAAATGAGTCCCCATGCTCTTATATCCTTTTACTTCTAGTCACATTGATTTCAGCAGAAACAGAATTGGTACCTTGAGAGTCGGAGACCTTGGTCTTCTTTCTGTCCATTTCTTTAATACTTGAATAACTAAAATAAAGTTGCAACACGTCTCTCCCACCTCTTTCAAACTAAATACTGAGAGAGGTGTTATTAGAAGGCATTAGTTAATGGTCCATAAACATTTATTCCTTAAATCTCAATTTTCTTGGGTTTATAAGTTGGTCTGGTTTTTTCCCCCATGGAGTGAAGTTGGCCCACAAAGTCGCCCAGGGAGAAGTCAATAGTCTACTCACACAACAGAAACTCAGGGAAAGCTGAGTGAGGTAAAAAGTCTGCCTGTGTTTGTACAGGGCTAAAATACCCACACAAGCACAAGCACTAATGCACACAGTATAAATAACAGGTATGCTCTGATCTAAAGTGTCAGAATGACAACCTCTTTAAATTCTTTTAAATGCTTCATAGGAGCAGAACCTGCCCATTTAGATATTCAGTGGCATGAAAAGTGCTAGCTGTTGGACAGATGAATAAGATTCATGTTGACAGCTGCTTATAGCTCTTTTGGCTGCTATTTATAAAGTGGGTAGGTGGGGATACAAATCTGTCTATCTCAGCCTAGATGTTTTGATTTCACTGTTGCAGGTGATAGTGGTAACCTATTCCATGTGGTAGATGCTCTATAAATTAAACACAGTGTCATCACCGAGGGGTACCTGCTCTGTTATCAGCGCAGACTGGTTGAAGCTGTTCTGAGGAATGTGGTTCACAGCCATTAGTGTTTCCTTCTCTGGTTTCTGGTTAGATCCTGACAGTTACACTGGAACTGTCACGTTCCAGTCTATCTCCCACAGTTTCTTAAACCAGCTTGGAAAGCATGTGTCAAAAATACATCTGAAAAATGTAAATTTCTTGTAGCCTCTTGCTTCCAGGATTTGCAGAATACATCCTGATAGATCTTCATGTTTAGAAAAGTGAAATTCAGTGATGAAAAGGATCTAATGATTTCTTCCTACAGAGAACTTTTTCCTGAAGTAGTATTTACTGAATATTTGCTATCTTGTATTTACCAATATGTTTTTCCTTATCTCTTTTTAAAATTTTCCAGAAACTATTATTTTTAAAACCCACTGTAGGTGAATAGTTTATGCTAAGACATTTTCACTGAGACTTGGACTACATTTCTATTATCACTATTATTATTATTATTATTATTTTACTCTTTGAAATTATATCATATATTACAATAAATACCTCTCCCTCCTTCGTATTTGTACCCTTCTGACATTATTAACCCTAGTGAATATAAAGGGTACAGCACAGAAAGCATCATTTTTCACTAAAAATTTGGGTCAGTTGCAATAGGCATATTCTGCACTCATGCAGGAAGAAATATCTTCCTTTTCCTGTGCTCATAGACATATAAAATCTGAATGTAGCAACAAAAAATACTGTCAATATAAAGGGCTGCCATGAGTTCAGACGCTGTTATGGAAAAACATCTGTACTTCTAAATGGGAAATAGCCATTAAATTCTGTTCTTTGTCATATGCAAATATTTCAACTATCTTTTTTCATATTTTCTTTTTCTCTTACTCTGGGTGTTTTGCACAATATCCATAGCCCCAGGATATCAGTGGTTTCCATTTAGATATATAGTCATTATTCACCAAATGTGTGAATGGACTTACTACTTAGATAATTTTCTTCACCAAGTCTTCATGTGCACCTGGATTTCATATTGACTAGTAGTATACTGAACCAGTGAAATAAAATCTCATGCACAAATAAGAACACTCGTTTGCATAAACAAACAAAAAAAGAGTAGTGTGGGAAAAAAGCAATAAATGTGTAATGACAACAAGGAATCAGGCCAACTAGGCTTTATGAAGTCCTTCAGATTTGCCCTGGATCTAAGCTGAATTCCTATAATGTCTTCATCTCAATCACCTACCTGAAGTTATTTGTTCTGGCTTTACACAGAGAAATTTGCTTTTTAGTGCAGTTAGTGTTCAGTGTTAGAATTTGGCAGAAACCTGTCTTGCTCAGCAATATTTATTAGCAATGGGAAATTCTAAAACAAATGAGGGAAACAATTATGTGCAATTTCATGCAAATGTGCCCATTTGGAAGACAGAAATGCTCCCCAGAACTAGAAAAAAAAAATAGGCGTGTGGGTTTTTTTAATATTATACAAGGTTAGAAAACTGATCTTATATCTGTGTGGTTTGGCAGTAATGACCCTCCCTAGTCAGCCTGGAACTGGTTAAAAGGCCTCACTACGAGGAGCTGCCTGACACTGTCCCCACTCTGCTATTGTGCCAAACTAATGAATTTACTCTTCTTTTGAGACTCAAACTGCACAGTGCTATGTGGACTCATTAAGCCATCTGATAAGCTCCTTGCCCTTGATACCTGCATTTCACAGGGTCATCAAAGCTCTGAAACCAAAAGATCAATTTGCACAGAAAGTGGCGTTTGAATGGCCATGAGGAATATTGACTTGCACTAAGTTAAAAACAGTATAGCAATTATAATTTCTAATCTTAATAGTAAAGTTTTAGCTGCGTGCAAAACAGATTCTAATCTAACACAGATGCACACAGTCCTAGGCAGGTGCCTTCACTCAGTAAATGACCCTTCATTGCTTTGCTGCCACGTTCCCCAGACATTGTGGGTGGCAGCACACATGTACCATCCAGCTAGTGGCCAGGGAGGGATACCCTGGTGACACAGGAAAGCTCTCACCAATGTCACATATTTCTCTGGCAAAATTCAGGATTCCAGGGAAAGCCAGCAGGCACCTCCATGATGGGCCTGCTGTCTCCACACTATAGCATGCCCATGAAGGTACAAAAGTAAAAAACTTTCAAACGCAATTAAGTAAATGCTTAATGTTTAATCTTAGTACTTGCCAGTTGATCCATAGCTTCCAACATAAATACTCCACTGAAGGAGTCTACACAATGCACACTCTTACCTCGTTTTTGTATTGCTTTAGACCCACAAGATTGGACCTTGTCTCAGAGTAAACATGAGTAAGCATGATAATAATTTCAATTATCTGTGTAGAAATTTGGTATTTATTAGCTACGTATTCATGATCCCTCTCTAGCAATCAGTGAGCACCCATTGCCTGAGCATATTTAATCCAATCTTACAAGTTGTCTAATTTATGAGTCTTTTCCTTTGACTCCAGATAAAGTCCTGCTTGGATCAAATCCTAACAATTAGCTGGTAATTAAGACAGTAGAAATAAGCAATTTAAACTTTACTCTTGTACATTTTTTGTTGGGACCCATTAGAATGGAAACTCTGTTTACTGGAATTTCAGAATAGAGGAAGATATTGTTTAGAATAATAAAGGATTATTCTGTGAAGACTCTGATTTCATGACAAGAACAAGGGAATTAATTAAATCTGAATAGTAGCTGAAGACAAGTTAAGAGCTAGAAACAATGAGTTAAATAAAATCCAGTGACAGGGAGTTTGTTTACAGATAATTTTAATCCTAGGGGGAGAAAAGAATAAATAAAATTTTGCGTCATTTCTTTAAAGTATGCCAATAACATACAGTGGCTCTTCTCCTCTTCCCCTCTGTCAAATTGTACCTTTTGTTTTAGCTGTTATTGTTGTATAGTTTATAGAGTAATTTAGACTGGAAAAGAGTTTCTGGGATCACAAGGTCAAAACACTTCTGCTTAGGCAGGGAGAGGCCAGCCTGTATTGCCATGTGAGTTTACTCAACCTCTGATACAGAATTTCACTTTTGTCTCCACAAGGTTCACCTAATTTTTCCAGCTCTGAATGTCTTGTGGTTTGGGTTTTTTTTTATTATTTTCCAGTTACATTCAATCTCTTTCCAGCCATCCTCATTTCTGAGAAGTCATGAAAGTCAAAGCCCTGACTGCAATATCAGCCATGCAAGCATATGTCAACCTGCAATAGGATCATCTACCATAGATTGCCGTGATATCTTTTTCTCTATAAAATATATTGAAACCCATACCTATTATAAAATTTGTTAAAGGAAAAAAATTGTTTTTAATAATTTCCTGGTATAAATCAGTGATTCTTGAGTATTTTTAAATTGAGAGAGTATTTAAATTTTCTTATGGTCTGTGAAGCATCTTTTAAGTTATCATTTAAACCTCTAAAGAAAAGGTGATGATAACCCTCTTATCATTGATAAAATGTTATGATGGTAAAAAATTGTAATTTGACTGACATTATTAGAAGTCTTTTCAATCAGCAATGTCAATACTGAACCCACAAATGTTTGGACTTGAATCATTTCTACAAGTTTATTACAAAGTCTATGAGTTTTGAGTAGGTTCTCAGCTGGACATAAAATATACATCTGGCAATTCTTGAGCTCCAACTGATTGCAATACTTTCAGCAAAGTTCTACTTGCGAAGAATATAGAAGTGTGGTTTTAGAACTAGTTTTGCAATTGCCTTGGGTTTGTGCCGATCAAAGAATATGTATATGATTAATATCTACATGGTCTTTTTATTGTAAGACTATGTGACTGAATTTTACCACTGACTGTCACAAGGAACATTAGAAAAGCTGCCAAACCCATAGATGATGGCTGAGTTGCAGGGGTGGGTGTTTTAGGTAGCATGGTTTATTTGCTTGGTGACAGCCTGACAGTAACCAAGTCTGTGTGAATGTTTTTTGTCAAGTTTTCCTGTTAGCGTTTTAATATTTGGCATAGAGACAGACAGTTTAATAATGTCTGTCTAAATAAATGCATCTTTGAATAACACTTTGGAAAAATAGGAGGTTTATGTTTTCTAGATTTACATCACATTTTTTTTTATAACCGTCTAATTGGCTTGGAAAGGTCAATAATTGTCATGTAGATGTACTTTTGTCATAATAGCTACTTGTGTTATCATATATTACATTGGGACTGATTAGGCTTGAATGACTGTCTTGTATTAGTATAAAGGGAGGCTTAAAATTCCTCACCATTCACTTGTCTTTAGTTATAATTTTCTTTTTCAATCCTGACTTGGAGACATACTTTAGGAAAAAGTATTGTTCTCACTCTCATTATTCAGTATACTCCAAGAATAATAAGCATTATTTATACTGATAATTTATGCTATTGGTGTATAATTAGTCATATTTATTGAAAAAAATAACTTCTGCTAGGGACTTATAGTTATAATTTCATTATTCGCAAAATGAAAATTGTATCAACTCAGTTTATACCCATCAAACTATGCAGGAACAGAAAACAAAACATGTTCTGCCTCAAAAACCTTAAAGCCCATGTCTTTTATTACCTGCAAACACTATTGGAAATATGTAAAGTTAAACAACTTATAAAATAGCTCTGTGGAATGAATTGTGGAGTTCAAGCCTGCTAGAGACACTTCCTCAGGAAATAAACACATTATATAATAATTAACTGTGGATTTGTTACAAATCTTTCTATTTTTAGATATAGGCATATATACAGATCTATGTAGATATACATAGATATATGTTTCCCTGGAGTTTTATTTTGAGCTCTTAATTTTAAGGATAAATGTAAATGTATAAGCTTTTCTTCCTTTTTTTCTTTCTTTTCTTTCGATCCCAAGATTCTGGTCTGTTTACATCTCCCCTCCGGTCTTCCCTGGAAATCCTACATATGAGTGCGTGGAAATTTCCTTTACCCCCACCCCAAATTCTCCCCCTACCACTCCCCAGTTTAAATAAATCAGGGAACAGTTGTTTCAGCAGCTCATGTTGTGTATTGCTCCTGATGGTATCTGGGATTCTGGCATGGCACAGGTGAGCGAGGCCCTGTAGGTACTGCTGCTTTGTGAAGCTCTTCGGGTAGACAGGATGAAGAACTGCAGTGGCTGGGGTAAGGAGGTTAAAGATAGTGAGCAAACAGCCTGGCTTGATGTTTTCATGGTACTTTCACTTGTCTTGTCACAGATGTAACCTGGGTTATTGTGATGTGTAGAAAACCATATCCCCCTAAAGTGTAACATTTTAGTGGTATATTATTGACCTAACCTATACTGAGCAAAGCAATTCAATACTGGTCAGGATCTGTTGGAAAAAGAGAGCAGAGATATGCTTTGATACCAGACATTTTAAGGAAATTTGGATTCCTGGATTTTTCCAGGGATGGGTCACAAAATTCTTTCATCATCTGTTTCATAGAGACAACGTCAGTGGAAAAAGATCGTGGAGGTGTTATTGTATTCTTACTCAATGAGCAAATTATTCTCTCATAATTTCTGACATGAGCACTATGGATGAATTTGCTAAATCTTTCAAAATTAATATAAATTTGACCACGTGTAAGTCACTATAATTCAAAGTTATGTTATCTGTATTACCAGCTGGCAACAGTCTCTTTCTCTTGCTAAAGAAATATTATTAATATGAAAATAAAGAAATCAAGTCTTAAAAGAAAAAAATTTAAAAAAAAAAAAAAAAATTTATAAAAAAAGCTTGGTTAGAGCTTGCTATAAACACTACAGATTTAGCAGTCCTTTTTTTGTGTTGACCAGACCTTTTCTCTTTGGATGCAGCCTGGTTTTGGGATGGACTCTCTGGACAGAAGACCTGCAACACTTTGTGTTCAGCTCATCTTGTGAGACAGAAGTGTTACTGTGCTGAAGGCTGACTGTAAAAGGGCTTCTGCAGCTAGCTAAGTCTAAAGGAATGGTTTTTCCTGCCTGCCTTCAAATCTCAAAACAAAAGGAGAAAAACATAGAAAGCAAAAAATTATTAATATTTCTAAATTTGAAGTATGTAATATTAATGTGCTCATCTGCTCCAAATAAAAAAGCCGTGCCTGACTGAAAAACAGCAGCAAAAAGCCCTCAGTGTTTGCTGTGTGGAAATGAGCATGTGATAAACAGTAGTCAATAATAAGGAAATGGCTGCAGTAACACTAAATGAAATGATAATGAGATTTCACCTTTAATATGGGTTTTAGGAGCAATTGTCCTGTATTAAGAAAATCATTGCCACACCACAGGTGAATGAATAGGGGTTAGCTAGAAATTGACAAAACACTTGTATGAAAATGGAGACAAAAGATTATGATCACTTAGCCAAGGAAATAGGTGCATAAAAAAGAAAATTATTCAAGAATATGTGAAGCTGCTTAAGGCAGACATTGCTTTTTCTCATTTGAAATAATACAAGAGCAATGGGATTACATGGTACACTTGAAAAGAAAAGAGGAAATGAATAAAAAAATAATTTTCAAAATATGCAGAATCTATTGCGAGACAAAGTGAGCAAAACAAAGAAATTGGGGGGGTAGATATATAGAGAAATAATAGGGGACTGTCTGCAGAGTTAATTGTAATATGTGTACCACTATTTGGTGGGGATTGCTAAATTTTCTTATTTAAGTCTCCTGTCCCCTGTTAATTTTCAGGCTTAAATTTCCTGCTTAACATTGGATTGAAACTAAAGGCAGGGACAGACTGTCTCATGCTTTCTACTGCAGGATTCTTTGGTCTTCCTCTTAAAGCATCTTTTGCTAGTCCGCATTGGAACAAGAAATTAGATCTGAATTTGAAATCTGATCAATTTTTCTGGTCTTGGAATGCTGTCTTATATTCTTCCACTTCCAGCTAAGATATTTAAAACTATCTGAGGATCTGTCTCTCAGAAGCGTAAAGTTAAGGAAGAAAAGACTAAACAGCCCATGCACAAACTTTCCAAATATGATTGATTCTTTTATAAGTCAACTAAAAGTCTTATGAGTTTGCTTTTCATTGCAGAAAAAAAGATGGAATTTGAAGATTCTATTCTATAAAGCCCTCTGAAGACCATCACGGTTCTGTGCAATAATCTATAACTGTATTTTCATTGTAGATATCTTTTATTTTATAGTAGCATTTTATATTCTCTTGAGTTATGAATCAAGCACCATAGGCAAGATTCATCTGCTGAAGATGAAAAGAAGCAGACAACATCCCCCTGGAGTCCATAGTTGATATTCTGCTTCAAACATAGAAATTGAGTAGTTAACTTTCCAGAATGAAAACAACTTATTTAACATTATTATGAACAATTATTCTCTTTTTTAAAGTAAAACTGACAAGCCAGTTTTTGTGAGTTCTTGTGAGAAGCAATTTTATATGTGCATGTATGTATGTGTATTTTGAATTACTTTTTGTCTAGAAGGCAGACATTTGCAGTGAAATGTTTATTTTAAGTAGAGATGTTTTTACTTCTTCTCATTTCATCAGATGCAGTTTAGGTTACTATATTCAAAATGAGACACCTCACAAATCATCATCAGATGTAGCCTCAGTCAGATTTATTATAATTTCTAACACTCGGTCAAAGAAATTAATTTTTCTGCTAATAGTTCAATGAATCGGCCTATCAGCCCAAGAGCATAGTTACTGGAGCTGCCTTGGGACTTCTAGTTCTCAAACCAGCTGGAAAAGGGGCTATCACACAGAAAATATTCTGAGACTCTGGGAAAAGATATATAGAGTGCACTGTGTCGTTGTGTTCCCCTAGCAGCTGCTTACAGAGTGCTAATGCAATCTCGGAGGAGCCTGCCTGCCATTTCACTTGTAGGGTGACTGCAGCTATCGCAGCTGCTTCAAGTGAGATAAATGCAGAGGAAGAGGATGGTACAAAATAACTTAACCCTCCAGTGATGTGGATGGAAAAAGTGTAGAAGCAGACATAGAAAACGCAGAAGCAGGAAAATACGGATGGCCCGTGAGTGGACTAGATGCCGTAGGAGAGCAATCTCTCTAGAAATATGTGTACTAAATGATGATGTGGGAAATATTACATGTTTTCAGTGTTGATTTACTCAGAGATACAAATTTTGTAGATATTGTCTTACATGGTGCTGGCAAGCTATGTGTCAGTGTGAAAAGAAACCATCGTAACCTGAAGAATTCATCTCAGTATTTCCAAATTATTCACATATAAAATAAAAATCGATCTGGGGAAAAAAGATAACACTAGCAAGCTTAAAAGATGGTTTTGAATTTATATCTTCTTCTGTAGAAATAATCATTGTCTATCCTACATGCTATGAACTTCAAAAGATCAGTGCCTCAGTCAAGTGCTTAATTAACAGATTTATTTCTATGGTAAACAAGCTTTCAAAGTCTGTCATTACCTATTATGGAGAGATCTTCAGATTAAAAAAAGAAAAAAAACACCCCACTCTCATAATTAATTCCATGTAGTTTGAAGAGCTCTTTGTTTGATTTATAATAATGACCTTACTGGAAAGAAAAGCTTGGACTACTGTCTGTAACAGGTTTTGTTTTCCAACCAGGACTCTAATGCCCGGTACCAAAAAATCAATTAGTAGAAAAAGTTGCTTGCATTTGCTAAGAAAGGGTTGTGTCATTTAAACCGTTCGACATTTTGTGGAAAATCTTAGTTCTGGAAGGATTTAACCATACCTCCCCTGTCCCCAACATAATTCTAAAATGTCATGTTAAAAAATATGTTGTTGATGCTTCTGAAGGCCAGTAATCATTTGAAGAGTTTGCTGCACAGCACTGCTGTTCAGCTGCTGCAGAAATTAACCTCAATACATGCTGTCTGTGAAACTCTTCTCAGAATTGCACAGTGTGCTGACCTTAATTGTTTGCTTTTCCATCAAAGGTGTTGTCTCTGTCTCTTTAAGAGCCTCAAACCTATTTTAAGTCTCTGTCAAGGAGTAACAAATAAGCAGAAATCCCAAATCAAGATAATTCCTTCAGCAGAGAAGTTTAGATAAAAGACTGTGGAGGGAAATTCTGAATTAAGCAACATTTTGAAGTACCCCTTTCCTTCTAGATCTTATCTGTGCGTGGTATCCTTTGCTTTCGACTTTTTCTAATTGATGTTTTCTTCTCCCTGCCCATAATAGCTGACATTCATTATCTGTAATCCAGAATCAATGCTTAAACACTTGTTACCTCGTGTTCAAGCAGTGCTGGAGAGATTTCAAGCACAGACTTACATAAATCTCTTGGAAATATTCAAAAGCAGTGACTACCCTGTAGTTGTTGATCACCAGTTTTGATGAAGAGATATTACTGAAATTTCATGTTCCATTGCCCTGATACCGCGGGAATAAAATAAAAAACCAAAATTTAAATGGATGAAATTTATATGTATCCTTTTTTTAAAATTTAATTCTTTTTACTACCTTATTATTTATGGGAAATAGAACAGCTTGATCATGGTAAGTACATTCTATTAACAAATGCTGGTACTCTTAAAATGGGTAGGAAACACTTTTGACAGATGGTGAAAACCTCTTTCCCCCAAAAAAACTATTACTGGAAGCAAAAAAATTTAAAGGTCATTTTGCTACCACTCTCTCTTGTGCACCAGATGTCACAGCATAAGCAGAGAAAGTTACTGCTCCTTTTCTCTAGGACATGGAAGAGACATTTTAAGGTCACAGTAACAAAAAACAGCAGGTAGACATGATCACAGCTGTACATCAGGCTGGAGAAATTTTGCTTTTCCATCACAGAGATCCCCAGTGAATAGCCCTTTGTTAAGGACATTTAGGATTTTCCTGTGTTAACGATTACTTTGAGATCAACCAGTAGGAGTTGGACCAGACCCTAGCAGCATGGGTGGCTGCAGTTAAGGAGTAGGTAATTTCTGGACCCAGAAGATCTAAAGCCACAGATTTCCACTTTAATACAAACAACTGAACTAAAAATCTGATATGTGTCTAAGATATTCAGAGTAAGTCAGTGAAATAAAGTGTATTACCATATGTATTGTTATTACATTTATTATAATTAGGGAATGCATGCAACATGTATATTGCAAAATAAAAGCTCATAAAGAGTCTAGCTGATTGAAATCAATTAAGTGTTTTCAAAATAATGCTGCCAGCCTATCTCAGTTGGATTCTTGGCTGATGTAAATTACCATCTCTCCATTGAAGTCAACAGCTTTATGCTTACTTAAACCTGTTGGGGATTTGGTCCTATGCCAGACTAATACAAATCACTTAAAGGATTAATTTTGGTTTAAAAGTGTCAAATATAATTTTTGGTTCAAGAAGATAGTCATGAGTCTGACAGGTTTTGACAATAAAAGTTAATTACAAGCAACACATGATGAAACAGAAGCATGAACATCTGATTTCTGCAGACTCTAGAGGCTGTGCAGTTGTAAATGAAGCACAGTGAGAAATCACTCAGCCAAAATGCATAAGAGAATATCTCAATTAAGAAACTAACAACAAAATCTTGTCTATACAGTTTAGTTATCAAAACAAATTAAGATATTTAACTAAGACTACTGTATTTTAATCTGCAATAGATTGAAAAAACACTAGATTTTCTCTGTACTCATCCACTGAAATATTTGTAGCTACTTTGCCTGGGAACTTGACCATAAAAATGTTTTTTGGTGGTGCAGATATCTTGGTCTCATGGAAGTTAACAATAGATAACTATTAGCTTTTGTGAAAGGAGAACAGAAAGTGTACTATTTTTCATTCCCTGCACTCCCACAAGGCTGAAACAGTATGTATCTAACCCACCAGCTTATATTTTTGAAGAAAATGGCCTTAGAGTACTTTTATAAAAGAAATGTGTTTGTGTGTGTTTGTGTATCTGTGGATGTACATGCATTTGTACATCCATGTTCTCTATGGAACTCACAGTTTCATGGCACTGCCTGTCAAAGACTGTCCTAAGCTGACCAAAACCACAGATTCATCTTTTTGGGCTCAGTTTCCACAAAATTTCATTAAAACTAATTCTATATCACACTAATTCAGTCAAAAATGTCTTTATCTCAGTCAAGAAAATGGAAATATGTCAATACTGCTTGCAGGAAGACCAGCAAAGACAACCTTGATTTATTTGACCACAAAGCTGAGTTGGGGGAGGTTTAGGTTAGATGTCAGAAAAGTTTTTCACCCCGGGGGTGGTTGAACACTGGAACTGCTCCCCAGGGAAGTGGTGACAGCACCAGCCTGACAGAGCTCAAGAAGTGTTTGGACAATGCTCTCAGGCACATGGTGTGACTCCTAGGGAGACCTGCACAGGGCTGGGGGCTGCACCCAATGCTCCTGATGAGTCTCTTCCAACTCAGCATATTCCATGATCCTGTGTAGTCTCAGGTCCCTGAGGACTTCAACAAGGCTGCATTGACCTGAGGAGCCTCAGCTGGGGTTTCCCAATAGAGGCTTCCTGCCCATGGGCCCAGGGGCTTAAACAGTCTGATCCATGTGGCCGGCAGCCCTGTCTCCAGCGGTACTGGCTTCATGGCTGGATGTCCCAGACTGACTCTGGACCTGACCCTACCTCACCTCGAATGATGGTCCCCAGCCCCAGTGCTGTCCCCATCCTGACTATGCTCAGGTTCCCCGGGTTTCCATTGTGGAGCAACATCCTGTGCCATGACAGGAACAGGGAACAGACAGTAACTGTCCTGCACAATGCCCCCTCTATGCTGGGAGCATCAGAGGAAATGCAAAATTTTATGCATATCTTTTATCAGATCTTTAGGGGTAGTTCCTTAAATATTCACCCAAGATATCCTGGATTGGAAGTCTAGACAAAGATCTAAAAACTAATGATTGTATTTACCAATCTGGAGATGAAATCTCTTGGAATACCAGGTTAGAAAGACCAAAACAATACAGATGTTTTAGGCAGTGTAACTCTTAATGATTTCACCATGTTTCTGCTCTTGAAAAATTTCTTTTTGACAGTTTTCTTAATAGTAGGTTATGGAATGGTGTCCTAACAGATGTCCAGCAGTTGGTAAAATGTAATTCATAATTACAATGGCATTGCACCTACTTCATCAGAATAGTAGCTAGGAAAGAAGTTTCCTCCTGTGATTCAGTAGTTATCACTTATATCCCAAGGCATAAAGTTATCTTCCTCAGCTCTTATAATTTTATGGTAACTGCAGATGATTCACATTTATGACCATGTCATGCTTACCTATCAAATTTATCAGATTTTTAAAGGTAAACAACTATCTGTCATTCTCTTTGGCATCTTATTTCTTTTGCACATTGCTTACTCAAAAAGAAGAGGTATTTTCTGTTCTTTGTTTCAATAGAAAATCTTACTGAAATGTGAATGAATTACTGAATTATTTCACATTTCTTTGGAATTTACTTTGTTGTTTTCTCTCTACATTTGCTGAAAAGGAATACGTACAACAGAACATGGTGGGTTTGTTTTAGAACCATGCTCTAGACCTCTTATTTCTTCATTTCTGCTTCCATCATTGACATTGATTTTGGAGTGTAAAGGGTCTTAAGCAGAGGATAGATATCAAGTATCCAATATCCTTTCACATTGCTAAAGCACAGTATTATATTCCAGGGTGTGTGAGAATCAATCACTGTGAATCAAATTAACCGTGATCTATATATAAGACAATTATGTGTCATGTACTCATGTACCAAAAACATTGTGGTCAAAACCTTTTGGTTGCAAAATACAAAAATTATGTACGACTTGTAATAATATTAATAAAAGCATTGTTAATGCCTAAAGCTCATAGGTGTCTCATTCTTTCCATGGAATGGTCACCAGAGTGGGATAATTGTGACAATGGATACTACTAAAATTAATCCAAGAAGCTCTCTAACTTTCTCTAAGGAAGTATTTCTCAACTTATAAAAATTTGAATTTCAAATTTAATTTTTCATCTACACACTTGATTATTCAGTCTACAAAAATCTGGCTGAGTAATGAAGACTAGTGGAAAGAGTGATGTTTTGTGAAATTAAAAACCCAGAAAAAGGATCTCAGAGGTGTCTCACTAAATATTAGGAAGTTATTTGTAAGAATTCACCACGTGATAGACTAAGGTCATAAACAAAAAAGAGTAAAGAGCTTAAATGGAATATCAGGAGGAAGAAAAAGGTGCCTGCTGTAATTCAGCCACAGCATCACTAGAGTAACATCTCATAAAATGACAAAACCAGAACAAAATAACACAGAAAAGATTGATAGCTATAGATGAAGCCATATTCACTGAGTTACAGTGGCTACATAAGTTATAAATGGCAGAGCTACGAATGAATAAAGCAGTTATTGTAACTATAAAAACTATGCTACCATTACAAGACACTCATTTTATTTATTTGTTATGTATAAAGTGTAATTTTAATGATAGTTTTACTGTCTAACATTATTAAGCAGCATTAAGAAAGGAATTATTTGTTAGTAGAAATGTGTCATGAATGCTCATTAGCTCTTAAGTGCATTCCTAGAATGATGCACCTAGAATATATTAAGTAAACGTTTTTCTGTATCTGTTTATTCTGAAACACTCAGAGTAGGTAGCAAAATTCTCTTGCAATACTGCACATTTTGTTCAACCCTTTCCTTAAATGTTAGATACAGTTAAGAAAGAAAATAAAACTATATTTATGAAGAAAGCCCACCCTCTTTAAAAAAAATAAAAAAATTTCTCTTGTAACTTAATTTATGTTCTTACTGAAGAATAAAGGTATCACTCTTACTGTCTCCCAGGCTTTTACAAAGCTTCTCCTCCTGTGTTATGTGAACTGTGAGACAGAATTGTAGGAGAACAATATCCAAGCTGGCTCAGGCATGTCCCAGCGATGGCATAGGGAATGGCACACAACATTCACTGTTATACTGAGGATGTGTTACATCAGGTTACCCCTCTGCAGAGCACCACCAGGCATTTAATGCTGAGATTACTTACATGCAGTACTGTATGCACCTTTTGAACCTTCTTTCTTTGTTGTTGGATGCTTTCAACTTCTCATTCACTGTAGGGGGAAAAAAAGGGATTGATTCTGACAAATAGCTAATTGCTGCTTGCTACCACTAGGATGCCAACAGGGAAGTTCAGATGTGAAGTTTAACTGACCACTAACTTTCTGTACAAAATCTAATGTTTCAATCTATGTTTTTTTAGTTTTTTGATGGAAAATGTAATAATCTTTGTAATGAAAAACATTTTTATTTACCTTTTTGTTTCAATTTATATTTTTATGACAGAAGTAATAAATGAAATACTGAATGTACAAAGTTCTTGCAACCTGAATATTTTTTGAGCTGAAGAGAAACAAAAGCACCTGGAACTAATATTGCGCCTTAAGAGCTCAAACCCAGTGTCTATTCCCTGAATGTATCAGCCTTTTATCATGCTTCTTCATATTGTATGCATATGCTTGATTGACTGTAGAGCCATAGAACTTTAAATACCTGACTATGTTGGGTTCCTCAGAGGGAGGGCACAGCACTGAGGGTTTTCATTGGCTAGGTACTCATATTCACTGCTCTAGTCAAATTGGGCATGCTTTGTTTTATCAGATCATTGACATTTCATAATATTTGTACTTTGTTCATTTACAGGAGTTCTTATATTGACTTCAGTTGCACCTTGAAGCTTCTTGGTAATTTTGCTAATTAGATTGCTGCTGTCTCAAATTAGGTACTCAGTGCCCGACTGAAATTTTGCCTCTGTGTCAAGAATTTCAGGAAGCAAATCTATTTTCAGGTACATTATTTTATTATTTAGAAGACAGGTGTGAAACCCACTAAAAAACTGCATCACCCCTCCCATGTGTAGTGACAGGCTTATATACCAGATTTTACACCTCATAAGGTAACAAGATCATGAGCCTGTTGATCACTGTTCTCCTTGGTAATATGCTTTTTAAATTATAAATATTAGAAAAAAGCCCCAACACCTTCATCTCAGGAATCTTTTTTTTTTTTCTAAATTCTAGCCAGAAAGCAATAGAAATAGTGCAGTATAAGAAAGAACATGCCCTTTGAAACTATGATAAATCGGTGTTCAGCCAAGAAATAATTGGAAGAGGACATGAGAACCAGCTAAGAGGATGTGCTGAGGGATAAAACTTCCATGACTGTGATGAATCTTCAAAGTTCATGTTAAAAGTTAACTATACGAGGTGGATCTTCAGACTTGGCTTGAGAGTACATGTCAGTGCTCAAGAGCTCAGTGCAGTGACTGAAAATAATATCTCACAAAGACAATCCCAGAGGTTGTATAATGTTTGACATCAGACTTCAAATCTGATGTTTTCCTGTACAGCACACTCAACATTTACATGAATGTGACAAGAGTAAATCGGAATTCTGTTTAAAGCCATTAGGCATTTCGAGAAAGCAAGCTGCCCAAACTGTTGGTAGTAATGTTTCCAGCATATTTCATGTACATGAAGTAAATCATCACTTCATTGTGAATACACCAGCATCTTTTTATTCCATTTTACTCTCTCTCTTGGTGATCTCATCTTCCTAGATAGGTCATATGATAGTTATATTTTAACTTATAAGGACATTTTAAAAATCTACAACCATTTCCATTTTCTACCTTTTTTTTCTAGTAACTGGGGGCACATAAATTCAGGTATTAGAAAAATGTGAGTGAAGTCCTTACACAGTCAGTGACTACTGAGTAATATAATCCTTAAGAAGCCAGACATTGTCTTTGTAGACATCATCATCATCGTCATCATCACAAACCCCAGCCTCTCAATCTGGATTACAGTGATTTCTGAGGATGTGAAAACCTGCCATAATATCTGTTCTGGTGAAGTTTCCTCCATATTGAAGTGTTATTTTATTGTTGAAAACTAGTTCCTAAATGCCATCACCCGAAAGTGGATTTATTACTCTCTGCAAAAGCTAAATCTTCTTTTCTGAACTTTTCACTCTCACAGAGTATTTTTTTACTACTGGATTTTTATAAAACATTTAATGTTATTTTTTTAATCTCTATAAGATCCTTTCTAGACAGTTGGGATATTTCTATTATGCCCACAGGAAACAAATCCTAGAACACTAATCCAAAGACTTCAGTGCAATGTGAGTAAGCTAGGTTTAAATAGGATTATTTTACATGAACCTTTCTTACAGCTGAACTTGTGGGAGTTTCTACTTGTGACTCTACCTCATTAGACTGACTCACCACCTGTCTGTTATGGCAACAGAAAAAAATGATTGTCATGTGTTAGAAATCAATGAAATGTTAGGTATGTAGGCAAAATGATAATTCTTATAAAATAACAAATTTATTTCTTTACTCTTGAACAGTTGTCATTAAGATCCATATTTTCGAAGAATCACCTTAGGTGCAGTTTTGTACTGACAGTCAATAAAGCCCTCAATTTACATAAATAGATATCCACATGATAGAAACAATTTGTGCAAGTGTATATTCTTGGCTTTACCTGTGGGCACAAAATTATGCCTGCAAAATTGAAATATGGGTTGACATAACTTAAAATAGTCTGTAGAAATTGAATCTTTGCACCTAACTTGAAAAGAAAACTCAAGGACATAGGTGTGTTCAGGTCACGAGGTGAGGAGAGCAGAGGTGGAGAAAGGAAGGATAATTTCCATTTCTAAATAGGGAGACAACTGTCACAGGAAATTGCCAGTGTAATGACAAAGATTTTTAATAAGTCTATTAAATCAGAAGAGGCATCAATCGCACATTCTCTAAGCTATCGATCTCATCATTTCTGTTTTCTAATAGCATAAAAACCTGTTTAGCTGTGTAAAGTTTTAGGATCTGTTTTGAAGAAGTGATCAAGAAAATGTGTAATCAAATGGACAGTTAAAGAAGCACATGCAAAAGTGGATCCTGCAACCTCATGAATTTCTTTCATATAAATACTTTAAGAAAGAAAAATATAGGAGATAATTCTCTTTCAATTTAATATTTGACATAATATTACACAGGACAAACATTAGCAAAATGAATGTCATGCCAATCTAGACATAAAGACTTACAAAGATGAAAAAGTGCTGGAGTAGTGGTTCTAGGGAAGATAAACAATGGGATTGAAGGAATGTTTTTGATGAAATCATCAAGAATGGAGGTTTGGTGTATTTAATATTCAAAGTGATGAATGCAAGTAGTAGAAGCTTGCTGTGCAAAAATATAGGTAATAACTCTGGTAGGGAGTAGAACAGCAGCAGGCGATAGGATGACAATGTAAAAAGAACTGGATCATCTTAGATTAGGAACTGGAATATAATTCATTGTATAAGGCCAGTTTATAGCATAAGGTTATGCTACTAGAGCCTAAAATCACTTTTCTCAATTGTTCTCATTTATAGAGTGAGATAAAGTAAATGTGTCTCAAACGTAAATGAGAAAGGAAGAGACACTCCTGAATATGATTAACTGTTTATGAGATGGCTAGTATACACCACAGAAATTAAATTTAACTAGGAGGGGCTTATCAGATAAACTAATTGCCATACCGAAATTCTCATTGACAAAACTGTATCGGCTATGTGCATTCAATGTGTAAATATGTGTAACTTTGTATGGACTGAAAGAGAATACTCTGGATAGTTTGTTTTCTGGAATGGTTTAAGAATGTCCTAAAATAAATGTCTTTATTTTTCTTGCTGTGTTCTTATTCTGTTGGTCAGTTACATAATTCACTATTTAGGAAATGTGCTTCAAACACATAGTATATTCTCCTGCATCAGACTTATCAATTTCATATATGGATGAACCTCAAAGTATCTTGCTTTCCAGTAAAATCCTGGACAAAATCCTCATGACATTTTTTATCTTCCAAAATTTTTTCAACTAAGGAAAATAAAAGGATTAATAAAATTTTAAAATTTATTAATGTACCTATTTTTAAGAAGGATTGAGTAAAACACAATCGGAAACTGAAAAAAACCTTAAATTTTAGACCTTCCTGGCCAACAAAGGAAAATATTGTAAACTGAGAGTTAGTATTACCCCCAGAAAACCCCAATATTAAAACACAATCCCATCAGAGAGGCTCATTGCATTATTTAATTACACTTCACAGAGTGGTATCATCTAGCAGCATAAACAGACATGCTGGTTCTTCAAGTTCCATCCTACAGTGAAGTAAATGGCCCTATAATTTATTCCAAGCTTAATTTTAAATTGTTACACTGTACGATGTAGTTCCCACTGTTTCTGCTGCAATCTGTTCCAGAAATGTCATCATTCAAGAGACTGAAAATTTTTGTCTAAAGTCCAGCCTAAATTATTCATGGCCAGGTTTGCTCATTTGCTGACATAGTCTTTTTGTTTTAACTACTCTCATTCTGTTTTTTACTTCTTCTGATGTGTCAGTGTGGGTTTCATTTATTTTCTTGGTTTGGTTTGGTTTGGTTTGGTTTGGTTTGGTTTGGTTTGGTTTGGTTTGGCTTGGTTTGGCTTGGCTTGGCTTGGCTTGATTTGGTTTTGGCTTTGGTTTTGCTCTACAAGGCAAGTTTCTCAGATCCCTTCTGTTAAAAAAAAAACTGCTCTCTTCTCTTACCAAATGTACAACAAGACATTCTCTATCTCTTCAAGAGAATAAAATATTACTTTTCTCATCAGGTTGAAATAATTTCAGTAACAGAGGTCATGTAAAAAGGAGACATATATTTAAAATGCTGAACCTCGAGAAATGTTAACCAGCATTTATTCATATTCTTATCATGTAGGAAATATAATGCTATTGCTTACAATGTGAAAAGAAAGAAATCACACTTCAAATGGGAACGCTGATCCTTTACTTTGATGTATAAGCTAGAAAAAACTGATTTTTGTTTACCACACTGACACTGTCTATGTATATGTTGTCGAGGGTTTGACCCTGGCTAAATGCCAGGCACCTACGACGTTTGCTCTCTATGCTCTCTCCTGCTGCAGCTATGCAGAGGAGAGGGAAAATTAACACAAAACACTGGACTTATGAGTTGAGATAAGACCACTGATAAGGTGACGCACTAGATTCAGGGCAAAAGCAGGCGGTAAAACTTAAAGTTGCAAAAAAAAGTGATTTATTAGTCTAACAGAGTCGGAGGATAAATCAGAGGTAAAAATAAGCTCTCAAGACACCGTTTCTTCACTGACCCCCCTTCCCTCTTAAGGCACCGCTTCCCAGCTCACCCCCTCCCTCCTTTCTAACTAACCAACACCTCCCAGGCAGGGGCAGGGTGTGGGGTTTTTTTCTTTAAGTCAGTCCATCACAATTCTTCTACTACAGACACTGTTTCTCTATTCGCCCCCTCCTTCCATTCAACCAGCAGATCCGGGTTGGGGCAAGATATGTGGCTTTTCTTAGTCAGTCCAACGCCACAATTCTTCTGCTACAAACACTGTTTTTCTGCTCACCCCTCTCCCTATTAAGGCCACTTCTCAGCTCACCCCCTCCCTCCTTCCTTCTAACCAAACAGCTCCGGGGTGGGGGCAGGGTATGGGGGTTTCCTTTGGTCAGGGTCAGTCCATCAGGGGAAAAGAATCCTCTACTTAGCCATGGGGGTCCCTCCCACGAGAGACAGTCCTCTGCGAACTTCTTTGGCGTGGGTCCAATCTCACGAGCAGCCCCGCCCGATTGCTGCTGTCCGAGATTCTCTCCAGGTTGCAGATTTCCAAGCCGAGGCCAGGCTGTTTCCATCCCGGGAGCAAGGCCTTTCTCTCTCCTGCAAGGCTTTTGCAACTCTCAGTCTCTGGGACTCCCACTGGATCACAGCTTCCTGCAGGCTTCCACCTGCTCCTCTGGCGTGGGCACCTCCCCACGGGCTGTGGGGGGTTCTCTGTATCCCCTGGACTCCATGGGCTGCAGGGGGACCACCTGCTCCCCCATGGTCTTCACCACGGCTGGCAGAGGGTTTTCAGCTCCGGCGCCTGGAGCATCTCCTCCCCCACCTTCTCCACTGACCTTGGTTCCTCCATGTTGTTCTCCCTCACATATTTTTACCTCCTCCTCCTCCTTCCCTGGCTACAAAGAAGTGCGTGCTTACCCTGTTTTGTTTTCTTCTTAAATATGTTTTCACAGAGGCGTAACTAACATCTCTAATTGGCCCAGGTTTGGCCAGCAGCATGTCCATCATCTTCAGAGCCATCAGAGATTGGCTCTGCTGGACATGATGGAGAAATTTCCAGAATCTTTACTCAGGACATGCAGGAGCCATCTTTGTACCCCACCCTATCCACTGGCAAAAACTGGGCCAGGCAAAACTACCACATTCCACCCCTCGCTTCTGTGAATCACATATTCAAGAATCATCAAAATTAACATGCTAACCTACAATAAATTCACCCCTAGGACTTTTACTACAGGATAGATATTTTACTACCATTCTACTTTAAAACGGAACTAATACTTGCTTTGCCCATTATTTTCCAAATCAGTACTCTCATCTCAAAACACTCATGAGTCCCCGTACGGGCCACCAAAAATGTCGAGGGTTTGACCCTGGCTAAATGCCAGGCACCTACGACGTTTGCTCTCTATGCTCTCTCCTGCTGCAGCTATGCAGAGGAGAGGGAAAATTAACACAAAACACTGGACTTATGAGTTGAGATAAGACCACTGATAAGGTGACGCACTAGATTCAGGGCAAAAGCAGGCGGTAAAACTTAAAGTTGCAAAAAAAAGTGATTTATTAGTCTAACAGAGTCGGAGGATAAATCAGAGGTAAAAATAAGCTCTCAAGACACCGTTTCTTCACTGACCCCCCTTCCCTCTTAAGGCACCGCTTCCCAGCTCACCCCCTCCCTCCTTTCTAACTAACCAACACCTCCCAGGCAGGGGCAGGGTGTGGGGTTTTTTTCTTTAAGTCAGTCCATCACAATTCTTCTACTACAGACACTGTTTCTCTATTCGCCCCCTCCTTCCATTCAACCAGCAGATCCGGGTTGGGGCAAGATATGTGGCTTTTCTTAGTCAGTCCAACGCCACAATTCTTCTGCTACAAACACTGTTTTTCTGCTCACCCCTCTCCCTATTAAGGCCACTTCTCAGCTCACCCCCTCCCTCCTTCCTTCTAACCAAACAGCTCCGGGGTGGGGGCAGGGTATGGGGGTTTCCTTTGGTCAGGGTCAGTCCATCAGGGGAAAAGAATCCTCTACTTAGCCATGGGGGTCCCTCCCACGAGAGACAGTCCTCTGCGAACTTCTTTGGCGTGGGTCCAATCTCACGAGCAGCCCCGCCCGATTGCTGCTGTCCGAGATTCTCTCCAGGTTGCAGATTTCCAAGCCGAGGCCAGGCTGTTTCCATCCCGGGAGCAAGGCCTTTCTCTCTCCTGCAAGGCTTTTGCAACTCTCAGTCTCTGGGACTCCCACTGGATCACAGCTTCCTGCAGGCTTCCACCTGCTCCTCTGGCGTGGGCACCTCCCCACGGGCTGTGGGGGGTTCTCTGTATCCCCTGGACTCCATGGGCTGCAGGGGGACCACCTGCTCCCCCATGGTCTTCACCACGGCTGGCAGAGGGTTTTCAGCTCCGGCGCCTGGAGCATCTCCTCCCCCACCTTCTCCACTGACCTTGGTTCCTCCATGTTGTTCTCCCTCACATATTTTTACCTCCTCCTCCTCCTTCCCTGGCTACAAAGAAGTGCGTGCTTACCCTGTTTTGTTTTCTTCTTAAATATGTTTTCACAGAGGCGTAACTAACATCTCTAATTGGCCCAGGTTTGGCCAGCAGCATGTCCATCATCTTCAGAGCCATCAGAGATTGGCTCTGCTGGACATGATGGAGAAATTTCCAGAATCTTTACTCAGGACATGCAGGAGCCATCTTTGTACCCCACCCTATCCACTGGCAAAAACTGGGCCAGGCAAAACTACCACAATGTCAAGATAATTACCTTATGTTACCTTACCTTACTCTTACCCTGTTGCTGAGGCCATATTTATATTCATCCCAAGGCCTTTTTTTTTTTTTTTTGTAAAATTGATCTTTAAGCAGCAAATGTAAATGTCAGAGAAGGAGCCTCAAATGGGAGCACTCCTTCCTCAAATGCAGTCATACAGGAAAGAAACCCTGTGTTTTGCCTGAGTCCTCCGTAATCCTGTGATGCCCTTATGCATTTAACTTTTCCCACAACACTAAAAGAAGCTGTCCATGCCTCACATCCAGGCTATGGACAGTGTGTGTCATTGTAATACTGGCCTGCTGTCCCTTTGGATTCTTTGGCCAGGGATGCCTTTAGAGATTTCAACCTGACTAATACTAATGACCAGAGAGATTAGAAAATGGCTAGAAGGGGCAGAAGGGATTTTCAGACAAGTAGGAAAAGGAATCACCTGGATAGAAGCACTTTGTTCCCAAAACCTAGGTACTATTTTCTCCCAGATCACTTGGTTTTCTCATCACACAAAAGATGTCTCAGCCACTGGAATCCACTCACCCTGCTCATCCACTCCTCCTTCTTCTTTATCCTTTTATCAGAAAACAGTCCCTGAGGACTAGACAGTGGACCATGTCTGTTCTAGACCACCATTCTAGACAGTGGGACCACGTCTGTTTCTTTTACAGCAGGAAAATTTATCTGCAATAATTCAAATATAGGGACTGTTTAGCATGACCGTGGACAGAGTGGGGAGCTCTGAGCGTGGGACCCCAGAACTGCCTGCTTCATATGGGTGTAACCTCAGGATGTTTGAAATACTGCAGTTCTTTGCTTTTACATGCCAATTTAACTGGATGCCTTAAAGTTCAGAAGTTCAGTCATAGATGTATTTATGCAAGAAATGGAATGGGATTCAATTCCCAAGACTGTATAGGCCAAATTTAAAAGTCTTGCAGTCACTAATATTAAGCAGAAGCAATGGAGGTACAGAGAGACAGTTTCAAAACAGAAAATTAAGTGCAGGTGACTTGTGGCCTATGCTAATGAATTAACCATTGATCATATTTCTCTCCTTAATAGTCTTCAGAGGATCAGTCCCTACCCATTCAAAAAGAAACGCAACTACTATTAAAGCAAAAAACCCCCAATAATTTAATTTCACATTATCGCCATTAACTTTCTCTGGTGTAAAACAAATATGCAAGGGAGAGCTACATCTTAATGTTTGAGAGAATTCCTGAGGCTCTGTGGTCATGAAGATTTCTGCCTGCAGTAGATGCAGTGTGGTTTTTCTTTTAGGTAATGCCACGCCATCAGTTAATGGGGTTAGTGGGAAAAGTACAGAATAGTATCACTAAGTTTAAATCCTAAAAAATATTACTGAAATTCTGCATCATGAGTATAAGGAAATAATAAAGAAGGTTGTTTATAACACTAACTGCTGAGTGGTAATAAAATTTGTTATAAGTTTGTTTCCCAGAAAGAAAGGTTTATTTAATAAATAATTGCATACTGTCTCATCTTGCCGTGGGCATTAGTAAATGGCACATATCTGCAAAATTAAAAAGCCTGTAACTAGAGTATGCAGACTAAATCCACAGCTAATAGTGTCTATGTTTTGATACTTAAAGTAGTGAATTACAAATGAAATCATGGGCAAAAAGTGATGCTCCATTTTCATTTAACAAGATTCCTCCAGTACTTGTGAGATTCATAAGAAATTAGATGCTATCCAAAAAACTAGGATTTGTAATAATGGCCAAGATATTATGAGGATTAGAGGAATTTGAATGAACAATCCCTTAGCTCATAAAAGAAAATTATAAAGGATAAAAGGTAACATTAACTATTCAGGGGTCTTGCCTATGTACTCTACTGCAGCTCCACCGAATTAAAAGCCACGCAATCACTTAAATACAAAAAACCCCAAACTAGACAACAACATGAAACCAACAGTCTTAAGGTCCAGCAACCAGGATGTTATAGGGAATAAAGTGATTAACTGTGCATTTCCTTTTTTATTCATGACATTGACCTGTGTATACATTGTTCTGTAACAATTTTGCTTCTATGTATTTCCAGACCATTTTAAGATTATTATTTTTTTAAAGAAGGCTTATGTAAGATTTGGGGAAATATGTTGGTCACAAAGCAAAGTCTCACAAAGGATAAGTTAAACCTTTGAAAAGTATTATTAAGCTATGCTTGCAAGTTTTGCACCAACTTCATTCCTCTTCACAAAAAGTAATATTAGTGGCACCTCAAATTAGTTGAAGCATAGAATAGTAACTGAAATGCTGTCCTCTGCTATCAAAAACTAAAATATATTGCAGCACACTGCACTTAACTTATGTTGCCTTTAATCAGATGAAATCCAGGGACCACTTGTCTCCTTGCCTGAGAGTGATTCAGAGGGCAGCAGAACCCAGGACTTTGTGACTTCTGCATAAAATGGAGCTAAAAAAACTAAATTAAAGATGAAAAAATTCTTTCTAGAAGTCTGTGGAAAACCTTCAGTCCAGGACTTCAGTTGGAGCCCTGGCAGGCTAGTACAGAAATGATTATAATTTGATTGTGACAAATATTTATCAGATATTTAAAAAATCTTGTTACCCATGGTCTCTCTGTAAAGATATCAGCAGTGTGAAGTGTATAGGAGTTTTTCTTTTAGAAAGTATGGCATAAAATTACAAAAATGTTCAAAGCCATCAGAAATACTTGATATTGTACTAGCATATTAGCAAAGTGCCTATAATACCTTGGATATTTATTCCCAGACAGAAACACTAGGAAAAAAACCTAAACCCCTATTTCATAAGTAAAACTTTCTGTTGACTTAGAAACCTGCTACAGCAGCTCTGAATCGTCAAGTATATCATGCAGCTGAAAAGGTCGTCTACCCCCAAAGAGCAAGCGCATAAATTCTGGATAAGGAACCAGACAAATCCTTAACAAAAACAACAACAACAACAACAAAGTAAAATCTTACAAATAGGAACTAACAGATTTTGTTTGGACAAGACATCTTCAAAAACTTAAATACATAGATTATTAACAATTATTTATTGACCTCTGTCATCTGATGGAAAGAAAAATCAAAATACCAGATGGATAATATGATATACTAAATATGTCTTGGGTGGCTGGATGGATGGATGGATGGATGGATGGATGGATGGATGGATGGATGGATGATGGACAAACAGAGCTGAGAGACATACAGAGAGAGGGGGTGCTTTACTTATACCTTCTACATGCAATGGTTATAGATTTCATGTGATATACTGCCATCATTACCTGTCACTTTAAATAAATTTCAGATGTTTACATGCCTTTTTGTTTGAACATCACCACTCAATAGAGCCTTGTTCCCATGGGTTATCCATGTCAAGAACAACATTCAAGCATAGAGTCCAATATGCTAAGAAAAGGCAATGAACAAAAGAACAAACTGGCAACAACCAGTTCTTTTGGGGCTGGTCTTTTTCTGTAAATTTTGATGAGGTTTTTTACTTCAACTGAATCTGGCTGCGTGAAGACTACTGCCCTGTAGTATTTGCTGCCTTTCTCCTAAGTGACAAGTGGGGACTGGTGAGCCAATGAAATGTTGCCTGGAACAAAACACAAAACCTTTCCAAAGAGTGTTAAAATGCAAGTCTTTAACTGAAAGCTTTTAGGTGCACAATATGGCTATATGCACATGTGGTACAATATTTCTTCCTTTTTTCATAAGGTTAGTTAATTAATATATCTAAAAAATATTGTCCAATTAGTTGTTCAGGTAATTTCCCCTGGGTTCAACTCTGTTGGATTTGTTCCAGGAACAACTGTGCCCTATATTTTGTTATTTCTTCTGAGTTCTGGTAGAAAACAAAATGCCCTTGTCAGGCATCTTCTTATTCTTAAGACTAAACAGAATTCCAAGTATGTGTTAGAAGCTCACTATTCTAAAATTTAAGAGAAAAGGTAGAAAAAATACCAGGAGCTATATAACCATGTATTAGCAGTCCACAAAGCTACAAATATATGAAAAATATCTACAAAATCTAAAAAATCTAAGGACCCTGGAAGAAAGGCATAATGTTAGTACTGTCTGGCAAAACAGGAAAATGGTGAACACTATTTCTTTCAGCAACATTGCTCTAACTGTTGAAAGGACAGCAGATGTGTAGGTATAACTTTGTTGTGGGTGAGCCCTGGTAAATGCAGCTGCTGGCTCACATCCCCTCTAGTGGGATGGGGTAGAGGGTAATATATAATAGCATAAAATATAAAAATAATAAAAATCAGGGTAAAAGTGAGAAAATCTGTGCATTGAGATAGAGAGTTTAATAGGTAAATCAAAAGCTGCATGCACAATGAAAGTAAACAAGGAGTTAATTCACTAATTCCCATGGGCAGGTACATGTTTAGCCATTTCCAGGAAAGCAGGACTTTATCACACATACCAGATACTTGGAAAGACAAATACTGTAACTCTGAATATCCCCTTTTCCTCCTTATTCCTCACAGCTCTGTTTACTGAGCATGATGCCATACGTTATGGAATATCCCTGTGGTCAGTTTGGGTTAGCTGTCCTGGCTGTGTCCCCTTCCAGATTCCTGTGCACCCCCAGTCTCCTCCCTGGAGGGTGTGGTGTGTAGCAGAAAACACCTTGGCTCTATAAGCATTGTTCAGCAACCTGTGCCATCAGCACTATTTTGGCTACAGATCCAAGACACAGCAAGGTATGAGTTGCTATGAAGAAAATTAACTCTCTCCCATCCAAAACAAATATATAGTTTTATAATGTGTATATACACGCAGAGAGAAGCAGTGAGAGTTACGCAGACATTTTTTTTTTCCATTTTGGTCTTTCTTGCACTTGGGCTGAACTGAAATGGGAAGAAAGACTGTACTGAAAAGGCAAAGTACCTATACATACCATCTAATATATCTGTGGAATAGTGTTTCATTAAAGGAAGTTCAGGAGGGTGAACAATGCAGTGACAACCAGGAATTTCTGTATTAGAAGACTAAAGTAGATCTTTTTATATCAGCTGTCATTAACTTAAATCTGTTCTATCTTGCTACTGCTAGGATAAACAGCTTCAACAGAGAGAATTCCATAGAGTATTTTTGGCAGTAACACCCTGATGTTCAATATACACTCCAATAGAAATCTACATCCATATGCTGCTCACAGAGACTCCTAAATACATACTTAGAAATTACTGAGATGGGTATAGTAACAGAACATGAAATGGTCAAGTATTTTAAAATTTGATTGCTTAAATGTATTTTATGGCAGCCACATCTGTCAGTTTCTATCTGGTGTACAGCCCATATCTTGCTCATGTGAAGGATCAACGTGTTTAATGACTGGAGAATGTCCTTCATGTGAGGTTGCAGATGGCAATATAGAACTCACAGACAAAAAATCTCCAAATGGGCACAAAAGGAAGAACAAAATAGAGCCCAGCTGACAGAAAAGCCCTTCAAAACTGTCAGCAGCCTACATGGTCTCAGACCAGAAAAGCTGGAAAACCAGTTTATTGATCTCATGGATCAAATATTAAAACAGGGTAGAAAAAGCCCAACCAATTTAATCCAAGAGTGTTAAGGGAAGGGTTTGGAGAGTTCATTTAACAAAAAAACTGAGAAGAAAAATTTCCACTGATCCTGAGTAGAACTTAGTTGAAACAACACATGTGATTGCACATAGGATAGGATTTAGGGGGTTTGTATGAATAAAATAATTTTCCAACACGTGCTAATAGTCTTTAAGATAGAGAAATATATTCAGAATATTTCACTAGATAGTCATCCATAGGTATGTGCAACTTAAGTAATAAGAAGAGATACAGATTTTTGCTGATAAACTCTTCAATAAAGTAAAGTAGAACAAGGATGCTTAATTTCTAACATATACAAATCATATGTTATAACAAGTAAGAATTTCAAGGAAAATGCTAAAGCGGGGTATAAGGTGAGTACTGAAAGGAGTAGAAATAGCCAGTGAAGGCAAGCAAGGAGGAAAGCAATGACAGATTTGTAGAACATAAGAAGCTTTGCTTATATTTGTCTCTGTTCAGTGGGACACAAAAGTATTCTGGACTGAAGCTGTAAACCCATTGAATTTTGTCTAGAAACCATCCAAATAAATTTATTTCAAAAAAAGACTGTGTTGATTGTTCAAATGTTTTTTCACTTCTTTATTCTACTTTTTAAAATAAATAAGCCCTATATTTTTAGGCAAAACTCCTTTGTCAGTTCAGCCTCAATTTGGGAACAATTTTGTTTCATTAAAGCTGGATTTTTTCCTCTTTTTTTTTTGTTTTTCGTTCAATATGTGCCTTGTGTAGTGGAGCTTGGAAAGAAATGTTCATCTGTATTAATCTTTAACCCTGTTCTATATTACCTGCCTGGAGCCAGTACAAAGATTATTACAGCTGACTTCAATGCACTTTTTGATCAGACTCTGAATTAGGAAAGATTCCTGAATTGGTCTGAAAGAGGAATATTGTTCAAGGTAGAGAACAAATTGTGAAGGTGAAAAATAAAAGGCTGGCTGAAGAAAATGGTTGCTAAGCTGGGGAAAAAAGTCAAATAAAAATATCTAGGAAACTCAAACATGAAAGAAAATCAGCTGGAAATGGGAGATTTGCATCTAGTAGCAAGATGAATAATTTACTTACATGTTTTATTTCATATTTATACAACATAAGCATGGATTTTGTGGTTCTTGTGAGCAAGAGATTATTTTAAACAATTCACAATGATTATTTTTTCATATTTTGAAACAGACTGTTTTACATTAATAATATTCTGAGTCTGAGGCAGGGAGCAGTGTTTGCAAATTTCCTCTTCAGAATATATTCTGTCACTCAGATTCAGAAAAATACAAATATATAATCTAAGACTGGAAGTACCTCTGAACACAAGAAGTCTGTGAAATAGTATTACCTGAATTTGTAGGATTATTCTAGGACTGATCCAAATAATATTAAAGCATATTCTGCCCAACAGCACAGAATTTGCCTTAAAACCCAGTAGCATCACATGGAATGAAATAGGAGCAGATGATTAATAACATCAGTATTTCTGCAGCTCTTATGAAATGTTAAGTATAATAGAAGAGATTCTTTGTAATTAAGATACAAGAAAAATAACATTTGAGCTACTATTAATGTATCATTAAACACTGAATGCAGGTAAAGAAGCTACAGGTTGTGAATTGTGAAATTAATAAGAAAGTTAAATAAGTACAGTTGTGTTTCACAGAAAGAGGGTTTTCAGGGAAGCCTGTGATTTTAGAAGGACATCACACTATGGTAGGTATGCTACTTTGCTAGGAGAATCTATAGGAGATATAAATAGGAGTATAAAGAAAGCTAAGGTGTTATGCACAGTTTATTAATAAAAGTATAAAAGATGTTTGTTGCTTAGAGAACATCTTGATTTTAAGTATAGCAAAGGACACTTTTGTATCAAGCCATTTCTCTTTGGTTTATTTAACAAGTTTTCTTCTCAACCACCTAAAATGTTACATAGATGAGAAGGTAATAATTTAATTATTTTATAGACAGAATCATATGATCAGAGAACCATTCAGGTTACAAAAAAGCCTTTAAAATCATTGAGTGCAACTGTAATCTGACACTGCCAAGTCTGTACCACACTTCCTTCCCAAAATATGCAACCTGCAGGATATTCTCCCAGACTAACACTGACTAGCACTGGATCAGCTCTCTCAAACACCTACTGGGCCTCATCCTGATCTACTATGTCTTTCATCCCACAGCTGTCTCCAGTCTCCTCCAGAACACAAGGGAAAGAGCAGCACTAGTGAGAAACCAGTGGCATTTGAGATATATGTTATCTCTGTAACTGCTGCTGTTCCTCATTATAGTCTTGTGCTATTACTGAAATAGAGGCAAGCCACATAATTTTTTGTCTGTTTTTGATCAAAATGTATATCACTGGGTCCACAGATATTCTGCTAGAAAAAAGCCTTTGGTATAGTCTACTGTCTCTCCTAGTTTGGGCAAAATTTCATTATCAATGAAGTTATCTGTTATGAAGAGCTATGAGAAAAAAGAAAGAAATTCTAAGATTCTTCCTCGATGTTAGCAGTTTTCAGTACTGAATGGTATGATTCTGTGAATCTTCAGA
The DNA here is from genome assembly GCA_036785705.1 of Acanthornis magna. Classification (NCBI taxonomy): domain Eukaryota; kingdom Metazoa; phylum Chordata; class Aves; order Passeriformes; family Acanthizidae; genus Acanthornis; species Acanthornis magna. The sequence goes on from JAWUZG010000017.1 coordinate 3,004,195, forward strand.
AGTAACTCAAAGCCTATAGGTCTTGAAGTTATTATTTATTTGTTTATTTTTCTCTGGTCTCAACCAACCACTATCAAAGAAATTGGGATAGTAGATGTTTTGTTGTCGGTTTACTCCTAACAGTAGCCAATAAAAAGCAATATATATCTGGAACCCCACTTTTGTCAAAGTGCATTATGTTCTTTTACATTTACATTTACCTTGTTTATATACACTTCATGTTTTAAGGCAGTCTGTATACTGCAAATTGAGATATTTGGCTCTGATTCCAGATAATATGTAGTCTTGACTCAAATGTTGAACCTATTTAGGAAGGACCCCTTTAGGTTTAAGTGCATGCCTGCACCCTCTCCATGAGTAGATATGGACTTAGACACATTCCTGAATCAAGGCCAAGGACATTGGATATTTTACCTTGGACTCACTCTGAAAGATTTCAGAGCAAGAATTCTCAAAAGATAAATTGCATGTTTGACTGCGCACATATACAAAAGCACATACTTGCTGACCATGAAGACTTTCAAATCAGGATCTTAGATTAAATACTTGGAGACATCTTTTCATGCTTATAAATTGTTTTCTTCAGCAGATTCAATTGATAACAATAGGCATATTTACAATGTTCCAGGGTTTTTCCTAGACTTGCTCTGTAGAGAAACAAGAGAGGAAACACGGATACTGTCACTTTCACAGTGCAGAAAGCAGGATGTACTACTGTATTCGCTGAATTTGGTCTCTTCATGTATTTAAGGCATTTCCAGATCACTATGCAAAACTGCTTTCACAAACACATCTCACGTAATAAGAAAACATGAGCACACATTTGGTATTCCATCTAGGTGAATTTGAGCAACCAGTGAAGAAGATAGACAAATGATTCTGCTGAATATTGTTGTCTTGAATGTTTATCCAGTTCTCTAGTTTTGTGATAAATATATTCAGAAATCATCTGCTGTCACAACAGAGATACATTTTTTCCTCTGCAGTAATTATCAGCTCAATATCACAAGTTTAGTCTCTAGACAGATTTATGACAAATAAAATTTTTAATTTTTTGCTAGAAATGTGATTTGGGTGGGATATATATTTTTATATATATTTCTAGGAGGGAAAAATATTAAGAATAAATGGAATATGAGCATTATGTAAAGTTAGAAAGAGTTTCTTAAAACTGTGAAATACAATTTTATTTATTTACCTAATCTCTGTATTAGCCAGATTTCATTTGAAAATTTTGTTTCTTTTTTTGTTTTTATTTGGTGTCTTTTTTGGGGGTGTTGGGGAGGGGAAGGAAATGGTGGAACAGTGCATGGAATAGCTCAAAGAGGACTTCCACAACTTTATTTTCACTCCAGTACATGCTTTCTTTCTTTTCCTTCCTTCCTTCCTTCCTTCCTTCCTTCCTTCCTTCCTTCCTTCCTTCCTTCCTTCCTTCCTTCCTTCCTTCCTTCCTTCCTTCCTTCCTTCCTCTCTTTCTCTCTCTCTCTTTCTCTCTTTCTTCCTTTTATATGATTCTGTGTAATGATTATTTATTTGGAAAATTGGAATCAGAGATTCAAAATATAACAGAAAATTATTTGGAGCGAGAAAGAGCTGAGCTGTGGAGGGCACAGGCAGTTGCACCCTATACCCCAGGGAGCCTAGGCATGCACCTTTATGTATAGTTACAGTGATCCAAGCTAGTGGGGACAGAATATAGATATTGCCCCGTTTCCTTTGTATGAGTCTTCATAGCAAACTGAAACTGAAATAAGCTCATTTTGCACAACAGTGCTATCCAGGCCTGTGAACCCAGTGAGGAATGCAAGCACAAAATCCATCGGAACCATCAGTGTGAGGAAATAATACCTGGGCTGGGAGGCAGAGATAGGAATTGGCCAGTGCTGTAAAAATATTCCCTTTTTTTAACTGACATTCAATAAGCCCCAGTTCAACACCATGCAGAGGGAGTTGCTCTATCTGGAACAACAAATCTCATTTGGAGGTTGCATTAGGTGAAACTGAAATACATGGTAGAATATTGGTCTTTATGTTCCTAATATACCTAGTCCAGTATTCATACTTTGATAAAATTAATATAAATTTAGTATATTGCATACTGTCAGGTGAAATTAAATTATATAAGATGAATACAGTCATGCCATAAATTTAGGGTTTTGAACAAAATCAATATGATTCAACAAAAAAATCTTACCTGCACAAGCTTATGTTGTACCATAAATATCTGTCAAATGACGTTGCAAAAAAATAGAAGCCATCAAAAAACCCCAAACTAAAACAACCAAGAGTATGAGGGTAATCGGTGTCTTTCTGAAGATGAAGGAGGCATGATTTGAAGTTCCACTTTTACAGAGTATTTTGATAATGAAAACAATTGGTTTTGGTCCCCTGAATATAAACCTTAATCCAAGTCTATTTAACAAACACAAAGTATGTGTAAACGGTAACATAAACTGTTTCCTCTTGAAATAAAGTCACAGAATAAGTAAAGATTTTTGAATAATCTAGTATGTTTTATGAAAAAAACAGAGGTTACAAAAACACCCTCCTTTTGTTCCTAGTAGAGAGAAAAAGGAATTGGCCTTGATGTCGTAGGAAAATGAATAAATATTTAGAACTTGTCACGACCTTTTATATATCTCCACTGTATTACAGCCTACTGTTCAGCAGAAAAATATGCTTCTCAGCTCTCAGCACAGATTTATTAGGTGCTATGAGATGTGCTCCTCCATTGAAAAGCCAAAAATAGCACATTCATAATGTCACATACTGAAGTGCTTCTGCAGTCTCAGAGGGCCTTTCTTATTGCATCTTGGTGAGTAAAAGATTCACAAGCACAACAGAAAAGGCCTTTAAAAATCCCAGGTATTAATGGCAGTTTTCTGATATTAGTTTAATTGCCTTCTATTAAGAGCCTTATTACATCAGTCTGATACAATACTACTGTATTACTGCTGTAATACAATATGATGAATGAGTGCTTCCTCTCCCATATTGCATTAACACCATATTAAGTTAATTGAATGCAGTCATAGCTCAGTATGATGGATGAGATGCACACTATTGTCAGCAATTATGTATAGAAAGGGGAAGTCCATAACTCCAATATTTTCGCACATTTGTTCTATGTTGAACTAGTTTTATGCATTTCTAACAAAATTCTACCAGCTGTTTTTGACACTGTTTTGCATTTATTAAAGAGCTCAACAAAAAATAAATGCTGAAGTCTTCGTATAGAAATAAACAACTGAGAACTGATGGAATTTTCTTTGTGTTCTTGGTCAGTTTGATTGTCATGTTGCAAGCAGAACTTGTGTTTCTGAACTCAGTGGCTACCAGCCTAGATATTGGTGTTATTGGCTGAAAAAGGAATCCCACTGAAGTTATGGAGATAAATAATGTGAGATTTTTTTTCTTAGCATCATCCTCCTTCAGGGCTTTTTTCCATCACATGAGGAGACAGCATCATACAGAGATACTTTAAGCAAGTCAGGATGGCTAATTCATATCCAGAGAAACCAGCAATGCGCTTATCCCAAATTATAATGGCATTATGTAATACACAATAATGTATTATTGTGCTTTGTAGGTTTTTTTTTTCCTGATATCTGAAAGTAATGAGCATTTTTCAGTCTTGGCCTTTACATAAAGGTCATGGAGGCCATTTGTGCAGTGTGCTATTGATAAACATGTGACAGTGATAATCTTTAAGATTAAGGGCTAAGGTATATACCGGTGAAAATGTATGTTCAAGTGGATGGAGAGGTTACCTTTCATGACTCTCAGTAATTCATTCACTTTGCTACCTTGAATGCACTTCTGCATATTATGGAGAATAAAAAGCAGCTTTGTGAAGCTGTAAAAAACCAGGCAGCTCTTACCAATTTCTCTGCTTAATTTTAAAGTCTCATCTTCAATAGCAACACTCACATACTTCAAGATAGTATCCCACTCACACAGTCTGATGAAATTAAGAACAGATTAAAAGAAATTAAATAAAATATAGTTTTATCATCACATTATAATGCACATTAAGGTACAATTTATTATTTATATTTAATTTTTTTAACACTGACATTAAGAATTTGCTCAAAAAACAGATTTCAAAATTTCACAATTCAGCATTTGTAGAATCTAGACCTGAATAAGTTTACATCCTTGAGAATGTGAAACTGTGAAAGTCATCTAAGAAACCATCCTTCCACTCAAAACTAGCAGATTAAGAAATAACAATAGGAATAAATATTTATATATTGAAAGAAGAGAAAGTTTTTCCAGCACATTGAGTTCATTCAGCCAAAAATTTGCCATTTGCTCAGTATTCAACATCAGCTATAAATATTTTCAAAATTATAAAGATTTAAGACCCTAGTTTAGTTGTTTTGTTTAATAAAAGCATGTTTTCAATTATTTGATATAAAGCATTTCAGTATTCCATTTAGAGCCATTAAAAAAGAAGTGAGAATGACTGGCTGGTTATGTATAATGAATAAATTCACAGAAGTTTTGTATATTCTAGATGAGGAAAAACTTACAACTAAATGACTCATTATGGAGTATGCTTTCCACTGTTATCTGAAGAAAGAAAAATTGTCACATGAAATTTTGGTATTTCCAAGAATGGAAAAAGGAGACTTTTAAAAATACATAGTATATTGGTTTTACTACTAAAATCAACTTTAAGATTTTATTCTCAAACAGAACATTGCAATGTCTAGAAAATATGTAAATCAGGAACCGCTAAGCATTCAAAATTAAGCTTCTCAAAGAATAATCATTTGTTTTACAAAATGTTATTTTGTTATCATGATGTATTCCCCCATGATGAAACATATTCTCCCACTGATTTTGTGTAGCTAGTATCTTGTATGACTATGAACTGAGAATTATTACAAATTATAGAGTAAGTTTAACCATGATTATTTAGTGACAAGAACTAGTGTTAGATAGCAAATACCAAAAGATATAGATTATTTTTGTGAGGATTAGACCTTTCCTGGGAGGCAATATGAGTCAGAACCACAGCTCTGATCCCAGCACTGCATTCGATTCCAGGGTTGCTTTTTTGAAAAGTGTATTGAAAGGCAGGTTGAAAAAAAAACCCCAAACAATACAACAAAAAAATTCCTATCAAAACAAAACACTTTGTGTAATGCACTGTCCTCCCTTTTGGGAGAGATTCAGAATAAGGATGCATTGAAAATTTGAAAAATATCAGATATTTCAGTAAATGTGCTACAGACGTGGAAGATGTAAGAATATATATAGTGAAGAGGGTAGTAATGCAGCCATGGTGTTATATTTCAGGCCATAACTGTTCACTGAAAGCTGTAGACCTCCATCTCTAACTATGTTTGTCTTCGTAAAACATCTTGTGCTCTTTTTAATCTCAAATTGTCAATTTTCTGTCAGTGGCAAGATAAACATAGTCAGTAAGCAGTATGAGAAATAAATGACCTCTAACTTCATAATATTAGAACTTAACGACTAATATCAGTACCACAAAATCTGTCAGAAACAACCTCTGACCAGCTCTCCTACTGATATACCGCCTTGGTATATCATAGGAAATATGCCTATCATATTTCTGGGCACTATTTCACAGCAGGTAAAAAGGCAATAAATGTGTTCTAACAACTATAAGCAGATTTTTTTTTTTTTTAAATCACTATTTTATGTAGAAATAAAACATAGACTAGAAGGATGAGAGAAGGATGAACAGTTTCAGTCACATGGATGGAGTGTGTGAGCTTTATTCGAAACCATGGCAAAATAGTTTCTTTCCTGAATCTCATGACCTGTGTCTAATTATTCACCTAATTCTGTTCAGTGTAGATTCACAGTGCATGTTTTGGAGGTCAGCACCTTCAATATCAGTAACTGATGTTAAAATACTTGTCTTACACATTTTTGGGTTGGCAGAAATGATATTGCAGGGAGACACAACTAAACCAAAGCATAATTTATTGCTATTCTTAAACCTAGTCCTAGTAGTTTTAACTAGCCTTTCTGTTTTAAATCAGGAAATAATCCAAGTCAGAACATGATTTAGGTCCTTTTGAGTATTTCACAAAGAATCTTATTTCCCACTCAGAAATATTTAACAAAGTTACCCGAGCAATGAGTCTGACTGACCATGATGTGTCACAGACAAGATGAAGTAATTTTTTTTACCTTATATATTTTAATTTTTTTATCAAGGTACTAATACTTAAATAGCATTATCATTTATGAGGCATGAAGGCCTGATCTATGAGAATTTAAACATTTAAAAATTTTGGAAAAAGGGCACTCAATACTCTCTGGGAGTCAGCCCTCTGACAATACTGACGGCTTCAAAAACAACATATTTTTGGAAAAATATCTTTCTTCATTATAGTCAGTCTTAGAAAGGTGCCCACAATGGAAAATGCTGGTATGTTCTGAGACAAACTTCCAAAAATATGGTTTACATGTTCATTAACTATAGTCATATTAGTGATATACACTACTGTATGAATCTTTCACAAACATTGAACACTTCAATAATGCCAGTGCTTGAAACCTATGGTAATGCCCAGTGCCATGTATATTTGTAGCACTAAGCTGTAGAGTGATGCTATGCAACACAAATCTACACAGAGAAAGTGAACAGATATACTACGAGAATATTGCTACAGCTGAATCAGAAGCATTCTAAATCCCAAGGGATGTAGCAAACTAGGAGGTCAGAAAAGAAGTGGTTCCAGTTCGCTCATCTATATTAGTGTCCAGTGTCAGAGGATGGATTGACATATGTAACCTTATAAGCCCAGGATAGATCTGTCATCCATTTAGTGACCTTCCAGTGAGGAAATGAAGTCTAAAACTGATGGAGATAAACTGGTAGGGGTAGTGACCATCCTGTCACTTCTGTTAGTATATGGACAAGTGCTTCATATCTTGCTCACTTCAATTGTGTTAAAATTCAGAGGGTATTTTACTTGCTATCATGCACAAACCATTGGCATCTTTCAGAACTGGTGATGGAGGGACCATACATTGTTTTTGAAATGCAATGTGACTGTAGAGAATTCACATGGTGAGACCTTATCATGAACACTCTTTTAAGGCTTCACATTATTGATCAACAGTTTGGACAGGGCACTGAATAGAAAATATGGTTTTCTTTGTTTCTTTACTTCTATTGATGAAAAAAATTCAAGAAATTTTGTCTGAACACTCCAAAAACTTTCTTTTTTTTACAGTTTATATGAATCTGCACCAAAACATCTACATCACTTTTTCCAATGCTGAGTTAATTTTCTTTAAAAACACTTGAATCTCTACATTTTTAAAAATTGCTTTATTCAAAATAAAGAACATGAAGGCTAAGATCTACTTCAACATTGTGTGCAGATACTTAGGAGCACAGGAAAATATTAAAAGCATGTCCCTCAAGACACAGCTTTCATAAGAATGGTATTCTAAAAAATTATATTACCGCCTTTGCAACTTACACAAGATTAATTTATTGTCACTAAGAAATATGAAAATTGGCATTTTGGCAGAATATGCCAAATTAAATGAAGGTAGTTTAAAGAGAAATAAGTTTTACTCCTTTACAGCAGTTTTGCATCTTGCATTAAGGGCAGCTCACTCTGAAAATGAGCAAGTGGTTTTGCTGCTGCCTGTTTGCTTCTGGAGACTTTTGCTGGGAGGATGCAGCTGTAAAATTTGATAGTGTTTTCCAGAAGTTGTATCTGTAGAGAGGTGAAGGGATGTTTTATATCTCCTGAATGCCATAGTATGAGCTCTTCTCCAGAGAGCACCTCCCTTTTTGTGGGCTGCCTGAGTTACACTCTTAAAGGCAGTGCAGCTTCCCTCCTCTTGGAATATTTTGCTGTATTCAGCTTTCACTGATTTAGCCAGTATAATTCAATTCCTGATTGAGCCATGACAATTTGATCTTGTAAATGCATGAAAAATATATTTTAAAACTTTTTAATTGAATACATGTCTTTTTGGAATATTTCCAGTTTTAATACGTATTTTTAACTATTCTCTGGCATTTACATCTATTTGACTTACTCTTACTCTTCCAGTGAAATTCTTTCAATCTGAAACATACTCTATGAGGTCTCTTTTTCAATGAAATCCTTTGTATAGGGTTAATTAACTGCTAGTAACATGTATTTTTAAAGACCCACTGATAACACATGGAAAACTTAAAATCGTTTCATTTAGAGTTACGTAGAATATATATGGTACATTTCATACAATTCTCTTCTCTTATTACAAAGAGCATTTGCATATAAACAAAGTCCATGCTCATCTGCTTCTGTTTCTCACTTAAGGATATAATCCTCAGTTTGAAGCCTTATGATTATATTACCTTCCTTAGACGTGTTTATTATGGCACAAAGGTAAGTTTATATCTTCCAGCTGAGAATAAGAAAAAAGAACAGATGAACCCTTAAACATCACAGATTCTGTTGATAGATGGATATGCCTAGTGGAAAGGGGTAAGAGAGAAGATACACAGAAAGTGACACAAAAAGACAATAATTTTAAGCCATACTTGTTTTCCAATATTTTCAAGGGAATGTCTACAAGTTATCAAAATACAGAGACATAACATGTATGATGCATGTGAATGGTCAATGTTTAATTATGTAAATGTATAATTGATTTTATAATTAGTTTTAAATGATCCTTAAAATAAATTTTTATTATTTATAGAACACAGGTTTTTTTACCTAACACTTAACTGTATTGTTTTAAAGGTGCAATGCACTGCAACAGGTAACTGACCCTTCAAAAACACCCTCTGAAACCAATAGGAAAAACAAGATAAAACAAAATGAAAAAGTGACAAAAAACTCCTCATCAAACTTAACCAAAATTTTAACCAAACTTTAACCAAAAACTCTTCAAAAACAAAAATAAATAGCATGATTACTCAACATGGAATTTCCTCAAGGAATCTTGACACTATTTACTTAAAAGGACTAAATCTCAATTCACAGGTTTAGAATAATAGTCATACTTCTTCATTATAAGATCACAACCACTTAGTAGTATCTAAAACATATGCACATTTGATTATATTCTTTGTTCTGTTTTTGGGGAACAGTTATCACTTTAAGGCTTCATGTTAAACTATTCCTTCTAGAAAATGACATTATATGGACTCTAAAATTATATGAAAGTTTTCCAACATAGCCTGATTTTTTTCATTCTGATTGTTATGTTGATTTTTCCTTCATTCCAAAGAAGGTAGATAAAAACAATTTTGTCACACATCCAGAACCTTACATTCTACATTTTTACTGTAAAAAGTTCTTGTAGGAATATAATCAAAATCATATTCTTTATGCTGTATGCATTTGGCATCTCTGGAAAAGAGAAGATCCATTGGCTTTTGGTTTTTTGGTTTTTTGTTTTTTTTCTTTTATCCTCATAAGAAAGTGTATACAAAGACTTAGATGAGTTGACAGTGCTGAGGAAAAGGTCAAGATATTCTTGACACTGATATTCTTAAGTCCTGTACACCAGCGGCTGGGACACTTTTACCTAGTGGTATCCCTTTCTGTTGTCATTTGATACAGGGATAGAGAATGAGATCTCTGAGCTTTAAGAAAACTTATTAATATTTTACATTGTATAGAGCAATATCTTTTTTTCTGTTGGATCCATTGTAGATCAAAATGTACCTTATATGTTAACTCATTCAAAGAAAGTAAATAAAAATATTTTCATAATCTAGGCCTTAGGGTCTTATCCTTCCGACAATAACTATTTAGTCATCTTTAAAAAAGTGATGTACTTTCATCAGGAAACAATAGAAATAAGGGACCTGCTGCCACATTCACTAGAATAACTCTATGGATTTATTACCTCTCTAGGGGGATAGATAGAAGGAAACACTCTTCTGATTCCCTGAAGCCACAACTTTTTTTTACCCCCCTAATAATTCTGACATTTTTCTTTATTTTCTTTATTTAGGAAAAAAGGGTTATTGTGGTTATTAAAAACAAGTTATTATAGTAATAGTAATTATCTAGTGTTGCTAAAACAATAATTTGATTTAATGGGATTTAACTCAAATATCTTTATATCATAGGGAGTGAAAGGTTTATGATCTAATCCTTAATGAGTCTTTTGATGTATATTTATTGTAAAATGATTTAGTTTCACAGTCTTGTACTTGAGAGAATCTAATGGAACAACTTATCAAGACTACTACAGAGCTTTGAGTCTTATCCATGAGCAGATCTGCACTGTTAAATTTGAACACTGAGAAAGAAAATTGCATCTTTATTAGGTATTTTATACAACTAGAAATAAAAATGAAACGTTCTTTTGGAACTTTATTCTATGTAATATATTTTTATGAAAACTAGTTACAATTTTAATTAGGTTGTAGTCTCTTGAGATCTGAAAGATCTAAAGAACAAAGAGTCAAACTCCGAAAAAGATGTTTTGATTTTCATTAAAATATAATGATACCCTCAACACTTCTTGATTCTTTTCATAGTCAAAGATTAACAATAAGAGATTAGGAAACACTACCGGGGTTTTTTGTGTGATCAGGAGTTATTTTTGTTTTGTGGGTTTGTTTGGTTTTGTTTGTTTGGTTTGTTTGTTTGTTTGTTTGTTTTCCTTTTGATTTGGTTCAGTTTGTTTTATTTTGTTTTGGTTCAGTTTGTTTTATTTTGGTTTGGTTTGGTTTGGTTTGGTTTGGTTTGGTTTGGTATTGTTTAGTTTGGTTTGGTTTGGTTTGGTTTGGTTTGGTTTGGTTTGGTTTGGTTCGATTTGGTTTTTTCTGTCTTGTTTTTTCTTCTGGGTGCCATACTAGAAACAGAAAAACATTTTGACCATGAGTGCAGTTAGTTTGTATGAAAGGTAAGTTCCATGCCTCATTGACAATGCAAACATTTTAGACCTCTAAAAAGTACAAAATTTCAAAGGGAAAGGCAGTGGATGCTATGCTTTTCTTTAAAGTATGTGTGTGATTACATAAGTTTTCAAAGCAATCTTTTCACTAGTGAAGGAACAATTTTACTGCTTTGTATGGATGGAGGGTGAAGTGCAGTGGACCCAAGTTGATACACTGGAGCTTATTGGCACTGCTGAAGTTAAATAAACAGGCAAACAATCCTCCAGTAAATAAATGTACTGGGTACTTGTAATCTGTGTTTCTAAGGATGACATTTAAATTTCTGGCATCAAGAGAATTCATATTCTCTGGAAGCATCTACAAACTGTTTTACAAAGAGTTTTGCTTGTCTCCAGGTATTTTTCAGGTAGTAGCATGTCAAATCTTATTTAAGTGTGGAATAATTGTTCTTCATACCAGGGTCCTGTATATCTCTCTCTTACAATGAGGGAAAGTGCTCCACAGGCTCTGTGCTGATGTTAGCAACCAGCCTCCACCAAGAAAGTAAACACAACAACCCATTCCTGTGTTAAAATGATACAGGTATCATGCCATTCTAACCTTTGTGACAAGCTGAAGACCATTACAGATGTTATCTGTTTTATTTGTAGTTTATGAACTCTATATTATGCTCCTTTTAAAATTATGTGACCAAGCATCAGAAAGTGAGAAGCAAAACCTGTATGCTGTCCTTCTCCCTGTTACCAGTCTCTGAGTTACCATTTTATTTCTGGTCTATAGGTTTTGGTTTCTTTGTTTTCCCTGTTTTTGAAAGGCTTTGTTCTAATTTTTGCTCAAATCTAAATTACCTTTGGTATTTAAGAGCCCTGTAGGTTTATATTCACTAAAAGGAAAAAATATATCCAGTCCTCTCACAAAGCTCTAAAGATTTTGGATCCCTGATACTGTATGCTGAGACACAATTTCCTAATCTGTGTATCCTTCCAACTTGGTATGGTGGTCTGATTAATTTTTTATAATAAACTGAATAGACTGATAGAACATTTAAGAATTGCTTACTAAATTGCTAAAAGAAAACAAAACTACCAAATATTGAAAACAACAAAAAAAAGTTAATGAAAAGAGCCAGGAAAAAACCATTACTATATATGAAACATTCTCTTTTCTAAAGAAATAAATAGTAAGAATCACAGCACTCCACCAGAATAGTGAAAACTAAGATTGTAGAAGATGTGGAACACATGGGAAAAACAGCACTACTTCAAACTGACATATATGTCTCGTGTAAAAAATACAGATAATTAGATTTTTCTCATCTATTAGGGTACAGTTTTCCTACCATTTTCAAACCAATTTGTTTTGTATAGACTATAGTTCAGTACAGGATAGATGCCTTTATATATCTAATCCATCTATTCTAGCATTCTACATTTCAATTGATTTCTAAGATAATGAACACATGCCTCCAAATAGTGCACACAAATCTCACAAGTTGCTATCTTAGTGCTAGCTACAGCCACTGACTTTGGAGACCTAACTTAGAAAACCTTCCTTTTTGCCACTTGTATTGACTATCTTGATAGCCTCACTCATTTGGTGAGTTCCATCAGAAGAATATCCTTTACTGTTCACTCCAGACTGGAAGAAGATTTGCAAACAGCATACTATAGGGTGAAGAACAGAGATGTATGTCTGTATTGAAAATTATCAAGAGAACAAAAATTGCAGGGCCAGCTTTTAATGCTATTAAAAATAACAATGTCATTCTTTAAAATATTAAACAGTAATATATATGTTTGCATCATCTATGACTGTTTCAAATTAATATTACTTTTTTCCCCCTCCTTTTCTATTAATTAAACCATAGTATGGGAGAAAATATTTGCCATGTGGATATGAAAGACTATCTTTACAAGTCCTTCTTAGATTAAGATTTTGGTTCTAAATTGTAACATGCTATGAGTTGTTGAAAGTCTAAGGTGGAGCTATTTCCCATGAGCAGCACAGCAACAAATTCTGTACTCCCACCCACAGAGACATCAACACAGAAGGTTTTCAGCCAGAGGTTTGTAAATACAGAACATATTTTTCATTACTGAATTGTGTCTGACTGAGCCAAACTGCAATATTTTCCAGGTATTTAGTAGTTCCTTTCCAAACAATGTGTTACATGTTTTTTTTTTCTTTCTGTAATAGTCACACTGACAAACAGTCAACTAAGTCTTGTGACTTCGTTTAGTGCAGACGAATCCTTCACACATGAGCAGGAAACATAGCTGTTATAGTATTTAATTAATCGTTATAGTTGGTTCTTGTTTACAACTGACAGAAACTTCAGATGAAAGGAAGCCTAGAATCTGTTTTTTGGCTGGGTCGTGAGATCTCCTTTGAGACTTACTGGCAGGTATTGTGTCCTTGCCTTTCCTGAGAGATACAGTTTATGAAATATGCACATCATGAAATTCTGTAGTTTTCTTTCCAAAAGACTTTCCCTCTTGTCTTACTTCATAAACGTTACTGCAATGTTTAAAAATAATTAAAAATCAGTTGAAGTTATCAGTAATCAACAACACTTTATCTTTCAAAGAACACTGCTATTGACAATTACACAATTTTCCAAAATACTCCTGATTAACTTCTGAGCTTTGCAGTGACATTTGTATGTGTATTTTTTGCATTTCTTATGAATGTATATGAATGCACAACATATTTGTAGATCTGTAGCCTAGTAATGTAGCATTAGACATCCTCAGAGAACACCCTTAATACAGGACTCTCTGTGCTCTCAATAAAAAGAGATGATGAAATAACCAAACAAGTAAAGAAACAAATTATATTGGCAGTTACTTATGATTGCATATAAGAAGCACATAGTTTACTTTTTCTTTGAAAATACGATATAGAAAATACTAATTAAATCTAGAAACAGTGTTCTTGTTTTTAATGGAAAAATTATATTGTTTATTTCATGTTTTAAAATAACAGTTTTCAATAAGATGCTTGGTAGGATATTTGCGAATAATACTTTCCCAAAGGAGACACTTTGAAGTACCTGTTAAACCTTGGATGGTAAAAAATGTTTCATTGAATCTTCATATATGTACATACTTATTTTCAGTAGAAAAGAAGAATTTTAATCAGATAAAAATAAATTGTCCATTGAGGAATTTTGATAATGAAATATAAAGTTGAAACTAGATATGTATCATGAATATATAAAGACTGCTAAGAGCTGGGAAGTAGAAACTCAAACCCAAGCACAGTTCTGTAATAATGTATCTATTTTAAGAATAGATAAGCCAGCTTGAAGAAGTAATATTTTAATCATAAGTTCCTAATGGTAAGTCATATATTCCTTATTCAGAGCTGAAAATGTTTTGAAGATTCTTGATACTATATAAATTACACTCATAAATGGAATTCAAGTTTTCATGACTACTCTATGTACTATAAAAATTTAAAAAAAAAAATCAAAATGCTTCTTTTCCAAGTAGTTTAACTTAAATCAGGGGATTGTATTATATTCAGAATTATTTTCCATTTTGGTTAATACAGTGTTATTAAACAGTTCATTTCATTCTGTCTCTTAATTCATATAAAATATTCTTTAGTCTGTCTGTTTCAATGCCTGTCTTTACAAAGGGGAAGGGAGTGGAGTTTTGCACATCACGAAAGAACAAGGGCCTGCTAAATTATTAGGAAACAACAGGAAAACCCCTGTGATACCCCACAAAGGAATCAGGGCATGTTTCTCCAGTAAAGAGTCATTGCTGATGGCCCAAACTGGGCAGCCAAAATGCCGTGATCTTATCATCAGCACTGAAATAAAATGGGACAAATCTGTGGTGAGTTGACTTGGACTGGCCTTCAGGTGCCCACCACGTGGTTCTATTATTCCCTTTCCACAAAGAGGACAGAAAGAATAAAGCTCATGGGCTGAGATATGGACAGGGAGGTCACTCAACAGTTACCAACACAGGCAAAATAACCGGACTTTGGGAAATTTATTTCATTTATTGCCAATTACATAGAGCAGGATAATGAGAAATACAAACTAATCTAAAACCCCCTTCAACCAATTCCTTCTTTCTAGGCTTAACTTTAATCCTGAATTCTCTACCACCTAAGCAGTAGAGAAAGAGAACGGGGGCTGTGGTTAATTCATCATATCTCTACTGCTTCTTCCTCCTCAGGGGCAGGACATCTCAAATTTTTCCCTTGTTTCAGCATGGGTCCCTTCCATAGGGTGCAGTCCTTCAGGAAAAGACTGCTCCAGTGTGGGTTTCCCACAGGGTCACAAGTCCTGACAGTAAACCTCCTCCAGCACCGACTTCTTTTTCCACAGGGTCACAGGTCCTGCCAGGAGCCTTATCCAGCGTGGGCTTTGCCAGAGAAGCCACACTCCAGCGTGTGCTTCTTCACCAGAGCCAGTGCGGCTGCCTCATTATTGAAAGGTTCAAGGCCAGGTTGGATGGGGCTTTGAGCAATAGGGGCTAGGGGAAGTTGCACCTACCCATGCCAGGGGGCTTGGGACCAGAGAATCTTTAAAGGTTCCTTTTAATCCAAACTACTCTATAATTCTGTGATACAGCTATTCCGTGTCACTTTGAAAAAAAACCAAAAACCAACCAAAGTAAAACTCCAGCACTAAAGCAGGTGACTCTTCATTTTCACTAGTAAAAGGAGATATTTCCTGCTTCACAGGAAACAAAAAGTACTGTAACTACATCATGCACTTTGACAGCTAAAATTAGTGTCCACATATTGTAAAGGGATTTTTACCAAATTATGTCAGCTAAGCTTAAAACAATCCACTTGACAATACTTTTTCCAAGAAGGCTTAATCTTCTAATAAGAAAATTAAGAACAGCTTGTGAATTCTTCACAGCTTGTCTACTCTAGCTAGTGTTCATATTTATGCATTTATCATGTTTTGTCAATTGATTATTTCCATTTCAGACCATTTTGAGCTGTAAGTGATAAATCTACCTTAAATGGGAGCAAATGAGTAAGTTACTTTGCCAACTGCATGCTTCTGTTCAGAGAGGTAAGGCTGTATTAAAAATACATACTTTTGAAACTCATGGTCTGAAAATCCATATGAAAAGAATATTTTCTCTCTTTTCATTCTTTACTTCGCAACAGCAGATGTTGCAACTGATTATTAGTACAGTTGACTGCTTTCAAGTTTTCTGATAACATTTAGTTATTTCCCTCACATAAATTTGGATGGGACTGCAGGGAGATGAGTGAACAGTGCTAACATTGGAGCACATGGATTTTCCTTTACAGCTTTACCAGTCTAAGACATTCTGACCGAGCTCATTTAGATAATCTACATGTGGAAGCTGTGATGCTTATTAACAAATTTTAATATTTTATGCCATACTGAATTTTAATTTAGTGAAGGATACAACTGTATAGGTAAATCGCAGCACAGGTACAAATTAAACTTATGAGAATACAACAGTTGTAATTTACAGTAGAATCACAATACAAATTCAAGGCTCATTTCCAGTGTCTATAATATAAAATATTATTTCACTGTACAGTAAAGTCAGTTGATCTACTTGACTGATGTAATTTGCTGCCAAATGTGTTCAGCTGATGTGTCTGGCTGGTTCAGTCAGGTTACACAGCCATTTATCCAGGCCAAGGGCCACCCTTCAGTCCCCTTTGTGCTGAGATAAATTCAGCTTTCTTTGCAACAGCTGTGGTCAGTCACTGCCTATATTGCTCCCTGAGCCTCACGAATGAGCCTTCTGTGTCAGTCTTCTCAGAGTCTTCTTCCATTTTAGGGGCTCTGTAAAGACTGAAAGTAAATTGCTGGCTGATAAAATTTGGATACAATAGATCTACATGATTATCGTTCATTTGGATTTCAAATTTCCGCTTAATTAGACATATATAGTAATAAACATAAATAAATAAAAACTAGCATTCAGAATGTCCAGAAATGGTTATTTGAAAACCTTATATACAAGAAATTTAGAGAAATACTTTTGAAATGAACTGCTGCTTTTATCACCTTTCTGTTTAAAACTCCTCTCTCACACCAAATTTGAATACCTATTTAGCAAAGTAAACTCAAGACTAGTCAGAAATGTTTCTCCAGAGATGTGACATAGAACTATGTCAGTAGTGAAGCTAATGTTATCACCTTATTTTAGGTATGAAGGAGGTTTGAATTCAACAAAAAGAACTAACAATGAAAAATGACTTTGACATTTCAAATGGTTAGATCGAATTTATATTTTTGAGCACTATTTTGCATTTCCAAATACTGTGGCATAAGAATTGCATGAATGGTATATGATGTACCGTGTTAGATGAGAAAAATGGCAAATTCATGCTTTGTGAAAAATGAGTTTTATTGTTATATATTTTTAAAAGGACAAAACCCATATAGAAGAAAAAAAAAAAATTTTCTTTACGATTTTTGGACTAAAGTTCATACAGTTGCAGTGAGCCTGTGTTGTCAAGGCTAATCATTCAGCATAGGAAATAACTAATTTCACACAGAAAATATAGTACCTGTCCAAAAATGCAGTGAAGTAGTTGTACATAATGGAATCCATTTTTGGAGAGCGAAAAAAAAATCCCAGGAAAAAAAAGTGAGGCTTTGGAAAAGGTCATCCCTCAGTAGATTCAAGATGTTGCAGCCAAACATTCTATCAAACAAAGTTATTAAACAAGATAAATAGGAAATTTGTTTTTAGTGTCACAGGGACTAAATGACACTACTTGCAGAGAAGGTCATAATAAAACCCAGTTTTGGAAGCCTCATCCAAACAAAATGAAATTAAAAATTCTGAAACTATTTTAGGAAGGGCTTGATAGAGAAGTCCAAGAGGGATTTGTTTCATTCAAACAAACAAACAAAAAAACCCCGAACAAACAGAACAAAACCAGAGATGTACCAGGTAATTTATTTCCATTAAAAGAACTGGATATAGCAGGTCATGTTTTTGCTTGGCAACTGCTTTAGCCATCAACTAAAACACAGTAAAACCAGAATAAAATATTTGACTTCTCAAATAAAACAAGTTGCTTTTTGGAAGATATGTTAAAATTAACTATAAGTTATTAGCTCAAATATATTTCTGTATATTTGAAATTATGCACTTGTAGTCATACTGAAAGAACAAAGATAATCAAAAAAGTGATTGATTTCAAACTGATTTTTAAATTCACTTTTAATGGCAAGGCTAACAGAATGAGTAAAATTAAAGGTTTTTTAGTCTTGTACCCTATTTAAGACAGCAACAAATAATAGATATTCAGGAATCGGAATATGAAATAAGAGTCATTATTCCTCCCCAGAGTAGCTATGCTTTTCTCATTAACTTCTGTTCTTAGTAGCCTTGAACAGATTCTTCTTCAGGTTGTGGGTACAGGTGCGGGTACAGTGGGTTCAAAGGCTTGTATTTGCAATTGACAGAAATATCGGAACTATTGATGATAATAGAATTAGAATAGTTCCTTCAAAAACTCTTGAATATTTTGTATGCAACTTCTATCAAAAAATCAAAGTTCCTATTGGACGTGTGACTTTTGGCACTCCCCTTTGTTCAGGACTCTACATAAATGCAGGACTCAGGGTCTTTTGCATTGCCCTTATATTTTATAATACCAGTTTAAGGATTTCTTACCTTTTTCTTCCCTGCTGCGTGAAACTGGCTCAGAACTGGCTATTGTCATAGTCTTGTGATCCCATTAGTGCACCAGGAATTTCTAACAGCCACTCTTCCCTGTGGGATTACCCTTGTCACCACAGATGACAAGGAAACCAAGGGAGATTTTCTCCAGGCCTTGTTGGAAGGATGAGGTAGCAAAGAAGACCAAAACACTGAAATAGCACTCATATTCTCAATGGCATTCAATATATTCTCATATTGCCTTATAACATTGCAACTATAAGAAAGATTGCAAAAGTTTTATCAGGGTTTCATTTAGACATCCTGAAGAATATGTGTCTGGGAGACAACGCTTCCCAAAAGCAATCATGACTTTGTTGCCTCAATACTAAACCAAAGTACAATTAACAGTCAACTAAGCAAAAAAATGAAAGAAAAAAGAAGAAAAGGAATTTAAAAGTACCATATGTGTGAATTTGATAGCTCTACATGAAAGATGTCCTACTATCTTTTTTTGAAAATCAATAATCTATTAAGTAGGTACAGGACTCTGAACTACCCTTGTGACTTTTGATTCCTCAAAAGAGCTAAAAATTGATTTAATGCATAGTTTCTAATTGCAGCTATAGATTGCTTTTGAAATCTATATAGCTCACCTTCTTTTCTTCTGTGTTTTCAATTTTACTTGCCATTTGTTCTGTTTTATTCTCCTTTGTTCTACCAAGATGAACACTTTTCAATTTTCTATGCGTAAGTCATTACCCCTTATTGTTGCTTAGTGGGTCCTTTGGCATCTCTAGCTTAAACTGAGTAATTAAAAGAGCTCCAAAAATCCTTAGCCTGAGCTTTCCACAAAGCAGAAAAGTGAATTGTTCCCCCAGTGGCTGCTGTTGAAAGGAAAGAAGGAAATTGAGGAAACAGGATGATTAAACTTTACACCACTACCTCATATTTTATTCAGTGTGATCAGAGAATACTTGGCTAGTTCACCACCAGGGGGAAATTTTTCATGCTGATTGATAGCAGTAGCTCCTGCTTTTAACATGAGGAATTAAGATTTAGAAATATGTAATGATTTTAAAGTACTTCAATATAAAAAACTGTTCAACTAACCAGTTTTCATCTCAATGCAATCTACTATTTAAATTAATGTGCTGAAGCAGAAAGTGACTGACCACTATTTAAATTAAAAGTGACCCCAAAAGCTAAATATTAGGTAGTCCAACAGCTGCTGCTATTCTAAGTCATAGAATCATCCTTTAAACCCCTTCATGTATAAGTGAATCATCCTATTTTCTTGTCAGTCATTCTATTTAATGAAAAAAAAAATACAAGACAACATAACCCAGACAGCTATGGAAGAGAGTGCCATGTTTATCTGTCTTTTGTTTTCATTACAAGAACTAAGTAATAGTAATGTGGTAAACCATAGTTCTTATTAATTTATGCTCTGAATGGCAGAGAGAGCACAGAGATTTTCATCAAATTCCTTGGACATTATACTTATCTGTTTAGACAGCAAATTTAAAAACCAGGTTAATTCTGGACTCAGCTCTGTGGGACTGCACATCCTCACATAGCTAAGAGTGACTGTATATGTTCAATGAATGTCCAACAAATTTCACACTATCGCATATTTCATGGTGTAAAACAGCATAAAGCAGATCCCTAAATAATCCACTGAGTTTTATGAAGAATTAATAAATATTCTATTTATATGATTTTCCATTTTAGCATACTCTGTTCCTGGTGTACTCTGATTTTTTTATACACACTGCTTTAGTAGCTAGCTTAAACTATTGTCCAGCTTTCTCTTGCAAGATGGCTTTATAGTGTGGTATTAATACATGCCCTCCCTCAGCTGTTTTGGAGGGCTATACCCGCAGTGAAACCTTTTACTAACCTTAGTAAAATGTCAAGATATATTAGTTATTTGAAGCTGAAAGACGTTTTTATAATAAGAATTATAAATTATTATAAGAGAATTTGTTTACTCTTTGGGGTAGGTTGGTGTGTCCATTATATAGTGAACTGAAACAAACATTTTTTTCTGATACTTATCAATGACAAATTATGAAATTCAATTAATATTTCATTGTGCAATTTCTAAATGAGAATAAAAAAATCCATTTTGTACACACATTTTAACAGAGGAGTTTTGTGTGAATACCCCTCAAGATTAGTCTAAAACTAATGAAAATTTAAAATCTCTGGATATTTGTAATACTTATAATAGATTGTCTTGCCTCTGAACTATATCCAGTTGCTATCTATTACAGGGTAATTTCTGTCTCTAGGCTTTATATTGTGGTATTAACACATGTACAGTGTTATTTTTATTGTAGAATAGATACTACTTAACTTGGGAATTGTTGGTAAAAAATTAGTTTGGAAGGAATGAAATTTTCAAAGAATCCTAAAAGTCTTAATACTCAGACTTGCTGAAGTCCAACAAGAGTTGGAAATCCACCTCCCATTATCTTATCTGTTTGTATTTGTGCTACTTCAAACTGCTCACATGCAGACATAGGTCAGAACTCAGACTGCTCAGCCCCACACCACAGCAAGACCCAAAGATGGACTAGTCCTCTTCTTCCCCTTACCCACCAGCACCCATGCCTTTGTTTTGAAGAAAATAGTCACTGTCAAACATTTTGAACAGGTCCCAGTTTGTCTAATTGTCAGGAATGGTCTCAGAAGCACATTATGTGCCAACAGACAGGTCTGCCTGCAAACTGTGAAAGTACCAGTTTCAAAGACACTGCATAGGTTCCCCTTTTCCCACGAGAGGTAAACTGAACCTGGGGCATCTTGTTTATCCCAGTTAGGAAGAGCAATTGATGCTGTGCCTAATATAATTTATAAAATTCTCTTTATTTACAAAAAATATGTACATATAATTTCATATCTGAGTGCAGACTGCAATCTTCAATTAGTGACAGCAATTTTTTCCAAACATCTCATATCTCATGCTCTTGCAGGAAGGTTGGTGAGGCTGTATGAGGAGCTTGTTTTCACTTGTACACACCTCCTTTACAGAAATATCTAGCTGAATGCACTCTGGACAGAGTTCAAGTTTCTGAAGTGTTTTATATTGGCTTTCAATTTGAATGGAAATAGGAGTGAAAGATATATCTTAAACAAGAGAAGAATAAAGTTTCAAAAGAACTTCAATCTAATGACCCTGGTAGAGTTAATTATTTCCATCACATTGTCTACAGCATAATGAATGTCTGCTGGAATTGAGATAATAAATAAATAATAAAATAGTGTAACCCAGCATACATAATCCCAAGACAATGTCTATTTACATGCACCAAGCCAGTCTCTGAGGTATATAGCATGCATTATTAAACCCTGAACAAATATGTATTAGATTAATATCTGAAATTAGTTGCATCTGTTAAGGTAATGTTTCACCATATTTCATTTTCTCTGTAATTTATTGTACATATAGCATGAACTCTAGAGTGAGAAACGATAAAACCAAAAAGTGTATTAAATATATATTTCATCACATATGAAGCTAAACTATATTTTGACTTAATGTAACAATCCTAAAACCATTAATGCTATGTGCTTCAAAACTTGGAATGGCAAACTGCTTGTCTTCTTATAAACTCTATTAATGAAAAAAACACAACAGAAATATTTCAAAAAGTAATTATATGGTATTTTTCACTGTTCAATATAGAATATGATGGGCTGAACATAATTATCCTGTAACTGGTGTGCTTGACAGTCTCATTCTGAACCAAATTTTGATTTTACAAACAAGACTTCTGTGTCAGTTTTTCTTTCACTAGTTCGGGCACAATTAATAAGTGTGCTGATATCCAGTGAGACTGACCATTTTTCTGGTTAAAATTAAGCCACAATTTAGCTGTTCAGCAGCTCACTAATCATGCTGGCACAGTTTTTACATTCAATAGAGTAGCAGTATCAGACCAAAGCTGCAATACCTTCAGGCAAAGAGGGTTTTAGGCAGCTAGAGCAAATTTCTCTTCGGAAGTGAGAATTACAGAGTGACTTTCCAGGTTGTGCTGTCATTATAATTCTCTGTAGTTTCAAAGAGGAAGAAGGGAGGGGAAGAAGAAGAAATAGCTGAAATAATTTTAAACACTATTCCTGATACTTTTTTTTCCTTATTTACAGGCCAGTATAAACAACAGTAAAAAAAAATACTAATGAAAATAAAAATCCTGATTCTGAGAGTCCTGTCTGAAATTATTATACCTGTATGGGCAAATTTAAATTCCTGACTATTTGGCACTTTAAGTTTGCTGAAGTGATACTATGAAGGATGTCACCAGGACAACAAACATCTTGAAGGCTGTCTGAGCTCAAGCACACTGATTCAGCAAGAAAAGCCTGACACTTCAGGATACTGCCACTTCAGAAATGAAAAGCTGCTTATTTAAAATGAAATTCAATCTTTTGAATTATTCAACAATAATTGATTACATTGGGTAGAAAACCCCTCACTAGGACTTGCTAACGCTAATGAATTAGAAATAGAAAACACTGTCAGAATAAAAGTATAAATACAGCTAAATTTACAGTCAGAAATACTTTGCACTAGATAGCAAAGACTGCATAATTGGATAGTGCAATTTGATGGCATGTGAAGTGTAGTGAACATGGAAGATCCATCTAGTGTTAATTTTGCCTAGGAAAGTATTTCTAATGAATAGCCTTTCAAGTCCAGGTATTTTTATAAAAAAAAAAATTGATCATGGCATTTACATTCTCATCTATTGGCATTGTGTCATAAAGAAGCAAGTTGATTTAAAAGATGAATCATATGCTGTTTTTCTGTCATGATTATTGATTATCTTTCAACCTATAAAGACTGCGTAAGGTTATGAAGCACTTAAAGATTTATTACCTTTATAGATCTATTTTTTTCTGTGGTGATGAAAGTAAACATAAATCTGTTTTACCAAATGATACAGTAAACTTGATTGCTTTAAATAATTAAAAACATATTAAATATAAAGAAATAACACTCACTGCAATATTTTTCAAGAAAAGAATTGAATAAACATTTTTAATGGGCTGTTCTGCTTTGAAGAGATCGAGAAATATTTTTATTTTGCACTTTGTCAGAATGTATAGAAACACCACCCAAATACCAATTGCATTTAGAGGCCTAAGAAAAGTACCGGGTTTTCTCCTGCATTGCAAGTGGAGTTGAGGAAGATATGTAGGAAGGAAGAGAAGCAACAGTAAAAAAAAAAAAAAAAAATTATGACTAAGAAGCAAACAAAAATCAGCAGAGTTGAATTTGTTCAAGTAGATGACACTCAACATCTTCTACTGATGTTGCTCAGAATTTATAGACACTGGCCAAACAATGTACCCACAGGCATATATGAACACTGCAATTGCAGCAAAGGACAACGACACATATTAAGTTGACAAAACATCCCACATACAGAAGCCCTTCCCTTCCTTCTGTACTTCTATGCCTTCTATGGCTCCAAAACTGCTTCTGTGATTGTTCTGTAGCCACTTGCAGTTAAATGGAGTCATGTTAGCAAAGCTTTTAATTTTTAAGCTGTTTAAGATGATTAAGATCATTCTGATTAAAATGAACTAGGTCTTGATGGAAGCTATCCATAGATTGCTGAGAATGACAGACAGATGGTGGAGAACAGATGGGTTTACAGTGGTGATTCCAACCCCCTCAGACATACCCAGAAATCTATGTCTGCCCACACACTCAAAAGTCATTCTTAAAAGGCAAACCCAATCCTAGCCTTTTTGCTCAGTAGTGCTTTTCTATACTCCATAGTGTGCAATCAGCATAATGGCATCACTCTGTGCTAAATCCTAATGTAATTCTCATAGTACATGTAGAAAGTGATCCAACCAGTACCCTACTGTGGATTTTATTACTACACGCATAGGCATTTTTTGCAGAGAGTTAAAGTTGCTCTTGGATAATGTTTGTAAAGGAGATAATTGGAATATTCATTGTTGATCTGGATAAATAGCAAGCTCTGTTCCTCAAGGCACAATTGATTCTGGAAGCATCTGAGAGTTTTGGGTCTTTCGCCTCCTGATCGTCTACAAGAATCTGGGTGTAGTCAGTGGAGAATGAATTCACGTGTAGATTCAATGGGTAATGGTGACTCCTTAGACTGATTTTGTGGTCTATAATTCCAATTCTCATAAGATTGCAGCATCACCCTTTGTACTCATTGCTGGATTGAGGCAGAGTTCCAGTAAGGCCGTGGGCACTGAAATGATGTTAGATAAAGCTTGGAAAACTCTTAAGGATGCAGTACATAAGAAATCTGGCACATAGAAAATAAGGAAATACTTCGTTTAGTAGCAGCCTGTATAATGATATATTAATATTTTTCCATTAAAAGTTGACATCAAAGTCTGTTACTTACATCAAGGAGTTTCATTTGCTGGGAAATGATTGTTTTATAGTGCAGCACTGGAGCGTTGATAATATATTCTTAAAACAAATATTGTGAGCAGGCTGTTTTTAATTTGTCTACTAATTTAATTTATCTATTAATTTAACATCTATCTACATTTGTATGTGGATGTATTTACTGCTGAAAGTAATAAGTACTTCTTTGTAGAATCATTTAAAATTAGATTTTTTTTTAGAAATATTATGTTTATAACATTCTTTGTATGTCAGAGACGCTTAATATTTCTGTGTTGTAGATGGTTAATATTTATGTTAATCCTTTTAATTAGAAATTTAGCTAGAATTTATATTTTTCATCATTTCTAAGCTAAGCTCTCTAAAACCTGTCAACTAATTTACTGCTGCCTCCTTATGAAACCTCATTTCAAACCTGAGACCGACACTGTTTTGACATTTTCCACAACCTTTCGTTTTCATATAAAAGTATTTGAGAATGCAGCTTTGCTCAAGCTTTCAACCATCTCCCAGATACCATTATCATTGATCTTTTTCATTCTATATTTGTTCTTAACATAGCAAGAAAACAGCCCTTCTTCATGTAACTATTAGCCAGTTTTTGCTACATAGTAGCTAATGTTTGTGTTGTCTTCCCCACATATCCTACATGTTTAACCATCAGCAGTGGCTGGTAAGCTTCTCTTTTTTACTATTGTCTAATAAATACACAGAGAATTGGCTTTACAAGTAATCCCAGCTGTTTCCCCCTCCAGAGACTGGAGAGACAGAGGCTCTGCAAGGGTTGGGTCTCCCTGTGTGAAGTAGACAGCACAATTTCCTTTGGAGATGCCTGTCGTTTTCCTTTGATGGTTAAAGGGGTCCAAGTAATCAGCTTAGACAATTAGACAGATGAAGATAATCTTACTCTTCTCACTGTGTATCTATTGATATTTCTATTAATCTCATGTATGAATGTAACACAGAGTGACCCCTTGAGAAGGGATACCCTAAGCAGGATCAGCTCATCCAGCTTCTTTCAGATCTCATCTCAGTGAGTGTTCTTTTCTACTTTTCATCTTTTTGTTTTTAAATCATGTTTTTGTCTTTCTATGTGGAAAAGTAAATCCACTAATTCTGAAAGTTTTGCTCTGAAGTATCTTTGTAACACTTGGCAGTTCTGGTGTCAGGTTGCTTCAATAGTTAAGACAGAGCAGCAACTGTTGCTAAAAAAGTAAATAATTATTAATTTCAAATATACAAAATGCAATAAACAGAAAATTACATACTGGGACTAATCTGCTTGGTGGCTGTCTTTTTCTGAAATGGAGCTGATTTATAATTGTATTCATCATCTCTTTGTTTTATAGACCTCCACTTAGATAATATTAATCGGGCAAGTTCATTTCAGTGACCAACTCCCACTCAAATTACACTGTCACTGTCACACTAGCTTTCAGATTTCATGACTTAACATTAGAAAAGCCCTACAGAATACATTTTTTTGTGATGGAAATAAAAAAATAATGCCTCTGTATATCCTTGGCATGTCCAACACTTACAGTGGGAGACAGATTAGATATTTCAGACGTTGGCAAACAAATACAGGACCTTCCCCTGCCTCTTAGAACATTACAATCAGTTCATCTCAGGCAATTAGACACCTTATTTTATTCACAATGGCTGTGTGATACTGTGCCATTTATAAAAAATTTACAGTCTCAGTCCAATTGTTACTAGATGCAGTTTTAGCATAGAAGCCAAGGAATATGCATTAAGACTGTG
Source organism: Acanthornis magna (assembly GCA_036785705.1). Lineage (NCBI taxonomy): Eukaryota > Metazoa > Chordata > Aves > Passeriformes > Acanthizidae > Acanthornis > Acanthornis magna. Next base: position 3,030,866 of record JAWUZG010000017.1, read on the forward strand.
TTAATTTTTCAATAATAAGTATTCTTAAAGGACAGAGCGGAAGAACGTTGACTGTGCTATGCTGAAAAACTTGCCTTATGCCAATTTTGATGTAACTTCTCCTACAGAGCTTTATTCTGAGGCTAATGCTTTCATAAGCTCCCTATCAAAACCTTTGATTTTACACACAGAATGTCATTACATTTCATGAGATATGTTGTTTAATCTTCAGTAGTCCATTATTTTTTCAGTAAGCAACATAAGCTATATAAAAAGGTTAAGTTTAGTAGAAGAAAAATGGTTTATGTCTAATAACACTGTCAAATATTTACATCTGGCTGAAAGATCACTTATTGAATTTCTAACACTCATTGAATTTGTATGGAATAACTTTACTAAAATATGGATTAGTGTGTAGGAACAAAATATCAATATATGTATGTACAATTTTTTCATTTAATCATTTCACTGAAATGCCTTTCAATATTCAACTATCTGATCTGATAACCAACATTAAAAAATATTTTTAAAAGGTGCCAGTTTTTACAAACATTGTAAGTCAGTGATATTGACAAAAGTGATTCTTTTTGTTTTGTTATTGTAAGAACAGAAGCTCTAGTTGGAGGACATCCAAATAGCAACGAAGCTGGTGAAGGGTCTGGTGCACAAGTCTTGTGAGGAGCAGCTGAGGGAGCTAGGGGTGTTAACTGGGACAAAAGAAGGTTCAGGGGAGACCTTCTCACTCTCTACAGCTCCCTGAAAGGAGGGGGTAGCCAGGTGGGGATCAGCCTCTTCTCCCAGGCAGTAAGGGACAACACATGAGGAAACAGTCACAAGTTGAACCACAGCAGGTTTAGACTGGATATTGGGAAAATTTTGTTGCTGGAAAGGGTTGACAAGCACTAAAATAGGATTCCCAGGGAAGTGGTGGAATCACCATCCCAGCAAGTGTTAAAAAAACCTGTGGATGTGGTGCTTAGGGATATAGTTTATTGGTGGACTTAGCAGTGCTTGGTATACAGGTGAACTAGAGGATCTTAAAGATCTTTTCCAAACTAAATGATTCCATTATTCTATTATAAGAACAAAACACAAAACCAAACCCCAACCAACCAAAATAAACCCCAGTAGTTTCGTTATCTCTTTTATATTGTTAGGTTCTTTAAAAGTCCCATATACTTTTAATTGCACAGCAATATTCATGTTTGGGGGTCCTTTTTACCCCAGAACTGATGGGGCATTTTAACATCTTCTGAACTTACATAAAGTCTGTTCAAATCTTTGAATTGGCATGTATTAAGGTGATTTTGCCTACAAGCAATACATACGGCCATGACAATCTATGTTTGCAAAATGGCAGTCAGGTTTTATACTAACACATGCTGAATACCTTGGCTTTTCCTGATCCATCACACCTTACAGAACACAGTATATAGAAAAGAACTTTAGTTCAATGCTGACTCATGTACTGCAGGTAGTGGATGAAAATAGGGAAAGATGAAGTACCACTTCATCATAAATGGATTTCATGTAAAGAAACAGATTAGTTAGGCCATTATCATCATGCCCAGGTTAAACAATTCCTTTTACATTAGTGCATCTATTTGAATATTAAAGTCAATAAAACACTGAGCTGAGCTTCATTATAAGGTATTTTGTTCCTCATAGTAAATATACAGGAACAAATAAACCTCTAAGAATTTTGAATTTTAAAAACAAGCAAACAAAAAGTCTCTACCAGGTATTAGTAATCATACAGATTTGTACTATGAACAAAGTATACAGTGGAAAAAGGATCAGCATATATATTGTTACTTCTTTTTAAGTGTATGTAGCTTAAAGTGACAAAAAGTTGACCATACTTAAATATTTTAAAATTTTCCTGTCATATATGCACCAATTCAAACTACAGTGTTAAATAACGTTCCTATACAGTCATAGAATGATTGTTCTTTGTGTTTGTACTCCTAAATTTTTCAATTTCATTTAATAAAAATTATAGTGAAAATTTCCAGAGGTTTTTTTTTTGTTCGTTTGCTTCTCTTAATCCTTGACTTCTTGGAAGAACAGAAAGAAAGTGTTACCATGGAATAAACTGTTGTTTTCTTACTAATTCTGGATTCTTCTGGTTTGTATAAACTGGTTGCACACAAGGAGAGATTTTTAAGAAAGGCCCTTATATTACATCCACATATTTTTAAGTTTAAAAAAAAAAAAAAAAAAAAAAAGATTAATAAAGCCCAACAGGCTTTATTAAGAGAATTTTGAGAATTATTGCATGAAAAGACCAACCTGTATCTACCCCACAGAAACTTTTATCAACAGATAAAAGAATTTTACATCTTCTCAGCTACCTGGATCTTGCTTCAACAGCTGAGAGTATTGTTTTTCCCACCTTAAGCAGATTGACTTTTCAGGCCCTGTTAATGGGATTTTTATAACACTGCTAGAGACAGATGTCCTTTTATCTCCTTTCTGATCTCTTACGTTTCCTTTCAGAGTGTCCAAAATATCTTTTCCAGAACTATTTGCTTCTCCTGTACTTCTGACCATGTCAGCATTCTTGATACTTATTATATCTACATCCATCTCTCCCAGAAAAAAAGAGTTATTCTTGTTCTTGGAACAGAAAGTCAATTTTTTTTTTTAAGCAAAAATTAGCAGAGTTGTTTTGCAGAATGAATGCATATGTGGTGAGGCACAATCCACAGAACATATTTTAATTGATTGATAATCAAATAAGAGGTAGGAAATCTAGGAGAGAAGTTAGTGCTCATGATCTGACTTCAATCATATGCTGTTCGATACATTTATTCAGATGTTAAAAAAGTAATTATTAGCAAACTGACTTCTTAAATGAGTCAATATTATTTACAGTAACCCAAACTGAAGGCAATGAAGGAGTTTTAGAAAGATGTCATTATATTAATTGATCTGGAGATACAGAGACAGATGTTTTAGATAAATTCTCTTTCCCTGGTCTCTTTTCTGTGCATCTGATATTTTTTCTCCCAAATTAACTTTCATGCCTTCTCTCATGATGCAATTTGGAAAGTCTGATTCTTTTCCCTGCCAAGACTGATAATCCTTTCACTTCAAATAAAGTTCATTGAAATAAAATTTGATGGTTTTCCACCTTTTCTATCTTCATCGTCTCCTCACTTTTGCAATTTCTGAAACATTTCTGATTTGTCTTTTGTAATCTCTTCACAGAATTGGGAGGGAAACAGTATTTTATTATCTGTTTGTAAAGCATGACATAAATTCACAGTGCTACATGTTCGTTATTTAATAGAAATGTTATACCATAAAATTAACAAGCCGTACCCTTGCCAAGGTGATCATTTGGCAGAAAATGGAGATTCAGGTCTAGATGGACTCTAAATTATGAAATAATTCTGTTGTTTGAATTTCGATAGGAATGTCCAGGTTCTATATTTTAACACCCTCTACAGGAACTTGTTTTGGCTTGTGCCAATACAACAGTTGATGAAGAAATGGCAGATTAAGTTCTCTCTCTCCATGTGCATCTGTACCAGCAAGTCAAAAATTCTTCATCAGGTACATTTGGAATGGAGAATAAAAATCTTAGCATGCAGTGTACTTTGGTTTTACATACATTCATTCCACTTAATTTTGACATAACCCAAACATAACTAAAGTAAGAGTGCTATAACTTAACGTTCCCCCCTTACTTATTTTGTATAATTAGGACAGAGAGAGGGGTGGTCTAAAAAGGATGATTCAAACCTTAGGTAGTCTGGACTGTTTTTAGGGGTGTCTAGCTGTCCCCCTTACCTATGGAAGAAACCTGGTGGTAATGTTTCTATCATAATGAATTTTTTTTTCTAAATTTGAGTGGTTTGAAAGTGTTTGCACTTATTTGTATGACTTCCTGCTAATATAATACTATAAACACAGAATTTCGCTTAAAAGAAATGTTGGGGGTTTTAATAATTTTATATTTCTATATTAATACAGTGTTGGTAAAACTCAAAAGAAGCCAATTTGTTTCATATAAATTTATTTTCCACTGAAATTAATAATACACTGAAGTCTAACATACTAACTTCATTCCATTAGGGAATACAATTTTTGTATGAAAAAAAGAAAACAAAAAAAGTTTGCAGAACTTCAGTAGTAATGAGTTTAGATGATTTACAGGATCAGAATTATTTTCTCAGTTGCTTTGTAATTATATCTGTACAACACAATGAAACACATTAAGACAGGACAAAGATGAAATAAGGAAGAAAAACCAGAATTTCTTAAACTATCATGGAGTAGATTTCAAAAAATAATTAAATATGTAATGTAAAAACTGAATTATACTTGAGATCCAGAATTCAAAGAACCAAAAATTTTGTCTTGAAAATACAGAGAGATGCACTGTTTTGTGTACAGTATGCTGTTATTCAAGTCTTCATTTGTTTATGCAGGGAAAAAAAAAAACCTAAACCCCAGTTTTGGTAAATCATAATTTTGAATGTCAGTAACTACTAAACCAGGTTCCAAGTATCCATGATTTACAGTAGTAAAGGAAATGTCATTGCCAAAAGATTTTCATTTTAAATAGAGATTAAAAGTTCAGAAAGAGCAGAAGAGAAAAAAATAATGATATGAACCTTTTCTACTAGATGGGAATGAAGATAGCATTTATTGGCATGTGTTAGTAGTTATTAAGTCTAACTTTAACAGCAAAGAAAAGGAGAAACAATGAAAAGCAAGATCATAAGTTCAGACAAAAACCTTATTAAGGAGATATTGAAAAAGAAATAATCTTAAATATGACTAACTACAATTCTGACAAAAAATATTTTTTGTAAAGCAGGTGAAAAAAATGGCAAATGCACAGGGGCAAGAAAAGTAGGTGAAGGTCATTCAGGGAGGTTTTCAAATAAAAATAAGAGTTCAACTAAACAAAGAAAAGAAAGAAAATATATAGATGAGGTTATAAAAATGTTAAAACTGAAACTCAGTGAATTTAATCTTAGCTCATGATAGTGTTTTATTTCATTTGATACCTTTTCAAGATGTTTTGATGACGGATTCTTACTCAAGAAAGCTACTAGGTGCTCACTAGGATAGTGTGATTCTACAGATTTTAATATAAGAAATAATTGAACAGTATGACAAGATGGAAGCTTAGAAGTTGAAGATAAGCAAATGCAGTATTTCAAAGCCTTTCTTGTTTGAAGATAAACAGGAAGCCTGATGAACAGAAAAGCAAGCCTGGAAACCCAGATTATTTCTGACATCCCAGGGTCTGGAGAGATTCTCTGTAATCAAATCTAATCCTAAGGAAAAAAAAAATTGAGGAGGTGTTTGGTTTTGACATTTACTGTGAAGTTTTTCTTCTGTTATTTTGGGTTAGTGTGGTGGTGGTAATAATTTGTACACATGTATAGTGGGACATGTGGTGTCTGACCAACACACAATTTTGATTTGGACTGCCTTTTGAGAAGAAGCCAAAATACCTTATAGCACTTCACTGCATGTATCTGTCAGATGATTAAAAGGACTATTTATAATTTACATAACTAAGTAATGTTATTATGGTGGCTGCTGCTCTCAGCTCTCTTTCAAATTACTCTCAAGTGGCAGGACATTCATCTGTCCCTTAAAGAATGGGAGAATTTTTTTGGTTTGGAATGCTTTAATCATCCTGTAGGATGGAAATACTGAAGCAATGGAAAGTGGACTTTGGGTCATGATGTTACATCATTAGTACACAATTTCAGAAAATCTTAGAATATTTGAGATGCTAAAGACAACTTTGTTATAAATAATGCCTTTTTTTTGCTTTGGAACTTATTGTTTCATTAGTGAGGAGAATCTAACCTCATAAAGGAGAAGATTTCATATTTACTTGTATATTAAGTGAGCTGCTTTGAAAATTCAAGTTTCATATTTAAATATTTTATAACTAAAAATTAATATCCTGTACTAATTGCTACATTAATCATCCTATATCAGTATCTTGTGTTAATTATTTTAAAGTTATTTATCTGATGCCACTATATTTCATAAAGTGTAAAAATGAAAATATTTAAATTTGGAGATTCAAAAACCCCCTGCGTAGCTAGTGTAGGATTTTGGGATATGGAAAATAATTAAAATATTCTACTTCTGAAATATATAGGTGTACATATTCATGCGTACCTGTATATGTAGATGTATGGAGAAAAATAACAAAAGTAAAGTAAATATTACCATCACATCTTTGGGAGATTTTTTCTGCCAGTGTTGCATCAGAAGTAAGAAGGCAGAAAGGTAACACAGAGAAAAAGGTCCAATTTTGGCATAAGTCAAGAAAACTGATGTAAAGGGGAGGCCAGAGGTCTCCAGTAAATTTCTGGCTCTAAGTACTTACCAGAAGGACTGATTATAAGCCCTACAATAGGTGTGCTATATATGTCTACGTGTCATTTCTCTGTGAAATACAAAAGAATTCACCAGAAAAAATCACTTTGAAGAACAACAACAAAAACTTAAAGATGTGAAACTGAAAATTAGAAATAATCATATTTATAAATTCTGTGTAGTTATTCCTGAAAGAAAATCTTAACCTTTTGCAGCAATCTCAGAAACTATATCCTATGCAGTTATAGCTAATCCATAAAAGTACATTTCCAAAACTTCATTTTTGATTCTTTGAAGTGAATTAGCTACTTTATAAGGGCTTTTTTATTACTGTTAATGTTAATTCTCCTTCTTTCCCTACTCCACTTTCCTCTTACTTTCTTGTGTATTTCTAAAGAGCAGTTGGAAAATGTAGACTACATTAGTTCTTGATACTACTTCCATTGTTTAAATTGTCATTATACTGCTCTCAAAAATAACCCCAGTGATGTAATGCTGCACTTTGGTGGAAGGGGACTAATTCAGACCCAAGATTTTCATGAGGCATACCGAGAACATTAGTGAGTAAGCAGGAATTAATGATTCTGATTTTATGAAAGGAGCTGATAGGATTTGTATGATCTGAGCAATACCTGCCAGCTCTGTGATGATGGTAGAGCGTTCAGGTACAGCCAAACAACTTGGGCACACAGGCTGCACTCAGTAAGTAGATTTGTGAGACCAAACACCCTATAATTTTCTGGAACTGTTCTCCAAATGTATCTCTGAAAAAATGTGGTCCGTGGGGAGGATGGGGAAATAGGCTGTGAGAATCTGGAGAACAAAGTGTTAAAATAATACACCTCTCCTGGGAGATGTAGACAAAAATTATCTTAGCATAATTTCAGGGGCAAGAAGAGCTGTCTGGACTCAATTGTTACTTCTACTCGTGTGAGATACCAGCTGGAAAGATTCTGCAGGGAAAACCAAAAAATTCCAAAACAAAAAGTTATGGAAGGTCAAGCTGATAGGATGTGACTTAGCAAATAATAATTTTTATATCGTATTTTGCATAAAAGATTGGAATGTTTATCATATATGCCACACCTTATAAGGAAAAATTGATAAAAATATACATAATTTTGGGTTCTTTCGTTTAAATACATTTACTGCAAATAAATTGTTTTCACTCCTCTTCCAATTATGTGGATGATTTGGAAATTCAAATGTAATTAGTCTGTGATTTGGGAAAAATACTTTCTGAAGTGGAATTCTCAAGTCAGATGGCATACTATGTCTTCAGAGAATGAGAAGTTATTTTTGCTCATGTCTTTCAAAGAATATAGGTTTTATACATCCTAGTTCTTAATAATTTAAGATCATGTAACATGGCACATAAGACCTCACCCAATAATTGTAGGCAGTTATTGTGAATACACCAAATGTCACTTCAATATTTTTAATATTGTAGCGATGTCTATCTTCCCTTGTCAGTTAGTTAGTGCCTTCATAGTGCAATAAACAAAGAAAAAATGCATATTTTACCATAAGATTTGCCCTAACATGGTCTGTTCTCCATTTTCTTGTCTTTGTCCTCCCCAGTGAAACAGTGGACTCTAAATGGCCATCTGTCTAAACAGTTATCCTTATAGAGGTAGAGCTCATTTACTTGCAAGACACATCTTGGCAAGCGTCCTTAGATTTCACCTAAGGTTTCAGGAAAACTGGGAGCTGTTTCATAATTTACAACCATCAAGTGAAAGTACTTTACATTGCGTTGTGTTGTCTGCACAGGGTATATAAAATATTCAGAGGCTAGAGTGGGGTTTAGAGAGAGAGTTTTGTCACATCAGTTTTGGCACTTTCTGTTACTCATGGTCACAGGAGACGATTAACACTTAGTCCTCAAATCTCTGTTTTGAGAAGAGAGTTCAGGAGTCAGAGAAACCCAAAAGGAATAAAGGAGTGAAGACAATTACTTATTTTTACAGATAGCAAACCAACCAAGGATTTTTTTTTTTCTTGCTACATTATGTCTAGTATTTCTGTAGTAGTAGAGATAGAATACTACAACATGTGAGCATGGAGATGTACCTGGAATCAAGAATACTTGATGAAAGACTAAACCCAAAGTGAAGACCTAGTTTTTGGTGCCTGATAGAAAAGATGAGCTTCACTATTTTAAGCGAAAATGATATTATTAATTGCCCAAAGATATGGAATGTTAATTTGCCCACAAACTGTTATGACATGATCTATTAGCTCTGACCTCAGGATAACCACACAGAGCCCAAGGCTTGTGGGACATTAATGGAAAAAGGGAGTTGCTGAGTACTAAGGTGTGAGTCCCAAACCCAAGGTGTGGCTCCTACAGGAAAGGACATAAATTCAAAGGAATGAGATTACCCTGGAGAGAAGGAGGCAACTGAGATCTCGAAAAAGACATTGAGCTCCCTTGGGCAAGATGGTAATAACTAATGTCTCTAGGGTGGGCTACAACTGCTGTCATTGGATGATGATTCAAATCGTTCCTATTTGCCTGCCAGCATCAGTCAGTCTTGTGAACTCCCAGAGAAAGCAGCTGCCCCTGGTAGTTTGCTGCCCAGGGTATTGCTTTGCCTAGTCAAGCTAGCCAAGATACATGGCACGGCCCCAGGAATAACCATTGTATTGTACATTAAAGTTTAATATTTTCTGAGATGTCAAGGGATTAAGAGTGTGACACCAGGGACAGGGAATTTGCAAAGCTGAGCATAAGCGGAACTTAAATGACCTCTGGAAACAGTGATGGAGTTAGGAATCCCTTACAGCAGGAAGAAATTTAATCAGAGCATACAAATAGGCAAAGGGCTGTCTAATAGTGCTAAGACATATAACTATGGTAATATCCTTTGATTCAGAATCTAACTGATAGACAGAAAGTAAAATTTTAAAAACTTGTGTGTTTTAATAACATGTGCTAGACCTATTGGTTTAGAATAATTTAGGTAATAACTGTGATGAATGGACCTTTTATCATGGTATTTGGTCATATATAAAACTGTATCTGAAGCAGACTTGAAATTAATATCAGCTCCTTTAAGCAATAATAAAGCCTTCAGATATAGGGGAATGTGGTCTCAAATTTTATCTGTAGTGACATAAGTAACTAGTTATTAAAGAGTTCAGTTAGCAGTGAAGTCTGAAAACAGAAACAATATTTAATTCACAGCAGAGAAAAATAAGCTTTTCAAGCTAAAATAGACTGAAGTTAGAGACAGCCACTTCTATCTAGAAGAAAAAAAATTAGATTCATGCATTAAGATAGAGTAAATAAGGAAAGAATCTTGAACTTTGATTGAATTCATTGAATGCATCTGAAGTACCTCAGCATAGGGAAATGTATGCTGGCTTCTGGTTCTTGCTAGTCTTTTATGCTAGTACTAAAAGCACTTAGCACAATTGTATTTAGAACCAGCATTTCTATTTAGACTCTGGAATAATAGTTTATTCACAATAATATGCACAATGAAAAAAGAAGAAAAATATATTGAATTACATTTTCCACCCTTTGCAAGTCAATATGTGCTTTCAGGGGAAAAACTAGAAGATCAGGGACAGTGTCCTTCACAACAAGGTTCATTATCAGCCTTTTAATTTGTTATAATGAAAAAGCAAAATTACTGATAAATGAATAAATAAATAAATAAATAAATAAATAAATTTATTTATTTTTTTATATATATATATATTTATATATTTAAATATCTGGTTTGATTTCCAAAAGAGAGACTAATGCAAGCATACATTGATCTGCGTTATGTAAATGAATAAAATAGAAATAACATGTTTATATAGAAGAAAATTTCACTCTGGGATTTATTCATCTTCTCAGTGTACAGCAACTCAGTGTAGGTTATCAATTTTTTTCACATTCTGATTAAGACCCGAGAATTCTTCCTGTTAATATCAAGGCAGCTGGCAATAATAAAGAGAAAAGGAAGAAATAAGAAGAAAAAACCCAACCATTTCAATAATGCATTAACTTGATTTTGAGTACTAATGGGAAAAAGCGCACTGAATCCTCATCTTTCCTTGTGTGCAGCTGTAAGAAAGAATAATGTTATTTGTGAACTGGATCCTGAGCTCTGAATTTCTAATCCTGTCATTACCATTCTGAATAGAAAGAGAAATGCTTGAAACTCACCAAAATAGAATACAGAAGAAAGCATGATAATTTTGGTGGGTTTTTTTTTTTTTTTTGGTTGCTTTGTTGGTTGGTTTGGTTTGGTTTTTTTTGTGGGGGAGGTGGAGGGTCAGTTGTTTGTTTGTTCAACATATCTTCTAAGCAAGTTCTCAAAAAAATCAATGGGTACATGCCACAGAATGGTAAGAGAAGAATTAAATATTTGTAAGCCTAAGCAGAAATGAAATTTTCTGGTAGCCAGCATTAGTCAGGGAAACTCCTTTGGTAATCATAGAACAGTGAGAAGAGACTGAATTGCAATGCTAACAGGAAAAGCTGGCTACTTAGAAACAGCTCTTTCAGAGCAGTTGTTTCAAGTGTTTACATAGATGCTGATGACTGAAAACCCACTGTTTGAAACACTAAATTCTTTGTATTATTTTTTCTAAATAAATATTTCAATACCACGAATTAATAAAACATTATATATTCCCTATAAAGAAAGAAATTCTGAAAATAAAGTATAATACAGAATTTAGGAGTTCTTTTTGGTGAGAATTACCAAAAAGTATGTATAATCCGCTCGTTGGCTTGTTTCACAGCAGATTTTAAATCGTTTTGCATCTTTCCCTTTCTAAAACAGAGTAAATTCCAGCACTTTTTGCAATCAACTGTAGTGTTTTGCACAAATGTTTATTAAAATTCCATATGATATTCAACTCTAGACTTCCACTGGCATTCCAGTAGGGATAATCAAGCTATATCGCACCTGAAAAAGATCTTTGCAATATATTAATTAAATTCTCTGTTGGCTGATGAAGGACAAGTACTCATAGACACTTTCCCTTTTTTCTTTTAATTTTGCATGGCACTTAAGGACAAAAAAATGGCTTAAATCCAGGCTCTCATTAGTCTGTTTTAACGGGAAGAAGGATTCCAGCATAATATATATACACATTCAAACTGCTGGTACCAGGAGTCAAAGCATTCAGGAAACAGTGGTGGCTGAAAATTATATTCCTAATCAGATATTCCATTTTCATTTTTTCGTTTTCCTTTGTGTCATGAATTGTAAAATATCAGCACTTATTTCGAGGTCGCACAAGTCAGGGCTAGCAGAGGAGCAAAGGCTTCCAGCAGGGATGATGGGTCAATCAGACACCTCTAGTCTCAGCGTGAAGCTTCTGCTGCAGCAAAGGTAAAGCAGACTTGGCCTGGAATTTTTTCAACAAACTAATGGTTTTATTGGAGCGACAGGCTCTTACTTTTTTCCTCTGATCTTTTGCAAGAAAAAGAATAAGTAATTTTGTCTAATAGAGAATGGTTTAAGGTTCCACGCTGGTAAAATGTCAGTATCATCTAAGCAAAGCTACATATTACCTTTTTGTAATGAATGACATTTGTTATTAAGATTCATTTTTTCTGTTTCTTGGGCACTGTGCTAATATATTATATTTGTCCTTGAAAAGTCTGTTTAGGTTCATGTAATTTATTTCTGTTATATGCAATTCAACAAGATGAATCAGATGAAAATACATACTGGATACTGTACTTGGCATAACATTATTAATAAAGTAAAGCAGGTTAATCATAATCTATGAGAAACAAATCCTTTAGCTCTAGGCATTTTTCCAGATGCATGCTGATTTCTGAGTCCTCTGTAAAATTACTGCTACACCATTCCACCTCAAGATTCACCTTTGGTGAAAAACAGAATTACAGAATTATAGACTGGTTGAGGTTGAATGAGACCTCTGGAGGTCCACCCTAGTGCTCAAGTAGGGCCACCTGCTTGCCCAGGGCCATGGCCAGACAATTCCTGAGTATTTCCAGTGATGGAGACTCCACAACCTTTAGGGTAACCCATGCTATGGCTCAGACACCCTCACAGTTTTTAGATGTTCAGAGGAAACTTGCTGTGTTTCAGTCCATTGCCTTTTGTCCTGTCACTGAGTGCCACTGACAGCCTGGCTAGGAGCTCCTTGTTTGTTCATTCAGAGCTTCCTCTATTTTTGACTGACTTTGTTTGGATGCGACTTGAGCTTGGCAGACATAATCTTTGGACATTAATCAGACTTTTTAGTCCCGTTTTTCATCCAAGACTCAATTCACTTGATCTCTTCCAGTCAGGTCTTGAGAGAAGCCAAAATCTGCTCTCCTGAACTCCAGGCTTGTCAGTTTGTTTTTCACCCTGCTCTCAGGATCTTGAACTTCCCCATCTCATGGTCACTGGAGCCAAGGTCGCTTTTGATCTTCACATCCGTGGAGATTATTTTCTTGCTGGCGAGCATGAGTTCTGGGAAAGCACTTCTCTTTGTTGGCTTGTCTATCAGTCAGAGGACAAAAGTAACTGCTGATGCACTGTAGGAGCCTTTTGGATTGCTTATGTCTTTCTGTGCTGTTTCTCTAGCAGATATAAGAGTAGCTGAAGTCCCCATGAGTTCCAATGTTTGTGAAAATAAAGCTGTTCCTACCTGTCTGTAGAGGACCTGATCCACTGCTCTTCCCTGTTCAGGTGGCCAATAGCAGAAACCCAATTTAATGTCATCTTTATATGTTTGTGGGATTTTTTTAAAATTCAAGCAAATGAGCTCTCAACTGGTTCCTCATCCATCCTGGCAAAGGTCTGTGCACTCCAAATGCTCCCTTAGAAAAAGGAAACTCTCCCTCCTCATTTTTTTCCTTCTATACTTCCTAAAGAGCCCATATCCCCCTCTACATTGCAGCACTCCAGACACAGGAGCCATCCCATCATGTCTCCAACAAGATCAGAGTCCTCAACTGCAGACAGATCTCTCCCTCACAGTGTTAACTCCCCATCCTGCCTGCATTAGGATACAGGCAGTTCAGGGGCATGAAATGATGCATTTATAACTTGTGTATGGTGAAATTTAACAGGTACACAGTGAACTTGCAGACAACGTGTTGGGATAGCATTGCAACTAGCTCAGAACTGTACTCCTCCCACCTCTTCACAGCATCTCAGCAGCTATGCCCTTTTTCTATGTGCTTGTTGCATCCACTTGTTACACAGTCTCTTTGAGACTGTCATCTCTTTGAGCAAAGGAATGCCATTTTTATACATTTGCCCAAGCCCGTTAGTCTCTAGACGCCACAGCATTATAAATGCTTAATAGTAGGAAGAAAGCATACAAAATACAAAAAATCCCTCAACATTATAAATGTAATCTGTAACATCATTTATAGTAAAGAAGGTGGATCTGAACAATTCATTGTGTACCTGAGGAATTCATGAAGGACCTTACTCAAATCTTATTCAACTGAGAAGCAAATCCTTAATGGCAAGGATATACGGCAGAAACATAAATCAACTGAGTCAACAGATACAGAATATACAGGCTTGATTCCCATTCTTTCCTTTTCTAGGATTTCAACATCTTCTACAACCACTAAAATCTTCATATGGTGGAATTCCTTATTAAGCAGATTGCAAAACAATACTAAATAAGACAAAAAGCTGATTAAAGAAAAAGAATATACTCATTAAATGCCTTTCAGTAATTTGAAACACGATGTCAATTATGGCAATCTTGTATACCAAAAACAGCTGTAATTGGCTGCTTGGTGAGACAAAGAGAGGGGCCCTGGTGATGTGCCACCTCTTTTCACAGGCATTGTATTGGAAAATTCCAGCTCTTTGTCTTTTCTCAAACTTGCAGAATCCAGTATTATGCTATTGAGAATAAGTCTTACACCAATTTCCCTAATCTTAATTAAATGAGAACAGGATTTAGCTATTACAGGTGTTATGTGTTTACAAGAATATTTCAAAACTGTTTATCTCCATCCATTTACAGCTCTTTAGTGTTTTCGTTTATAATTCTAAATAGCATCACCCTCTTTTATCACAGGACACACCTGTGATTAGTGCACTTGAGTAGTTGCTCAATAATAGTTACTTATATTACATATTTTGAGCTCTCCTGCTAATGACCTGGCTGAATGAATTCCAGTTTAGGCATTTAGTGGTAAAGGTACATCAGTACATTCATCATTATATTATGGCAGAATGTGTTTGAATTTAGTTTTCATTTTTTGAAAGGGAGAAAAAAAGAAAGCCTACATTTCTCTCCTGGATTAAAATAGATATAGATAGATATAGATATAGATATAGATATAGATATAGATATAGATATAGATATAGATATAGATACAGATACGGATATAGATATAGATGCAGATATAGATATAGACATAGATATAGATATATAGATATATAGATATAGATATATAGATATATAGATATATAGATATATAGATACGTAGGTTTTTTTCTCATTTCACTGGTACAATTTACAAGTCCTTCTAGTCACATGTCAATGTGTTGTACATACATACCTCATCCTTTATGTACAACACTCCAGCAATTTCTCATCTCCCTCTCATTTGCAGAGAAAACAGGTTTTGAAGAACATATGCAGAAATTTCTCCATGCCAGAAATTAGTACACCAACCTTACTAGACCAAAATAATCACTCCACAAAATATAACTCCTGGAGTTTTTGCAGCCAGGTACTTTCACTCTTCAAACAAAACCCAAACTTTTGATATTACTCTTCATATCCAAAAAGAGACTTCCTGTAGGGACAATTATAAATATATATGGTAAAAAACCCTTTTTTCTTCAGTGCATTTTAAGACTATTTGGTCTTTGTGTATGTTGTTCTTAATCTCTCTCTGATCTCTAGGCAAGCATCCGAAAAGATTTTTCTCATATTACAACAAGATAATAGAAGACTTTCTCTCTCTCTCTCTCTCTCTCTCTTTCTCCAATACATACACATAAAACTGTAACAAAAAAAAAAATAAAGCAAAGTAAATAAATAAATCAGGAAATACAGATACTCTTCCTTTAAGTCAGGAAATCATTAAGGGAAAATTGTGCAACACACTTTCAATTTCTGGATAACGGATAAAATGAGGCTTTCACTAATTTCTAGTGGAGAACTTTGAAATCTATCCTTTGTAAACCTTTCTACCTCAGGACCCCCAGACCCACTCTATGTATAAACTATGAAGAAAATATGTAACTAATTATCAATATATTTTGGTATTATTAGGATCAATTCATATGCCTAAACATATTTTCCAGACCCACTTCAAGATTCAGAAGTGTCCAAGAATATTTTTGAGTTGCCTACCTGCTACCAGGCAGCTGACAAACAATGACAAATACCTCTGGGAGCCCATATCTGCATCTGGCAGGAGGAATGTGGGGGGATATCTGATAGGCATGGCACATCTATATATAGGCCATCAACTGCTTTCATCTCAATTACTTAAGAAAAGTAGTTTAACCAATGAATAAACTTTACATAAACGTATATAAATTTATATTACATATTTTTTTTACAATGTTACTTTGCTCAAGTATCTAAAATGAAATCAAACAAAATAAGGGCAATGTCTTCTGGAAGGAATATAATCTAAAAGCAACTTTGAAAACAGTTGTAAGAGGAAATCTTTCAACAAATATAGCAATGTCACATGAATTACTAGTTATTATACAACTGTGTTTCTGTACCCAATATTCTGCAAGAGATTGAAAATTATATTTATAAACATGTTTCTTATTCATCTGCAAACTACCATTTCACTGCATTTTAGTGTCAGAAAACCTAGCTTCATTCTTAGAAGAAACTGAACACTATGACAGCCTAGTGTTTCTTTTATTAAAGTCTATAACTGTGCTGTAGCTCTAAGACCACTCAATCAACTCTTAGTTACAAAGACAGCTAAAATGCTAGCTGCACTTTAAAAGCAACCAAAAACAAACAACAGGGAAAAAAAAGTTATTTGAAAATCTATTGCTTAGACTGGAATTTTTTTCCCCTTATTTAAAAAAAAGGAATAAATAAAATCACAGTATATGTAACAATGGTTTCTGACTTGAGATCTCAGTGCTTGGATTGGACATATACTTGGTCTATCCAAATACAGAGACACTGTTTACAAATCTATTACCCTTACCTTCAGGATCCCTGGTGAAATTTCACACAATGTTTTCTGGCCCTGGTAACAATGACCATAAAGCACTACTTTTCATAGAAAGACATTAGTTATATTTCCCACTTAGGAAAATTTGGGGGAAAAAAAAACAAAACAACCCAACCAAAAAAAACCAAAAAAACCCCCCAAAAAAAACAAAACAAAACAAAAAAACCCAAAAAACAAAAAACAAAAACAAAAACAAAAAAAAACCAAAACAAACAAACAAACAAAAAAACAAACCCAAAAAAAAAAAAAAAAACCCCACCCCGAAACTGATAGATCAGGGTTTTCTCCTTGGCTGTGAAAAAAAAAGAGATTAAGACTTCTTTTCCTTCTTAAAGAATATCCATTCTTGAGTAGAGCACAGGCCTAAACAGGCGAATCTTCATTTAGTATGTCTTTAAACAGCTTGACGTATTAATCAATAATTATTAAAGCAGCTGGAGGATACATGGAGGCAAATGCATATTTAACCCTGTCTTTATGAAATACTGTGAAGAGCTTCTGACCTGTAAGAGAGGGCACTAATATAGGAAATGCAAGGATCGTGGTACACAGTAGATCATCTGTCTTATTTGCCTGATGGAGCATATGCTGAGAGCCAAAACACTGAAAGCAGTTACCGATGCTCCTGAAATTTATTTACTGGATTTCTTGCTTGAGACATCATAAAAGCAGACAAGAAGTAATTATTGCTAGAAATATTTCATAAACTTGATAAATAAGGAAACAAAGTGGAAGTTTAGTAATTCTAGTTTAAGAAAGCCTATCCACCATTCTACTTGCTATTTATACTGCTCAATCATTTAACTGTTGTTTGTATGACTGAATTTTCCCTATCATGTGATGGTCTTAGGCAAAGGGGAGAGTGGAGACTGGGAAGGAAGAAAAAAATTTACAAGATACCCACATTAAATTTATGGAAAAAATTCAAACCCTCATTAAAATAAATTTTAATAAAATCAGGAAACTTAAGTATATGGCCTCAAAGGTTCAGTTTGCCTTCCTTCAAACAGCAAAATAAGAGTGGGAGAAAAGACAAGATGTGTAAAGTGATTTGTCAAGTGAACAATGCACAGAGAACTGATATTCTTCATGGCATTTTATGGGGAAATTCTGTGGAAAGCTGGGAAAATACAGGAGTTATTTGAGCTGTGAGAGAGAAAGCCCTTTTCTTTCTCAAATTCATGGCAAAGGCTCTCTCCACAAGGTCTACTTATTAAAGCAATGAGAAATGTACTCCAAAATGTAATATTGAATTTTTAAATAGCACATCTTTGTCTAAATGTGTAAACAGACGTGTGCACCTTTTCCATTTGAAGCTCCGGTGCTTTACTTTTTGCCTAATGATGGTAGTTATGTTCCATTTATACTTCTTAGGAAAATTAGCTCTGAAAATTGAACATTATGATGATGGAGTTTTATAGATGACCTAATAAAAGGTATTACTTTTTCCAGCCTACATTATCAATTTCTTCATTTTGTTTATTCAAATTTTAATTAAAAGTCATTGTCTCAATCTTCACCCTTTACATACTCTGTATTTTTCCTATTTTTCCTTTCATATCACTTAGCTAAATAGTGTTCTATTAAAGGTCCTATAATTTCTCTGTGGGATTTTGTACTCCTACATGTTCTCTTTAATTTTTCTGTGGCAATATAAATACTTGATTTTAAAGGCAATGTAAGCACATTTCCTTAAAGGGCTCATTACAATCTGCATTTATGTCTGAATATGTAACAAAATGGCTTTGATTAATTATTCAGGGCCAGTAGTATTTGTTTCATATGACAATCTATTTCATGGATATTTAGGGCAACCAAAGCTTTTGACTCTTTTCCATATCCTCAGGAATATCTTCTGAGCCTTGTGTATATTTTTGTGTTTACTCACACATTAGAAAGCCTTTGCTGTTGAGTTTATAGGATATTTAAGATTAGGCTCATATGGTTGCTTTTTATTCCTTCTGTCACTCTATCTCAATATCTACTTGCATCCTAGTGAAACGGTATTCTTTCTGAATAACTTCATCTTGTAGATCTAATTTAATTTTCTCTCTGAATAATGCGTCCAGAAGCTTCATATTATTTCAACTGCTTGCAGATTAAGACAGAGTTTTTGACACAGAAATTAAAATAGTGCTTTATTATATATACATGCTGATTCCTTATATGTCAAATAAAATTTCTTTCTTCTTCAAAAGAAAGAGAAAAATGAGAAGTAGACATTAGGAACATAAAGATTAAATTTTGGTGATACTTGAAATCATGATTCTAAATAGGGAAAGAAAAGTATTCATCACACTGTTCTGCCATTTGCCTTTCAGAGAGGCCACTGAATCAGAGCAAGCTAAAGTGTCCTATCCAGCATGTTTACTGCATAATTCACCTAAGTGGGTTTGCCTATATTTTTATTTTTATGGAATTAACAGAAATATTGTAATAATTTGATTATATTTAAATGTCATCACATGGTTTCGATCCCTGCTGAAGAAAATTTTGTTGGTGCCCTATTCTAGCCAAGTTCAGAGACACAGAATCTAGCTGCAAGGAGGATGTGTTTCTCTCTAAGTGCAAGGTTTGTGTTGTGTAGTTCCAAACCTCCCACTGACTCCCAAGGATATTTCTGTGTTCATGATTGTTTTATAACAGTAATTTCACTTTGCTGGTGGAAAACATCAAGCATTCAGCATTTTTGTAACTGGGAGCTTACCCAGGTCACTTCAGGCCTATAGATCATTATGGTTCTTGAGCTTAGAGAACCTCTGTGTGCTTGTTGCCCAAGCAGACATTCAAAGCAGACACATTGAGCAGTTCAAGTTAACACAGTCTCATTGTCACTATTACAGTGAAGAAAGTAATCAAGAAGTTGCTCTCACTACTGTACTTTCTAAGTGTGTTTTCAACAGTAAATGAAATATACTATGTCTCATAAAAGCAAAGTGAATAATCTGCCTATTTACTTATTACTGTCTCTCAGGTCATGAATGTTGGTGAAATAAATGTTTCAATCCAGCTAGGTTTGCAGATTGTTTAACAGTGAATATAATCATTACCTCAGAGTAGCTCTGGATTTTGTTGTAATATAAGGCATGCAAGACCCAAGGCAAAACTCTACATAAGTATTTTACATGATTCTCCAAATGCCTAAAGGAATAATGTATCAGTTTCTTATCTTTAAATCCGGTGTGGAAGAGGGAAGATTGACAGCCTTACTCCCTTATGAGGTAGAACAAGACGAAAAGTTAATCCCTACACTTAATCCTTTTTCAGTCACAATAGTTCCAATTTTTTTTGTTGTGTCTCATTTCCTTTTCCTTATTCCTTTCTTTTTCTTCTCAAGTGGTATAAATTTCAGTTCATTATGTTTGCTGTATACATCTAAAATTATATTATTATAACTCAGAAAATTAAGAAAATTGTGCCAAAACCGACTAGAAGCATCTGACCAAAAACACCATAGCTTAATTCTTCTTTCTCTTTAAAGTGCATGTTTCAAAGCCAAAGAACATCAGCAATATAAATTTAAGTCCTACATAGGAATATAAAATCACTCTCTGACTGCTAAAATATCTTGGATTCATTAATGCTTGTGGTAAAAGTAAGCAATAATGGTATTGCAAAAAGATTTGTTATAAATGAGAAAAAAAAAACCGCAAAACACAGCTCCAAAGCTTTATAAGAAAAGATTGGAAAGTGACTTAAGAATTTCTTATGAAGTATCAGAATTTGTCAGTAAAAATACTTCAAAGAACCCCTGCTTCTCCCATACGTTTCCCTCCATCACCACATGCCTCATAGAAAAAAAGTCTTATTTTCTGGCAAAGTGACAGCAAACAATGATATACTTGAAAAATACTAATTCAATTGTTTCTGAACAGCAGTATGCATAGCTTGGGAAAATAAAAAATCACTCCTGTCTAATTTGCACCAGAAGGCTGATGCCCTCATTTAAAAAAAAAAATTAAATGGGGAAGTTCTTTGATTTGGCTGTGTATTAATTTATTTGGGCTGCCAGCGATCACCAACAGTTTAAGGTCAAAAAGAAGGCTGTTTGACACAGTGAGAGGGGCTTTTGAAATAATCTCTAAACCTACTTTTTGTGACTATAAAATACAGCAGCAGGTTTCTCCACCTGCAAGAATTGTTGCCTCCTTAGGAAATTTGTCTCCTCTTTCCTTGTAATGTCTTTCTGCAAAATTCCATGGAATGTCAATACTGTATCTGTGAGAATCTGAACTTGTGTGTATTCACACACATTTAATCCAAAACTACACTATTCGCCAATAGCATCAATTCCTATACTTAAAAGTACAGATGCAGTTTAGAGTATGTTTTTTTCAAATCCTTTTCTGTTGTTTGGCATGCTCAAGAAGTTTACTGATTTTCAGCCTTAGTTCAGAGAAATAAAGTATTTAGATGAAGCAGACATATAGTTGCATTTTCCCATTGTAGAATCTTCTGCAAGTTTGTTCTACGTAGCTTGCCTGTCCTGAAGTTTCCTCAGAAATAGGGTGGGATAACAGATAATAAGGTACAGATTACAAAGGTTTTCTTTGTTAAAGTCCAGCTCTCCTGAATCTGCTCCCTGTATTTCATACTCTTACACAGTGATAAAAATGTCATATGAGGAAGAGAGCAAATGTGTAATGAATCTGCACAATGATATCACCTGAAGAGAGATAGACATGATCTACATTCTTTATGAGTAGTCTGCACGGTTTTGTTTTCTATTGCTAAATGTGTGTAATGGCACTTAATCAGTAAAGCAGGTTCACATATCTGTCAACTATTAAGTATTATCATAACTCTGAATAATTTCAGATATTTTTCTTTAATTTGTATCTTTTATAACCTTACAACATGAAATTGAACATTCTGGATACTTCTGATCTGCTATAGCTATACAATATTCCGTCCTGCATTTAAGTAGATTAAATTAATTGGTATCTAACCTCTCATGTATGAGATTTAGCTAATGTTCATAAAACACAAATTATGATTGCCTTCTCTGGTTACTTGTAAAGTATGTGCTGTTTTGAGGGTCTAGTGACAAAGACAGAGGCTGTCTAATAGAAGATTTTGAGGATTAAATTGCTAGGAAATTCTTTGATACAAAACATACATTTGCTTTGAAACAAGGACAATTTTTTGTCAGTGAATGGACAAGTACTAAATTTGTCACTCTGTCTTCAACTAGAAGTCCCGTGATTAATTTAGTTTTAGGTTTTGTTAGTACTATCAATTTTTTAAGTCACAATCTTGGGTAGTTTTAAGTGCAGAAGGGTTGTTTTGGGGTGTTTTTTTAGGAACCAACACAGTCTTATTCTGTCTTATTTAAAAAAAAAAAAATTAAATGGCCTTTTTTTGGTCAAGATTTTGTGGGGAATCTTAAAAGATAAATAAATTCAAGGAGGAGGTGTGGAGATACTGAAAGCTAATCTGTAAAGAAATCTGTGTTCATCAGATGAAAAAAGCAGCTCTAACTGATCATGAAGTGGTTGTTTAAGTTGTAGCAATGCTTATCATTGCTGCAGGTTTGATCCAAAATCTGCCAAAGAAGGTTGAAAACTCCAAAGCAGTACAATGACTTTTGGTTCAAATAGGAGCGCTTCAAAGAACTGACTTAGTGGTTAAATATTTGTTTAAGTCCTGCACTTCTCTCTTGTTGGAAAAACTTTCAGAAAATTTCTGTGTGTTTAGATAAACTTTTGCTTTTCCTCAGAGGCTGCTGATCATTCAGACATAATGAATTAGATTTCTGTTGTTCAGCCATTTTAACATCTTGGCTATGACAGCCTTAAGTACAGTGAGTTTTGGTAAGAAAGTCTGGCCCAAAAGTTAGGGCAGATAGTATTTGCTTGGCTTGTTATGCTGTAGCTGTAGCAAAACAGCTATACTGTATGCAAGATTCTTGCATCTGACAGACACCTGATGGATTCTCTGGTGGGGACCTCTGATGGTGTAAGAAAACATGTTTTGAATCAGTGATATCCTGCTCCTTCCTCTATCCAAGTGTTTCCAGGCAGGCATGTCCAGAAAGCCTATCCTTTCAGTAAGAATTGATTACATGTCACTGCTTTTCTTGACAGATGTCAGGAACAGAGGCCTGAGAAAAGCAGACTATATGAATGGGGAAAATACAGAATTACAGTTTCTAGCACTGCAGTATAGAAATATTTTCTGAGTACTATCTCTTTTTGTTGATATTGGTTGGTTGGTTGGGTTTTTTGTGGTTGTTGATTTTGATGGATCTCCTTTCATATTTCTAATCCCTTTTGGAATCCATTTATATCTTTGACCTCCACAACATCCTGTGGCAATGAGTTCTACAATTTAATTATGCAGTGTGTGAAAAAGCACTTCCCTTTGTTTGCTGAAATTTTTCTGGATGATAATTTCATTTAGTGCCCCATGTTCTTGTTTTACAAAAATAGTGCCTAATTGCTCCCTAGCCTCCTTATTCATGGCTTTTATTGTTTTATACATCAAGAACATATCCCTTTGGGTCCTTTTCCTCTAAGCTAAAGATGCCTAATCTAATATTGCCTTCTACAGAAGTACTTCTATCTTTGATCATTCCCTGCCTCTCTATCTCATTTTGGTTTTGCTATGCTCTTTAGTGGATGGGGACACCAGAGTTGCAAGTAGTAGTGGGCACATGGTCAGCTCTCAGTACGCTGTGCACAGAAAATGAATAAAACATATAACTTGTACACTTACAATAGCGATGTATTAAAATGTTTTGCTATGGCTTTGGAGCTACTCTGCAAGTTTTCTATTTCAGATCCTTTGAAGCTCACTTCAACATGAATACAAGGCTTTTCAACTTGGAAATCTCTACTGCCTGCCTGATTCCTTGCTCTGAACAATTTCCACAGTATGAGTTGCTATGAAGAAAGAAAACTATGAGATAAATATAAAAGTATTTTCCCCTGATATCAGCATTATTTTAGGATAGTTTCTCAGGAAATTCACTTGTAAAGTCTCATCTTCATTGATAGGGAAAAAAAAATCCTCAGAGAAACACTAAAATAGTGGGTCAGTTTAACGGAAAATGATGGTCTAATAATTTTCATTTGTCATGGCAGTCAAAGACTTTTTGGCTTAAATTTGGTCTTCAAAGTAGTCCATCAGCATTCATACAAGTTTTTTTAAAAAACTGGACTTTTCTCCTTGAGTAGTTTACTGTTTATCTGAACTCCTGCTATGCATTCCAGTCTGTGCTCTCTGTTTCAAATGTTTATTGCATTCTCTTCATGATGGCTGAAAAAATATTTTTCCCAAAAGTTAGACAGAAAGTCATGTGGATGGCATAAAGACAAATGACAAGATAAAAACTGTGTGTCTTTGTGGTCTGTGGGTTCACATATGTTTGTCAGCTTTTGTAATCTCTGAGTGACATTTGAGTGACAACACACAGAACATATTGAAGTACCCAGAGGAACAGTTCTTTCCTAAAGACAGTTGCATTGGATAACAATGCTACCAAGGATCCAAGACAGACATTTGAAAGAAATTCCATATAAAATGAAATATAAATTCACCTGATTATTATCTGTAAGGAATATTAATAGGCTGTCCTTAACCTGATTGCTGCCTTTGCTAATACACCTGTAAAACTAAAATACACTTGGACCTGATGACACCAGGATGTAGAACTGCATTACCTTCTAAATTTACAGCCAAATTATCTCCCTATTTGCATCTGAGTCTTTACGTGTTTATAGAGGAATGGTGGAAAATCTGCAACTTTGTCAAATGGTTGAGCTCTTTTGGAACTAATGGACAGTATTCCTCGATCTTCTCTGATTCTCTTTTAAAGGGATTCCACTAAAAACCTGTGAAATAGATAAGAAATATCTCACCATTTGTGAGGCTGTGAATAATTAGAGAAATACTGAGCATTTTTTAAAATCTTTATGTAGATTAAAAATGTCTGCTATTTAATATATAAGATCTAAAGCCTTTTTTATATTTTTGAAGATGTTTCTTGCAAATGCCATTAGAGCAGTCTGGCACAGTGGGGCAAGGTCCTATAAGCTTAATAATTAACAGAAGATTCTTGTAATTTAATTTTAGAATATGACATCATATATCTTACTATAGTCAGTAGATTTCTGCTAGGAATTATAATGTCAATTGCACTGTATTTAACTACTATCATTGTATCACAGACTTGTTTTTAATGACTCCCTTTGTGGGAGTTCAAGTCCTTTCTTTTAATAAAGTTATTTCACATTTTGTCCTTCCCAATGTCAGTTTAAAAGAAATGAATACTTCCTATCTGTCTTGTTAAGGGAGATGACCTGTCCAACCTCTCAGTAGAAGGTTTGGATTCCCATTAAAAGTTTTCAGTTCTCTCCTTTCCTTTCAGCTCCTGTGTGTGCTGTATCTTTTGTAGATACTTTTTCAAAAAATAAATGACCCAGTCAGAAGTAAAGAAGATTTTGCCCCAAAACTTTAAATTTGCTACGGAGTGATAGTGCTAGATCAATATTTGCATTAGATACGGTGAACTGGTTGCCAAAATGAGGAGATCAATGTGACGATTACTAACCCTTGAAAAAAGTTAACCTTTAGGTCCCAAAAGGCTGAGTTAATGTGTAGAAATGTGTAGAAAAAAAGGGGTATCTATTAAACTTTCAGGATGAGTGCTAAAATCATTAGCCTGATTAAAAAGAAAGGCAAAAATGTGATATTTCTGTTAAGTAAAATGTTTGAGGTCTTTGATAGAATTGACATTGGTTAGCAGTGATGTTCTAGGTTACATGACAATAATAATACAAGTGTGATAATGTGAAAAATATCACGAATTTGCCAAGAGTGATCTGTCTGGAGCATGAAAATTAGACTCTAATGTAAAAGAGATTATCCCTAAGAGATATTAGGTAAATATAGATTATAAAAAGGCACGAAAAAGCACACTGATGATGGCTCTTTCCCTCGAATATATTTGTTCTATACTTAATTAACACAGGTAATATGAGCAAGTCGTGTGATATTAGCAATAGTGAATGCTAATTCTGCTCCCTGCTTTCTGATTAAATCCTTTTTTAATTTTTTTGCCATAATTTCAGCATAATGAATCAAAAATTTTAAAAAACCAAAGTAATAATTGTTAAGTAATACATGTTAAATGTACTTAGTTTAATTTGGTGGATAAGACAGTGACCACCTTCTTTTATGAAAATAGCATCTCTGTCCAGAGACAGGTTATAAGGTACTTTGCAATTTCTAGCCTCATTGCACAGTGAGTAGATGGCAAACAATGGCAAAGTAAAGAGAAAATTATACTTTGAAAAATAATCTAATAAAATTAATTTTAATTTAAATTCGAAAAATATAATAGGGTTGCCAAAATAATAGAAAAATTGCAAATAAGCCAGCAGCAGAAATTAAAAAATACTATTTAACCTTCCATTGCATTTATTGTAGAGGAGAATAAATTCTGTCAGGAAACACATAGGGCTGTATTACAGTCTCACAAGGAAGTCAGGAAAAGATATTTTTACACAAATGTAACAGCTTTATCTTCCTGAAAAAATCATCAAACTTCAGTATATCATTTTCAACATGTGTTCTGAGGCATAAATGTATGAGAAGAATGCTGAATTTTCACAAAGAGCAATGTCAGTGACAGTAGCCCATTTTATCCAATGTGTTGTGGGATACCTGTATTATTTTTGCATCACTGGTCCATATTGGACAGGTGATGCAAAAATTCTATTATTCTACAAACAAATTTTATATCAGCCTGCCTGAAGTTTAAGCCGAAGAAGAATCTTCTTCCAAGAAGAATCACATTTTCTGAATTAAAACTCCTTAAAACCTTCCCAAGAAAGTTCAGCTTTGTGTAAAACACAAAAGTGCTCACTGAGACATAGATTAACAGAAAATATTTTCTTGTTTTAGTAGTTAGGAAATTTTCATAGGACAGGTAAATCATGCATGCTGATTCTTCCTGCAGCCTGAGCTTACTATACTGTGTGTGAAAGGTCTAACTGCAGAGATGCTTACTAAAAAAGCACTTGCCCTACTTGTCTTCAGATTTCCTTCAGATCTCTTAATTTTGTTTTATTTAATTTTGTTTTTCTCTTTATGAAAATATTATTGTCAGATTTCGCAAATTCTAAGCAACAAAGTAACATTATTAAACAAGGTTAATCTTAAAAAAAAGCAGCTTACATTCAAAGAATGGCTACAGATTGTCAAAGAATGACTTTCCCCTTGTGCAGAAAAGAACACAGATATCAATACAATGACTTTCCACATTTCCCAATAATTTAATTTTTATCAAAGATAATTTCAGACAATTTAAACGGGTGTATAAGTAGTGTTTTATATCTCTGGCTGCCTGGATCATCCTTAACAATATTTTAAAATACAGTCACAGCACTTAATTCACCCTTTTGGGATAGCAATTGATTTTAACATGAAATTGAAAAAATTTAGCAGCTGAACAACTTCTTCCTACATCTTATACAGAAACTAAATTAAAAAAAATTGTTAGCAAGATTTGATAGGACATTTATCAATTTTTATGAAAGACTTTTATTTTAATTCTTTGATATCTTTATTATTAGAAAGGTAGTCCAGAATAATCAACTCCTTAATCACAGCATGTGGTAAAGACTAAAAAAAAAACAAAACAAAACAAAAAATAGCTTCTCATTGGTATTGTGTTCTTCCTTAATCATTTTTTTTCTTCCACTAGTTCTCTGACAGATCTTCTGAATTTCTTTCAGTACTCCTTCTTCTGATATAGATTAAGAATTTCTTGTTTGATGCTTTTGTTGTCTGTTTGATCTTTGGTTTTATCTTGCCCTTATCATCTTCTGTCCTTCCTGCATGTCAGGTGCCAAGGGCATGGCTTGACTGTTCTTAGCATAATGGCCCCAGGAGGCATTTACAAACCAGCAGATTTTAGAGCATCCTTGAGGCTGTGCTAAACTTCGCCAGAGGCTGCAACAGCCCTAATATTATCAAGAGATCATGTGTTCACCTCTTCTTTGCTATACTATGCCGACTGCTATTACGGATAATAGTTAGTATTATCTATCATGTTGAAATTGTATAATATAGATTCTCCTCTTATAGAATTCAAAACACCAAGCCAGAATTAATAGAAATACTTGAGCAACAAATAGTTTAACAACTCTGTCAGAACCATTGGATCTCTTTCAGAGGTCTTGCCTTCATAATTCTTTATTTTCTTGTAGATCCAAACTTATCAAGGCATGGGCTGTCTTCAGCAGCACCAAGGACTTAACCAGCTCGTTACAGGCCATCAATATGCTTTAGTAGCAATATGTTCTGAAAAGTTATGAACAGACACGTACTACACGTGTGCAGTGCATGGTGTCTGGATACTCTAAGTTGTCAGTGAATAATGGAATGGCTGCTGCTGTAAGGGACCTCTGGAGGTCACCTGGTCCAACCCTGTAGCTCAAGCAGGGCCAGCAAGAGGCCTCTTACACAAAACCATGTCCAGACAGCTCTTGAATATCTCCAAGGAGGGTGATTTCATGAAATCTGTGGGTAGTCTGTGCCCAGCTCTGTCAGACTCACAGGGAAAAAGTGTTTCCTGACATTTACAGGGAGCACCCTGTGTTCCAGTTTGTGTACAGTGCCTTTTGTCCCATCACTGGCCAGCACTGAAAAGAGCCTGGCTTCATCTTCATTATATACACTCCTGTCAAATATTTGCACATATTGCTGACATTCCCTGAGCTTTTGTTCTCTAGAATCCCAGTTATCTCAGAGCTTTTCCTCATATGCAGGGTGCTCTAGTCCCTTAATTTTCTAAGTGACCCATCTCTTTTCCTTATCGACTCCTCTAGAGGATCTTATGGAAGATAGAATCAAAAACATCAATGAAGTCCAGGTAGACAATAATCAGTGATCTTCTCTATCTAGCAGGCCAATTGTTTCATTGTATAAGGCTGTCTGGTTCATCAGGTGTCTTCCTCTTGCTGAAGCCATGCTGACTACTCCTTGTGACTTTCTTTTCCTTGTGTCTGCAAATGATTTCCAGGATTAGCTGCTCCATCACTTTCCCAGGAATGAAGTCAGGTTGACTGGCCTGAAGTTCTGTGGGACCTCCTCTTGCCCTTCTTGAATGTAGGAGTGGCATTTGCTCTTGTCCAATGACCAGGAATTTCTCCCAGTCATCATGACTTTTCAGAGATAATAGATTGACCTCACAATGACAACAGCCCTATAGGCTGACAAATACCTCAGCATTTATGGGGGTATCCTGTTGGGACCTATGGACTTGTATATGTCCAGTTTTTAAAATGTTCTCTAACTTGATCCTTTTCCACCAAGGGTTAATATTTTCTGGCTCTGCACTTTTCCTCTTGGCCTCCATGGCCTGGAATTTCTGAAGGCAGACCTTTCTAGCAAAGTCTGGGACAAAGACATCTAGGACTTCAGCTTTGCTCATGTCTTGTGTCATCAGGGCCATATTTTCCCTAGTCTTCCTCTCGTCACTTTTGTATTTCTAAAAGTCCTTCTATATATGTTTCCCTTTGATGTCCCTTACCAAATTGAAGTTGGGCTTTAGCTTTTCCAAACCATGTCCATGGTTTGGACACTCAGTGCCTCTGTATTCCTCTCAGATTACCTATCCCTTCTTTAAACTGTTCCACCTTCCGTCCTTTCATATTTGGGGCTGACCTTTCATCCATACAGATCTCCTGGCACTTTTGGCTGGCTTTGGTACCCTCCAGTCTTAAGGTTGAAGTAATATTTGAATATTAACCATCTGTTAAATGCACCTGTTCTGGTTTCAGCTTGGATTGGAGGAGGGAGGTTTTTTCCTCTTTTATCTTTACTTCCACAGAATAAATGAAGTAGAAATAAAAATTCCTGGTTTCTTATACCTTTTTGTTTTTTGTACCTTGTACAGAATATTTTTATGAGAAATCAAAACTCAGTCATCATTGAAACATACAGAAATCCTTATATTGGTAAGTATGAGAAGAAACGCTCTTGGCCTGGATTCCATTCTCAGACAGAATTTCTGGGAATATGATGGTCTATTTTCCTATAGATTAAGTGTTAGCAGAGAAAACACTGAGAGGCATGCATGCGGATCCACAACATTATATTCAGAAGTACCACATTTCTTCTCATAATTATTTTCAAACATGGTTTTCACTTTAAATAAATTGAGTCCCTCCTAATGTTTTCTGTATATCACATTGAAAACAAGAATATTTTGCCATGTAATAATAGAAAAACCTATATTACAAAGGATTATATCTATCAAAATTGATGGTTATTGAAGGTAAAGTTGATATTCTGTAACAATTTAACTGGTATTTTTAGCATTCAGGTGGTGAGAAAAAATACTTTGCAGAGGGAAGAAAAGATCTTTTGTTGTTTAGATCTCAGGTGTGAGAAGCACTCTGAATATATAAAGGTTTATCATGAAAAACTGTGACAGGAAATTTCTGTTGAATTCCAGTGACTGCAGTTTTCAACTTTGTACTTTATAAATATTTATCCAACTCTTTAAGTCTCTACCACTTATGAAATTCGTCAGAATTTTCCTGTCATTATATTTCACTATTCAGTCTTTGTTAGCATGTCCTCTGAATCTTTCAGACTTCAGATAAAAAAATGTGAGTTTACTGCTTCAATACTAACTGCTTTCACATACTTAAAAAGGAAAAAAATAGCAACATTGTCACATATCTCTCCTTCTTATTAACATTCAAGGAAACCAACACTTGAATAATCTTAAGGCAGTGGCAAAAAGTAGCTAATGTAGGACTTTCTAACAATTTTTATAGCCCCAACCGCAGATACACATTATCACAGGAGAATATTTTTATCTTGTGAAGTTATCCTAAAAAGTTAAAAGAAATGCTAATTTTGAGCTTTCAGTGTTTTAAAAGTAGAAGTTTATAAAATAAATTGATGTTATCCTGTCTGTGTTTGGTGTTGTTCAGAAAAATGAAAAATGGTAAAATGTTCCTATCAAAAGAATAAGTACCTTTCAAAGTCATTGATACAAATAAATAATTAAGTCATGCTACTTTGGAGAGGTGCAAGTCTTCCAAAAAATGTCATCTCAATTAACTAAATATTTTTTCCTGACAAAACAGTTTTTAAACTCTGGGAGCATAAAAGCAATCCATACTTCTATTTCTGCATTTAGTTTTATGTATTGTCTGTATCTGACGTCAAATATTTCACATATTAGAAAAGCAGAACAATGAAAGAAAGACTGTTTTGTGCCAAGAGAAAAACTTTTGTTTTTCTACATTTTAGAATAAAATTAGCGCAGCATACAAATTAGAAATTTTGATGCAAGTTTAACTGTATGCTAAGATTTCTGCCTTTCCTCTTATAATTAGATGTCAAATGGGATATAGTACTTATGAATTAAAATTATGGTACAAAAAAGTTAAAGTTTTCACTTTGTTAAAAAGCAGTGGAATTTGCTAAGCTACTGGTTTCTCCCTAATATAATCACATTCATGCTCATCTAAAATTCATTTAATTAATATGCAGAATGAGAGTATTTTCTATATGTTATTATAGTTTCAGTGTGATCTTATCATTGTTTTAGTGAGGACAAGTTTTTGGTTTTTATATAATGGAATATGCAGAAGTGCACTGTAGCAAGATAAAATCCCTAAGAATGAACCCTAAGAATTAGGAAAATAGGGAACAAATATGGAAAGGTTAGACATTCTTTCATTTCCACCAAAAAAAAAAAGAGCTTCAGAATATTTGAGGATATTGCTTTTCTGCCACTAAATAGTTCTTAGGGCTAATGAGCAAATGATATTTTAAAAAATAACATCAGAGATCTATGAAATGGTTTTTCTAAACAAAATTAACTTTAAAGTACATATTCATAAAACTTTGTGTTAAATCATGAATATACAAATAAACAATCATCACATATAAAACCACTTTTCCAATCCTGGATTTTCTTAGGGGATGCCTTGAGAATGACTTGAATGAGTTGTTCGTTTAACACAGCTGAGCAAATACAGTGCAAGATTTTCAACCAATCTTTGATTGAATTTGATTTGACAATACGTGCAACCCTTTGGTGATCTTTCTGCAGGAATGTTTGAAGGATTGAGTTTTACTGGCAAGAGCATTAGAGGAAAGTAAATTTCAGAGATGCTAAGCCAGGGTTTTAGACAAATAGTTGCAAAAGCTTTACTGGTCCTAGAAAATTCTTTCTGTCTTCACTTAAGAAAAAAATAAAAAAGTAAAATAATAATAATAAAAAAGTGATACAGCTGACACTTCAGAAATAAATAACCAATAAGTTAGTATTTTAGATGTTCATAAAAAATGTTTCATGAACATGCAAACTGCAGAGAATGATACAAATTAAACAAAATAAAAACCAAAGCCTGAAAATAGATCATTTAAATATTTCTAAATTTATTCAAGGATATTATTGTTTACATGTTCATTTCTTTGTTTGAAGCTATTTCACATGCAGACAATAGGCTAAATTTTTTAATAAATCCATTGTTGCAAATTATTCTCTAAACCCTAATCAATAATGCATTTTGTGGTAGATTCACTTTGACAGACATCACTGTTACTGAAAATAATGTCTTGTAATAATGTAATACAATGTGAAACTCCATGAACAGTTTTTTGAACAAAGGTTTAAACTGGGAACATAATTTGATACTGTTAGCTCCAAATCACATTTATCATAAATGAAAAAGAAAATTATACAACTTAATCAACATGTTTCTAAACACTCTTGAAATGAAGAATGAAAAAAAGACTAATAATACATTGAATAATTAATAAAAACAAAGAGTAATACATTGGAAAATTAATATTCATATATTGAAACACATTAATGCATTTGAGATCTAGCAGTATTCCCAACCACAGCTGCATATTTAAATAACCTGAATTATCTGAAACATCCAGAAAAAAATTAAATATCTGAATATATTCTTTATTGTCAATTCACCTTATATTTGAGATATACATCTTCTAAGCAATATAATTTTGATGATATATTGTGTTAATGTATCCTAAGAGTCATGTTGGTTTGATAATGTACACACATTAATGACAAGCCAGCTGGTGGCAAGTGAAATTAATTTTGTAGTTGTAATTCAGTTGTTTTGACAGATTATGTAAAGAAAATTGTTTGTATAAATAAAATAAATTTGAGCTTTAATTTTGAAAGTTATACTTTTATTTTAAACATGCATATTGAGAGAGATATAGGTTATGAAAGGTACTGTATGTTTTGGAAAAATCTTCTCTCATGCTTTTTTTACTATCTGTTTAGGGCTATTCTCCATTTCATAATACATTTTCTTTAGATTCTTTTGCCCTTATGGACATTTGGACTATAGATATATCAAACATATACAGTTATATTTTTAAAACTACATTTATACCACTAAAGCTTATCATAGAAGTGATGAAGGTTGAGTTAAGAAAGCTGGTTGGAAAAAGATCCACGCAAAGGATCCAATGTATGTGCTTTGTTTTCAGTTTATCCAAGTATTTCACTGGTGGGCTACATAACAAAGCTGATAATTCTCGGAAAAGAGGTTTGGGGAAATATGAGTGCAACTTGATGTACAATAGGTAGGACAGAGTAGAGCTTAGGAGCTCTAAATTTTTAGAATGTATACATATTGCTTGAGCAAGAAAGGGATCTAGATGAAGATGAAAACCTGCAAAGGAAAGTGTGGTGAAAGAGAAATGGCCATAACAGCACCAGTGGCACATCCCAGAGAACACATCTACCCTGATTTTAAATGAATCAAAACAAGACTCATACCCAAAAGGGTACAGGGCAGGTGCATACAAAAGAATGGCAGAGAAATGAGGTAAATATCTAGGGAAAGGGCTGACCCTGACTGCACTGGAGACCAAGTCTTCGCAGCAAGCACCTGCTGGAGAAAGTCTAGGTGACAGCTACTGCAAGATGGAGGGCTATTTTCTAGGCACAGCCCTGGTGCTCTTACATGTTGCTATGATCCAGTTATTAAGGTTCTTAGAAATACCTTTGCCTGAATTAAGCTGCAAATGAGACCATATGCGAGCCAATAGTATGGGTTTTATTTGATAGTAAATATGAGAGAGGGAGAGAAAAAAGAGAAAGGGAGAAATAGGAAAAGGTGGGGGGGGCAGGCTGAAAGAGAGGGACAGAGACAGAATAAGAGAATATCACCATCCGTGGATCCCAACGATGTTGAGTTGATCCTCTCCAGCTGTTCTTCTCAGTGGTGATGGTCGCCCCAAAAAGCACAGAATCCCATGGGTTAATATACAGGCCAGGTGGCAATGCCCAGGTATGTCCCCCCAGGGAAAGGGGCAGTCTCTTGCAGCAGTCTCTGGATCTGTTGCATCACGTGCAGTCCTGTGGGGCAAGGCCCAGCACTTTGGGGTCTGTGATGGATTATGACACCTCCTCAGCTGCCCCTCACATGAATGTCCCATGGATGCAGCCTGTGGGATTGGGGGTTCCACAGCTGGGTCAGTTTGTGTAAAGGAGGATGGGCGTTTATTGCCTCTTACCACAGGTTACGCCATGCACCCAAAACCTCCTCCTCCCCCCCTTGGCTGGGGGAGAAGTCTGTGTAGACCTGGCTTTGTGAGCTGTGCTCTCCCCCCACTCCAAACTCAGCCAAAAGTGATTTTGTGGCTCAGTGCAGCTGGTGGCTTTGGTCTTTGTGGATGCATACCTTTCCTTCAGCCTGAGATGATTAAACAATAGGTTTCCGTTTATCTGATCTCAGCAGTTTGACTTTCAGTCCAAAATCCCAGTCAGGTATCTTCACCGAGGCTTCTTTGGTTGTAGTTTCTTTATACAGTTTTTGTTATAATGAGCAAAACTTCATATCAATGTTTAAGGCATGAACTATTTCAGTCTCTGACACATATCTCAGAGTTAATCTTGATGTCTTTCTACAGTGGCCTTGGTTGGTTGTGTGGGTGAGAGAGCTTTTTGGTTTTGGGGAAAAGTTTCACTACAAAGTCCCATAGATACAGGAAAAAATGAGCCCAAGGAAACCTTTCTTTTCATGGTTTCTTCACAGAAATATCCAGAAGCACCTCAGATGTCTTGAAAGGGTACATTAATTCCCTTTTTTTACTTTCACCATTACCTTCACAGTGACTCTACATGCATAATATATTACAAAAGTAGTAAAAACTTCCAAATTATGTATTAAAGAATCATAGAATAATTTAGGTTGGAAAAGACATCTGAGATCATTGTGTCCAAACATTAACCCAACACTGCCAAGTCCATCACTAAAATCATGTCCCCAGGCACCACACATACACATTTTCTAAATGCCTCCAAAGACGGTGATTCAGCCTCTTCCCTGGGTAGCCTGTCCCAAGGCCTGAAAATCCTTTTGGGGAATAAATTTTTCCTCTAATATCCAATCTAAACCTCTTCTTGTGCAACCTGAGAGGTTGCAACCTGAGGCCATTTTTTCTTGTCCTGTCAACTAACTGCCTGGAAGAAGAAATCAACCTCCCCCTGGCTACAACCTCCTTTCAGGTACTGTAGAGAGTGATAAGGATTTCCCTGAGCCTCCTTTTCTCCAGGCTAAACAACCTCAGCTCCCTCAGCTGCTCCTCATCAGACTTTCGCTCCTGACCCTTCACAAGTTCTGTTACCCTTCTCTGGACACACCCCAGCTCCTCAATGTCTTTCTTGTAGTGAGGGGCCCAAAACTGGACACAGGATGTGAGGTGTGGCCTCACCAGCGCCCAGTATGGGGGAATAATCATCACTCTAGTCTTGCTGGCCACACTGTTGTTGATCCAAGCCAGGAAGTCTTTGGCTGCCTTGGCCACCTGGGCACATTGCTAGACCATATCCAGCTATATCTCAACCAGCACCCCCAGGTCCTTTTCCACCAGCAGCTTTCCACCCACTCTTTCTCCAGCCTGTAGTGCTGCCTGGGGTTGTTGTGACCCAAGCACAGGACCCAGCACTTGGCTTTGTTGAGCCTCACACAATTGGCTCAGCCCTTGGATCCTGTCAAGATCCCTCTGCAGAGCCTTCCTGCCCTTCCGCAGATCAACATTCCTGCCCAGCTTGGTGCCATCTGTGAACTTACTGAGGGTTCACTCTGTCCTCTTGTGCAGATCCCCAATAAAGATGTTAAACAGGAATGGCTCTAACACTGAGCCTTGGGGAACAGCACAATTGAATGGGCTCCAGATGAATCTAACTCCACTTGCCATCACTCTGGGCCTGGCCATCCAGCCAGTTTTTTTTACCCAAAGAAGAGGGAACGCATTCACACAATGAGCAGCCGTTTTTTCCAGGAGAATCCTGTGGGAAGTAGGGTCAAAGGCCTTACTACAGATCATGCAGGCAGCATCCACAACCTTTCCCACATGAACTAAATGTGTCACCTTATGAAAGGAGATCAGGTTGGTAAAGCACTACTGGCCTTTCCTAAAGCCATGCTGACTGGGCCTGATGGCTTCGTTGTCCTGCACATGCCATGTAATGGCACTCAGAAAGATGTCCCAGAACTGAGGTCAGGCTGGCTGGACCGTAGTTCCCTGGATCCTCCTTCCAGCCACTCTTGAAGATGGGCATCACATTGCCCAACCTTCAGACCACTGGGGCCTCCCCTGTTAGCCAGGACTGCTGGCAAATGCTTGAAAGGAACGGCCTCTTCATGTCTGTAAAAGAAGGAAGAACAACCTTTCATTTCTTTCCTAGTTGCTCCATGCCAGAGACACTAGAGAATATTTCCAACTATTTTAAGGTGTTTGAAGGGACTGTAACTGTGACAATGATGCTCCTTTCTCATTTTCACTCTGTCATGCAACAGGATTGACAGTTGCCTTTGTGGTAACCTCTAATTTTGGATGGGTTTGTCTGCACTTAATGGGCTATCTTTCACTTTGATCTTTTTCACTGGTCTTTTGTTTTCAATTTTATCTTTAGTCAAGAGTCATTTTGTGGTAGCAAAAGGAGATCTTTGTGCTACTTTTCCATATATTTCTACTCCTGTCATGAGCACATAAGTAGCTAAGGTATGGGCCTATTTTTGTTCATTTTTATGTCATAAAATACTACTATAGTCTGACAGAAATATAAAAATTAATTATATTAGCAGGGTCCTCAAAATCTGAAACAATGTATAAACTCAAAACCCTGCAATTCTCTTTGTTACTAAATGTTAAAACAAAAGACAATTTTATTTACAACGAAGTACCATTTTCTGTCAATGTTTTCATGTGTTTGATCTAACAAAAATTTGCTATTTCCACTAGACAAATTTACCAAAAAAAATCTATACTTTTATAATTCATAATCTCTTCTTTATTCATCCCTTTAACATAACTTTTGAGCAATTGAAAAAATCCAGAAGACTCTTGAAAGGAAATACAAATGCAAAAAGCTTAAAATATTGAACACACACTTGTAGAGTTTAGAGATCTTTTCCAACCTAAATGATTCTATAATTTTGTATTATGGGGATGTTTTAATAATATTGTTCATGTGATTTTATTGGATAGATAATCTTCAGCTTCTCAATCATAAACCTAGATAAACTGAAAATTACTGTAAATGTTTCCAAATAACTTAGAGTTAAAAATAAAACAATCTTTCAAACTTCCCAACAAATACAATTAATTTATATAATAAACATTGTGTAATATCGTGGTTACTAAGAGTTTTAATGACCTCTCTGGAATGATCCTTAAAAGCTGGTTTTTTTCCCCTAATTTTGTTTTAATATACAACATCATACTATATTGCGTAGTTTAAACTCCCAAAGCCAAAATGAGAAGATTCAGTGTCACTTTTAAAGGATGAATAAAAGTAACAGATAACTATGGAAAAAGGGAATAATGATTTTGTGGACAAAGTTTAAAATTATTGGGAAAGAGAACAAAATTTGTTTGCTGTTAAGCTGCTGGGGTTTTGAAGGTTCTTGGGTAACATTTCTGTAAAAGACTACTGATTTTTATTATCTGAGTTCAAACTTCAAGGGCTCTGTTGCTAAGAATAGCTCCCTAGTGAAATCTGAAGCACTTCTGGGGAAAGAACAATTTACCTAGTGGCATCCAGTTTCCAATGAAATATAGATCTGTAAATTCATTTCAGTAATTTATTTCTGCTTTTTTCCTTCTTCTTTTGTAATAAAAAGCAGCAGTTAGTGTATAAGCTGCATTTATAAATTACTGGAAACAAAATTAATAAAAGAGAGTGCAAAATCTAAAATGAGCCTTTACTTCTAAGACTGTGGAGTTGTAGTTTAGGTCTAAGATATTTTTCAAAAGCTGTGCCTGTCAAGTGATATTAATCAGGTTAAGTTACACTTCATGAATATGCAATTTGTTTGTTCATTATCATGGGTTACACTTCCATTTCTAAATAATGATTTGGTTTTATTGCTACCATAGATAAATATTAGAGATATAATTTAAATAGCTTTATTAGCAACATTGTACCTCAGATCTCCACAGCAACACATACACTTTTTACACCAATTTTTCTCATGTATTTACTTTTGTACTTGTGTTGAGATATGCCTCACACCTATTAGCTACAGGTTAAACATTTAATGTCTGTATCAGAGAAAATAAATTATTAATTTGGAAAGTAAATTTGCATTTAGGTATAGTACAATGTTTTATTCTACTGCTTTCACATCTGAAGACGAATGCTGTAGCCCAAGAATGCTCCTAATATCACAATTTTTGCTGCTACTATCACAGAAGATTTACTTCTCAGCTCTTTGACTAAAGACGTTGTTTCAGTTCTTTTGACTCCCTGTGTGTAATTGCATGAGTTGGCCTTTATTTTCAGGTCGTACATGTGATGGGGTTAAAGTGATAGCACTCAAATAATTAACCTTAGATGATAAGTTAAAATGCGTTTCAGGTCAAAATACATGAAACCTAAGAATTAAAAGATTAAATATATCTTTAGCATTTTGAAGACAGGAGTCAAGGTTCATGTGTAGTATATGCTTTGCCAGTAATTGAAGACTCAACAGTTACAGTTAAAGAGCCAAATATTGAAGCTTGTCTGTGCTATATTTATTTTTGAAACCAAATTATCAAGGTCTCATAGAATGATAATGCTGACAAACAAAAATCACTTTCCTGCTTATATCTGACAATCATGCACAGATGAACTGTGCATGGATGTGTAGTAGCATGCCACTGGATGTGTAGGTCTGCAGTCCTTGCCCAGCTGTGTTTCAAATCTTGTGGAAACTGCCTGACAGCTACTGTTGCCATAGGAGGAAGACCTGAGTCCAGAAATGTTATGCTCTTCTGCAGACTGGCCAGCAGGATTGGAGGGGTGACAAGAGGGAGAGCAAGAGCATCACACTCTTGTTACAGAGCTCACAACTGCTGGAGACAGGGCATATGGAAATGCTTTGTAATTATTTATATTTCTTTAGTGTCTAAAGGCTCCTGCTGGGTTCAATGCACCACTGAGTAATCTCTTACTGTTTGAAAGATGGGCCCTATTCCATAAAATTTAGGATCTGAAGAGGCAAAGCAGAGAGATAAAACTACTACTTTTCAAGAAGAGAAAGAGAAGACATGGTTGGTATGAATTATGTTCATCTTAAGTTGAAAAAAAAATGTAGACTTCTTTTAGAAATTATTTTGTGGAATGCAAGATGTAGAGATATGCAGGCAGAAACATCTAAATAGGAAGAGCAAAAGAAAAGGACAATTACATTGAAACAGAATGCAAAGGAAATGAGGAGAGAGGATTAAAGGAAAAAGAAGACAGAAGGAAATATGGACAAAATGAATTCTTTCACAGACCTTTAGAAAGCAGACAAATTTGATAGTAACCACTTTCTGGCTAATCTTTAATACAGTAGCTAATCATTGAATGTAGTTAATGTGTTTAGGGACAATGTTCATCATTGAATGTAGTAAATGTGTCTAGGGATACCTAAAAAAATCTTTTGCTTCCACGTAGTTTATATTTTCTAATGACATTACAAGATAACTTAGTTCAACTCAATTGTCTAAACCAGCGATATTGATAGCGAAAAATTATCAGAACTAATGTTTTCCTGGTTTTATACCCCAATATACTGGGTATATGAAGTTACAACCAACAAACAAACAAGTTGAGTAGATCAGGGTATTATTTGCAATTTAAATGAATTTCATATTGCAGAAAAAAAAAGAAAAAAATATTCTGCCATGAGAAGAAATTATACAAACTGCAGTCATAGTGGAAGGCTGCTTAGGGGTTGTAGACAGGAATAAGTCCAGTGAATGTCAATGAAACACAATGAATAATTTTCAAAAAAGTCTGAAAAAACTTTGACAAAATTAATAGGTGCTAAAGGTCCCAATATGAGATGTGGTTTGCAACCCTGATTGACATTATGATAATACCTAACTGTATTGTTATAGGTCCTCAAGATCTGTAAATATCAAAGCAGTTGTCTAGGCTCTGGTGTTACGTTTCCTGTTTAGTGAGGTTTTTTTCCTTTTCATTTTCCTCCTATTCAAAAATTATGACTTGCCTACAATGACCTGAAGTCTGTAAAACAGAAACAATCAAACATAAAATTAGATTTCTAATTTGAAGTAACTTCCTTTAGTATCTTATTATGTAATCATTAAATTAGCTATCTTAATAGTCTCTTCATCTTTTTTTCTTCTATGTAAACTAATGATCTTGGAAAAAGATTTGTTATTTAACTATTCATTAATAAAAAGAGCCTTGAATAAGTGCTTAATGTTCAAGGATTTTATTATCCTTTCTTTATCTCTAATTCAGAGATTGGAAAACAGAATACAGTATCATTTTTCTCTTTCTTTGGAGGAATATCTAATTATTTCTGTGTGATGAAAAGTATGCTTAGCATCATAAGTATGACTGAAAACAAACAGTGACTTCAGTGAAGTTGCAATAAGATCAGTGATTACCAGTCGGGATCTAAGTAAGAGTAGTAATCATGCTCATTTACACCCATGAAGGGGGTACTTAATCTCTCAGTGCTTAAGAAGCAATTTGTGAATCCCAAAAGCTTAGACACACACATAAATACATTAACTGCGATTTGACAGTAGTACTGTAAATTGTCTAGGCTATCTGATTTTCCATTCTCACTCAAATCCAAGTAATAAGAAAATATAAAAATAGTTGTTGCTGCTATTATTATTACTATTATTATTATTATTATTACAGGAAATAATTGTTGATAAGAAGAAAATATGGTATTAACTGAGTTTTCTTCTTGAATGGGCGGATACATGCCAAAATTTGGAGTATACAACAATTATTTTCTAAAGGGCAACTAAAAAATACAGTTTTTGAGCTCCAAAAATAAGTTTCTTTCTGGCAGACATGGAAGGAACTTCCTCTGAACTGAACACCTGGGAAATGGAAGAAAACACTAACCTAGGAAATGAGACAATATGAAGGAGAATTTATTGGGTAAAAAGTCCTTGTTGCCTTGGATGAATCAGTTGAATTTTAGATAAAGTATTATCAACAACTGGATCATTTGAAGAACATATTTGTATGCCTTTTTCGGAGAAGTTCTAATGTATTAGTTCCAATACTGTTGTGGGTTTTTTAAAAAAAAAAGCTTATTACCTTACGTTATAAAAAAGGTTCAAGTCCATAATGGTCTTCCGGGTTTGCTATTTATATACATTTTAAAAAATACCTAACAGAAGTTTACCCAGGAAATCCGGAAGCTATATAATTCCAGTTCTCGGTGGTAATTGACATATATTTCACCACTCTGTTACTTAGACTTCATTTGACTTCATTATACATGAGACCATCCAAGGTGCCAAGGAATTAGACTTGATCCAGAAGTTAACTGTATCGATTCTCCTCTGACCCATTGCTCATGCTTTCCTCATATACTGCTGCTGTGCACACCTTCCTGCAACCTGGGCACCAGTTAGTTAGACTACATAATTTTTTTTTTTTTGTAATCCTATAGAAAACAGTAGTACCAGGTTGCTGACCTACAATTATTTGTACACAACAGTGTTTACACAGAGAGTAGTACTTTGTGTTTTAAGCTGCTTTAACACATTCCATTAATTTTAACACAGTTGTCAGAAGATGGGGTTGCACGGGAGGCAATTAAGGGGAAATCACGGAATCTGAATTTTGAACGTCTATTCAAGGCTGAATCTCTCATGCTTTGTTGGGTCAACATCAAAGGACAAATTTTTAAATCCCTTCTTTGGTTGGAGCCTGTGCTTCAAATAAAATTTGAAATCAGTGTGTTTCCATTTCAGATAATTTTTTTAGTGAGATTATAGCCGGAGGGAATGGTTGTTTAAATAGCAAGCAATAATTTCTTGAACAGCATAGTAAAAATAAAAATACCTGATTAATAGACAATAGTTTATTTAGGTGATGATTACATGTAAAGACAGGTCAAATTTCTTACAGAAAGAAAGTAAAAATTTCCTCTCCCCTCAGCACCTACTTTGAGTTAAAGAATATTTTTCTGGGTTCTCCACATCCATATTCTTTTGGCATAATAACAGAGGGTTAAATTCCCTTTGTTACAAAGCAGAGGTAGGTTCAAAGGACTGGAATTTCAGCTGTATGGCTCCCAAAAGAGCAAAAGAAAAAAAGCTGTGCTGGTCCACTATTTTAGTGATGTCTTTCTCATTGCAAAATCCCTCTTTGAGTACAGAGTGGGAATAACAACTGATTTCTGTACTATCCTCTAGAAAATTGACTTATCTTCTCTACTTCAGGACAAGAGTTGAGTAATGATATAAAAATATGATGCTTTCCTAATGAGTTAAATTAAAATTTCACTACAAATTCTTACAAAACAAGGACGAATATTTGTTTGATTTTTCATTAGAGGTTATGAATTCTGAGTATAGAGTGAGTTTACTTTCTGGGAAATGGAGAAAGCGACACAGTAGTCAGTATCAGAAGTTTTGGTTATAAGTCAGTACATAGAGAACTCACACAGTGACACTTTAAACAGAATTCCCACTGTAAGCATAAACTCAATTATACCTCGTGCCACAGATAACTAGCTTACAATATAATAGTAACCTGTTTATAATAAGCCTAATGCTTCAGCCAGAATTGGTTTGGCCTTTTCTTCACTTCCAAGGTTCTGTTTCCAGAAATCCCCCTCGAGCTGTTGAGCCAGCACTATTTGCTTCATTTTCTGTCAGTGCTAGTGCCACCACTTTCCACCTTTATTACTGTCCTGTAGCAATATAGATACACTGAGTAGTTCAGGAATGCAGTGCCCAAAGCAGCCTTGGGATGCTAAAAGACACAAATAATTTTATTGTTCCATGATGAAATATGATTTGCTTTCAACCATAGTTTAAAGCTGATGAAGAATTTTAATTATTGTTTCAGTAACAGAACTAAATTATCAAGGTGTGTCCATGTGTAATGTAACTAATATCCTCCTTGTTAAAATGCCTTCAGGTGATAGGATGTTTATTTTATTCAGACATAGCTTGCAGAAAAGAGACTAGTAACTTCTGATAAATGGACTTTTTTCTTTTCCCTAGCCTTATGGGAAGATATATGACAGATATTGTTATTAATGTAGTTTTTTACAGAAGTTCATAGAGTAAATTTTCACTATCCTTGATGATGTCATCTCAAAAGGTATCCATACACTACCAACAAAACAGAGCAGTTAACACCTGAATTTGTTGCGTGACTATGTCCTGTATTCTGAAATAAAGGAAAATTAAGATATTTACTTTTGCATATACATGTGAACTGAATTTTGGATACAATTCAGTTTTGGTACTGACTTGTTTCTTGTTTAAAAATAAACCATATGGAGCAGTAAAAACTGTGGAATTTGAAAGTAAGCCTCTTTTTTCTCTCTTTTTTTTTTCCCTAGAGAGACAAAATAGCATGAGAAAACCTACTGCATGCTGGTTTTCATTATCTGGCTATGTTAAATAATTACTTTTTTCTTTCCCCTTTATTACAATTTCCTTCCATCTCACCATCGTTGGAGGAGACACACAGAATTCAGTGCTGGCAAAGTAATTCAGTCTCAGCGAGATGTAAATATCTGCAATGTTCCTGTTGATTTACTGTTGATTTCCTAACAATTGAGTTTTCTTTTTGGGTTTTTTTTGGTTTGTTTTTTTGCCCCTTGTGGGACAGTCAATACATACTATATATATTTTATATTATTTACAGATTTAAAAATATAAACATACATTAATTGTCAACAAGTGATAATTAGATTATAATAACTATATTATTTATTTTATCATTGTAAATAAATATACTCTGATATGCTTGTTTATATTTGAAGCACAGAGGTTTTAAAATTGGTACCACCTTTATATAATCAAATGATGATGAAGCACATAAATCAAACTGCTAAAATGGCACCCAAAGTTAGTGAAGGTCCAATTTTAGTCCATTGTATTTTACTGGTTAATTTTCTACAACTGAATGAATTCTTCTCAGCCTTTTGCTCATGCTACCCTACTATATGTGCCTGAATGAGTCATTGTTTTTTATTGATGTAACAGTAGTGTAGATGTAAGGTCTCAAACTTGGCAATAGTAAATGATGATGCTTTTAGTGATTAATTGTGATGAAACAGTGAGCATTATCTGTCTATTAAAGTATATTATACTGGAGATTACAAGTCACTACAAAATTGTTCCTTTGCACTGAATTTTCTATGGGTTGCCTAAAGTAATAGATGTTAAATAGGTGAAGTACCATAAGGAATATTAGAATTGGGGCATTATTTCTTGAAATCGATAACACCAAGGGGCATTTTGAACAGTGGTTGATTGCTTTACAGTTTTACATTATAGATGTGAATTAAAGATACAAATAAGGTTTTCTTGTAATTTCTTAAGGTTATCCTGATCAGCTCAAAATCTCATTTCTGTATATTTTTCTTGACAATATTCTAAGATGATAAAAACACTAAGTCTTTTTGTTCTGTATTATTCCGTCTCTTTCTACTGTTTATTCCCACCTGAAGTCAGAATCTCAGATTGTGGCATCAATCATAGCACAACAATGAAAAGTGATGTCACAAAGGAAGGATTATTATTTCAGGTGAGAGAAAGAAGCTAAAGCATATTAATTTTTCAGAAACGAAGAAAGGTTTTCATACAAATGTCTTTTGTAATAAAGAATAGTGGAAATGAAATACAGTTGATATGAAGTGTGACTACAGGTATATTTTTTTAAGGGTGTTTTTCTGATCTGTGCTTCAAAAAGAAGTGGTCTTAAAGATGACTCAAATAGAAACAGACGAAGGGTGGAATTGCATCTCAGTGGCATGAGAAACAAAGAAGCTTGAAAGCTTTATTTCTTTGCCCGTTTCCACTTTAATCTTTTTATTGTTTTATTTGCCTTCTTTCTTTATCTTCTCCTCTTCTTTTTCTGTTTAAAAATTACTGTCATGACATTAACAGTTGACAAGAAAATGAAAACACTATTTTTTTTTTTGCATA
Source organism: Acanthornis magna (assembly GCA_036785705.1). NCBI lineage: Eukaryota > Metazoa > Chordata > Aves > Passeriformes > Acanthizidae > Acanthornis > Acanthornis magna. Next base: position 3,075,819 of record JAWUZG010000017.1, read on the forward strand.
ATGGAATTTTTTAAGTTATTATCTGGTTAATTTGATTGCTGAAATGCACCATAATGAGTACCTGAGACTGATTTCAGTTATACCACTGAAATCAGAAAGGGTGAAATATAGTTATAGAACATCCTGTGTTGGAAGGGGCCCACAAGGATTATCATCTAGTCCTGCATCCAAGCGTTTATGAAGATGGTGAAGAGCACTGATTCTAAGCTCACACAACCACACTGGTGACCAGTCACCAGACTGATGTAATATCATTTAATACAGCCCTTTGCATGCAACCATGAGACAATTGCTCACGTGGTTAATATCTCAAATGCTTTATAGTATGCTTGAAAAAATCTGCAGTTAGATATATGTTGTTACAAGTCATATAGTCATGAATTATAATTTCCCAAAATTAAAATATATCCTGACAGAAATCTACTAGAATTTATTAAAGTTTTATTTTTTACTTACAGAATTGAATGCCAAAAGAAGCTATAAAAGTGAAATCTTGGGCCAAATAAAATTACTGACAATTCTTTTAGCCATTTCTCTGGGGCAATTTTTCCCTGATTGATAGTTATCTATCCTATATTTTGGTTGGATTTCTCAAAGAGAAACTATTTCCTTAAAGCAATACTCAGAACACTAAAAAATCTAAGCAAATTGTTTTACCAAAATTCCTCAAAAATGCCATAAAATTTGTGTAAATTCAAAGTTTTATTGGATTCCCTTCTTACACAGGAAGACCTAGATGACCCTGTACAAGGCTGAAGAATGATCACATGTGAACCAAAGCCATTAATAATTCTGAACAAATATACCCTGAGTTTGTTTGAGGTATAGACTAACAGTAAAGTTTTATAACAGCACACATGATCACTATAGAATTAGGCCTTAAAATGGAGCTAATATGAAACTGCATTGCAACTAAATTATGATCAAAACAATATCAGTTTAAAACTTCAGCATTCTCTTTTTAGAATCTCTCATTTAATTTGTAATAAAGTTCTGCATTTTACAAGCCCCTTAATTTTTTTCACAGAAGTGCCAGAACAGCCAGCTCAGTCTCACATCAGCATTACACAGCAGGGCTTTAAATAACTTAATTAATTTGCAATTAGTAATGTCTCAGTTCAAGCTGAGGTCTCACTGAATTGGTTCCTGAAGCTATAGAGTCCCGCATACAGTAGCAGTAACCGTATGTTAAATGTAACAGTAATAAAATAGTGGACCTGTTGGAATACTAATTACTCCTAAGAGTCTCATTCAGCACAAAACTCAGTATCAACAGGATTTTGAACTAAACCATGCCCTTGTAGCAGCACACTGGGGAAGGAATAAGAAAATATGATTTTGCTTTTTAACTTTATGCAACCTGAATGATAATGACCCGGAAAGCAAGCTCTGCTTTCTTTGAGCTGGAGAGATGAGAAGACTGAGAGAAATGAAAACAAAGAAATCAGAATTTCCCCTTGTCTTTGCTCACAGGTTAGTGTTACTGCCACCCATAAATTTTCAAGCAAGACAAGCTCCCACAGAATCCAAAGAAAATAACTCAGAAAAAATCAAATGGAAATGTAGTAACAGGACATTTTCTTGTTGTTTTCTGTTGACTGTTTGGGACCCAAAACTTGTATGCAATGTGTTGTAGGATTTGTGTAAGGACCAAAAACCATTCTTAAATTTCCAAAGGGGTTCAAAATTCAGGCCTAGAACACAAGATGTAAAACAGGATAAGACATCTTTTAGGCTTTTCTGGTTATATTACGAGAGACTTAATTAGAGAGAAAGTAATTCATCTAGAAAGAAAGTAATTTATTTTGAAAAAAGTCTCTAGATGTGCTGTATAGTTGATTGCGGAAGGCAAAGGCTCTGTTTTATGTTTATTAAGTCATAATTATTTTGTCACTTAGTTCTCTTAAATGCAGCCAGCAAAGATGATGATATTAGTTTCAAAGACTGGAGCAAAAAGAGATTCCAAGAAATGTGACAGGGAAAAAAAGAAAAAAGAAAAAAGAAAAAAAGAAAAAACAAACAAAAAAATTTAAAAGAAAAAGAAAAATTAAAAAAAGCCAAGATTTCAGAATTTCTAATAATTGGCATCACAAATTCGGCAGGGAAAGAAGAGCTCTTGAAACACAAGGAGGAAGAGCAGAGTGTGACCTTGTCAAGAAAGGATGCATCTTAATGAAAAATCAGTACCATTATTTTGTCTGGAACAACGAAGTTTTCACATTTTTTGTTTGATTTCAGTAATCTTCAAGCTAGCATAAAAGTGGATAATGAGAACAGGCAAGCTAAGACACTTCTCCTGACCTTCTCGTGCTTATTTCCTAAGTTTTAGCTTTTGCATTATGCATCTGTTTAGTCAGGTTGGTTTGCTTAGTCAGGCTACTTTGTTTAGAAATCCACATCTTTTATTTCCTATATTTTTGTTGTACCATGTTTTTTTTCAAAGTGTATTTGCTTTGGATAATAGAATGCCATGGCCTTTGCTGGTTCACTTAAAACACTATTGTTTGTTTTCTTTGAAAAGAATAATATCTTGGGCCTCTTGAATACAATAAATAAAATAAGTAGTAGATGACATATTGATGGATGCTGATGAGTATGGAAACAGATTGCAGCATCTCTCCTTAAAGATGGCACAGCAGTGGACAGCCCCTCCCTGGCTGGCAGATGTTGCCTGGCAAAGATGTTCAGGAGTCTCTGAGAGGTGAACATAAAGGTAAAGCCATGGAAATGCCCTTTGAAACAAAAATGACTGGAGCCTGCTTTGGTGCAAGACAAGCATGAAGTGTTCAGCAGTGTAGGCCTACATGAGATGCGTGCTTTCATTTTTAACTCTGAAAGTCTCCCCATGTGTATCTCAGCACAGCAATTGTAGTCCACTGCAGGTGAGCTCTATTAGTGGTTTGTTTTTCCTGCAAAGGATGGCTTCACAAACTTGCACTTGAGAAAGAAAGAGATGCATGCCAGGAAGCAGCAGGAGCAGGCAGCTCCCTGGGGACCAGGAGCAGCATGAGCTCCTCATGGCTCCCTCAGGGCAGGGTCTGGCAGCCAGGGCCGGTGCCACAGAGCCAGCTGGGATCTGGCAGCCAGGGGCAGACTCAGCCCCAGGCATGGGGCACCTCCCTGGGAGCTGGAATGGCCAAGGCCAGGCTGGGAATAGGTGTGTGGGTGGGTCCATGGCCAGGCAGGGAAGGACGGCGGGGAGATGGAGACCAGCCCAGGTGGAATGTCACTGTGGCAGGAGCTGCTGCCCCAGGGAGCTGCCATGGGGTGTGTGGTTGTGGTCAGGGTGGGAGGAGGATTGGGATGTGAGCAGGGAAAAGCAGGGCTGGCAGTGCCTCAGGGCCATGACAGGGAGAGAACATACATTTCGTGCGACGTGGTAAAACAATGAGAAACAAACAACACAGTAGAGATACTGAAATACCACCAAAAAAGGCAGTGCTAGAGAACAGGATAGATGCAATGATACAATTTGACAGGCATTTGATCTGAACCTTTATCAGTCTTTTTGACTGAAGGCATTTGACATCACTTTAGTTTCGCCAACAGCAGTCTCCCTCATACATCCTTGTTTTTTCATTTTACACAGTCTTTCTCCCCAGGTTTTGTTTTCAGATTTGAACTTCAAGGAAAACAAGGTTAAAAAAAAAAATTAAAAAATCATTATTAAAACTCCCAAAACTTCTGGTACACATTTGTAGAAACTGACATTGGATAGATTTTCTGAGGCCCTAAGTACCTGTTGAGCCTTTCCTCCTGGTCTATTAGGAATTCCTTCCCCAAACCAGACCAACCACAAAAGATCCTTTTTACTGTCCAATTCCTACAGAGCACATCCAGTGAATTGTAGAGACCCTAGCTAGCACAGCAATTCGTACAAACTGAATTGCAGTCCCAGAGAAAGGAGGATGTTTTAAAGATGGGTGGAAAAGAACTGAGCCAGTTGGAAAGCAGATGTACACCACACTTTGCCACATGATCAATATCGCTTATACATAGTGTACACAGTCTACCAAATGCACAAGAATATTAGAAACACAAAAACATTTTCATCTTTATTTCCATGCCTACACTATTACAAATAGATTGACAATGTACAGAGAATGTCCAGGCACAATCACTGATGGAGGTGTTAGGATTTACAGACAAAACTACATACTGTGCAATAACTACTGTCACCTTGTGTTCAGAAAACAGAAGTTGCCTGAACTTGATCACAAGCACAAAATCTGAGGTGATCTTAGAGTTCTTATGAATATATAGCATATGTGGTGTTGTTTTATTCCATCATACTATGGCTTTTGAATTCCCAGGAGTAATTTCCACAATTTCAGTCTCAATAATTAGAGTCTTAGTTTTCAGTGATATTAGGAAATTATAAGTAATATTTGACCTGTATTTCCTGTCTTGGTCTATTTACCTGAAAGAAAATAGTCACAAATATTCTTTAAAAAGATGTCTAACTTGCTCTAGTTTGCAGAAGTGTTCAGAATCTTCAAACCCTGCTCCCTAAAGATTTGTCTCAGTTTCAGATTAATGAAAATGCATAACAGATTAATGTAGCAATCTTTGCTGAAATTCTGGAAATGTCAGTAAATTAGATTGCATTTGTTTCTGTGCATTTCAGATAGAACATTAATGCTTTATTCTGGGATATTTATTTTTTGCTTAGGCTGTCTCCGAAACAGTCTTATTTATAAGTGGTCCTATGTTTTAATAAAAAATATAATATGAGTTTCTACCTCTAGAAACAAACATTGTGTTATCCTTCCTCGTTTTCTTTTTTCCCCTCCAAATACCTGACATTCTATTTGTAAAGAGGGAAAAAAGAGTCAGATTCAGTTCAGCCATAGTTTGTTCATGCATATTGAATCTACTGGAAAAAATAAATGGAAATCAGCTGAAGCTTGGCAAAGCAGTTGCTTCTGATTCAGACTCCCTGAATGATCTCATTTCAGTATTTTTTAACCTAATGGAGTTCTGACCTCACAGAATTTTTAATATTATTTTCACTTTACATGGTGCCTTTTATGTATTGAACTAAGAGAACTTTCTGAACTTTCCTTTCTGCAATGAAAATACTACCTGACAATATGGAGAAGCTGGACCACCAGAGAAACAGAGTTGACTTATTTGTTGATAATTTAATATTTAAAATAAATATATTATATTTCTTGTGTGTATAGATAAACTCAGCCTGAAAGAAATGGTGGCTCTAGCTGTACAAGAAGTTTCAGGTGAGGTTATTCCTGGTAGACACTAGCTCTTTTGTACAACTAATGTTTTCCAGCTGGAAACTTCATTCTTTCATATTTTCTTTCTGGAGATCAATTTCCATATTATACATATGACAACAAGGGCTGGAGGTCATGTTATGTAAAAACCCCTTGGATCCTTCAGTATCTAACTCCACCCTGATGCCAAATCCTAAAAAATATAGAGACCTGAGACACTTCTCTCTTTCATTAACTATTCAGTTTGAGGAGTAGTGGGAGAAGTGGTGCACAGCTGAACACTTCAGCATTCATCTCCCTGGTACCTACTTGGTTTTGCATGATAAAGCCAAACTGAAAGAAATTTTCCTGATAAGCAACCAAGAACTTTAAGATATTGAGGGGTTTCACATATAGTTTTCCCTTGGAAGAATTTCTAGGAAATTACAGAGTTTTTAGTGGGAGGGAATTTCAATTATTTAGAAAGTTCTAACTTTGGTTTTATAAAAAGCAGACAAAATGAGAGAACTACCTTGACAGTAAAATCATTCACTGTAGCTACTGAAACTACTTCTTCACCTGTTGCTTGTGTGTTGTATTTCTACATCCCTGCATTAAAAAGAACTGATTTTTTTTATAACACCTAATTATGACACTTACTTGCAGGCCTATATACTTTCTTTTAATCTCAGAAATTTATTGTATTGATTCTGAATTAGAATGTTTTCTTTTCATAACTCACAAAATTCAGTTTTAAAGTGTTCTCAGTTGCTGCAATTTCATAATTAAATAACTCTGCCTTCAGTTGCTGTATTGCAAGCTGTATCCTATTCACCTCTAGAAATACATTATTTCCATTTATTTTAAAGGAAGTTTTGAAAGAAGAAAAACCAAAAAGTGTTCAAGGATACATGAAATATCCACTTTAATCTAGAAATATATTTTCAAGCTTTTCACAGGTATGAGACACCACCAACCATCACATTTACCTCACTATTGAGACTTTCAGTGCGAAACTATACCTTATTTCTTTCCAACCATATCAGAAAGGGCTGATTAAAAAAATTAAGAATCTCTTTCTCATTGTATTTTGAGGTCCTTTTCCCCATTTAAAATGTTTAATAGGACATGAAAGCCAAAGCGCTTATTAATTTAAAACTATGTGTTTCATTTCCTATTGTATACTTATTATCAAACTGGTGTTGTTTACTCCATTGCATTTCTGCCTTAATGAAGCTCAGTTTTCTGAAAGAAAAAGAAAAATCATTTAAAGGCAAAACTGGACACTTGCCTCTCAGATAAAATCGGAATAACAAACTTACCACAATACTACTTGGACAAACTTAACATTCATTTAAGAATGACAGTGTTTGGCAGATAAAAAATTTAGGCAGAAAGTCACTCAGATGTCCTCAGAGAAAAGCATAAGCATCATAAATGTGGCATGTATATTCATAGCGCTTCACAGACCTAGAGGAGAATCTTGCAGGTTCCTATGAATGTAGTATTAACAATTGGATTCTTTTACTTTGATATTAATGGATATGGCATTTTTGGGTACCTTTTTCTTAAAATCTCTTAATCTTCATACCAATTTCAACATTACTTCAGAAGTTCTTTTATAAGAATTAGCATTCATAAAAAATAGAATGCTTTATGAAGTGTATGAAATTGTTCATAAAAGCATTGCACAATAATGTCTTATCTAATAGCTAGAAAATTCTTTATGATTCTACAGAGAGTAGCACAAATAAACCCCTTCCTTAATTCAGGATTATCAGCCATTCTGAAGAATAATTATTTCTCACTCTGAGGTAATTGTCTGTCCTCATTTTATCTTTTCAGTAGATATAGAAATGTCTCTAGTCCATGAGAATTTGTTTTGCATCCACAGTATAGAGATTTAAATTGAAAATTCTTATATCTTCTTTCTTTCATATAAATGAAAATATACTGTGGTGCCAGCGTATGACAAAACAGTCTTAGCTAAAGGATCTTAAAAAAATACTATAAGAAATACCCTTGATTTTTTCTTAACTCTGTAGCCTTGGTCCTTCAGACAATGAAAAAATCAGCTCCTCTTATTATTAGAAACCAAAAGAAGTAACTCAAGGAGCAGCTTTTCTTTCCTCAGCTTTGCTTGACAGAAACCATGTCACCAAACTTTCCTGTGCTAAGGCACTAAACTCTACACAGAACAACTTTATACATAGTCATGTTTCAAATATGTAAAAAAAAAAAAAAAATCACATTCTTTAGTTCATTGAAAGATTAAAATAACTGGCGGTTTAACAGTCATAGGACAAGATGCTGAAGAAGAGCCACACTCAGAAACAAATAGACCTTTAACTAAGGCTTCAAATCTTGACTAGCTCAGAAGGGTGTCAAAGGGAGCCCTTTGCCTAGGAGTGCCTCATGAAGATACTGGATCTTTCAACAAAATGAATCAAATAAGATACATCTCAAAATTCAATGGACATTAGTGCCAGGCACACTGGTATTATTCAGTCTTATTAAAGTTTTTAGTGACAATGATAAAGTTCTAGCAGGCAACAATGGTTTACAATGATACTTCTACCTCTGCAGGAGTGCTAGCTGCTATTTCGTATTCACAGCTATTTGACAATGAACTCTGAGATTTTAGACCTGAAACAAAGCAAAAGGAAGTTTCAAAATCACAAGCAAATATACAAGGGAAGCATTAAATATGATACTGCTGTCGACAGTGTAGTGGCTTACAGTTTCAAGAATACAGCTGGGAAAAATTAAAGAGCACAATGCTTCATACAGCTGATATATCAATAAAGCAAACAGAATAATTCTGGTGGAGAGTAAAGTATTTCACAGAATAGGACAGCACATGGGAAGCATGTCTTGCTCTCCATTTGAGGATGGAAGTACAGTTGCAACTTAGCAAATACTACTTTTCAAAGCCTATCAGAGTTGGTTCAGGTGAAAATCAAAGCTATAGTCTTAATTTGAACTATGGAAAGTGAGTACAGGAGAAGGAATTGTTGATAAAGAAGAGAAATTTCAACTGCAAGAGAAGCACTATAATTTGAAAAGTGCTTGTCTTAGTTTCTTCAAATATCAAGTTCTTTGCTTACTTGGGAAATTTTCACATGGAATACCTTTTAAAAGACAGGGTAGGGAAGTGTTCAAGAATGACAAAGTTAGTAGCAGCTGCCACTACGCTCACACTGAATGTAGTTTTGAATGGTGAATTTGAAACACAGAAGTTTCACATTAGAGTTGAAATACTATTCTTCTTTGTTTCTGATGCATGCTCTCTTAAAGCACTAAGCTATTTAGCATGATATAAGTTAAATGGCGAAACTACGAGAATTTGTCATTAGCAGCTGTCGGATCACACTTCATACTAACGAATTAAAATTTACTGCCATTTTGAAACATGCAATCAAATTGTAGCCAGATGGAGAAGCTGTTTTAAAGTAGATAAAGTTGCCTCTTTATGCTTTTGAAATAACCATGTTAAATATTCTGAAAGATAGAGGCTGATGTTCTCCCTGGCACATATCAATCAATTTGCCTGGTACAGTAGTTTAAAACTGCACTTCTAGGCCATCTCTTACAAATATAAGTAAAGAATGGGGATTTTGTTTTCAGCCTGCACTAATGCCCTAATCAAACATTGTCGTTTAGGATTCTGTTGTAAAAATTGCATTAAATTAATTTGGCTGCTTTTGTTCTTTTGTTGAGCAGTGTGTAGGAATCATTGCAAATAATCTTAGAAAAAAAATATGAGGAGTGCAAGATGAAAAACATGTAGACTATTCTACAAAGTGAAATGATGTAATGGTTAAAAGATTTCCTGAAACTTGGAAAAAAATACAACAAAAGTAAACCATTTTGTATAAATAATGAAAAAATACACTGGTTCTGGAAGTTCACATCATATATTTTAAGTTAGGATCTGTAGTGCCTTTAATTTTCACATGTATCACTAATATATGTATGGTTAGGCACCTGAATTTCCATTGTATATTTTTGAAGACTGTATTTGCTAGTGTGATGAGGAAATAATGGGATATAATAATGGAGATTTAAGAAATGTCATGAATTCTCATAGTAACACTATAGTCAGAGAAGACATAATCTTTACTATGAACCTGTAACCAAATGTTGCAAGGGAGAGCAAATGAAGCTATATTTTCAGATCATTAATTCACTGTATTTGGGTACCATGGGCAAAAGAAGCTAAAGTTCTCTCCTTCTGTATATGGAATTCTTATGAAATGGCATATCATTCTTATATCTCTCTCATATCATTCTTATCCCTGCAGATGCTGAGAAGTTTTCAAGAGATGAATCAGAAAACACAACTGAAACTAGTCTGCAAACAACAAACAAAACAGGTACTACAAAGAACAAGAACAGACACTATAAAGACACTAGAAGAGAAACACAAAGCAAAATGTAAGTTTATTATCCAATGGAAAATGAGATTTGCCAAAATAAATATTATCTCAGATCTTCAGATTCTAGGGTTGTTTCTTCCTTTTTATCAAGAAAAAAAATGGGCTTGTCTTCAGCACAATGAAAATTCATCTTTTTCATGATTCGATTTCAGACTGGGGTCAGGACACTAAACATTGAACACATCTGTCAATCGAGTATTACACTTTTCTCACTGTTTGCGTTTCCTTTTGGTGCAGATTAGTCATGAAAGACTACGAGCTCTATGTGAGAAACAAACATAAACCTTCAAAATTAATAGATTAATGGATGTATCAGTCTACCAAAACAGCAAAAGCATGTATTATAGATTTTTTTTCCATGTGACTTCGTTGCAGATATTTCAGCAAAGGGGTAAAGACACTATAATACAGATAGGTGTAATCTAAACTTAACGAGACCCACCAGCTTATCAACCACTGAGAGACAAAACTTGTGATGAAAAGAACTGAAATCTAGTGTCTCGATTATAGCCATAATGTAAGAAATGCATTTTATTGTATCTCACAGAAGTATATATAATTTGCTGCTGGAGACAAGTCACAGAAGAACTTCCATTGCAGACATTAATACCTATGTGTGTGGAATAAAAGGCTACTACCTATTTCAGAGTTTTACACATCATTTCCTGCATTTATCCCTCCTGGACTTCCAGACTTCAAGTGACTTCCAGATGCAATTGAAACTAGCAGTTTGAAAATGATAGTGCCAATCTAAACTAGATTTAAAATAACCTCAAAACCAAAAAACAGGTGAATATCTAAGCCCATACTGGTAAGAAAATTAGACTAGTATTTTAGGTTTAAAATCAATTCCTCTCTTTGTAGTTCCTTACAATAGAAGTTGAATTTAATAGTACAAAATTTTTTTTTCTTCCTTTTAATGGAAATATAAATGCAGTGCTTATTTTTTAAATTTCCCTCATTAATCAGAGAAGATACAATTCACTGTTCTATGTATTTAATTTCTGTATATCTCAACCATCCTGAAAAAGAAACTTGCATAAAATCTTTTTTTTTATGGGGGAAAATAATTTATATATAGTCCTGTTATTTAAATGTTGTGTTCTTCAGAATATAAAATAATAACACACTGCCTTTACAGATGCTGGGATTCACCTGAATGAAAGAATCAGCACAAAGCATATATAGACACAAACATAATCATGTGGTTGAGTGAAAGGCAGATTACCAGCAAAAAAGGTATAGATAGGATGAACCAACTATTCAAAGCAAGAAAAAGAAAAAAAGAAACAAAAAACATCTTTTAATATTGGGTGGATCATGAGACAACTAAAGGATTTGAATTTTTCAGCTTTTAACTAGTGTCATTTGAAACTTTAACCTGATTACTATTAATAAAAAAGTCATTACAATTTCATGACCTTCAAAGAGGACAAATTGGTATTCACTTCTAGCAAACTTACTGAAATTCCAATAAGAACAAATAGTCTTCAGAATTAACATCCTTCCTGTAGGCTTAATAAATAAATTTATGAATTCATACATCTCGGTTTTACTGTCAATCAGTAAATTAGTTGTTCTTGAAGCAGAGTCAGGAATATTGGCAGAGCAAAGTGAAAGAAACTTAAATGGGAGATTTTTGTAGAACACAGTCTTCATGAGCTGTCAGTCTGCAACTTTTCATTACCAGCAGATTCATCCAAAATGGGCTGAGATGGTAATTTTCAGAATTTTAACTCAGACCAGGGTTCATTTGAAGGCAAAAAGAAGAATATCTAAAAACATGTGTATGAGGTTTTCGTCTATAAGTATGTTAATATCAAAGGTACAGTTTTTATTCAAAGCACTGAACGGATGTGCATTAATGAATCCTTACAAGCCCCAGAGATGTGTTGAAAAACCAAGGCAGAGGGGTGACAAGTTCTGTACCAGTTCTGTACACGTTTGCTTTTTTTGTCACACCGAATTTTGGAATAAAAAGAAACACTACTAAAAATATTTGCAACCTGCTTGCACAGGGTGGCTCTCTTTAAAGCAGCAATGACTAAACAAGTGGGCCTTGCTAATCTGGGACCTTTTTGAACTGCTGGGCTGCAGGATTTAATATTCTTCCGTCTTTACCTGAGTTGCATGCTATCTACAGCAGTGCATTTCTAAATTTGGTCACTTATTTCCTGTTCTATACTTGATTTAGTTAAACTGGAAAATAATAAGTGTTCCTTAGCCTTTATCAATCATAACACAACTGTTCAAGATTGTTTATTTAGTGGGTTGTAGCTGATTCTGACCTTGAAATATTGCTCTTTGAAGAAAATACTGTAAAATACATGCAACACTTTGAGTTTTATGTATTCTTTTGACATATTATTTCCCTGATGTCTGGATTTAAACCCAAACAGCACATTCTCTTAAGCCATTTGAAAAAGTTCTTGTGGGTTTTTTTGCCAGCCATATCACTCCTATTCCAGTCACACCTTTAAAATGCATGTTGTTTTAAGTTCACATCTTCATTATAAATTAGCTCCAAGAGTATGATTAACAAATCACTGTCAGGAGCTTTATATTTGCCTGTTACAAGAGAGAAAGATCAAACTAAAACTTCCTTTATCATCACTGTAGCAAAATCATTCTGTATCCCCCTTGGATTTTTGATAAGCTTGTTCAGATTTGAGAAACTTTGTTTCTTATTCTCTAGTCTCCTAAAGAGCAAAACAAAACCTAGTAGAAAGACTTCTATAGAGATCCTTGTCTATTTCATCCAAAGATTGACTGAAAACTCTTATTATGAAGCAGTTCTGAGATCTAGGCCTCCCCTTTCCCCTTTTTAATGTCACTATCTGATTTACAGCATTTAAAAGAGAGTCATAGAAAAAGATCAAAATTAGTTTTCTTTGTTGGAAAGCAGGATTGTGCAAATCAACTCTTTTCTTACTGGCTTCAGCATTATCAGCTTGTAGGGCTGCAGATAGGAATGTTATATAAGGAATCGTGATTTTGAATCATCTTGGTAAAGATAGACCACCTTACTTAGCAACAAAAATAAATTAAACAAAAGACTTGTTGGAATCAGTGCCAAAAACTGAAATCCAAAGCCTTGGGTCACAGGAGATTCAGGAGATACCTTGTACAACAGCTTTCATATCTACTTGCTCTGCACAGTTTCTTAACACTGCATTGATTGTGCCTATGTGTTGTCAGAATTGAAAATTAGGGTTATTCAAAAGTAAACTGAAATCTTTTACTGTTCTGTAAAGTTGTGCTTGTGTGACGAGCAGGGAGTTGCACTTGATGATTCTTATGGTCCTTTCTAACTTGAGACTATTTATATATATATATATACATATACATATATATATATTTATTTAGACAGAAGTCAACATAGGCAACATTGTCCATGGAAACATTAAAAGTACATTAGCTTAAAGGAATAAAACTGAAACACTGATAGTAACACCCAGAACCTTTTTAGTAACTCCACCATTATTTTGCAGACTGGCAAAATGAAATGCAGAGGCTATGATCTGACCACAGCTGTCTAGGAGATTGTGACAGAGCTAGCAATAAAATACAGTTAAGAAGACCCAAAACAGCTAGTCCATGGAGAATGCAGAAGAGAAGAGGTAAAAATGTGAATGATTTTGTGACTGTACCTACCTCAGTGAAGAAACATAATTATTAATAGTTCATAGGTTTTGATAGTGTGGCCACTAAATACACAGACACACTATTCTTTTTCTTTTTAATATTTGTCAGCTGTTTTGTTTTTCAGTTTTGCCAGTAAAGGCACATTGCAAATTTATAAATATCATTTTTACAGAAAAGTTTTATATGAATACTTTCTCTATGTGCATTAATTTCTAGCAATAACTCTCAAGAAATCTGCACAGGCAATAAAAAAGTCTTTATGTACTTATTTATTTGTCTGAAACAAGAGTAAGAACTGAAAGAGCTGAAATATAGAAAAATATATGAAAATTCCATTCTAATTCAGGAATAAAATCACAAATATAATTACAACAGAAATCTTCATTACTATGAAATAAAGTTCTTCTATAGCATAAATTCGGTGGTGACTCAGAAATTGTGCTGACTTCTACTGACGTCTACAGTAATTTTCTTACACATAGTTCAATGTGTGTATGACAAACTGAATATCAAACTGTTTCAGGCTTCTGACCAAAATCGTCAATGTTCACACTTTAAAAGCTATCAAAACTAATAGAGAAGTTTCATTAAGGCAATAGTTGGAGAATGTGGTACTGAACTTTGAGAAAAGATAGTGAACCTTTCCAGCTATGTGTATTAATGATTTATCATCAGCTGTGTTATTGTAGACTTCAGAAAGAAATTATCTTGGTAGTTTCTTACTTTTACTCCATAAAACATTAAAAATCAAAAAGGCTGGATCTTCCTTTTTATCCTTTTTCTGACCACCTTTCCTATTTTTACTATTTTTTAATTACCTATTAAGAAATAAAGAAAATAAGGCATACCCTTTTACGTTCTTGGAATAACCTTTTCTGCTTGAAAGTCTCTCAAAAGACACAAGCTCCTCTGCAGCAGGTGTAGTTTTAATGATCCTTTGATGCCATATGTCAAATTTCATCACTTGCTGTGAAGAGTGACATTTCTTTTGATAGCTCCTAGCAACAGCAACACCAGTTATTGGTGGTCAACTCACACTAGACTAATAATTCCTGCAGCAAAAACATTTAATTTCTGTTCCATGCCATGCTGCACACTATCTCTCATGCACTTTCCTCTGTTTGTAGTTACTTTTAAAGTAAAATACATCTATATTATTAATTCTATTCATACTGTATTTGTTTTCACATGCACACTCTCAGGAATACCTTTGCATTGGGGCATTCCAAAGCTGCGTTCAGAACTGGATGTCCTGTCAATATAGACAGTGAATATGGAAGCATGGTGCAAGGTGCAGCTGGGGTGGCTCTCCCACACGTTTGCCCACAGATGCCAGGCAGTGAAAGTGCTTCTTTGCTGTAGCCATAGACACACTGGTACATCAGCAGACATCCACATGTGGGGCATCTGCAGGCTTTCCAAGAGACCTCCTTGTGAAGGAATATGATATTCCCCTCTGCTACTGTCATATTAATTCTCTGGACAGCCATACAAGTATTCTGATGCCACTGGAACCTTTAGATAAAGGAATTAATTGTCAAGTCACCTTGATTTTTTTTTTGGCACATTAAATTTCTTTCTCTTCTAATGTTACTTTCATATCAGAAGCATGTAATGATTTGCACTGGAGCTTTTCAAATCCAACATTATGTTGGTTATTGTTGATTACTGACACCTTTAACATTTTCAAATACATAAACAAAGTAATAATTCCAAACCTCATTATACGAGGAAGACCAGGAAACTAAATGTTTTAACTGCTGGGCAGAGGAAAAAGGCAACTATAAAGTATCAAGAAAATTACTTTGGGAGGGGGAGCAATTTGATACCTTTTTCAGTTCAATCTTCGTTTTAAACATCATTGACATCTTTTGCAGAGGAATAGGAACTCAGATTACAACAAGGCATGGAAATATTAGACATATTTATACATGTTACTTCGCCTTAAAATTAGTGGGAGCTGATGAAGTACTTAGGCTAAGATATGTTGTTAACGAAATCCTTAAACTGCCAGAAGTATCTTTAGGTACTGATGAAATTATGGAGGACTGGAAAAACACAAAGACAGTTTGTCTTTACAAATAAGACATACAAGGAATCAGAAAAGTATAGACCAATCAAGTTAATATCAGTCATAGAAATATAGAAACACTGAACGGTTTGGGATATTAAAGATCATGTAGTTCCAATTCCCCTGCCATAGGCAGGGACACCCTTCAGCAGATGAGGTTGTCAGAGACCCATTCAGCTTGGCCTTGGGCACTTCAAGGGACAGGACATCCATGTCTTGTCTGAGCAACCTGTTCCAGAGACTCACCACCCTGGGAGTAAAGAATTTCTTCCTAATATCTTATATAAATCTCTCCTCTTTTAGTTTAAAACCATTGCCCCTTGTCCTTTCACTATCTGCCCATGTAATAAGTTGCTCTTTCTTTTTTATAAACTTTTTTTAGGTACTGGAAGGCTGCAATGAGGTGTTCCAAACTCTCACAGTCTCTCTTCATAGGAGGGATTTTCCATTCCCCTAATAACCTTTGTGGTTTTCCTCTGAACCTGCTCCAGCAGGGCCATTTTCTTTAATGCTGAGAGCCTCAGAGGTGGATTCACTACTCCAGGTGGGAACTCATGGGAGCAAAGCAGAGGGACAGAATCACCTCCTTTGACCTGCTGGCCACACTGCTTTTAATGCAGCCCATGATGTAGTCAGTTTTCTGGGCTGCAAGCCCAAATGTTGGCTCATGTCCAGTGTTTCATCAGATCCTGGAGAAATAGTAGAATGCACAGACTCAAATAAATTTATCTACCTGATAGATAAAAAGAAGAGTAACATTCAACAAGAATTTGTGAAGACTAGATCATATTAAACCAAACTAATTTCCTTTTATGACAGATTAATAGACTCTGTGAATAGAAAGGAAGTGTTAGATACTGCATATCTTCATTACAGCAAGCTTTGCCACTCTTCCAAGATTCTCATAAGAAATCTAGAAAAATGAGACTGTTATGATGACAACACCGAACTGGCAAGAGTGTTTTCCAGAGTGCAGTGCTCTCTTATACTAGAATATATCAGACAGGGTTCTGTAAGTCTGGTATTCTAATAATTAAAATCATAAACAAAGTTAAATTTTGACAAAGTCAAAAAATACTGGAGGACAGAAGTATATATCTAAATAAACTTGGCAAATATGGGAAATGGTGTGGAAAATTAAGATGTAATCTGGTAAGGAAGCCCACAAGCTTTTATACACAGTTAGATGTGAGTAGCTGCACAACCACAGGGTGTAGAAAACCTGTCTGGGCAGCAGCACTGCAAAAATTGCTAAATGGGAGGTGAACAGAATTACAGTCACAGCATATATTAATCAAAAAATCACACTAATGATGAAAACTCATTTAAGTTAATTAGAACTGCACTATTACCTGCAAAAAAAACCCTGAAGTCACAATTTTCTCTTCTAAGTGGTAGTAATATCTCACCTGGAATATTAACTCCAGCTTTAACCACCTTAGTTTGATTCAATTTGTGATAGTCCATGAAATAGTAACAAGTGTGGAAATAGGTCCTGGAAAGACAGCTATGTGTAAGGTCGAAGAATATAGGTTTATTAGGTTTAGAAACATGATGATGGTCTTTGACTGTGTAAAAGCTTTTGTGAAGGAGAAGCAATGATGGCTTTAAATGACAAAGGAGAGAGGGATTTTTTTCAAGAAAAGGAAAGGAAGTCTAACAGAAAGAAAGGGTAAATAGGGAACTGCAACTGCTATCAGTTGAAATATTTTAGAACATGTATAGCTTCATAAATGTCAGTTTCAGGAGTGACATAGATATTGATCCTGTTTTCAATATCTATATGTATATGTTTCCAAGACCATTACTATTACACCCTGAAGACTGACTGCAGAAATGTAATTTAGAATGATTCCTATAAGAGTTATCATGGGTTCATGGATAATCTTTTATCTGTTTAACTGCGTGAATTTCTGGTATATTAAAATTTAAGATTACGAATCAAATGAAACTGGTCTCTCTCCATTGAACTACCAGATTTTAAATTTCCCTGTAGGATTATGAACATAGTTGATTCCTAGGATTGTGTTCTCTTCCTGAAGTGTGTTACAGTTTTTGTTTTTGTTTAGAATCATAGAATATGTTGAGTTGGAAGTAACCCACAAGGATCATCGAGTTCAGCTCCTGGCCCTGCACAGGACACCTCAAGGGTCACACCATGTGCCTGAGAGCATCATCCATATGTTTCTTGAACTCCATCAGACTTGGTGCTGTGACCACTTCCCTGAAGAGCACTGTTCCAGTGCCTGAGACCACCCCCTCAGTGAAAAACCTTTTCCTGATATTCAACCTAAACCCCCCCAACTCATCTTAATGTAATTTCCTCAAGTCCTTTCACTGGCCACAAGAGTAAAGAGATCTGTACTTGCCCCATCTCTTCCCCCCACAAGGTTGTTGAGAGTGTAATGAGGTCTCCCCTCAGTCTCCTGTTCTCCAGGCTGAACAGACCAAGTGACCCCAGCTGCTCCTTATATGGCTTCCCCTCCAGAACCTTCACCATCTTCATTGCCCTTCTTCAGATGCTCTTTAACGGCTTAATATTGTTTTTATATTGTGGCCCCCAAAGCGGTCCCCAGGACTTGAGGTGAGGCTGCCCCAGTGCAGAGCAGAGCAGAGCAGGGCAATCCCCTCCCTTGCCCTCCCATGCTGGCAATGCTGTGCCTGATGCCCCCTGGACAGGGCTGTCCCTTCTGGCTGCCAGGGTTCTGCTGACTCATGTTGAACTTGTCATCGACCAGGACCCCCAGGTCCCTTTTTGTGGCACTGCTTTCCAGGATCTCATTCTCCAGTCTATACACACAAGCAGGATTGTCCCATCCCAGGTGCAGAATCAGGCACTTGCCCTTGTTAAACTTCATGTGGTTGGTGATTGCCCAGCCCTCTGATTTGCTAAGGTCTCTCTGCAGAGTCTCTTTTTCCTGTAGATTTGTGCTGTCAGCAAACTTACTTAGGGTCCCTTCCAGTCCTGCCTCCAAGCCACTGATGAAGATGTTGAAGAGCACAGGGCTGAGGATGCAGCCCTCTGGAGCTCCACTAATGACCAGTCACCAGTCTGATGTCACCCCATTCACTATAAATGTCTCTGCATTTACAAACACATTTCAAGTGTTTGAACATGCATTATCCAATTAAGTTCACAATATTACACCAATATATGCAGTATTACAGTAACATTGGTTGTTTCCTATTTACTATTGGTTGATTACTATTTCTTCTGTCTTTTATACAAGGAAGCTAAAGTGTGGACAAAACACCACGAAAGTCAGTGTCAAATTCAGGAATAAAAACTCGCTTCTTCTGGAGTTTCTTCTTCTTGATTATTCTGTTTCTCTGTCTCGGGGCTCTCAGTGAGCTCATATGGTCAGTACATATTCATTCTGCAGGTTGATACCACCATTAGGTGCATTTTTGTATAGCCTGCAGGCAACATGCACTGCAACTAAAGAAAAAACACTAAAAACACATCTAAGAGAGCACTTGTCTTGTGACAAAAACATCATCTAGTAGAAAAATTCCTTCTGCATCACACATATTTTGTTTGCAATTTTAAAGTAACAATGCCCCCATTAATGCAGTCATACTTTAAAAATTATACCAAGTAGTGCAATATCTATTCCTTAGAAAATATTTGGAACCATATATTTTTTTATTAAGAAAAGGAAAATTCTACAAGAAGCTTCAATACTCAACCATAATGGGTCTAAATATCAAAATTATTAATTATTTCATTTAAATTTCTGAAGATAACCAACATTCATAAAGAAAAATGGTCAAATAATAAAACAATGTAGATGCAGATCCTGGAAGGTATTTCTGAATTCTAAAAATTAGCCAAAATTCTCTCATGACGAGTTTATCATAGCAAATGGAAATAACCTCAGCTCAATCACAGGTAGAAACTTTATTTTATTCCATAAAAATTAAAGGGACTATTAGCAACTATTTAACTCTATATGCTTCAGAGTCCTATTATTCCCCATGATCCTATTATATTGCAGTGACAATCAGATTCTATGTGACAAAACTTGGTTTTATATCTGAACATAATCTCTTTTACTTAAGAAAACAACATAAATAAAAATTGTTCTTTCTGCAGTGAAGTCTTTCAACTATAGCTAACTATAAAAGATAAATATTTTTTTCTGGTTGAGTCTCTTCTCTTTTTCCTTTTGATGTTACCAGTACAACATCTCTCTTTGTCCATCAAGGAAAATATTTTAAATGGCCTGTGATGCTCAGTTTTGTCAGACTATATTCGTCTGTTCCATTATTCCTGAACACTTTGCAGTAAACAGAGAAAAGAAGTACCTGGGCTTTCTGTCAAGACCTAGGAAAGCAGGCAGGAGTTCTGCCTCAGGCATTCCTGGGAGAAAATTGGGAGGGGTAACTACAGTCATCTCTGGTGAAGTTTTTCAAGTCAGCACAGATGCATAATTTATTCTTTATACTCTTTTTAGTAAATCCTTTAGTAGAACACATATTTTTTATTTATTTATTCTTTAAATCCCAAGGTTATTTGGTCAAGGTTGTCTGAATCGGTCTTAAATTTGTTGTAATTTAAAAACTCATAATTCAGTTTTGAAGAAATTGAAAAGTAAAAAAATTTTAAGTGGTTATATTGTATACTCTTTTACTAGAAAAATGACAAGCTAATTAACTTTTCAAAATATTCGTGTGAAATTATATTTTAGATTTGTATGTTGGCTGTGTTCTATATTTAGATTTTTCTCTGTTACAAGGAGATTGTAAATAAATCTAATTTACTGACCATCAGAGGGTTTAAACAAGAAACATGATGCATTTCTGAAATAAAAATATCAAAAAGCCCAATGAGAAAAAAATTCAGCATACATTACTCATAAGCCGAAGTTATTAGTAGTGTATTCCTCTGCAAAATAAGTGATTGCTTTAGGAAATCTTGAGGCTGCAACTACAGTTACTTCAATTTATGCTGCAGTGTTGGTAGAGATGCCTTATCCCAGAGCATGAGAGGTCAGCCTAAAGCATCAGCACTCTTTTGTGGTCTTATTACAAGAAATGGTGAATAGCTCAGGGAGCTGCTGATTGCCCTTTACTCCCACAGATTTCAGTTCTTCAGTACCTAATGGTTTTAATCTCTTCAGTCCTAATGTCTACAATTAAACTGCAAAATATTTTCCCCCTGAGTCCCATTGTTTTCTTCCATTTGGCATTCATTGATTTCACACCCTGTTACGATCCCCCCGATTTCCAACTGAAATAAAACACGGAGAGAATCATGCTATTTTTATGATGTTTTATGCTACCGTCATTGGCAATGTCAGTGCAGCTCTGGGAATAGTTAGCAGCTTTTGCCAAAGACAGCTGGGAACACTAAGAATACCAAACAAAAACTAAGAGACAGATATTTATAAACCAAATGACATTTCTTACAGTCCTTAAGCTTATTAAAAACAAGTTCACATGTAGAAAAAAAACTCTGATTATTTGTTAAAAAAAACAATTAAGAAAAACTTCAGATGAATAGCGGGCAGTAAGCATGACTAGTAGGCAGCCTGATGGCAGAACTGATAGTGGCATAATTAACATTACTGAACAAAAATCGTGCCAAAAGAAGGGAGTATTTCTGAACAGAAATCTTTCTGCTTCTGGTATTAAGAAAGCAAGAAAGTGAGGAAGTCCATGAAACCAATTCAATAAGTTCATAGATATTAATACAGACAGCATGTTCAGGTCTGTTCACAAACCAGTTCCTTTTACAAATCTTATTTAGCAAGTGTGATGTACGGAATGCTACAACATGAGACTGCCTCACATTTGGACTGATAACAGTAAAATCAATAACAGTAAAATCAATATTCATTTTCATACAACAGAAGGTACTACTAAGGAGCTTGGAAATTAGAGGGACTGTGAACCACAAGCTCTTGACATACAGGAACCATCAGTGGCAGCAGTATCTGTGCAGAGGCATAGAGCATGGCTTAGAGATTCATTGCCAGTGAGTTATTTTGTTAAACTTCATGCAAGTGTACTCACTCGGATGAAGCTGACACTTACTAACTCCTAAATGCTCTTTCTGCCTATGCTCCCACTGTATATGCAAAACAATAGCATTTACTCGGAAACAAACACTGACCCATGGACGAGTATTTTGGACGCCAAACAAGTCCTTTTGGCAATATCTAGTGTATCACAGCACCAGAATTTACAACTTTATCAATACATGAAAAATCCATGCATTTACACATTTTGTAAGAGGGCAGTCATAAAGTTTATCTAAGTAGCAGTTCAGTATGGGCGACAGAGCAGTGCTTTGTCAAAAACTCCATTACAAGTAGTTTTCAGGTTTCACTGGTATTTGTTGAGCCCAAGCACATTATCACTGCTGTGTGCCATTCTGGGAGGGATTGTATGTGTCTCTCAACATGATTTCCTTTCTTATTTTTCTGCTGTCAATATCTCTTCTTTGTTCTGTCAAAAGACATTTTTTTCCCTATAATGGTGAGCAAGGAAAGTGTATGCATGATGTCTATATAGAAATATTATCATCTCTCCTACATTCTGTTTTTCTCCCTCTTTGAGGTTTGAGGAGTTTCTTTCTTTTTCAGTTTGGCTGTTCTAGGCAGTCTCACATTAGCATTTCTCACTTCCTCTTAAATTTTTGTTCAAGCATTTAACTGAAAAGGTCCTCATTATTTTTTTATTTCAAGGTCTAGTCGAGTGTCAGAAATAAAGGGGAAACATCTACCAGCTCTACAGCAGCAGATGCCAATTTATTCCCACAAATATGGTTCTCAATCTCTATTTTCTCTTTTCAAGGTATTGAGACACCTATGCCAGATAAATCCATCTTACTTCCACCATGATTTTCTTACCAGGGCATAAGAAAATAATATAATAATAATGAATAAAAAAAGCAAGGAAAACATGGTCTACTATGCATGAAGTAACTTAATCACCATCTAGGGTTTTAAGATGTCAAAATTAGCAAAAGGGGTTAGTAGAGAATAAAGCAGAAAAAAAAGTACAAGTACAAATTCTTACAATATTTTGAAGTTGTTTTGGAATAATGTAAAGATTTTTCTTTTCTCTGCCCTCCTCTCAAAAACTCTTTCAGTTTGTTAGTTAGTTTGCTTTTTATTATGTAAATAAGGTAGATGGACGCGTTCCAAGAATTTGCCTGCAAGGAGATGACAAATGAAAAATACACTTCCTGAGGTGAATGGTGAGCCTTCAAATGGGTGCTGTGAAGCACATTTGTCATGGACATTACTCCTCTTCCCTTTTCTGGAAACTGCATGACCTTAGCCTTGTAAAAAGGCTGTGTGGTCTCATGGCCCCAAGAGCAGTGACAGATATTTTTATGCTCTGTCTTTCAAGGAGAGTTTCTTAAAAATTAAGTATGAAAACAGACATCAGCCTATAATAGAAACTGGCACATAAATCTAATGAGGAACCAGAGAAAGAGAGAAGGCAAGTACCTCTTGGAAAAAAATGGAATAATAGCAGTGAAAAAGACTTATCAACTTGTACTACGAAAGATCAACAAACACACTTTGACATAATTGAGATATAAAAGACAAAGACTATTAGTGTCATCAGTTTTGGAAATTCAACTCAGATTCAGTTCAGTGGTTTCACAGTTTAGGGACTGAAGCCCTCAAAACATAGCATTCTGCTATTCGCATTTTTAACCATTTTAATACTTTGTTTTGCCATTGATTCAGGAACACTTAAATTTTACTTCTGTCTACTGTTTCTTAATTGCTTTACCTTGGTTATCTGGCAATCTTCCTGCTTTGTTTAACTATTTCAGCCTCCAAAAATTTGAAAATTAAATAAATTCCCAAACATAATATTTTATTATAATAATTGATGGTGATGACTGTAATAATAATGGTGATATTGATAATAATAGTAGAATGAGAATTTTAAACTGTTTTAATTTATATCATTCTATACTTCTTTCTATTCAGACTGCCTTCTGTAGTATTGCTTGGCTGATTTTTCTTTTGAACAGGTAAGTGGGGAGATCTTGAGTCAGAAATGTCTTTCTTCTATGCTCTACAACAAAAATCTTCTGAGTGACTAAGATACACTCCATCTTTGCTTGTATCCCATGGCTGGTGACTGCTGCTGATGCTGACAGCCATTTTTATCTGTTTCTGAAAACAACCTTCCCATAGAGAAGCTTCAGCTGAAGCTACCACTGACCTAGTTGAAGTCTAGTGTGGTCAGGTGCCACTTTTCTTTGAAGTCTAAGAAACTTTAAATAATCTTTATTTACTCCCTGCAGTTGCCAATTTCCTGTTAAATATCATACTGTCCTTTTTGCACTAGTCATAAGAACTCAGGCAGTCACAACCATATCTTTTATTTAGGTTTCTCAGTTGCTTTGCGTTAAGGATTGACAAACCATTAATGATGGTTAAATACACTGGAATTTGTGTCTATGTTTGATAACGGTCTTTCTCCTTGCATTTTTGTTTCCTGGATTTTTTCTCTAAAAGTTTTCTTTGTATTGTTTCATTTTTTCCCCTGGCTGCTTTCTAAATCTCCTTTAATACTGAAATTTTTGTCATTAAGCTTCATTGTGAATACTCATTTTTCCAAGAGACATTTCACACAAATTAGCCTAATTCACTAAAAGTATAACAACCTTCCTATAATTGACTACCAGCTTTTTTTTTTCTTTAAAGTCTGTTCTGAAAAAAAACAGTCTTTTAAAAAGACTTTACAACATTCTGTAAAGATAAAATGCACCTGGAGCAAGCAATCATTAAAACATACAGATTGTTTTGAAGCTATAAGTATATAGCACATGCACATCATATATCTGACCTTCATTCTTTAAATGTCAACATTGTATTATTGCAAATACCTAATTTTTATATGTGTAACATGGATAACCAAAATGTTGAGTGATTTGGAACATGCAGCTAATTAGAATGGACTTATCTTACTTTTTCTTACATTACACATTTTTTCAGGTAATGTGCTATTACAAAAAAACAAAGAACCTTTAATTAATCAGTAATGCTTTTCATTCTATAATGAGTCCCCTTTGTATTATCACTATGATAAAATGAAGCTTAAACTCAGCTGTACACACACACCAAGATGCCAACTACGTTATTCTTATTGTCTTATTATTATATGGGCCTTCAAAATCAGCCTGCTTGTGAATACCCACATATGTTTCCCACCATATGTATACTTGAAAAAACGTTTCTCTACTTCCAGGATTCAACTACTAGAAATACAGATGAAATTTTAAAAACTTTACTCTTAAGGTTGATTTGCTCTCTTGTCATCTCACATCACCTCTGACTGCTCCATTCTCCAGTAGAGCACATCACACAGACTGCTACTCTCTGTATTCACCATAGTCCACATTTTGTTAATGTGATTCAAAGGAACAGTTAAATAGGTATCAGTGAGAAAGTTTTTTACCTTGTGTTTAAAAATAAGGTACCTTTATTAGATCTTAATCTAGAACTGATTAACAAAACAACACTTTTTTTTTGTATGTTACAGATGACACAAAGAATGAGGCAAGCCTTTAAAATATTTTTGCAAATAAAAAAAATTATGTCTTTTTTCTGTAATTATTTTTTGAAACTAAAAAGTACCCTGTCTTCAATGTGTTTCCAAATGTTGAATTTCCTGCCAAGTCTTCATGCCTGAAGTATAGCTACTGTGTTCTTAAAGAGAGAAACATCTTAGTTGTCATAAGGCATTTGTCATTCTTTGGCTTATTTGCTGAAGTTGAAGTTCTGTTAGTGTTTTTCCTGATTTTTTTTTTTTTTTATTTTCTTCAGGGCTGAGAATGACAGGAAGGCAGCAAAGGGGAAAAAAAGTCATCTCTGTAGCCAAGATGCTCAGATGAATGCCCAAGGATGGGTCAGCTGCGAGCAGTACAGAAAACAAAATAAGAAAAAGAAAAAAAAAAAGGAAAAAAAAATGAAAGAAACAGAGAAAAGAAAATTAACTCCTTTAAAAAACCCCAGTTTTCATAATATGAAGCCTAAAACCTGTTGCATACAAACTGCACACAACAACTGACATGTACAGCACTGTCAACAGTATTCTATCACTACAATTCACTTTGCTTAAATCTCTAGCTCTATTGAAAACATTCCAGCTGCATACAGGATCACATTTTGAACGGAAAACTCTAAAAGATATACACAAAGGGGTGTTTTAGGGCTTTTGGGACATGCCTGCTGTGCTTATGAAAAGCCTACCTTCTAGAACACTCTTAACTGACCTTTTAAATAATCATCAAGCATCATAAGCCACTCTAATTGGATTCTACGAAACAATTCACAATAGAAACATATTGCCACAGTTTTCTGTAATGAATGATTTATAAAACAAACTTCAGCTTCTCTATATTTGTTTGTTATTCAGCAATCTACTTTGTCAATAATTCTTGGCTAAAATTTGTGCAAATATGTATTCCCTTAAATTTCAGATCTCTCGAGTGAACACACATGACAAGTATATGTATTCTGAATGAATGAGTCCACCTCATATAATCAGGTTTTCAGTATAAATACACTTGAATTCAAATTAAAAATTAGTTTCCCAGAGGCTTGTGTACCATTTTTGTCAGAATTGTTTTTAGCAGTGGTGGTCTTGATTGGGCTACCTAATATTTAGGTAGTTATTTCTTGGCTTGTCCATGTCCCAGATATAGTGACTTTCCTTCTCTTCAGAGTCCATCGCTTCTAACTAGTACAGAGAAAAACAAACAGGCAGCACTGGGTTCTTGCCTTTTCTAGGGCTTGAAAATGCTTCCTCTGTTTCATTTAGTCCAAATCTACCTTCTTCATACTTACTTAGTCATGTTCTGCAAGCACATTTAACTCTACAGAAAATCTCCATTTCCTCATCCCTTTCAGTGTTTGAAGCTGTCCCAGTTAGTTCCTCTTCTATGTCTGAAATTATTACTTTCTTAGATACATGCATGTGACAATTCCTGGGTGAAAAAATTTACAAACTTAACAAGATTTTAAATACTATAAATATAGTGAACCAAATGAAGATGGTTGAGCAGGCCAGCTTGCAGGAAAATTTACTGCTGTATTCTATCCCTTTCACATGCCCATTTTCAGACGGTAGATGTGTGTTTGAAAAGACTACAAATAAGTCTTAAGAAGCCAGAGATAAAAGTAGAACAGGACAAAGAATTGTCCAATGAAGAGCTGAAATATCAAGTCAGTACAGGGCAGACAGTGAAAAGGTAGAGGGGTAAATAAGAGCACAGAAGCATTCAAGAATCAGCTACGTGGCAAGAAAACATTGCCACAGAATTTCAATAAAAAGAGGGGGAACTGAGAAAGAACCTAGGGAACAAGAACGCTTTTGCTACAGAACACCTAATTGTGTATGGGTATGTAATCCCAAAGAGTGCTGCTAATCACACTGATGGGATGTATGTGGGGCCAGCAGTGCCCTGCTTCATTACGCTCATATGGCACCTGTCAGTAGAACTGTACGTGTGCAAGTACTGACAAAATAAAAATACAATTTGGCCATATGGCTTGCTTTCCATCACAGTGTTGCCTTCGATCAGCCTGGGCGGCAGACAACTTGTCACTGCATCCTCTTGTCCATCCACCTGACAGCACTAATCCCCTGCCATTCAAATCTGTCTCATCCCCAGCCCGACTTCCCAGCTGCTGCTGACACAGTACACGTGCTGCTGCTCTTTCTGGAGATGACTCGTCTCTTCTGGCCTTCCTTAGACTTTGTGCTGCTTCACCAGCACCTCCAGCTGTCTCTTCCTGTCTCCCTGTGCTTTATCCCCTTTAATAATATTCCATTCATGCTGTTTGCATCTCTTTGGGGAGCACAGGATTTGTATGAAACTGAGCCAGTCGTCTTTAGGATGGGTCCCAAATTGTTTATTTACATATGCTTGAGAGATAATGCATCTTCCCCAGTTCAATCATTTTCTAACCTCAGCAATTCCATCATTCAGTCACAGACTTGGGAAGATGAGGGTTGCAGGGCTTTTTACTGCATTGTTCAGGTCTGCTTGGCACAGAATCAGTTTTACTGTCTTTTGTGAAACTGCCAGGCATCTTGCAACCCATCTTTAATGAAAGGAAGAGCTTTGATTGAGGACAGACAAGTCTGGCAGCCAGTCCTTTAAGTAAATAAATAAATAAATAAATAAATAATTACTACTGAGTCTTCCAACACTTTTTTTAGTGCTCTGGGTATATCATTCAAAACCTCCATCACACGGATTATGTACAAACATGAAAGCAAGAGCCAATATAAAATATCAACAAAAGTGGCATTTCTCACACTGTGACCAGTCAAACCACAAGCACCTCCTAGCTCACATCAAAGATAACTTTAAAGATTGCTCAGATGATAAGGCCAATATTTTTGCTGCATTCCCTAGGACTAAACAAACCTACTTCTATCAGGATTAATCAGTATTAAAAAGGCTGCTTGGTTTAATCTGTCTTGTGCGCTTCTGGCAAAGATAACCATACCCATAATCAGCCTAAAGGTCAGATCATGGAAAAGGCAGTATTTACTTACCTCTGGGGCACTGACAACATCACTTAATGCATTTTTCCTATCTCCAGTAGTGCCTTTGTCTTGTCAGTCACTAAACGGGAGCTATTAGCAGCAGTAGAAAACTATGCTTCACTTACAAAAATGAGGAAATGCATTTATAATGACAGATGGTGGTATATGTTACTTTCAAATGCATTTAATAGTTATATTTCAATAATATATTTACTTCAGATAGTTGCAGTAAACCTTAGAACTCACCTCACTACAAAACTAGATCATACCATACAGAAACAAACTGCAGTTTTCAAAATATGTTGACTCATGGTCTCTTCAAAAGTTCTAATTTTCTTTTAAAACAGTGTTTATGAAACTATGAACCAATAAATATTAATGGAATATCTTCAATAAGGAACAGACCCATATTCTTACTTTTGAATCTGATAACTAGAAGGTAGCTGCCTTCTTCCTATAAGGTAAACTTCATATATACAAATATATAGATATGGATATAGATACAGATATTTATTTATTTATATGCATGTATTTTTGTCTATAGATAGGATATATAGGATATCTATTAATAAAAATAGATCTAAAAATATTTAAACAGGTCTAGGTCAGAAATAGATCTAGAAAAAATAACTAGATTGATAAATAACTGGAAATTTATTTATAAATCTCTATGGTCAACTATTTAAAATTACAGAAGTCTGAGTAATTTCACAGTCTAAGATTTGGATGTAATTTAACATTTAAGAGGAAGCAGAGAATACTGACCATAACACATAGGTACCATCAGTTTTTTGTGACCTTGATTTTTCTAAGGTAATTGAGTTATATGTAGTGGGTAATTTGTTTTTCTAAAGTGAAAAGTTAATTAATCAGATAAGCCAAATCTTTCTTCCACCTGGATAGATCAAGTTTTGTAAACATTTCTGAGCAACATTTCACATAAACAAACAGCATTTGATTTCAGAAATGTTTATTACTCATTACTTACACAAGAAGTGTCTCTACAAAAGAAACCACACTTTTTATAAATAAAGATGCATGTTTTCTTTTGATCCAACATCTCCAGAAACAGTTAATACACTACACCATGAAAACTGATAATGTGATTCACGCTGGAGTCACAAATATAAATAATTTAACCTAAATTTTGAGTGGAAACAAGGTCAAATAAATTAATTTAAATGGCATATTTGATCTCATATGAGGATTCTTCATATGAGGAACATTCCTCATTTCTGAAATAAAATAGGTAGAGTAGTGGAGGAGGTGGTTAACACACTTTCAATTTTTCTTTCAATGTCTGGAGCTACTGAAGTATTTGAATTTATAAGGTCCTGGTTATTTTGGCAGAGTCACAATCACCAGAAATCTGTTTTGTATTTCAGTGGGAGTATGAAATATTATAATAGATTGCTATATCATGTTTCAAAACTGACAAAAATATTTTAATACATAAGCCATTAGCAATAATATCTCCTCTTTAAAGAACCCTAACTGGCTAGGTAAGCTTATTAATATAGTAAAACTAAGTGTCATTAATCTGAGCAATTAAAAGTTGGGTTAATCAATGATCAAAGGGTTTCTCTGGTATAACTGATAACTATGCTTGTAAGAGAATAGATATAACTTTACAAAGGGAATCATGTATCGGCAGTGTTGGTGAGTTGCACTTCCCAAAGTGATAACCAACAGGGAGGAATATTAATCATAAAATCATGGAATGTTAAGGGAATGGAATGGACCTTGAAGATCATCTAGGCCCAACCTCTCTGCCATGGGCAGAGACATCTCCCACTAGACCGGGTTCCTCAAGCTTTTTCCAATGTGGCTGTGAACACTTCCAGGGTTGGAACATCTGTAACCACCCTGGGCAACCTGTGCCAGTGTCTCACCAACCAATAGGTCTCAATTTGACCTATCACTACAGTTCCTGATGAAGAGTCCCTCTCTGGCTTCTCTGTAGGCCTGCTTGAGACACTGGAAGGTTGTTGTGATGTCATCAGCAAACTTGCTGAGTGTTCACTCGATAACACTGTCCATGTTGCCAACAAAGATGTTGACCAACATTGTCCCTGGCACCAACACCTGAGGGACACCACTCCTCACTGGTCTCCACCTGGACAATAAGCCATTACCAAAACAGGATGTACACAATGAAGTGCACCTGACTGAAACCGCCTGCAGAGAAAATGCAAATGTAAACAAACCCCAGAAATTATGGTTTTTGTGCAAAGCAGAGGGGAAAAGTGTACAGCAAAACAGAATGGATCAAATTAGTTTTTCAGCTTCAATTATCAGAGGTAGTCAGGGTCACATAAGGTTGATGATACTTGGGTGATGTTACACAGGAATTTGTGTACAGCATTCTCTGTATCCTCTTATATGCAGAATCTACTATGTCTGGCAGTCACTTGTCCAAGTCACAGGGAAGGGAGCTTGCTAGAGTTGTCTGTCTGTCTGTCTGTCTGTCTGTCTGTTATGATGATTACATGATTTCCAGTAGTTGAAAGGCCTTCAAATTATGTGTAGTAGGGTAAGGGAAACCGAATCCAAGCAGAATGCAAATGAGACAGAAAAGCAATAAAGCAAAAAGCATATCCAAAGAGCTCATTGCCTTTTCCTCCTTTTCCTTCTTTTCCTCCTTTTCCTTTCCTTTTTTTCCTTTTTCCCTTTTTCCTTTTTTTCTTCTTTTTTTCTTTTTCCTTCTTCTTTGTTCTTTTTCTCTTTCTTTGCTTCTGAAACACAACAGCCTTTGAGAAATGGTGTAAATATAGTAGGGATATGGAAGGGAGGAAATGGCCAGAGCGCTGAGGTTCCTGTTCCTGCAGCCAGGGGTTTTTGAATCAGGGACTGAGGATGGGTGACTGAGGGGAGGAACTTAGAGTATGAACTTTGGAGGCACAGACACTGAGCCAGTGCCCTGCTGCAGCAGCGTATGACCTATGGCAGTGCATCAGCAGTTGAAGATGCAGCTTAGAGCTTCTGAGAAGGAAGGTCTAGGCTTTATTCATGACTACTTAAGTCCCAGAAGGCTGGTTCTGCAAATTGTAATTTCACTGCTGTTTAATATTCATTAATGCTTAAAGCAATGACAAGAACTATGTACATATTATAAATATATAGATTAAGATAGAGAATCTTTTATGTCTATTAATTTCTTTCCCCAAGGACATGCAACCCAATTTTTAATGCCTAATGTTCCTGAATACTTGGAAATCATAATAACATTTTGAGAAAGGCTTCAATGTTAAATAAGTTTAGAGAAGTTTTAGTTTCCCTGTATTGCCATAAGTCCTTGTTAAGAAAAAAAAAAAAAAAGAGAGAAAAAATAAAGTAAGTTAATTTCATTTGGTTTTCCTGACTAACATTTCTTTTCTTATGTAAGAATATATTTATTCTTTTTTTACCCTGCCATACTGATTAGAATTGCACAGTAATATAATATGGTAAATACATACATTGATAATAAAAATTGCATTATCTATATATAAACACTATATAATCTACAATATTTTCAGAGTATAGCACACAATAAAGACAGATAGGTATGAAACCACTGGCCTATCTTGCACTAATTGTATTTAAGGAAGGTCTGCTTCACCCTTTTTGCTAAACATTGATTCCTTGTTTGGCTTCTAGTTGCTATTCCTACTAATCAATAAGTTCTAACACCCATTTCTGACCCTTTGCTAAGTGCATAACCTGGTAGTACATGAACTAGCTTTATACGGCCCTGAGTAATCTATACTGTTTTGTGAGCACGTTGTTCCCCTTCTGTTTCCTTCTGAGGAGTAAACTTTTACTAGAAAAAAAAAGTTTTAAACAACAACAACAACAAAAAAAAAAAAAAAGAAAAAAGAAAATGCCAAAGAACTAGATGCATTGAACCTGCCTAGGATGGAGTCAATTTTGTTCATAGTAGACCATATAGTGCTGTGTTCTGGATTTGTGACTAAACCAGCGTTGATAAAGCACCAGTATCGTGACCACTGCTGAGCAGTGCTTACTTAGCATCAAGGTTTTCTCTTTTTCCCACCCTATCTTACAGAGAGAAAGCTGGGAGAACAAAAGATATCAGGAGGGCTTTGTCAAAAACGTGGTTCTCTCTGTTTTCTAAAAAAAAAAGAAAACTCAAATTTATTAAAAACACAACACCAGGAGGAATAAAATAATAAAAGAAATCCAGGTCCCAGTGATCAGAGACACTTAATGACAAACAAAAAAGGCAAAATGACCCAACACAAGGAGCTCAACAGTGCTGGAGCTTGCCTGGGGTCAATTCCAAGCAAGAGAAAAGTTGGAAAGCTGGCCTAGTTCTCCCAGCACCGGGCTATGCCTGGGCTAGTCCCGAGCAGAGAGTCCCAGAAGTCGACTCTGTAACATCTGCAGGCAAAAAGCAGGGTCCTGAGGCTGTGCACCATCTTTATACCCATCCTGGCCCCTCTCAGCACCGTCTATTGTCCTGCCTCCCAGGTAGGAACTGATTGGTAGAGTTCCTCTAAAGTCCAGTTCATTGGATGGAGTCCTGGGGGTGATGTAAAGTCCTTTTGTCCAATGGCTCATTGTGTCTGGGTAGGGGTGTTCCTCAGACTTTTAGGCGGGAAAACTTTCTCATTAAAATTCTCGTTTCCATGGAGTCAAGTGTCAGTGGAGCTAAATTTAGCCTCTCAGCCATGGGGTGTTTGTTTGCCCAAGTAAGCTTTACACATACTTCCCTGGAAGTATCAATTTTTCAGGAATTTTTCAACAACCATGTGTATCTTGACTTTTAATGATATATCTCAAAGACTGAACCTGGACCTTGGCTCAAACTTGACAAAAGTCTATAGGTATGGGGACAAAATTGCATGGTGATGAGAGGTAATGAATAAATTCCTTGTTTTGCTTTGCTTACGTGTGTGGCCTTTTTTCACTTATTAAACTGTCTTTATCTAGATCCAGAAGTTTTCAGGGTTTGCTCTTCCAATTCTCTCCACCACCCTGTTGAGGGGCAAGTGAGCAAGCAGTTGTGGTGGTCAACCCACCACAAAGGATAGCATTAATAGTGTGGATGAGTATTTAAGGTTTGGCATCTTAGAGTTCAGTTATACTTGTCAAAGCCAGGCCAAAAACAGCAGTCTAATTTGCACTGAAAATTACCGTATGTGGTTATGCTATCATATTCACTATATTGCTGTAGGCTGCGCCATTGAAACTTTATAAAAATATATGTTTCACTCCATGTTTTAAGAATGAGGATAACAACATGGCAAACTGTTAAACCTGTCTAATTTAGGCATTACCACCTATCATTATAAAGGATTTCCATACCAAAACTAAATCCTTGTTAAAATACTCCTAGTGAAACTAATTAAAATATGAGCTCTATTTGCTTATTCTTTTACTGAATGAGATCGTTCAAGAATACTACCTGGAAATCAGGAGCAAACTTCTGTTAGATAAAGGATGTTATGTATAGGAGAACCACCAGATTAGGTGTTTCCAAACAAGGGTTACCTGTACAATATTGAAGTATTATACAATTCTCTCTCTCTCAGCTGAAGAAATACAGAAAAAACTCTTTAGTCTACCCTACCCAACAGAGTTCATGGTACGCAGCAGATGTTGAAATATTAATTTGTGAAGATGGGACAGCCACACTCTTACAGAGAGTAAGTGGGATAAGAAGCTTGAAAAAGAATGTGTAGATTTATGTCTTTAATTTTTGGGGTCATCACTTTCCACAAAAAGTGCAGAAATAATAGTGCTCTGCTATTATAGGGTCTGTTTCAAAGATGAGAACAGCTTTTTAGTTATTTTATAAATTGTGTAATAATGATCTTAGCTTGGTAGGAATGTCCGTTAATTAGTCAGTGATTAACTGAGATTTATTTAAGATTTTGAACAACCACTGACAATATTTGCAGTTCTCATGGGCTGCATCCAGAGTAGCCACCGACTCAAAGCCCTGCATATCTGCCTAATAATTTCAAACAGATGATCCTCAGGTGCTTCTTTAAATGAAGAGACTATTGACTAGAAAGTACAGATGGTTAAACTGAACATAGCAAACATGTCCAAGCAAGAAAAAGAAACAGTGAAGGCTGCTTATCATGCAGTGTTCAGTTTGTGCTGAGGTTATTTATCCCCTTTTCAAGTGTTCAAATAATGTAATTGAGAGTGAACATGACATCTCTGTCCACAGACCTCCCAAGAGAAGTAAGTAACACCTCCTATTTCTGGCTGACAAG
This sequence comes from Acanthornis magna, assembly GCA_036785705.1. Taxonomy (NCBI): domain Eukaryota; kingdom Metazoa; phylum Chordata; class Aves; order Passeriformes; family Acanthizidae; genus Acanthornis; species Acanthornis magna. The sequence goes on from JAWUZG010000017.1 coordinate 3,109,954, forward strand.
ATTATCTCACCTTTTCTGGGCATCAACATGGTTTTAGCAGGTTTTTTTGCAATGTCTAGGGTGGTAAGGTAAACTACTCCTTATTCTTATCTGCAGGAAATTAAAGACATTTTTAACTGGCTACATAACCTCTCGTGTACTAGGAGAATTTGAAGAGAAGTAGAGCACTGCTGGAAAAAAGCATTCTGATATTTGGAGTCCTCAGTTCACAGTAGTTCTTCCCAGGTTCTGACCCACTAAACCAGTAACATAAAATACGTTACAGTGGTTTACTGGTTGATTTGTTTGTACAGTGTCCATTGTCAAGTAAAATGTTAACTAAATAGAATTCAGGTATGAACTTGGTAGAGGTAGAAAACCAGGCTATAAACCTGACCTCACACCCTCAACATCCTACTGGTGTAAGTATCCTTGTAGGAATAGTCTTCAGGGCCATCATTGCTCCCAAGGGGAAAAGTGCTCCCCATAGATTGTTAATAAAACAATAAACATGTTGCTTCTTCTTAATTCATGAACAACTGTGGATATATTGGTTTTTGGTGATGTTTCAAAGCTTGCATGTGGATCTGGTCTCAAAATTTTGCTGTGTCTGTGATTGCAGGTACTGGGTGGAATCACACTGTAGAAAGCTGAGAATTAAGTGGTGAAGAAAGTCCAAAGATTAAGGGTAGAATTTCAACCAATACTAAATTATAGCTGTTTATATAAATGCTATACAATAAATAGAGATAATACTATCTCTTTGGCCATTGTGACACACTAAAATGACATTCTGCCTTGATACCAAAAATACATATTGTCATTAACAAAAAGTTTCATATTACATTTTCATTCTATGCTTGAGAGTATACCCATTGTCACGCAGAATAAAATTCACAAAATTTGAGGAAGAATTTTATAGCAAAATTAAGATTTTTTTTCACACATACAAAAAAAAATTATTGACACAGTTTCTTTTATTGCATTCTAATGCAAGAAAGATTCTGACAAAACACTGTAATGTATTTTTTATTTAATTGTTATATATAGTCACTATTTTTTACTTTTCTGACCTACAGCATCACAAGCAGCTCCTGAATCACTGACGACTGAATAAGATCATGACTGCAACATTCTACTAAGGCATCTTTACTTTCCTTCAAATGAATATGTAGCAATTGTATTCAAAGAAAACTAGATAACTACAAATAGTAGATTTATTCTTCTGTAATAGGTGCGGGTGCTTACATGCTACTGTACTCAAGCTGAAAAAAGATATCATAAATATTTCAACAAATAAGTGTTTCCAAGAAGTTTAAATGCATTATAAAATTTTCAGGATCCCTCGAAAGTGGGGGAGAAACCAAGTTTGTATTGATTCATAAAGTAATTTGAGATACTCTGAAAAAAACCCATGATATGCTGTAGTGAGCCCAAGCATTTTCTGCAATACAAGTATCTATTAAAAGAGTTTAAATTTACCATCGTTTGAAAAAAAAAATTAGGAGAAAGGACACTGCATTGTAAGGGGGTTGTTCAGTAGGGTATAGAGGAACTTCAACATTTTAGACACTTTCTTTTGACTTTGTTGGAGTTAACAGCCAACATTATTTTGTTACTAATGATAATCTTGGACTAGTTCTGGAACTAACTTTGTAGGGAGAGTAATTTCAGGGCCCATAGCATCAAGAAGGCATCATGTCAGAAACATTCTTTGTGAACTACACTCTTCTCTATCAACTGTCATTAATCAAAAGTATACATTTGGTCAAACTTAAAAAGTCCAAATGACACTGAGTCTGTTCAAACAATGAACAGTCTCAAGAGTTACTTGTTGAAATGCATGTCAATTTGTATTTTACTTTCCACTTTCTTGCATGCAAAAACCATGTTTTGATAATCTTACCTTACATAAAGGTATTAAAATCAAAATATTCTATCTATACATCTTCCAATGTAAAGAAAAATTCCCAAATATTGTTGTGAACATTATCTCTCCCTGTCATTTAAAAAGATTAAAAGAATTATTGCTGAAGTAGACAAACACAACAGTAGATAAAATTAACCAGATATTTGTGAAACCCTTTCCCCCAACAAAGGAGTGGCAATAACAAAATGAGAAAAAATTCTCGCAAGTTTTTAAAATTATTATTATTTTGTTTTATTGAATAACTAAGTGACAGTTGGGGTGGGTGTCTCTTTACCTGAGGCATGGAATTTTACAGATTTTTTTCCTAAATAACCCTCTGCTGATATAACTGCTAGATTAAAAATCAATTTTTACCCGTTCTCATAAAGCAATATCTTTATTTAAAGAATAAATCAGAGGCATTTGGACATAAAAATATCAATAAACTCTGCTGAAGGTAAAAATGTTTTTCATACTTTTTCAGTTCTCTAAAGGGACAAAACCATTTTAGTATTACATATTGTCATTAACTTCTGTTGTCTTTGCCCTTTATTACAGCATTAGAGGACTGAACAATGTAAGTCCTTTCTGTATAAAGACCACTTTCCCTCTAGGATGGTTGAGAGGTGATGTTCACCAGGTTTCAAATGGGCCAAATAGAACTGCAAATTCCTTGGGAAATGCTCCTAGGTTGGTAATTCTCACTGCTAATGCCTAGCACATTTTTAATTTGATGATTTATCCACAAATAATTTGATGATTTATCCATCAGCACATGGAAAAAATTCCTTTTCCATATAATTAAGTATTGAGTAATATTTTTTTTTTTTTTAATGACAGTGTGGATGATCATGGTTTTAAAGAAGAAAAATCTCAAAAAAGGTCCATAAAAAATAATCTATTGATAAACAAACACCACAGAAATCACATTAAAATTATATAGTCTGATCCTTTAAAAGCCTTCAGTCAGGTAGCCTTGTCTATCTCAAAGTTGAATCTCTTCTTCAGACTTCCCAAGATCCATAAATTGCCTACTTAAAGGTCTCGCATCCACTCAGGTAAGGTCAGATGAGTTTTACAGTAGCCTAAGGTCTATCAATAAGAAAATAAAATATTGAAAGTAAAATCACCAGGAGCTCAACTTAATTCTTCTATTTTCATTCACAGTCTTCCTGTGTTCATTTTTTTTTTTCCAGATTCATGACACTTTCCTAAGCAGAAGATGAGGAAGAGGCCAGAAGGCTGCTGGAGGGTGAAGACATGCTTCCTCTCCAGCTGTGTGAATGTACTTACCTTTCAATACCTGTCGTATAATTTTTACAAGAATAGCCTCTTTATTCCAGCAGTTTATTTTCAGTGCTCTTTAACAAACTTTATTTAGCAAACTTTCACAATGCTCAGGTGGTGATTTTAAGCTTTTTGCTGACTACTTGAGGAATCACTTGGACTTCTTCTTATGCACCTTCTTTCTTATTACAAATGCATTTCTTCAACTAATCTCCTCTCATCTTTTCCCAAGCCTCTTGGCTTTCTGTTGATTTAGTCCCTGATTTCTGTGGCTATCACTTTTCCATTCAGTGAAAAACAGATTATTTTCTTAAAACAAATGCATTTATCACAGGTCATTACTGGTTGGCACAAGCAAAAGAGAAAAAGAAACTAAAAATATGAATTGCTAAGATTTAGCTTGTTATAAAAAAATTCCTTGTTTGAAAAGGTGCAGTACAATACAGATCCATAAGTACTGCCAGGAAAATTGTCAGCTCACCAAGTATACTTTGGGTGCAGGTTTTTACAGGTGAGATAGATCATTGTCTGCAGATGTAACCCAAAGGAGACAGTTCCTTCAAAAAGCAAAATGTTTTCTCTTCCTTATTATGAGGAAAGGAAAGCAGGGAGAAAGGACCTCTAGCATTTTCTACCTACCAGTGGGAGATGTTTCATATAAAACATCAAAGACAATAAAACGTCTTCAGTGCCTTTATAGAGTCTCTTACTTTTTCCTCTGGGGAAAAAAAAATAAAAAGCCCACAATTCTGAAATTTTCATTGCATTTTGTTTAAAACTTGCTAAATTGCATTTTGAAGTCTTCTTCATATTTCAACTTTTTTGAACGATGCTCTTGGGATACTATTATTTCCAAACAGAAACATGATTTTCATCTACCGTGGACATTATCTGGTGTTTTCTCAGTAATCAATTCCCTCCCTATTTTACTTGCCATAACATATGACTAATCCTGTCCAGGCTGTCGAGCTTTCCTTTTTTCTAGCACGATTCCAATCCATGATTTTACAGCAGATTTCCACAGCTGCTATGGCTTTGTTCTCATTCTGATTTTTTTTTAAATTTTTTATTTCTTATGTGTTCTACAGAGATTTGTATTATATTTCAAGATCTATAGAAGTTTATATAAAGTAGCAATTACTTAACCCTGGGCAAAAAAATGGGTATCATATGCAGGGATATAGAGAATTTCACTGTTAAACAATAATCAGCTTACAGATATTTTTATATCAATTCATGTTATGCAGCAGAGGTTAAAAAAAAAAGGGAGAAAAAAAAAAAAAAGGAAAAATTTCTGTTATGACCTGAACAAATGAGGTCCATTATTTACAGAAAATGCAACCTTCAGATCTCATATAAAACTGTAAATAACCTCAACACAACCTCTTTATGACAACATTGGCATCCTGAACAAAAAAGACAGCAGCTAGATCAACAGAAATGCAAGTAAAAAAGCAGCTTACATACTTCATGTTGGATGCAGTCTGTATATATTTTGTAACTGATGCTCACAGATCTAAATGGCACAATTGACTTTAGTCTTAAAAGAGGCATGAGAACATCTGATAAGGTTATTAAGTCTGCTTGCAGCATGAGCAGTTTTAAATGGCCATCAAAATAATACATGGAGAGATATGAAATTCCTGAATGAAATTTTATGGCCCAAATTATGCAGGAAGTCCGACAATATGATCATAATGGTTTCTCTGAGACCAAAATTTACAAATCAAAGGAAAAATAAAATTATTGGTTTGAACATGTAAAAAAACCTATCTGATAAAAAGGTAGAAAATGGCACAGTAATTTCAAAAGAAATGGGCTACTATGTTATTCAACCTCATTTAGAAATCTAAACTAGATGTTGCATCAAATCACCATAATTGATCTTGTTATCTTACCCTAAAGAAAACAGATATTTCGAAAGACAGGTTCAGAAACTTTTTGAGGGGATATTGTTTTGTATTCTCCCACTTCTAAAAGTGTCCACTGATAAAAGGGATGGATACATGAGAACAAAACATGTGAACAAAAATTTGTAGCCTATGGAAGATACTGAAATATAAATGTGTTACTTCCAGCATTTTACTGCTGGAGGTGAATAATGTTCATTCTCTTGAAAATAAATATTTTCTGTTTGCTGGTTTTGATATCTTATATTCTTGCATTTGTTTAGAAATGTACCATGAAACATAGATAAGTTTTTTTCCAGTTACTAACAATTCCATACTTGGAAGCTGAGGGTTGCCTGAAATAGAAAGAAAAAAAATAAAACAGATTGATAGTTGTTCAAAGTTGCTCAGAGCTTTGTAGTGCTAAAATAAGATCTAATTTTTATGATTTGAAGTCTATTTCAATATAACTACATTCAGAGCCCAAAGCTATAAACCTTGGGGTATATTCTACACACTCCCAAAACATGCTTTCCTGCCCTGTAGTCACATGTCGGCCCTAGCACAAGTTCCTGCTATGGAGCCACCTATGTTATAATAGCTTTGCAGCTCTAATTTCTGTTTACAAATTCACATTACAGAGAAGTAATTCATTAAAGTTTGATTTTATTTTCTGTTTATTAAACAGAAGGTAAAGGGGCCCATCTGCAGATGTTGAGAAACTATCAAAAGAAATAGACAGATCTGACAGTTCTTATTTGAAAAACAGCAGTTGCTTTAGGAATTCATTTAATCTGGGAGTAATATGGAATCCCTGATCTTGTTTTCCTAAAAATGCATTAGCATGTTAAGCAACCAAGTTATGTTCTGATTGCCAAGTACTGGGGAAAATTAATGCTCTTTAGCTCAAAAACTGCTATTCATAGAAGTCTGTGACATCACAGAGGAGATTGTCTTTAAAATAAGGCATTTACACAAGTCTTTAAAAACCCACATTTTTAAAGTGCTGAGTGAATTTGCTTTTGCTGTGGGAAGATTACAGACATATTCCCAGTGCTTTAATTCATTGGCCACAGCTCTCTGCCTTCTGAACCCAAAGAGATTAGGCTTCTTGATATGAAGTATACCTATTCTTTAAATTCAAAAGCCTTTTTTTCTTTTTTACCATTGCCTCCCTTTTCTCCATGGCAACAGGCATGTCTGTGCAAAAACAGGAAAGTCTCCTAATATTCAAAAAACTCTTCTTTCACTGAGTCTAGTTTTTTGTCATTCTTTACCATTCTACACTTTAGAAACTTTACGGATTCCCTCAAACAAGTTTCATTAGATTTCTAAAGCTGGCAGATACATATCTACTAGAAAACTCATATTTTTCCCAATGCCATTAGCTCAAGCTTACATAAACTGAAGGAAATAGTAAAAGCAAAGAAAAAAGTAATAGCTTTCAAATAACATTTTATTTTCATATTACTCAAATTACGCACTTCTCCCTGACGTCTTAAGTGGACAGAGAAGTATTTTAGATTGAGTAGAACTTATGTAGTGAGTTATACAGCACAGTTTATAAAGATATTTGACTTAGTGAAGAAATAAATGGAATTTCACTTTTAAAATAACTTCACACTTTCCTTCCATTTTTCAAAGGGTGAGACCAGTTTCTCCGTAGGAGAAATCCATAACTGTGACATATATAACAAAAAAGATAAGCTTGGAAACTTGACTTTGGGAACCACATAAAAATATATTTTACATATGTATATTCAGAGTGGTTATGGGAAAATTATGTCCACAAAACTCAAATAGTCTGTTACAACATAACCTTAAAATAAACTCACAGACAGCATTATATTTACCTCAGAAATACTGTGAGGAAACTTATATTACTACAATTACCCTTTAAAAAGGAGAAAAAAGCAGCAAAATTTAAAATTTAGAAAAATTGAAAAATATATATCAAAACAGAATTTTAAAGTGGTAACTCATCTAGTGTTCTTCTTCTCAGTTGTTATTAAGTTATCCGAAGTATTAGTAAAATCTTAATGTCATAAATGTTTTGCCATAAGAAAGCCTGTGCAAAATAGTGTATATATGAGTATGAAGAATTGAGTTAGATAGGGAAGGTGAAGAGGATTTTAGCGCTCTTCTTTGTTCTTCCCCTCATTTCTTCAGTAGGTATAAAACTCCTTTGATAAGATGGAAAAAATTACTTGGAAAATAATGTAAATATTCCCCTCCTTTCTAGAAAAAGAAATGGTATTGGGTAAGAGCAATCAATTTATGATTAACCAAATTCCAACAGTAAGATTTAGCACATTTAAATTTGATAATTAAAAAATATCAGAGCTTTGTTGTTGTTGGAGATGAACCTGGAAATCTAAAAAAGTTGAAATGAAAAGAAAATGTTGAATTGTTTCTCATGTATGCACTTCACCTCAGTGCCCTAATTTTGTTTGCTACTGTGCTCCTTGTGTTTCACATTAAAAATATGCTTTCTAGCAGGGTCATTGAAAAAAACACTTCAAGGGAGAGATTTTATATTTAGAAATCAGACTTTTGGTCAAATTTTTCCCTGGGGTAAAAGTGTTGAATTCATTAGGACTGCTTTATGGCAGAAGTTATCTAAATATCTAAAGGAAAGCAAAAAAAAAAAAAATTCTCATGGGAGAACACTGCAACAGATAAATCGAGAGCTAGCATAAAGTTATTTTTCTTATGGTTATAGTCAATTCTGTACTGAAGGAAAAGGATGACTTCTGTCTCCCACCCTTGACAAGGAACTGTTCCTATCCTTAGAGAGTAGCAACTATTAGAGGTCTATCCTCAGATCTTTGTCCCTGATTTGTCCCCAAACAGAGCACCTCTCAGTTAGGGAATTATAACATAAGGGAAATGCAGACAAAATGGTTTCAACAAAGGGGAAGTAAGGAAAGAAGAGATCTGTGTTCAATTGGACACTGGCAGAATAAAAGAAGGAATGGAAAATACATTTTAATGTATCTGAAATCGCTATATCAGAATTTTTTTCTTTAATAGGACAAAATGACAGTAAAGGGAAAAAAAAAATCTTGTGATAATAATTTAATTCCAGAATAAAAACAGGAAGTAAACACAGTTACGGCATTCAAGCAGAAATGAGAGGCACTGAAAAAATAGAAGCAGAAGCATATGCTATCTTTGGTGGATTTCTTAGTACAAAACTTATATTGGAGCAAAGCAAATTCATAAATGCTCCAAATATATAAAGAATTCATGCATTCAAGTGAGTTTGCACTACCACTTAGTGACTACATATAAATACTGAAGAAGTATAAAAACCTCATACTTGGATTAAGAATGGATTTCCAAACTAAATATAATTTCAGAATTTTTTACAGAAAGATTTTAGATTTAATTTTTTTGCTTTTGCGTGGATTTTACAGCTTTGCTGTCAGAGCTGCAAAGACAAACCAGACTGTGGCCTGAAAAAGGTCCTGACAAAGATGAAAGCGCTTTTTCTCTAGAGCTGTTTTAAATCAAAAGTGAGACATGTAACTGCGGGGAGGGAGTGGGAGGAAAGGCTTTTATGTCTTAATATGTCTTTTCTGGAGACCAGTACTTATATATGAGCTCAAACAAACCATTGTCTGTAGCCATGTAACTTTCATAAAATGGAAGAAAACAAGTGCAACTATGATACTCAGCTTCTGTCCCAAAGGACGCTTCATTAATCTCACCTGCCCTGCTTTGCAACTGACTTGCTGGAAATAAAACATCTCCAGTCCCCCTCCATGTTTTGGAAAATGTAATGATCATGCTTAACATACTAAAAATTGTATTTCTTGTTAAGAATCAGTGATTTCATTTTTTCTCTCCAATACGTGTAAGATTACTAAGTACTGCGATGGAAACTTCAATAACTTATTTTGAAATCTCTCAAAGATCTCTCAGGGAGTTCAGAAACTTAATCTATACATCTTAGACTTTCTTTGAATATGAGCAAAAGGATTTCCAGAGCAAATGAAGCTTGCTGAGGGAAATAATTCTGGAGAAAAAAACTGTTTTGATTCATTCAAGTTTATTTTAATTCTTTTGGGAAACTCTTTTCTTGCATATAATGAATTCTTTTTTGACATACTTTTTTATTTTTTTAATTAGTTTTATTAAAAATTTTACTCCTGCCTTCACGCTGCAGTGAAACAAGACATTTGTTTTTGAATGTGGTGTGCATTAAAGAGCACCTCACATCCATATCCCTATTTCCTTCTTAATAAAACATTATTTATTTAATTGTAAATATACTCTAAATTCACCTTTCACTAATTCTGGAACTGTTGTGGATGTATTGAAAAATATTCTGTGAGATATCAGAAACATTACTAATTACAGTAATGGAAAGACTCATGGGTGTGTAAATTCCTATTAAGTGTGAGGACTAAAAGTTGAGGTGTATCATTACAAGTCTGATGAAGTGATGATTCTCTATATTCAGTTTGGATTATTTTTGTTCCGTTTTCATTCAAATTCATTTTAATTTCTGGTAGTGACTCATGATATGTCACTATCAAGTAAGCATCAGACGAACAAAAAATAAAACAGAAAACAAACAAAAAAAGACAGGAAGGTAAAATACTCCCCAGTGATAGCAGAAATACAATGATTATGTTCCAATGGATAAACAGAATTATAGGTGTGTGTTTATTGTTCATTCACCTACATTAAAAGGTCCACTGTTCTTAGAAAGAGTTCCTCATTGTCTCTGAACTCAGACACGCAGGAAATGTATGAACTTTAACTCCTTCAGGAAATAAGTTATAATTTCATAGACTCATAATGAGATTACAGAGAGGTAATGTTTCCATGAAAATAATGGTGTTGTGCAAAATGTCTGTTCAATCTGCTGTAAGTAGTACAAGCAGTATAAGTATACTCCGTAAGGAATAGGCACATCTAGACTTTATAAGCAGAAACTTTTGAGTTGCCTCTTCCTATTCTGGGAACTCCAAAACAGATAATGAGGCTAGGGGACAGTATTAGCCAGAATGTGAAGACAGTGAATTTGCCTACTGGCTGTTCACAAGGAAAGTACGCAAAACCAGAACACAAATGTCTTTTGTACCCAGGCTACATTATATGAAGAAGCTGTCATAAGAAGCAGTCCTTGTATACTGTCAATATGTTCAGAAAATAACCATGCTGAATTCCAGTTCAGGATTTAAAGAACAGTGTCAGATTCAGTTTGCTGTCCTCTGTTCACAAAACTGAATTCTTTTGGAGCCTGATAGTAACATGCATAATTACCTTGCTATCAAGCCTTGATGCTTTCCTAATTCAGCTGTTTTAGTCACTATATGTTAAAATCTTAGGACTAATTGACACAGATTAAAAAATTCAGAACAAGTTTCTCAAGCAAGACAGTAAACTACTGAAATTGTTGAAATTTATAACCAGTCCTTCTTGGTTTTTGGTTTTTTTTTTCAACTTCATTTAATCTCTTCCTGACAGTAATTTAAAAATATGCAAGTTTTAATAGAAGTCCATATTTGCTGTCGTCGCTGTTGAGGAAACATTTCAAAGCAATGCTCCTATTAGCTGAATATGCTTTGCTACATTTTAAAATAGAGCAGAATCCACTGCTTATTGTCAATAAATATAACTTGTGCAGGGATTTCTAATTTTTCATGCGATAAAAGAAAAACAGGTTTTCTAATTCTCCACAATCTTGTACTTTATTATCTCATTACAACAGGTGAGGAAGAAAGGAGATTTTGTTTTATATTAAAATAGTTGATCTCACAACATGTAAATTTATGTGCAATCAATACCAAGGAAACTGATTTTTTTAAACTCAGCCCAAAAACCTACTATGCAATAATGAGAAAAGTGACCACATTAGTACTTCATAAAAATATTGAACTTGACAAAAGTTCTCAATAACTCAATAACAGTGGAGAAAGAAATTAAATAGTCTTTTTGAGAATAAAGGTTGAATAATGTACCTTAACTTTTCATATTTAATTATATTCTAAAACCCACAGTAAAATTTTAAGACTTAACATTTGATGAGGCAAATGATGTGGAAATACCTTCATACTTGTGATTCTTCCATATTATGATGTACTTTGTTCAAGTGACAATGATGTAAAAATATTTGCAATATGTATAAACAATGCAAAAGTTCCCTATCTGGGTGCTCTCAAAGTCCCTTTGGCTGACTTTCTTTGGCTTTAGCAATGATGCTAGAAACAGATGTTAATTCTTCCGCTGAGTTACACAGGTTGCTGGACAGCCTCAGGGCCCTACCATCTGACATTCATATTTTGGACAGAATGTATTTTTATACCCCACTCATAGGGCACCCACTTTCTTCAGCAGGAAAATAAATGCTATATTTTGCCTTAGGAAACATTACTTGTATATTTTCAGTATTACAAGCTAAATCATTAGAACAGTTTCGAGGAGCTGACTCTTTGGCCACTATTATTACACCAGGATATTTTCATAATTCCTTGAGAATTAAGTTTTGTGCATTCACACTGAGATTAGGGAATGCCAATAAAAAGAGGACAAAGCCGAAGCACACCATATCCAATAATGTAGCACTTTGATGATTAAAGGTATGTGAAACTGTTAATTATGCAGTGTAAGTTTCCATGAGAAAAGAGCTGCTAATGACAAATTCTGCTTGAGGTTAGAAATAAATAAATAGCTTAGGCAATGCTATGCACAGCACAAAAGAAGTTATCATTCACTACACACTGAATAAAAAAGTAAGATGGAAAAAAAAATATTGTTTTAATACTTTGTTTTCTTCTGTCAAGATAGAGTACTATAAAAACTCTTTTATAAATATGTAACAAGGTTGGTCAAGGAGTGACCAAAAATTCAACGTTTGATATACAATTTAGAGACAAATATTTAAATAATTTATTCGCCAAAATTACTAAAGGTATCCAATTTAGTTTTGTTGAGATTCTAAAAACAAAAAGACCTTATTCTTGAAAGAAAATAAGTAAGCCAAGAACATCCACAGAATTAAGCATAAAACAATATAGATGCTTTAGAAATTTTATACTGCTGATCCAGAAGTGAACTCTTCCATCCTTCAGACAGGTTGTCAGTTAAGTATTATAAATACTGTTATTTTTAATGAGAGTGCCTGAAAATTCCCTTAAAATCCTTTTCAGAGCCATTTGATCTACTACATTTTCAACAAAGGGATAGCTGGGAACAATTGCCTCAATATTCCTAAAACACACCATCATCTTGAAAGCTTGTGAGTCTAAATAAAGATTAAGACTCAGTCTTTAGGGAAACAGAGTGAATTAATTATGAAGTCAAATTCTCTAATATTGTTGACACATTATAGACTTGTTTCCTAGCTATGCCTTCTAGCTTCTTTCACCTTTTCTTTTTCCTTCCCGTCTTTCCATGTAGTTTTACAGCTGAAGCACTCTCTTCATTTCTTTTTACAAGAGAAACCAGAATATTATCAAAAGTTTCTTACAGTATTCAAAATATGTATGTACGGGCATTTAGAGGTGACCCATCCAGTTCGTTTTCTTCAAAATGGAAGCATCTTCCTCCTCACAGAAATAGCATCATTTGCAATCAGCTGTTCTCTATTTCGTACTGCAACATTTTGTTCTTTTCCTTTAGTATTTATGGTAAATTTTAGTATATTTAGGTGATCATGCTGATCTCTCAACTGAGAAAAATCTTCTCAATAGAATTGTTCAATGTCCCACCTACTCTTTTATATCCTTTATATGCAACACAGAACTTATATTTTGTCACTATGTCTAAGAACTTTCACATTAATATAGCAAAGCACAGTCTTTTTTATACACACTCCTATGAGAGAGGAATCAGTGAATTTAAAGAAGTCTTGAAAAGAAAGTGAGAAGAGAAATGAAAGTAAAACTGGTAACACTCTAGAAGAGGGAGAGATACTAAAAAGAATGCATAAAAGGTGAAGAAATAGAAGAGTAATGCAAGCAGTGGCACCATAAAGTTATTCAATCAGTATAGCTACTCATGAAATGTTATTGTTAACATGCATCTACTTTTATGTCAGTAAGATTCAATCACTAAATCAAATCAAGGATTGCCATGCTTGAATGCTCTGCAAACAACACCTTGGGGCTTTTGTTGTTGATGTTTCTTAGGGGATTTTTGTGGGTTTGGGTTTTTTGTTTGTTTGTTTGAAGCAGTGCTATAAAAGTACGGAAATCCATGCTCTGTTACAGTTAAAATGCAAAGTTACTGTAATACTAATACCAAAGGATTTGGATAATAGGTTATAAGAACACTGTAAATAAAGGGTGAAATAAATGTTATAAATACCAAAACACAGCAAAGCAGGGGACTACCTGCATAGACAAGCTTGTATACAACTTTAGCATCACTGAAAATTAAATCAGCTGCAATCTGTTGTTTAGGAGAAGAATCCAAACAAATTTGCTGTCAAGAGCGTATAGATAACTTCCTTTATGTGATATTTGGCTTTTTACCGTGTTAGTGGAAACCAAAACCAGTCCAATAAGCAAACATTTGTAATTGCTAATTTTATTATCATGAACATGGGTCTGTTGTCTGAGCAGGGAGGGACCATTGTGACATTTGAAGTGCCTACCATGTGCAAACCATCCTTCTGTAGCCAGCAAGTAAAACACAGACTCTAAGGGAGACCTAGTCTGGACTGGAGATTGGAGACTAGATATGATTTCCTGCAATGTGAGAAATAACACCAGATGTTCTTGTGTTGGCTGGCAATCAAGCCTGGTGCTGACAGCAAAACATCTCCTTGCAAAAGTTTTCATCTTTCTTCAAAGTAACATTTTAAGTCCAATCTGCTGTCCAAGCTATCCCTTTCTGGCATGAAATACGGAAAAGCACAGATATTTCTTTCATATAGATAAATATCATTGGCCGTCATTTCCTTCCTTCACTATTATGAGCATACCCAATATGCAGATGAAACAAGGAATAGGCCACCATATATTCTTTAAATTTTGGAGTAACTAGCTGATTTTTAACAAACTGCTGAAAGTTTCATGCAGATTCGTGTTTTTGTGCTGGTCTTAACTTCAAGTTGTTCTAACTTTAAAAGTAAGTAATAATTTTGTAGCATCTTCCAGTTCACAGCAAGATGTCCTCTTCACCAGAGGCTACAGAAAGATGATGAAAGAATAACTTTTCTTCCTCTGGGAATTCAGATGTTGACATATAGCTCCAGAGTTCACCTAAAGATAAATCTTTGTCTCACTCAAATGTCATTCATTATTTTGTTAGCCTGAAGGAGAAGAACATCCTTTCTTGCACTGGAAGTTTGAAAAGCATACATAAAACAAGTAAACCTGTTTGCTGACAGCATTAATAGGATGAAGAATGAATGAAACTTTTGAAAATAAGCAGACTATCAATAATGCTAAATGAGAAGTGAAAAAATGATACATTTGATTTTTGCAATGAAAGATTGCAATACAGAACTCAGATAGTGAAAACTACTTCCCTTGGTTTTTTTGTTCGTTTGTTTGTTTGTGCAGTTTGTGTGTTCTTTTTTGGGGTTTTTTGTATTTTTTCCTTAAATTCTAGTTAAAATTCTTAAGTCAGTAAAGAGCACTAAGTAGATTATATTAATTGCAATGAAATGAAACTTACTTGTAAGGAAAATGTTTAGTAACAGATTACTCATCATGCAACTCAGCCAGGCAGCTGTTCATTTTGCCAACAGATGTTCCTTTTTCCAATCCTGCTAATCTTGCAAGTCATTTTTCCCCCCAGTCCAACAACAAAATCTGTAAGAGCCACAGATAATTCCCAATGGTATACAAGAATTGAAGGATTTGTTGCCATTAAATTAGAAAGAAAGAGTAAAAAACAGGAAATCTATTGTTTTAAAATGAAATGTTTTTCTATCAAATACTTCTATTTGAAGAATACTTTTAAGAGAGTAACCTCTGTTTGCATTTTCTTAAAAACTAAATGACTGTGAAAAATGTTAAAGCAAAACCTGCACCTCACGAAGCCTTAAAAAGAGGATGCATTTAATAAAAATTTATTCTAAAATGCTTAAAACTTATTTTTAAAATATCGTGGTTTTTAAAATTATCTACTAAATGAATATAGGAGTTTCCCAAGTCATTTGTGCTAAGTTCAAATATTTAATTAATAGAAAGGCAATCACATGATTACAGAAACAGCTTTACTTGAGAAGACTTTTGATCCTGTCTTTAGTCAGCAGACAAATCAAAGCACCTGTGCAAAGCCTGATGCTATCTGAGTCACACAGGACTGATACAATAATTCAGTATAAGTGATTATACTCATAATATACACACTAAATATGTTGCTACCAGAGATACTGTTGTGTAAAGTCTGCTTTGAACTGATCTTTTAAGAAAAATGTTTTAACTTTATAGACTATTTGCATTTCAATTTTAAAATAAATTTTTATAATAACCATGATTTTTAAGACAATGAGTACATTAATTTTTTTCCCACCTATTCTGCTTTATTTTCTTCTGTTTTTCTTTCTCCTGATACAGTTATTTTAGACCTATACAGACATTTTCTTTGTTTGGGCAATGTGCTGACTCTTTCTGTCCTGAATTTGCTATTATACATCTTCTATGAATTTATTAAATCCCCAAGCTGAGTTGCAATTTACTAATTCCCTCCACCTTCTAAAATAATGTTTTCCACGTGGTGTGTAGCCCTGAAATGAACAGAGTCAGGTAAATGGCAATTGATATTGCAGTGGCAGTTGGATTTTTCAACATTTAGGTAGAGCCCAAATCAGCACAGAGGAATTGTATCATTTATAACAACACGATTGGATTACAGATCATATCCTCCTTTTATTTTGGCATCTCTTCCTCCTCCCCCAAAGAAATGGAGCCTTCCACTTCTCAAGAATCTAAGGGGATACGCCATACAGACAGCTTCTAGGCACTGACAGTGTAGTCATCATCCATATTGACACTAGCTGATTTAGTACGAGATGAATGAAGCTACCGCAGTGGGTAGCAGTATCAAAAGGAGAGAGATTCAACCCAAACGTTGGGTCTGGGGCAGCCTTGTGAGTTCCTGCAGTGAGGGGCTGCTCTTACACTTTCAGCTCTGTGGGACCTGTTGTGTATATTGTACTGCTCTGAGAAGCAATGACTCATGGCTTCGTGTCGCATTGCATGATGCTAACCAGAATCAACTGGCACAAATCAGGAATTTTTCATTGAGAATATTTTGTCAAAACAGGTTTATTCATTAGAGCCTTTTTCAGAAATATGCCCATGTCAGCAAATCTTTACTTGTTATGTAATTGTTCTGTATGTAATGTCTCATAAATAAGAATGGAGCTCTCTAAAATAACCAATTAAGCAATTTATGCCCCTGGTTAATTAAGCTGTTAGTTTTGGAGATAACATAAACAAAATATTTGGCCAGGGACTTATATCCATTATGTGGTCCTATCATTATATTCTTTACAGTTTTATATCTGGATTGATTTCTTTTATTTCAGTCAAGTGGATAATGTCTCTCTTTCTTTTCTGTTTAATCTTGAAATGTCATGGATTTAGAAAATCCTTTTCCATTCAGTTATAGCTGGAAAATTCTTGAGTCTATTTAGAGAAGGATAATATCTCTTTTATACTTCTGTCCAGAGTCTGGGAAAAAGTTTTTATATCAGCGTGTATTTGTATAATACTATGCATCTTTAATTTAAAAATTTGGGTTTTTTAAATTCCCTGTATAAAAATATCTATTTAAAATTTACAAATTTATTAATAAATATTGGTAAAAATATGATTAATTCTTAGACTCATTTAAGAAAAATACATGCATCTAGATGTTTTCTCTGTTTTTCAAATTGCAACATACATTTGCTAATAATTCTTTGGAGATACACAGAATTTTATTTTTTCAAATCTTTTGTTGAAGCCAAAATTGGAGAAAAGTTCTAGTTGTTTAAATTGTTCACTTTGCTCTGTCCACACAACTTGCTCTGATATGATCTGAAATAATGTGTACAAATCCCAGTCACAACAAGATACTTAGCTGAAAAGTAAGGTACATACACAGAAAATTCTGAAATCTTACAATCCAAGTAATGATTCTGTATCTTAAAACCCAATGAAAATGGAAAAAAAATCTTTCTCCAAAAGACCCATGATATGTCTCCACATATTATTTTCCAGTATGTCTAATAGTCAAAAATGCTTTTCAGAGACATAATCATGGCTTTGCTCAGTTGATTTAAATAGGTGTGATTCCTCTGCACACTGGGACAGAATTGACAAGAAAAATAAATTCAATTCCTATCTTGATAAACTATTCAAGTTTCCTATTGTACTGGAAAAGGTTTTACATTCAGAGTAATGGAGACAGGTCCAAATATATCTGCTTATTAAATCTGTCAGATCAGGAGCTTTTGAGAGAATGGAGAGGAAATTAATCATATTTTCTATATCTCTTTTTTATATTGTTTTCTCTGTAAATTGGCAATATAGCCAAAATCAGCCTCTGATGGGTAGTCGGAAGTCTTTGGCTTTCCAAAAACAGACAAGCAAACAAGCAAAAAAAAGCCAAGCAATGAAACCAAACACATGGTGATGGCTGGTTTTAACTTCTGATCCAACTAATCTTGGCGCATATTCAAAAGAAACTTAATTTTCTCATACAGCTGAGCAAGTCACCGACTGTTTTATGGCCAAGATTTATCTGAAATATGCTGATTGTTACTCCAAGGCATTCTTCTGATCCACTCTTCCATTTTTATTCTAATTTCTTCTCACCAATAGTAACAATATACCTGTAATCACTGACAAGTTTACAGTTATAATAATTTCATGTTTTTACTGGCCAAATTTTAAATTTTAGAACCCCTTGCCCTGAGACTACAATAACCATAAGCTGGACATTCTGAACTAGGAGGTGTAGTACTGCTGCTTTTAAGGAAAGCTGAGTATATTGGCCCCAAGGTTTAGAGCTTTTAAGTAAGTGCTTAACATTGCAATATCCATTTATCATACATAAGAGCTGGCAGCTGTGGAATGTGTTTCAAAGGCAGTAGCTGTAAATATTTTCTAAAAGACATTCAGAAGACGTTATGAAAAGGTTTAAGAAAACAGATCTTGGTCTCAGCTCTGAAGTAGGCAGGATCATGTGAAAATATGATGAAAATATATTATTGCAATTCAACCCAAACAAGAAACTGAGAAAAATAACTGAAGAGCTCTGACATGAGATTTTTTAATATAACATTAAAATGAACTGGACATATGCCAAAGCTGTCCAGCAGAGCTTATTGGATCCATTTGTGAGTTTTATAACAGACATTAAATGTATGAACCATTATGCAGTACTTTATTTTTGCAACTCTTAAGCACAAACTCCACAGCACCTCCATGAATTAAGTGAAGAGTGTCAATGGAAAAAAGCCCACTGACAGCAATGCAAATAAATGGGAATAAAGGGAAGTGTAAATAGCATAGATGCAAACAATTCCATGAAGAAATCTCCTCTTTTGAAAACTAGCTTATTTTATATATCTAAATAAATCTTGTGCCTTTCCATAATTGTTTGAGGTTGCGTTTTCAATCAGTTAACAAATAAATTACTTCTACAAAGGGTATACCAAGGTGGAGAGAAAATCTACTCATCTCTTCTAGAAAAGTTAATAATGAGAGCTGTGTTAGATAAGAATTGTGGAAGTGACATGATTATCTTAGAACTTTATATAAAAAATTTAGATTAGCAAAGTTAACAACTGAAATAAAATTAATCTAACAACATGACCTGCAACAACCCCTGCATTTCCCACTGTCATTACCTTTATGTATCACAAATAATTTTTCCCCAGAGAAAAAAATTGCGTACAACAAATGTTTAGATTTGTATCTCTATTGTAGCTTTTATAAATTATAAGGTTTTCTTTAAAACTGACTGTATAGTAAAACATAATTATAGAACAATTATCACACTCATATGACTGTATAAACTGAATATTTAAAGTAACAGGCTTTAGTTTATCTTTCACATATATTTAAGTTGCAATGCTTAAACTCAGAATAAATAAAATCCAGAATAAATAAAGCCAGTAAAATCTCAGGGGAAAAAAATACAACCATTCTGCCAAGTAGTGACAGGGAGAAGTAGTATGATATTAACCGCGTAGTGAGGGAATGGAAAACAATTCAACTTCAGCATGCAAATGGTATTAGTTAATAATACGTTAGACTCCTACATACTTTTCTTTTGAATAATGTTTCATCTAAAAATGCAAAATATGTTTCCTGTTTTAAATTGACCTTCTAGAGTAATAGCTAATGCATAATAAATTTAATATAGTGGAGATCCAATGATGACCAGATCTAGTACAAATATATAGAGCAGAACAATTAGCTGTTACTTCTAGCTCTTGTAAATTGCATTATCCTACTCTTCCATCTAGGAGAATTTTATTTTTTTTTTAAAATATGGGCTTTTTTTCTGCTGTCTAAAATTCCAATCCTATTTTACATTAGTTGACAAAGGAGAATTTGGCAGGTTTGAGACTCAGATATTACATAATGCACATATGAAAGGCATTATTTTGAGAAAATTCTTCTTTAAATGGTGACTTCCCAACAGAAGGATATAAAAGGCATGAACACAATCAACATAAGTAATAAAACCTTCTGGATCACTTGCCAGTAGGGTTGTGTGAGTAATTTCAATATCATTATTGGATTTGCCGTGTTGGCTGCCTCCTGTGCAGCAGCCTTAAATGGGGAATAGAATCCCTTTTGGAATACTTGCCTTGCACTAAAAGAGACATCATTCTGGTCTAAATGTGCACATTTACTTTTACAAAATAAGACTACACTATTATGGCTAGATAAATTCACTTAACCATATGTGCATATAATTTTATTCTGCTTAAATACTGCATGTTTCTCAATCCTTAAGAAGCAGAATAACCTCATGGAGGACTCTAAATTATTCCATTTCCAGAAAAGTATTCTGCTTTTATAGGTCTTATTTTTTATTTTTTAGACTTAATTGCAAGAAAAAGAACTTCTGTAGAAGTTGTATTCTCTAAAGACATGCTCACAGACAAAATACTAGTTATAATTTTTGTAGTTTTACCAAGCCCTTACATGACCTCTCAAGCACCGGAACAGGCTGCCATGGGAAGTGGTTGAGTCACCGTCCGTGAAAGTATTTAAAAGGTGTGTAGACATGGCACTTAGGGACATGGTTTAGTGCTGAATTTGGCGGTGTTGGGTCAATTGTCGGACTTGATGATCTTAAAGGTCTTAGCCATTTCAACACTGGTTTCATGAAATTGTAATCAGGAGTGCAGGTTCTCCCTCCACCCACTTGAGATCTAGTCAGGCTTATGAATACAGATAATTGTATGTTAAAATTTGTGATGAGTATTTTTATTATGCTAGGCAATGCAACAGACATCTTTCAAATAATTTATTTAATGACAACACCCACCAAATAGAAAGAAGGCATTGAACAAAAAGCATGTGGCTAAAATTTAAATAACAGATTCATAAGGCCTTAGGTCTGAAATATTCAGGGAGAGTTTAAATGTCCTATAGGAAAGTGTAATTTGGGGGAGGGGGGTGCAGAGGGGGGATATCTATAGTTCCATTTTTATTTAGAAAATTAGGAGAGAGGGATGTGATACAACCACATTTCAAAAATCGATTTGAGATGTGTAGTTTTGTCCATATAGCTCTGCTGAACTGGAGCCTGATGAAGTTAAATGAGTTGTCTAAGACTGGATGGTAAGACAACAATTGATTTGGGAAACAAACGGTAACCTTTTAGCCCATGTCTACATTCTAATACTGTTTGTAATTCCATTTCTACATCAACCCACTGTGAAGCAGAAAAAAGGATTACAATGTCTAATGCTGAAAGAGAGCAGTGAGGCTTTTAGAAAATAGAAGGGGTTTGTTCACAGAAACATCTTTTGTATCTGTGAGTGGCTACAAAGAAAATATTTTATAGTGAAAAATGCGATACACAAGGAAATCAGAGAAGAGAAAATGGCTTGCTTGTAATCAGGTGGCCGCGTGATTCAGTGGGTGGCAAGATGCACAAATGGATTCACTTCTACTTAAACAAGCCTTCATTTAAAAATAGATACACTGTATGAAGCCTGAATTATCCTGAGGCCACCTGAGAGCTCCCTAGCCCTGAACGGCTCTCAGAGAGGCTCTCTCCTCTCACTGTCGCTGGAGCTCTGTGCAGGGGCACCAGTACCCAGATCATTCAAAGATATAACTGACTGGGAGCTCCATCCTGAGCATTGATGATTCCCTCCCTCACTATGCTGCATTCTTTGACTGTTTCCAGTTGTGACCAAACCAGTGGTCACTGTTTCTAGCACTGCCCCAAATATTGTAACTTTTCTCAAGTCAGAGGTTGAATACAACCTATTTTACTGTGGCCAGGTAAGTTACTTTGATATGCCCTGTTCCACAGACTTCTGCTCTGACAGAACACTTAAAATAGGAATTTCCACACCTCTTTTGCTTTGCTGCCCTTTATCTGAAGAGGAGGACAATGGGTTCATTTTTTATATGGCTTATAAGAAAGAAAAAGGTGTAATGTGTGTCACGCAGCACAAAACTTCCTATAGGTCTCTGCGCTCCATATCTTCAAAACAGCCTGAAACACTCCACTGGACCCTTTCTAACTCAGCAGAAGGCAGACATTCATAAGTAATGCTTATTAAAGTGATATTTCCCACCTAATAAAGAAATTACAATAATCAGCGCCTTTAAAGATCTTTATGAAAAATATAAATTCCAAAATAAGTGAAATTTTAATTTTGATTTATTTATTTATTGGATTATGAAAATAGGCTGGAGATAGAAACCAAGCAAAACATACATTCAAGTTTTGCAATCTGACCTCAATATCTATAGCTGAAATTGCTATCTTTGCATATCATCTCTCAAAGTCTAAAGAAAGAGCACATTTCTGGAAGAGTGCTGCAGATAGCATTTTTATGAGATTGGTTTCTGCAGCTCATTGTAGTCATTATCAGAAAGGACTTTATAGACATATAGTATTTTTAAATATAGTCATCTCTACCCACTATAACATTCTGTCCATTTTTCTGACCCTACCTATTATTTTTATATCTTCTCCTTCTAATTTAGATTCACCCAGTCAATCAACTCGCATACCTGTCTAGACTGCTTTAACCACACACACTCGAAACCAATACTTGGAGGAGGCAGAACATCAGAAGGGAATGAGGAGGGAATGCTTTCCCTCCCTGTGTAATTGCACGATGGGATTCTGGCCAAGTTGAACACAAATAATAGAGGACATACCATTTTGCAGTGTCAGCCCACTAATAAATTGGAACAATGAAAGATTCTATTAAATCCATTTCAGAAAGTATGCAGTTTCAGAGGCCTTGTACAAGTACATCCTCTAAACACAATACTACAAGTTTGCAATCTCCATTGACCTTCAAAGTTTCTTTTGGAAGAATAGTAATTTGTCTTCAGTTTTCTAGGACACACATTATATGGTCACCTATTTATTTTAATTGAAACACAGAATAAGGGGCTTATCTACTGATTGTTCATGAATAAATGAATTATTAAATGTAAGCGTGTAGGCCATACAGAGTAAATGGTAGACCGAGCCCATAAAGTAGACTCTCGTCCTCTTCTTGATGAAGTTAAATGTCATCATTTTATTGTGGTCAATTACAGTAAGTATGATTCCATGAAAATGTGTGTGCATACACTGTTCCTAGACATATATATACACACAGTGCACAAAATTGATGGGGAAAACAAACATTACTGACTCCATTACTAGAAACCATATGTTTCCAACAGCTAAAAGGGCCAAGTACTAAGTTCCTATAGCACTTATATACCTAGGATTAGATTTACATTTAGCTGATAGGTAGCAATTTACTGTTTTCTTGATTTAGTTCCCCAACGGATAGATCATTTTCATTTAAGCACCAGTGGCTGATCTGCTCCTGTCCAGCTGAAAAAAAATAGGCAATCAATTCCAGGTTTGCCTGAATCCCAGTCCTCTACTGACAGTGCCCGGCAGAATGCTATCAGCCACTGTTAGCGTGGGCCAGGACATGTGCTTCATTCCTGTTTGGCTATGCCATGACTATGTTAAACACATGCCTATTATTCATATTTTGCTTAATCTGATATCAGAATAACTTTCTACAGGTAGATAATAGGGCTAGTTACTTACCTCTAACTCTGACATTCCCATACTCTTCTGTGTAAAGTTGCATTCCTCTTTAAATGTTCTACTTCCGCTACTATATGCTATCAGAGCAATAACCATGCTGGTCCCAAGTTCTTTTTCTGACTATATGCTGTCATCAGTGAGAGACATTAGCTCTTAAGACTTGATATAGAAGTCACAAATCACCACAGGTTTATAAATATGGGAGAGTAAAGGTCGTGAAATATATTCAGATCATCATAGCCAAACAGTACTTCCTTCTTCCAAGACTATTTACAAAACATCTTATAGCATCCATCTGTAACAGCTTATCCCCTGTGACTGGTGTCTTTTACCAAGCTTGTGTATAATCAACATTTAGCGATATGATGACATATTCTCTATGTGCTACCATTAACCCTCTGGCTCAATTCTGTTTGCAATAACAGGTCTGACTAAGTGTAATCAGAAGCATTTGAGAACTGATGTTAATTATGTTTGTCATAAGCACTCCTGAGATGTGTTTCCAAATTTGGAAACAAACGGGAAATAGAAAGTGGCTGAGAGCAAAGAGGAGGAAACTGACTACTTTGAAATGTAATCATTTTTTATATAGCCCTTGAGTACACATGAAGTACTTCATTGCCATCATAATGATGGTCCCAGCTGCCATTTTTTTTAATTCGGCCATCAATTTTTTTTATTGCCACCAGGTGAATAGCTTATTTTGTAATAATGGACTCAGACTTACTCATCAGCATCAATTTTTTGCAGTCCATACATATAGTAGCATTTTTTGGGGGGCCAAGAAGCACGCCACCCATGGCCAAGGAGATCAGCTGTGCCCTGCAGAGGGGTGAGTTGGATGTCTGGAAGTGGCTGTGCACAGTGCGGAGCCACCCTGACCTCTCCTCACAGAGGAGCTGCCCTGCACCTCCTGCTGCCAGCACCTTGCTATGCAAACCCAGTATATGTGCTTAGATAGGATTTGTCATTTCCTTTCTTGAGTACGCTTTTATCTCCGTGTATTTAATCAGACCTTTCACAATTTTATAAACATTAACTTTAAATTACAGTTCTTTAATATATAATCAAAAACCATGACAAAGTTACTGCAAATATCTAATGTTTCAGTAGAAAATGGATTCTAACTTATTACTGAAAAAGCAATTAATTCAGAAGAAAATACTTTTAAACAGAACATTTAGTTCCAAATTTTAAGTAGTTGATCAAATACTAAGTATATCCCAACACAAATGCCAATAATGTGGTATATTTGGAGAGGAAGCACAGTATATGAAGGGTGAAATGGGAGTAACTAAATGAGGCAGCTCAAGTGCTTTAATGGTGCTGAAGTAGCAAAAGGCAGCTTAGAGATTAAATCAAATAAAAGAATCTCTAAAAGGTTCATAGAATTCATTAGATAATAAGCATACTTTTCTTTAAGTTGATATTGCAGACATCTATTTCTGAACTAATGTAAAATAATATTAGCAATTTCACTTCAGCCTGAGGTAACCAAAAAACACAGTTGCATCATCAAATTAGGAAACTTCAAATTTTGGTTTATTCCCTGCAAAGAGACAATCATTTAAGCTCTAACCATGACAAGTAATTGTTATTTCCCTGTATTAACAATACATATAACAATAAGCAATAAAACATGTACAGTCATAGTCCTAAATGTCAAAAATAACTCCCATACTGATAATGCAAGAGACACATTTAGTATGAGATTTAGGAAATTTTGAATAAGAAGAAATAAAAATCTTGACATTTGCAACTATCAGTTGTGCTCTTCAACCATTTCTAGCCAGCCAAACACATAACAAATCCAACCTTAGAAAAAGCACAATAATTTTGTTTCTTTGGGATTTTTTATTTGTTTTTTTCTATTATTTGTTTGTTTTCCCCACTCCAGTTAAAAAACCATAGCACGTAGCAGACAGAATTCTGTTGATGTAGTTAAGAAAAGTGCATAACAAAGTCTCTCAGCAATGTTTTTTAAAAGGAAGTAAGCTGGTTTGGGATAAGAAGAAGGATATTCACATAGATTAAGAAATCATGAAGTGAGAATACAGAGAGTAGAGACTGGCCAGATGCAGTGTTGAAATGATCAGCAGAGACTCACAGGGACTGTAGTGCAATCAACTAGATATAATAAATTGAAAAATTATCAGGGTGAGAGAAAGGGAGTGAAATGATGAAGTTTCTGTTGGATACCAAATGTCTTAGGGTTATAAAGACAAGGACTAGCTGTTAAGTACTGCAGAAGACCATCGCAATACTGGGTGACTAAAAGGTGAAATAAATTTCACATTAAGGGGTGCATATTTGTCAAAAAAGGAAATTGAATATTCAAAATTATTGGAAAGAATCAAAATAAGGGTACAATACAGGAAGCATCATGCTTCTACTTAATAAATTAAAGGTCCATTACATATTGAATACTCCCAGCAGATTTGTCCCAGACTCATCCCATCTCAAAAAAGCACGTTGTAAAATTGGAAAAAGACAATTGCACCCATAGAAAAGTTTCATATGAAAAATGATTAAACAGAGTAGATTCTTCAGCCTGAAAAATAAATGACTGAAGAGGTAATGATAGATATCTATAAAATAAATGAGACATAGAGAAATTGAATGGCAAATTACAATTCACTCTCTCCTTTAATGCAATAAGTAAAGCTAGGAGGTGTCAGGCTCAAAATAAAAGAACTTTATGCCTTCAGTGAATATTATGGAGTCATGAAATTTCTTGCTGCAGGTTCACAGGCCTATAGGATTGTTCAGGCTGGAAAGGAGATCAGGAGGTCCCTGGTCCAAACTTGTTCCTAAAACAGTCATCTCAAAAGTCAGACTCACCAGCTGAGATCAGGTTTTTCAGAAGGAAATTGTATCATGGACTATTACACCCACCCACAACATCCTTTTCTCCCCCACTCTCCCATCCCTAAACGCTCTGTGGAAGTTCAGAATTTATGGTAGGTACAAGAGTCTTCTACATATACACAGCTGTGCCTTCCTTTTCTATTTCCTAGCCACATGTTTTTGATGGCAACAGAAGATCTCCTGTAGAAACCTTCTTCTGACCCCAGATAACTTCTTTCATGTTCTCATGAATAGCCTAGTGATGAGTAGGATTCAACAGAGAAATTGTTAAACAAAAATGAATGTTGTATTTCCCAAATGAAAACCTAAAAAGCAGTAATGAAACACTAATGGGAAAGGGTTATATTATAAAGATTAAAGAGTGTCTATGAGGACTAAGATGCCATTGCCAGTTTTGACACCAAGCTCATTAGAGTTGTGTCTTAATTGCCACTGAGACAGCATGCTGAAATAATTGACTGTAACTGCAGATTCACTTTTTTGCCATTTAAACTGCCTTTCTTCATTCTGGCACACTGCTTAGATCTGTTTCTCTTCAGTGTAATGTGAGGGCTGTAAGCAATTGAAAAAAGTCCCTTTGCTGCCAGAGTTTAAATAAGTATTAGCTTTTACAGTTATTTTAGCTCAGCATGGCTATGAATGAAGAAATGGGAACTCTCTAACCAATGCCATTTTACAAGTAGATAAAGATGGCCATGAACCCAATCCCGTACCTGCAGAGTTTCAATTTTAATTTCTTTTGGACCTGAACCATTCTCAAAAAGGGAGCAGTGGGTCAGCATACATGTGTGTAATGATTACGCCCAGCTATGTCCTCAAACCCAGGATGGGAGTTAGTGAGGTAATACCTTTCTGCTGGGGTTACCTCATTACAAGCCTTAGCCTGAAGGCAATCAGCAGTATGTGGAGCAGCCCAAGGAATAAAAGTATACTGTCAGATACATTGCAATTTAAATGTTGGGCACTAACAGCAGCTAGTGTTCAAAATTCTGCAATTCGTAAACTATAGAAAAGTAATGTTCATAAATTTATGTTAAGAAAGCTAAAATGCAAAACTAAATACTCAAAAGCCAGAAATTACGACAGATAATATTTATTTTGTCCTAATTTAGCCCCTCCGTATGCACACAATGTGTAATCATGTTTTGCTTTCACACAATTTTCTGAACATCCTTGTCTCATTCACCGTGCCTTTCATACTTTGTACCTTTCCTACACAACATTTTTATTTCTGTTATTCAGCGTGTGATCATATGCATGGTTTGCTGAATATTATTCAAACCCTGCCTTGAAGGCAGAACTAATTTGTTTGTAGGCTTCTACAGTATTTATCACTGATATTATGCCATGGCATGAACAAATCACTTGCTTTTTACAGGACACCTGGAAAACAAATTTTTCTTGTATACAGGAAAGAAGAAAAGGTCAGATGAACCTATTAATTTGGAGTTCCCATTGTGACATGTATTTTTATGCCATGTAACATTATATGGCATTTTATCTACTAAAAAAAAAAACCCATCTGATTGCATTTTTCCGTTACTGCCCAGATTTTGACACATTCAATCCTCAGACTCTAAGGAAGAAAAGATAGTTTGGTGACCTATAAGAAGTTTGACCAACATGACCTTCCCATAACCACTGGATTTGATGGCATTTAGAAAAACAGTCTATTTCCCCATAGCACCATCTAAATGTCTGTGTATAAGATTTTCTACATCTCTTCCCTCTCTGCCTTTCCTCATTTTGTTTACAAGTTTCTGAGCAAGCAAAGCAGTATTCTTTGCACTGAATATGGATTTGGGATTGCGAACTAAACTACATATACAAGAAGATGAATTGCTGCAGAAATCTCAAATCCAACACTTTCTGAGACTGAAAAGGCTTGTAACCACAGTTGATGCAGAGTAGGATGCAATGATGGATCTGGAAACTACAGAATTACAACAGCGCTGAGTCCATAAAGGACCTCTTGAGATCATCTAGTCCAGCTCCCTTGTTCAAATGGGATCAGCTAGAGCAGGTTGCTCAGGACCGTATCCAGTGGGGTTTTAAATATCTCTCAACATAATACACAGATATAAGTATGGAAAGTAAAGCAGTTCAGTGTTAATAACTGCTAATAACTGAGAAAAACCAAAAACCTGATATTCTGGAACATAACTTCTTTAGGTTCTATACCGTCTGTTCTTCCTCCCTGCCAAAAACAGTCTGCTGTCCTTGCTTTCTCCATCAGCTGATTGTTGTACTATACACCTGAGGACTGTACAGTAAAACAAAGTTCATTTCAATCACTTCAGACAGATTCAGGCTTAGAACAGTTTGAGTTGGTTAGAACTTTCATGGTACATAGCAATCAGCTGCTCAGACACAGTCTGATACGCTTCATCTTATGTGCTGCAATCATGGTCTTTATTTTAAAATTTATTTGTGGATTTTCAATTTAGAGGGCCTGAAATGGCAATGCAGCTGTGATGCTGCCTGACAGAGATGCTTTTATTAGCATGGCTCCAGGTGTTTGTTTCATGTTCTCAGGCATAACCTGGGTATAGACAGATGTCTATTAGGGTGCAGAGCAAGATGGATTATGTTGGAAGACTAGTCTTGTCACAAGATCCTTCTGCAATATAGTGATTAGGGTAGATCCTAGGACAAAGATATTCCAGTTATGTTTGGGAAGAAATTAGTGAATTTACTTGAGAAGCGAACAATTCATATACAGTCATGCAATATAGCCAAGAGGAAACCAGAGCAAAAAGAGATTAAAAAATTATTGTTGGGTACACCTTCTGTTTCCTTGAAAAATTATTTCAAGTTTCTTCATAACATGCAGCTCCACATTCCCCTTACTTCTGGCCAAGTTGGCAAATATTTCTTCCCACATCTTGCAGGCACAAACACACTTCTAATCTACATTTTGTTCTATTTTTTTCCAAGATAATTCCAAAAGTTCTGTCAAATTTCTTCTGCTATGTAGACCCAAGTTTATCATACCCCATTTCATTCTAAGGTTTTTTATTTCATTTCTTGTGGCCAGTAGCAGTTAAGAACAATCATATCCATCTCCCCTACTCCTTAAACTCAGCTCTGGTATCTTTCTCTTTCAACAGTATTTAGTATCAAAGAGAGAAACTTTATTTCTTCTGGTAGCTTGATCAAGCTCAGGTCAGAAACCAGAGCACATGAGGTGCAGAAAGGGTCCTAAGGGAATATAAGAGACTAAGAAACTGCTGCTGAAGTGTGCAGAGGGGAATTGTTCAAAAGGTGGAACCTGGCACCATATGGTCAGATGTTTCCATAGATGTCAGCAAACTTAATCTGTCACAAAGGATAGTTTCATGCCCCAAAGGATGCACATGTTGGCACTATCCAGTGAAAGCTTCTGGAACTTTATAATATTGACAAAAATCATCTTTCCTCAACTTTTCTTTCATATATGGCAGAAATCTACACGTAAAGAACAGATTCTATATATGACAAAAATACTTCTCTAAGACAAATATCTAATCAATTAACTATAGATGATGGTTGAAAAAGCTCTAAGCAACTGAATACATTTTTTTACTCAGTGTCACACATCTTTGACACTGTCATTAAATACACTTCATTTAGTCACCATGTGACCAACTTCAATTGAGCTTTTACTTCTGTTAGAATGGCAAACAAACTCAAATACTATATCACAGTTAAAAATAATTTCATATTGTTTAAAGGGTTAAATCAAAGCACACTGAAAATATGTCAAGACAGTTTTATGTTCTATCAGAAGTCCTAAAAACCATATTTTTTATAATTTTTTTCATCAATACTGGTGCTGGAGATAGAAGTTTCTTCCCTTATGAACAGAATTGAAAAACAGAATTATATGTTTAAAACTTCTAGAAAACACGTGCTTAGATCTTTTGGAACTTATAGCAGTGCCAGTCACTACCCTCATACCATGTGTTTTATTTAATAGGGATAGCTTTTTGCAGTTAGAAAGAATTAGACCACTGTTGCCAGTGTTTGCTTCTCCCTCTTTGACTATATCGCTAATCTGCTTCCCGAAGATGCGTTTTTCTCTCCACTTAACCCATGCCTAGGGAGTAAGGAGATGACAAAGCATAGTTTTGCTTTCCAATGGAAGTAATTTATCTTTGGTTACTTACAGTGAATAGTAGTGTAGTATTAGATGTGTGGGATAAATTAGGATGATCGATAGCACTGTTGAAGGGAGTTGTCTTTGTTAATAAATAAAGCGTCATTTCAAGACATGCACTGATAATGAAACTGAGCAGCCAAACTAGAGATATTTTTCCAGCTTGTCATAACCACAGGTCAGAAGATTCTTAATCACTGCAAGTACCAGATGTCCATGCTGCCTGGAAGAAGATGCTGAGGCTTGAATCTAATGGTATTCATTTTCAGTCAAGCAGAAGAAACTTCCTGAGAGGCAGGGATGGAGCCAATATCTTAACTCATTGCAGATTGCCTTGCACTACACCATATTGCCAGTGCTTTTGCTAAGGACCTGGGGGTATATGAGAGCATGACTCACTGACAAAATTCTATAAACATCTGCCTTGAATTACCCATTGTGTAAAAAAAATAGTGTTATTTTAACAGATTGGAATTGATCAACTGAGAAAGTGAAGTCTGTACTAATAGGCCATTTCTGTCACAAAATAATGAATTGCAACACTTTCCTGAGTTTTAAATATTTTAATAATTAGTACTGCAGCGATTAACAATAGTGAAGTATAGATCATGGCTTGAAAAATGAAGTTTTATTGGGGTAATGATGTACAGCGAATTGTTTCAGGAACAGTTTATTTACCACTTTAATATAATATCAAAATCAAGTTTTGATATTAAATCAAGATTGATGAAGACATTATTTCTTCCTCTGATGAGATTAGTCCTCTATCTGGTTGAAAAAATCACTTTCCTGCATCGACCCAGTGAAGTTCTGTTTTGGGGGACACATTTTTGCACAGTCTTTCTCAGTTCTGCACATTTCCCTGACTCCAATTACTTTTCTCCAGCTAAGAAGTTGCCTTATCTTTTAATGCTACTCACTGGCAGAAGATAAAGTATGCCCTTAGTCAAGTTTTCCAAGGTATCCCAGATTGTTAACCGTGAATGTCATTGTCATGAACCATTAAAGGTAACTGCAGAATCCTGAAGTACGAATGGGGAGGGGACAAAAAAGAAAATGGAAGACAAAATGATCACAATAAAGTGCTGTCCTTTTGAAAGAGGTAAATAATATTTGTGAACAGTTCGATTATGGAAGTATTATGCAGATCTTAGCTGAGAACTGAAGGAGGATGCAATTAATGCTGTTTAACCAAGTCTGCATTTGTTAGATTAATTTAATTTGAAAAGACTAAGAAAAAAACCCAACAAATTGAATAAAGAGAAAGGTAAAATCAATAGTAGTTGGGCTTCCATCTTCCCAGACAATGCTTTTCAGACACCATCATTGTACTAAATGATTTACAACGTGTCAAGTGAATTTAAAAAAACCCCTGTGATTATTACAGCTTGAAACCAATTAGGGGACCTGGTTATAATCCTTTCAGTACATATATTTCAGAGAATCACTGCAGTTTCTTTATTTTTGTTAGCAAGTTTAGTTGCATAAAAATTAATAATAAAGATTTAATCTTACAACCTTTTTGATATAGATAACAAAAGAGTACGCTAGAATCACTTTGCATATTTTATGTAGGCAAACACAGGCTTAAAGAACATGGTGTCACAGCAAAAAATATATGGGAATTATAAAGGTTAGGATACTTATGACACATTTACTAGAATTTACTTTGGAATTTAAGAAGGATTATGCCAAGCTGACATTTTTAAAATCAGGTCTGGATAGTTCTGAATATTTGCTTGACTGAAATTACTGAAGCTTATGCAGACATTTAGAAGAATCCCATTGTATGTGTTTTGCAGATCAGTGAGGTCACAGCAGTTCTGCCTGGTGTTATAAGAAAAGAATTTCCATAAGGAAATGTTAGCACATATTCAGCTTACAAATATGAAATTCAAAAAAGAAAATCAAAAAAGTCTTTGTGTATGTTAGTAGAAAGTCCAGCCCTCATCCCGTTTATCCAGAAATTAACTTAGCAGACTGTTTACTTTCTTTACCACCTGTTTTGTAATTGAGGTTCAATTTCCAGAATATTTTCTAAGCAACTGTCTGTATTTGTCCAGTGAGACTTGTGTCTGTCCTTCTATAGACAGCAGAATATGAACAATTCTTTACACAGCACTGGAAAACACAGAAAGCAATAACAATATTTTACCTAGATTTATAAATACCTTACATTTTTATATTAGGATTTCTGGAGTATGGATTTTAAAACTGAACATTTTTGTCACTGGTTATTAAAAGGAATCCCAAAGTTTTCAATTGTTTAAAAGAAAACCAACAACATTATCTGCACAATGAAGAAAGTTCAGCTACTGCACAAAAAATTTATTGTGCAGTATTAATGTTTTACTAACATAGGGAAGGGAACTAAACTTTGTCATCTCAACTGGGCTAGAGATAAAAGCATTGTTAGTTTTCCCATATAAGGCCTAAACATTAAATGCATAAAATTTATGATAGTAATACTAACGTGTGAAAACATTCCAGATAAGTTATCACTTTAAACGTTGAACGTAGCATTGCAATAGAAACTTAAGAATGTTTTTAAATATATTGTTAGTATGGTAATATATACTTACATAAATCTTCACCAAAGCAAAAAGTGCCTGAACTATTACAAATTACTCTAAACAAACAGTGGTGAACTATTTTGTATTATTCTATGAAAATCTCATTTTATCTTCTCAGCAAGATGACCTAAACATGCTAGTGTTCATTTAGTTAGCAGCTTCCTAGTATTTTTCTAATTTTTTTGAGTTGCATATCTAGCAAATTATTGAAATCCTCATATACTCTAATTTCAGTTCTGTATTTCTAAGTCCATTATTCTCCAAAATTAAAGTTAATTTTCCTCTGGGTCACAGATGAAGCTACAGAATTCTTTAACCAGCTAAAATTTAATTTGAACAGAAGACATATCACATTTAGTAGCCAATTATAATGAAGAAACACGAGGGCTGATAACAAAAGTGGAAAAAATCAAGTTTAGTACTGACATCAGTAGTTTGAATTCTGCCTAAATTTTGTTAACTACTTTGTTAGTAATGTTGTTGTTTGCTTTTTTCAGTTATGTAACCCATCCTATATGGGTTTTTTTCTGCCTGACTAATGACCATTTCTAAGGAAAAAGGGATTGTTGTCTCTAGCAAGTAGTGGAAACTTCTATAACTAAAAACAGATTTATGAAAATATGTTATCTTTATTAGAGTTATTTGTTGTCAGTAAAAATGTTATTATAAAGTCATATCTGAAAAATTAGGTTCCATTTAAGTTTTCAGCAATCAGAGATCGTTTTCAATTAATTTTGTAGTTCATCCCTACACAGGCTTAAATAAAAAGCATATAAACCAAAAGAAAAATGTATCAACTACCTTTGTTGCTGAAATTCAAAGTCATGACAAACAGTAGAAAAAATAAGTACTGTCATGTTTGTGTTTCCTGCACGACAAACATGACAAATGTTGGACATTAATATGTCAGTAAAAATATTTGTTGAAAAACAAATCTAAAGAACAATGTTTTACTGATTCAGCACAACCCATTTGTATTTAATTCATAGTGTGAGAGAGGATTTAGGGCTAACATAGCCTTACAAATTCACATGAGAGATTTTAAAGTCAAAATGACTTATCCTTATAAAGCAACTTATAAAGCACCTTATCAAAAATAGGTGTCAAAGCAACTTCATTAACCTTACCTAAGTTACCAATTTTTCACCTTGCAAAGTTTAATATCTCATTAACAATCCAGTCACCTCCTACCTCCTACCACATCTTTCCATCTATATCAATCACCAATGCTGCTAACTCACCAAAACTCACTAGGCCTTACACCTCTTTTACTGAATTAATAAAAAAGTTAATAAAATCTCAAATTATAATTTCACCCTCAATT
Source organism: Acanthornis magna (assembly GCA_036785705.1). Taxonomy (NCBI): domain Eukaryota; kingdom Metazoa; phylum Chordata; class Aves; order Passeriformes; family Acanthizidae; genus Acanthornis; species Acanthornis magna. The sequence goes on from JAWUZG010000017.1 coordinate 3,144,146, forward strand.
ATAAATCTCACCCTCAGGTGTGAGAAATGCAAATATCATTTTTTAGACATAAATACTATAAATAATTTTCCCCAGGTCTCCATTATAAACATTACAGCTGAAAAGCAAGTGAGCCTTCTCTGTTGCTGTTTAAAATGCACTGTAGCCCAGCTTGTGTCTGATGTTTTAACTTCAGGTTTCCAGCCCACATCAGTTGAAAAGGCAATGCCAGTCCAGCTAGAGCTCTTACCAGCAGACAATTCCTTATAACATGCAGCAACTGAGGTGTTAACAGCTGGCGGTTATCACACTCCCCTTTAATTAGCTATGCCCCATGTTGTATGGGGTCTCAATCACTTTGAATCTTAGGGAAAGAAAGCAAAAGGAGAAGATAGGAATCTGGTTTTCCTTGCATTTATCTTCTTAATTCCAGGTAGGTTTCAATGAATCTTTGTTCTACACTAGAGTCAATGAGAAATTTATGGGTTTCTCAGCTTGGGGAAGATGCATGTATTTCTTCTTTCTCCTAAAAGTTTGTTTACAGGATTTCATACTGGTTTTAAACATGCAAATTTAATGACATGTCCTTAGTAGACTTCTTGCTCCAGTGTTTCCCTGCACTTGATGCTTTATTTTGCATTGATATAACTTTATTCAAATAATTCTGCAGAATTATCTATGGTCTAAACACTATTTCCAGTTGTGTCCTTGGCATCATTTTTTGCAGGACAAAAAAAACCTTATAATCTGACAAGAACCTTGTTTTTCTTGATTAAATTGGACAGGACATACTCTTAAATCTCAAATTTTTATGATGACTCCAGCCTATTTTGTTCTACTTTGGTTCTGATACTAGACCAGAAAATTTTCCAAGTATATATCAGTTTAAAGGGAAACTAGAAAACTAACATTTGTTATGAAGAATTTCTTTCTTGTCATGTTTATTCACAAAAGAATATAATCTTTCTAGTTTAATTTAAAGGAATGAATGCTTGAACATATAGTGTATACTTTTCCTCATATACATGACACCAATAATTTTCTTATTAATACTTTCAAGGAGTTTCAAAGTGCTACTTTAGTATGCGAGTTTTCTCTGTCAGTAAACATCCTCAAAAAAAACTCTAAAACCCCCGAAAATGAAGGCGGGGGGGGGGGGGGGGGGTAGTGCTAAAAAAATTATTCTGTATGATTTATACATCATGTTTGTTGTAACAGAATCTATGTGTTGTAGAAGCAGGGCCCATTTGTCCTGATTACTCACAGTTTACAAAAGAGACTGTGTATTTTTCTAAGTCTGTCCGCATTGTAGTTCAGAAAGTGTCAAGCAAAGTGTCTTTTGCCACTTTTTTAAGGTATTTTCCCTCTCAGATTGTTTTATTGCAGAAGTACCAAATTGAATTTTGTGCATCTGAAGTTATTTCAAGTAGAGAAGAAAGTTAGCACTTTCCATAACTTCCTTAGGTATATTTGCTATAACTCTCTTCGTCTTTATCAGAAAGAGGAAACATTTCCTAATGCAAAGAAATATTAAATGAATGTCTTATGTGGTTTCTTCGAGCTTATTTTTTCATTATAAGAGAAATATTATGGAATTGATTAATTTAGGTTCTAGTCAATTATTGTAAAGAAATAATAGAGACTTGAAAATGAGAGAGAGGGTAAAAACTCTCTGCAGAATTTTTTTGTTAGTTGGGGCTCTTTGGTTTTCTGAAAAGATTTTTTAATATCTCTTGAATATAGGCATAACTAGTACAATTGCTTTATATTATTTTGCAGCAACTATCCCTTAACCACACATCTTTCCAGAATTCCCACTATAAATACTTTTTTTCAGCTTCAAAGTCCTCAAAATAGGCCTTTACTACAATGGTTTTCTTTAATACCATCCCTATCATTATCAGTTTTATGTTGTCTTTTTTTAAGTATTTGATCTTTGAGTGAATTGGTTGCAAAGTAAGTTCAAAAGAAGGAGTTTTCTCTTAGAATTTCTTCCTTCCTGCATTTCCTCATAAGTTTACTTTCAAGACATCTTGGAAATTGAATTCATTATAAGAAATCAGATTAAACTCGGACACCATGATGTGTATAAACTGCAAATGACATTTCTACATTACCTTACCTTTAAAGTTTGTTTAAAAACATGTCCAAAGCAAATCTAAGCTGATTTTCAATATATTTGGAAGCACTCACAATTACTTGAAAATCACCCTCTCTTTTTTACCTGCCAAGACCTATGGATTTCCAGTTTACTTTTATTTATAAAAATGTAAACAAGTTTAAATTTAATTCCAAGGGATTAGGTAATAAAGGGAAATGTAAAGGTAATTCAGCTTGCTCCAAATTTAGTATAAAGTAGTGATATGTTAAACTAATGAAATATTTCCTCTTCCACTGTCTTTTGAAAAGCAACTCTCTAGAAGGAGGGGTTACCAGGTGAATTTTGTGGAAGTTCATCTGCTGGATACAGCAGAAGACACAAGATTTTGTGATACCATTTAACTGTAATGCAATGTTCGTGCAGTCAATAGAAGTGACCTGACATGGTTGTAAAGACATAGCGAGAAGAATGCTTGGATAGTACTCAATATAAACATGAACACTGTGATTCTGGTCAAATTCACAATGAGGTTTGATATAACTTAAGGACCTTCAGGGCATATATTCTTGGGCATAGGATCATAGAATCAGAATGGTTTGGGTTAAAAGAGACCCTCAAATACCATCCAGTCCAGCCCCTCTTCCATCTTTCGCTAGATCAGGTTGCTCAGAACCCCATCTAACCTCAGTTTGAACACTTCCAATGATGGGACATCCACAACTTTTCTGTACAATTTGTTACAGTGGCTTACTACACTCATCCGGAAAACTCTCTCAGTGTTAAAGAATTGTCCTATGCATATTCATATGACTGCTATGGGCAGCATACTGCTATCAAAGCATAAACAAAAACTGAGAATAAACAATGTTATATTAACAAAATTGAAAAACACAAAAGAGAGCAATGGAGTAATAGAATGGTCCGATGCAACGTTAGATTTTCAACAAAAATTTGAAGATCAACAATGGAGTTTTTGGTAGAAATAAACGACTCCATTAAAATACTATAAGTTTTTATGAAAATCTTGCCTATAACAATAACTATATGATATCATGCATATGAAATATTTCAGGGTTTTTATAAGAGGTCATGTACAAAGAAAATAAAAAAAAAAGTGAAATATTTCTACCAATGAAAATAAGCTATTTGCATGGAAGATAGAGCATTCCAGAGTTTTCTAACTGCATGATAATATTTACAGGCAGATATTTTATGCATTTGCATCAGATCATCAAGTTTATAGTAAACCATATCCTGAAAAGACTGCATCTAAGTTGCATTAAAATCAATATTCAATTCTAACATCAATAGGAAGACTTTATGTAGCTAGTGAATGAGTACTATTGCTTTGATTTTAATTCAAATATAAATGTCCTTATTTAAACATTATATATATGTTATTTACATTAGTATTTTTCAAATTTTTATTGCCTGTTTAATTTCCGTGTCTGGTTTTATGGATAGCCCAAAGCTACAATTATTTGCTTCATGACAGCCTTAATGGCTTTAACTGAAGTCAAGAATTCCATTGTGTTAGAAGCTGTGGGAGCATTTACTAAGAAGCAGCTACTATGCTGAATATGGGTGTTAAACTCTTTAGTGACAAGTGAAGACAATTGAAGTAAGCCTATGTCATCATTTAGTTTTACCGTCCAAGGCTGTTCAGATCAGGTAGTGAAAATCTCCCAGAAAATGGAAAAATGCAGCTTAACAAAAAATCAAATATTTTTCAACTTCATAAACAATATCCAGTAACACTAGACTTTCACTTAGACATCACTGACCATGAAAATAAAACTCCTAGCCAGCGATTAACAATCAAGGGTATTGTTCTTAATATAGGCAGTGCTGAAATGAAACACAATGTTCAAGGCATCCATAAACCTGCATTCTTTGATCAGAGAGCAGCACTACTTTCTCTAGAGTTCATGGACTTTACTCATCATTCCATATCAAAACCTTAATCAGACAGATTCAGCTCGGTTCCAACCAGTCACTCTGCCCTTTTACGTACTCTCTCATAGTAGAAATAAGGGAAAACATGAAACTTAGTCACATGTAAATTCTGTGAGAGCAGACTTCAGAAAAGTATTTGCAATACAATTTGACTCTGGAAAGTCCAGTGTTCAGAATTGTGACTTTATGTAGCATAGAGAGCTCTAAAAGCAGAGAGGCATTATGGGGTAAAAAAAAAAAGCCCAACATTTAAATAGCTGCTTTGATCAATTAAATAGCTTTTGATATATACATTTTTAACTCAGTTTCTCTGGAAAAGAAAAGGCTCTTGTATGATTTCCCTCTGCCATATTTTGTTGCAGTAGTAGTTCATGTTTTAAAAAGTATGGGATAGAGTCACACACAGATTTGGCTTGGAAGGAAGCTTTAAAGATTGTCTCATCCAATTCCTCCTAGAATAAGCAGGGATATCTTGAACTAGATCAAGTTGCTCAGTGCCCCATCCAACCTGATTTTGAATGATTCCAGGTATACTGCCACCCATCTAGGCAACCTGTTTCATTGTTTTAAGACCCTCATCGTAAAAGGTTTCTTCCTTATATTTCACTATAATATGGATGTTCCATCCCTCTGATAAGTTTTGTGGCCCTCTTTTAGACCCACTTCAATGGGTTAATGCCTTTTTTGTACTGGGACTCCAGAGATGAATGCAATACTCCAGGTGGATTTCTACCAGAGCAGAGTAGGGGGGAGGATCATTTCCCTTGACCTGCTGGTCACACTTCTTTTGATGCCACTCAGGAAATGGTTGGCTTTCTGAGCTGTGACTGCACCTTTGCAGGTAATATCAAACAGGGATTACACCCACCCAGGTGCAGCACCTTGACCTTGGCCTTGTTGAATCTCATAAGGTTCTCATGGGCCCGTTTCTCAAGCTTTTTTAGGTCTCTCTGACTGGCACCCCACCCTCTCAAGTATGTCCACCACACTAATCAGTTTGGTGTCATTCATAAACTTGCTGAGAGTGTACTTGATCCCCCTGGACACATAAAAGAGAAGAAAATTAATTAGAGCAGTCAGCATGAATCGATAAGCAGTAAATGATGCATGACCTACTTGGTTGACCTCTCTGATTTCGGGAAAAGTGGACATAATTTCTGTGAATTTTAGCAGGACTTTCATGACTCCTTCTCACAGTATTCTTGTTTCAAAAGTACAGTTCAGGTAGGTAATGGATAACCAGAAAGATAATAAACTAATTGGGTAGTTGAACTCAAAAGTTCATGGTTAATAGGTCATGTTCCACCTGGAGACCGGTAACAAATGAAGTACTTAAGAGATCTGTTGAGGGACATGTGCTGTTCAAGGTCTTTACCAATGACCCCGAGGAGATTTCAGAGTGTACGCTTATCAGGTTTAAAGATGACACCAGATTTGGGATGGGGTAACACATTCAAGGATGCAGGCAACATCCAGAGGGACCTAGGCATGTCAGAGAAATGGATTGGTAGGAAACTTATGAAATTCAACTGAGAGAAACAATTCCTGTCCTTGGGACAGAGGAGACTTGGCAACATAATCTGGGGATGGATGTGCTGGGATTAGCTCTTTGGGAAAGGCCTTTAGGCCCAGTAGACAGCAAACTGAGCCTGAGCCAGATGGAAAACTGGGCAACAAATACAGCCAAGAGCATTGCATGCTGTATGAACAGGAGCATGTCCACCTGATCATGAGTGATTACCACCCTCTATTTAACACTTGTTAAACCATGTCTGCATGTGCTGAGTTTGGAGCACCCCAAAGCAAGAAACACATTCATAAACCAGAACCCAGAAGAATGACAGAAAGACAATGGAGAGTGGAGAACTTGCTCCTTGAAGAGAGACTGAAAAATCAGCCTGGAGCAAGGAGAGCTTTGGAGGAATATAACTGCCATCTGTGAGTTCCTACAAGGAGGTTATGGAGAGATGGAGCCAGGCTCTTCACGAGATGTATGGAAAGTAAAGGGGGGAGGGTGCAGGACAATTGACATAAATTGAACAAAGAAAGGTTCGTGTAGATATAAGGAGAAATTTTTCTTCACATGAACCTGGTCCTCATCAATGGATAAAGTGCCCCAGAGGATCTGTGTGGTCTGTATCCTTGGAGCTTTTCAAAATCTGCTAGGCTGAACCCTAAACACTAAGGTCTTAGCCATAGCTGATCCTCCTTTGAGCAACAGGTTGGACTAGAGGTCTCCTGACAGCCCTTCAGTTCTCCCATGATCAGAAACTTTTGGGTCATAAGTCCTGACCAACTAGTGAGTGACAAGGGTTTTTGGTCTTTTATTTTTCTAGTCCACGACCTCACGTTTACAAATGACTTTGTAGAGCCAGACTCCAATTTCCCACATGGATCTCAAGATCTCCAGCAACTGAGATATGAGGACACAGGCAAAAAGGCCCTCTTACAGGTTGGAGTCTCTTAAAAAAGAAAAGTCTTAGTACATGAAGATTATTTTGGAAGGGAACCTGAATGAGTAGCAAGGCCCTTTTTGCTATTGACTAGGTAAGCTTTTCTTGTTTATTAGTTTTATTACTTGTTTGACTTTCAATTTGAAACTGGAGTAGCTAGAAAATCTATGCAACTTTCTTCAGCTGAAGGTTTCTAAACCTTTCACCGAAAACCTGGATGATTTTTTTTTCTGCTCTGCAGGACATTGAAATGTATTATGTGGTAAAGAAGAACCTAAATGGTTTAGTGGTCACCTGCTGATAAGCAATTACCTTCACACCCTCTCCTCTGTTTGGCGCAATGTGAGAATATTTACTTGCTTATGAAAGAATGCTGACAATTTGCCTGACTCCCCACCTATTTTATGAAAGCCACCAGAAAGAACACTCTTCTTCCTGATGTGCAAATATTAGCTAGAGCAACAAGCATAAAAACATCCACCATTCTACTTTTACTAATATTTCAACCTTTCATTTTAACCTGAATAATGTCTATCTCTCTTTTGTGTTTCAATCAAGATGTGATATCCTGAACTTTCAGATTCTGGACAGGATGAGAAGGGCTTAAGCACTCAAAAAGACTTGGCCAAAAAAAGCTTCTGTCAATTTTCTCACCTGTCACATGCTTCAGGTGTGAATTCTTAGAGTGTAAGCTGATGAGTAATTATTGATGCCTTCCAGTACTGCCCCATTGCCCCAAAAAAGACCATTTGCCTTTTCATCTCATATTGGCAGGACAGAAATAAGCCTACATGACCACAAACTTTGAATTCAGTCTGTGTCAAAGTGTGGGCAATAAGGCTACTGTATTTGGAAAGTATGAACTTTGAATATGTATCTCTACCTGGGTCTGTACATGTGTAGTATACATGTAGTATACAAAGAGGAGGTCTGGACAGAAAGGGGCATATGTCAAGGCAGATAACTGGATATTTGGTAGCCCTATTCATGTAGAGCTAAGTGAGGAACTTTTGTTTGCTCTTCAGGATCACTTTGTTGATGACATATCAGTGATGTTGTAGACATGGACAGACATGTTCCAAAACAAAGGTAGATTTCCTGACTATGGAGATCAGCATTCAAGAATCAACATTTGCAAACTGTCCTAGGAATACAGTAGCTCTTTTATCAACCATTATCACCAGTAAATGCAATTATTTGCAAACATCACTGAAGAATTACTTTCTCTCCTTAAATGAGACCTCGATTTTATCAGAGGTGTTAGTGCCGAAAAACTAAATTGAAAACTAACAGAATGTTGCAGAGATGAGAAGATGTCAAATTTCCTGAATCTTTATTTAAAGACTTCTCTTTCCCCAGGAAAATTATCTTTCTCTCATCTTAAACCAGTGTGAGTCAGCTATTTCATTGGTAAGAGAGAGTGATAAAGTTTTCCTTATTGAGGAAAGAAATGTATGAATCTCTTACAGTCCACTGGTAAATACTAGAGTTTATTAGATTTCAAAAAGACAACCTTAAAGAGACAACCAAAAAGACAGTCTTTTCTATATCCAATAAGGACCTTCTTTCTCTTTGGGCATTTCTTGCACTTAAACTAGTCCATTATATGTTATATAATACTTTCTTGCAATAAACTGGAAACTAGCCTTATTAAGTTATTAGGTACATAATTCATACCCAGTGCTCCTAATTAAGAAGCAATTGTAAGAGTTAAGATATAGGGAAAATGTGATTTTTTTTTTTTTAATGCTTCAAATTCACTCATAAATGGAAGATAAACTACGTTTTAAATAGGATTTTGAAACAGTTCAAGTAAAGATGTCCATGGATAACTGGAAGATGACTAAAGACTTACCAAATATTAACTGACAAATAAATTGATCTAAATGATGAAATGTCTGGACTGGAAGAGTTTTAAAATAGCTTTGCGTGAAGACAAAGCTAACAGCTTATGTGATCAAATTAGAAGGAAGTGTAGGTGTGCAGTATCTAATTAATAAATATGTAAGACATTATACAATTATTTATTTCACATTAATGTCTCTTCATGGGAAGAAAAGGCACAATAAAAAATTATTCAGAAGAAAGGAATTTAGCACAGAAACCTGATATCTTCTCAAAGACTGTAATCTTCAAGGTAGCTGTTTGAGGGAGGAGTGTTTTGGGGTTTTGTTTCATTTTTTTTGTGCACATGTGTGGTACAAGCCCACGCTTCAAGATATAATTCCTTTGCATTACTTTACCTCACATATAGAGACAAGTTTCTTCCTTCTGAATTAAATCTACTGGGATTTTTCTCTCTCTGTGGTGAATTTCATACAAAACATTAATCCTAGCAAAGCAAAAAATCTCTGGCATGCATTATCAGTACTTCATTCTTATAGTATTTTTCATTGTTTGACAATTTATTACTTTCCTTCTACAGATGTGTGGTCTGTGACCATCAATAGAACAGATTCAGATTCAGTTTTTCAAAACTCTTTGCAAGCAATTTATATTGTATTATCATCTGTTTATACTGTCCTCTTTTTTTCTGCACCCTTTCTATATTCAGTTGTTACTAAGAATGATCTATTTAGTTTGAGCAGTTTCAATGCAAAGCCCTTTCAACAGAATAATCAATGTTCTTCTTTCTAAAATATCTTGCTGTCGTGGTTTAGCCCCAGCCATGAAGCAAGCCCAATGTAGTTGCTTTCTCACTCCCCTACCAGCATTATTTGGGGGAGAATCAAAGAGTAAAAGCTGGAAAACTTGTGGGTTGAGATAAAGACAGCTTGATGGGGAGAGAAAAATCTGTGCATGTAAGCAAAGGAAAACAAGGAAGTAATTCACTGCTTCCCATGGGAGGGCAAATGTTCAGCCACCTCCAGGAGAGCAGCGCCCCATCGTGTGCAATAGCTACTTGGGAAGAAAACTCCATCACTCCAAATGCCACTCCCCTTCTTCTTCCTTCTTCTCCCCCCTTTATGTACTGAACACGATGCCATATGGTCTGGGATATCCCTTTGGTCAGTTTGGGTCACCTGTCCCAGCTGTGTCGTATCCCATCCTCTGATGCACCCCCAGCTCCTCCTCAGCATGGCAGTAGAAAAAACAGAAAAGCCCTTGGCTCTGCGAGAGCCCTGCTCAGCAATAATTAAAACATTTCTATATTATCCACCCTGAGTTCAGCACAAATCTAAAACACAGCCCCATATCAGCCACTGTGAAGAAAATTATTCCAGCCCAAACCAGCACCCTTACATACATTCTTAGTCTAGGTTTTGCAGCCTCACCAAGTCATGTCATAGCTAACCATCTGAGTTACTTAGTACCAACACTTGAATTATACTTGATTTTGAATATTTCTAGATATGACACAAAGTTATTTATGTTGTAGTCCAGGCCAGATACTACTATTAAAATAATTTTTTAGCAAAACATACTGTGATAGTATACAGAAAATATCTGGTTGCAATGTTTGTGTCCTGTTTCAAGGAAAAAGAAACAGACTATGCCCAGAACCACAACCAAATTCATGGTGAACCTAGAGAAAAAATTAAGAATATGGTCGGTCAAAGGAGGACCTTAAGTCATCTCTGCCTTTTGACATGCTTCCATGTAGTTGACCATGTCTTGACCTCTGTAGATTCTAGAAACTGAACTTACTCACGTATGCACATAATGTAGGTGCATGTGTAGTTGTATGGATGTTTAATCCAATGTGTTGAGTTTCACATATTCTGTCAAGAAAAAGTATTGAACTAGCTTGCATATAGGAAAAATCCATTTTATCCTTTCACTAGCAGGTGAAGAGCTCACATACCAGTCACTACATGCTCCTCAAGGCAAGTTTCCACAAGTGAGAAAAATGCATTGCTTAGTACAACTTAAAAAAAAAGAAAAATGGATGCAAATGTACATTGAAATCATTGGTTAGCCCTCAGCTAAACAATACAGATCTAGAGAAACATTTCACACCTCATGTTGCAATTAAGTGGTTCTAAATTTAACATCAACTCATTTCCTGAGAGGAATTGCAGTGAAGACTTTAATTATTCAACAAAAATATTAAGTTGTCCAGGTAAAATATTCACTATTTAACATAGGTTTTAGTGACACCACTCTTATAAAAAGAATACAAAAAAATTAATTCAAATAACAACAAAAATCACAGAAAGAGATGTTACATTTGAGGAACTGCGTCCTCCTAACACTTGAGACAAAGGCTTCAAATAAAGTAAAATGTAAAACATATTTTCTAAGAATAATTATCTGTTTTCAAGAATGTGTTGAAAAAATATTATAGTCTACTTAGTGCAATCGGTCATAATAAACTTAAAATGGACTGTCATAGAAACTAAAACAATGGGCAGGATGGGGGGAAGAAAAAAAATTCAAAATGTTGCTGAAGAAAGTTATGGCAATAAGGAGTATCTTCATTAGTTTAATTTCAGGGCTTTTTACTGGCCAAAACTTTGGGCTTAAACCAATATATTTCAAAACTGGTACTGATTTGACTGTTTAGTTGAAGAGCTAAAATAAGCAGATGTTTGCCCATCTGCCATCTCTCTGTCTGCCACTGTCCAAGAAAGCACAGTTCAAACCAGCTGTGTCTGAGGTAGTGCTGTACAGCAAATACTGGCAACTGGAAGCAATATTTCTGCAAATGCCTGTTACACAGCTTAGGAAATACACAGAAATCCTCAGTCTGACAGAAGAAGTAATACATTGATTGCCAAAATATTTCACTGCATTCCTTTTTATATACATGATCTTTTTCAAGTCTTCCATGATGTTTCTTCAAATAGCAATAAGAAATCTTTTATTATTGATTCTAAGCTGATGAAACAAGGGAATGCTACTTACTGATGGGCATCAAATTCTAACATAAATCGTTGTTTATTGAGAGCAACAAAATGTCATATCAAAGGCAATAGATAAGCTCTATAGCTGTATATATGCCACCAAATCAACAATATTATTCAAAAAATTAGAATTTGAGAAATTAATGGTTTCTTTTTATGCAGAAGCATGTCAAAACCAACTGACATATGATTCACATCGGAAACAAATTACCAATAGAAAAAAAGACCAATATACTAATTTGATAACATATGATTTGCATTTAGATTTGAATTTACCTTTTCCAGGACAAGAAAAAAAAAAGTAAAAGAAAAATTTCCTGCCACTTAATATGTCCTGAATTTTCTTTCAGAAGACAATATTATGTGCCTGACAAGAGAAGGAATCTATTGTAGTTATTAGACTACCTGCAAAGTGATACGTATCCTCTTGTTCTTTGGACATGCATGGTGAGTATTGTACTGCTGTACTCTGAAAAGTGAGTCAGTGACAATGACATCATGAAGTTCCATATTTATTCTTCTCTCAAAGTCTGACATAATGCATCTGTTTTCTTTGTACGTCAAAGGCTGATTTTTATGGGTTTTAGCCCTGCAGTTTTGACCTAAGAAATGAAAAACAACTCACAGTCTTATATAATAAACTTTCAATCAGAGATTACTGGGCAACTGTGTGCTCAGTATGCATTAGACAGAAAATTTGATAGGATGGTTTTGAATAGTTGCTTTTCCTTAGCAGCATTAAATAAAGCAAAAATTATTAAATCTCTAAAATTAGAGGGAATTTTTATTTTTATTTCATTCCACTAGTTGTTTTGGTCATATTTTAAACAGTAAAAAGAGTCCTAAACAAAGTTGTCTTATTTTGCTAGGAAAAGAAGAAAGTGTTTTAAATTTTATAGAATTAGTTAGAAAAAGAGTTCCTAGATTCAACAACTTAACAGTTCTTACTTTACTTATATTTTGGTGAGTACTTGCAGTTCTTTCTGAAAGTTTTCCTGAAACTTGCATCAAAAATTTTCACAATCAAAATTGGTCTTGACAAAAATTATTTGATTATCTTTTGCTATTTTTAATGAAAAGTTTTTCTTCTGTAAGATGTTGCAGCTGTCCACTGAGAAAAGAGAAGCATCATTACATTTTAATAGCCAAACAACTCATGATTATAAAAAGTTGTTTCCTGTGATTTTGGGATGTAAACTCTGTCTAAGTTCTTTTCAGAAGTGAATTCCAGGTGAGACTGTAGTCTACAGGTTATGGAGTACTGTAATTGAGCTCCTGGGAAAACTGAAGACTAATTAATATGTTAATATATATACTAATTAATATATTAATATATTCCTTTACTGATTAATGGGGAAAATCATTGCTGTTAGGAGAGATGGCTAGTTGTGTGAGTAGCACTGAGAGTGTTGCAAATATAAGGACAAACTAGAGCCTAGAATGAATTAGTATCTCATTCCCAGACTTTAACACTGATCTTCATAATATGTGACAGGGAACATTTAAATTTTTTTTCATTATATAGCCTCATAAAGAATCAAATAGCTTCACGCAGAAAGAAGAAGTCTCAAACCACAGTTTAAGCACTAACATTTCCCTCATAAATAATTAAAAGTAAATCTGTCTTAGGTGATCAGAGAACACAAGGTAAACAACTATGTGGAAAGGACACTTTTCCACATGGAACATAGGGAGGTGGATATGAGACTGTTCAACAAAGTGAAAAATGTAAGCAAGGGTCATCCAGAATAATTTCAATATTGTTAGTATATCTTTCAAAACAGATGTCTGGAATGGGTAATGAAGCCAAGAACTTTTATAAAGAGAATTATAAACTTTCCATGCCCCAGCCAGCTAGTTAAACAAACATTTCCCCTGCTCCTTAATTTATACCTTTCTTGCATATATGCAACCATAGGAAGTCAATACAGAATATTAATTTTGTAGTGTTGTCTCCTGTCTTTTGCTTTCTCTTTTTCACCACATATGAAATGTGCAAGTTTTTCACCTCAGAGTACAAAAATTTTGAAAAATGCTTTTTTTCTTCTTTTTGCCACAAATATTTCAAGTATTATATATTTTCTGTAATATTTAACTTGCTCATGATGTCTTTTTCCACATTCTGCTTCTCACAAACATATGTCAAATACCAAAATATAAGAAAATAATGGTTTTATGAAATCTAGTCTAAACAAATTTGACGATAAAGAAATTAATGTGAAACCTTTCAATGGATTTTTCCTCCATATTTCACTAAGAGTAATATTCTGCTTGGAGAGCAGAGTTAACAAAGTTTCCTCTGTATTCTAGAATTTCTCTAAAACTTTCCATAGTTAAATGTATATTCATTACTGTTTATTGGTAAGATCTAAAACTGTTGTAATTCGTGTTCATGGGTATTTTTTTTTACTTACATAAAGTTTGATCTTCACCTCTCTTGAGGCAGATATTTGCTCTTCCAAAGTGTCCATATCAAGATTACTAGATTTTTCCCTTCGTACTATGAACAAGAAATAAAGCTCATACTAATAGTGGCTTTCAGTGTTTTAGTACAACAATGTTTTAGTATAACAAGGAGTTTTCCAAAATCAGATAGTGGCATACTCTTAAAACATGATGTTCTTATACTGACCATAAGTACGTGCTTCAGATATCAAGAACCACATTGATTCCTAGAAAAAGAAATGCTGTGTCGTGTTATGAGACATATGTACAGACAAGTTTCTTAGGATAAAATAACTTACAAGTACCATATAAGTTAAAGACAGATCAGTTATTTTTTTTCAGGTTCCTCTCAGAAACTGTGCTTTGGAGGGCATAGTCAATTTAAAGCGGTTCCTTCAGGGGCAATCAGGATGGCTGACATTGGCAGAGGAAGCTTAGAAAAGGAAACGTCTTTTATGAAGAGTGAAAGAAAACCAACCAGAAACTCCAGGGCTGGAATTGGGGAAGCTGCTTCCATATTAAGGGAGTAGCACAACGTTCTCCAGACTGTGTTTGTCTTCCCATCTCTGTGGGAACTTAGCAATTATGAAAAGATTCTGATCTAGTAGCATGCATAATTTCTCTTTTATTTAATCTTTAAGTAATTGAGGAGGTAAATCTGATACAGTCAGTAAGTTCAAGACAATTCATGTGAACATTTTTAAGGAAAAATAAAAGTTTTACAGGCTTTTATCATGGCCAGAATACTCTTATCTTTTTAACATGTATTTGATATCTTTTATAGACGACAAGAGCTATTTCAGCCCCAAGCAAACTATTAAAGAACAGATGTTAATTTAGTGATGCAGCGTATTTCACAATGTAATCTTTCCCAGGACAAAGTACAAGAATGTGAATTAGGTAAATTTCCCATCTGAACAGGGATGATAGAAACATTTTATACTGCAAGAGGAATCTTGGCCAAAACACATTCTTAAATGTTTTAAAAGTGGTGTCATGGTAAAAGCTGTCTCATATAACCAATTCTTTGTCATCAACAAAAACATCATGTTGAATGTTGTCCAAAAAACTTATCTCCTATGCCATTAAAAAGCAAACCAAAATAATGCCCTACAACAAATAAACCCCCAAATCTAAACCCCTCAAAGCCCCCCAAGAGCCCCCAAAAAACAACAGCAATGAATCAATTACTCTTATTAGGTCTGGCAGACTCTCAAAAACACATTTAGCTGATCATGTCTTCCAAGAAGAACAGTAAATTTCTGCCTTCATTTTTCTTGTTTCCTGCCCAAACATCAAAATTAACACTTCATGCAAATATTTTCTCTCATTATTATCATTCCTTTTTAATTAACAGGTTAAAAAATAGTGACTGTCAATGCTCACTCTTCCACACAGCTGCCGAGTAGTTAGCCTCCCTGATTAGGCAGACACTTGACTCATCCAAGCTGTAACTACAAACATGACACTAATAAACTGTACAGTAGTTACACTCATAGTTTTAAAATCAACTATACAAAATCACCTAATAGCATGAGATGCAAAACCGAATAGTTTATTAAAATGAGGCATAGATAAAACTGCTTACTAAAAATCATTCTCCCATTCATAAGCCATAGCTTATCATTGTTCTGATAATTAAGTCATTAGAAGCATTATGTCCTTTCAGTAGTGCAGATTCTAATCTCAACATTTGGATAGTTGTGCTTTGAGTTTTAGATGGACTCATTGCTTCTCCCTCCTCCCTTGACTCTTTCTTCTGCTTTCTTTATACAAAATATATTATCCACCAGCACCTTAAAAAAAAGACAAAATAAATAAACACACTAAATAGAGTGTGAGGAAGATGGCTAGAGGACTCAAGGAAAAATAGATGCCTAGAGGACTCAAGGAAGGCTTATTCTTATCTCTAGATCAACAACAAGGTTTTTGACAAAACTGGGAATTGAATTATTGATGTGTGCATCTTGACCATAGCAGAACTGAACAAATAATCTTGTCATTCACTGATAATATGAATTTCTCTTTGTAGAAAAAGTATCTTACAAATGTAGAAATTAATTCATACTCTTTTCAGTTTTACCACATCACCTTTAGGTAATGGTCACCAGTATGTCACTGTCCATGCTTAATGTACTAAAAATGCACACAAAAAATTCAACCAACCAACATAACAAAACCCCCAAAACCCACAATGGGAACTTATCCTGTCTCTTTTGGGAATACTGGCTGTGAAGGGACGCTGGCTGATCTGGATCTATCTCTTTCATGAGTTTCTGTAATGCTTTCATGAGCTGTACGCATCTTCACTGCCAGAGTCCAAAGAAAGGAGTGGTCTGAAATGAACTGTCAGTCATGACAGTTTATTTAGCATATGGAAATCATTATTATGAGTAAAAAGATCACACTGTCATTTTTGGAAGGACTTTCTTGAATAATAGGGTTTAGGAGCTGTGCAAGCTGGATGTTTTTGAGTGATCAATTAATAAGTGCTACAATGAGAGCAATTCACAGCATGGCTATTTACCTACATGTATTGCCATAAAGTTGTGATGTCGTGTTTATTTTTCAGTCGTATGCATATGTTTGTTTTCAAGTTACATATAATGTACACAGAACACAAATATTGAATATGTCTAAGGAGACGAAAGGTCACAAAATCACTGCTGTTTGCTTCTCCTCCAATCTGGGATAACAAGTTTCACAAGAAAAGGCTGCGGAAGCCTTCTCTCATCTGTTCAATATTATCTTTCTTTACATCTTCCTATGTGAGAGGGAAAGGAAGGAAATTTTATTAGGGGAGTCACATGTTCTTACAAAGATCTTTGGCCGTAGTTTAATACTCATTGCTTTCATCACCTTTCAGTTCCATCTTTTATCTTTCCTTTTCAGGTTCCTGCCCCAGTCTTATAAAGCCTCTACTGAGTGTTTTGATCTTTCTCCTTCCACACCAAGTGCTCCTTCCCAGGGGGTTAAAGGGAAGGGTAGCAATATTGCTGCTTTTACTCAGACTTAGAAGCACAGATTTAATCACACACACACACACACACACACACACACACACACACGCACACACACTCTGATGGGAGACTCTCCCAAGTGCATTCAAACGGCTCAGATTTTTCACTAAACTTGTAGATAACCTTTCTTACTGTCTGACTTAGATTATACAGTGCTTTAGATGTGTCTGTAGTGATGAAAGTCAGATCAGAATGAAGTTTCTACAGGCACCACCTATGGACTATTTGCATAACATGACTCCTGGGGCTTTTTTTAAAGTGTCTGCCTTTTTGTATTCTTGAACTGCAGATACTGTTTTGTCCTCTCAATTGCCAGCTGTGAAACTGGATGCGTGTGTCCTTAATATGTGAATGCAATTGCACTCTTAAAAGCCTAGAATAAGTGATATTAGTTGCAGTCAAAAGCACACCAGGGTGCAAAACTGAATGTAATATTTTCATACACATGCAGTAATAAACCACCCCAGGACTAGTCTCAAATGAAGAACAGTAATTAAAGAACTGAAGGAATTTAAAGCTAGCAAGGTAGCAGTGAAAACTGACCAAATTAATTAGAAGCAAGCATGAAACATCCCAAGGCACCAAACACTGATATTAAAGCAAAGATCAAATCCACAAAACTGGATAGAAAATACAGAATATTTTATTGTGGTTCACTGTACAGATATCTAGATTTTTAAAATTTAAAATATCTGGAGCACATTTGATAGCACATTTGTTCCCTAGGGACAGAAATCACTTGAAAAATCACAGGGGATTAAGGAATCTGTAGCCTTCTTAGAAACTGGATTGCATCAAGGGACAGGACTTAAAAATTATTAGGTCAGGAAGAACAGCAGTGACATATAGTCTCTTCTATAACTTAGTTCAGAAAAAGAATAACCAACATTAGAATGAAAATAAACCCCCATTGCTCTATGACATTAGAAATCAAACTCACTATAAAAAGCAATAATAAGTCTAGTGTTTAAAATAGATGGCAAAATAGAAATTGTACATGTCTGAAAAGATGACTGTTCCCTCATTGTTTCAGTATAGTGAAATCAGAAGAAGGCATTATGGACGTTTATTCCTTCATCAGACTCTGATGTTCACTTCCGACTAAAAAATAGTTGTGTTTTTTCCATATTTTAACAAATACTCAAAGAATGGGTTTCAAGAATGAAGAAGTTGGTTGGTAATTTTCACTTTAGCAAGCATTATAGGAGGGAAAATAGAAAAGGTGGAGTAGGTCACCATGAGTAATTTTTGGTTTTCAAAGAAGTTACCTTAAATAATTCTACATGTTTATTCCTACAATGTTTCAGTACACTATCCAGTAAATGAGAAATAAACAGAGAATCTCTTTTAGTAATATGAGAGCAACAGGTTCACTAATGTTAACACTACCCTGAACATACAAATCTCTCAAATAGTCAATGACAAAAAAAATCCCATAAACAAAGACAAAAGAAAGCAATTTGAATTTTTTAGTCATAGGAAAATTTGAAAGAGTACTTTGAAAATAAAATTATGTACAACTAATGCATTAAGATATTGCCTTATTTTCCTCTTCATCATAAATCACAGCAACAAAAAAAAATTTTCTTTCCCCATGATTTTAACAAAGACACTACAAACAAGTAACTGTGAAATGGCCGGTCACTTATTCTGAGCTCAGGAAAAAATCTTCATCTGCCAAAGGAAAGTAAAAAACTGAGAAGGAGGAGGTAAAATATTAGTGTAAATAAATAAATAAATGTGATAATCAAAAGTGAGGTCAAAGTTATCTCTAAACAAAAACAGAAACGACAGCATGGAACTGGCCATGGAAGGGAGTATCTGGTATGAAGCATCTGTGCTTATTTTTCAAACACTATACAAGAAATAGTTCCTAAATACATCAGGACACAGGAACTGATTATTTTGGGAGATATGTGTAGGGAATTAGATTAAGGAGAATTTTTTTTTTTAAAGAAAAATTTATTTAAAAAATAATTGCAAAATTTAAGTTTTGTAAAGAGTTAATGCTGTTTTTCACAGGTGGAAGAGAAAGAAAGGAATTTCATAGTGTCTGAAGGCAAATAACATCTATTATTTGAATTTAAATACTTTTGTCAAATTTCTATCTGCACCACAACCTACTTAAAATTAAAGCAGCACTGTTACTTAGAAAAATCCATAAAGAATATTACTTTTAGTCTTAGAAGGTAATATCTTTTCCCATAATTACATTATGATGTAAAATCTACTAAATATCAGGACCAAAGCATCAAGCCTGTGCTATTACTTTATGAAAAAATAAATAAATAAATAAATAAATGCTATTTATAAAGGACTGAACTGGAAGTTCAGCTAAAAATCACTTGATAGCAATTTAGTTGCCCCACACACAGACATATGGTGCGCTTAGAACTGTAAACAGCTGCACACATAAAGAAACATTTACAAGTGAGTATGGAAATAATGGATTCCCTAGGGAATAATGCAGATTTTTGCACATCAGTTTCACACAGTTAAAGTTTCATACCTGGCTCCTGATGGACTGTCTCAGGCATGATCAATCTGTTTTATATTCTTCCACTGCAGTACCCACGCAGTGATGTCTCACTCACTTCTGTTACATGCAGTTTCTCCTCAGACTACAGGGCATGCCAAAAAGGACACCAAAAGTTAGACCATGCTTTTGTGTTGCATACCAAACATCTCAGAAAATCTGTTTACTTATAAGCTAGCACAAAAACGTCCCTTCTGATTTATTTCAGTCAGTGAGCAAGTGTATTCAATGGTCTAAATGCACTGGAAGAGAGGATTCCTCTCAGCTTACAGAAGACAGAGCAAAAAACAGAAACACACAAACAAAGCAACTGCATCTGAGCCACACTTTGGAGTATTGCCACTTTGCTCAGCGTTTACCTTGTGTACCCCCTGGGTGCACATCTGGCTGGTGAGATGGGGTTCACCCTTCCCTTGGAGCGGGAAGGGGACGGCAGTGCCTGGACTTGGGAGGAAGCCCAGCTCAGGTGAGTGCCTCAGACTGGGCTGCACTGGGACCAGCATCCCCATGCACCACCTGACATTCTTGTTCTTGCAGCCCAGGTCTGACATATGGCTTAAATTCTGCATCTGAGTGACCATTCTTTGTCATAATCAGAGGCGACCGTTGTACTGCTGAATCAGTTATGCCATTTTTAAGCATTGAGTTATTTCTAACAAGTGCAAATTCTGCTAGGTTTATATTAACATTCCTAGTTTTATATTAATCCATTACTAATGCTGAACAGTTGGAATTTCTAGCTGGAATCCAGTGCTGGTAAAAGTCATGCTGTCTGCATGTATTTTACCTAATACTACATGCTTTTTTCCCCACATTGTTATATTACATATTGTAGAAATATTTAACCACTTTAAAAGGAGCATCATTTTAGCAGAGTGATAAAAATAATTTTCTTCTTAGATGGCTTCTGGGCAAGTTTTTACTAAACAGTCTTAACACACATGTATGGTTCTATTATTTCTATTGTGGAGACATTACATTTTGTTGATTTCTCAGGAACATAAAGATGAGTGCCTTGTTTGGCAAGTTTTGCTTTTAGTTTATATTTCTGAACTGCCTTTTCCTGAGGTAGACAAAAGCCATTGCAAAGTTAATTACACTTCTGGATTTTGTTGAGATGTAGAAATAAAGTCTTAAACTACTTAATAATAAATATTCCATACAGTTATGTATACTTCCAAGGATAGTAAGGTGTATAAACATTAATTAATCAGTAATTCACACATAGAAAATATTATCCCATGATAATATTCTGATAATGTACTTACAGAAGAAATTGAGATAGAAAAATTAAATCACAGGAAACAAAACTACACAAGGATCATAAAGTTCATCATTTATTACATACATGTTGATATAAGTAGACTTCTTAGATGTAGACTTTTCTCATCTGTAAAAATCCAATAACTTAAATGATTGAAAGCAGTGAGAAGATTATGAAATACACAGAAATAGTTGATCTGTTGATAAGTTGATCAGCCAATATCTTTTCAAGAATTACCAACCAGTTTTGGGACTATAAATAAATAAATCTTTCTCTTTTATGGTGGAGGGTTATTTTCTTAAATTATTGATCCTACTTCTGCCTCTTTTCTCTCCAACCTCCTCTGGAAGAGCAGTCAAGCCCACTTCACTCATGGACACTTGGCTTTTAAAAGCATCCAAGAGAAATCACAGAGGCACAAACCTGCATGATTATTCAACCATCCTCAGGGGAAAAAAGTGTTTTCTTGCATTCAGGTAGAATTTGTGTGTTTTGATTTGTTCTCATTGCCTCTTGTGCTTCCACTAGGCACTAATATGGAGAGTCTGGCTTTGTTACCTTTTATTGCCCTGAGATGCCCAGGTTGAACAACCCCAAGTCTCTCAACCTCTGAGCACATGCTCTTATTAGCTTCTCAATGCTTTGGCAAAGCAAACGGCATTCCTAATGAATTCTTTGTATTTATTCTCTAAAGGCCTGTCTGACTTCTTGTTTGTTAGTAACATGGCAAAACAATTTCCTTTTTCAAGAGACAGATGAATGACTGTATTTTGAAATTAAGGTATATCCCTAGCTCATTTTTTATATTATTGTAGTCTTTATCCTTTTTCTTCAAAAAGTATTATAAGTGTAATGCTCATCTATCTTAGTACTAACATCTTTATGTAGTTTTTCATAGGTTGAGGTAATCTAGAGGCTATTATAAAATAAAGCACTAATATTGTTGTCTGTAAAATATTCCTAAACTGCAAATTTTCCATTATTATTTTTATTCTACATTTTCTCTTTTTCTTCTTTCAAATATGAAATTCTTCCGTTTGGAATAATTGTCTTATACAAAGTTCTAAATATATCTGTGATCACAGCTTTAACTTCTCTCATTTTAAGAAGTTCAGATAAACAAAAGTAATTTAGGAACAAATCACAAGTCTATGCCGTATCCTTGACAGGATAGTTGGTAGTCTTCAAACTAATTACCTTCAAATTGGAACATAATTCCGGACTCACTGTTTTCCTATTGACCAAAAATGTCTTAAGTCCATTTCCTCCATGGTAGAAGAAAATACTTCTCCTCTGGTTTGTTTGGTTGATATTTTTTTGTTTGTTTGGGTTTTTTTGGGTTTTGTATGGTTGGGTTTGGGGGGGGGAGTTTGTTTTTATTTCTGGGGGTTTTTTTTGGTTGGTTAGGTTTTTTTGTTACTAAGGAATTCTGAACAATGGAATACATTAATTTATCCTTGGTTCTGTCAATTACGAAATAGGAAGAAGAATAACTTCATTTTTGTCACTATTCAATAATGAGCCTGCCTCAGAATGTAAACTCGCCGGACACTGGTCACTAAAGGGCGTGACAGCAGGATGTCCTTCGGGAAGAACTTGGATAGATGTAGCACAGAGTTAATGAAAAGAGGAATGAGAAGGGAATCTGTAAGCTGGGAAGATTAATAACTATTTCATGTTCTCCCCAAAGAACTATTTTTGCATATTATTCATTTGCACTTCTGATTAGTAGCCAATTAACCTCCTCCTCACAGTTTTTTACTCTCACTGTACAATAACTAACTTTTGCATGAGAGAAGTTTCTGCGCTGAATGCATGCCCAGTGAATGTATGCACCCTTCCTTATTATTTTCTCACTGTTTATTTCAAAGTAAGGTAAAAGTAAAACAAAACAAAAAGTAAAACACAACCAAAAAAAAAGGAAAACCAAACAAAAATTTTAGTAAGGAAGGGTAGAAGACAAAATTACAAACAGCCTTTAATACACAGAAAAATTCAGACTTCTATCTGCCTGAGAAATAGAAAGCTTAAAGAGCTGAATGATCATGCATTGCATGGGCATTTTATGAGGTTGATGATTCAGTTGATAATTGTATGTATAAACTATTTCTATTTTTGTACTGATGTCAAGAAAACCCCATTTTTTAAGCTCAGTTGCAGGCCTTTTTACCATTTATCCCTTTTGGCAAATTTCAGTATTTCCGTAATTAGAGTTTTTATTGAGATATTTTATTTGAACCTCATTACTTACAGCTGTAAGGCACAATCTGAGTAAAGTTACAGAAAAAATAAGTGATTATAATGGAGAATTTTGAACTATTATAAAGTATAATATTTAAAAATGTGTTCTTTCCATGCTTGAGTGACAAAATATCTTCCCTTCTCTAGCTTTTGGGACAGAACAGTACTAATTTCCCAATTTTTTGTGAAAAAAATAAAAAAAAATCAGATAACGCCTCTTCACTGTCCCTTATTATTGAATAAACATGAATTTGAGAGCAGGGAATATTTTCCCCTCCCCCTGTAGACCCCATCATGCTAATAAATATCTAAAATTACAGATGAACTAAGCCTCCCCTACCAGACCAGCTTCACAAAAGTTAATTACAACTTATATATTTGCAAATGTAAAATACATCTGCATTTAAAACATGACATCTATATAGGGAATACAATATTCTCCAGGCAATATCCAAGTTCTTTTGTATATATTTGAATTTCTATACTGTGAATCACAAATGGCTTAGCTCCAC
This sequence comes from Acanthornis magna, assembly GCA_036785705.1. Lineage (NCBI taxonomy): Eukaryota > Metazoa > Chordata > Aves > Passeriformes > Acanthizidae > Acanthornis > Acanthornis magna. Next base: position 3,167,500 of record JAWUZG010000017.1, read on the forward strand.
TGCCTATCTTACTAATGTGGACCCTCTTATTAAGTCAAGCTAATTTAGGAACATTTGTCCAACAGCCTTTTGGGATGAGCATGAATTGGGATTTCCAGGGATGTACTATGCTCTACAAATAATTTTAGTATATAATCTATTAAATATTTTATTACAGATACTGCTTTCTCCACCAGTAGTACTGATATCAGGATGAGGAAGGATCCACTTCAGAGTCAAAATTTACCCAATACATTTTTCACTTCCTTACTTAAATTTATCTTCTATGTGACAAGAAACTGCATAAGATGGAAAAAAAAGAAATCAAGTTGTTGGGGTTTTTGTTTTTTTGTTTGGGGTTTTTTTTTTTTAATGTATGAGTGTTGAGATTGCACTAGATATTAGCCTGTCAGTCTGCACTTACAACTTATATTTGTGTTGCAGAGAACTTCGGTAAAGTTGCTGCTAAAATTTGTAATAATACAGCCTTTTTTGGTATTGGTCTCCAGTAGTCCCATTTTTATGCTCCCGTAAGGAGAATCAGGAATACAGCTACAACTATATCCAGCTCTATGAGCAGGAGAAGAGACAAGACAAGACTAAAAACCTTTCCTTCCCTGCTGATGTCCCACCAGGCAGAAGAACATTATCTCTTTTCTGTTAGATACTTAATATAAAAAGCAGTCCTCCTCTTTCCTTATAAATTGCCATCCTTTTGTGCTTGTTTTAGTTTAGTGTTCCCAAACTTTTTGTTTCCATCTTCATTTACACAATTTTGGCTTTCACTGGTCTTCTGACTGCTCTGCTAGAGTTAGGAGAACCTGCAGCTACTGTAAGCAATCCTCCCTGTGCTCTGTTTTCTCACTTTAGATGGACAACCAAGTCAGCATGGAAAAATAAAAGAGAACAAAGTGACAAGGATGACAAGAGATAGGGATAAAAGTAGAGGAGAAAGAAACATTGACAGAAAGGAATAAGATAAAGACACAAAAGAACAGGTAGTAAATTTTGTTTCAGATGAATGACAGAGTAAGGGTGCATATTGTTTTGGAAATATTCACCTGTATTTCTGAGTATTTTACAAAGTAGAAATTTCAGATGGACAGGATTGCACTTACAGAATGAAGGAAAAATCCAAGAGATATTTCAAGCTCTCTGCTCTTGATTTACACCTGGCCAAGCATAGGATTAAATCTAGACTAAATCAGCAAAAAGAAACGCCAGCTTGCTTGCTCCTGAAAAACGCTTGCCTTTTTGTACATGGGTTTTTTCTAACAGTCTTTTCTCCCCACAAAATGTAGGAGGTTTGGGTTTTTTTCAGGGCAGGTGTTTTGTTGTTGTTGTTTATTTTTTAAAAAACTATTCACTTGAAGCTGCTAAATAAATCCTAGGGAAAGTGACTTAATGGTTATAAAACTTTTGCTAGCAAAACTATCTGATAGTTCATTATCTGTTTTCTACCATCAATCACAGTACAGATATCGCTTTGTGTTCTTCAGATATATGACTCATTGAATTTAACCAAATAATAAGATAGAAGAATAAGATTTATTCACGAAAAACTAAAATTTTCTTTTTCTGCCCTCGGGCTTTTAAACTGGTGTGTATGTTTCAATAAAAGCATTCTTTCTCCAGATCTGTGAAACCAAGAAAAGCCTTTTCCCCATTAAAAGCAAAACCATAATATACAGGTGTCAAATATGCATTCTAGAAGTTAAGCTTGAATTTTAAATGCCTTGTTTTACAAGGCTTTTTTTTTAAATATAAATGGTGCTTTCTTGGACATTTTAACACACCTAAGGTTTTGGTTTCCATTATCTAGTTAGTTCTGACTGCAAAGATATATGGGAAGCTGTCTATAAAGACCTCTGCAAGACTAGTTCACAGACACCAATATTCTTTTTTCCCCAAAACTGAAAACTTCCCTCTGTTTTCAACAATAATCAGAGTAGCTGTAATCCTCAAGCTCAGAGTACTCCCCTTTATAGCTCTGCCAGTTCACTGATGATATCACCAGGGTATATACCACAAAAGGGCTGTTGTTAGGCTTCAGCATTCTTTGCCTGAAATATATCAACAAAATCTAATTTTGTGTATTTATTTTTCCAGGTCGATGTCAATAGTCTAATGATTGCATTATGTATACCTGAGCCAAGGTGACAGTGTTCAAATAAATGAAGCAAAATGAGATGTCAAAGTTGAGTGTTTTCTTACTTTGACATTTCAGACTCATAAAAGCTTTTTAAATCCAGAATGGATGTGAGATTATTGGCAAAATAAAACCAAGAACAAAAAAGAAATTCACTAAGGCATGACTTGAGGATCTAATCCCAAGGTGATCATTTCTCCTCCCTCAGGTCCTCCACTCTCTAAAATACTGATTCTAGCTACAGCCAGGATAGCTGAGGAATAAGATATGATTTTAACAGCTGGTTCCACTGAATTAAATTAAATCATTACCAGTTCAGCCCTTCTTTAGGCCATGTTTTCATAGTGTTTTATAACTCAGTAGGACAGTTTCTGTCAGCACTGATTTAAAGACTGAGTAGTAAACTGACTTTCATATCTCATTTCTAGGGAAAACTGGCCTGAAAAATGAGTAAGACCATAATAAGTGATATTCAGAGTCTTAAAAATATGTTAAAAATTTCTTAGTATATCAGGTAACACATAACTATTTATTTCCATTTTAAATTCTGTGGAAGATTTATGTGTAACATTACCTTTCACACAAAGGAGATATAAATGTAGCATAATTCTAGAAGAGATGGACATAATTTTTAAATTTAAATTATAAAGAGTGCTGTGTGGATCAGTTGTTGAGCTATAGTCTCCCAGTTGTTCGCCAGTCATTTATTGTAGTCTTTAGATTATAAATGGCCTGGTTAAACCCCAGCTGGCATCTCAGCCCCACAGACACTGGCTCACTGCTCCTGGTGGGATGGGGGAGAGAACTGGGAGAGTACAAGTGAGAGAACTCATGGGTTGAGATAAAGACAATTTAACAGAGAAAGCAAAATGCATGCAAAGAAAACAAGGGATTCTTTCACCACTTCCCAAGGGCAGACAGGTGTTCAGACATTCCCAGCAAAGCAGGGCTCCATCGCACTTGGTGACATGGGAAGGCAAACACCATCACTTGGTTTTGTTCAGTGCCCAATCTCACAAGCATTTTGAGAAAAATGAACTGGTAAGCCTGCCTGCATGCCTAGCTGCCACCAGCAGAGGATGCCAGCAATGAGTATAGGCAGAAGACCTATACTCAGAAGACCCTATACTGTGATATTTTAGAGGGACATAAGACTGGTTTTCTTCATTTTTCACAAAGAACTGAGAGACTAAGTCCTCTAGTTGAGAACTCTTCAAGAATTTTCTGAATGCCACTTTGTTGCACAATTTTGACCTGGTGTGGTCCCTTCCAGCCTTACTTAGTAATTCTATGATCACAGTATCCATAAGAAACTATGGCCCTTTTAACTCTCTTTAGATCCCACACAAGGAAAGATTACCATCTTCCCACTTCTCTAATCAATTAATGCATTCGTGATGGGTTTATCCACCTGATGAATGAACCAAGGAGCAAATTCCCTTCCCATCTAAGAATGAATTTAGGAAAACATTCCTAAGGACTTGAACCAGGACAGTATGGATATTACAGCTGTGTTCCAATGTCCATTGCGACTTTCTCAAGGATATTTCTGTATTAATCTAGTGTTTTCTTACTTAGTGAGTCCAAATTTTGGTTAAAGTATGATAGGATTGTCTCATAAGCAGGGCTCTTTCTCCTGGGGCTGTTATGAATGTTATCATTGCAGTCTACTATTTATCTGCCTAGTTACAGTTTTTCTGTGGAGATATACTTACCCTGTAAACCCCTCTAAATGTTATCCCTTTAATGCTTTCAGCATAGTTATTACTGTTTATGGCTACACGTTATTGTATACACCAGAGTACAGCGGAAAACAGATATGCCACTTTGGCTTTGCATTAACACACCGTTTCTTTTATACTACCACAGTGTCTAATTTTCTTGGCAGGAATTAGTATGAGAATATGTGAAGAGGCAAATAGTGATAAGTCCTTTCTATCTGTACTATTTAGCTGCAGAGATGAATTTACTGCATTTCTTGCATCTTTCCCATTATCATTCTCTTTGTTGTGGTCAGTCCACTATATTTACTCCCTGTGTTATTTTTGCAAGATTTTAAAATTGAATTTCATTGGAAGAGGTCACTTTTTCCATTATGCACATGACATTGTGCTTTTTCAATCATATCAATAGTCATCCATCCTTGCTAAGGACACTATTGAACCCTATTTTTGTTTATTTCTTATTTATTTTTAATTTCAGTAAAAAATTCATTTTTTGTCGAAGACATCACTATTCACCTAAAATAGCAACACTGATATTTCAGTCAAGGATCAGATAGCTCCTAAAATTTTACCTTTTTTTTATCCTGCGTATTCAACAAATCTCAGAGGCTTTGAATTTCACACAAAGCACAGGCATCATCGATATTTAATATATATTTTCTTGATCAGGCCTTTAAGCCCAAAAATTTTAAGCATCATGGTGGACCAAGCCGTTTGAAAGAAATCCTTTCTGTGTAATAAACTAAGATTAACTATCCCTGCATAACCAAGGCACTTGCTGCTGCTGTAGAAACTCTGCCTACAATGTTAAGTCCGTTATATCCTGACTTAATATCTGACAAGGTAGCTGAAGTGTTAAAATGATTTCATAAATCAAAGGGTTTTATATAGGTCTACAGACTGGATGGGAAAGAAGACCAAGCTCAAAATGAAATTGAGGAGGACAGTAAGTTTAAATCTTCATAGTTTTCAAACTCTCCACCGCTTGTGACCAAGAATCCCCCTCACATATTCCTTGCCTTTCAGTTCTGTGTTATCATGCTTTGTTTTGGTTTGCTTTTCTTCCTTATTCTTCCGATTTCTCTTTTAGTGACTTTTGTGGTGGTCCCTGTCTTTTGTCACATCTCCTCTTTCTTTCAGTTTCAACCAAGATGCTTGCTGTCACAGTGAAGGGCAACCTCAGTGAGCACAAAAGACTGAACTAGCAAACTTTGTTTTTCTTGACCTTTTTTTTCTCCTCTCTGATCTAATCTTTTATGTCCCTTTCCCACTGTCTAAGGAAATGAATATTCTTTAATTATATAGGAAAGCGGCTACACTAAAGTCAATTCTTATTAACTACCAAATAAATGTTGTTTATCATTGACATGGGGAATTCTCATTGGAATGCCCTGGAAAAAAATATGGTCTTAAAAATAACCTCATGTGTAATGCAACAATAATCTGTTGAGAAAGAAAGAATATATGCTTATTTCCTCCTTGCTAGCTGGTGATGACTTGTTTTGGGTTTTTTATATAGCATTCCAACTTCCAAAAAAGTTTTGTAAGACTGACACAATTATACACAGAGACCAGAGATCTCTGTAGGAAATAAAAACAAGCTTATAATCAGGAAAAACAAGATCTATAATCAGAATTACAGAGATTAAATAGGAGATAGCATTGCTTAAGCCTGTGAAATTCTGTTTCCTTCTTTAGTTTGTTGGATTTGACTTTTTTTAATCTCCCAGGCTGCTATTTCTATCAATAGAAGTTCTAGAAACTGTCAATTTTAAACAATTTCTACACTGTTCAGCTACATTTAAAATAAATTTTCTGATGTACTGCGATGGAAATTTGTGAGTTTCCCTTGTTAAAACTCTTACAGTGGCTATTAAGGGCACATTAGAGAGCTATATTGTACAGTCTGCAAAATCTAAATGTTGTATCCTGTCACTGCAAGAAGGCTTAGGGCAGATTTTTAATAGCCCAGTGGTGACAGTGCATATGCATCTAAGGACAATGCACATGCAGAAGAAGCTAATTAACATAAAACACTAATTAGTCCCTCAGTATTTAGCAATGAAGTATCAGCAGCTGTCGTAGATGCCATATGCTAATTAGCATTAATAAACTTCAGAAATAATTGTCTCCATTGTTCTGTGTCATAATACTCCCTCTAATTATACTTTGGAGAGCTTTGCCTATAAATGGTAGCAAGCATTGCATTGCAATGCTTGAAGTTTAATGAGCAATTTATGGCAACTTGTGGCAATAAAAAAAAGGTATCTATATTAGAAAAAGAAAAGATTAATATCAATTTTATAAGTCTATAATTAATGTGTTGGCTTGTAACTCTGTTCAGAAATTCTGTGAGATGGGAGTGAGATTTATTTTTCTTCTGTATGTTGTAATGTATACAGCAAGAGAATAAAAATGTGATGTCTTAGTGTAATAGAATTGATTCACTGTCTCTCCATGCAAATTCTCCAAAACAAGAGTTTTATATCTCACACAAAAGGGTGTGAGCTATTATACTAAAGTGTTTATGTTTAACTCTTGGACTTTATGGTTGTTCGGAATTCCATTTTGTCTAATGGTGAGGAAAAAACAAGAATTATTTTTGGCTTACTCTTATCATTTATTCATTATCCACTATGGATATTTTCCCACTGATTTTTATTTTCATCACTGAAAAGCTGTATGGCTGTTAGTTTTCTTTGTTGTGTGGTAGGTTATTTTGTTTCGGTTGGTTAGTTTGGGGGGTTTTTTTGTTTGTTTGTTTTCATCAGAACCCAGCAGAATCCATAGGAGACACGAGTTCAGTAACCTGAGATTCTGGAGATCCATTTAGACTTGCTTGAATACTTGTGATGACTATTGTTAAAGACATCCAACACTGCATTACAGGAAGTGTAATTTTCCATAAAATGATCTGCCTACACATGCACTGCTCAATGTCTAGATCACCTGCTTTAAAGGATGTCAATAAATTTCAGCCATTCAAATACAGAAAGCGTATGCAATATTTGAGCACATCTCCTGCCAGGAAGTCCCAATGGGGTAAAAATAAAAGAGTGTGAAAAGGCACATTACAGACTACTGAAGCAGGCAAACCAGCACCCCACTGCCAAGGGGACTGACCACTGTTGCACTATGTCATAACTAAGCTCCCTCTAACCCAGCTCAGTTTGACAGGAGACAGAAGCATCAGGAAGGGCTATTATGCAAACAGAGAATGTTGCTCTTCCACGGTTTACAGATTTGTTTTTAAAATTACCTACCTTCCTCAAACTTCTTGTTAGGAATTTCCAGGATGAAAGTATGGTAGAGGAGTTATAGAAGCAATTAAAAAAAAAAAATAAAAAAGAAAAAATGGATAAATCCATTAGTGTTTAACAGCCTGGTCTGAAGTTGCAATCGTTCAAGACCGTGACAGACTTTGTAAAAGATGATTTCCTCCAAGGAAAGGGATCATTAGCTCACAGAAATGACTAATGTTAAGAGGGGTTATTAGTCTATTATTTCTATCAGTGCAGAACCTAAGTATGAAGATTTTACCCATTGCATTAATGCCTATAAAAACAAGTGAATTGTGGATGAAAGAGTGCATATGCTTAAGTACATATTCATATGAAAACATACAATTTAACTTTTGTAGCTGGAATGGGTTTGAGGCACAAAATTCAGTTATAGGTTGTGTTTGAACCTGAGATTAGTGATTAAGAGCATCTGCAAATTGTAAAAATAAACAAATGTACCCTCTTCACAGAAATAATGGTAAGGTTGTTAATAATGCAGGAGGAGGATGAAGCTCTGGAACTCAAGATTTGACCCTGTAAACTAGTTTCTCAGCCATAATTTGAAGAAATTTGTTTTCCAATTTAAAATGATACTTAATTTCATATTTTCCCCCAATTTAAAACCATTTATCTGCTTCTGTATAGCTGTGAGAAAGAAATAAAGAAAAGAAACCTATCCATTTCAAAGTGAGCTAAGGCCAAAATTATTTCACATGCATGTTTTGTTACAATGCATTAACAGTATGTCCATAAAATGAAGTAGAGTGCGTATATTTATTCATATTCATCTGCAGAAATAAATCAGAAAGAAACATATCTTAATGAACACTTCTGTACATCTAATAAGAGTAGCTTCCTTCATATCTTAAGAGATTTTCTTTAGAAATAACTGTTTTACTGTGGCTTTGAAATGCCAAAAATAAAAACTATCTTTCAGAAACTATCTTATTTATTCCGACCTGAAGGGGTTTCTTCCAGTAGTTTATACTTCAGTTTGTATTAACAAGGTGATTTATGCATTTGTACTGTATTTTATCCTTTATCAAAATTTTAATGCAATCACTTTGGGGTTTTGTTTCCATAAAGAGCCCCAGGGCTTTTGATAAAGCTTTTAACTGGAAACATTTCTACCTTTACTGTTTATCAAGGTTTTATGGCAGAAGTTAATGTATTATGTAGGTAGTTGATTTAGATACAGCATAATTTTTCACATTTTTTATTAACAAGATTATCTTCCCCTCAAAAGTTGATGTTTCCTCTTACAATAAGGTGTATCAGAATGCAACATTTTTCTTCATTGTAAACATATTAAAAAATATAAAGGATAATTCACTGCTTCAATGTTCCCATCACTAATATATATAAAATCTTGACAGTACTAGATTTCTACATGTTAGCACATGGACTTCTAAGCTGCTCATTCCTCTTATATGTCAGAAACCTAAAACATCTCATAAATGTAGACAAGATGGTGGCCTGGAACTACTCCTAACAGAAAGGGTAGTGTGGAACCACGTTAGGGAAGGATCAGAATACACCTGGAGCTCTGTAGATTTTTTGTGAGGGAACATTATGAAAATAAAAATACTTTAAAAAAAAATCATTAAACACTTTGTAGGCCCCAGTACACTGATATATTTAATGAAAAACTTGCTTGAAAGAATATAAAATACCCCTGATAGGACTTTTATGTGTTTCTCTTCTTCAGACTACTTATGTACCTAGGTAGGTGACAGTCTGATCCCAGGAGCATTCTGGCTGTCTGAACTCCTTGGCGGTAATGCCACCTTTTCTTCACTACTCACAGGACAGATGGAATCCACATCTTTTCTTCCTTCTAGTTGCTCCTTCAAGGGGCTAACAACAATTGCTGGTCTTGCCTTCGTGGAAGTTAGGACTTTGCCTCCTTTAGCAAACATTGACACATTCTGGGAATGCATTTGTATAGAAAAATAGTGGTTATTATTATTCTACTGTAAGAATATCCACACTTTGACCTTTGCAGGAAGCTCAACGTCAGACAGGATGAGGGATGGCACAACCAGCCCAGTGCCTACTTGTGGCCTCTGAGTGTGCTTCTGCACCATGACTCCTAGTCTGCTTAAAGAAAGAAAACAGTTTGTGCAAACCAAACTGGTCTACAGTGTAAATCAAAGGAGAGGGACAGTTGAGAGGTTTGGTGGGGAAAGAAACTCCATCAAAATGAGAAATGCAATGCAAAGACATGCTAAGAGTCTGCAAGTCTAACCTGTTTTCTGTTGCTTTCTACTGAGTTAACATGATTTATGCCTAGAAGTCAGAACACTTTGCATATATGAAAATTATGAAATATTCATTCTTCTGTTAATTTCAGATAATCCTTATCATATTTATTCCTAACTATTGGAGACTTAGGACAGAGATATTTCACTGTGAGTTTAAATCAGTTCCATATCACAACAATTTCATATCTAGGAATTAACAGCCTCAGTTAATTCTGAATATGCTCACTGTGACATAGGTAGTTATCCTTCTTTTGAATATTTTGGTAGCTTAGGCCATCCTTGAAAACTTTTTGTTTCTCCACAGTTATCAATTACCATTTATGGTAATAAGGTTCTTGATCTGATCAAGATCCTTGATCCTTGATCTGGGTCTCTAGCAAAAGTTCCTTCAACACTCTGGGAACTTAAAAAATTAAAATGTGAAAGATTGATAATGTCAGAGCTAAACCCAGACACCCCTGATGACAGGGACAGCCAGACAGATCCTTGGAAGAAGGACAGATTCTCCAAGGCCATAGCCAATCTTGGAACAGAGGAGAGGCACTTGAAGGAAGAAATTTCTCACATTCAATACTTGTGATTCAAAACTGAACATTGAGGACCAAAACCTTCAGGTTTTTGCAGTTATTTTCACAATTTTTTTTTTCCAGAGCAATACTCAAATGCATTTTATTTGTATTTTAGGTAAAACCAATACATTCAGAAGGTGTGTTGTCAAAACTCTATTGCTATACCAACTTCCTTTAAATTTTGTTTTGTTTATTTTACCTATACAATGAAATATAAGAACCTAAATTGAGTAACAGAAATAGCAGATGTTTTTCACATATGGAAGAGATGATTAATACCCATGACACATTTAGTATGTTCATTTTTGCTAATTGCAGTGGATGTTCTCTCAGAAGTCAAGTATCTCTCCTACCAGGCACTGCACAAATGTGACAGGCTTAAACTAATGTTGATTTAATCATATGTATTCAGGAAAATTATTAACTTATTTTTATTGATTCAGAGTCATTGACCTGCTTAGATTTCAAGTAAAGGGAAATTTTATTGGAGTGACAAGCCCCAACACCTATTTCTATTGTTGCTCAACTTCCCACCTCCAAAGCCATATTCATATTCAGAAAGCACCCCTTTTACAATTTCATAAAATTTATATTTAATAGATTTCATTATCAGCCTCCTATACCGAGGTGAAAGTCATTGACAATTTCTTGCTCATGTCATACCCCAGTCTGGATTCAGATCAACCCACAACTCACCTCTGCCTCACTTCTGTTGGGTGTTCCATTCAGAAGAGTTCAATTGCTGAATTATTGTGACCATCCAGATTTACACAAGAAATGTGTCTTGCAGGTTTCTTCTCAAGCTCTGCTTTCTCAGAATCCAAAAGTCTTCCCATTTCTTCACCTCCAAGGGTCACAGGGTCTCACCATTGCACTTCTCTGTTGACCTTGTGCTTTTAGGTATCACTGTATCATTTGGAGAGACATGATTCTTCGTGCAGTATAAAGTTAATTTCTTTTATAAAATGCAGAAATGCAGAACAGTGAATAAACTCTGGGCTAGTGCTTTACCATTTCCTGGCTGATGCATTTGTTTTCCATGGATTAACCCGATTATTGAAAGACTGCCTATGACCTATAATCCTCAGGTTTTTCTTTTGCTATCTGGTCTTACAATTCAGTATAGATACTCTTCCAAATTGTACCAGTCAGTGGTCCACAAATATAACACAATTTGTTCCAGCTTTCAGAGGATGTCCTGTTATTCTCAGACTATGATGTTTTGCATCATTCCTTTTTCTCTCTATCTGAGAAGGAGACTACTCCAGCTTCTTGAAGGATCAGGTTCCCTGTAACTAAGGAAAACAATTGTCTGGAGATTAAAATAAAATAAAATAAAAATAAAATAAAATAAAATAAAATAAAATAAAATAAAATAAAATAAAATAGTCTTATTTGAAATAGAAAATAAATATCTGTTTTAAAATTATAGAATTACGATGACAGCTATTAGACAGCTTATCTTGAATAAAGGATATTATTAGCAAACCATCCATGTCTCTTTAAAGACTGTTTAGATGCTTCCAGTTACACAGACTATCAGAGAGAAACTGTCATATTCCCTTTTCTTCATAAAGGGTCACAGAGGAAATTACCAGTTGCCTGAAGAAATTCTCAGGGCAATTAAAATTGCTAGCTAGCTAGCTAACTAACTAGCCACCAAGAAAAGAAAGAAAGAAAGAAAGAAAGAAAGAAAGAAAGAAAGAAAGAAAGAAAGAAAGAGAAAGAAAGAGAAAAAGAAAGCAAAAAAGAAGGCGAAAAAGAAAAAGAAAAAGAAAAAGAAAAAGAAAAAGAAAAAGAAAAAGAAAAAGAAAAAGAAAAAGAAAAAGAAAAAGAAAAAGAAAACGAAAGTGAAAAAGAAAAAGAAAAAGAAAAAGAAAAAGAAAAAGAAAAAGAAAAAGAAAAAGAAAAAGAAAACTATTTATTAGCTGAAAAATGGCACTGATTTGCAACAGACATTCTTAAAAATTCTCGGCAAGTACCACGTCTTGAGGATTTAGTGCCAGGATAGTTACATTTCTGCAGAAATGTACTTGTAAGGGGAAAATAGAGAAAAGTCCTATTGTTATTTCATTAGAGAAGAACCCAGAGAAAGCAGATGCATTTTATTTATAAGAATTCATTTCTAGGGCAAATTTTCTTTCATATTTCACACCTACTGAGCCAGTGCTGGATCAGGAGTGACATGACCCCTAAAATATGTTGATTGCTATAGTTAGTTAGTTAGTTTTGCAGTTTGGGGTTATTTGGGTACTGCACACATGTAGTATGTGCCAGTAGGAGCTTCCCTTAAGGGGGGGTTTTATTGATTTTTTTTTTTTTTTTTTATTATTTGTTTGTTTGATTTTGGACTGTTTTTTTTTTTTTTTTAGTGTAAAGTAAATAAGTAGTAAGTTTTGAAAGAAGTATTAATTGCATATTTCTCATGTTAAGTGGGCAAAACAGTCATAAATAGATGTGCAATGAATATACTAAAGATATCTATAAAGTAAGAATAGGGGCAATAATAATTTATTCCTACAGGTGATTCACTAAACAAGTGAATCAGCAGTGCACCTCCAACCTTTCTGGCAGGGTGTCACTACAGCAAGACATTATTAGACTGACGCGACACACTTTCACATCCACCTACCTGAATGCCACCAGAAGCAGAAACACATTTTTTGCATTCCTTCTAAAGCATCACTAGTTTTTGGTTGGTTTTTTTTGCTTTTTTTTTTCTTTTTTTTAATGAGAAAAGGAAAGCTGTTTGGCTTTTTACTTTGGACTTGATGGCATGGCATATATTAGTGCTACCTGCCATAACAGATGTTCTTTTCATTCTGCTAGGATAAAGCAATTGTTGCAAGCAGTAAGCACTTTGGCCCTTAATAAATGTTGTGGGAGATGTTATTTTTGAAGAAGAGCAAAGAAAACCTCAAAGGACTGAGTGATTTACAGCTTTTTTACATGACTTTTTTTCTACAAAGTCTCAAACAGTTGTTGAAGTATAGCTGACAAACAGATTTGTGCTCTAACAATTGAAAAGAAAAAAAAAATAAGTTTAATACCAGATGAGGACGATTTAACCCTTTGCAACACTTCTGAATTTATCAGAAACAATGAAAGAAATTGAAAGATTACCTCCTCTAGTTATACTTCAGAGAGTGTTAAAATCAGTGCAGTAAAACAAAATACTGTGAAGGGAAATAAAAGACCACTTTGGGCTAAAATATAAAAGCCACGCTATTGCTTTAGATATGGATATGTAAGTCATCTGGCTGATTTTCTGGGATGCCCTGCAAGATATGTAAATTGAAAACAATGTCAAATGTAAAAGGAACATCAAAGTAGCTGTTCTACACTTGAAGACAAATGGAAACACAACACCTCCAGCTTTATACTAATAAATTCTAAACTGCTTGTGCCTGAAAATAATGATCAGATTGTTCAACTGGTATTAATTATTGATAAAACATAACTTTCCATATATACATACTTGAAAGTATTGACTTTGAAGTCAATACTTTAAAGTATTTCAAGACAAAATGCTTAAAGATGGAAACGAAGCTGGTAATAATTTGTGTACACATTAAATCCAAAAGGCTAAAAGAGTCTGCTTACTTTACTCATTTTAATCTTTCCTTTGCTTTCCAAGATATTGGACTTATTTATTTTAGTGTTTTTCACTGAACAAAGAAGTATTTTACTTCAACAAAGGGGTAAAAATCTGATGTAATCAGAAAAGTGTATTTTTTCAGACTAGATTCATCCTAAGACTGTCAGAAACATAATCAAGAAAAACAAAACATAGATCTATTAACTGGAACACAAAAATTTACCCTTTTTGGAAATGGATTAAGAAGAGGAGAGATGGCCATGATCAGTCTTGTATCTGTGTAATGCCGTATTCTACTGAACTTCATTCTCTGTTTTAGTTGTTCTTTTTAATCTTATGGCCATGGAAAACAAAATTAGGAAGAGCCTAATATTCATTTCAGCTTAAAATATGCTTACCTTTTATTGTTGTTGTTGCTTTTTTCCCTTCCTTTCGGTTAATCTATTTACAGTCAATTATCATTATACTTAGCTCAGTGACAGGCATCCAGTTTTTTTACTCCTCTCTCTAATTCTGTAAATATCACACCCCGTGACTGATTTCATGGAAAGATATTTTGCTGTTAACTTCTATGGGCTTGGGAGCTCACAGTGTTTCTGCTCATGATACTGCAGTTCCATATTAACTTTGTCAAACAATCCAAGTGAATCAGTTTATACAATCCTGAATTTTTTTAAAACCTCTTTCTCAGCCAGATGCCTCTCATCTTTATATCACAATAAGCTCATTTATTTACTCTGTTATCTTAAAAATGAAAAAAATATTTCCTAGGAAAATACTGAAATATATACATCAGTCAAGTGAGGAATGCCACACAGTGACATTACATGACTTAGTAATTGGTGAATTTTTTTTCTGGAGTAGCAGTGGAACTTCAGTTTCATCTTAAAATGGAAAAAATATTGTCACCAAAATACTTTGTGTACATTTTTACACATTTCATTTTAGGAGGGAAACAGCAACAAACATTAATTATGCATAAAGGAATGATGCATGCTGAGAACGATTAATTGCCAAATTGTATAAATGCCGCTGACAATTTTGAAAATACTTTGTTACTGAATTTATTTTGGTATCCGTGGGATTTAGGGGATTAGTTGTATTTTAGACCCCAAATACCTTACAAATCTAACTTCTTTGTTATGTGTTCCCTATAAGAATCTTCTGCTTTTGAAAACAAAAACTACTACTCTTAAGTTAAGACTCTTACTATGTCAATTATTGATAACAATGTCACAATAAAGAGTTTGCCATGCAATTTATAACAGAAACCTGCCTACATTACCTCAGTAAGAGAACCACAAGAAAAGATTTTAGTGGTTTTCAAGTAACATCTTGTAAGGAAGTACAGGCTAAATTACTCTGAAAAGATGATGGAAGAATCAAGAAACTTGAGTTGAGCCATTAAACTAACTGGAAGAGTATCATAGTCTCACTGTCAGCTGTATTAATTAATGTGTGTTTTGAAACACCTTGAAAACATGAGATATGTTGAAAAGCTACTGTTTTAGTTGCCCCTAAAATTTCAAAAATATTTAACAAATGAAGTCTGCATCTATTGTGCCTGCATAATTACTGATCAAATCAGTCATGACCGATCATTTAGTATTTTCTTAATGCCTACTGATATCACTGCTGCCTGCAAACTCTGATTTCTGTGACTATGGTGAAGAAGTAGAAGCTAGCAGAGCTGCAGTGAGACAGCTCTTTGCTAAAAAATGCTTATCAGAGACCAACAAACTTTTGACCTTTGATGAATTTTCACAGGAACAGACATGCCTGAAGCTTATGTCAGAGTCCATGAAAGACCAACACAAACAAAAGGTTTCTGTAGAGGTTTTGACATTCCCATTTGGGCTTGAAGGGATTAATGAAGAGATGGGCCACCTTCATCACGGGGGTTAGAATATTCTGGATCTGTTGTATAGCTTGGGCAGTACACAGTACAGCAGTGAAAAGCAAAAAACTTGCATCAATTTCATAAATAGTGTATGAGCAAGTGATGGGGGAAAGAAAAGGAAAAGTTTCTGTGCTGTCTGGACATACACACTCGGGGGAAAATGTAATTTTGTTCAGCAGGACTAAAAAGATTGATAATGTGAGAGACAATTTCAGACTTGGAATGAGCAGATGTAGAGAAGAGAGGGTAACTGGTTGTTATAGAGAGCTGCATTAAGTTCTTTTTTAGATTCTAGTGTCACAAGGCAGCCAGGATAATTCAGCAGGGGCTGCTCCATACAGGAGGGTCCATGGTAATGTCAGAGAGAAACTGTAGTAGGACACCATTTAGGTACTTTGCACAAATCCCTGGCGTTACCTTTTCATACCTTGCCTATGAATTTCAAAACAAGTGTCTTAAAATATCAATGAGATATAACTACATTGCCAAAACCTATCCAATAATGACAATACATTTTCAGTATTTATTGCTTAAAACACAAGAATGGATATTAGTTCATACTGATATTCCCTCATTTTCACCAATTCAGAACACAAGACTGATATTGCTGTCATTGGAAACTATGTCCAATTTTGCTTTTGCATATCACTTGTGTTCCTGAGTTAGTTCTGATTCTTAAAACACAACTTCAGACATTGCCTATAATTAACATGAATTTGTCTTTTGCTGGGGGGATTATCTAAAAAGTCACAAATTTATATTTTCAATTGTATCAACTCACCCCACAGGATACAGGGCAGTTCAATGTAAAAACTAAAATTCAGCACCTGAGTATATCTTATACAATTCTTTCTAGTACCGCAATTATTTTTTCAGAATTTTTTGAAGTATAACACCTTAGGCATCAGTGCTACTTATGATTTGATATTGAGATGAAACATTTGTCTAGAGCAAACTTTCAGAAGTAAAAATAACAAACATATTACTTCTTTCCACTCTTGAAATATTGGTATCATCAAATTTGACTACAGTGCTGCATTGCATTAAAATATTTACCTAATATGCCTTCATAAAAGTAAAGGTTTATTTTATTTTCTTTTCCTCATGTATTAAGAATAAATTCTAATTTGCTTTCTGAGAATTACCACAGTAAGCCAGACTCAATTTACAAAATGAAACCCTGGGGCCTGGAGGACACTGACAGTGATACAATAAACAGTTCTGCTCTGTTACAAAGCTTGAAGCAATAAAATACTTTCAAGTTCAGAAACTTCAGACTGAAAACTAACAAGTGAACTCAAAACATAGAAGTGTTTAGTAATGATTTATTTTTCTTTTTCTTAGGAGCCATTGCAATTAAAGGGGAAACTAAAATAAAAAGTATTACCAAAAAATGGCAGATAAATTATGATTAAAAGCATAAATCATTTAGTACAATATACCTGAAAGCATTTTATTAAGTATTTTTGGTTTGTTTCTTTCATGCTCTGACATGGCAGATTACATTAATTTTTTCTATGTATTCCACAGCTCCTTGCATGACACAGACTCCTCAATCACAGTTCATATATTATCCGTGCTTGACTTACTTATCTACATGACCACAGATGGATGTTAGACCACAACTAGTTTTTGCACTAATATGACAATTATTCAGGCTATTAGGCAGACCAAATTCTTAAATGTTAGTGAAGTTTTGGCCTCTGCATTCAATTAGAGCAAGATAGATCAGACATTTTCTCAATGCCTCATTATGTTCTAGGTACCGCATCAGTACATTTTTATTTGGTTGATCAAAAATGCTCTGGGGTCAAAAGTGAAGCCATCTCTGTGTTTTGCACTGTTATGGCCTTGTCTCATTAAAATTTAGGTCATGAAGAAATTAAAACTCTGTAAAAGGGTTTGTTTCTTCCCCAGCCATAAGAAACACACAAAGATGTCTTTAGAAGGACTGGGAGCAGTTTTTAGAGAAATCAGATTGGCTCTGAATGTATGGTAAAGCAAGAGGAGATCTCCAACAAGGGTTATCTTCTTAATTTTTCTCTCTTTCTGCTTTCTTTCTTTCTTTCTTTGATTCCAACAACTCCTTGAAAATGAATGAAATATTACCATAGTTCTACAAGGGGGTATTTAGAAATACTAAATTTGTTGATAGCTACAGTGAATAAATACCCTACAACAGTAAATACAACAAAAAAGTTCAAAAAAATGTTTAAACAAACAGGAGTTATGCAAAAGAGGTATAAAGGAAGACTATAAAAAAATGCTATCACTATAATATGGTAATGCATTAGCATTATCCTCTCCTTTTAAAAATAATAGAGCATAGGTAGATGGTTTCTTTTAAATAAAAAATCTTTACAAAATTTTGCTATTAAGTCACATTTATGTGCTGATCATGCCCCTTCTGGCAGATGTGGCAGTCCTCTCTGTCCGTATTAACATTTCTAAAGTTTTCTACTTGCCATCTTTGAAATAAGGAACAGTTGTTGGAACAGAGCATCAGCTAGCTCAGTAATGGAACTTGCTGATAAGTCATTTGTTAATGACAAACCCCCTCTGCTAGATCTGCTTAGAGAAGGAAGAGGTTCCTGCTGTGGAAGCAAATCTACCCTGTGCATACTCACAGGCCTCAAGTATCATTTATTTGTAATTAGCACGTGTTTTTGTTTGTGTTTGTGTGTGTGTGTGTGTGTGTGTGTGTGTGTGTGAGTGTGTGTGGCCACCACATTTTGTGTGAGCTCTGATGCCTTGAATTTAGGAGGCGGCAGCATGGGAGGGTAGTATGGTTTGAAATACTGTTATTCATAGCCATTATTCATAGTCACTGACTCTGGCAGCTACCTGCCAGTCAACCTCACCTCCCTGCCCAGTAAAACCTTGGAAGAGATCCCAACGGATCTGTTAAAACGCATGGAAGGTAGGAAGGGGATTAGAGACATTCAATGTGGCTGCACCAGGGACAAATCATGCATGGCTAATCTAGGGGCCTGAAGGAGTGACTGCAACAGTGCGCAAGGGAAGAGCTACAAACCTCATCTGCTTGGACTTCTGTGGTGTCCCACAACATTCTTGCCACTAAATGGGAAAGAGATGGATGTGACTAATGCACTTTTAGGTGGATATGGAATTGGTTGGATGGCCATATATGAAAACTTACAGTCAGAGGCTCAATGTCTAAGCGGCAAACTGTGCCGAGTGCTGTCTCTCAGAGTCTATACTGGGACCACTACTATTTAATTGTCATGGTGGCTGAAACCATCTCGGAGAAGCTGAGAGGGTCCCCCAGCAGCAGCAAACTGGTGGGACAACTCTAAGGTGTGAAACTCCCACTGAGTGTCCGCTAAATGGTCCCTCCCTAAGGTTATGTTAATCCTCCTATGTTGATTGGTTGTTGTTGTATCCCTGACTCCACCCTTCCCTTCCCCTCATTGGTTTCATTGCACCACACACTCTTCCCCTCCCTTCTTCCCATTGGTTATTGTATTTCCCCGCCTCCTCCCCAACCTTATTGGCCCTTCACCCCTATATCCATGATCATGCAACATGGTTCTTCCTCTTTCGTCCCTGGATCCCTTTGAAGAATAAACGGCTTTGAAATATATCTAGACGACTGAGCCCTCTGGGTTCTGTATGTCTGGTAAACCCATTGGGCCTGTCTAAGGCTCTGGGGTGTGTGGTGTGTTTGTGCCTTCCACTGGCACGAGTGATGGAATAGGCCTGCCTGCATGCTGTGTGGGACACGGCAGCCGTGGGAGTCTGGCTGGGAATCGGGAGGCTCTCGTTACACGCAGAAGACCACATCTCACTCTACCACCAACCCCTGCGTTATTTAATATCTTAATCAGTGGCATAGACAGTGGGATTGAAGCATGTTTGCAGGTGTCACCAAATTGAGTGGTGTAGTTCATAGTGCTGGAGGAAAAGGAGGAACTTTCACAAGCTTGAGGACTGGGCCCCTGTGAAAGTTCATTAAGTTCAACAAGGCCAAGTAAAAGTTCCAGATCCTGAGGCAGGGTAACCCCTGGTATCACTACTGGCAGGGGGATGAATGGATTGAAAGCAGCACTATAGAACAAAAAGGACTTGAACAAGTCCTTGAACAAGGTGGACAAAACACTGGAAATGAGCTGGCAATGTATGCTCACAGCCCAGAAAGACAGTCGTATCCTGGGATGCATAAGAAGAAACATGTTCAGCAGGTCAAGGGAGGTGACTCTCACCCTTTACTCTGCCCTTATGAGACTCCACTTGGAGTCACTGAATCTGTCACATGCTGGTTATGTTGTGTTTCTTCTTACACGTAAGAATGGGAATGCAGCAACAAACAACCAAATTCGCTGCATGCTCCTGGTAAGCATAGTTATGCTTATATCATTCAATTGCCTGTATTTTTTTATCTCTAAACTGGAAAGGGAGGTTATGGAGGTCATTTCTGTCTCCAGATAGATCAGCAAAGTTTACTAGCCTTGGTCAGTTTCAGGAAGGACTAATATTGTATTTACACAAACCTCAGTTCTTCCCCTTTCTTTCTTTATACTCTAGGTATGAATTCAATCATTTGTTCAATAAACTGACTCCTACTTTTCTCTAAAACTCACCTAAGAAAACTTCCAGCACCATGCAATTTTTGAATCTAAAATGATCTGTTTGCGTGGCTGCAAACTAAAGGCATAAATGAGTGAAGTACATATAAAAAAGGCTTCATATGTTTTTTGGAATTATATTTAGAGGTGAGAACCTGTACTATTAAAAATAAGTGATCACATATAACGAAAGTATCTTGTATCTAACAGAATAAAATCTCAGGTTTTCCATCCCTCATTTTAATTGCCTGCATAGCATGAGCAGTACAATCTCAAGTTTGTGTGCATCTGCCAATACATACATGTCATTGGATTGCAGAGGGAGCAAATCATTGTGTATGTGTTGTAGTCATTATGAAAAATAAACACAGCAAGAAAATCAGCAGGCAAGTAACTCCTATGTTACTTTATCAATTGATCAGGAGGAGGTACACATACCCTCAGCAGCTGTCATTTCCCCAGCTCCTCTACTTATATCCTTCATCATGCAGAAGAGCCAAGGTCAGGCCACAGAACTGTATCACCTTCACAATATCAGCAGGACTGAGCTTTCCCAGCCAAGTGAATGGGTGAGAGAAAGATAGATGAGGTTGCTTTCAAACCAACCTTCCTGTTCCACAATACTCTGAACAGCTGCTAAGCCACCTGGCCTGCGACAGGATTATACCTTATTTAATTCTGATCCACCAGAACTCAAACACTGTATAGTATTGCCATTTCTGATGGAAGAAAAAAGATCCTTTTTTCTCCCACACATTGTTAGAGTTTGAATAAAACCTGTTTTCAGTAAACAGATCCACTAAAGAAAGTTACAAGGGATGAATTAACTCCATAAACTAATTGGATAGTTGTTGCTGGGAAAAGCATCAGTGCACAAGAACATGGAAAAGTTTGAATAGAAGTTGGAGACCAAGAGAATTCATTTGTGATGTCTTCAGAACACAGAGCCCTGGGTACTTCCAAAATAATCTGTACTCTGATTATATAATCATTTTTCAGAGAGACAAGTGTATTGTGTATGCATGGCAATGTTTTGGTAACACGGTGCCTACAGCTGTCAGAAGTTTCCTCCGTGTGCAGCAGGGCCAATCTTGACTCCAAGGTGGACCCAATGCTGGCCAAGGCAAAGCTCATTGGTGATGGCAGTGCACCTCTGGGATAAGGTATATAAGAAAAGGAAAAAAATGCTGCACAACGGCGATTGCAGCCAGAGAAGAGAGGAGAAAATGAGAACCTACATTCCTCATGCCTCTGCACCACTACAGGGCAGGAGGTAAAGAATACTAGGTGTGAAGTTGAGACCTGGAAAAGGGACAGGAAGAGGAAGAGTGTTTTTAAGATTAAGGAGTTATTTTCACATTATCATACTCTGCTTTGATTGATAATAAACTAAGTCATCTGAGTCAAGTTTATTCTGATTGTGACAATAATTGGTGATTGTCACTTCCTGTTCTTATCTTGACCATTTTTCACATTTTCTCTCCACTGCCCAGCTGAGGAGGAGAGTGATACAGCAGCTTTGGTGTGTACCTGCTGTCCAGGTACACACCAAAGGTCAACCCACCACAGAGCAACGACTGAAGGAACTGAAAACAAAGTGGAGAGAAGATATCATGCACAGCCATAGCGCCTGCAGACATTAGGCAAAAAAAAAAAAAAATAAAAAAAAAAATAAAAAAAAAAAAAAAAATGTAAAAAAACTCAGGATTTAGCAAACACACCTGGAAGTCTTGGAGATACAAATGGCACATTTTTTTCAAGTAATGAAACTTTCTCCAATTGCATCATGCAAGGGAAGGTAGTGATACGCTCAGTGATATAAAATTATGGAAGGAGCATTCAAGGTAAGACAGCAACATCAATACCAAAAGTATTCTTTGCAACTGCGTCCACCAAGAGTGACTTTCAGGAGGTTCCAGCAACCACAGGTGGTCTGTCCCCTTCTGATAAGTCATGAGAAAGATTAAAGGATAACCTGACAAAATAAAGAATTACATAATATTCAGAAAAGGAGAGTGGCACTACCAAGTTGTTAACTGTAGGATAGAGATGTTTGTGTTTTTTTCAAGTACCAGACCCAGATGGTTAGATTACTGGCAATGTGGTGCTTATTTAAAAAAAAAGGGTTTGGGGAAAGATCCACAGAATTTAGGATTTTAAATCCTAATTTCTATATTGGCCTTCTGTAGAGACTGGATTGAAAATAGAATTGCTGGGCAAGGGAATAAGTATGTTTTATTCAGGAAAGACAAGATTTCCTTAAGAAAATTATTTCCCACAAAATTAATGGACGTATTTGAAAAAAGAATTAAGAAGTCTGTGGAGAAGAGGAACATAGAAGAGGCTGTGTAAATTCTCAAAGAGATCCTTAAGGAAACTAAGCTGCAGCAAAGGTATAAACGCATTCTTAATTGGCTAAAACGTAGAAGACAGACAATGAAGGTGAATGGTCAGACTTAATTATATCAGCAAGAGGAATTCAATAGAGATCCAGAATAAAAAGGAGAAAAACTTATTCTGTATAAACAATAATGATCTTTATCATGTCTTGTACCACTGAAGAATAAGTAGGTGTATGAAAACAATAAAACAGATCTCAATGTTGGTCAAGAAAACAGTATTAGAAAAGGAAGGGGAGAAAAAAAATTAAACCATAACATGACCTCACATTTTCCATGGTGTGTGCAGACATTCTCCTTATCACAAAAAGGTAATGTGCAACTTGGAAGCCAGACAAGACAAAGAAGGGCAACAGAAATGACAAAACAAGTTGAACCCTACATGTAAGGAAGGAGAAGACAGTGTAAACATTTATTCAGGTAATGACTAAATGAACTGAAACTTCTGAAGCTTTAGAAGAGACATGAGACAATAGCATAAAACCCCATGACTAACAGGGAAAGAGCAAACAGGAAATAAATGTTAGTATTTTCTAATATGAAAAATAAGGGAAAGATAAAATCCCCACCTATTAAGTCTCAGTTCAAAACGAGGTGCAAATATTATTACTACTTGCAGCTTGAACACATGTGGCTTTCAATTTGACGATCACAAAAATACATCAACAGAAGTCTAATATTCAGAGGAAATTACATTTCAAAAGTGAAAGAGACCATAGCAATATTCTAAGAGTACAAAAGTTATATGATAAAATACAGACTATTGTTGGCTAGATTTTTGTAGATAATGATAAACAGAAAGAAAATGGAAAGCTTTAGTTCTTCAGCTCTTACGCCTTATAAATTATTATAGAACAATTTATTTAATTGTCTTTTTTTATCGATTGTTGATTACTCTCATACCTCAGATCCTTGAATCTATTAATTATCTTGGCTTTTATTTCAAGCCAGGTCCTGATAAAGCAAAAGAGACTTCATGCTGTAGCATTTCCCATGAAAATGTGATAGAAATACAGAGAATGTTCCTTTTTTTGTTGTTATATTTACTCTGCGTATACCTAATAAACAAGTTTATCATCATCAGAAATCCTGAAAACACAATTCTTTTTAATATTCACTTTGAAGTAGAGAATGCAATTTATTGTATGAATGTAAAAGGCCTCACAAAATATTCCCTACTACATACATTAATATAATGTATAATACATTAAATAGAATGTATATTATAATAAATATTATTGCTATATTATTTAAACAATAAATAATATAATTCATCATATAATAAATAATTATAATAATTACTCTTAATGTTATCCTTTAATATTTGTTATCAATGAAGATCAAGTTTGGTATTGTAGTTCTAGATATTTATGTCAGCAAGAAGGACTTTAATTACTATGTTCACTGAATTAAGGAATAAGGAACAGTGATAAACTCTGCACTTTTTCCTTTACAGATCTAGAATTTCCAGTCAACAGCTTGTAATTGTAACAGCTACTAGGTATTAGTAATACAAAATATTAGAATAAATGCCAATAATTAGCATTAAAGAAAGACATTTTGGGATAAACCACAACTACATTACAATATATAAATCTTTGATAAAGAGACAAATGTACCTAATATTCTTCAATTCCGTAGCCACTACATTCAGTGGAAAAGCTTGTAGTGCTGTCAGAAGGAACAGATTTCAACATGGTCAAAATTACTAGTTCAACACACTGATTATCAACCATGCTTCCATGTATTATCAGTGGATGAAAATATTGTGAAGGGTTTACCTTGGTGGGCTGCCAGACACCCACATGGCTGTCTTCAGGACAGACAGAGAAAATAAGATGGAGAAGCTTATGGGCTGAAATAAAAACATGGAGATCAATTACCAGCTACCACTACAGGTAAAACAGGCTCAACTTGGGAGTCTAATTTATGGCCAATCAAAAATAGAGTAGGATGGGTAAAAGCCAAGGTAAATACTTAAAACGTCGTCCCCCCTACCACCTCTTATTCCCTGTCTCAATTTATTGCTGACTCCTCTACATTTCAGTCTTCTCTCTCTTGCTGTACAGCAAGTTTTTTAGCCTTTCCTGAGTACATTTTCCTAGACATCTGACCACCTTGGCTGAGGGGTCTCAGCTGTGTCCTGTAGTGGGTGCTCCAAAGATCATTGGAGCTGGAAGTTTGTGACATTACCCTTTTCTTCCCTGCACTCCAGCTAGCAAAATATTCACCTGCACCCAGCAAAAGTACGTGTAATAGAATTTTACAACCAATCTGAAGCCTTGGAATAGAAAATAAGATAATCCTATCATTCCAAAGACTAGAATTCAATGTTCAAAAGTTGGTTGAATTTATGAATTTATGTTAGAGTTGAAAATAAATATGAAGAACAAATTTAAATTAAAAGTACAGTTTGAAACAGAAGTTATTCTTATATATATATATAGAATATAGTTATTCTATGTATTACTTGCATGTATACATAACTGTACATATATATAGACGTACACTTACATGTATCCATGTATTTTATATATTTATGTACATATTCACATACATGTAAATATTATTGCCATAGTTTGAGTTTCTTTCTTTTCCTTACTGTGAAGTATTAAAGATGTATCTATCTAATGGAATATGGGAATTCTGAAGGAAGAACATAATGTTCTAATTCAAAAGGTGAACTGTTAATTCCGTGTGTATCAGCCTCATGTAATTATGTAGAAGATATGTCATGATCAATGACAGTAAGATTTAAGATTGGTTCTTCTGTAGTAACTATTGCAATGTCTGTAAAATTTGCTTTTATCTTTCTTTTGCACACTGAAAAGAATAATAACCTCAGGTGCACAAGAATACTGATTAGTATGCGCAAACATCTTCTCCATCCTCTTTCATAAAGTGATTAATGAAAGACCTAACTTTTTTTCTCACAATTTGGGAGACAGAAAAATAAGAATACAGCTCTAGAAACTCTCAGCTAGAACATTGAAATTCATAGAGTATTAGTGAAGGGATTTTTTTTCCCCTGTTTATTTCTTCTCTCCCTCCCCCTTGTAAGGGACTTAAAAATCATAATTGTTTTAAACATTGTTAAGATCAGAGAAGGACTTTGTTCACTATGGAAAACTGTAAGAAAGCTGCAACAGTCTAAGTCCACCCCCCTGAACATGACTTCTGGATTTTGGGAAACTGGACTGTGAGTTAAACAACCTGCCTCGAGATAAGATAAAAGTGTCACTATTGAACAATTATGTCAGGTCGAAGGAGAAGTAATCAAGGCTGGGAGAGAAGAACATATCCTCAAGGAGAGTCAAACCCAGCAGCTGTCCTGATCCACAGTGTTGCAACAGATCCAGTGTCTATTACAAAAGACAGTTTAAACCATTCCTCCCTCCAGGGGATATGCTTGGATTCCCACATGTACCTGAAGGTGTGTTAATCCATTCAACCCTGTGTTTCGTGGGACCCACCACCAAGAAGCCCAGGATGAAGAGGACCAACAGGATGCTGCTGGATCCACAGAGGTTGTGACTTTCTACTTTATCCATCCCTCACTCTCTTTCTATTTCATCCATCCCTCGCTCTCTTTCTCTCCCCCCAACCCCCTCTTGTGTATTTCTTTCTATCTCTTCCTATCTCAAATTTACTGTTAAATAATATCTGTATTATTGACTTCGGCATATGGTCTCATCTGCACATTAATTTAGGCAGAGACATCTCTAACAATCATAATAATAGGATCTTAACACCGCCCCCCTGTTTCCCCCCCCACTTCCTCAGGAATACTCCAGGTTACACTAAATGGATTAAACACTATGGCGCAGGTAAACAATGTACCTTTGATGGCTTCACCAAGCCTCCTCTATGTCTGACCCTGATCACTGAGTAGTCCCAAATAAGGAAAAGAGACTATTTGAACTACTTTTTCAGTTGATAAAATTGGTAGAATTTATAGCCACATTAGAGCTTGAGCTAAATAGTTTAAATTACTTTGTTGATTTGAAGAGATAGTCTTGTAAAAGACTCAAACTCATCAACAAAAAAAGCTCTGTTACACATGAAGTCACAACTGAATAGGAGCCATTTTTTTCAGTTAAAGTCATTAAAGGAAGTGGTCTGAGATGTGTTTCTACTTTGTAATTGAATCACCATACGTGTGCAGCTGATTCTGGATCCATCCTGCAGCACTCAGGGCTACTGAACTGACAGATGCATGCTGCATCTCACACTCCCCTAGAGGCATCAGGTGCATTTAGACAACATTTGTACAAATAGAGAATAAAAATTAATCATTTAGGTAAAGGAAAAGAAAGATGTGAAAGCTGAAATGACTCAAGCTGAACAGAAGTCACCTGTATAAGGAAGTTATGACTGGGAAAATTTCTTGCAGGAGCAAAAAGGTAGAATGCACAATCATTATTTAGGCTACACAAAGGTCTAGAAATGGAGACATGAAAAAATATTAAACAAGCATGGCTCTTCAACTGGGAGAAAAAACAACAGTGGGAGTCTTGCTAACTGTTGTCAGACCTATGTTGCATGTGTTTATGATTTTCTGTGTGTATAAAAATGTATACATAGGGCCATTGTCGGATTCCAGTGCTCTGCTTATCTGGTCTTGATAAAGGAAAAAAAAAATAAACTGCAACAATACTGAGATAAAACATTACAATTCTTTGACAGTAGCATAGAGTGCTTGATTTGATCCTGAATGTCAGAAATGTCACAAGCAAATATCATTCCTAAAAATGTACTGTTCCAGTTTTAGACATCTCAAGATCATTTCTTAGACTAAGTTTTAATGAATATTTGGCTAGAAAAGATGGCAAAGATCAAGACAGTAATTATATTGGAAAATGTTGGATACAGCTTTTTAGGGTATTCCAGGAATCAACTACTTCTGGGTTTTAGTTTTAATATACAGGGGAGATATTGATTTTCTATTTCAACCTTAAAGCCTCAAAAATATTGAAGATAAATAATTAAAGTGCAGGGACAAATCATCCTGGGAGATTAAGCAGTTCAGTTATGAAAAGGTCAGCTTCATACTGATAATAAAGTTTTGATTACTTTTCTAAAACCTATATGTAGAGTTACACTAAAAAAATGCACGTCTTGAAAAAAATCTTATTGTTTATCTGGAAAAAACATTACAGAATATGAAACTTGACTCCCTCATCAACCAACTAATCTGTTTTCTCCATTGTTCCTTATAAAATTAAATGCTTAGATAGAAATAAAGAAGACTTTTAGTAGATAAATAAGGAAAACTATAAATATATACTTTATATGTAGGCTTATGTATAGGAAGAGAAAGGTATCTAAAGATTTATGACATAGCTTTTTATGTCCAAATCCCTAACATTCAGAGGATTTTTAATGTCTGTTGAAATTCTTTGGAGTTATTAAAGTCAAAATCAATTATGTGCACAATGAAATTAACTAACAGGGCTTAACATCTAATAGTAAAATATGCAAAAGCTAGATTTACTAACCAAGAGTTTAATTGTTAGTGGGATCTTCCACAGCCAGTTGGCTCCAACCTGAGGAGAGAGAGGAGTGGAATATGTTGGGAACCATTTATACAAACTCATAAACACTCTAGTGAAGGAAATAATAACACTCCTTTCCTTCAATCCTCCATCTCCCAGTGGGAGCTACTAAGAGAAATATCCCAGAAAATCTTTCCCCAAAATAAGAATGAAAATACTTTTAGTTTTTAAATGGTTTCCACAGAAGACATAGAGGTCTGAAGGACACACTGTAGACCAAATAAATTTGTAATCTGCAGAACTGTGAATGTCACATTCATTGTGCCACATTGAAGAAAGAGGCATCTTTTCTGCTTTCAAATGTTAGACTGTGCAAATACTCCCTCCTCAGAGGGAAATAAAGGCTTTTTATCTCCATCCATAGACCCAGAAGGGTCATGAGAGCAGAGCAGAAAAGCCACATTATTTTATATCTCCATTTCCAAGCTTTCAGTATAGTCTGAAACCTAATGATGATCCCTACCAATGTTCCCTAGACACAATAATTCACTGAAGTGGCTGATCTTTATCTCAATTCCTAGGATCTTTTTCTGGGACTCAAGGCCTACGAAAAACCTAATAGATGATGTCTGGGATGAACTTACCTTCGTTGGTGCCCTGAATCTCATTATACATTTGCATGACGTGCACTGTGAGATATCAGAGGAAAAATATTCCAAAAATTTCAAGGATCTTCTGGACAAGGATAATGCTGGCTCTTTAACTGTTGCCTCCCTTTTCCTTAAATTTCAGCATTGCAAACAGTTTTAGAAAGATGATGTGCTACTGAAATCTCTTTTGCTGCTAGCCTTATTACTCTCAATCTTCCAGTGTCTATCTGTATCTCATCTTGCTTTATCTCCTTTCGTATTCTCCTTGCTTTTTTTTGTCACATCATTCACTATGGTTTGTGGCTCTTTTTCTACTTATTTTTGGTACTTCTAGAAATATCTCACAAAGAGTTTACTTCCAATTATATCTGCCTCTTTCTCAAACCTTCACAAGCACAGAATTACACATAAGCAAGACCATGCTTACTCTGAGTCTACATAAAATAGACTAATCAATAAAATGTTGCCTTCTTGGCAATATCTTCTCAGTCTTTAAGCAAAAGTCTATATTCCCAAGTCAGCTTTAATTTGGTATTTAAAGATCTTCAGTTATGTTTTCAAACAGAGCTCATTTTCAATCATTCAGCTAAATGATAGTGATTTCTTTTTAAATCCATATATAGATATGGTTAGAGTTTTACAGACAAAAATTAATACAATCTTTACATTCAAGTCTGAAATTCAAAAAATTCAAACAATCCAAAAATTTAAAAAACATTGTTACAAGAGGAATGTACATAAGTACAGAAAATCGGCTAATCTTCTTTTCACCATAAGGGTCTTTTTAAAAAACCCTGAATTATCTTTATTCTTCTATAATTTAAATGTTCATATTTTACATTACTATTAATTTGTAAGCTAGAAGTTGAAGATATTAGTACCCTAGTAATATACACATCCCTATTTTCTTCATCGCAAGCATAAATTAAAAATAAATCTCTCCAGAGTTTGTAGTTGCCATCACTATTACGTAAACATTTTCTCATACTCATGACACATCCTGAACTCACTGAATTTGCTGGTTTGGGGATTTTCAGAAAGCTATGACAATCATTTTAGGAAGAAAGGGTACTTTTTTAGATGCATATCACAGGCAAATTACCAGCCTGTCTTCTGAATGCATCTGTTGGTGTGTCATGGAAGCATATGATCTCTAAAAGCTAATTCTCTTTTATAATCAAAATATTTGATGTTAGAGAAAAAAGAAGAAGGAGAGAATGAATTCCTGGTAATGGTAAGGAAATTTAGCTACATATTAAATAAATAGCTTAAATATTTTAAATACCAAAATAGATGTTTTAAAATTATGAGGATGAACTTAATGAAATAACGAGAAAGCTTGATTTGTTTAACACAAAAATTAATTCAGTGGCTCTAATGTAAGTATTCTGCTGCTGTTTGCCTCTGAAGACAATGAATCTTATTGGATTTGGAGCAGTTGTCTTTCCTCCAAAATTCATAATTGATAAAAATTGTTACTGTTCCTGCTCCCAGGGGCGCACCATCCACTTCTGTAAGTAATAGCTAGATTGTGTTTGTCTTTTTGGAACATTTTTTGTGCCAGCATCACTTGACTATTTGACAAATGTGTGCTTCATTCTTCTCTCTTTTTTGGTCTTCCCCTTTACTTTCACAATACAAAAACCATTGGCTTAAGGGGAGGCAGAGGCAACAGAGCGAGTATGTGCCTGAAGATGCAGTATTAATTGGCATTAAACATTCAGTAAAAATTAAATAGACAGGTTGCTTCCATTATTGGATTTTCAAGTGGAAAATTAGTTTCTCTTCTTCTTTAGAGCTCTCTAAAATTCTGGTAAAAGTCCTCTTACTCCAAATCATACTTAATCTACTATTTTCTTCCCTGGCCTTCTACAAAACCAAAATTCCTACATAACTAGTTCTTCTCAATAGCTGTGGGTCTCCACTATCTAACCTCTCATATTACACTGAATAAATGTTAAAATAATAGATTTTTATTAGAAGTCAGTGAAAGTGTTTAACTTAGTTATTCATTGTAACTACAAACATTTGAGATCATATAAAGAATGCAATATAGTTTTAAAAAAATCTGGAACTTTCTTTAACTACATAAAGGAATGGGAAGATTGGACAGAACTTTCCAAAGGTTCCCATGTTCACTGTAGATTTTTGTTAAAGTATAGCTCTTTGAATCTATAACCAAATGCAAGGGAAACAACAAGACATAGATCTAAGTCACTGAATAAATTTGTTTAAAGAGCATGGAACAATGATATTAGTTTGGAAAAAGAATATATATTTTACCCCACAGAAACTGTTAGTCTTTTCAAGCCATTCATACTGAAAGACTCCTAGACTGACATGTCACTTAACTTTCAATGTTTCCAGCAGTGGTATCTACAGCTGAATTAATTGCCTAGTCTTCCTTTTAAAGTCAATGGGGAAAAGCTAAGCATCTCTCTCAAATATCTACCACGGAATAAGATAAATCACATATTTGAAGTAACTGCTGTGATTTTAAAGGGAGACTAAGTGACTAGCTCATATGATAACATCTGAAGTTTGATGGCATATATCCAGCTCCAAAATCTAGATGGTACTTAATATGAACATCATGAAAAATTGAAATGTGTGGACCTATAAGTTCATAAATGGCTGTAACTCAGTTATGATTCTGAGATTTATTCAAACAGTGTCACACTCTTTAGAGAGTTAGTACCTCCCCAAAGTATTTGAAAAAGTTTGCTAGATTTTTCTCCACAGCGGAATTTTTAAACATCCTTCATCCAGTCCTAGAGTGGGAAAGAAGTAATAAAAGTCTTTCTTTTCACAGTAATGCCATTCAGTCATTTTACCTACTTATTTATGAGACAGATGAACTTGAAGTGGAACTCGATGTTATAAAATTAAATCCATGTTATTAACTTGCATGATTCAAACACGTGCATTGCACCAGGCAGGGCTAATAAGGATGTTTACTTGATAATAATTCTGTCGTCTCTTTGTGGTCCATGGTGACAACCAACCTAGCTGTGGATAAGGTCAGCTGGACACTGGAATCTCCTTAGTACCCAATAAATTTGAGTTCTTGCTGGGGTAAAACTTGTTGTAGGGAAGCCAATTCACCCTGTGAGCAGAATGGCAGGCTGATGTAGTTACACAGCTCTGGTACCTAAACATGCTCTTTCAGAGTAGCAGCACACCTTTCTGTATCTCATCACATACATCTTCAGAAACCTAGTAAACAACAGGCTCCCCCAATTTCTGTGGAAATCAAGGGAAATGATGTAATAAATTCCTGCTGGAAGACTTCTGGAGTCCTCCATGAGCATAAAATGCATATACCATATAACAAAATAAATAGCTTTGCAAACATGTTACCTATGACAAATACATCATACTATGATTAAAAATGGAAACATATAGAAAGGGGAGAAAGATATACATGTGTTGCAGACCGTCACTAGAGAATATGTGTCATAGTAGTTCTGAAAGTTAGAACCAGCAGCTCCTGTCAAAAATACATTTATCTAATTATTTAAAAGGGCTGAGTTCTGCATTATTGTAGACATTGCCAAGACAAGATAAGCTTGTGACAGGCATATTGAAGCCATTATGTAGAATATTGTTGAATTCATGACAGGCCATAACTCTTGTGCAACTCTCCTTGCATATTAATACAGAATTCAGCAGACACTTTTGAAGAAATTAAATGCTTTGACAGAATAAATTTGGCCTTTGAGACAAAGACAAAACATGGTTTTCAATGCTTCCTGCTCTCTCTGGTAGTTAAAGCATTAAATTACAGCACAACACTGTTTTCTTCCTCTGCCAGAGGATGCAGCTCATGTGATGCTTTGCAAGTATGTATCCTAGATAGCATGCCAGATATTTCCATTTAAAATATTATCAGGGGTTTGCTGATTTTTTTTTCAGGGGGCAGCAGAGGTGTTGTCTTTTTGGTATTTTCAAATAGAAAAACTCAAGCAATTATGTGTAAAGCACTAGAATAAGTATCCAAGTTTTTTGTAGACCAGTCAAGGAACTAAGATTTGCCTTACTGGATCATACTATAAATGAACATGATCAAAATGCTTTTTCTAGTGAATAAATTTAATAACAGTATCAGTCTCAGAATCCAATAGGTACTACTGAGGACTCCACCTGTGTGCAAATCCAATGCCTTTTGCAAAGAACTTGTAAATTCATCCAGAATTCATCACCGAAATGAAGGAATATTTTCCATTTTGATGATGTTCAGTAATGTTAAGCAGTAACATTGAACAGTTACTCTGAATTTAGAATTCAAATTAATTTGGGGCTCAGAAGCACTGTCACCCAGACCAAGACAGATGAAAAAAGACCATCATTCATTTTACACTACGAAACTGCACAGTGAAACCTCTAAATCTACACAGAATAAGTTATACATATATCTCCTCAGAAGTGGTCAGTTTGATCATCATAAAGAGTAATTTAACATAGGATTAAATTTCAAGTGTACAAAGTGTATCTCCTAATTTTTAATGTAAAACCAGCCCCTTACAAACACAGTTTTCCTGCAGAAAAAGAAGCAGGGCAGCAATAAAGGAAGCAATAGGGAAGCTGATAGATTAGAAACTGAGTGAAATTCTTGGGAAAGAAAGGTTTCTTAAGAACATGCAAAGCTTAATTTCCAGACACTGATTTAAAACAACTAAATAATTTTACCAGTTACAGGATAAAAGACCTACTATCTATAAAGTCTTTTGAAGTGCTTTTCAGGCCTGTTGTCATGGACTGTCCCAGTTCCTATTATGTCTTCTTGAATTATTTGAAGTAGAGTATCTTCAAACAAATATTTAAAAGTCCTGTTTTAACTCAGAATCATTTAGAAAAAAAAAATACTCTGACATTTCTATACTACATATGCATTGACTTGAGTAAGTCTAAAGGTCCATCATTTGTGTGTAAGACATTAAACACAAAATGTCTTTGGCCAGAAACCTGATTCACAGAGGTTATGGTTTTAAGCAAATTTAAAAAATATTAACAGAATTTCACTCTAAATTTTGCCTTTTCTTTCTTTTTATTTATCAATAATGCTCTGTCAGTAGAAATCACTCATATTAGTGAGATCAAAAGCTCTTCAATTAACACAAATTTGTGTAACTTTAAAGAAATGCTACAGGAGTTCAGACTGAAGATAAATTGGAAGGGGGAACCGTAAGAACCAACCGTCAAGCATCATAATTCTTTGGGTTTTTGTGCTTTCAATTGTGTGTGTGAATGTGAAAAATTATTTTTCATCTCCAGTACAATGCTGATTCCTTTAGCCTTTCTGATTCAGAGACGCCATAGGCTTTTACATATCTTACAATATTTTTCCACCTTGCAAAGGGGTCCGAAAGCATCCTACAATCAAAAACACAATGAAGTCACTGAAACATGAAGAAGACCTAACTATATTTTGCAATGTTCAGCTTGTCTGTATATTGATTTCCTCTTCACAGAGGAAATTGGAAAATGCCAATGACCGGTGAGATTTCTTCTGCTTTGGAAAAAACATTCCATGGAATAACTAACAAGTCTTTGCTTTTTTGAAGTTTTCACTTTTTGTCTACAGTTTAGGAAACAAATCCCAGCAATGAAGACTGACACGCTTCCCTTAGGCCACAGGCTGCAGTGAGTTGGTCTTCATCACTTGAATGATGGATTTGTTACTTCCACTATGTTGCTTTGAACACAGTTTAAACCAGACAAATTTCAAAGAAGTCCTAAGCCAAGTCTTATAATTTATTCTGTAAAACAGGGTACTGTGACTATGTAACTACAACATTTCTACACAAGAAAGAAATTTTAAAAACCACTACTTTAGTACACAAAGTTGGACCTCCTCTTTAGGCAAGTCATCTCTCTCCTTCAAGTCTCACTCACAGTGGAGAGTTGTCTGAATTATCGTACATTACTGTCTTTCAAAATGCTCCTTCTTGCCTCTCATCTGTCCCCCTTATCACTATTCCACATGTTTTGTTTTTGCAGAAAGAATTTATAACCGAAAAAAAACCCTTTCTCATCAAATACAACTCTGGAAACTTGGCTTTCTTTTCCTGTGTTTTCTGGAGTTATTTTTTTCCAGTTTTCAGTTCTGTTTTCCCTTTTTATCCTCTCCTCCAACCAAACCCTCTGACAGTACTCCATAATCAGTATATCAATTAAAGCTTGTGATATTTCCCTGAAATAAAATTTTGTGATGTTGGTCATTCATTCTCCGTAATTTTTCTTAGAAATATTCACTGCACATTTTTAATTCCATTTATAGCTAACTTTTAGCTTGTCACAGAGATCACACAAACTTTGTTAATAATACAGATGACAGATCTGACTGTTCTAATGCTTTTACTTATCAGACACAGGGTGTGTGGTTTTGCCACACCTTTTTCTGTTTCAGGGTCTGAAAATACTGGAAGTGTAAAATCATTAGTATAAAGAAATATCCATCTTTCTCTTCATACTTTTTCTATCTCCCTGACCTGCTTTCCAAATCAGATATACAAGAAGTTTTGCACACAATTTTTTCTTCTCGACAAATGACAGGCCTGTCTGTATTTGCTGTGACTCCTAACTGCAGAATACTGTGTTTAAAGATGTTGCTGTTATCTCGTGCTGGACTCTACACATTCCCAAGGATACTTTCTAAATGTACAGTTATCCTTCCTTTATATACACCCAATGCAAATCCCAATGTTTTGACTGTTAATGGCAAAATACAGATATGCCTTAAATGAAAGTGGAATTAGCAAAAATAGCATGCACCTATTAATGAATCTTAACCTGCTAACAATTAACAGGTTTACTCATGAGCATCTTCAGATCATATATTAGCCACTTTTTTAACCTTCCCGAGTTAAACATATAAAATTGATTTGAAAAGCTGTGTTTTCTTCAGTCTGGTCTTTCCCAGAACGTATTTAGAGGCAACTATCTAATGAAAGCAATTATATCCTTTGGTGATGAATTTGAGCCTTGCAATAATGAAAACAGTACTGCCATACTTACTTTTTGTAAGTTACATGAGTAATAATATGTTTAGTAATAATAATTATTTAGAATTTTTTGTCCCTGTATAGGCGATGTCATTTTTACTGACGACGACGAGCAATGAACATGTCCGCCCTTTTCCCAAAATTATGTGACGTTCTGCGTGAAAAAATAAAACTGTTGCCTGTAACACACTGAGAAGATTAATTTTCTTTTATAAAAGCCATTAATTTTGCGGCATTGGCAGAAGAAACTATTCTTTTGCTGAAAAGATGAAACTCCTGCCTTACTGGAATCAATAAGCACTTGAAATTTACCTCATATAGATCAAGCATTAGATTTAGATTGGAGATGATCGGTGTAATTCTATGAGTCATGTTTGCATAGATTCAAACATGAAGGGATACTATAAATTTAGGTTAAAAAAATTCACATAGGTTCTACCTATTGATTGCTTTATTAAACCTTCCAACTCTTTTTTTGCTATGAGAAAGCAGAAAAAATATAGTCCTACCCAAGAAATATGCATATAGAGAATATTATTGTACACTCCAGCAGAACCGGCAGTCACGTTTACCTCCATATGCTTTGCACCTCTCATCTCTATGTAAAACCTAAACAGAATATAGATGTTCGTCATGGTTTCATGCATAACTGCCTGAAGATATTTATTTTTACATGCTGAGAGAATTGGGTCAGTTCAGCCTGGAGACCATACAGCAGCCTTCCAGTACCTAAGGAGGGCCTGCAAGAGAGATGAGGGGGGCTTTTTGCCAGGGCGTGAAGCGGTAGGACAAGGGGGAATGGCTTTAAGCTGAAAGAGGATAGGTTTGGATTAGATATCAGGAAATTCTTTGCTGTGAGCATGATGAGGCACTGGAACACGTTCCCCAGAGAAGTTGTGGATGGCCCTTTCAAGGTCAGTTTGGATGGGAATTAGAGCAGCCTGGTCTAGGGGATGGTGTTCCTGTGTCTGTCATGGGGGTTGGAGCTTGATGATCTCTGAAGGTCCCTTCCAACCCAAACCATTCTATGATTCTATGTTTCTATTACACCTCTTCACAGCTCCTTCTTTATAAATGTACAGTGCTTAACGACTTTTTTTCTTTTCCTTGATTAAAAAAAAAAAAAAGCATTACTATCCAAGCATGTCAAAATCAGCCATATTCATCATTGAATAACAATCATAGGGATGAGACAGTGAACTGCCTTACGTATTGGATTAACAATTTAACCTCTTTCCAGTTTTCAGGCTCAGTTTGATGCATCTGGATATCCAAATGTAAAGACAGCCATATGCTTCATTTTCCTTTCGAAAACATTTAATACCTAATAGGTACTAAACTATTTTTTGCATCTCTAACCATCTTGAAAAAGTGTTACCATAAAAACCAAACTTGATTCCACTGTCCGTACACCAGCTCCAATACCAATGCTGATTGACCCCAAATTTAAAAGAGGAAGGTGCCCTATCTGTATTTTCAGTTTTATATTCACAACGTCAGGTGTTTTACAAAAGCTGTCCTGCTCTTTGTTTCCTTACAACTACAATGTATCTATTTTACAAAAATCACACATATTATTTCAATTTTCTCAAAGTTGAGATTCTTTCAGTTTCTGATTTACTTTAACCAAATACATCTACAATTTTTTCCTTATCTAACCAATTTTAAATGGTTAAAACTATAAAAATGTAAAAAATAATCCTGCAAGTCTTAAGAATCCTACCTTTAACATGATTTCTGTGGGAGTTACAGGCATGTAAGGGGTTCAGTTTTGCATTGTAATATATCTGCAGGCTCCAACATTGGCACACTATGCTAAAATATGAAATGTAGACCATATATGCCATACCATCCTACTTGCCCACTGTGCTGAACCTTCTCTGTTTGTCAAGCAGGTCCCACAAAAAAGATAGCTATAATCCTGTTTCTGCCATCATTCAAACTCAGCTATTCCCTTTGCTGATACAGCTCTTTGGGATGTCCCTTACTTTCATCAGAGGAGTTTTCATCATGCATAGCCTGGCAGGAAAGAGGTCCTGATAACATAATAAGGAAGAAAGATCAGTCTTGAAATAAAATTTAAGGTATCATTTATCTCAGAGATAACAGATAATTTTCTTCGTGTATTTTACAAAGGAATAATATGACACTCTATCACTGAATTCTGCCTGGATGAAGTGTGACACGTACAAAACAATTGTGGGTGTTTTCTATTCAAACAGGACTGATTACAGGCAGTACATTGAGAAAACCTACACAATCCACAGGCAGTTCTATATCTCTTTTTTTCCCCCCAAAAAACCAAAATCTGCTGGGGTTTTTTTAACAGTCTGGAACTTCCGCCCCAAAATTACTTTGTTCCCGTAAAGTAAGCCTTAGAGCAGCAATGCAAGGTGGCTGCATATTTAAAATCAAAATTTATTTTTATTATTTTCTTTTGATTTCTCTCAGAGCGTGGAAGATGAAGTGAGGATCCTTACTCTTTTAGAATGGTCATGAAAATTACATTCCTTATTAACATTTGACCATATATTTCCTTGAGGAACACTAGGACATGTGGTGAACTCAATGTCTTCATCTGCCACGAGAAATTAGCACCAGAAAATTCAGAATGAAACATCTCCCTCTGATTAATGAAACTGATAACTGTGAATTCAATAATGATACACTACTCAAAGGCACATTGGTGGCGACACATTCCTGAGAACCCATATCCATATTCAGAGCTTAGCCAGGACACAAAGAAGGACACAACATGCTCAGCTGTGACAAGGATGCAAGTGATAGCTGAAGACCAAGAAGGAGACACTTTGCAACGTTTTCCCATTTAAGGACAAACTCCTACTACAGCAGAAAAGAGGTAAGAACCCTGAAACTGCATTATAGTAGACTGACACAGTCAGGGTCTTGATATTCCCTAGATTTATATATTATTTCTGTCAGCTCAAAGCAACTGGAAAGAAACATTTTAAACTAACAAAGTTGTGTCATGAAATTTGAAATCTGTGTTAGATCAGAGCATATCTGGCAAAGCTAAAAACAGACAAAAAGTGTCCAGCAGTGGTGGAGTCCACATAGCAACCCCATAAATTAGCATTTTCAATTATGTCAAGCAGGGAAAGCTTGCTCACAACATCACAGTGAACGAATCTGGATATAAGTCAGCACCATTTCCTGTAGGACTGTGAATGAGATAAAGCACAGCTGATTTTTCATTGGACTACATTTCTGGCCATACTTACTTATTTCCTCAGCTTGAAATTTAGCACAAGCACCAAATTTAAGGCTTTGGATTTCAGAAAAGTAAAATGTACTCACAAAATAGGGAAAGTTTCTGGTTCTAGGAAAGCAGTAAGGACATTTCTCTGTGCACAAGAGATTAAGAGGAAGCAAAAACTCTCTCTAGTTCCTGCCCTATACACATTTGTGGCACTAGTAGTGTCGCTGTACAGCTGAACTCCTCTTTAGACACCTGTAATGGCCAAAGAAAATAACAGATCAGTGGAACAGGAACACCGTGAACAGCTGAATGTTAATAAAATGAAATCTGTAGGAAGAACAAGAAGAAAAGGAATAATGGCAAGAAAAACCAACACTTTAAAAAAGAACACTGATACCACATATTAAAAACTGGGGGGAGAAACTTAGGTCACCAGCAAAAGTTTTACTGGAGCGAGAAAGATTAAAAAATACTATTTTTTCCCTAACAGAGTCAAAGCAAGCATTCTTCAGAAAGTTTTGTGTTGTATTTTTTCCAAAGTAAGTGAACATTCTGTAAAATTGGAATGTTTTATTTAAAAACTGAAGCCCCAATGGATGCTTGAGTGCATAATGCTGCCCCTACAGTTTTCTGAAGATTGCTGCTTCTGCTATTCCAGACCTTTGATCATCCTTTGCCCTTCTTTTCTCTATGTAAAACTTTCAGTTCCACTGATGCAGTCCTTCAGTGATAGAAATGGAGACAACTGATTTTAAAATAAGGTTTGTAAGGATTTGCCTTATAATAAAGAAGGAAAAAAGTAATTTTTTTTCTTTTTCTCATTTACCCTTTATTCATGCTCTATTGTTTGGGTTTTTTTAATTATTATTATTTTTTCCCCTTCTGGTGTTAATTTTTAGTTACTTCTCTTCTTCAGGACTGAAGTGTAGTCTGTTCTTCAGGACCTCTGGTCACAATTTCTGTCCATTTTAATCCTATTCATACTCTACAGTACACGACAGACAGCTTAGAAAAGGCATGACTGCTACCTGTGCATTTTTTGATACTACCAAATAGTGCTGTTTGCAGTTTTAGCATAAAGATTCATGTCATGTAAGTCCTTATCCTCCTTTCAACTAAGATTTGATTGATAAAGTGCTGATAGCTATATTTACTCATAAGGATAGGTTCAGTAAAACTCTTCATTGCTATAAATTGATCACAGGCCATTTTCAGAAACATTTTTTGTACAATATAGATTATTCGTGTATTTAAAGAAACAAAATCTCATTTCTTAAATTAAACCAATGGAAATTCTAAATTTAAATGTATAAATAGTCATATTATATTGGCTGTGCTCTAGCACAAAAGGGTTTTCTCAATGAAATAGCACCTTGAAGCTTCTTTCTATGGAATCCTGACTTCTGCCCCCCACAGTTATCACATGTTTCATACTGAATATGTTTTAGATATATTTATGGATGTGTTTGATACATTTTAAAATTTCACAAGTGATAAGATAATTTGCAGTTGTCTTGTGAGCTCGCTTCCTACTTAAGCCAAATATACTGAGCTAATGGTGATTAAAATACAAAATATCATCACTGGGCTATATGGCATTGAAAAACATGAATTTTTCTGAGATCATATTTTCCTCTCCTCTCCTCTCCTCTCCTCTCCTCTCCTCTCCTCTCCTCTCCTCTCCTCTCCTCTCCTCTCCTCTCCTCTCCTCTCCTCTCCTCTCCTCTCCTCTCCTCTCCTCTCCTCTCCTTTCCACTTCCATTTTCCATTTTCCATTTTCCCATTCTGCCTCTGCCTTCCCCCTTTCCTCTTTTCCCTTTTCGCTTGTAGTTACCCAAGTCTTCCTTTAGTCCTACCACCATTCAACTAAGTTTAAACTGCTATCCTTCACTTGTGAAACCATTAATGGCTCACAAATGTATTCTCATCATGGTTCAAATTTTCCATCCCTTTTTTCTCATACAACAGCCTGGAGTTTATATTAATTCCCAACTTAGCAATGGTCTTATAAACTCAAAATTAGTTGCTTAGCTCTAATGAGCTCAAAAATTCAGTATCTCACATTTTTTTCCCGGATGGAAAAATTTGTAGAAGTTTCTAGTGCACATAACTTACTACTCATTTAAAAATCCAGATGCAAATGGCATCTGTTTTTCTATTAGTACACACAGTTACTTAACTGTTAAAGGTCTATGAAACTGCATAAATTACATTCTTCATTAAATGCTCCCACCAG
The DNA here is from genome assembly GCA_036785705.1 of Acanthornis magna. Taxonomy (NCBI): domain Eukaryota; kingdom Metazoa; phylum Chordata; class Aves; order Passeriformes; family Acanthizidae; genus Acanthornis; species Acanthornis magna. The sequence goes on from JAWUZG010000017.1 coordinate 3,208,554, forward strand.
CTTTACATTCGATTTTGAGTTGATTTCAGTTAAGTCTATCAATCACATTAATAAATAGTATGGGAATTCTTTTTCTTTACTTGAAACGCCAAGAAAACCATCATAAGTTATTAGAAATCTCCATTAGCACCTGGATTTGACTTCTACAGATAGTCCTGTATAGAGATGCTACCGAGTTATGTTAATGACACCAGTCCTGCAATTAAGACTGAATCAATGGGAGAACATGATGTCATCATTCTAAGTTATATACTTCTAAACGAAAAAGATACAGCACTAGATCTGATACAGTTTTGTCCACCTCCTTATATTTCTTCTTTTCATTAATGCAAATGGCATCCTTTTTCATTGGGGTTGAGAGACCTTTCCCACTATCAGAATCAACTTTTTCAACTCCACATGATTCAAACTATTTTAACTGTATTTCAGATTCAGTGCCTCCCCGAGAAATCATAAAAAAAATGGAAAAAAACCTTAAAATGGTAGACTATTTCCAGAAATATGGAGGAAAAACGCAGACTTTTTCCCATTATAGTGTACCGAAGCCTTATCTTGGACAAACCTTGGTGCCTTGCCTTATTCAAAGATCTAAGGAAGTCACATCAGTGTTATGTAGCTCTGGGTGAAAAAACAATAAAAACACAGAATATGGAAGACTTCAGATAAGTAAGCCACTGCTCTGATAATTTTATTTACTTTCACGTTCCCTATTAATGGGTGGTTTGTAGATGTATTCACACAGAGCAATATATCCTCATAGAGACTTTGCTATTCTCACGCAGCTCCAGCACGTTTCATCTGACTGCACTGAGCTTCCTCTGACACAGATGACTGTAATGGTTAACTCTCGCTTTTGAACCCTTGTCCACAAAGGGAATTAGTGCAAAATAGTTTTTGTGCTCAGAATCCCTGAGGTTTACTTCCTCTTGTAGTTGTGTCCCAAAGAGGGCTATGGGTTGCTTAGTATGAGTGCCTGCTTTTCAGGATTTTCCAACTTTGAAATACATAACCTCATAAACTTGATGATGTTTTTTCAATAAAAGACTCCATGCAAGATCAAGATATTGCCTAGATTTTACAAGTTGAGTTTAGGAGATGGGTGTGATACTGTTAGAACATAGCCATATTTTATTTTCAGGCTTTGGTGAAAATAAGAATCTCCAGTCTACAAAGCAGCTATTTTTTTATGATATGACAGAAGATGCATTTGCTAAAAAAACTTCTTAAAAAGCACCTGAAAATAATCTTCCAGAAAATAGCTGTTCAAAGTCCTTTATTTTACCTTTTTTCTAAGTGACACTTTAAAGATATTAAAGTAGGGAGAAACGTGTAGTGCTGCTTTTTTAGCAAAGTACACGTCCAAAACCTGGCATGTGAGTCATTATCCTCTACTACTTAGAGATTTGCATGGCATCTAGCAAATTTCTACAGAACTGAGTGATGCTTTTTTTATTTATTAACACTATGAATCTTTCTATGAAAGGGACAGCTGGGAGAAGCCTCGCTTCAACAGTCCCAGTGAAGAGCCTACTCCAAAACTTTGGTTGAACACAGCAGTTTCATGTTTCACCAGGTCTCTGAGGAGTACATTATGACACAGAACATAGGTTGTCTCTCTACAGCAGTCTGGTTTAAGTCAAAAGGCAATTTCACCATTATATGTCCAGGGCACCACTCATTTCAGTTATCACACACTGCCCTGTCCAAAAAAACCATTCTAGGTTTCCCATAGCCAGCAGAGAAAGTTTTACATCATTCTTGGACATATGCCTAAAGTAGATGATGTTCCTTTCTGTACAAGAACATGTTTCTATTTATTCTGTAGAAGCTATAGGTGATTAAATATTTAGGCATCTAACCTTTGGATTATTAAACTGTGGAGAGGGAGGGGGAGGGGAGGAAGTGTGTGAGTTGCATTCATTTCTTCATTATTTATGGATTTTTTTCCTGGATAAAGAAAAACTGAAGTGAAATGTCATAACTTACTGCATTGTATAGCAAATTTCCTTCTGTGAAGTTATTTCCAATTTTTGAACTAAAGAATTAATAACATTTCTTTTAAAGGTAGCAAGGAAAACAAGAAAATATTTTATGTGTTTTTAATGTTGAAACATTAAAAATTAATGTTATGGAGACCAAGTCTGTATTGGTGTTATATAGACATTCTTCATTATCCTGCACAAAAATGCAGTTGCCTCTCTTACTTGCAAAATTATACACTAAAAATAATTCAAGAAATTATTTCCTATGAACAAGTGGACAGTTGAAAAAGACAGAAACAGAAACTTACAAGTGACTTAATTACTTTTGAGAGAGAAAGGCACAGACATATTTTCTTTAACTGTATTTCTCCCCCTGTTTTTGAAAATCTATTCTACTTGAGGACATCAAAAGTACTGAAAGGAGAATCATGTACTATGGGGTTCCCCAAATCCGTATTCAAGAGTTTAATATTTGTTCTAAATGATGGAAAGGACACAGAAATGAAAACTAAGTGTACAAACAGTTCTCTTGGGTTTTTGGTCTTATGTGGCATTTGTCATATCAGCATTCAATCTTATACTAAAAAAGGGGGAAACATAGTCCCCAGCACAGGTTTTGGGATGGAAGTCAGGCAGAAATAATTTGTCCAAAGTAGTTATTTGAATGAAAAAACAAAAGAGACCTACAGCAGGTTTCTAGGAAAGCCACTGTTGTAAGTCCTGAATAGTACTTCTAGTGAAATGTGTTAATTACAAACAACAAAATTTTCCTGTTTCAATTCTTAAGACATCCAAGGCACAAGCACACAAAAAGTCTGGTGACAACTGAAACAGACTTCTTTAGGGTTTGTTTGCACTTTCATGTACAATGTTTTCAATCTATGTTGGGTTTGTAATGGAAGATGTAGTGGTCCTCCAGAGGAGAGAGAAGATTGCAGCAAGCAGTGCATCTCTGGGGCTGTGCTTTTTGTTATCGTTCTTCAAGTACGCTTGATTTAGGGTTCATACTCAGCTCAAGTAAATCTCTACAGAACACATACTAGAAATACAGGCTAAGCTTCGGAAAGATTATGGCCCCACGTAAATTACTTTTGGAATGAGAATGTTTTATATTCAAGCCTTGCTCCAGGATGAAAATCCTTCCTAGCAGTTGGAAATTTAAACTAAGAAGGAAAACACAAGACATGACACCACTGTGAGTTGTGCCCACAGAAGGAGGGAAATGTTGTTTAGACTCTTCTGTTTTACAAGACCCATTATTTGCTATAAATCAAGCTTATTTACTCTATCAGTATAATTGGGTAAGAAATACAAACATTGCCTATAATTTTTCTCTTGCCCCAGTATATATAGCATAGTTTGATGACTGGCTGATAGAACACAAAGGAAACTCTCTACCAGGTACAGTCTAGGATACAAATTATAGTTCTGATCCTTGACTGTCATACCTGCTGTTAGCAAAAATAACAACAGAGTGCCTAACCTGAATGAAAGGTAATGATAAACCAGAGATAGCAGGTTTCTTGCAGAAGGCTGCACTGTGACTACTGCTGTTATTCACTGAAAGACTTCATGAGAGTCTTTAATAATACATTTTACTGATAGTCTGTTAAACTCACATCTCCATTTAATATAAAAGTGCGAACACTAGCAAAGATAAGGACACAGAAGCAGGTATGATCAGAATAGATTAAAAAAATTCTTCCAAATATGGTCGCCTTGTGAAAAATTATTTTACTGGTTTACTCTCCTAAATGCTCACAGAACAAAATTCTGGACCCAGTGGCAAAATTACATATAACACCAGTGTCTGAAATCTCTTAGTTTCATATAATGACTTTTGAATTCTTCTTCTACACTTTTTCCTTTTTGTTTCCATATTAGCAATCATAATAAATTCACAGGTACATTCTGAAATTTCTTATATTTAATAATCCTTCATAACATGCTAAGAATTTCTGCAATTGTCATTGGAAATATTAATCCTTCAAAAACAGTTTTATTGTCTCTGATGAATTTTTAAAGATCTCTGGTATGAAAATAATTAAAACTTAAAAAGAAACTGCTTAGCCATCACACTGCAGCTCAAGGGATGTGTTATATACATATGTTTTGCATTTTGCTGTTTGAGTACTAGACTGAAAGTTGTTTGCAGCAGCCTAACATATTTTCTTCTTGCCTTAGTTCATTCTTATTTACATTTCCAGATAATAATAACAGTTTTAAAAAATACAGAGAGAAGAGAGCAAAGACATGAATATTAGAGTACCTTTCCTTGGTTGTCAAATGTGGCTGAATGTGATGCCAATCCTGCCTCTAGCTACAAAACTTGTCTTGTCATAAACATACTATAACCAGTTTGCCAATAAATCTGTTTTTCAGATTCATTGTACAGTGTTAGCCTACAAGATGTTCATTCATGGAGTTGTTCTCACCAATTATTAAAAAATGAAATTTATTAATGCAATTTAACCCTAAATAAGGTAAATAAATGTATTTATTAGGTTATAAAGTTTTTTGTTTTTTTTTTTTTTTTTGTTTGTTTTTTGGGGTTTTTTTGGTTTTTTTTGCAAAACACCATCCTGATTTTTTTTAAACCACTGTCTAGGTGGCGCTGTGTAACATCTTCACAATTTTTTTATCTTCATTGGTAAAGTGTCCTATCCTACACAGGCAGGATGTTTTGGTGATAAATTTATATGGTAAGACATACACCCTCTTATCCAAGGCAGCTGCAGATGCCAAGACACCACAACTCCAATCCTAGGCTTCTGTCACAGAAGATGATGGGAAATTTGAATATGTCCGATATTCCTAACCTGGTGGCTTATGGGATCCTTCACCATTTACAGTTTTTCAGGGAAACAGGCAGTAGTGTCATGCAGATCACAGACTAAAGGAATGTCAGGAGAACTAAAGGATGTATAATGGCCTCTAGGGGCTTACTTCTGAGTAATTTTATTTTTAAAAACCCCTGTATCCTGATCTATTCCATTTTGTCTGTGCTCGGTACAGATATAGATGGAAGGTAAGAAATAGAAATTCACACAGAGGGGGGTTGGGCACTGGAACAGGCTCCCCAGTGAAGTAGTCACAGCATGAAGCCTAATAGAGTTCAAGAAGTGTTTGGACAATGCTCTCAGGCACATGGTGTGATTTTTGGGGTGTCCTGCAAATGCCAGGAGTTGGACTTGATGACCGTGATGGCTCCCTTCTAACTCAGCATGTTCTATGATTCTGTGAAATACTTCAGGTGTACCTGAGAGCATGTAATACAAAAGTTCATTGCCTTTATGGGATTTTACAGGCATGGGACATCTGGAAAACAACAGTAAGATTAAGAGAACTAATTGGATATTGTTAAGCACCACATGTGTGGCAAAACGATTCTTAATTCTTAGACAAAGGAGATGGAGTTACACTAAAGCCTTTATAACCATCACCTTCATTAATTTTTGAGTTCTAATGAAGAACAGTTTTAACAAGAGTGGAAAAGCTATATGCATCAAGTCCACAGTTACAATCATAAAATGGCTGAATCATAAGAGCTGTTGGAATCACATCATATATGTCTGATCATGTAGGTCTCTGACTAATTTAAAACACTGCTGTATGCGCCTGGCTTTTCCTGGCCATCCTCGACCGAGGTGCCAGCCCCTAAATGCTCGGTGGCTCACTGCACTGCTCTGAGCCTGGCGTGGCTGGATCACACAGAGGCAGGGCTGCCCTCAGCGAGGCACCGACAAGGTGCCGAGGAAATAAGGCAAAAGAGGCAAAGGGTTGCGGGAGGGGTCTCCCCCGAACTCTCCTTTATTAAGGGTAGGGCGAGGGAGCCGGGAGGGAGAGTCATGGAGGAGAACACCAGGGAAATGCCCCTGTGCAGCCGGTTTTAAGGGAGGATAACAGCCAATGGGGTAAAGGACAAGGGGAAGGTACAAGGGTCAGGTGTCCAATAAAAACATTTGAGGGAGGGGTACAATAACTCAGAACCAATAAGGCTTCGAACATAACAGAACTTTCGGGAAGATGGGGTTGGTCCAAGGCTCTGGACTCGCCTTTCTTCCAGAACAGGGGTGGATCTTCAGCAGCAACCAGGGTTGGACCTCCCACAAAACATACAACATAAAATATTATTACAATTATATTTTTCTTATTTATAATTGTTTTAAGCAATATACTTGTATCTGTAGAGGTTTCTGACACCTGGTTTAAATGGAACTAAAAACATTCTCAGCAAAGAGTCTCAAGTCTAGCATGATATCAAATGAAAAATATCTAATTTGGGCTCTTGCCATTTTGAGAAAATTCACACTGTGAAACTAGAGCAACAGAGTCACTTTGTCTTAATGAAAAGTATTTCTCTCTCTTCCCTCTTCAAGTGCTTGGCACTGCTGAAATTATTTGACTGTTTGTGATAACTCCACAGGCTCAAATTTGCTGACTACAAATACCTTTTCAGGACTACCTGTCATATCAGTTAAGAAAAAAATCAATCTTTCAGAATTTTTTTCCTATTCATAACATCCAGTTATTAATGTTTAGAAGTCAACAGAATTATTCACATAAGTAAGTATTGCAGAATTCTTTCAGTCTAGAATTATCTATGTGATGAGAACAAATATTTTATGTTTTGGGATATCACAATCAGCAATCAAAAATTTGCAGACATTATATCAATTATTGCACTTATTTTTCTCTTGTAAGAAAAGGGAGGGAGAGGAAGAGCAGCATCTTGAATGGCTAATAGAAAAAATACTCTTTCCATTAGGAAAAAAAAGCAGACAAAAAAAACTAGTGTTGAAACATTTTTTTCTTTCAACTGGAAAGAAACACGTGAAAAGTTAAATACAATATCATTTCAGAACCTTTTCTTCCTGATAGACCATCATCACATTTTAGCCAGAAGAAGAGACAAAAGTACATCACAGGAAGGATATGACTTCATACAGTAAAGGAGAAAGGAACTGCATTACCTGCTGTGGAAGCCAAGAACATCTGAGAACAAAAAAAGATGTAATTTGGAAAAGTCAGATGACAGCAAATTGTCACAATAGGGTATTTGATAGAGTGCAAGAAATGTTTGGACAAACTCTTAGGCACATGGTGTGACTCTTGGGGTATCCTGTGCAGGGCCAGGAGCTGGACTCAATGACCCTTGTGGTTCTCTTCCAACTCAGCTTATTCTGTGACTCTGTGATCTTTTTTCAGCACAGAGTTTCAGCATTCAGTTCTTTCATCCAAATTTAAGACAAGATAAATGTTTAAATTTTGGGATTTATTAGAGAAGAAAAAGTCCAAGTACAAAAATAAAAATTGAAATAAAAAGGGATACAGACAAACAAAAGAATTGACAAAATAAATATAGTGTTTATGCAAAAGGAGGATTTATGATTCATATAAACACAAGCTTCAGCAATTGAAATTGGGCTAATAGGGAGGGCTTTAAATAGATATAATTGTTCAGATGTCCTTAATTGCAACAACAAAATATCAACCCAGCTATTTTTTAAAAATGCTCTCACAATGATACCTAGGACACTGCAATTTCTGTAATTTCTATGATGGATCTAAAATTTCTGTAATGTAGCTGTATATATTTTGCAGTTTGAATAAATAAGGCATTGCTTTAAATAAAAAAGATATTCTAAATCTGAAGTCTTATTACTTTCCAGATTCCTACTTATTATCTCATTCCAGTGAAAGCTTCATGACAGTTACTCTGAGTCATCCACATTAATGCAGTATAATAGAGCCTGACTTCCCTTCAGATACTGGGCATATATAAATGTAAATCGAGTATCTTCTAGAGTTGTTTCTGATTTACATTTAGGAATCAGACCTAGTAAATATGAATGGCTTGACGAAAGATTTCTCTTAACACTGTGTTACCACAGGAATTATGGGAATTAGGTAAGATCTGATTAGAGGAATCGCTTCAGTTTTTCAAAATAATTTTTAATCACATGGAAGGATTTAGTTACTGACCTACATTACATCTCACATAGTGCAAGGAGTTCTAAAATCCCTTGTTCAATTCTGAAGTCAAATATTTCCATAAAATTCCACATAACATTTCCCAAGTTTATTTTCTGCAGCCTTACCAAAGTTTAGTGTAAAATATCAAACAGCCTGCATAAGCAGAGTAAGACGAATCCACATATTTTGCAAATATATCCAAAGGATAAAGGGAAATCCTGCTTGTCTTAATTTACTTCTAAAATGTATCTGACCATTCAGACCTATACATAATTCAAAGGCAGTTTGAGAATAAAAAAAAATACCTGAGGAAAGTCGTTAATTCTAATTAGGTTACTAGTGATGTACAGATTTATAAAAATAATTTTAACCATTCAAAAGTTTACAATTACAATTAGAATTAGAATTTTCAACATTGTCCTCCAACAGATCTTTTTGCTATTACTTGACAAAAGATACTAATTCAGAAATGAGAGTTTAAAAAAATGGTGGTTCAGTTTAGTTTCACAGGTTTTAGGTTAGTACTCATCTCCATGTTGCACAGAAAGGGCAATTAACATTTGCAATCTAGAAAAACACACAGGCCATCTACCTGAAATGTATTTACTTCCTATTCTAGTAATAATGTAAATAACAGAAAAATAAAATATTGAAGTGTGACAATGAGATAATCCAATACTCCAATTAAAAAAAACAAACTGGTGTTTGCCTTTCCCTACCCCCGGGTGAAACAGACATGGCAGATGTGAATGTAAGGATATTGTTTTGACACCTTCTATTGTAGAATTGTAGCATGGCATAGAAGTTGTAAATTTTTGTCTTGCAAATGAGAGAAACCAAAGTAATGCAGATGTCTGGAGTAATCATCCTGGTTACTTAAACAATAGAAGTTTGCAGGTGGCTATAATAACTTTTATTGCATGAGATGATGGGGAAAGTATTTTTATGGGGTGGTTTTCGAGTCTTTAGAAAAACAAAAATAGTAAATCAGTAATTTTTTTTGTTTAATCTAATGTTATTGTTGCTTTGGTAGAATGAATTGATGTGCATGCTGATAATTATAGTAGTCTTCTAAATAAGAGCTTTGCTATTGGTCATTTTTTCCCACTCCCAAACTTTGAATCCTTCTGTTTTTCTTGAACTGACAAGTTCTAAGCTTATTAAGCAGGATAAAAGCATAGTAAAAATGGTCCAAAAGTAGCCAAAAGGGCTCTTGACCTGTGAGGAATTGGCATCTGTGCTTTTTAAACACCTAAAACTTTCTAAAATCCAAAGTGACTTGTTACGTTATTTCTGAGCAAATCAAACTCATCGTTCCAATCGCTGGAACTCCCAGGTAAGGCAAGAAAATGTTCTCATTCTGAAAAGTGCTAAACATCATCAAGACATTTTTAATTGCCGTAATGAAAAAATATTGTTTTCGGTATGTACCACTCTTTTCCTTTCTCCTTCATCCACTAAATGCTTTAACAAAGTACGTTAGTATTTTTAATTGTCTAAGATGTAACAAACAAGTTGTTTTCACCTTTGTTGTGTAAGATAATTTCCTTGCAACTTTGAGAAAGTAATATTTTTTTTTTTACTCTCTTGCATTCTTCTGTGGAAATAAATAGTAATTTTTAAAATGTATGAAAAATGTAATATTTGATCTACATAGTTGTTGTGGTTAACCCCAGACTGCAACTAAATAACACACAGCTTCTCACTCTTCTCCCTACCCACGCTGGGGAGGAGAATCAGAAAGAAGAGCAAATCTTACGGGGTGAGATAACAATATTTTAAAAATTGAAAGAGAATATTAAATAATAATATAATAACAATAATTTAAAAATACTACTAATAATAACTTTAATGATAAGGAGAAAGGGAGAGAGGAATAAAACCCAAGAGAAACAAGTGATGAACAGTAGAACTACCCTCCACCCACTGGCTGATGCCGAGCCTGACCCCAAGCAGCAATCAGCCCCTGACAGCTGATTCCCCCTAGTCTATAGACTGAACACGATGTTCTGTGGTATAGAATATCCCTTTGGACAGTTTGGGTCAGCTGTCTGGGCCACGCTCCCTCTCAGCTTCTTGTGCACCTGCTCACTGGCAGAGCATGGGACACTGAAAGTCCTTGATTTAAAACAAGCACTACTTAGCAACAACTAAACCATTATTTCCGTACTAAATCCAAAACACCTCACTGTACCAGCTACTAAGAAGGAAAATATCCCAGATGAAACCAGAACAAAGGGAAATTAGTTAATGTTCATTAATTCTTTCAATAAATTTGTACAAAATAGTATTTGATGACTGCAATAAACCTCCAAAACAACCAAGAACAAAATTACCTGAGTGCACAGGATTGCAGAATCACTTTTGTCCCACTATTAAAAGACAATGTTGCTGGTGCTCACTTCAGTGGAGTAGATTTCAGGTTTGGAAAGTTAGCTTTCAGTGTCCAGTCATGCTTCATCATTTTATAGGTCTGTAGAAAATAAGTTGTAGTATAAATTGTCATGGTAGGTGGCAATCAAAAACCTATAAACACCTTGTAGTACTGTGTGGTTGGTATATGGTGCTCTGAGTGTGATTATACATTCATATATACATCAAATATTTTTATTCTGCCCACACAAGCTATATTTTATCAAGTGCTTATGAGTTGTCCATTCTACAGTTTGCAAAATGAAAGCTTCTAGAACATGAAAAACATCCAAAGCAGTATAGAATGAGATCTGTAAATATTTAGAAAAAAGGTAGAATTATAACTGTGTTTTGTATGTATAAGTGAAATATTATAAATAAAGGAGGATTTTGGTTTGTTTGTTTTTTGCAGGTTTTTTTGTCCTGTTTGAGTAAAAAATAATTTTTTGTGAACAACTTAAAGATAACAATATACACCAGCATGGTGAGAGCACTCATGCCTTTCAAAAAGAGCCTGCATTAATTTCTGACAATTGATATCTTGCTTCTGCTGCTCCTCTTGAAAGCAGTACTGGGTCTGAATGTTCTTTTGCGCAAGAGGTCGATAGAGTTAGAAGACACTGTCCCTCTTGCAGGAAATAAAACAAAGTTATCTAAAATAATACCTCTCTTAGTCACTCTTGGGACAATAACAATAAAATTTGACCAAGAAGCAGCCAACAGTCATACTGTAGAATAAGAAAGGAATATAATTATTCCTCATTGTCTAGACAATTTGGTATCACAATAGGATGAACTACTATTACAAAGAAACAAAACAAGACAAATTAAAAACAACAATATTTTCCTTATCCTCTATTTTGGTAATCTTTGGTGTATTTAGTCCTTGCCTCTGTATTTGGTCTCTAAGGCACAAGACTTAAAGAGAGGAGAGAACAAATGGTAAACGTGAAGGCAGCGAGTAGGAGAAGGAGCAGGGAACTCCAACAGTAGCAATTTTCACCTGAGGATTCCTTCATTCACAGCTGTAAACCATAGCTCACAGACCTGTTAAATTGTATACATATCACAAAATTAAAACACCTAAATCTTGATTTTTTCACTCTGTTCTGATGATGCCTCAAACAACCTAGAAATGCACCAACACAGTTTCGAGATAATATTAGTATAAGAGGTAATATAAAAGCTGGCCTTTATTGAAGGCCTCCAAGGGGCAGATATGGAAAATGTCCAACAAAGCCCACCCCCCATGGCGTTAATACAGTTTTATAAGTTTAGCAAATTAGCATAATTGGCAAGAATTCCCAATTAGAAGCACAGCTGATGAGGTAATTCCCCTCTTCTGGTTCAACCCTTTCTGGACCCCCCCCTTGGTACTATGTACTTTGTTTATGAAAACGTATCCTGAAGAGCTGTTTTCAGCCTTGGTAGCCAGGGAGAATCAAGGTAGGATAGGGGCCCTTGGAACGTGTTTTGTCTTTCTGCCTAGGAAAAGTGATGGAAAACTACTGGGACTAGCTATTAATACAATAAAAGGCTACAGAGATACAAATACATGTGTAATGAATACAGAGAATAAATAAAAGAAGAAAGGCAAAACCCAATCGGCATCACTGATACTTCTGTGTGTCACAAGGAAGCAGAGTTGCATCATTGCTTCTTCTGCTCCAGGAGACTTCATGCTACCTGCTGCTGCTGAGTTAAATGTCCTCTCATGAAGGTGGCTTTGCCAGTATAAGAAGACAGTAGAGCGGTCTCCTGTGGTTTGGTGCTAGTGAGAAGATTGTCCTCTCCCTATTCTCATTTGAAGTTTGCCTGTATTGTGCATTATAGAATGTGCAGTCATATCATATAACCAAATAGCCCATACCTTTAATGACAGTATATGGATAAATCTCCATAATGTCACTTGAGAAACTGATCTTTTGCAGCAAAAATGTACAGAATGGAAGAATTGAAACAAACTTTACTGCCATCCTGGTCCTTTATCCAAAAATAATGAGAAGACATTGCAGTTTCACTCAGTGCATATAACAACAAATACATTTTCATGGGTGCAGACAGTTATTTAAACAAGCAGAGTGAATGTTTTCAAGCCCTACACATGTATTTAACCATTGGTATTCATTAGTAAATACACATCAAAAAGAGGAAAAAAAATTATCTACTGGTTCTAGTAACTCTTAAATATTTGAAAACTGGTAAACACACTTGCAGTGGCAAAGGATATTTAAACCAGCAAATTGAAGGGAGAATGTAATAGAGCTATAGTGGGCTTTCAGATACTTCAATTATGGAAAGCAGGAATCCTGCAACCACAGGAATGGTGCTGAACAATAATAATTGTGCTTTTCAAATTACAGTAAGTGCAATTAGACCACACAAATATACTGGTCAAGCAGTGCTGGGTCAATCATAAAAAATTAATTTTTAAATAAAGCCTATTATGAATGTACAAGAGAAGAGTGAGTATTATTACCAGTGCTTTATTTATTTGTTTATATAAGGCCTTGCTTAATGGAACGCAGGCACTGTAGTGGAGACAGTTGGTTTTGTGTAGTGCTGCACTTCAAGGTCATCAAGAAGCTTCTGACCAACTTCAGTGAATATTAGACTAAGCTTATAGTGCTTTCTCCTTCAGCTGTGTTGTTGCAGTGACATTCCCTCTGGAGTCACCGAGAATGATACATGAGCACAGACAGAATACAGATTGAAATACTGGACTATGAAGTGACTGCTGACAGCACTAGATTCTCTGATTTTTTCCAAAATGAACCGAGTATTGCAGAGATCCTGAGATACCAGAAGTACCTTATCCCCTTGGGAACCAAACAATATTATGCAAGATACCTATCTGGATGGAAGAAATTGCATATCTCCTGTTCTTTAGTGTTATGAAATATCTAGATTTCTCAGACTGAAGTCTACTGATCAGATCAAGTAGCCAGCCACCTCTCCCTCCTCCCCCTCCCTTGGGATAATGAGGAAAGGAAGAAAAGTGAGAGACGTATGAAAAATCATGGAAAATGGTAGACTAAAAATTTGAAACACCTTGGCATCAAAGTGACTACATATTTTTTGGCAAGGCTTTGCTCATCTAAAATAGTAAAAGCAGAAATCAATTTTTTTTCTTTTTTTTCATGGGCAACTTTGGATTGTTAATCAAAAAAAAAATCTAATTGCAATGAAAACTAGTTCAATATGCCATTGCTTATGTCAGTTTGGAGTTGTTTTCCTTTAAACACATATCCTAATACCTAAGGTAGTCTTTCTGATGTACCAATTTAAAGGAATATCCAATATTGTAGTTTAGAATGGATATTTAAAGGATGCTTCAGATTATAAAGGGAAGTTTAGGGATGTATCCATATTTTTTATTTGGAATTCCATTCAGTGATTGGTGTAACTGGTGGCACTAACACCTATTGCTGAGGAACCTGTTACTGGCATTTGTGGAAATGGGGTGGGAAAAAGAGAGAGAGAGACACACACACGTTGCTTTGTTTTGTTTTAATTTTGATTTTTTTTGCTTTAAGGGAAAAAACCACCTTATACTGCTACATTACTCTGATAATATAAGATGCATTTTACCATTAAAGAAAGGCTAAAAATCAAATTAGTGTCTCCTGAGCAATCTTAAATTCAGGATTAGAATGAGTTTAAAGGTTTTGCTCAGTTTCCCTAAGGAATGGTAGGACACAAGCATGAGGGTTCCTTCTAAAAAATAAAAGGTAACATTTACTGCTCCTATTTTAGACCAGATTTCTACCAAGCATTTTACTGTTTATTGCCAATGCAGAGGGGGTGCTGCAGTTCCAGACAAACCAAATCAAGACATACAAGAATTCATGATAAAGTAGTCAAACCAAATTATTTCTGGAAGAAATTACTGATCGTCTTAAATAAAGGCCCAAAGCCCATGCAATAGACAGGTGAGTGTCATCAGAAAGCAAATCACAGTATTCACTAAAGGAATTTATTGAAATAAGCCTAGATGAAATTGGAAACACTGGGGACAGGAACAGAGTTATATTCTGACAGGTAAAATACTACCTATTTACTATAGTCACAGAAAGCATTAGCCTAAATCCCATCAATTTCCTATTTTGAAATAATGAATTTCATAGTCCTCAATTACTTTCTAACGAGCCCTGGAAAGGTGAATATAAAACAGGTCTTTTCTGCCTGATCTGAAGGAGTGGGGAGATTTTTAAATGGTCACTAAGAAAAAAAATTGATCTCCACTCTCCCATTCACCAAGCAAAACCATCTTTCTGCTCGGTGAGAAGCTGTGAATCTGAATCTATTCTGGACAGGCATCCTTTGAATGCGGCCCATCTGTGCCCTTGGTGGGTGTTAAGAGTCACAGAGATATTGGTTGAATTTTTGAAACTCATGCTATCATTACGGTGAAAGAAAATTACTTAGAAACCCTCAGGAAGGGGTTCATGTCAGATAATAGATATCTCAGTAAAGCTGAAAAGATACCAGACAGGGCTTGCCTTAGACAACCAGCTGGTTGTAACAGCAGTTTTCATTTTGCAGCTGGATAAATAGGGTGTCTAATCCTTCCCAATCATCAGAAAAAAAAAAAAAAAGGATATTTTTCTGTGGATGTGGGCCCATATTCTGGTGATGAATAAGGTACAAACACCTGAATGTACTCAAGTTTACACTAAGTTAGTGTAAAAAGGATCTGGACTATAAATTTATAAGCTTAAATGTGTAGTTCAGTGAAACAGAATGTCTTTATGACATTTAATTGAATCAGAGAGAAGAACAATTAACAGATGCTTATTTTATCCTTAATGAAAAAAGTTTATTTCAAAAGTAAAAAAAATTGAGTTTAAAGAATTCCACTAGATATCATTACAAAACTCCTAGGTGAAGCTTTAAAGGAAGAGACACTATGAGAATTTAAATAACGGAATTAAAGACATGACTGGTGAAAGTGTTTTCTCTCTTAAACACCTTAATCTCTTCTCTGTCTCCTGATTGACTATTTAATTGTTATGTCTTCTGTGTAGCCCTATTTCTTAACCATGACCAAACCCATATTGTAATGAAAGGGTAAAATAAAAGCAGAAACTTAGAAGACTGTACTATGACACAATTACCTGCTGTATTAAGGAAAAAGTATATTAGTGATCTGAGAAAAGGTCACTGCTGTACACAAATGCATTAGCATAAGCTCAAAAAATAAGAAAGTGAGAGCTTTTGTTCTGTGTTTGTACTCTTTCTGTTTGAAGGGTATCCAAATGATAATTCCAAGTTCACTAAGAATGACCTCTAACAGAAATATATATTATTATATGTCATAGCGTTAGCATGTCATTGACCCAGCTTAATGAATTTAATGGCCGACGAAGAAATTCTTCTCATCTGTGCCTTGTGCTCCTACAGTACTAGTTGTTGGGATTATTCACCCTTGCTTGTTCATTTACACAAAAGTGAAGCAGTATGAACAACACACATCATAAAAGTGGGAATAAATTCTCAGTTTGAGCCTGCACCATGAACTCTCACGAAAACTTCTCAAGAGCATTTTATCATCATGCTCTGAACTTTCCCTTAACTCAGCACATAGTAAGCTTAGACCATTTCCTTCCTTGGCTTCTATGTTAGAAAATAGATATAAGAATTACCTCTTTCCTGCAGAGTCTTCTCTGCAAGCCGCTACATGAATTTCCTCTCGGTCTCCCTGCAGACATCCTGTCTTTTTGAGGCAGCACAAAGTGTTTCTAAGACCCCATCTATTAATGACCTAGAAAAGGAGTGCGCCGACCTTCGTTTAAACTTGGCAACATGATGTTTTCAGATACACTTGTGCCTACCTATGCTAAAAAAAGACCACAGCTTCTAAACTCAGTGGGTGGAGGGCTGGTAGGTGACTGAGCTGTCAGAGGTACCACTGAAGGAAGGCAGGTGCTCTGCAGGGCTGTGCTGAGGGCTCACGCACCTTTGCTGCCCATCGGAAGCAGCACTGACACACTTCAAATGGGACTGGTGAAGACCTGCAGTGTCAGAGGGCTTGAACAGAGATACTGTGGCAAAAATACTTGTAGGTCTCATGAAAACTTTGCCAGTCTCTTTTGAGCACAAAACCACAGAATGACAGGTGCTCACACTATGCTACCCGACACTGTGGCACTACAGTCTGGCCTAGGGAGGAAGGAGAAAAAACATTTTGAAAGGTTTTTGAAGTCTGTGCCATCACAGCTCTCCTGGAGACTGGGCATAAAAGTATAGATTTCTTTCAAACTGCACTAATACTGAAGATGTAACTTAGCTTGAAGAGAATCAAGATATTGGATAAACAGATCCAGCTTTCAGAGTCAATACCTTGCCTGAGCTTGTGTGATATAATATCTCCAGCTGTTCAACCCATCCCTGCAAGGCCACCTACACTTTGTGGAACATTTTCTTAATAAAATCTATTTGGAAGAGTTTTTACTCCACCTTCCTCACTTCTGTTTTAGAAGCCTGGACTAAGCATACATTTGTCTTCTTTCATGTCTTTGGAGACTTTTAATTTTCAGGAAACAATTTAGAAAAAGCATATTTTTCACTATCTGGTAAGCTTTCTCTTTGTAATATGAATTCACACAAAGTGGGACAGATGCTGATTGTTTTCCCCCAAGGTGCAAAAAACCCCCAACAAAATGATAAAAACTTGTTGAACTGTGGCATAGTAAAAAACTGTCTATAGGAAATTAAATGTCTCCTTCACATTCTCTAATTTTTTTGAATGCTTTTATTAACACCCTTTTTTATGAGAAGTATTCTCATGGATGATTTAGAATTCTGAGGCATTCAGAGTTAATAGTTACAAAATTAATAAAGGAACAAAACAACACCTTTCTCATTTCTTGTAACAGAGACCAAATGGGGGGGGGGGGTGGGAAATGGTAGCAGAAAAATACTGAAGTAGAATACCTGTCTTTTCACTCACAAAACATTATTCCTCTAAAGACAAGAAAACTCAGTTCTTTCACCTTTTTTTTAATGACAGCTAAGTGCAACAAAATTGAATTCTTAGGTAATTTTATGAGATTCCACTCATATTGAGATAATCATAACCAACATGAATGAAATAATCTGAGACTATTACCATAACAATTCTGAATTTGCTTTTCTCAGTAACTCCAGTTTATTAAAGTCCTAGCGATATATCAAAAGCTAGTAATCATAAGGAAAAGGTACATATTTTCAGAAACAATATGCTGTCTGTTTCATCTCACATTATAGACTACTTTGAAGATAAAAAACATCTGCTTTGATTATTTGAATAACGACAGATTTTTTATTTTCAGAAGGTTTGCTGCCAGTAAAACTATCCTATTGTTTTATGAACAGTACAGTAAAACTATCCTACTGTTAAGCTGGTTTGTGCACCAAATCTGTTTTTCATCCAAATTTTCTGTAAATTCCCATTAAAACCAGCATAGTACGGCACACAACGTAAGGAAAAATACATGAAAGAAAGAAACTGTTTCTACCTACAGAAAAGTTAATTTGATAAATTCTTTAAATCTTGGTAATATTTGTTCCATTTTCCTCTCTCCTTTTGGCAGATTTTTTTTTTAATTGCAGTGGTTAATTTTTTTTTAATTGCAGAGTGATTGTCACACCGTAAGTTCTACCCACTAGAGCTCACTGAAAAAAATATTGTGCCGTATGTTGTCTTCCAATTGTTTATCACCCTCCATAGTCTTTTTTTTATCAGTAGGTTACTGACAGAGCAGAATCCCATTCATGTGTGCACATTCACATTTGGAAAAGGAAAAAGAAAAAAAAAGAGAAAGTCAAATAATTCCTTGTAAAGACAATAAAATGAAAGCAAACTAACTAGAAGCAAGATTTGGTACAGTTCACCTTTTATTTTTCTCCCTGAATGCAGCCAAAAATATTACGTTAGGCAAACTCTCCTGAAGGACTAATTACTGGCTTTGACAACATAAGGGTTTAAACACTGAAAAAGGACAAATATTGCATCTGCACGGTTAAGGTCAGAATATGTAATGGACCATATAAGAAATTGTTTAATGCAAGTACACAGCAAGTGAACACATTCAAAAAGCAGTTTCTTCTCATTTACCTACATAAAACCATTGTTTGGATTCACTAATGTGAATCTTGTTTCTTAATGACAGATTCAGGCATAATTATAATAGCAGCTATATGTAAAATCTGCTTGTGCAGAATCTGTACTCCATGGAGTAAACTCCCCGTGGAGTTTATAGGACTTTTTGGGTTGGTTGGGGTTTCATTTTCCTTAAATGTTAAGATGGGTCACATGTTTGTATATAGAGAAATTAAAAACTCAAAATGCCACAAGGTAGAACAACTTCTCTATTTTGGTAAATTCTGCCCATTTGTTCCACACACATTAAACACTTCTGAGTGCTGTTGTGCAGTACAAAATACAAAATATGCAGAGCACTGAAATTACCCTTTCTTAATAGGGGATCTAACAGGCAACCACAAACTTGGGTATTTTACCCTACCATCTCCCATTTTGGAAGACTTCAGGCTCATTGCTGTCTTTGTTTCAAGTTTGCCTTCCTTTCTGTGTGGATGAAGCCTCTGACCAGTTTTTTCCATCCCCAAATTCTCTTGGACAACAAATACAAACTGTGTTTGTCTAATTTTTTTTTTTTTTCCATGAGCAAACCCGTGTCTGGTACAGTTTGAAAATGGCACTTACCAGAGCTCTTGTTTGCCAGAATGTTCTGGAAGAAAAGAATGGGAATCAGGGGCATCCCTTTTCTACAGTGAAGCTTTTCTCTATCCTTTTGCAGCTGCAAACAAATCTTTGAATGGTGTTAAGGTCAGTAGCTCAAGAAGAAGACAAGTGTCATCCTAATCCGCCCACTCACCTCCATGTGATCATTTGCAACCACATCAGTAAGAAGACAATAATAACTGTGCACATTTTGCTCATCCAGATTTTTTTCTTTTTTTTTTTTTTAAATCAAGCACACCAACATACTCCAGGCTGATGTAGTGCAACAGCTACAAAAAGGGAACATTTTTACACAGAATTGTAATACAAGTAATGTGCTGCTCTTGTGTGAAATGTGTTACTATCTGCACAAAAGGACAACGTGGTTCAAAAAGGACACATTTTCAAAGGGAAATAATTCTTATTTTAATTATTTTAGCTATTTCTGATATCACATGTATATTTAAAAAAAAGCAAAAATAATACTTCAGAAAGGGAGGACTTCAAAAAGAAATTATCTATTGAAGCTAGCTGTTCCACTGCAAAAGATTTTCCTCTAATAGCTGTTTCCTGAGGTAGATTTAGTTCAAAACTATAAAACTTATGAATGGTGGAGGTCAGGATATCAGGTAGATAACAGAAAACATACATTTATGATTTAAACTTAATGAAAGTAGATTAATAACTTGATTCCCTTTGACTATTTCTTTTAATGTCTGTCTTTCATAAACATTTTAACTTACTCAGCCTTGAGTTAAGAGTGACTTCAAGGGATTAGAATGAAAGTCTGTTGACTTCTAAACTGAAACCTCAGTGATTCTTCCCAAGATGCCTCTTGTATTCAAGAACAAAGTGGGCCTTCAGAGTGCTTTGCACAAGAAAAGTGGAATGCAGTAGTATATTAATCAGAACCGCATCAGGAATTGAGAAACATGCTTAAATACTGAGGTAGTAAAAATGTTTGCCACATTCTGACATGACAGAAGAAGTAAACTCATCCTCTAAAGAGACAGATAGCTGAGCAGTCAAAGTCGATTCTTTTCCAAATGCTTCTATTTGCCTTCAGTAAAATGGGGGGAGTGGGTGTGGGTATAGCATGAAACACAGTTCTGAATTTTCATCTGGATTTCTTAGGAAGAAAGACTAAGACTAGAAAAAATACTGTTAAGAAATCTTCCGAAGCAAAATGTAAACTGTTGTACTGCTATGTAAAAATCTGCTTCTCTTCAAGACTTAAGGAGTTTTAGAATTTACCACAATGCCTTAAATTTAAAATTCAGTTATTGGATTGGGATTTTTTGTTAAATATTATTCTGTGTGACAAAGGATGTCAACTGACAGGATATCAAACCTGCCTTCCCCTACAGACCTTCATGAAGGACTCTCTTCAGAACCACCATAAAATTCTTGAAGATTACTTTTGCATAAATTTCATATTTTAAGAAGTTTTTCTAATCATGAGCTTCAGTTTTAATAGTTACCCCAGTAACATGCAAGAATTGAGGTTATAGTAAATTGATAGTTTTCTTAGGTTTCATGTCCTGACTTTCTGGGCAGCTGACAGCCTGGTAAAAAAACATGTTTTTTTTTTAACATCCAATCTCCTTATGCTGGATGTTTCTCTCTCTGCATTCCAATCATTTGGCTCATATGAGGAAAGAACGAGTCTGCTCACATGAAAAAATTGTGTTATGTAGATCTAGATTTCCATGAATTCAGTTGAAACTCTGGAAAAAGTAATCTTCAGTAACAAGACAAGTAGAAAGTTTTAATAGGAATCAATCACAGTAGTATTCCATATCTACTCTATTTTTATCTATTTACCTAATAAGATAAAACATGAGCTGTTTTGTAAATGAGTAGGTGCATTAATAAGTGTCCATACTAATCTGGAAAAGCTAACATTTGATTTCTTATTTCCTGAGGTTTTATGAACAGTACGTATTGATTTGATGGAGTGGGTGGCCACAGTATTTTTCTCATTTCTTGCTTTGAATACCATTATCTACCAAAAGCAAAAACAAACTTCTTAACTGTTCTGTTGAGGTCCCTTAAGAAATCATATTTAATATTCTTTTCTTATACCTTTGCACTTTGTTTATTTAATTAAAGGCCTCTTTAAAAAAACAAACACCCCCTACAAAAAAACCCAAACCAAAAACAGTACACACAGACATAGACAGAGATGCACACACAGACACAGACACAGATGCACACACGGACACGGACACAGATACACACACATAAAAAGACAACTGCTGACAAGATACTAACTTGTTCAACAAGGAAGTCCAAAAAGTTTCCATAACATTTTAATTATCACACAATTCAGCTACATATTTTAATAATGTATGAATCAATAAATTAAACAGCAAGCACTTAGTAAGTTGGATTTAGGTATATTAGATGAAGTACAAATATCACTGAGGAAAGAAGCTTTAAAATAATCTTCCCAGAGAGAAAAATTCTTACTAAGCACTTTTCCTTTTTGTCCTTAATGACAACAAAGTAGTGTGATCATACAACCCTCTTTCTAGGTTAACTCTAACTCAAAGATATACATACAATTAAAAACATATAGTTATCCTCTAATCATAAAAAATCATAACTATTCTTAATTAATTTAAATTGCTTGATCTTCTATCCTGAGTTTATGTTACTACCAACTAACAAGTCACATCCTTAGAAGGAAACACACTCCAAGGCAAGTGCCTGGCTGAAGTATAAGTTGTTCTCTGGGAGACCTGTTGTACTTCATTGTACCATGAATGATTGATAGCTTTGCCCTGTTGCAGTGACTTTGTGCTAAAAGTGCACGTGACCATCATAAGTCATTGTACCAAATGTCTCTTATAAAGTCAAACACGAATCTGGTTCTCCAGTGGATACACTTTGAAAGAGACCACAGAGCTTTGAGTACCAAGCATCCATCAAAAACAAGCAAGCAAACATAAAAACAGAGGCTTTGGTTTGAATACCAAAAATGTAAATTTTTCACTAGACACATGAATATTTCAGCAGTGCAAATACATATATTTAATGTACTCATACGTCTATATGCAGGGAGATAGGTTTGCAATCATGTCATACATCTGATTTACTATTTGATGTGTGTTTAACTTTAGATATAGAAATGGCCTCTAGTCAGCAAGTCATTTTTACAGCTTCCTAAGGGAAGATATGAATGTTGTTTTCTTCTCTATTTGACAGCATTTAGTGTTTGCTAGAAGTTATCAGATAGAATTTGAACTTTGGACAAGGTAGCTTTTATTTTACATTGTAAAAGGTAGAATCTGAAAGAATTATTCTTTTTCTTTTGCCTTTTTTCCCCATCCAGAAGAGATATACCATGAGATTAGTAAGAAATTAAACATTGGGGATTTTTGACCCTGATTTATTTCCCTTTTGGTTGCATTCTGTAAAAAAGCTATATATTTTTACTGAAGATTTAGAACAGATGAACCATTTAATGCCAGTGTAATCAAAATGAATGATAACTCTGGAGAGTAGAGTTACGTGTATTCAGAATAGGAGTGTGACTTTTTTGAAGATATCTGCAGTTTTCTTGTAGCTTATTAATCTAATGTCACTAAAGGCAAAGTCTCCTATAAAGGAGGAAATACTATGGCTCAGTTTTAGTGTATTTCATAGAATTTACTGTGCAGTTGTAAATACATTTAATAAGTGGTAGGTAAATTAAAAAATTTTATATTACATTATCATCTATTTAAAGCCATGAATCTATTCAATTGGGTAAATAATATCACATTAGTTTTAACAAAAATAAGAAATTTACTATTGCAAGATAGTTGACTGGAATTAATAAACAAATTAACATGCCATTTAATAGTGCTCTATAGCAAAATTTTTTTCAGGTCAAATATAAATTCCATTGTTTTCATGGTATTGTTTTTCTTATCATGACTACCCATTGTGTAGTGCTTAACATAATACATCTGAACCAGCAATATAGCAGTGTTGGACTCGAGAATTACTGCTGTGCTAGACATTATTGCTGCAGAAAACCACTATCCCCCAAATCTATATCAAAAATGTTGGGACTAAAAACCTAAAAAATACAGTTCCTCTCTTTGAAGCATAGAGATTAGTGCAGGTCTGAGAACACTACTACTCCTATATGACGTGACCAAAACAGGTTTTCTCCTTTGTTTATCAAATGGTTGCTTCCATCATGTCTCTTTCCTTCGACTGGTTTGGCAACATCTATTCCTATTGTTCTGTAAATGTACACGTAGATCTCCCTGTATTACACTTGTTAGAAAAGCAAAGACATTTCCATAAAACAATGGAAACGCTGACAGCTTTCTATGAAACTTTAACAAACAGAGTCTTTTCCACCAAGTTGAAGAATACATAGAATTAAAGCATCCAATAAGCCTTCAGGATGCCATAAATAACCAAGCATGATCTGATGTTAAGCACTATTACTTTGTGTTTTGCTTTATGCTACTTTTAAGGGAACAGGATTAGATGTCTAATGAAAAAGACAGAACCATAGACAATTAATAAAGTTGATAATTTTTTGAGGGGGAAAAGAAGCAGCAAGAGAGGAAATTAAAATTTTGATTTTAAAATGTTAGTTGTTTTTCTTCCTTATCTACAAAATGTTCACCTAATCTTTAGTATGCAAAATTCAGTGAGAATAAAATAAAAAAATTGGGTTACTGGAGATGCTATTTTGTTTCTGTAGGTCAGTTTAATTTAGAATTTCATAGAAAGTGATCAGAAAGATTTCACACAAAAGTTTTAACACCAATGTGGCCTAGAAGACTGTTAAGCTGCAGATATCTCCGGTACGGAAGTTACTTCTCCCTCAGATCCGCAGTGGTGGCAGGTGAAATTTTCTGATTTTAGTACAAAGTGAAACTTCTCTGTTTAAACCACAGAGATATTGTCTTCTGCATTTCTAGTAGGGATGTTATACTTAGGTTTCCTGCCTATCTCTAAGAAAGTTGTAACTCGCAACACAGAATAGAATAATTTTGATACAAAATTTAAAGTCTACTGTATACTGACATATAAATGTACTTTGATACACATTCCTATCAGTGTTAATGATGATTTTATTAACCATATCCAGTATTAATCTTACAATAACAAAAGAAAGTGATGCAGAAAGAGTAAGGAAAGTCCTTATAGTATATTAAACTCCTCCTACAAATCTTTAGTGCCCAAATTGCTTTTTCAGTAAGGGCTTAATTATTAAGTCGAAGGAGATCATTAGGAAAAAAAGAATTGTCACCCTGGATAAAAGAAAAAAGGATCTGCCTTGAGGTTAAAAAAAGATCCTTTTTAGTTAATAGGAGTCTTGTCTATTTTATTTTTAAATATTAGGTTACTATATTGATATATTAAGGATATACTTCTTGAACAGAATTATTTCTGTGGTGTTCTGTAAAGGGTCAAACTTTATACAAGGAAAAGGAAGAAGAAAATGTTAAGCAACTTACATTTCTTTTGGCTGTCAAAGCTTCATGGAAAGAAAAAAAAATATATATATTTGTTTGGCAAATGCTCAAAACCAAAACACACACACACACACACACACACACACAGAAACCCACTCCCCTTCTCCCAAACCCAAATCATTATCACCTCAAAAAATACCTCGACCCACACACAAGTTTGCATAAATTTTCATCCTAAAGTTAAATTTACAGGAACTCGCTGATTTACTGGGTGCAGAGAGGCAAAATCAGTCATTTCTAAACACTACCATCCAGAAAAAATTACTGTCAAGACAATACAGTGGCAATGTACAAAGACAATTAAAAGGCATGGTCGTCATAGACTGAGTGGAAGTTTAATACATTACTTCAACTTCTTAGTTATTTCAGGCTCTACAGTCCTGTGAAAAAGAATGTATACATCTTCTCAAAGTTAGAAAAGAATGAAAAAGACCAGGATAAGATGAGTTTTAAATTTCACACATATTCATAATCTTAAAAAAAAAAAATAACCTATGGAAAACAAAGTGAGTTCTTTGTCACTTCTTCCATCCAGTTTATATCTACATGAAACTAGGGTCCCATCTTCTACGGCCTGATCAGCACCACAGAACCACAAAATGGTTAAGGCTGAAAGGAATCGCTGGTGGAGTTATTTGGTCCAAGCACCCTTCTCAAGCAGGGTCATCCTAGAGCACTTTGCAGAGAATTGATTCCAGATGGTTCTTGAGTATCTCCAGTGACAGGAAAATCCACAGCACCTCTGAGCTTTCTCTTCCAGAGTATGGTCATCCACAGAGCAAAGAAATTCTTCCCCATGTTCGGGTAAAACTTCCTGTGTGTCAGTTTCTGTCCATTGCCTCTTTTTCTGTTGCTTGGCACCACCAAGAAGAGCCTGGATTCATCCTCTAAACATCATCCCTTCAGATACTGATAGACATTGATGAGGTCCCCTCTCAGTCGTCTCTTCTCAAGGCTGAGCAGGCCTCACTCTCTCAATCTTTCCTCATAAGAGAAATGCTCCAGTCCCTTGATCACCTTTGTTGCCCTCCATTGGACTCACTCCAGGAGCTCCATGCCTCTCTTGCACTGAGGAGCCCAGAACTGGACCCAGCACTCCTGATGTAACTAATCAAAATAGATAAAATTATACTAACCATTATCGACTTGTTATGGCTTAAGTCCTGAAACTTATACATAATTTCATGGTAATAACTTTGATAATAAGCAAGGCCATATATTAAACAACCAAACATTTTAGAGTCCCCTAGTTTAATTTGGGAGTCAATTATTCTCCAATACGATCTCCTTAAGAGGACAATATTTCTGGTTTATGCTACTGAAAGCTGATCTTTTAAGTTTTATTTGTTTCTACCTTAACTTTCTCCGTCTTTCCTTACAATTATTTATCAAGCTCAAAAAAAGAATGTGCTACACCTGAGTCTGAACTAACCCCATTAGTTCTTATCTCCTTTACAGAAATAAAACCAAAAGTGTTATTTCTAACTCTTGCCTGAAAAAAGAAAATAGACAAACAAGAGCTCCCTCACAAATGTCTTTTTTTCCATGTAATCTTTCTTAAGTTACTGTACAATAAGATTTTTTAGAAATGGTCCCATTTTTTTCTGACCAGAAAAACTAGGAGAGGGGCATTTTTGTTTCTTCTTTTTTTCCTGAATACTGCCATTATTCTCTTTAAAAGTTCATAAAAAGTGTTTCAGTCATATATTCACAGTTTATATATATGAATATAAATCCCTTGAAAGAATGTGGTTTGTTAACAAGGGTCTATTTTCCTTGCCCTTCTTGCTGCACTGCAGATAAGGTGGAGACTTCTGCAGTGAGAGAAAAGGTGATATTTCGCAAGGAGTGGTGACAACATCAAGCAGGGGAGAGGGGCTAGAAGGAACAATGAGAATAAGATACTGTCTGGAGGTTCCTGAGACCCATCATTCAAATATGTAGCAGGGAAAGGGGAGATATGCTTACAACTATTTTGTTTCTATTTGTTCTCATTCCCTCTTTTTTTTTTTTTAATTCCTGAAAGTTCCTTGTTTCAATTCCTGTTCTAACAAGAAGTTAGCATTGCAAAGTGAAAGCCCTCTGATGCACATAATTTAAAGACACAGTGGAACTAGGTCCATCCCAAGCATTTAGAGACCACATCACTGTCACTGAAAAAGATAAATTAGTGTCTTGCCTTTAGTGCACAGTTCTCTTCCTGCCTAATAATGAAGGAGGGAAAATTGTTTCCGCTGTGGAATAGTTATTCTGTCTGGGAAGACCATGCCTCAATTGTGCTCTTTTGGCAGCCCATCCAATCCATTCCAATTTACCTTGTCCATCTGTCTCTCTGTCTGAGATGATGAACTTCTAGCCAAGCACGTTCTAAAGCATACAATGGAAGGGTTTTCATCTGTGCTGGTCTGGCCTCTGCCCACAGGTCAGCCTCACACAGCCTCTTGTTCAGTTTCCCTTCGGTGGGGTGGGGGAGAGAATTAGAAGGGCAAAAGTGAGAAAACTCATGGATTGAGATAAAGATGGTTTAATAGGGAAAGAAAAAGCCACACACACAGCAAAGAAAAACAATGAATTAAGTCATTACTTCCCACAGGACAGACATTATTTTCCAGGACAGCAGGGCTTCATCAGGTGAAATAACTACTTGGGAAGACAAAGGTCATTGCCCCAAATACCCCCCTTTCTCACAGCTTTTATTGCTAAGCAAAACCATGTATGCCATGGAGTATAAACAGAAAAAAATATATATAAAATTATATAGTCCTTTTAAACATATAGAGGTTTTCTAATTTCAACTCCAAGTCAGGATTCTGCCTAGATATTTGAAAAAAAATTGCTTCTAAGGAACTGTATGTATAGCTCCTTATGAGAATCTGGTACTACGGAATATCCAGATAAATTTAATTCCTCTGAAATACAGTCTTGCGCTTCTCTTAAATGCCACACTAAGAAAACACAGATGTGAAGAAATAAATTCAACATAGCAGCAGCTGGGGTTTTGAAGCTCAATAATGCCCATTTTCTTCAGCGGTGAACTAGGAAAATTTAAAAAATATAATTTAAAAATTGACTAAATGGCTGATGGCCCCAAAATTAATTCTGTTGATGACAGTTCTTAGTTGTCCAATCTCTCCTTTTATCAACAATAGATCAAGAAGTGCATTATTAGTAACTTGATATTTTAGTGACAGTTCTACTTGCAGAAATTAACTAATATTAGCAAATTTGCATCATGATGTAGCAAGGTATAGTTTAATCTGCTTTGGTCAGATGAACACACATGTGGGAGAGGAACATTTTGTTGTTTTTCTTTATGCAAACATTTAAGAGGTTTTTAAGTTGACAAATTCCTTGTTATTCAATTACCTGAGAGGGCTGCACACACCTCTGATTTCTACTGCCCTCTTCTTATATGTCTCTCCATAATATGTGAATTGGGTTTTGTTTGTTGGGTTGTTTTTTTTTTTTTTTTTTTATATTACAGAGCATTAGTGGTGACTTTGAAATATGAGATGATTGTATGGAAGATTGTAAAGTGGAAGATCATTATATGGACTTCCATCAGCTGCCAGTAAAAAATTTTCAGATCACTCCATCAGTTTTCTAGGCACTCTTGCTTTGCTGCTGACACCTGCTGATGTTGCCCTACTTGCATAGAGCAGCACTGAAGAAAGACACACAGTCTCAAGTGACAATCTCCATTTTCTGACCATCTAGGCCTAAACAGAATGGACACTTCATGCTGAGCAAGCTGGTCCAACCACACACTCCCCACACAAGTGAGACCTAACAATGAAGGCCATCAGAGGATGAACGGGCAGCCTTTGACAACTGCTGCAAGGTGCACAGAAGAAGAAATTGGATTACATAGATTTATAACTCTTGGTCTCACTCCTGATTTTAAGTAGCTTTGCTGAGTTCTTTTGTTAGTCACTTGTTTGTTTGTTTTTCTCTTTGCTGAATATTTGTGGGGTGCTGTACTAACACAAGCAGTAAGAAATGTGTAAGTAGCTGTTTTCCTGGGGATCTGTCTTACTGATACAACATACCTGGGTGACAGAGATATAGGATAAATACATGTGCACTACAGTTAGTTGTCAATTGCTTAGGAACACCTTTTTTTCTGGAATTTTGCTATCACTGAACTTTGCCAGATGAGTTGGTTAATACCTCTGAAGTACTTAGAGAAATACAAGTTTTGTTATAGATGGAAAATTTCTTACACATTTCCAATGACAGGCCATTACACTAATTGAAAGGAACACTGAAAAAACATATCTGTGAGCTGTAGACTGGTAAAGAATCTAACTTTTGTCATTATCTTTGAATTACAGCAAAACAAAAATATTGCAAATTATAAAAAGATTTATATGGTACTTCAATTTATTTTATGAAAAGCAACAAAGACAATTAGGGACAAATCTGTCAGTTTGTTTGGGGTTTTTTTCTTGTCATTTTCATCTCATTAGTTCCTCTTTTTCCTGATGTGATTTAGCTTTCTAATAGTTAGACTTCAGATATAGACATGTGTTGGGAACGTGGTCTTTAATCATATGAGCCTTTATATACATTATATTTAAATACCAGAAAAAAACCAAAATCTGTGAACTTCTACAAGTTAGTAGAAAGCATAGGAAATTC
Source organism: Acanthornis magna (assembly GCA_036785705.1). NCBI lineage: Eukaryota > Metazoa > Chordata > Aves > Passeriformes > Acanthizidae > Acanthornis > Acanthornis magna. The sequence continues at coordinate 3,237,779 of JAWUZG010000017.1, forward strand.
CATGCTTTTTAGAAGAAAAGCCATTTATGCTTCTCTCAAGCAAGTAATGAAGGCATATTGTTACCATTTTCCTCATTTACTTGGCAGTGTCATAACTACACTAAGGAATAAGCAAAAAACAATTAAAACAATCTCTTTAGTACAACTAGGGCTAAATCACTAAAATTCTGTACAGCTAATCCAGGAAAAAATCTACAACATTCCAGTACTGTCTCCCTGCTGGTATTCTATGGGGACAGACAGTTTAAGTTATGTACTTGTAACATCATCTGAAGTTTGAAATTTGAACTGACTTAATAAAATGCGTGGCTATCTCATCTCATTGCTTTGTGTACTCATATCCAAGAGTTTATAGTGAGAATGGTCATTTAAATGACTACTTTAAATTCTCAGTTGCCATAAAAATGTATTTTGAAATACGTAACTGAAATATTTGGTGAAGGCAAAAAGAGAAGAGAGTTCTTTAAAGTTTCACTCCGTTAAGTAGGTCTCTACAAACTAGCTAGAGAAGGTGAATTATTTTTGAGGGGTTTTCAGTATTTTTCAGATAAAGTGCTCAGAAAAAACTTTGTAATAACTAAGTATCATAGAATCATTTTACACCAACTTGTGCTGGCAGCCCTGAGAGTCTTTTTGATTTATTTTTAAAAGAAATTTATTTCCTGCTGCAAATAGATGACAGGCCATTCCAGAGAGAAACTTCCTTTAACCTGGTAAATAGAAATGAGATGAGATATTGTTTCAATCACCACTTAAACTCTTTGTGGGGGTGGACACAATGTGGTTATGTACAGCTTGACCTGGAACTGTTGCTCTTGAAGATTGAAAACAAGTGCTCCACTTAAAGTCATATATTGTACCAGGCAGCAGCAGCAGCAGCCAGATCACAGAGGGTCCTTTCAAACAGCTCTATATGGTGACAACAGACTTGCTCCTTCTCTCTTATCCAGCAGGACTCATCTGAACCATCTCAGATTGAAGCATGGAAGTTATGATGGGGAGAATTCAGAGAGGTCAAACCTAGGGTATATAACAAGCGATAGAACTTTTGTAGCTACCATTTTTCTTCTGATTTACAGAGCTTTACATTTTGATACTGTAAAGCTGTGAACCCACAAAGGCTGCTGCTCACCTCTGTGGGGCTGCCAGGTGTACCTTCTCAGAAGTATAGCTACACCAGGCTTTCTTATTCTTCTCACTGTTCCCTTCCTAGTATGAAGGCAGTACTGAGCAAAGACCACCAAGGTTTATACTTCAAGTTTGTGGTGAGGTATATAGTTAATATATAGTGTTTTCCTACAGTCGCAGTCAGGAATGCTAGGTGTAGCAGTGGAGCCACCTGTGAAGAAATTTGTTGAGATGTGTTTGCTGAGAGATAAAGTCTCCCAGAGCTTCATATGGAAACAGTTTCCTCATTGCATATGTGAGGAGAGCTGATACACCTGGAAAAATCTCCTGAAATCTATTTATGCACATTAAGAAAAGCTGTTGTAGTATTTTTCGTGGTTTGATTTTCTAATAAAAATGAGGTAGGAATCCCAAATTACCTGGCCAGTCAGCTGAAGCCCACTGATAAAATCATGGAATCATTACAGTTGTAAAAGACCTCTAAGATTATCAAGAACTGCGAACCCAGCACTGTCAAGTCTGCTATTAAGCCATGTCCCAAAGTGCCACATCTACAGGTCTTTTAAATACCTCCAGAGCTGGTGACTCTACCACTTCCTTGGGCAGCCTCTTCCAATGTTTGACTACCCTTTCAGTGAAGAAATTTTTGTTAATATTCAGTTGGAATCTCCCATGGAGGAGCTTAAGGCCATTTCCTCTTGTCTTGTCAATTTTTACCCAGGAGAAGGGGCTGAACCCCACCCCACTATGGCCTCTTTTCAGGTAGTTGTAGAGAGCAGTAAGGTCTCTTTTCCTTTTTTCCAGTCTAAAAATCCCCAGCTCCCTCAGCTTCTCCTCATAAGCCTATGCTGCAGACCCCTCACCAGCTTCATCACCCATCTCTGGTCACCCTCCAGCACCTCAATGCCTTTCTTGCAGTGAAGGGCCCAAAACTGGACACAGGATTTGAAGTGTGGCGTCACCAGTGCCAAGCACAGGCAGAGCAACCACTGCCCTGCTCCTGCTGGCCACACTATTGCTGATGCAGGCCAGGAAGCCATCAGCCTTCTTGGCCACCTGGGCACACTCTGGCTCATGTCCAGCCTCTGCCAAACAGCACCCTCAGGTCCTTTTCCACCAGCAGCTTTCCAGCCACTCTGTCCCCAGCCTGTAGCGCTGCCTGGGGTTGTTGTGACCCCAGGGCAGGACCTCACACTTGGCCTTGGCCCATGGATTTATTGAAGTTCATTGAAGAGGGCAAGTGAGAGAGAGGACATTTCAACAATCTAAGGCAAAGGCTGTACTTTGCCTTGCTGAAGCTCTTCATTGACTTTCAGCCCAGTCCTTATACCATTCTCAAGGATCTAGACTAACAAATCCTGGTAACTAAAATAAAATTTAAAAAAACCTCCGCAAGGCAAAAAGAGCAAGTAGCTGCAGAAAACATATGAAAATGCCAAAAGTACATGCTGTCAGTTATGGCAGACACTGAAGGCACCCATGTGTTTTCTCAGGCTCAGTCACTGCACTCACAGTCACCTGATTCAAGGCAGCAAAGCAGCGTTGAATCATGGCCGTGACACAACTGGTTTGTTATAATCCAAAGCTCTTGGTCATGGATACTCACCCCTTTTTCATTGTCAATATGTTTTCACTAGGCACCAGCTCTTCTGTTTTGTTCCTTTGTGACTTTCATACACAGGGTCTACATATGAGTAAGTGTACAGAGACATGCAGAGCAGAAAACAGAAATAGTGGAGGCAGAAAGGACCAATTCTACCGACCAATTCTACCAAGGTGTAATTTTTCATATTCCCGTCAGTAAGGCTTGCCTACAATAGAATTTTTCATATAAATAAGTTAAGCATTATAGATTATATGCCACCTGTAGATAAAAGATGGTTTAATAATCCCAACTACCTAAAAATTTTGCTATTTCCTGTACTAGTGAAGCACTGTTCTCAGGCCCTACAAAATCCTTCACCTGTTCCTCCCCTCACCTCTTTGAGCTACCCAGATGGATGGACCCTTCTTGTATAAATATTGAGATGAACAGCTTTTCATTTTCCAACTTGCTATTTAGTAATTTTCCTGCAACACTAAGGAACGTAGTACAGTGCCTCTCTGAGAGTACAGTGGATGAGAATGCAGCAAGAAAATGTGGACAACAAGGCTGCATGAACCACAGCAAAACAGACAATGACAGCAACATAAACACTGTTATCCCCAGAAACAGCATTGTGACAGTTTGCCCTGGAAAAAACTTTCAAGTTGTGAGGCCAGAAATGGCCAGCACTGATGATGATATCTTGTATAAACTGCTTACCAGGGTATTCAAGGCCATGGAGTAAGGCAGCACACTTATTAATCTAAATAAATGTCAGCTCTTCAGGGCAACACTGAATGAGGACACATGACCCAAAGGTGTCTCTGATAAAACTGAGAATAATCTGTATCTGCATTTAGTCAGTGGGGAAAAAAACCAAAACCAAACAGAAAACCAACTAACAAGACAACAAATAAACAAACAAAAACCCCAAACAACAAACCATTGTGGATAGCAGTGAAGGAAAGAGCAGATGGTGCAAAGCCTTGCAAGCCTCAATTACCCACAGTGAAAAGCATGGTGGATGTTCTGACTTACTTTGTATCAGGTCTGTAATCCAGGAAGCTTCAAAAGGCGAGTGACCACTGGACTGGAACCAGAGTGCAGAAATAGGTGACTGTCACCTCAATGACAGTGCCAAAGCAAGAGCCTGAAGACAGGAGTATTTTTCAATTAACATAAATTATTGATCATCTCTGTACGGATAAAATCTGATCCTGCAACCAGTACATGCTATCAGGAGTGATAATTATCTCATTACCAGTAGGCTCCAGCAACTCAGCTGTACTTATGTGTCTCAAGGATATCTAAGACACAGCTGACACTGGCACCAGCCAAACTAAAGTCCAGGTACACAAAATAGCCACTGTACAACCACAGGTTGTATTTCCAGCTAGGTATTTGGAGCACCTGTTGACACACTTTTGATAAATCTGACACTAACAGGAGTGAAGGCAAAGGTAAATGGGCATAGGATGATTCTCCAGGTAAACATGGCTTCATAGTGTAGTATGGGATAATTGTCACTCTTCTCTCTTGACAGTTTCTGTAGAATGAGACATTGGGAATGATTGGTAAGGTGTGACATATAACAGGGTATTTATTCTTACACATAGCATGATAAATCCTGGTGAAGAAGCAGAGACTGCACTTAGATGAAAGAAGAGATGAATCAAGATGATATTGAAAAAACAGTTGGAAGACAGAAAAACAAAGTGCTCTAAAACCATAATCAGATCAAAGGAAGAAGCGGCATGGAAGGAAGTCCTGCATCCATGTGCACAGGTAGAGTCATTCTGCCATTGCTTATCCTGCTGTACAGAGGAGACAAAGAACTCATTTATGCTTTGAGAAATTTGCAGATTCTAGTGAAATATCTGGAGAATCCTTGAGCTGACTTACAGCCAGATGAGTGTACCCCAAACCTTGCTGTTCCTGTTCAGCAAGAATTTCAGGGTTATTTTAAACTAAAAAAGTGATTCTGGAGCATAAGACAAATTATAATGGTTTTCAAGTTAAGCAATAATAAGTATTTATTTTTAACCAATGGTTCACTGCAGTCAACAATATTCTGTTATACCTTTGGGGTTTTATTTTGAAACATTACACACTTTTCTTTCACATGCATCAAGCATCGGATCTTTATAAGAGAGATTATGTAGGGTAATGACAAGATGCAAATATATAGAAAGTGAGGTTAATTTTGAATGTGTAAGATTGAGTAAAATTGGAGTTTAAATTGCATTGCCAATGTTGATTGCAACGTTGCTGGAATAGTGCCAAAATATATTCAAAGCACACAACTAAATAATATTGAAGTTTCAAGACTAATTTTGAATTAATTGATTTATAAACAGAGAGAAGAACATTTATATCAGATCTTTCAAAACTGCATTGCCAATGATATGTATCAGTCTGGCATTTTACTCTAAAATGGCTAAGTGTTGCTTTTTAAGCTTTGAATGAATTGGGCTCAATGGAGTGATTAGTCAGAAACTAACCTTTTTGGTAACAAAGTGAAATCAGAAAATAGGCAATAACTTAGTGTTCAAGTAAATTAAAAAAAAGTTCACTAAGTACAGACACTTGCAAAATTGCACCTATCCAGCAGAATAATATCTAATTTAACACAGTTACTAAAGATAAATGATTTTTCCTGATCAAATTATATCAGGATGAATAATTTTATACTATATAATTGGTGAGCTGGATAATTCAATAAGCCCATTTGCTATGGTTGACTTCCTTTCACAAGTAAAAATTCTGTAATGAGGAAGGCAGTTTTGTCAAAACAGCTGCCAAATGGCAGTAGCATAATAAAAGAAGCCCATTAATCAGAAAATTAATTAAACATTCTATGTATGTAAAACCTGCTGCATACTGAGAAAATGTGAATGGCCTGACAACAGCATTTGTAACTATTTATTTGTTGGAAAATTATAGGAAACAACCAGTGTATTACAACAAGAGTCAAATACAGCTATTCTACAGGAAGAAAAGAACTCAATTCCTTGGGTTATTTGGCTAGAAAAATAATAGAAAAAATATTAAACATTTCTATTCCTTTTCTTACTAATCAGAATATAAGTACTGTGGGGTACCATTCCTCTCATCTTGTCTGAAGTGAAGAGTACTCCTAGCAAAGAAGACCAGAGTGAAATGCAGTAGTAATATGGGTGGTGGATGTCAGACCTCTGGCATCTCCCAGAATCAAGTGGAATTTTAGAGTGAGTTGGGACCAAGATATTCCATGTCATGCGACGCTGGAGGAGCAATACAATAATTTTGAATGCTTAAAATAATTTCCAAAGTGTCTTCACATTTGTTAAAGATGTGGTCTGTTCTTGACATTTAAGCTGGCTAATACTCATTTTGAAAGCAACATAAATTTTCTTCAAATTAGTTTATACCTTGAAGCTCAAACTGACATGGTGGGTTTATGACATTGAGAATAAAGAAAAACAAACTTATAGGGGTGGTTCTATAAACCTATGATGGTAGCCACCAAGATAAACATGTGCCTCTATTCATTGATCTGAAAGAAAAAATGTGGGCACAAACACTGAGTGGGGCATGTGGTCAGCAAAAATAAATGCATTTTATATAACTTAGTAATGAACAACAAAATTTTCTCCCAAGGGGCAAATTCATATTATTTTGGGAAATAATGTGGAATTTTGATACATTAACTCCTTTGGTTTGATAGAAAAATCTTCAACAGATGTGCTACACAACCACATTTTATGGGAATAAAATGTGCCCCAATTTTCTGGGCTATATAAGCACAGAAGGTTACAAACAAGAGTTCCATAAGCTTCTAATGAATTTAGACCCCCTCACTCCTTTGAAAATCAATGAGACTAAAACAGGTAACAGCCTTAAGCACTTTCTTTATATCTGCATAATTGAGTTTGAAATAAATGAAAGAAGTAAACTTCATGGTCTCATGTGCAGTGTCGACTACTTTTAAATAACATTCAGCATAATTGCTTCACATTCTTTGCTTCCTTTTAAAGTCAGCAATGAGCAGGCACAGGATAATACAGCTGGGAAGAATCCCAGGTCTATGATCCTTATGATGGGAAATTGCTCTGACTTTAGGAAAGCATTGACTATTTCCAATAAAGTATGTTTAAAATGTTCTTTCTTTTCAATGCCAGATGTTCTTTTCCATGCCATGTATTTAATTTTAAGTAAGAAGAAAATTTCTGGTTTTGGTGATGTGTCTGGTTGGATGGATAGAATATCTAAATTATTTTCTGTGCTGCATAGCTAACAAAGTGATCCAAGTATTTCCACAGTGTCATATACAGAAAAGATTAAATCAGAGTTATATGGAACAGATTAAATTTAATATCAGAATTATATTTTCCTTCTGCATTTTGTTATGTAAAATTATTTATTCATAGATAGTGCTTGGAGAGTCCCCATGTATTTTCTCTGTGGAGGTCAAAATCATACTGGAATAACATAAAGTTACCTCTTAGTTCCTATAGAACATGTTACTAATACTGCAGTATCAGAACAATTTGAAATTGAAAATTAAGAGGTTATGGGGGAAAAGTCATTGTGGAAAAAATACAACAAATACATTTTATTAATGACCAATAGCTTTTGTGAGCCTGTTCCATCTGCAATATTTTAAAACCGTGTTTCCAGTTGCAGAAATAGATTGTTAAACTGAAGCCTTGAAAACCACTGAATCATTCATTAGCTTGCCAGAGGTAGAGAGTGGTTAGATGGCACAGTGGGTTAATGCATAAGCTTTTCAAGCTGGAGGCGAGTTATGACTAGATTTAGGTCACAAGTGAGACATATTCAGTGCTATCAGCTTGCTTTCTATGGATAATTTCTCACCTGTACAGATACATTTTATGATTGGCAATCTGTTCCAAAGTGAAAAAAACCAGACATAACAAGAATATTGCAATTGGGATTAAAAGGCTGTGTAGACAAAGATTCAGATTTACTATCTACATGACACCTAGCACTATCAAAAAATTATTGCTCCATTCAGAAGGACATAGGACACAGTTTTCCTCATGAAATACAGAAACACTTAAATGTTTGGTTTAGAACAACACTGAAATCAGAAAAAAAAAATGCATAGAATCACAATCTTATGTGAAGCAGGTTAATGAATCTCTAAAATTTACATCTTTTGGGATAAGCAAAATAGGAATGTAGTGTATAAAAATACTAATAGCACCTAACTTAATACATAAGTACACACATACAGCAAAAGAAATCACCTACACATACTGAGGTATGACAAATAAATCTCTGCCATGGCCATGCAGATGAGTGCTATGGATAGAGTATACGCTTTTTGCTACACAGGTAGCTTCAAAGCTAGAATAAACAAAGCTGTGCTGCTGGAAAGCCAGGGAAGTGAAACTCCTGCTGTGCACATTCATTGTTGCAGTGTGTTAGGAGGTGACCATGTGGCATCTGTGTGTGCCCAGGGTGTGTGTGGTCTGCTACTTGTGCACAGGAAAAGGAGTGGGACAAATACAGGTCAGAAAGTTGAAAACTACAGACCATCAAGAATATTGTATGCCTCTTGTTGCTCAAATGTTGGTCATTTGTCTTTTCCATGTCCTCACTCATTGCAGAAGACAGCTACACAGAAATGAGAAGGACTATTTTCATGTATTAGCTGTAGATTGGAGCACAAATATGATTTCATAACATTCAGCTTCAGAAACAGGGACCTTGAAGTCACAGGACTAGGTTAGCTGGATCATTTGCTTCCAGGACACTTAACAAATACATAACAGTGATATCTTCTTCCAGACAGATTATACTCTGAAAGCAGAACAAGAAGAATTAACACAAAGCAGACTATAGGCTGTGCCAAAATGTATTGAAAAAAGATGACTCTTGTGCAGTATTGTACGGTTCTGTTTTAATCAGATTTCTCTGGACAACACTCTGCAATTATCCTGTAAATTTGTGATACTCTCTTCAAAGGAATTTTTGCTTCAATGTCTATATTATCCTTCAATTCACTATAGAGGAAGTTAGAAATTCTTAGGTTTTCATTTCCATCACTCCAATGTTTATTTAATCCCTGCTCTGTAGTATCCTTCCACTTACCTCTAACCATGTATCATTTAACAATCTCCTTGGGAGCTTTGACTGACGTCTAGAGTAACATGAAGTTTCACAAGTTCAAAGTTTTACAAATCAATTCCACTACTTAGGACACCTTAAACTTATGGTTTACAAAACCAAGACAACCTCTTTATTATTTGTGTGCTGTGCAATTGTCAAATATTGGTTGCTAGTTAGTGAAAGAAGTTGCTAATTAGATCATGCCTTCCAGGTGGCATGATCTTCTGATGGAGTCCTAGCATGAAGGATGTTTTCTGAGAAAAAATGTGCTTGCCTTTTTAAATTTTTTTGTTGTTGTTTTTTTGTTTTGTTTTAGGGGGAAATTTTGTTTTGTAGTTCATTTACAAACTGCATCCATCTAATATCCTACTAAGATATCAACATAGAGAAAAAAGGTTAAGAATCCATGGGACATCTCTTTATGCATCTCCCCCTTATATCTGAGGCACAAATTTTGGAGAATAAAATGAGCTTTGAGGGTTCTTAGCAAGTTCAAAATGCTGGATAAAGAAAAAAAGCAGCATTTCCTTTTAAAATACAGCATAATGCACATCATTCATTTATTTCCTTGTCCATGTATTTATTGTCATGGTTACTCATACAATGAGGTATCAGTTATGGTTTAGGCCGCCTCAGTGGTCACTGATAAGAAATGTATTCCTAATCTATCAATTCTGAATTGCTTTCTGAACAACTTGTTGACACTTTTAGGGAAAGAGATGTTTAAAGAAAATGCTCTGAATGAAACAGAAAAACACCACTATAAGAATGTAGAAGGGATGAAAGTTAACTGATGAGTACATTGTTTTTAAAAATATTAAATCCTTGCTTTCCCCTCCATCTTCTACCTTTAAGTTTTTAAGCATTCTCCTAAAACATGGAAAAGGAGGGGAAAATACTTCATTGTTTTCAATTTCAAGATATCGTTTTCTTCTTGGTGGGCTTATCTACAGTGCCTCAATGGTTTACCAAAGTTTACATATGATTTATGTTTTTTTTCTTAGAAACCAAATTGCTTTGCACTTCTATGAGTAATCACCTCTAAATTAATATCATTATTAAAGTACTATTTTGAATTTAATAAACTTTACCTGCCTGTTATTGTCAGAACTGTTATAACACTATTCTATAGAATTTATTAAAAAGTCTTGAAATATTTGTAGAAATGTTCCTGAAAAGTCAAGTTCTCATATTATAACAACATTAGCAAGACAAAATGGAGTGATATATAAATAAGAAGTATTGCAAAAATATGGAAAAGTAATGTATTAAATATCGCTTGATCTAATCTGTCTTAATTTTGGAATTCCTTTACAACTGATTATTTATTTTTGCAAATATGATGTTCCCATAACAAATAGATAATAGAGTTTTTAATAGCAATCTGAAATAATTGTAGATTAAATAGAAGAGTTTTGATATAGAGCTGTTGTTGATGTGACCAGTGACAGGAGGAGGAGTAATGGTCATAAAATAAATATAAGAAGTTTCATCTTAACATGAGGAAAAACCTCTTTACATTGAGGGTGGTAGAGCACTGGAACAGGCTGCCCAGGGAGGTCATGGAGCCTCCCCCTCTGGAGACGTTCAAAACCAGACTGGAAATGTTCCTGTGTCACCTGCTCTAGGTTACTCTGTCTTGGTGGGGGGGTGGACCAGATGATCTCCAGAGATCCCTTCCAACCCTTAAATTCTGTGATTCTGTGACCAAGTGCAGACCCTCAGCTCTGGTCTTGGGGACAGCATATTTTATCTTCCTCAAGGGCCTAGTTATTGGATCCCTCAAGAAACCATTCCCAAGGATGAAAGAGGTCCTGTGCAGCTGGAACAATCATCCCAGAGGAGCAAGGAGCTATTCACATGTTCAACATGGATACACAGGTGGCACAAGGCTCACTCATTCCAGAGCAGGGACTCCAGTGCCAGAGGAAAGCCACTGGAGGCAGAGTTGGGTTGGCATAGAACATTTGTGCCATAAGTGAACTTTTGCTCAGAGGTATTTTGACAGAAATTATGTACAGCAAGAAGGAATTTGTCATTCCAAAAAACTTACACAAAGCTAGAGGCACATGCTTAGCTTGTGTGTTCTGTAGGAAGGACATGGGAGAAAGCAACATGGAATGGCAATGTTGTTCCCAATTTATGTGACCCTGAGCCAGAAGGTGTTTTGGAGGGTTCATTTTCAAATAAAGAAGGACCTTCAGGGAAGGGTGTCAGAGCAGGTGACATCTGCACAGAGTAAAATCTTCTGTGTTTAACTTCTGTGATCTGCTTAGCTGGCACTGGGGTGAAGAGGGAAGACAAAGTGCAACGAATGGGGAATGGGAGGGATGCAGCTGTCAGCTGGCAGGACGTGTGCAGGCATCCAGTGCTTGCTTTTCTTGGACTATTGTCTGTATCTTAGTGGGGTACAGGCTGGGAATCACATGGTGGGACAAAAGAGTAAATGGAGCTCCTGAGGGGACTTGCAGCCACTGACATGAAGGGCTGCAGATAGGGTCTGGTGCCCACCTCTGGCCTGAGCAGGATGTGATCCTCACTTTTTAGAATGTGAGCCCTGATGAATTAGTTTTTGGTTTTGTTTACTGTTTTTTGGGGTTTTTTTTACCTTGTTTACTGTTTCTGTTACTGATTGTTTACCTCATTATAGATACTAGTAAAGAACTCTTATTCCTTTTCCCATACCTTTGCCTGAGAGCCCTTGATTCTAAAGTTATAATAGTTTGGAGGGAAGGGGGTTCACATTCTCTGTTCTAAGGAAGGTTCCCACCTTCCTTAGCAGACACCTGTTTATCAAACCAAGACAGCATGGCTCAAAGAACGGAAAACAGTCACTTGCAGAACAAGGCACTGTGGAAACTCATAATCTTTGTCAACAGGGAATCTGTTCCCACCTCTTTTAGAAAAATTTGGATGAGGAACAGCCAGGGAGTTAAGCAGCCATCAGGAAGAAAAACAGTATCTATTGCAAGGTGTAACCAGGTCCGATGCTCCTGCTCAACAGGTCATATCCTTCAAGGAGAGGAAGTGGTGAGCATCAGCAGCAGGACATTCGTTTCTGTGGGAGACTGAGGCACCCACCTGCTGACCTGACATGCAAACAGGGAATGTTTGCTACTTGCCACGAGGTAAAATCCTGCATATCATAGAGAAGATGCCAAAACTCCTTAAGCTCAGATGCTGCTACTTGTCCTTCCATGTGGATGCCAATGATACTGTAAAGAGTGACCCACAAAAGATCAAGAACTACAGAGCTCCAAGGGCTAAAGCAAAGGTGATAGGAGCTTGGGTTGGTTTCTGTCAATCCTGTCAGGGCAAGGCAAGGGTGTAGGCAGGAGCAGGCATAACATACAATCAGCAACTGGATGCAGGATGGTCTGTGGCCCCCATGACCATGAGATGCTCTTTGAAGAAAATTTAAAGGTCCTTGCCAAGATATCTTTCCCAATTGGATGTCTAACTTAGCAGGGTAGAGATAAAGTTTGATTTCATGGGGAATGTTCTCTGAAACCAGGAAGCAAGAGGACACAGAATGAAAGCATCTGAGAAGCGGAGGGATGCTCCCACACCCTTGAAGAGTCCAGGGACACATGGTACATCTTATCAAATCTTACAATATGCAGCAACACTTACACTGGCAGAAGAGAGTAGAATAAAATGGCACATACCATCCCACAGCTGTAAAATGATTTAAGAATTAAAGATGTTTGATGGGTTAGGTCATCTGATGGGAACCCTTCAATGTATGGGTACAAGCCATATTGGAAAGACAGAAAGGATGAAAGAAGAGGAGGGCTTTCACTTTCTGCAGAAAATTAGTCTGAGTGATTAGAGGGTACCTGTACTCACCAGAGTGCCTTTGGGTCAAAATGAGAGGAATTGTCTTGTGATAGAGAAATATTGTGATAGGTGTCTGATATAGATTGCTGGATCAAGAATCAGAGCCCTCTTCAGACACCTCGAAGATGCCTCAGACCTGCTGGCCCTGGTTCTCACAATGACTTCAGCATCATATTTGTTGGAAAGCAACACAGCAGTATAAAAGCAATGCAGATTTCTGGAATGCACTGATGTCAATTTCCAAAACCAATCCCAGTAAATACTTATTAGGTAGGAGTGGTGCTCTACTACAACAGCTGTGCACAAGTGAAAAAGATTTGTTCAGACACTTGCATATAAATGACAGCTTTGACAATGTGGTCATCACAAGTTTGTGAAGTTTAAGATCCTGAGGCTGAAGCAGACAAGGACTGAATAAAGCCCTTGAGAAGAGCAGATCTCAGCATGATCAGGAAATAGTGAGTAGAGATGACTTGGGAGTCTGCCTTGCAGGGCAAATGGTCTTGGAAGTACTGGCAGATTTTCAGAGACAGAAAGGAGAGATGGCAAAAGGTAGAGCCTCCAAAATAGCAACATATAAATATCAGGTGGGCATGCAGCAGCACAGTGAGGAAAGAAGATCTGCTGCAACTCAAACTGATAACAGATATAAAGAATGACATGAAAGTCATCTGTAAATATTAGTATAAAGCAAAAATATGAGGAAGATAAAGGGCTACTGTCAATTGGGACTGGCAAGTCAGTCATAAATACTACAGCAAAGACCCAAATAGTAGTTGCCCCATTCACCTCAGTCCTCAGTCCCATGTCTCTAACACTAAGTGACAGTAATAAGGGAAATGGTGAACTACTGATGATAGAGTCAGGGACCATTCATACAAAGTAGGTATAGACAGATTCGTAAGAGTAGGCAAGATGTGTCCAAGGGTGTTGAGAGTGTTGGCTGACACGACAACAAAATAATTCCTATCAATCATTTTTGAAAAGCCACAGGCATCAGAAGCCAAGTAATCAGAAAAGGGCAAATATTTTGCCCAACTACAAATATTGAGAAAAAAATAAAGGTCAGAGAAACTGCAGACAATCACCTTTACTTCAGTTCCTGGGAAAACTAAGGAAGAGGTCCTCAGGGAAGGACCTCTCAGGAACATGATGGACAAGAAGGTGACTCGAAGAAGCTAATATAGAATTAGATTAAGTCATACTTGACCAACCTGATTGCCTTCTGCAATCAATTTGCTCAGTGAATGAAGATAGAGCTGTGGCTGTCATCTGCCTTGATTTTGTCTAGGTTTTCGACCTGGTCTCCTACAACATCCCTATAAACAAATTGCCAGCTCTCTGATAAACAGATGGACCATTATTTGGGTAGAAACTGATCTAAACTACCAAGCTCAAAGCATGAATGTTTCAAAGTCCCACTGGCAGAAATCAGACTTAGGGTTTCCAAGGACTTCCTCCTGGGTGAAATGTTCTTCAGTGTCCTTGTAAATTATCTCAATGATGGGATTGAATTCACATTCACCAGGTTGTGGATGACACTGAAGTAGCAGGACAGGCAGATGTAGTACAAGGAAGAGTACAGCAGAGAGGTTGTAACAGGCTAGATAGTTGAACCAACAAGGGTTGTATGGAGTATTGCAAAGAAACACAAGCCCTACACACCTGAAACAGAAAAATCACAAACAGCAGGACAGGCTGCTATATTTCTGTATTGTTGCTCACCAACTGAGTCTGCTTTCCAAGCCACCGGTCATGGAGTCTCCATCAAACCAGTCAGGAGAGATGAAAAGACCAGAACAGCTCTGGTGACCTGAAAGACTCTGAACCTGTGACTATCTGCAAGGTGGAAGCTTTCATGTGCAGTTCTCTTTCTGGAGATGTCCCCTCCAATTCACTGATGTTCAGTCACATTCCCATCAGTGACTCAGGCATAAGTCCCAAGTCCCTAAGGCAGATGTACATCAACTTTTTTTTGCCAGGAGAAGTGACATCAATTCCCTGTTGGAGACTGTTGAGAGATGCAAAGGGACAGAAGAGACCAAGCTGTGATCTGTGAGAGAGAAAGAGCATGTGTATATCCTTGTCATGAAGATACTTTTAGACTCTGCCTTGTTTTAGACTCCTGCTGTCCTGGTTAGTGAGAGAAAAGAGCTCAGGGTGAGGAATGAAAGGAATCCATCACACACCAATGTTGAAGATGTCCCAATTTATAGGGAAAGAAGAGATGGCTAGAAGATGGATAGATGAAGAGAGGGGACATGACAAAAAGTACATGAAGAAAGGAAGAAGTGAAAAATGAAGAAAACCCGTAACAATAATCTCTTATTTATTCATATACAGTTTTATACTAACCTTTTTTAATTGGTCCCTCCATCCATGCCTAATTATTGACACTGGAAAGAAAGTGAGGACAAATATATAGCTTTGGGTGACTTTTCACGTGTATAATCAGGCAACTCCATAAGTAAACAGTTGTTTTTATTTAAAGTGAAACCCATAAATATTTGGAAGAATAAAAAAATAATTCGATGAAGAAACAGAACCAAAAAATTCAGGATAGGTTTTAACACTTGAAAAAGTAAGAGGCTGAAATTAAGCTGGGGTAACAGATCACTTGGTTTCCGAAAGTTTTATTCTGTTTTCAAAGTTTCCTAGGAAGAGGGGAGGAAAAAAGACCCAGTAAAAAATATACAAGATGTTAAACTATAAATAATCCTGGTTCTACTAAGAATAGATACTTAGCATATCTTTGCAATACTGTCCAAACGTGCTCTCATGGAAAAAGGAAAAGGTTAAAACAGTTCACTTTAAAACAACTGGATGGAAAAGCAGAAACTAAGAATTTTAAAGAATTATTTTCAAATAGCAAAGAAAAAGAGTGTGGAAAGAAAACAAAAACTTGCTCACTGGGAGCATATGTAGTTGCATATTAATGATGGCATCTGTTATGTACTGACTTGAGTTCTCTTAACCACGGAATGTTACATAACCACTGTCAGGAGATTTAAAAGGCTTCCATTAATTTGTGATGGCAGCAATTAGCAAGGAGAGTGTTAATACTTACTGGTGCTCAAGCTGTCAATTTCTGGCTATTTTTCATTTGTATTCTTTGTAAACTCACACTGTTGTTTACACAGCGATATCTCTGCATCTAGGGAGAAAACAAAATTTTTGTTTCTGCCACGAGATATTCACTAGAAGAATGGCATTTGTATTAGGAACAGCTAAGGATATTTTACTCAGAATAAAATCAATACATACAGAAAGTTAGGAGTTTCATGTTTGATAAAGTGTATTTCTTTCTGAGCCCATGTAAGTTTTTGAACATACATTCTGACATATCTGCTCTATGTAATTTGGCAATGTGAACAGTATGAAGTCTTACTGTTTAGCAGATGTTGGTGAAATATATTTGCTTCAGCAATTTTTCATAAGGAAAAAATAATTAGTCAAAACTGAAAGTTTTTAATGAAAACATTTTTTTACAAACAACTTATTTGAGATGATTTCTTGCTCAGACTTTTTGTGGTCAAGAAGAAAGGTCAAGTGACTTGAAGCCACAGGACTTGAAGCTACAGGGCATTAAAGTATTCTTTTCATGTAAGAATTAAACTCAATAAATGAATTGGCGACATTTCTATGTTCTGCTTAAGGGTTAGTTGCTCTTCACATTCTAAAGAACATAGTAGAGGCCAAAAAAAAGTACAAAACAACATTACTATTGCACAAGGTAGCAATGATGCATTCCTTCTATTTTCCCTGCAGGTGATGCCCTGAAGAGGATAGCACAGACCTCAATAGTCTTAAAGTTCTCTTGGATTTGGCATCCAAGATGAGAGAGCTGTAGGTACACCTTGCTAAACACCTGTTCATTTAACTTACCAGATTCAGTCATCATATTATGGCGTTTCAGTTCAGAATATGGTTTTGAGATAATAACATATGATAAAATTACAGTATCATCCAGCATCCTGAATCACTGGTGTTTTGAAAGCATTTAGAGGTTCATGCATCTATTATAAATATATTAATCTAGATTTAAAATATTTTTGTGTCAAAAATGTCTGCAAATCTTTTATGTACTGTAAACATATGAAACTGAAGAAGTATATCCCCTTCTGGAATTAGAGGGCAGCAGCTGAACAGTATGAACTACCTTTCCTAATGTTCAAAGGAGAAAAAATTATTCCAAGCAGAGCAGTGTAAATTCCATCAGCTACAGAAAACAGCGATGGGATCCCTTTTATGACCACATAAAATAAAAAATCATAGAAGTCTTACTGAAAGACTCATAACACAGCAAACTACATGCAATTCCATTTTTTTTCTTCCCCAGTTAAATTGTTAGGTTTAACTGGCACTATCAGAAACTGAACTTTTGATTCTGTGGAACCTATTTCAAGCTTAGCATTAAAAATGCAGTGATCTCTCCCAGTTAGGTCTCCAGGCTGCACCACTTGATAGCATTAGTCAAACAATACATGCTGAATTGAAAAGAGTCCCCGTCACCTGCAATGGTTTTCACAATCTTTATTTAAACATTCTATGCCTTCAGTAGTCTAAGATAAGCAGAAATAATATTTCTTCGCATTTGTGGGCTTTTTTTCCCCTACTGATAAAACGCAATAACTTCCAATGCTCAGTTTTAACAATCGCTACAAATGCCTTTTACTCCTCTGTGATCATCAGCTGCATAGCTAATGCCAGCAGGAAATTCTGGATAACTGTAGAGTAGGAGGACACCTGGGAACAAGCAGCTAAATCAAACAAACATAATTAAATTGTGGAGCTCATTTTCAATGGATGTTTTGGAAAACAAAAGAATAAATGTGTTTTAAAAGGCTTTGATCAAATGGAGGATTGTCTATCAGTGACTATTAAGCTTGATGATCCAGATGTATTGTCCAGTTCAGAAAATTCCTGAAGTATTTATTGCAGGAATAACAAAGGAAGGTTTCAAATAATTCACTGATTCTTAAAATTGTCCCTAAATGCCTACCTTTAGTCACTACCAGCAGCAGGATGGTAGGTGGCCAAATAAGGACCTTTGGTCCTTATCACAGACTATGAAAGTATTTAACTCACTTCCTGGACCACGATCTCTAAAGAAGAATAACCATAAAACAGCAGCTGTTCTCTTGGCATGTACTGCTGTAGTGGTTGGGAATGCACCTCTTCTTTATACCTTTTTGCCTCCTTTTCAACTACAGCCCAAAAACGGGGAAGGAGACAATCACAGCATTAAGGGGAGAGATGGTCCTCTGCTGAGCCACAGAACATAGCAGAACCAAGCTCACAGACCTGCAGGATGTTAGAACTACATTACATAGTACTGTAGTGTATAATATTATACTATATGCAATATTGAAATAATGTTTGAAGCAAGGGAGTCCAAAAACTTAATGGTGGTCTGATGGGATTATGCCACTATTGCTCAGAATGGTGAATGGAAATACAAGTTAGAACATCCTTATGTCCCCAGGGTATTTTAGAACAAACATAGGGTGTCTCAGTCTTTGTTTAAACAGTGCTTGGGGGATACTGACAAGCAAAATAAATTTGTAAATGAAGGCATGTACCATTCTTAAACTAATGTTGTGCAGGAATTTAAAACCGCCCATCCTATATCTCATAGCACAGTACATGTAGATATAGTTTAATCTTATAGCTTTGGTTATCAGTGTACTGAATCTCAATGTGGCAGGGGACATGCCCTTTGCATACTCAAGTACCTCTTGCCATACCAGAATTTGACCTGAGTGGGCTAATGTTAACTTGAGCAATCCTGTCTGCAAGGAACTGGACCTTCTGGATCGCCTTGTAGATATCCCCACAGGTAGCTGAGGGGCCAAGGCAGTCATAAACTGTCAATCTTCACAAAAACATTTTGAATGCAACGTACCTAACTCCCCTACACGCTTACTGTTTTGCATGCTTAATTAATTTAATTGACTTCATTATCCTGATATTTCAGAATCAGAATAACAGAATGTTGAGTTGGAAGAGACACACCAGGATTACAACGCCCAGTTCTAAAATGAATAGCCTAAACAGGGATCAAACCCACAACCTTGGTGTTATTAGCACTGTGCTCTAACCAACTGAGCCAATCTCAGTAGCAGTTGCACAATTTCTGGGAAGTGCTAAAGGAATATGTTGGTACTCAGAGGCTAAACCTTCAGCTATACAGAATTTTGTATGCCACATGCATTAGGCTCCAGTCCCACTGGAGTGTCTAAACACTCCTGTTCAGACCAGCACACGATCATGGCAGTGGTTTTGGTTTCCAGGCTCTGAAGAACTACAGCTAGTGTTTCCCAGGCAAATCTCCAGAGACAGGACACAGCAGGAGTACACCCGTGGCATCAGGATCTGTTCCTGAATGTGGTATTTGGGGCCCCACTACAAGCACGACTTCAACTAACTGGAGTAAGTCCAGGAGAGACACACCAAGACCTTGAAGGGGTGGGGGACAGTGGGGAGGGAAGCTGAAGAGCTTGCTCTGTGGGGCGTGGGGGAAGGACTAAGAATGGTTCAGCCTGGAGAAGGGATATCTTCAGGGGAACCTTACAGCAACCCTTCAGCAGCTGTGAGGAAGTTGTTGAGGGGAGAGCTACAGGCTCTTGATGCTGATGTACCATGAGAGGACAAGAAATAACTGGAACAAGAGCAGTTCTGACAGGATGTACAGAAAAGATATTTTCCCCTAAGGACACAGAACAGTGGGACAGGCTGCCCAGAGAGGCGGTGCAGTCTCCAGCTGTGGAAGTTTCAAGACCCATCCAGATAAAAGCCCTGAGCGACCCAGACAGACCTCAGAGATGGTCCTGTTGTGAGCAGGAGGCTGCTGAGCAGTCTTTCAACTGGAACTATCCTATGATCTTTTGTTCCTAGAGATAGGTGCAACCATTTCAATCTTGATGACATTCACATTCAAATTCTCAATTGAATTTGTTCAAACTTTGTTCTTACCGAGATCAATCAGATCAGACTCTAATGTCAGCTGATTTTTTCAAACTTTCTTTCTGTGATGAAAGAAAGAAAAAACCACACTGACTTTGGTGTTGATGCCAGTATTTCGAGTAATGTTTCTACAATTTCGTGTCCCTGAAAATAAAACTTTTGACTTTGGTAGTAATTGCAAAAATCGTGGAAGGTCAAAGGTAGCTCCTGAATGACCCCTGTTCAGAGCACAAAATTGTCTGGGAAATGTAATATAATTAAGTTTTTCTTTGTGTAAGCATAGCATTTTAAGTCCACTTGGAGGGGCATACTCAGATCTGCATCCAGGACCAAGTCAACCAATATTTCTTCTTTCTGCAAAGTTCTGGCCAGGATTACAGTCTCAAAAGCAGTACAAGGCACTGAGAGTTTCAAAGCACTTGGTAATGCTTTGCATACCTAAAAATATCCTTTTATTTTTTTTGTTAAGAATTCAGGCCAGGTACAAACTTACACAAAGACCAAACCAAACACACTACCCCCAAAATAGCACATAAAACAAACAGCAACAATCTAACAACAACAAACAATTAAAAAAAAAAAAAAGCTCAAAATTCTCTATTGAATAAGGTATAGCCAGTGGAAATACAACAAAAATTGCAAGTTTCTTCTGCCAACAGATATATTAAACTTTGAGTATAGAAAAAAAGACTTTTTCAGAAAAAAATGCTGATCACATTGACAAAAGAATCAAGAATCAAGTCTAGATTATTCACTGTGTTTTGAAATACTGCATTTCCTCTTGTCCTGGTTTGACCCTGGTTAAATGCCAGGCACCTACAACCTCTGGTCTCTCTACTCTCTCCTGCCGCAGATGTGCAGAGAAGAAAAACTAACACAAACTACCAGACTCATGAGTTGAGATAGGGAGTTGATGGAGAGATGCACAGAAAAGGGCAAAAACAGGTGGTAAAGTTGCAAAGTGATTTATTAACCTGACAGAGTCGGAGAATAAATCAGAGGTAAAAATAAGCTCTTAAGACACCGTTTTTTCACTCACCCCCCTTTCCTCTTAAGGCACTGTTTCTCTGCTCAGTCCCCTCCCTCCTTCCAACCAACAGCTCCGGGGTGGGTGGGTAGGATATGGGGGTTTTCCTTTGGTCAGCATCAGTGCACCAGGGAGAAGTGTCCTCTACTTAGCCATGGGGTCCCTCCCACGAGAGACAGTCCTCTGCGAACTTCTTTGACGGGGGTCCAATCTCATGAGCAGCAAAACCCACTCGAACCTGCTGCAGCATGAGTTCTTGTCCATAGGGTGCAGAATTCCGAGCCAAGGACAGGCTGTTTCCATCCTGGGAACAAGGCTTCTCTCTCTCCTGCAAGGCCTTTGCAACTCTCAGTCTCTGGGACTCCCACTGGATCACAGCTTCCTGCAGGCATCCACCTGCTCCTCTGGTGTGGGCACCTCCTCACGGGCTGTGGGAGGTTCTCTGCACCCTCATGTACCCCATGGCTGCAGGGGAACCACCTGCTCCCCCCATGGTCTTCACCACGGCCGGCAGAGGGTTTTCAGCTCTAGCACCTGGAGCACCTCCTCCCCCACCTTCTCCACTGACCTTGGTGCCTCCGTGTTGTTTTCCCTCACATATTTTTACCTCCTCCTCCTCCTCCTCCTCCTCTGGCTAAAAAGAAGTGCGTGCTCACATTGTTTTAATTTCTTCTTATATATGTTTTCAAAACCAACGTCTCTAATTGGCCCAGGTTTAGCCAGCAGCATGTCCATCATCCTCAGAGCCATCAGAGATTGGCTCTGCTGGACATGGTGGAAAAATTCCAGAATCTTCACACAGGACATGCAGGAGCCATCTTTGTACCCCACCCTACTCACTAGCAAAAACTGGGCCAAGCAAAACCAACACACTCCTTTTGATGTAATACTCAAAATTTCTTACTTGTTCAAGTGTGTTTGGTTTTAATGTTACTATTTTTCCATTGCTTTCTCTCTCCTATGCATTTGAAAATGTCTTCTTTAATACCCTAATAATAGTGCTCATGGATGCTAATGAAGCTGCCTCTTTGGAAAATGTGCTATTTTCTATTAGAGTAGCAAAGAAAAATTAATTCAGTGGGAAAGGTTTGTGGTGCATTTGGAAATTGCCATTATTTTATATCTTAATAAAACAGGTGGAATGGAATTTTTTTTTCTTTAACATTGTCTCCAATTCCAATTCTTTGTTATTTATTTGATTTAATCTATACATACAAGCATTGTGCACACCCAGTGTGCTCCTTGCCATAATTTAAATAATTAAATAACTTCTGTTGGCTTTAGAAAGTGTATTTGGGTTTTCTCTTCAATTTTATATTCTTCTTTTTTCCTCTTAATCTTAGGGTAATTTGCTTCAATTCTTACTGTTCACTGTTTTCAAAATGGAAAAGTTCTGCAGAAAACGTGATATCCTTATCCATGGAACAGCCGTCTGATGCATGGAGACTAAAGAACTCAAACAATATATCAAGAGTAGAAAATCTATTGCTACAAAAAGGCTCTGCAGCCTAGTTTCAGGGGCAAAAACCTTTTATTTAAAAGGACAGCTGTTCCTGGAATCCAGACGGCAGCACATGTGTCCTTTGCCAGGAAAATCATTCTTTTTGAAATACAAGGTACTTCTCTAGCTTGAATTCAAATGAGTATATATAAACAGGAGAATGTCTGAAAAAAAAGAGTACCATCCCCCTGATTTTCATAGTAAATCCCCTGCAAATATCAAATTCAGCATATCTATTTTTGTAATGCATGTCTTCCTATGCCATTATTATTAAATTTATTATTGGTTCTAGTCTAGATTCTCAGTGGTTGCAGTATAGTGGATGACTAAGCCATAAAATAGGTGTGAGTTACAGTATGTCTTGACCTTCTCTGAAGCTGTAGGATATTTTAATTATTATATCTTTTTTATTCCTACTATTCTAAAATTTGAATAAAATTGTCATATATGCAGAAATCAGCACATAAAGGTTTTAAGAACCTGTGAAGAAATTAATCACAAGTAGTTGAGGAGATAATATGCAAAAGTAATGAAGAGAGTTACAATAATCTGTGAAATCAAAGTGATTGCTTTAAGCTGGAAAATAAAACTTAACTGTGTGGAACACAGAGACATCTCACACCTCAGCAGCCTCCTGCACACCCTGTGGCTCATCCCATTTGTGTTGGTATTTCGCCTCCTCAAGGAGGGTGTTTCCCCAGACTTCCATCACCTGCCAATGCTCATACAAAATCACTGGTCATGAAGAACACTCCTCCAGTACAAGATCATTCAGAAGTCTTCCTGTCAGTCTTTGGAGATGCTTTTCACTAAACATGGGATAAAAGTCCTGTCATTATTATAAGCTGTGCTAGTTATATATCAGCAAATAATAATAAAGGTACTGACTCATTGATACCTGGTATTTGGCATATACTCTTTTATTATCTTATAAAATGCCTTCTTCTCTCACAGACTGTTAGGCTTTATTAAGACATCATCAACAGAATGTGAAACTTGTGCAGTCAGAATTGCTTCCTAAGCATCAGCTACAAGAAGCTCAGCTCCTTTGATTAAAAACTGTATACTGAAATAGATAACTATAATGTAGGAACTATTGAACCTTTACCTCAGAACTCAAAGGCTGACAGCTGTGCCACATAAATCACTCTTTCTTTCCTCCTGATCATTTTGGCACAGTTTCTTCAGCAGAATTACTGTCTTAAGACTCGGGTGACTTGTTATTTACCTGACATATCAAAATTAGCCAATTAAAATTTTATTTTTAGGACTTTGGAAAATGCCAGATTGTTCACTAAAGACGTGGGGTTTTTTACTTAAAAAATCATCTGTATTACTGTTATGTTCTCAAAAATAAGTTTAAGTGATGGGAGAGGTACAGACATTATGATTTAAAAAAATCTAGAAATTTTTTTCTTTTTTTTTAAAAAAGCTTCTTGAAAATTCTGTATGAAATTTTAGGAGAGTTTAGAAACAGTGATTAGTAAAGGAAAAATTCTGGAAAAAATCATTTCAACTTAAACAAAAAACATTTCTTTGATTATACTGAAAATCCTTCCAGTTTCTGTTTTATTTTTTTAGCAAAATACATTTTATGATGCAAAGTGATTTCTAAGGAAAAAAATCTATAACTTTGGAGTGTTGACCATTTCTCATTATTTCCTGATACAGAATTAATTGATATTATAACAGTCGGATGGATCAAAGGCCTTCACCCTCCCTCTTAAATTTTAATTGTATCTTTACTGCTTTTCGAATAAAAACTACCTCTTTGCTCCTTGTATATCTCCTTTTCTAATCTTTAGTGTTTAAGAAGTCCCTTTAATTCTTAAAATCATGGATTTTGATCGTCGTTTTTTCTCTTGCTTCCTTTCCATCAATACATTTTATTTTCTCTCTCTGAGTGCATTTCTCTAATCTTTCAGCTGCAGTCATAGGGGCTTGCAAAATTTCCCACAAGAAAGAAAACTGGGATCAGATATGCAAATATTTTCACACGTATGTATAATATGCATGTATATAGTATATATACACCTAAAGTTAAACTATGTCACTTACAGGCCACCATCTAAATATCTTCCATATCCCTTTTTGGAGGTGAGATATTGTAAAGAATTTTTTTTATGTCCTGTGAGATTCTTGAACCTTAGAGGTCTCTTACCTAGTTTATGCAGCACCTACTGTGCTTTGCATTCCATTTAAGCTTCAAGGCAGTAAGTTACTCCACTCATATTAAGTCAGATCATATATATGCCAGCAATTTTTTATAGTATTCGTCTTGTTACATTGCAGGCTGCATCCATGGAATTTGACTGAATTACTGTTAAATATGGAAGTACAGAATAAGAACAAAATCTATCTTATGCATCTTGCCTTAAAAAACAGGAACTAATTCTTGATTGTTTAATTATATTAACTTCCTATAAGCCTTAAATTAATATTTAGGACTCTGTCTGATTTTCATTATATGATCAATAATTTATTGTTGACAATATTTTAAGTAAGGTTAGGGTTTTGACTCATTTTTGTTCATGGTTTTTTAAGAGTTTAGCATTATAAATGGAAAGGTCTAAGTTTTACTTCATATTTTACAAGCAATTTATAGAACTATCAGTCAACTACAAAACTCTAATTGCTTTCCACACAAGGTACAAAAGTTTATATTAAATCGTTATTAAGATACACATATTTTCTTCTGACAGCTACTTCTCAGCAAAACATTCTATATAATCAAGATCTCTTTTTAGTTTCTGCAAACCACTAGGGAAAGCACAACTTTCATATCTGATCCTCCAAATATTTATGTAAAAATCCTGAAACTAATCACCAGAAGGAGTAAAAAAATGCCAAAAATATTTTCAAAAAGTTCAAGTGAAAATATTCATATAGATTGCAGAACTTAAACTGTAATATTTCTTTTCTTTGTCCCTGAAAAAATGACACCATAAGAAGTTTGACATTAGCATGTTTGAACATTACTTTTGTTTTACCTCAAGTGGCTCAATTGGTCTAAGAGCCTATTTGCACAGGGAAAAATACAGTAAATATTCCATGATGTGCCATTGGACGGCTAGGTGATGGACAACCCTGAAAACATACTGATGCATGAGACAGGTGTGTTTTTATATTTTAAAAATATAAAAATCTGTGGAACTTAACTCAGTCCTGTTACTACAATATCCTGTCTACTGCAGTCTTGGGGTGATCTAAGTTCTCATCTCAGTGCAGCCTGAATAATACGTTGTGAATATTATGATGCATTTGAATAATAATAATTTGTGAATAATATGTTGTGAAATTCATCCCATACACATTTCAAAGATATGTCTATAAATATAAAATAACTAATAGTCTTTTTGTTCTTTCAGACAGAGATAATGGAAATGAAGTTTTCAAGTTCTTTGAAAATATTTATCTTTAATATTAGTTTTTTTCCTCTTCCAAATATCTAATTTTGTTTCAACTGTAAGTATTTTCTGTTGTCTGATTATTTTATTCTCTAGGTCTTAGATTTTTGGTCTGGTTATATTCTTGAGGGTTTTTTTAAGTTTTAGAATGACTCACTCACCCATATTTTTCTTAAGTCAGAAATTTTCTACATAACTGATGACCTTGTACATATTTCCTTTGATTTTGCATCTATTTGGTTGTATATCTATGCCATTGTTCTTACTCCTTATCACATCCTAAAGACATCCAAAGAGCAAAAACAAACAAAAAAGAAACTATATTTTTATAACATATTATCTATCATCTTTCATTTTCAACGATGACATTTAATGTAAAGTCACAACCAATGTTCATATTTTGATTCAGGGGCCATCATGTCAAAATATTCTATTGATATATTATGAAGTATGGAATACAAACTTGAATTAGTCAACGTGTATAACCTACACAATTGTATTGAATATGTGTTCTTTTGTAGCTTTGAATATTTGTAGTTCTATTGATTCATAAATCAATTTTTAAAAAGTAAAAATATTTTACTATTTCTCTTCTGTCTCTAATATCCATCCTATTTCCAATTTGAAAAGACAACTTGATTCCTAAAGTTGTATCTTGTAATGACCATTTGGATATTATTATATTTTCGATGGTTTTGATAGTTATATAGTCATTCATTTAGAGCAAAGTCAAGAAATTAATTATCTTGGGGGTTTATTTTATAGTATTTTTGCAGAATGCAACAGGGAAAATACTCCTATGAAGAGCTATGCAATTTTTTAAACCATAAGTCCAAAATATTTCCCCAGTTTTTACATTATCCCATACAGACTGACACTTAGATTACCTCTGAATGACAATAACTTGATTTTTGCTCTGCTGAATGAGATGTGTGAGATGACAGTGTAAGAGCATCAAGTGCTTTGACTATTATAATTCAGAAAAATTATTTCTGCAACCTGCAACATATTATATATGGCTGATAGACTTGCTGGCACTTTTTTGTTTATTTTTAAATTAGAAGCCTAATTCTTCATTCAGATGTTACATGAAGTTCTTGGCTTTTCAAAATGTGCCCAACAACTTTTTTTCCTAAAAGATGCTCCATTATTCTAAAATTAAAGAGGATGCTCTTTTGCACAGGGCATGCTAAATATTTCCTACCTAACTTTTAAACTCTGCTATTAAATGCTACAGTAAGTATCCTGTTTGTTTTTAGTTGGGTGTCAAGGTTTAGCCCCAACTGACAGCTCAACCCAACACAGCCTTTCACTCACATCCCCAGCCCCAGTGGGACCAGGGAGAGAATCAGAGAAGTACAAGTTACAAAACTCACGGTTTGAGATAAAGACAGGTTAATAGGGAAAGCAAAAGCCATGCATACAAGCAAAGTAAAACAAAGAATTCGTTCACCACTTCCCATGGGTGGGCAGGTGTTCACCCATCCCCAGGAAACCAGCACTTGGGAAGACAAACACCAAAACTCCGAACAGCCCATCCTTTCTTCTTCTTCCCCCAGCTTTAAACGATGTGTGTGATACCGTATGGTATGGAGTGTCCCTTTGGTCAGCTGGAATCCACTGTCCTGGCTGTATCCCCTCCTACTACTTGTGCACCCCCAGCCTCCTCACTGGTTGGGTTGGGTGAGGAGCAGAAACGGTTTTAACTCTGTGAGCTCAGCAATAATGAAAACATCTCTGTGTTATCAGCATTGTTTCCAGCACAAATCAAAAACACAGACCCATACCAGCTACTGTGAAGAAAATTAACTGCTGAAAAAAAACCCAAACAAACAAACAAACAAACAGCTCACAACAAATAACAACAACAACAACAAAAAAGCACATAACAAGCTATATTATCCTGCTCCATTTGCTTTTTTTATTCTTTTTCCTTAGGCAGCTTGACTTACACTATGGTCTTGCACCATGAAAAGCAGATGGCTGCTGCAGCACAGAGAGAAGACACAGGGCAGATAGGTCTATACATACATTAACTCAATCTATCATTCTTTCTAAGTATTCCATCCAATTCAAATGGTTAGCACTACAAATTTAATGCATGTTTTCATGTTTTCTTCCTGAATGCAAAACAAAAATATAAGAAATGTAAAGCCAAAAATTAGACTTACAAAGGGAACATATATCACTCAGGAAATAACTGCTATGTCCTTTTATAAACAGAAGCCTGAGAAAATGCTGTTTAAGACAGAAGTATACTGGATAGCTTCTGAAAATCTCATGAAGTTAAATGTCATTTTATTCACAAAATATCATATCAATGCTCTTTTATGTTCTTTCTAAATATTCTTAGAGCATATATAAAGATAGTAGGTTTTGTGAAGTATAGAAATCTCAGGAATAGCTCTAGATGAGCCTGTAGAAATATTCTAAGCAGTGTAATCACATCAGGACAGATGTTTTCATGACCTATTTTATACTATAAGCAAGCTAGAGCTGATCCTTAGCTGAACCAGCTGAACTTGTGATCCAGTGTTGAAATCATCAAACCCTCTGGAGCTAAGACTTACTTTAAAGACTTACAAGATTTTATTTACCTTATCTAGCAATTTAATTCTTAATGTTTGGTAAAGAAACTCCATGAAGCTAACCAGGCCACATTCTATTTCATGTATTTTCCCGGTAGTTATTTTATTTTTTTACTATTACTTTAATTTTTTCTTATGTAGGTTTTGGTTTGGTTTGGTTTGGTTTGGTTGGTTTTTGGAGGGAGAGTGGGTTTTTTTGGGGTTGATACCTTTAATGAATGGGAAAACTTGGAACTAGCAATAGTTCCACTCTTCAAATGTTTCAGAACTTGAAGTGTTTCAGATACATTTTATTTTGGCCTTTAAGGTTTGGGGATGCTACCAGAGATCTCCTTTCTCCTATTTTCAGGGCTTGCTTCATATATAAAATTTGAGTGTGGGGCTTTGATTTTTTTAAAAAATTTCTTCCTCCTGTTCTGTTGTCTCCACACACTGTTTTGTACAAGTACTTGCTTTTCCAGCTGGTATTGTAAACACTACCATCCTGCATATGTTAAAAAATGAGCAGTCTGCTCATCCAATTTTATAACTCAGAGTAGCAGAAGCAGATTGGCAATGTTTTTTGACATGCACAGCGTACATTACTGCAAGATGTCATATTTCCCCAAAGGGATACTCAGAATGTCAAGAAACTTGGACCAGACACAACAAGATCATAAACATGCTACAGAGAACACACCAGAATATTTGTATAGGATTATCATTAGGTATTAGATGAATACTGTTTCATCACATGCTCCCTGTGGAATAGGGTTTGATGGTTACATACTTGTGATAATATGAAATATATTGCCATTTTAATACCGCTGTTTTGCCAAAGAGACTGCAAAAGTAAGTGGTGTTTTTATTTTTTACATAGTTCAGAATTCTAAAAAACCTAGTTAAGAAAAGAAATCTGAATTAATTTGATACGGAAAAATAGCAATTTGCATTTATAACCATCTGAAGACAAAGAGGTATTACCTTATCAATATCTTTTACGTTCAAATTTTAAAATGTGTTAATTAAAAAACACAGGCTAAGAAAAAAACTCATTTCAATTTGATCCAAATTTCTTTTTCCCAAAAAACTAGTAGAAAAACATATAATGAAGAGTTTTATGTTTTACTTAAGCCACAGCCTTATTAATCCTACTGGGAACTATTTGCAATAACTTACACAGTGCAAGTCATGATTCCTACTTTAATGGTTCTGATCTTGTGGACAGTTTCAATTCTAATAAATCTCCATCCAGAAAAACTCAGAAAAGGAAGAGAGAACCTGCTGCAAGCCAAGGCTACAATATTTTGATCACACAGCTGGTCTCCACCTACTGTGACCCATAATCCAACCCTGAAAAGAAGATTAAATGAAACAATTTAGTAGATATAAACCATTGATTTACCTTCTGCAGGTGGAGATTTTATATTGCGTTATGATTTCACATGTCACCACTGATAACCCCAACTTAACAGGCCCCTATTTCCATGTGAAATAACCAAACCAACCCTGAACAAATTAAATTCTGTCTTACTGTGAGATTTTCAATGGCACGTCTTGTAGAGAGCACTGTCATAAACTGACAGCCCTCTCCTCTGGTAAGGCCCTCCCTGTGAAAAGGCAAGCTCATGGTACTAGCAGGCACCATTAGAAGAAAATCTGAACTGTGATAGCGTTGCACTACATAGTTGTTCCCTACTCCTGCAGTTCCTGTACTCACCAAGCTGATGTGTTCAGAGGCTGAGGATATAAATGTTTCACCCAGCTTCCCACTGCAGGTTTTTGCACTCCCCCGCCCCAGTGCAGCCTTTTCTTCCCATGCCCTGTGCAGAAGCCTCTACTCCAGCAGCCATGTTGTCATAGGTTGTACTCTCACATTCTGTAAGGAGTTGATCTGGCCCTAAACAGAAATCAATAAATTTCCTCACACCTCGGATATCCACCTAAATGGTGCAGGAAGTGAGTGGTTTATACTAAGACTACCAAAAAAAAAAAAAAAAAAACCAAAAAAACACCAAATTGTAAAAGTGTAAGATAACTTGCATTAACAACTTCCAGCACCAGCTCACTAATTTTTCTCATTTCACAGCCTGAGCCAAATATAATGTGAACTATATCATAGAATCATTAAGGTGGGAAAAGATCTCCAAGATAATTGAGGCCAACCTTTGACCTAACACTAGCATGTCAACTAAACCACAGTGGCATAGTGTGCCACGTCATTTCTTGAACACTTCCAGGGATGGTGATTCCATTACTTCCCTAGGCAGCCCGTTCCAATCCTTGAACATCCTTTTAGCAAAGAAATTCTTCCTGATGTCTAAATAGAACCTTCCCTGACACAGCTGTTTCCTCTTGTCCTGTCACTGGTTGCCTGGGAGAAGACACTGACCCACACCTGACTACGACCTTCTTTCAGGTACTTGAAGAGAGTGATAAAGTCTCCCCTGGGCCTCCTTTTCTCAGGCTAAACAACCCCAGATTCATATGATTTACTCTCTAGAGCCTTCCTCAGCTTCACTGCCCTTCTCTGGACATGCTGCACTACCTCGATGTCTTTCCTGATGTGAAGAAATTGGACATGGAATTTGAGATGTGGCTTAACCAGTGCTGACTACAGACAATCACTTCCTGGTTCTGCTGGCCACATTATTCCTGATAGAAGCCAGGATGCCATTGGCCTACTTGGCCACGTGGGTACTTTGCCAGCTTGTGTTCAGTTGGCTGTTGACCTCAAGGTCCTTTTCCGCTGGGCAGGTTTCCAGCCACTCTTCCCCGAGCCTGTAGCACTGCATGGGGTTGTGATGACACTCAGGATAATTTGTTCCATAGCCTTCCCTGGCACTTAGGTCAGGCTGACAGGTGTGTAATTCAGATTCTCCTTTCAACCTCTTTTGCAGATGGTTCTTACACTGGCTAGCCTGGATACACACACACACACACACACACACACACGTATATGCAACCTGCAGCTATATGAATTGTGCAACTCTTTATAAAACAAAAAATAATCCAGTCTCCAGAATTAGCGTACTCTTCATTTCCTCTATCAACCCTGCCTTTGGGTTTATTGGTCTATTGATTTTCTTTCCCCATTATCTGTGATCAATATTTAAAAAGACCCAATGTCCTATGTACGACTATCCTGGACGTTTCCCATAAGTAAGCAAAGACCATCTCTTCTCTTTTTTTAGGGACTGTATACTTATCTCTCTTTTGGTAGAGCTCTGGCTGCTGCTGCTGCATCATCTGTGCCTCAAAGGGCTTTCTTTGGTAAAGAAGCCAGTTCATTTCCCATTGGATATTTCTGAAGATATGGATAAAATTGATTTTTGACACAGAAACAGCTGAGTGAAGTATCTGATCCTGTTTAAGACTGTAAATTATCACCCTGAATATATTGCAAAAATCTGCACAGTGGGAATTTTTGTCCCCTGTGCTAACCAAATGTTCACACCCATTACATCTGGAATTAGTGCCTTCCTGCTTACTGTCAGTGCTTATCTCAAGTTCCTATTATGGTGGCTTATTTTATGGAAAGTTCCTGGTGTGGCCTTGACAGGGTTTTGAGACAGTCAATTGTGACAGTATTTAGGTCCCTACACATGGGAACAGTTTTGTCACTCTCTAGAACCCTCAGATGGAGGAGAGATTTGTCTTATTCCTCATGGCTCATCCATTCAGCCCTCAATTTTCAAAGGCCAAAGGGAAGAGTTATGTCTTTTGGGAAAAAGTCCAGCCCGTCACCTTATTTTCCTGGTGAAGTGTGAGTTTCTATATGAGTTAAAAAAAGCTCTCTGGCAGCTTTCACATACCTAAGCCAGCTTTGCACTGTTCTTCATACCAGCTGGTTTCCCCATTGGAAGCCCTTTCTCACGCTCAGCCAAGTGCTTGTTGAAAAGCAGAAAGGTTGGAGGAAAAACAGGGCCAAGGTGAAAATAAATTTCTACTTCTCCAGCCACACACTTCCCTGCTAACCCCTACAGGGAAAAACTTTATGGTGGGAGTAGAAAAACTCAAAAATATGTCTGACCTGGGCCCTATTGTCATGTGGCCATCTTCATTTCTTTTCCATACATTCCCTGTGGTAATCATGGGATAATTTCAGCAATAATCATAAGAAATAATCATTCTTGACCCTGATACGTGAGTGGTTTTTTTGGAACATGGGCCTCACAAAGCAATTGAACTGCATGTAGTCACACCACAGGGCTCTACAAGCTACTATATATGGGGATACTTAAGCTTGGGAGAAAAGGATATACCTGTCACAGAATCACAGAATATTCCGAGGTGGAAGGAACCTACAAGGATTGTTGAGTCCAGCTCTGAAGTGAATGGTCTGTAACAGGGATCAAACCCACAACCTTTGTGTTATTAGCACGAACCAACTGAACTAATCTCAGTGGCCTCCCACTGCACATGACGATCAAAGGCTTAGCTTGGTCTCACTTGTACCAACCCAGTCTTTGTAAGCACCTGTGTCACTGTCTTCAGATCATGAAGCCTTTAAAGGAGATACTTACTTTACTGCTGACAGAGACCTTTGAGACTTTGATCAAATACTCAGAATGCTAGGCAATTGAAAACTTTAAAAATGTCACGTATCTGATTTGAAATAATTGAGACTATCAAAGAAAGGCAAGCGTGTACTTGTAATTGTAAAACACAGTAAATGCAGGATGGACTACTGCCACCTCTTGGTTATCCATATTGTAAAGTATTAAAAAGAGGAGTAAGAGCTGTTCATGTTAAGAAGGTTAATGTTAAACATAACTAGCTCTTCCAAATACTTTTTGTGATCATATCAAAACAGGATTTGGGTAGCGTCTCAGCAAAAAGAGTAGATGTGTCACATGCTGAGACAGAATAGCAGTAACGCTACTGAGCTGGCTGCAGCATCTCAGTAAAAATCTGAGTAGGTGAACCAACCACATCTCAACTCATACGAAACCAGAATTTGAAGAAATTAGGATATTTTTTCATAGAAGCTACTTTTATTTTATCAGATTCTCCAAGTAGCTTCCAACCATTTTTCTGAATGTTACTGCTTACAAACCTTAGAAACCTAGAAGTCTAGTTTTTATGGCCACATTTTTATCCACAAAATGTAAAGCTGTGTGTGAAAAATTGGCATTGAACTGCTCGGTATTTTATTCTTCTCTGATTAAGTCACAATTAAAAACATCACTATTCAATTTGGACACACAACCAAATGCCTGACAAATGTAGGTTAGATACAAGCTATTAAAATGCAAGCCGAAGATTCTCAATATTTCATGTACTCAATAGGTCGTCAGGGAATAGAAGTCTGCAGTATTTTCCATATATTACAACTTTACAGAGCAAGAAGAATAACAATTAAGGCACAAAATGCTGTATCAAAATATTCATTTCACGAAAAAAGGTACCAGAGATCTGTATGAGAGAAAGACACATTTCAAATAATTTTACAATTAGTAATATTGCCTGTGAAAGACTGATACTCAAATATTAACAGGAGTGTTGTTGAGGTTATTGCCTTCTGTCCCTTATCAAAACATTTCACAAACTATATTCACCTTTTTTCACTTTGTTAAAAAAAAAGCTGAAAAACTATTCCAACTTCTGACAATTAAAAACAAAAATATTTTGGACATGTAAGAACAAATGTTTAAGGAAAAGCTAGATCCTTTCCTCTGGCCATTAAAAATAATTAATGTACTGATTTTTTTCTCTGTTAGTTTTTCAGCCAAAATCTGAAAAAGAAACAAGATGGGGGGGTGGGGGTGGGGGGGAAATAGACATTTCAGATGGAATACCTATCTTGAAGCCAACTTTTTTTTTTTTTTTAATTAATACAAATGTTTCAATCCTTTATTTGTACTTGTGATTCATAAAGAGTTATAAGTTCAAAATTGCAAGGGACCTAAGTAAATAAATGCAGTCAGATATTGCTCATTGTATCCTTTTCTGGAAATTTTTGAATAAACTAGTTTTATTCAAGAACTAAACTTCCACTAGGCTTCTCTTGTGAATGGGTAAGAGCTATTCTAAAATGAAATAATTTTCTTCTTTTTATTATAAAACATAAAGATGCTATTAATAGTTCAGATGTCTTGTAGAGGAAGATTTGTTTACTATTAGGAGCTGGCAGAATTTAATAGAATATCAGGGCAAATATGACCCTCTGTAGGGAGTGTCTGTAAAGTTAACATGACTTTGAGTCAAGGGGTCTGTGTGAACATCTCATATTCAAATGGTACCTAAAGTTTCTCACAGTTTCAAAGGCACTGCATGCTGTGGACATCCACAATGATGTCAGATACACAAATTATTGTGAATATATACAAACTGATAAGCTAATGGCACACTTCTTATGAGGCTGAGGGTGAAGAAGAAAAAAGGAAAAAGAATGAAGGGAACAAGAGAGAAAGCAAAGCAGAGAAAAGTAATAACCTCTTTCAAGTGTTCAACTTGGAACAGAGGCAGCAGCAACCTCCAGGCATCCTTCCCAGTCCAGCAGACAATTCCTCCAGTACACCTTTTGCTTATAGCTATACACTTTTCAGCAGGACCTACTCAAACTACCCACTGCGTCTATCTGTCCATGATGCAGTTATTGGAGTATCTTGACCAGATGCATTTGCACATGGACTGATTGTGAAGCCCTGTGGATATCTGTTGTAGGGTAGTATCTGTTAAATATATAGAGAACCCTCACTGGAGGAGGGCTCTGGCAGGAGCTGCAACCCATGGAATGAAGCTCCACACAGGAGCTGGTTTTCTGGCAGGAATTATAACTCTGTGGGGGACCCACACTGGAGTGGTCCATTCATAAGGACTGCGCCCCATGGAAAGGAGCAAGAAGAGGAGAAGGAAGAGGAGGAGGAGGAAGAGAAGAAGCAGGAGCAGGAAGAGGTGGAAACATAATTTTTCCAAATCATTTTGCAAACATATCATTATAGGAAAAACATTCTGAAACATCTGTACAGTCCCTAAAGTCATGCTAAATAGACCGTGGATTAATCAGGCGACATTTTTAATGTTTTATGAAAAAAAGGGTGGGCCTTGAAACATCAGTGGGCAAATCCATCTGGAACCTCTGGGTATAAAACTGCTAGTAGTTTGTAATTTTACAAAATGCTTTCCACTCCTCAGCAAGATGATCTTAAATACCTATTTCCTCCTTTTTCATTTTTGCCTTTGCCCTTCCAGAACCTGGCATAAAAAGTTGTTCTGCTTCTGCATCACTGCTTTTTAAAGAAAATTCCAACAAAAGGGAAGTCTCTAACTCAATATTACACAGACAACATTGTTTTTTACAAAATTCAGGGAAAATTATACATGAATGAGGTTTCCTTACATTTCCTTTGTTAGTTGTATTTTTTAATACACTCAATTAATATTTCTT
Source organism: Acanthornis magna (assembly GCA_036785705.1). Classification (NCBI taxonomy): domain Eukaryota; kingdom Metazoa; phylum Chordata; class Aves; order Passeriformes; family Acanthizidae; genus Acanthornis; species Acanthornis magna. The sequence goes on from JAWUZG010000017.1 coordinate 3,273,310, forward strand.
TTTTTCCTTCCTGAAAGATCATGGTCATGCTTGCACTGTGTATATTTGCTGAACGTCTCATTTTTAGCTTGCAGCTCTGACTATGTCACCTGAAATCTCTGGTCATCACCACTTGCTTCTCACTTCAGTCAATGCCACCTTGCTGCTATTATAAGCTTCAGGTATTTCCTTTCTTTTAATTTTCATGTATGTAATGGTGTTACTTGAAAGTGAAGATGTGGATTCTTTTGGGCTGCCCTGAAGTTCCTCACTTCCAGATGGTGATGTTTTATCTTCTGTACTTGGTGACTGCACTTGGCTCCTTTCATTATTTCTCTTTCATGTTACCTAGTGAGAAACAGTGTGATGAACTTAGTCACTAAACGAAGCCGACCAAGAGAGATCCCCAAAGAAAGAATTTCTGGAGAGCCAGTCAAGCTTTAATGTCATAACTAGAGACCAAATTGATAAAAGAGAAAATAAAAATAGAAAAATTGCATGAGAAAAACCAAAAACAAACTTTCAAATAAGGTTAAATATTAGGCATTCATTTAAATGAGTTCAAATACAAAGTTTCTGTGTTTCCTTTCTTATTGGTGGACCTATTCCACAAACTGAAAAAAAACAGATTACACACAAAAATTGATCATTTAATAATGTCATAGCTTTTAGAAAAGATTATTCACCATGAACTTTCTTTATGCCTTTAGATGTATATTAAAATGTAGTTTTCAAAATTACTTATTTCTGTATTATGTAATACTGCAAATCCTAATTAATTTCATGGGAAAGTATTGAAGAATTAAATATCATTGTTCACACTTTCTGGCAGACACCACTTATTCATTCTGCTGAAATCCCAAGGATCATGTTTGGGTTTTAGTCAAACATAACTCTAGTGATAAATAAGCTGAAAGAAATTCTCATTCTGGTTTTAAGATAGGTTTAATGAGAAAGAAAGAAAAATTCATCAAACTAGAAAAAAATACACATTTTCTTATTACAGAAATTATAAAGCAAGTCCATTATTGTTCATTACTTTTTCATCATATTTGAATGTAATTAAAATGTTTGAATTGACAAAAATCCTGTGTTTAGTGACAAAAATTTTTATTACATTGGTGAAAATATAGGCAGCAACAGATTCACATTATTTTTCCATTTTTAGAAGGGAAAAGATTTTTTTAAAGGTTAGAGGCATTTGGTGGTAAGACTCTAGAAGCTATTTCTGAATTTAATTTCTCAGTTTTTATTCTGATTTTAAGCAAATCACTTTAAACTCTCAGAAGAAGCAGCTATACTTAATGCACACAGTAGAGTTAGTACTTCATTCGTTCAGTCCTGTTCATTCTCCCCTTTGGATAGGATAAATATGAGAACTGCATAAAAATTATGTATAGGTATAATAAAAAATTTAAAATCCTATTTTTAGTCAAACAGATAAAATATTGTGTATAAAATGAGTAAAATACATTGCTTTCTAGAATTCTTGCTTTGAACTTTAATCAAGTATTTTTTGTGTAGTATTGTCTCTTTGTCTCACATAAGTACTTGATATTGCTACTTTAAGAGATTACAAAGTGGTGTTGCAATTTAGATCACCATTAACTTTAAATATGGACAGAAAATTATTTCGGGAAGCCAATCAAATTTGAATACCATGTAATACTATTAATGTCAGATTTTGACTAGCTAAGGAAAGATTAGTTCATATATTTTAAGTTCATGTAATTTAATTAATCTTCTCTTAAAAGCATCTCACAGAACAAAATTGAACAAAATCCAGAATCACACAAATCAGAAAGACAAAATCTCTAAAAATCTATTCTGACCAACTACCCATTTCAGTCATAAGAAATATTTTCCCGCTTATATAAGACATTTGTCCCCCTACTCACAAATATTAATGCATTGAAATCTTAGTTTTGAAAGACTAAGCATTTAAAAATACTTTGTGACTCATGCTAATACATAAAACTATTGTATTCTTTCCTAATCAATTATACATTCTTGATCAATGCTGTCTAGATGTTGTCTTTCGTGTCAAGTAGCTTGTGTCTTGGTAAAATTCCAACATGTTTAATAATTTGAAGAATAAATATTACCCTATCATTTTGAATCAAAAAAAGTCATTCTCAGCTTGTGCTAGGGATATTGCTGATTTTCGGTACTGTTTATCTTTATTTATGCCTAGAATTATATGCATTTCACCAATAAATGAAATGCTTTCTGCCTGTGTTACAGAAGTGGCACAAAGTGATTAAGGGAAAGAATTTTCAAAAAAATGACAGCTAGACAGAAGATAGGCAGATGATTATCTAGAAAGTGAAGTGTTTTTCCTCTTGAATATGAAGTGTAAAGACTAACATTGTAAACTGAAGTAATAAAGTGTATAATGCAGTTGTTACTGAAGAGAGAAAAAGCATTTGTTTCATAGTCAGAACCCAGGTCTTTCATACCTTGCAAACATATCTTTGTTGGTTTTCTTCACTGTGTACTGTCACAGACTTCTTGCATGTAATACAGTAGAAATGTGATGATACAGTACAAGAAGACAATTTCACCTTAAATTTTCATAGTGCAAGTGTGTTGCAGGACTCACCTAGGGCTTTACAAGGGTGCATGGGTTTGTGCTTGGTTTCCTTTTCAGGACTTGGGAGGAACTATCATACTACAAGCAGTGTCTATTCTAAACCAACCAACCGCAATTCAAAAGAGATTAAACCCTATAGCTTTAAAAGCACCAGAGAGGGTGCAGAAACTTTACATTTCTGCTTTTCACAAGTTTGGTTGTGGATCCAGTCATGTACAGTGCAACAGCTCCGCTTATGAGACTTGAGAGCACCAGTGAGCACACCAACTTTTGTTAGCTAAACTAGTGATTCTGCCAAACCTGAGCAAGTCCTAGTGCTCTTGGTGCTCTTGATGAATGAAGCTAAAAGTTACTCCTTGCTCATTTCCAAGGAGGGTCTGTCACCTACGAGCTGAAAATACATGACATGCGGCAACACAAGTCTCTGAATTCATTCATTACATGAGACTGATAGCAGCAAAAAAGAACAAACAGTCAGGTTTGAGACTGTTGCAAAATTAATGTTGACTGATATTAAAAATGGGCTGTTTGGAATTTTTGCTATGCTTTGTGGAGTCTCACAAAAATATACTGTCTTGGAGAAAAAAAATATTTGTTTTTAGTGGATTTGATACAAGCTGGTAGCAATTTCTGGCAGCTTTGAACATCTGGTTTTGCTTTCCTATTCTTCCTAAGATGTTGTCTATAAAGAACAAAATGTTATTGGCTCGTATTAAGATACAATTCTTCATTAATCACTTGCTTTACAATCAAGAGGGGTTTGTAAAGAAACCCAGGGCTGTGCCCTTAGGTTAACCATCCTCTGTATTTTGTACTCCCTCAGCACAGATACAAACGACTGTCTAAGGTCTATGTCAGAACAGGCTGCTGACCTCTGTGTAGGGCATTCTCCTTGAAAAATACAAATGAGTCTATTGAATTCATGCATGCTATTTATGTACAGGGTAGTGAACTGAGTTCTTATTTGTTTATGGATTGTACTAGCTATAATAAAAATTTTCTTTTCACTATAAATTAAGAAATAAAATGATTGAAATTAACTGTCTTTGCATTCTTTTACTATTTTCTTTAGTTTAAATCAGTTAGGCCATAGTACAGCTATGAACTCTCAGACAGATTTTGTAAATTGTTAGCCAGTCATCATCTTTACATGTACTTCAGCCAGAGCACATACTCATGAACTAGCAAAGCCAAATCACCTGTTCATGAACAACACCGCAATTAGATGTGAAGAGCATGTTCAATAACTTCTGCAACAGCATTCAAAAATTTAAGTACACTGCCCAAAAGGGTATTCCAGCAACTAGAACACTGTGGTCCTGCTGAGCATCCTCCATCATACAACTTCAGTGAGGGAACATGCGGAGCAATATTAACAAGGTAAATAACTCATCAAGTGCCACCCAGAGACTCTGAAACTCAGGCTCTTCCTCCCAGGAGAGGGGGAATGCCTTGCCTCTGCGTAGACCTGATGACACAGTTTGGTGATTTTAAAAAAAAGCAAACAAAAACCACACCAAAACCCAAGCAAATTCACCTGCTTGAGATCCATCACTTAGAGGTAGAAGGAACCCCATACTATTTAAGAACTATCCCTACTTGTGCTTTATCTCCATTTGCCCTCAGTCAGCCTTCATTCCCTGTTCTTGGAGACACTCCACAGAGTTGGCATCTGACGGGCTAAAGAGCCTGAGCAGACATCTAGCCTTTAATTAATATAAAAATTTTCACTGACATTGCCATAATTTGCTCTTTATTAAAACCCACAGGATTTACAACTACATCTTCTTTTGAATCTACCATTTCTCAAGAAGTAGAGAAAAAAAATCCCGGTCTGTGTTTTCTTAAATCATTTGTGTTTATTCAATCCTTTTGCTGTTTTGACTAGCACAGTCTTCTTTAATAATTGTCTCTGAAGACAATATTGGGGTTAATAGCTGTAAAATGAAGACAACAGACCTACTCATAATGGAAGCAATAAAAAAGAATTGTACTGAACAGAAATTGCTGCTTTTTTCCCCTTCCAATCTACCAAAAATTAGTCCCTTGCATTTCATATTTCATTTGCCATTAACATAAATCAACTTGAGCTTAATGGGGAGGAGTCAAGAGTCCTATTATTAAAATAGATCTAAATGAATAGCATATAGACAGTGCTAATAATGTGACACAGTTTTTCACGCTCATTTACTGACAGCATAACATCCCTCTGGGCATAAATTATTGGGAACACATCATTTTAAAGCACACTGAGATTCAAAGAATGCGTGCAGATGCCTATTGCTTAGGATTAAATTTAATCACCTCCTGCTTGTGACCGTTTGGCAGCATCAGGAAAGTTTTCTCCAGAACCATCTCTCTGAAGCCAAACTAATAAAGTGCTAATTAAAGAAAGTACACGGAAGACATGAACACTAGGAGCCTGGAGTAATTGGCTACAAAAAAGGCAGCTCTGAAACACGTCACTTTCTCTGCTGCTCCTGATTAGGGTCTAATTCAAATACCAATATTTCAGTGCACGTCAAGGTGCTTTGGGAAAGATCTTGGGCTTTCTCCTTTCAGCAGAGGGTCTGCTACAAGCAGCAATACAAATACTGAAGAAAAAAACCCATATTTAATCATATGCTACCATCAGGATAACATTTGTGGCAGTCTGGGCAGTGCACAGAAATCTTTTCTTTTCATTCCACAGTGGTGAGTCAGAGATCAGACAGAAATGAAGGAAAACCACCATTAAAAAAAAGAAAAGAAAAAAAAAAGGTAGGCTCTGGAATAGAAACCATCTCCCAAGCCTGTCACAACTGAGCAGTAATTAATCTGAGGAGCCTTTCATCTGCCTTGCAGGCAGGCTGGAAAGAACACCTACTGGCACTTTCCTGAAGAAATGGGCAACAAGTGAAAGTCACTTCCTTTTTTTTTTGAAATGGGTTTTAACATTGATTTTCTCTTGAGTACCATAACTTTGTTTGTGTAAGATGATGCACAATTTCATGCTTTTTGCTGTTGCTGTTGCAGCTCAATATCCTTAATTTCCTGCTTCCTAAGAACAAATACATTGTCTCATCTGTTTATATTATCACTATTTAGTATCCAGAGAGGATATTTTTGATGTAAATTTATTCCATGTGTGAAACAGGAAACTGTGCAACTAACTGGACAACAACTAACTTTGTGAATCACTAGAGCTGGTAATCTAAAGTGAAATATTTTATGTATTAATAATCTTACTACATTCGTATTTTAATACACCATCAAGTTACTAACTTCCATGTATGGCCATCCACTTAAGCATCTGATTTTAACAAGAAACGGACCTCTGTTCAACAAGACAATTAAACATATAATTAATCCCACATCTGCTCAACAAACATAAGCAAATATAGGTATAATTTAAAAAACATTCCCATGTTACAAAAGAGATGGTAAATATGAAATAATTTTTAATTTTCTGAGACTGAAAGCATTGTTGTTTCTAAGGTTCTTCACTGAATTATTTAAATAGAATGAGACCATTACTTAACAAGAAAAAAATGCAGATTTGTAAAATTTTGAGAATTAAATTTTGTTATGTTATGTATAAATTGTACTTTTCTAGTGTAATGGTACATTCTTTTAGATCAAATAATTTATTTTTTTTTTTAATTGGGAACATTAAAACTGCATCTCAGGAAATATCTAGAACCTCTTCAGTCTGTCAATATAACATGATAAATCATTAATCACAACTGTTAAGAAAATTTTAACAATAGGAAAGGTGATTTGAATGTTCTTAGCAAGGCATTTAACACAGTTTATTTTAATATTTTCCAGATACTTTATAGTAGTTCAAGTTTAATTTAAAAATCAATTATTTCTCAAGTGTTAACATCTTAATGATGTTCCTTTCTTCTGACAGAATGAAAAATCTAAGTGTATTAATACATATGGAAGGACTCTTTAAAAATATATGTTAACAATTACTGAACAGTCATTGCAAGCCCCAAAAAATTTATTCAATTTTATAGTCTGAGAGTGTTGTTAATGGCAGGATCCTTAGAAGACAATTTCCATACTGAAAGATAAAAGGAGATGGAAACGCATATCTTGCGCTTTACAAAATATCAAATTTGAGTGACCTTTAATGATGTATCTAATGAGTTGACTGAGAATTAATTCAATCTTAAGGATAAACAAGAATAATTTCATTAATGTCTCTCTTTACGAAACTATGCACAGATTCATAACTCCTACTAGTTTTGGATGAGGTGGGGAGATATGATTCATCACATAGCACCCCCTGTAAGCATTTATTGTAGCATTCAGTGGATATAAATGTATTTGGCTTTCACTGACCTTGGTCTAATCCTTTACTTCTGTATTTCCTAATCCTAATCCTTCTTTATGTTGTACCAAATATGTAATCCTTAAGTGGTATTACAGATCCAAAAAGACTGCCCAAAATCTCAAGGAGCTTCTGACAACCCTATTCTCCAAGTATATTGTACCTAAATAGTTCTTGACATTAAAATGGCTATTAACATTGCTACTGAGAGGCACTACCCACTGCCCTGGTGGTAATGTGTTGCAGCATGAAACAAGTCCTGTGGTCTAGGAAGCTGTTCCTATGTACCCTCGCCGCACTCTCTCTAGTCCAAACAAAAAGGTGCTGATGGGAGTATGCAATAAAAGAGGGGAGGAGGCAATGAGACTCATTTCTTTCACTGTAGTGCTGTCTTAACTTGCTTAATGCAGGCTATACAGTCCCTGTGTGTTAATCAGAAAGTAGGATTGTCCTGTTAGCTTTAACAAGAGAATTTGACAATCTTAACCAAAAAAGGCTGAATATCCTCATAGTGAGGGCACTCTTCTGGAAACAGGGAACATGAGTGCAAATTGCTTCAGGCAGAGGAAGAAATTGAACCTGGGTCCCACGCTGAGAACCAGTAACAAAATACCTCAGTCTTTCAGGAACCCATTTTCTTTTATTCTTCTGCAGATATTTGAAATATAGCTTGATGCCCAGTAAAATGCTGCATTAACATTAGAAAGAAGTTTTCAAGAAGTAGGAATCCCCAAAACTGTCAACAGAATTTAATGCAACTAATGAAAATAATGGCTTCTCAACATTTCACTTTGGCAAGGGAGTAAAAAATTTGTTACTCTGTTACCTTGAAACATAAGCATTAACACATTTATAAAGTCTATTTTAGCCATACCTGAAATATTTTCTTCAGAAGGGTTTCTCAGAAAAAGGAGTGCGTATATTATGTTTCTGATGCTGACCTCTACAATTACCAGAACCTTTCAGAGATAGGAAGGAAGAAAGCAACTCTCAAGCTCTATCCCACATTGTGTAATGGCCAGTTTCAGTGTTGGTCTCAAAACAAATTGTTACTGTAGAAGTGTGAATGTTGAATAGATAATCATTACGCTATTCCTTTTCTCAGGACAAGGCTGGCATTCACTTCACTTTTATTTAGTCATAATAGATGTGGGCTTTGAAACAGATTGTGGCCTTTTAAAACTTCCTCTTTTGTTGCTTCACTCCTCTGGTTCACAGCCACCCAGCTGCATTGTATCTATGCTAGATATTAGGCCATGCTTGTTATTCCCTTGACATACAATCTTTGCAATAATTTACCTTTATAATTTACAACAAGAAAGAGAAAATAAAGCCAAGATAAAAATAAGAAAGCTAACAGTATTCTTATTAATTTTGTGAAGACTATAATAAGGTCATGTTCATTGGGTTACAGTAATCACTTATGTAAAGAGAAGGCTGTATTACCTTTTCTTTTTGTCCCAAAAGAAAAATAAAGACTATGCCAACCTTATTTCACTGAAATCTCCGAAGAAACGGTTCTCTGCTTTTCTGTATCTTTTCCCTCACTGAATTTGCATATGAAGTATCAGGAAAAAATTGACAAAACACATGAGACACACCACTTTTCTCATCATAGTTAAGGTTATAAGTTCCACTGATTTTGATGGAAGAAGTATGGTATCTGTAAAATTACCTTTTATTTCAAACCAGTATAGTTATTAAGGCCAGATCATTTCATGATACATTCATCTACAAAATACAAAAAACCTCACTGTGACATGTAAAAATAATACCTGTCCATGTATCTGCAGACAGGATTTTAAAACTGTGTTATTACACACAAATGTGCTTCTGATGTCACCGTCTGCATAGGCTGCAAGGCTGCATACAGAATAGCTTTGGTAATTTATCCCAGAATATTTGTATAGTAAATATGGACAGCAGAACTAGATTAGATCCAGAAAGCTTTCAGAAAAATACCCTGCATTTTAAACGTGTTTAAAATAAAGGGAATAAAAGTTTTGCTCAAAATATTTACATGTGCATTCATTGAGTCAGTTATGTAAAATTTCTTGTAATTTTTGAACTTTTAAATTGCTATTTGATGTATGAATAATGCATTTCAAACTAGTCATGGAGAAACTTGGACATGCTATGCCAGTCATCTTCTCTACTTTGTCCCCTTTTCTTTTTTGACATACTTTCAGTAATAATTATAGGATTTGGAACCCTTTTTTGCACATTATCCCTATTCCTTCTGCCATAAAATTCTGACTACAGTAGAATTATACATCAGATTACTTAACTCTGTGGTCTTTAATCCATTTCACAAAAGATGTCTCCTGCCACCCTTTATTTTTGTTGTACATACTAGAATAATAATTATGCTCACAAACTCTGGATTGTAGATGTGTCATGATCTTTTTTACCTATTTTCTAGACTTCAGGTTTTGCAAAGAGATTCTTTTCATTTCAATTGTATATTGAGATGCATGTGAAATAACACAATCACTTGGGTCAAAATAATTAGTAACAATATCTTGTGTCAGATTTCTGTAATAGTATTATACAGAGGAGTTCAGAGCATCTGCAATATAACATGCATGTGAAAGATGCCTGTTGCATATATAAATGTAATGTTTCTTCCTAATGGCAATGTTGTGGGTGGTAATGCCATACTCAATGGATTGCAAGACTCACAGTGACTTCAAAAAGAGCACGAACAGTAGCATGTACAGTTTTCATTAGATTTAATACTAATTTCAGTTGACATGTAATTGAAGCATGTATCACTTTAAGTAGAATTGCAAGCTTACATATCATCACTAGTGCATTTTCGAATATAATTCTTACATGATACTGATAATAGGACATAATTCAATTACTATTAAAGTAATTATTTGTAATATCTTGGGCTTTGATAATAAATTATTTCTCTACATGAGGATTGCCTGCAGTGCAGTTAAAGTAAAATATATTTGAAAAATATTATGCCACCTTTAATAATCAATTATCAGTCTCTGAGTAGCAAGAGAAATATTCCTTTCCAGGCAAGTATTCACTTAGCTAATCCTTATAGTGTTCAATTTCCCTGTTTTAGTTCCAGCTATTTCTTTGCACCTGCTTTATTCCCCATTCCCATTTTCCATTACATGTATTCCCACTGTAGTACTCATGACTATGTCCTTTTAAAAGCTTCTGTTCCTCCTCAATTAGAGGATTTTGTCCAGTAGAGACTGTGTAAAAAGCTTCCACTTGTTTAATTCTTTACAAGAGCACTACTGTGTGCTGCAGGATACACAAGTACAGGCATTTGTTGCTTCTGTTCTTTCAAGAACTATCTAAATTGAAAGAAGTGAAAAATGAAATGTTTTCCTATGTTTTCATCAGTCTTCATTACAGGCAATCCACATTGTGTGCAAAGTGTTGGACACCTTCCCCTACACACAATACACCTCAAGAATGACTGTTTCTTCATTTTGCCTCCAGGCAACACCTAAGTTCACTTCTTGGAATATCTTTAATAAGAACAACCACAAAATACTCCAACTTTTCAAAAATGTTACGTTGTTAACCATCATTCATTGCCCTGGGAGCCCTTAAATGAACCAATTAAATTAGACATAATTACTGCAAACATCTGAAAAATACTATTGACACATACACAGCAATTAAATCTCTTAGCAAAGAAAAATACAAAGACCTAATAAAGCAGTTCACTCATACGGAAATGAGAGTGCCATGGCCAAACAGCAAAAGCTATTGAAAAATTATGTGGATTAGGCTGGCAAGATACCAAAGGAGAAATTAATGTTAAAGACAGGAAAAAGCCTACTGGTGGCCAGGTTAAATAATTTCTTTGTTTCCTGAATTTTACAAGAGAAAGGAGTTTAGCTGGGTTTTGAAAAGAAAGAATTGACTGTAAGGGGAAAAAAGATAAGAAAGATAGGAGGCAGATAGGGATAATACAAGTACAATATGTTGCCTAATAGCTCATTTAGAATTATTGGAGTGAGAAGCAAGTTTGTAATGAAGGAATGGAGGAGAGATGCAGGAAGTTGCAGCCCTGCTATGCTACCAGGATGGGTGCTCCCTTTATTCAACCCAATGGTAGCAGCAATTTCAATTTCCTCCCAGTCCAGACACCAACTTACCCCACACATCCAGTGCTGAGCCCATCTAAAAATGTGTGGCCAAGTTTCCAAACAGCCCTCATTTTGGTGAGATATGTACAAGGTACTTTTTTACTATTATTATTATTAGTATTATTTTTAGGGGGGTGGGGGTTGGTTGTTTGGTTATTTTGGGTTTTGTTTTTTTGGTTTTTCCCAGAGAGAAAAAAAATAAGATGAGACATTACTTTTACCATAGAAAAAATCTTTGCAAAAATTAGCCTTGAAGGTAAAGCTTGTACCAGAGAGTGTCATGGTCAGCTACTGCAAGTAATTACTTCAGATAATTCTCTTAATAAAAGTCATCTCAAAGGTGGGTTACTTTCTTGCCCTCACTATGCTGTTTGGAAAGTAAAACAAAAATTCCATTGACTGGATATTTAAAAAGCATCCAGTAAATGTATTCATTACCAGTTTAGAGTAATGTATTCTTGTTCCAGCACAGTCTTTTACTTTTTACAACTCTTTTTCTCACATGTTTCCTCTTCTGAGGTATTTATAGGGAGCTTTGAGCTCAGTGAATCCAGTCAAACACTTTTAGTCTATGCCAATAAGATTTATTCTTTATCACTTCAATCATCCTAGGAGCCTTTTTCTGCATTGGATCCTGTATGAATTTATCTTTTTGGAGTACCAGATATACTAGGATTGCATTAGCTTGGAAATACCCAACTACTGCTGTAAGAAACTATAGAAGAAATATTGGCATTAATGATTTATGCATGCATTATAATTGTAGTGCCCATAATGGAATAATTTAGTAGTAATGCTGACATCCAGAGGACTCTATTGAACAAGTGCACCTCTTAAAGTATCCATGAAACGAAAAATCATTAAGTCCAAAATTCAAGCATTCAACCTCTCAAATGTTTCTTCGAACCATGATTTTAACCTTCCTCCTCGGCTCTGGTTCCTGCTTATTTGAGATGTGAGCATGTGATTTAGCTGCTCGATCCCTCTGATTTACAGAAGGCTGATTTCACAGGAATGTATTGTTTAACATCAGTGTCAAGTAAAAGTCAGTCTATCCAATTGAAACAGAAGACAGCATTTTCTATCAGTCTCTTCAGGAGCAAGTAGCTTCTCTCTTTACAGTGTTTCCAAACTGGAAGCGCTCACAAAATTAACCAATGAAAACAGCAAACATTTGACAATATTTTAAGAACACTTGGAGCAGTGGCAGCTTTTCAGGCATCATGGGAAAATTCTGTCTTTCTATTCGCATGACCAGGCCAGATTAGGAGACAACATTAGCTATCATTATAATTTAAAGTCAAGCAGGACAGTTTCTTACGGTCCTTGTCAGAAACTCGCATGCAGCATGCTCCAGTGATGTCCACTCTGACAAGGAAAATTATGAAAAGCTGGCTGTAGCCTACAAGTAATCCTTACAGAGAAATCTCTTGTCATGCTAGTGCAGCTTTGTGCTGTTTTCACTTAAGAAACCAAGTTCTATTCTATTCTATTCTATTCTATTCTATTCTATTCTATTCTACTCAATCACTTCTGATTAATTAACTACAAAATACGTTGTAATTTAAAAAAATTAAAAATAGAAACTTTCTGTGTATGAAGGTCTCCTCCATCCTCAACAGAAATGGACTAAGCACATAATCCTTTGTACCATTCTCAGCAAACACAGGGAATTCCAGGCAAATGCAGAAATAGAATAATTCATGTTCTAACACTTAAGGGCTTTAGCTGTTGAAATTCAGGAGAATTTGTACTGTAGTGATGAACCAGTAAAACTGATGTGACTGGACTGTGAAGGGAAATATCCTGGCACTATGTCAGGTGGATTTCCTTTAGGTCATCTGTTGAGCCTCTGGAGAATACAATGAAGGAAATTATTAGAAATGACTGAGAACAGCCCGAGAGAGCTTTGAAAACAGCAAGGCTCAAGTAACAAGAGCCAAAAAGTCAGGTCTGGACTTTATTACTGATTTTTGGTCCTGCAACTGGTAGCAGTTGCTATGGTAGCGCATGTGCCTAGCAGTCCCTTCCCTCACACACACACCCTCCCCAAAAAGAGGAAGAGCATAAGATCATATAGAAAGTAATAAAGGAAAAGCATTCAAGAAGACAATGAAACATTCTATAAGCTTCAATCTACATGGTTTAACATAAAATAGCGAGTGCAGGATTTCTTTCGCTTACTACTCCCTAAGGTAAAAGCCTACATGCAGAGTTTTGCAATAAAGAGAGAGCATATTCCAGCCTTCCACTTGGTGTAGATGCTCTTTATTATGAAGAACATTAAGTGTTTTGGCAGGTTTCTGAAAAAAAGCCAAAAAAAATCTTGCTTAATTTTCCTCGAGTTCTGCAAATTAGCCCATTTAGTCCAACATTTTAAAAACAGGTTTAAGAATTTGACTGTTAGATTGTCATTAGTATAACTGAAATAAACCAAAAAATTCATTTGGAAAATGTAGTCTCTATATAGCATTTTCTTGGTTTCCAAAACAGAATATACTATTTAATCTTATGTAAAACCTTACATATTTTTTCATTTTAGAAAAGAAAAAAAGTATATGGAATGTATAAAGATGATGAGACATGTTTTCTTTTGTCTCTCAGGAGCATAATTTTCCAAACATGAACTTCATACAAATTACTGGAACCTTGAGTTTAAGATTTTCTCCTGCAGTATGATATCTCCTAGTTCATGTCCTGTTATAGTTGTATTTCAGTTCCTTATCTACTTCCTTCATCTTTTGCCTACTTACATATGGAAAAAATTATTTTTTGAATTTTCAATTGTTTCTTTTTATTCAATATAATAGGTTAAGTCCTGTTGAATTGGACCTCAGGATTAATGACTGATTAACAATTTTAGTCAGGAGAGATTTTTTTTCAAGAACATGATCACTGTCATCTCACGCACTCCCCTAGCATGCTTAGACTTACACCAAGTTATCTCGAAGAGTTTTTCTTGTTTGCCTAGGCTGACTTCCTGTGATTAGCTGTTCCTCATAAAGGTCCCGATTTCTACTCTCATGTAGCCGAGGTGTTATTTCTTGTGTGACCAACCCTGTAAAAATCAGGCAATCCCATAGAGCCATCCAGCACAGGAAGAGTCACAGGTCAGCTCCTGTCCTGCTGCCTCTGCCTCTTCTCACACACTTGGTTATCCATTGGTTTAAGGATGTGGCCAAAGGAATGCTTCATGGCAGATTCTGAGCAAAGAATTTGCCCCAGTTTTGTAAAGGAAAAAATCTACCAGCAAAACCCACCTCTTTTTTCCTTGGGCAATGAAGAAGATTTGAAAGGAAAGTAAATGACACACGTGTAATTTTTATAAGGTTTGCCATCTGTCAGTGCAAATCTCTGATGAACCACCCATATAACTCTGCAGCAACTAAACAATTTCCAATGATAAGTTGCCCTAGTGTCTGTATAATTACTACCTTTTCAAAAAAACCTGTCGCTATACAAATGTGAAGCTCTTTGTGGTTTCTGTAACAGTAGAGCGTATTCCAACCAACTCTATCTGGATAATTAGAAGACAATAAACAACTTTGTCTTTTAAACAGGAAAACATCCATGTGAATGCTTTGTTTTCTTTAAAAGATAACTTCAAAATAAGCTAATACTAGGATCTGATTTAAATATCCTTAATCCTTAATCTTATTCCCTTTTCTCAAAACAAGCAATGTACTGACAAAATGAAGTTCAGATCCTTAATAATTTTAAAGTTTTATAGTTTTAAAAGGTCCTGATTGCTTTGGAAACTACTGATTATTTTTTAGTTTTTTTTAAAAGATAAATTTCTCAAAATGTTAAGCTATTAACTCCAAAGTAGTAACAAGAGACTCAAAGGGCATCTTTTATAGTCTAGGCTTCATAAGAGTCATGATATTTTGATTTACTTTTTCCAGAGACAGGAAAAAGAATGGCATATCTGAAACTTTATTTGAAATATATATCTTATACTAATCACCGTCCGAAGATGGTGAAGACTTACAGCAAGCAGCAATGTGTCAGACTAGATTTAGTTTAATTATGCTTATCCTGAAAACAGGCAAAATGGTCTTCTTGAGGGCAGAAAAAATTATTTCAAATGATTTTCCATACTGTTGGAAACTTCCAAGTTTTGTAACTTTGTGGTTGTGTTTCCATGTGTGTTTGGGTGAACAACAAAGAAAACAGGGAACTGAAAATCATGTATGACCCATGACTTGGGGATTTTGCCACCTGTGAGTCTCTTCATGTTCACTTAGAATAAGATTTAATCCTTTCTAAAATGTAACATTGCAGCTGATAAATCTTGCAAAAAAGATCTGTTAATCATCCTTTGGGGAGTGTGCTTGCAGGACAGGTAGCCACACCTAAATATAGCTTAGATTACACTGTGCGCACAGGGTGTACGTGGCCCTCGGCACTCACAAACCTCTATTTCATACTCTGTCTTTGTGGATATTGTTTCTCAGATATCCGGCTCTGAGAATATGTCTAAACATGCTGTGATTTTAACTCAGTCTGTTCTGCCATTTTAAATTTTGCATTGCAGCTCTGCTAAGGGAATTGCAATGGGCTCCTGTCAGTTCCAGAGATCAAGGACTCCAGCAATAAAACTCTCATATTTGGCCTAAGATCCTAGCTCTGAAAGCACCAGTTTGAAAGTCATATATATTTTTTGTATGTTTTTGCTAATCATCTGTATGGCATTGCTGAAAACAAGACAGAAAATGTCCTTTTGACATTGTATTAAATCCTTACAAGCTACAAGCTCTGTGTGTACTTTTACTTTTGTTCCTGGCATCTCTGGAAAGATGCAGTACAGCTAAAGACAATGTAGAGAAGGGCAAATACAATGAGGAAGAATGTGGAAAAATTCCCTTATCAGGAGAGAATAAAAGTAGCATTTGGGTATCTTCTGTCTGGAAAGAAGACTGAAGTGGCACCTAATCAAGATTTGCAAAATCAGGACTGTGGTGCATAAGGTTTGTATAGAACTGACTTTCATCAAAGCTTGCAATACTTTAATTAAACAATTAAACAACTGGTAGAGATTCAGTTCAAAACAAATAAAATACAGCACTTTTCCATGCTGAGGGCAGGGAACTTCTGGAAATTCCTGTCAGAGGGTTCATAGCAGCAAAAGGTATCAGCAGGATAGAGGAGATGAGACAAATTGTGACCAATAACTCCATAAATAGGTGGTAAAAGAAGTTGAAGGGGATAGTCCTTGCAATGTCAAATGATCAATGATGCTGTGGAGTTTAAATGTCGGGAGAGTGGAAAGGGACCAAAGTTGTGTGCTCTTCTTAAACACCCTCCAGTACTGCCAGTAAGAGACAGACTTGCAGGGTAAACGGTATATTGCTCTTTCATTTCTGACATTCCACCTCACTCTCCAGAATTCTTCAGTGACATCAAGCAAGTCCATAGTACTGTGAGATCAGACAACAAAAAATAGCTCTCTGATCCAATAGTGGAACAGAGAAGCAGATGGTGGAGTTATGGGCACAAACTGAATATTAGACCAATAGCAAAGCTAATAAAGTAAGTGGGGTTATTTTAATCCTGGGCCCATTGCTCCACTGGCAACATCCTCCTGTCTGTGTTAGGACACAAAATTTCCAATGGCACAAGGTGCTACAGAGTTGTTTTAAGAGTGCCAATGCAGAGTACCGAATGTGAACAGAAGGGAACTTTTTCTTTTGTGTGGCTTTGGTTTTGTTTGGGGTTTTGTTTAGTTTCTTTATTTCACAGAATCAAATCAGATTGTTTCTTTGCTTTTCTCTATTTTTACCTAAAGCTTTTTCACAAACCATTGTGCATAATTTTTTTCAGTCCTTAAAAAACAAGGAAAAACTATTTTCTTCCAAATTTTTTTTGGAAATGTCTCTGAAATTAAATATAATATTTTCAATTTTTGCATTATTGTTCATCTTAAACTGTAGAAAAAATAATGTACATATTAATTCTGTACAGATATTAACAACAAAAACGTTGCTTTGATAATAATAATTTTACAACAAATGAAGGAAAGTGATGAATTTAAACAAAAATTTAAAATATGCTATTATTCTTGTTAACTATATTGATAGTTTCTTTGGTTATACAAAATACCATAAGCATATGTCCCTGAAATGTACATCAGAGATACTAAAAATAGAAAGCAATAGTAGAGTTGTTTTACAGGTTTCAACTAGGTATTGGGTAGAGCACTTTTTAGCAGAAAGTATTTAAATTCTAATTATCTTATGCTTAAAATTTTTTAAAGAAGTGTTTCTCAGGCAATAACATTTTAGATTTAAGTCCAAAAACTTCCATATCACATGCTTGTACACGTAGTTGAACATATTACTAAAATTATATATTTATTTAGTTCATGTGTGTGTGCAATCCAAAGCAAAACAGTGGTTAAAACAATAGATGAAGATAGTCTCATAATATGGTATTTTAGAACTGAGAAAGATAAATTATATTGCTATGAATATCACTTTTTTCGTTCATTTACATATTATCAGAAAAAAAGTGTGTGCGCAGGGGGGAGAATTTTCTACATTTCAGAAAATTGTAATTAAAAATGTATTAGTTATTAAGGAATGGTTGGCTTGTAATGTATTCATGTCTTCTTTTAATCTATCCATTAGCTTCACATGTTTTATTAATCATTTTTTCCAAATGTACTAAATACAACTGAACCACAGTTGTAATGTAAATCACGATTGCTGATTTTAAGATGAGCAAGGAACAAAATTATCTATTTAAAATGTTCATATTTTCTTTGAAGTTTGTATTAAGTTTTCTTGTAATTCTTGTCACACAAAATGCTCTTCTCCCTCACTAGGTTGTTTGGTTGCTGGGTGGCAAATGCAATAACTATTGAACACTTTGCAAAGTGAAATACAGACCATGTGAACTTTAATGTGTGTTGTGTTTGGTTCGGTTTGGTTTGGTTTGGTTTATAGGTTTATACCTCTCTTTTTTACTATTTGTTTCATCACCTGAAACTTTATGAAAAAATGCTTCATACATCTCCTTTTCCTTACTGAAAAGTATTTTTCTATAATGTGTCTATAATGTTTTCAGATTAAAGATATGTGAAATCTCTTAGTTTTACTAAACAGTTTAAAACTGGCCTAATGGATACAGAGTAAGTTATTTGAACAAAACTCAGTATGTCAATTTTTCTTGTAAAATGGAAACATATGAACAATTTTCATTTTGTTTCATTTGCATGGTATAGTGAGTTAATAGGCTCAAGTAAACACGGTCGTTTGTTGTTAAAGTAGTCAAAGGACAAGTCTTTTAATTTCAGATTTTTCTCAAGTAGCATACAAAGAAAGCATTCTAAATTAGCAAGCCAAGGAAAAATTCCTCCTTATTAAATGAAGGACTCTGTAAATACAGTATTTGAAGCATTAACTTCAGTTGTGGCACTCATGGTTGACATAAGTGCAAGGGGGAAAATAATCACCATCACTGACTTCAGCAGAACAATGACTGGGAACTTAACCCATGTTTTGAGACAACTTTTGAACAATGCCATAGTCCTTAGGAACTACTTTTAAATTTTGTTACTCACAAGGATGACTTATTCCTATGTGTACCTTCCTTTAAAACCTAAATACAGGCTAAGAATATATTTTTTAGGATTTAGAATTTAAATATTTTCTTTTTTAAAGAAAGGCAAGACACTGAAATTTTCTTTTCTTTAAATGTCGTCAGCAGGAATATCTGTCCCAAATTGATAACTTGGTACCATGTTAGTATTTTTGTTACCAGTGGTATTCTCATTAAAATTTTTCACAGCACTTCTTTTAATCACCTCGTGGAAGATCTCAGGAGTCCCAGGCTCTGTCATTACAGGATTTACAATTTCAGCACCTGATGTTGTTTTGCACCATTAGAGTTCTTCTCTGAGGAGCCACAAAATTACTTTGCAACTCTTAATTAAGCTTTGCATTATTCCCACAAAATTGCACTATTCTTAATTTAACAATGGAGACCACAAGGTCCTGAGATGTTAAATGATACCCCCCGAGAGCCAGTCAAGGACAGGACTGTTGCAATCCTATCCACCCTTGGTGGGTCAGCAATCCACGCCACCATCCCCACAGATCGGTCACCCAGTTTGTGCTGCCTCCTTCCTGGCCACTTCTGTAAAACTAGCCTGGTGAATCAAATCACTTTTAAGTGCATTTCTAACATTACCTTTCTGTAACCCATTTGATGGAATGAGGTCAGAGATGAGGATGTTGACAGGAAATAATCCCCCTGAGGAGAACAATGAGAAGTTGCTGTAGAGACAGAGGACAGAAACTTTACTTGGGGACAGTTGGGAAGTGCCCACATTGAATCCAAGACAGTTTGCCTGCTCCTATTGCAGTCTGCTGCTTGTGTGAGCTCTGCGTGGCTGATGTTGGATTGTTACTGCCCTCCTCACCTTCCAGCTAGTCCTGTATAGTGACTGCAGAGAGAAGAGGCAAGTATGTATATGCATGTAATTGTTATCCTAACCTAAATTTCTTTAAAAAAGCCAAAAAAATCCACATAAATTCCACCTAAATTATCTGAGTTTTTTCTACCCTAAGAAGTTCATTATAAGTGTAATGAGCTAAAACCAGTAGTAGATTATCTAATTTGGTTTGCTTACTTCTGAGCTGCTTAATGCAATTATTTATGAAACTGCTTCAGTAAAAACATCTAGTCATCTGAACAACCAAGTAAAATATTTTTCCACCAACTGATTCTTGAATAAGTTTTTACAAAGCAGACTCAGTTTGACAGCTGCAAAAAATGCAGTCATGTAAGTCTGCATAATTCAAGGACCACATATTTACAAAACCTCCTAATGAAGGCAATAAAATCAGAATCTATATTTCTGAAGTAAATAAAAGCTTTATAGAATACAGAGAATGCACTTTAATTTATTACATGTGTTGGAAAGACAAACGGAATACTACACAGTTTAGAAAACAGTAATCATAGGAATAATATGGTCATTCTATTTTGTGGACTTTTCTGAGCTAACAGAAGCTGCTCAGGACATCCTTGGAGATGGAATTAACTTTAAGTTTGGAGTCTCGAGTAGCAATTCCAGACCACCTTCTGGAGCTTCTTCTAACCTAAGTTTTTCTATAAATATTCATTCTATGACAATGTCAGCTGTGAGCCTGCACGCAGAGGGTAAGGTTTACAAATAAATACATCAATAAAAAAGTGTATATGTACTTTTCTACGTGTCTATTTCCCTTTTGAAATTTTTGGAACAGTGATCAAATCATGATCAAACCTAGATGATTATATTGACTACTTAGGTCAGAAACTTCCTCTAGAGACTAAGGAGACTTCACTGAGTAATGGAGATGATCTGTAGAGATTATTTCTATCCCTGTTCTGTCAAGTACCAAACTACTCAATGTTTTTATATCACCTATGACAGATTTCTTTCTCTGACATTTCAGGATCCTCAAATATCTCTAGGATGCTACAGGAGATGTGTTTTCATCATTGGAAATCACATTTTGTGTAGTTGATATATTTTAAGCTCCATGTGTTAGAGTGTACACTACTTTTAATGAATTAATGAGCAGTATGTTTAATATTACAATTAAAGACAGCTTACCATTGCAAAACATTAATTTGAATATCAAACAATGAAGCAATAACTGTCTTTTTGCTTCTGGGAGCCACCATTTGAACAAAACTGTCAGACTATCTTACTTTATGACACATGTCAGAGTTCTTACTTGTCACATTCACTGTAACAGTGAAAACACCATCCCTCATGAAAGAAAAATCTGGGTTTCTATACAGCCCTTCAGATAATCTAATAATATAGCTTTAAGTGGACCATACAGTTCTGGGGTTTTTTTTATTTTTCTTAGAAATTGCAAAATAGGTATTGTATACTCCTTTTGGAAATACCTAGAGGGCTTTTTTCTTGCCTTGTTTCTACTGTCCTTGTAAATTCTAAACAGTTAAGTACCTCTTCAATACCAAAGATCTCCACAGCTCAATGTGACTGTATAATGTATTCTTCCCCTTTCTTAAAGAAAGTCTAGAAGACTGAAGAAAAACTTTTAATACTACTACATGGGTAACTGAACTAGGATGAAATTATTTTAGGGAGAGTAAAGAAAGTAAATAATTGATCTGGTGTTTGCAATTTTCAGTTATTTGAATACATAACTTAAAAGAAGGTCTGAAAATATTAAATTTGACAAAGATTTAAGTACAAATTTTGCCATTGTAATAACCAGAAATTTTTTTACTAACTTTTAATTTTGGAAGGAAATGTTCAGTCACCAAGAAGAAAAGATATTTGATAGAGATTCTTACTTTTCCTAGAAATTATCTTAACTAAATTTTCAGTACATACATTTAATTGTGAAAATTGAAATTCTGTGTATCAAAATTACTAAAACAAAAAAATACGGATCTCACAATATTTTAGTCCGTCTCTTGTTTCTGTTTGGTTCAATGGGACATTTCACACAGATATGTGTTGAGAATTTTCTTGATTAAAAAATTGATAGAAAGAAAAATGAAATTTAATTTCATTATGATAGAGATGTTTTAGAACTTCAGGAGAAGATGCTTTTATTTCAGCGGCGGGGGGAAGAAGAAAAAAAAGAAAGAAAGAAAAAAAAAGAAAGAAAGAAAGAAAAAAAAGAAAGAAAAAAAGAAGGGGGGAAAAAAAATGGCTTGATCCATGGGAATAAAAGCTTGATCTATGCTATTTCCTCCAGAAACCATCTATTCTATCTATTCTTTCTTTCCTCTAAGGTTAAAAAAAAAAAAAAGAAAAAAAAAAAAAAGGGTAAAAAAAGAAGCTGTCTCTGCTGTAGCTAGGCCTATCAAAAACATTCATATAATAGACTAAAACAGCCTGAGTTAAGGAGACCTGATGGCTCATACAATGTATCTCTAGTTCATGAGGACTGTGGCTAGTTTTAAATTGAACCAATATATCTTTCAATATGTGACATTTAGTCACTTTCCTGCGTCTCTCTGAAGTTCCTTAGCATCCTCTCAAGCATGAGCTGTTCTAAATAATTTTGCATGATTTGAGAAACCTTTCTGCTTCATAGTTTAGCTGCAGTTACAGATCACTGAAATAAATACAGAGCCGTTTAGTATTACAGATTGGGTAGGGGTCCATGCCCTGCTCCTTTTCCAGGGCGAGCACCACAGCATACAGGTCAAGCCACTTGGCAAACCCAACACTGCCTTGTGAACAGAAATATTTCTCGTCATCAACAGGCTCCACTCTTAATTGAAGTGCCTGTTTTGACATATTTTATCACAGATTTAATGGGCCAGAGAATCTTGCCCTGCATCTGGTGTATCCCTTTCCCTCCCTGGTTTTGTTAAGTCTGCAATGGGCAAAAGAGTAATCAAGTATGTCTGGAGAGACTGAGCTGACCTAATGAACATATGTCTCAGTTAATGAACATTTTCATGGACTTTGTCAGTGCACTTCCTAAGGCAATTGTAGGCACTGAGTGGCTGTCATTTTCTGAGCTGCAAAGTTGTTCAGCTAGCTTGCCTCAGCAGTAAGGCACTTAGTTAGTGTTTCTATTAATAACTGCCTTTAAAGTACCTTAATTTTGCTAGGGGTTTGAGCTTTTGTTAGGGGCAGAATGCTTCACTGCTTGATTACTGAGATCCATAACTGCACGCTGCTAAGTGAGAGTGAATGATTTGATTTCCTTCATTTTTCACTATTTCCTTAAATCTCCTGAAGCTGTGCAAATGAAAGAAGTTGGAGAATATATGCAGTTTGGGGTGTTATGTTAGGACCAAGTTTCCTTATATTGAAGGACTGCCTGCTGTCTGTCTCCTTCTCTGCCTGGATCAGCTTTTACTCACACTGTAGCTCTGGTTATGCAGCCTCATGAAATATCTATCCCCTTTCTCCCTTGAACAACATTGCAAGGTTTTATTTTCGTGTTTTGAGTATGTGGGAGGGTGAGAGAGTCCACCAAGATGCCAGCGAGCATATGTCTGCTCTAGTGTCTGGGGTATTTTTGCAACACAGATGTGCCAGCTTTGCTATCCTTTTATGTAAGCAAGAGAACAACTTACCTCACTAAAGTAGTCACAGTGGTGTATGGTTATTTTAATTAAACTGTAAGTTATTTTAATGAAGCTCTATGGCTTTGTCATGACAGCAGTTTCACTCATTCTTTGGGATAGTAAAAACACAGCCAGGCTGAAACTGCACACACAGAATATTCACAAATCCCCAGAGAATGAAGAGTCAACTCCAGCACCTTGTACTTCCTTGCTTAGATAAATGACATGGTCTTTGACAACAGTGGGCTTTTTTCTGCTGTTGCTTTTTCCCTTTTAACTAAACTGTAATTTTGCCATCAACAAAAAAAAAATTAAATCATTTTACCAGCCAAATGTCATGTAACTGACTGGCTGAGAGGTAAGAAGGCAATTGTAATTCAGTGGAGATAAATGTAGAATGATGTACTCACTGATGGGGTTATAACTGATATTTCTGGGGGAAAAATGACAGCTTATGCTCTGTAGCAATCCAAGAAGTAAAAAGTGTTAGGAATTTTTAGGAAAGAGAGAACCAATCTGAAGACATTGTTACTTCTTTGCATGAACTGACAGTGCAGCCAGCCCTTCAACACTATGCACAGCTCTGGTTGCAACAGCAGTGTCCACAGAATGTGGCTGTGTCTCCCTCAAAAGGGATAAATAATAGCTGTGGAAAGGAAAGAAACTACCCATGTGAAGAATTTACATAGAAGAAACAACCAAAGTGAAGTTTTTTGTTTACAGAAGAGAGATGCTGAGGGAGGTATCATACAAGTCTGTAGAGCTTTAGGCATAGGAAAGATAAATAAGAAATGATTGTTCATCATCTTTCCTGTCACATGAGTAAAGACATCTTTTTAATGTAGTAGGTGTCATAGTTCGTATAGGCTGAAAAAGTAACAGGACAAATACAGGAAAGAGAAATCCACTCAAGCCTCAAAAAACCACAAAATCATTCTATCTAGCCCTGGAAGACCAGAAGCTGTATATTTGCTGTCAGATATTCTGGGGAACTGCACACCTGATATGCTCCTTTCTCAGGAATATGTTGCTGTCCACTCTAAGGAACAGATTATTGGGCTATATGTACCTTTGTTCTGACCTGATGAAGAATTGCTTCAATTAAAATGAAAGGGATGCACTTCTTTCCTTTGAAATATATAGACTAATTTATGAGCTTTTACTTCTCTTTTTCTTCCATTTAAGGATATCTTACTGAATGAACCACAAAGAATAGTATGAATAACATATAATACATATATAACCACCTCTCAAGTCTAAAGATAGACACATTTTTCTTGTAAATATTAAAGACTGCACTCCTTCTGTCCCATATTGTTGTCCCGGCAGAATCTTTGAGCAAAAGTTCCCCTGCAAGCCACAGCTTGCATCATTCAGCCCTTCAGCCACCATGAGTGACTGGAAGGGCTGTTACTCTGCAATGCTGTACTTTTCAAAGAATCATAGAATGGGTAAGGTTGGAAGGGACCACAGTGGATCATCTGATCCAACCTCCCTGCTCAAGCAGGGTCGTCCTAGAACACATGTCACAGGATTAAGTCAAGACGGTGCTTGAATATCTCCAGTGAGGAAGATTCCATTATATTTCTGAGCAACCTGTTCCAGCAGACAGCCACCAGCAGCATAAAGAAGTTTTTCCTCATGTACAAGTGGAACTTCCTGTGCATCAGTCTGCACATTGCCTCTTGTCCTATTGCTTGACACCACCAAGAGCCTGACTCCATCCTCCTGACATCCTCCCTTCAGGCACTTATACACATTGATGAGGTCCTCTCTAAGTTGTATCTTCTCAAGGCTGAATAGGCCCAACCCTCCCAGCCTATTCTTGTAAGAGAGATGCTCCAGTCCCTTAAGCATCTTTGTTGCCCTCTGCTGGACCTGCTCCAGGAGCTCCATGTCTTGTACTGAGGAGCCCAGAAGTGGACACAACACTCCACATGCAGCCTCCCAGAAGTCCATGATAGTAATCTTACTGCCCTACTCCCTCTTTTCCCAGTACTGAATTCCACAACTTCACGGTCATTAGAACCAAGGCTGCCCACAGTCTCAAATCTCCATCAAGACCTTCTCTGTTTGCTGATATGAGGTCTATCAGCACTCCATTCCTTGTGGGATCATCTACTGCCTGTGGCAGGAGGTAGTTTGACTCTAGCAGAGAAGCACTGCTAGTTCCTGATTGCTCTGTGTACTGTTTCTTGTGCAGGACTGCCTCATATCCAAGAGCACCTCCATACAGAGCTGATGCTCTGCACAAGAAATTTGGTGTAATTCCTACCTTCTTCTCACAAACCTTCCCAGGATGCTCAATATCTCTCCTCTTCACATATCTACCATGTTACATAAGAAACTAGTCAGAATACTCAATCATTTCATTTACGTTATTGATCCAGTTGACATACCAGCAGCTAGGCACAAGAGAGAAAAGTGATCCAATGCTGGTCAAAGGTGAGCACAGCTGAGTACTCATGCAGAACTGCCCATGAGTCAATTATATTTACTATTTCTCCTTCTTAAGAAAAATACAGAAATTGCCATTCTGTACCCATCTCAGACAAAACTCCTTGGGTGACTCAAAAGGGTAGTCATGATATTTTCACATAAATTGATTATGAAAACTTAGCTGGCATTTAGTAAGGAAGACATGCAGGAAACAAGCTTCTTTTTGCTTTCTCTTGTTTCTCAATAGAGATGATTACTGAGTATCAAAAAGCACAGATAAAATGTCACAGAGGATTTTGAATTAATCATGGAGAACGGCCACAGGCAAAGTCTCAATTTACTGCAAAGCGCATTTAGCTCAGTTTTTTGTCTTTGCACATTTAACCAACAAGCTTGTGAGCTTTCAGGTAGTATGCACCAAAAAAAAAAAAAAAATTTATTGTTATGTTTATGCTTACTGTAGTTCTTGCTATTGCTCTGTCTCTTTCGAGGTCTGGAAATGTTATTTATTTTGTCTCTGGTATCAATACTGATCATAGTAGGCAAGCATTTCCTTCAAAAAAGCCATGTCTCAGCTGGCATTAATTGCTCTTCTCAATGGAAAAGTCAGCGCAAACATCAAGAACTTAATAGAAATGAAACCCCAACCTCTGTCTGGTCACTCCTGGTCAGGGTTGAGGTATATGGAAGGATTATTACCTCAACTGCATGGTACTTGTTCTGAAGATAAATTGAGAATTTCAATCTTCTGGGCTGTCAATTCCAAAAACTTTTATGGACACTATAACCTGAAAGAGAGAGAGAAAGAGAGAAAGTGAGAGATTATTGACTGTGGTTCTAGTAGCAGTAAAACCATTCCGTGTACACATCTCTGTCAGGATCTATTTGCTTATTTCTCTCCTGCAGTCATTATGCTTGATCATTGCAATAATTATATTGCATAGCTTTATTACACCATTTCTTTTAATGCATATATGAGCTTAATATAAAATTACTACAACAGAAAAAGGTAAAATATTATATGCATGTGCATGGTTCTAAATGATGTATAAAGACGCAAGACCGTTCTTAGCAGTGCAAGAACTAAGAAGGAAGCAGATGAATATAGAAATGTTGGCAATGCAAGTATGAAGTGCGGCCACAGAGCATTCCACATGCCCTCTCCGGAGTCTTGGCAGAATAACTAGAAATCCCACCCATCAAAAAGTCAATTTAGCCATTTGCAATGAAAATTTGGGACAGCTTATGATTATACAAAATGGGATATTGATATTATATTTAATGAATTACTAATAATCATGTAGAGAGAAGGAAATGTTAGGATTTTATCTGGGAACATCTTCAAACAAGACATGGAGAGTGGTTAAAGTACTTATTAAACTACCCAATTATTTGTTTGTTTATTCTTTTATTCAAAATAAAAAAGAAAAACTTGTCATGAAATATTTTCCTGTTAGATTAACATTCTTGCTGGAATACACTAGAAAATCTCAAATAAATTCATTTATTCAAGTAGCTCTCACTGAGGACTTAACGAACTTTGCTTCTAGAGTTAGCATAAAAGATGAAAGCAATTAAAATTTGTGGTTGTCCTCCATGAACTCTCAACTATTCCTCTGCTGTGTTCCAAAGATTTTCTTTTCTCTGTTTCCTTCTAAAATAATCTTGAATTGCTCTTTGCAGATGCAAATACTTTCAGTGGTTTTTAACATGTTAATGAAATTATATTTGCAAGTCAGCTCAAGAAACCATAAGAGGGAAAACCAACCTGATGAAAACCAGCTTTTCTTTATTCCCAAATCTAATCTACAATTATTTTACTTATAAGTCTTTTATTTAAAGTAAATTCTTAGTGTTGGTGCCTCCAGTACAGTAACAGCTGTGATTCTGTTAGAATAATTGTCCTAAAAGTATTTTTAACTGCAAGCTAAAATAACTTTACACATATACGAGCCATTAAGAATATGGTCAAACATAGGATAACAAACTCTAAATTTCTCTTGCAATCAAAGAGTGAAAGCAATTTTATACCCTTATTTCATATACATATGTCAGTTTGCCAGCATTTTTATTCTGAATGCAGCTATACACTTATTTAGTTAGAGGAAGTACTTGAATAAAAAGCAAGTGGATAAACCTAAAATTTTCAATTATCTTAATTCTGTGAGACAAAACGCAATAATAACCTTCATATACTAGAATAAATGTATATTTTGTACACTGAGTTCACCAGACAAGACACAGAATACATACAGAAAGACTGACAGAGCTACACATTTACCCTCTGCAGAATATTGCCTGGATTTTTTTATCTATTGCACCACATTATTGAGGGTTTAGAATGAGTGGAGATGGCATTAAAATGCTAAAATTTCATTCTGCATCTATGAAGCTGACTTCACCCATGTGCTGAAAATTCAAATATTTTTACTTTAAAGAGGGGTTTTTCCATCAATTGTAACTTAATCAAAATATTAAATAACTCTTAACATTTAAAAAGAAAAAATCAAAATCTAGATTACTTCTTAGTTTATGTCTTATGTGATATTACCCAAGTCTTTCAGTAGTATACACAACAAAACACAGCAATAGCAAGGCACAGTGAGATTATTTAGGAGTAGAATTTGGACTTATGTCTGAATTATTTTGGTTTTATGAGTTTAATTCCAGCTTCTATAGCCTTTGCAAATACTTTTGGGGTAGCTGCACTTCATGAATTAGTCAGATTCTGATTTCAATTACACTGCTATCAGGCTGGCATAATTTCCCAGATTCTACAGGTATAATTTCTGATTTACATTAATATTAGTTTAGTAAGAATTAGTCCACAGCTATTGTGGAAGAACATTCTAAAATGCCTCATGCCTGTCAGCTAATTATGTCTTTGAAGGCTTATATTTCTAACATAATAGACACTAAAGCATGCATTTATATAGTCATATTTTTCATATATATGTTTGGTTTTGTTTTTTTTTTAAATTCTTGAATTATAGAAGATTGTTCAGGCACTTGCATATTATTGACTGGTGCTATTCCTTTTTTTCTTTAGTTCCCAGAGAATTACAGAATGAATGCTAACAATAAATGGTTATCATGACAGAAGGGAAGTTATTGCAGGCTTTTCACTAAAATTACATGCCACGAGAGAGAAGGTAGTAGAAAATAATGAGATGCAAACCAGTTCTTTAGCCATAAGAGTAGGACTCCATTAGCTTCTATACATTACCTATCTTTACACCAACAATTAAAAACATTTCTACTGAATGAATAACATGTTTAACTATTTCTTTGG
The DNA here is from genome assembly GCA_036785705.1 of Acanthornis magna. Taxonomy (NCBI): domain Eukaryota; kingdom Metazoa; phylum Chordata; class Aves; order Passeriformes; family Acanthizidae; genus Acanthornis; species Acanthornis magna. The sequence goes on from JAWUZG010000017.1 coordinate 3,302,124, forward strand.
AGATTTATTTTAACAACACATCCAAGGTAAAGAATGTAAACTGGACAAAGCAGGGACAGAGATTTTGTGGTCGGTACTGCAGCTGAAGACCAATTTGTGAAAGATGGTGTCCCCACACAGAAGACACAAGTGCTGCTCTGAGATACTAATCCATGCAAAAGACTGATAAAGTGGGAAAAAACCTTCCAGAGCCTATACTTTTAGCATTTTCCATGTATCAAAATTATCACTGAAATTTGAGTGGTATCTCAGTTCTGTGTATTTTCTCAAGAATTTACAAATGTAGAAAAAAATTCTAAGATATCATTATCTCCAACTGCCCCATCCACATGCTTTTTTGATCACTTCCAGGGATGGTGAGTCCATCACTTCTCTGGGCAGCCTGCTCCAATGCCTGACCACCCTTTCAGTGAAAAAACTTCACAATATCCACTCTAAATCTTTTCTGTTGCAGCTTTTTACCATTTCCTCTTGTCCTGTCACTAGATGCCTGGGAGACAATTTCCTACTCACTGAAACCTCCTTTCAGGTAGTTGGAGAAGAATAAGGTCTCCCCTGAGTTCAGTTTTTTTCCAGGCTATACACCCCCAGCTCCTTCAGCTTCTCCTCATAAGTCTTGTACTCCAGACCATCCACTAGCTCAGTAGATCTTCTTTGGACACTTCCAGCACTTCAATGTCTTTCTTGCAGTGAGAGTGCCCAAAGCCAAACACAGGATTGAAGGTGCGGCCTCAGCAGGGCCGAGTAGTATAGGGGGACAATCACTGCCCTAGTGCTGCCAGCCACACTATTTCTGATACAGGTCAGGATGCCATTGGCCTCCTTGACCACTTGGGCACTCTTCTGGCTCTTGTTCAGCCACGGTCAACCAGCACCCCCTGGTCCTTTTCCACTGGGCATCTTTCTTAGCCACTCTGCCCCCATCCTGCAGTGCTGCCTGGGGTTGTTGTGACCCAATGGCAGGACCCAGCACTTGGCCTTGTTGAATCCCATACCATTGACCTCAGCCCATTGATCCAGCCTGTCCAGATCCCTCTGCAGAGCCTTCCGACTGCCCTTTCTTTGCTTTCACATAGCCAGCTAAAAACTATGACCTTTCTAGGTTCAGAACTTTATACAGCTTTTACAAAATTCCTGCAAGCAGCTGAGGCCTTCTTTGACTCCATTTTCACAAGCATCTATAGTATAGATCTTCACAAGCATCTTATTTGCTTGAAACACATCCTGGAAGTTTGACAACACTGGCAAGACAGTGCTTGGCAGCATTGGTTTTGATTTCCAGACCCTTGAAATAGATTGAAATGTTAGTGCTATATGTCCAATGATGTAGACTTTCTGGGTTATTAAATTTACAATTACTATGAGTTCATGTGGTCATAGATGTAATCAGGGTCCTAAAAATACAATCTACTTATGTATCTAAATGAAAAGGGCTTACCATTGTGATTTTTAAGTATAGTAGTCTCAGCAATATTCAGAAATATTAGTTTTATGGAGAAAAAGCTTTAAAAGCAATATTTTTCTTAAATTCAAAGCAATGTAAGTTCAAACACACCTTATTTTTGATTCTACCTACAAACAGGATAAAAAGTGATACTTGAGCGTACTTGCAGAACATAACTTCAAGAAAAAATGGCAATATTCAAGAATAATAAACACAGAAATCTTTATCAAAATATATCCTGCAAAACAAACCTACTGTTTAACATTTAAGAGCTACACTAGACTCTAAACATCATCACTATAACAACCATATAAAATGCACAATACACACTTAAGACAATGTACTGTACAGTTGTATTCTTTTTGTTTGTGCTCTGAGAATATGAATAATCAACAGAAGAATCCCACAGGCAGTCAGTGCTTCCTAGAGATTAATGAAGTTTCATCTCTTGATCAGAGCCATCAAAGCTCCAGGACAAAGCATCAGGGATCCAGGAATGCTGTAATATGGATGTTCAAAATTACAGCTTTTTATAAATTGCATACTGAGGAAAACACTTAAATAATTGAGGTGTTTTTCAAAACCATGGTCAGAATCTCTAAGGGATCCATAGAAATGGCTGCTACTTTCTTTAATAAGTTTTGAATTCAGTCTGGGGGACTGATATTGTGAGATCTTCTCTTCCTGCTCTGCCACACTATCCTTCAGGAACAATGTATATCACAGGGATTGTTTTTTGAGCATGATACGTAGTCCTCTGATTTACCTGAATGTTTAAATTTCTTTGTGTTTAGTCACAAGTAGAATAGCCATTTGTCAGTGCTGTGATGGTACAGAAGCCACCAGCTCCAAGAATATCTCAGTGCTCCCACACACTTTACACCTGCAAGCAGTGCTGGCAGGCAGCACATATGTGGCACAGCAGCATGGATGATGCCTGGGTCCTCAGCCCCACAACTGACAAGTGTTGAAAGAGCCCTACAGACGAGTGTCCTCATGTGCCAGCACCAGTCTCAGAATTTGTGTTTGTCACTGGAGCATGGTGACCCCCTCCTGACTCCCCTGTCTATGCTCCTGGCTCATAGAGATTCAACTGAGAGCCACGGGTATAAGATTACAGGTTTTTTGCTGTGTAGCTTCTTCCAAAACAAAATAGTCAGTAAAAATTTTGTCAGAGTCTTACTGAAGAAAATATACCTTTTCAACACAGATTTCTGATATTATTCTTATCAATACATGGTGTATAGGAGATTTATTACTCACATCTCTCAGGAGGACAGCACTGGAAATTTGTACACAGGCAGAATGGCATTGGGCCAAGAGGAGATCACCACCATTAGTGGCAAGGTGTTCTTGGAGTCCCAGTGTTCCTGGAGCTCAAGGCTCTTTGACTCTATGAAGCCTGACCCCAGTCCCTACCGGCAGCTTGGCACTGAGCCAAGAGATTCTCATCCTCATAGGTGACACACATTATAAAGGGTGCAGTTGGCCATGGTGGCACCTGGATCCTTAGATCCAGGGATTTAGCTCAAAGTTGTATTACACTTCCTTAGCACAAATGATAAATGCTCAGCAGATAAGATGCAGGGGGTAAAACTACATGGAACATTACTGGAAAAAATATCAAAACCAGACAAAACAAAATCAACCATATTTGGAAAACACCGAAATACAACACTGAAGTCAACATAAAAACCATTCTAATAATATTATTTAGTATTAATTTAACAATAACTTAGGAGAAGCTTAGCACAAATGAGAAAAAATTTTCAATTCACGAAATGCTCTGTTAGCCCACAGCTGCGGGAAAAGACAATTAGGAAAAAAGAGAGACACAGAGAGAATGGCAGAATGACAGCAGAGATCTAGAAACACACACACAGAGCAACCACGGGTGAGGATTCCAGGAAGCTAAGGACAAAACTCCGCCCAGGTTTCCAGGCTGTGCCTGTGCGCTGACCTCACGCTCCGCCCTTTAAGCACCAGGGCCTTGCTGTGGCCGCCCCTTAGGTGGGACTCCTGGTCACTTGGTCACTCAGGGCCCAGGGGAGCACCGCCACCCCCAGAGCCCAGCCCTGGCAGCTCAGCCAGGCCTTGGGGCAGCCCTGGGCATGGAGCAGGGCTCTAAAGGCCTCACCTTCAGCAAAGTGCGGCTGGCCCCTCCCAGCAGACACGGGCACTGCCATTCCAAGATGTTTCAAGACATGCAACATCCAGTCTCTGACAGCAGCCTGCCATGATGACACCCTTGTTATATTTTCTCCAGTGCCAGTGGCCCCGCAGCTGGAGGCTCCACAGCTCTCTGAAACCTCAACCACACCCACAGGGCAGCTTCTCACTGGGGCCCAGGTGCCCACCCCTGTGGGGGGTCCAGATTGGAAAGATGTGGGAGCAGCAGTGTTCAGGCCTTGCCGTGATGGCCTCGGCAGGCCCTTTCCAGCACCAGTGCTCCAGGAGCTCGAGGCTCTTTAGATCTCTTAACCCTAACCCTAGACAGAATCCTAAGCCTAGCCCTAGTCAATTACCCGAGCCCCATCCTGTCTTCTCCAGCTAAGACTGATGTTGGAGCACCAATACTGGGGCCTAGCCGCCATGGCCTTGGCTTATCTTTTCCTGTCCCAGTGTTCTTGGATCATCTCTCATTGGCTAAGTGTGCTCTGTTTCTGCCCTGCTTTCAAATATTTTTGTACATACCTTTTAAAACAGCTGTCATTTTCTTTTGTGGGTTCTTCTGTGATTATATTTCATAATTTTCGTTATTGTTGTCATTAAAATTTGTGGTCATTCATTTTGTGTATTTGAGATATTTGTTGATTTTCCAGTAATGATCGACACATGTGTGGCCTATCTTTCATGTTTATCTCTAAATCCTTTGCAAAACAAATTATAAAAAATCTTTTAAATACACTTTCAACTTTACCGTATGTTAGAAAATGGAAGTAGCTTTAGAGCTTCAGACCCTTACCTGATAGCTCCCTGATGTTTTTTTGCCTTGATTAGGCAGTCTTCATAAGCTATCTGTGAAGCAGAAATTGATTGTTTCTTTTTTGCTTTCCAGTGTAAACAGTGAGCATTTATGGATACGGCAACAAAAATAATTTCAATTTCTCATGTGGCCTGATAACTCATTGTCTTTTTGCAATTTTGCCATTCCATATCAATGCAGTAACTTCGCTTGCAAGGGTTTTTTTGAGATTTTAAACTTGGATACGGACAGGTTTTAGGTGATAGATTTGTATATCGCCTGTTCCTGGTACTTGCAACAGTTTTCCTCATTGATTCATTGGCATTATTGGATTAGACTCTCTACATAGACAGAATCACTTTCTGAAAGATTTTTTTTTGCATATTTTGTTGAAAAATTTATTTTGTTACTGTTAACTAGGTTATCTGGATTTTCTTCATAACTAAATGCACTATTCTGCACTTGCAAGCTGTAGAAGTATTCTCTTGACTGTTCTAAGTTTCTGAAATTTATCTGGAGTATTATTTAATAATTTGTTATTCTGAGTATTAATACTACTAAAGCAAAGGAGGGGTTGTTTCACCAAAAATACTTTATTTTATATCTTGCACAGTTTTTTAAGTTACCTGACTTCCATCCCTTTCTTAAATATTCCTTCCTTTTTTCCTAATATTTTTTTTAAAAGATGCCTTTAGGTTTCATTGCTGTAAGAAAAATAACTTAGGTATCCTTTTGTACATAAACTGTTAGTGTTGATGTTATTGGTCAACTCTGAACTTGAGCATTTAAATCAGAACTACAGACAGAAGTTAAAATCCGTGCTATATGGGGTGAGAATACAAAATTAAGTAAATGTTCTTTAATAATAGTGTATGATAAATGATGATCCCTCCTTAAAAAAACACTCATATTTGGAAACTTTGGAAAAAAATCATATTTGAACATGATTTTTGGAGAGAGAGTTTGTGAACTGGAAGTATTCCAGCCATTTTTCTGCTACATTTTTGGATGGAATCTTTGAGAGGGATTTCAGGCATGGATGAAAAATTAAGGACAGTAGGGACAGAGGAAGATTAAACCTGAGGATACAGAAACTGTAAATAATTTTAAAACAATACAGTAAATCTAAAAAAAACTCAAAATAATTATTGTTTAATTTAAAAAGAAGTAAATTACACATTTTATTAATAGAAAAGATAGAACACAGACTAAGAAGGATACTTCTATTTAACAGAAGGAATATATATACTACGTAGCAATAGAGCAAGTCTAACTTAAGTGAGTTTTAAATTTTCTTTCCAGATTATACCAGATTGAACAAAAAAAAAATCCCTTTTTTCTAGGTATTACATTAGTAAATTTCAAGGGTTTTGTCTTCTTGGACTTTGGATACAGGAGTAATTTCACTCTAATTATGACAAATGAATCTGAAGTTTGAGTTGTTTATACCCTTCATTCACAATGTAGTCATGGTTATTTAGGGTTCGGGTATAATTTATTCATCAGTTTACACAAATCGAAATCAGTGTCTGTATGTCAGTGACCCTTTCCAGTGCCCTTAGGTTCAAAAGGTGGAGTTTTAGGCACCTGTTTTGAACAAGTTTCTAAATGAGCAAACAAAATAAGAAACTGAAAGAAAAGCTCAATACTCAAGTACCTCAAAATTATAACTTTAGAAAGAGCTCAAAATATTCAAGGCAAGCTTACATTTAATTTCAACTTTATTTTTTGCCTCTTTGCCTTATTTATATTAAGTTCAATTTCAGAAAATAATGCACTTTAAACGTTCATTGTACATGAAAACATATGAAAAACATGCAATATGTAGGTATTCTGCTTTTTTAATGAACTGATTTTTAAAATGCAATAACTGCTCTGCAATAGGAAATGAGAATGAGGAGACTGAAGAAGTACTGAAAAATAATTCAGCATCATATTCTTGTGTCTTTACAATGCTTGGTTTCTTTTGTTTTGATTTGATTTTTTTCTTTTCATTTTCTTTCTGTGTATAGCGTGCGACATGCAAAAGAAGGCTCTTTAATATCTTGCTTTAATCTGAAAAAAAAGCAGAACATCACTCACATTGCAAAGATCTGATCAATTTGTTTTAATCAAGTAAAGAGAAATTTCACCAGTCCAATAGAAATACTAAAATTCACTCTCTCAACACTTTTTATTCCCACAAGGAGTGGTGAACACACCTACATTCTTCAGCTAGTAGTGTTGCTCAATGAAAAAAGGCAGAAATTTTTAGACTGAAGGCATCTGGAGAGGATTAGGAACAGTCAAATTAGGATTCACTATATTTTAGATATTTTAAGAAAAAAATTAAGTACTTTGTAAAGAATGTTTTTCTTTCTTTTTGTTTTTTTTCTTCTAATAAGTTTTATTTATTTCAAATATGAATAGAAGACAGATAAAGCAAGAAGGGAAAGCTTAAAACGGTGTTTCTATTTGCATGTGTGCCCTTTTTAAAGGATGCCAAAAGATCAAGAGGAACTCCAGGGCTTTCACGGAGATATTAAATGAGTGCTTAGAGAGGACCATGGATTGTTTTCAAAGCTGTGTGCTACTGACAACTGAAAAAGATCAAAAAATCAGCTTCTAGCACACTTGTGAAGAAATATTTGGAACCAAGAGTCTCCTGTGAGCATTTTCCTAGTGGCAGATGGTTGAAATGGTTACCATCTTTAATTTTCATTACATAAGTTTGTAATCTTTTAAGAAAATCTATATTCTCTTTACACTTTTTGTAAGCTCTTCAGTGCCTTCCCATTTCTCACTCTTGATACTTCATAATAAAATTTGCCTTCATCAGAATGAAAGAACTGCCATACATCATTAAATCAAAGTTTCACCCAACTTGGAATACTATGTCTGAAAGTGTCAATTAGCGCATACTTGGGGAAAAGCACAGGAAACAGGACCAGTATAACATGATTTTCCTTTGCAAAACCTTTACAATAAGATTAGGGCAAGGAGATCAGTAGCAACATTGTAACACTTGTACCCCCAGTGCATGTGCCCTAAAAGATAAACAACAGTTTTCTTACCCATTTCAGAAGAGCAGAACTTTTCAAAGGGCAAACAGTATCTCATTAAAATCTCTAGGAAAAAAGTGTTTAGAAACAAAGTTACTCATAAGTGATTATTAATTTTCTTCTTTCAGGATTCAATATAAAAAAAAAACCTTTATTCAAATAAGAGGTAACTTAACAATAAATTATATGAAGATGAAGCAGTAACCCCTTAAATTTAGCCAGAGAAAAAAATGTTAAATGAGACACAATTAACCTAGCCACTCACATCCTGATATTGAGTTCATGATTCTGTAAATCTGCAGCTGTTCCATCAGTGTTTAGCTGAATAAAATAAAAAAGTTTGTCCATTTAAAATATGTGCAATTCCTATTTCTCACTGCTTCATCTGAGGTTTTATTAACTGGCACTGGTTATTGAAGTCTTATATAAAACAGACTTAAATTCAAATGTAGCATTGTTCTCCATTTGGAATGAGTCTTTAATTTCTTTTCGGCTATGAGTATTCCTAGATGCAGCAGTATGAAATTTTGATTTCATGAGATGACAGAATTGTTTCATTCCATTTTGCAGTGAAACCTCCAAATATTAAAGTTCTCAGAAGCAAATGTTAAAAACAAGTTATATTTCATATGATTAAACATTGAATATAAACGATGTTGAAATATTCTCTTTCATTTTTGAAGCCTCTTTTTTTCTTTTTTTTGAGGCACAAAGTTATGTGCCTCAATCCTTTTGAAAGAGGATATTTTCTTCACCTATTCTGTTGCTAACAGAAAATATTGTATTTAGAATTAGATTTTTTGATGGCGTTTCTTCTCTCTGTTTTTTTCTCTTATTTTTCATTCCTATCTAAATACTACAAATCCAAAGTCTACTGTCCTTTACGACTCCACATATAAGGAAAGAATTACATCAATCTGTCACAAGAGTGTCAGAACAGGGATGTGGAGGGTCAATAGGCATGGCAATTTGAGCAAAGGTGGCAAGGGATAATAGTGTGAGAAACTAAGGCTGCAGACTAAATGAAACAGCAGCTTGCTTAGGAAATAAGTCACAGAGAGAGTTTCAGCTTATTTTTAAAACTGCCCAATATACTTGGGAATCATAAGTTTCTGTTTCAGTCAAGTCTTCTTTCTCCTGCAGCAGCCAGTGACCGACTGTCTTGGGAATTATTTCCTGATTGCTCTGGAAAAGGCCATTCCACAGTTAGGCAATAGCTCATTGCAATGGGCCTGTTTAGCTTGAGAAAACTGGTTTGCAAGGTTTAGAAAATCTTTGATGGAAATGCTAAATTTCAGGAGATAAATGAAAACACAGGGAAAGTCAGTGTGAGTAGAAAAAAAAAAAGGCTGTTCATACTGGTGCGTAAGTCAGTAATTTTCCTTGGAACATAGTCAGATATTCTAGACAAAGGGAAAGCACTGAAACCAATGGTTAGGTTTTTCTTAAATCTGGCTAAAGAATTAAATATCTAATTAAGATTCTCAGTCAATGCTATCTTAATTGACTAATACATCATTCTGTTAACACTAATGGTAAATTAAATATGCTTGATCGATATTCAAACAATGAATTCTGGTTAATTGACATTGATCTTAATGGGCATTACTTTGAAATATTAGCTGATGTACATCCACAGCTGTAGGGATTACATATTACGATATTAATTTTCAGGATATCATTTGCAAGAAACATTAGTGAGTAGTTAGTGAGCTTTCCTTATATATGAAGAGGAATTGCAACCAGTCATCCCAGAAAATAAAATTATCCTCTTACAAATAATATATTATTTTCCTCATTAAGTTGTTTTTTCCTTTTCCTTTAAAGTGACTACTCTGAAAAAAATTGAAGATTTCTAAATCATAATTTACAAACTCTGTTGAATTATGCTCAGATGTAAAATAAATTAAATGGATTAATTAAGAAAAACAGTTGCAGTAAAATGCAAGTAAGTACAGGCAAAGAAAGCTGTAGACTAAGGAATTGAGATCAGATACCCAACTGTTGGTTGCTGTAGACTCTTAATGGCTCCTGGAATGGAAGTTAGAGTAATTCAGATTGGAATTTCCAAAAGGGAATAGCCACAATTAATATCTCATTTTCTAGCTGCTTGAGAAGAGTCAGCTCCAAGGAAAACAATATTCAAAGGGTGAAGCCTAGCACTTTCTGAAATCCTGAAATCCCTATCACTAGGTGTTTCCTTGTTAGAAAAGGAAAGACAAAAATATAATTGATTTCTAGTTTAAATTTTGGTCTTGTTTCATGGTAGATGACTAACAGAATCATGGCCTGAGAAGTCATCTGACATTTATTTGTATGCTATTATTTAGATTACTGTATCATGTAAATTCTAAGACTTCATGATTATTTTAATTAGTGTGTCGATTAGTGTTTCAATCAAGCTTGATTTCTTACATGTATGTCTGGATTCAGTTATTGTATATATGGATATTTAAAATGAAATTTAGAGCACTGTTCAATTTGAAAAGCGTGTCTTTCGATTAATAAGTAATAAATGAGCAGAAAACAACTATACAAGAATTGAACCTAGAGCCAGTTGGCAAGTTTGTGACTAAATTAATCCCATTTTGTGTGGAGGATAAATCCATATTTGGGAGTATAATGATATAAAACTGATGAAATAAACAGAAGTCTTGCTAGCATAAGTGAAAAGACACATTAGCAGAACCACTTTTGATACACTGGGAATTTAATTCACATTAGAGTTCACTGGTTTTAATTTTCCCCTGAAACACTGAAACATGCAACTGAAGTGAAATGGAAGTCTTCACAGAAATCCCACATAGCAGCTCAGCAGTTATAGGTCACAGAAACTTCAGACCAGCAGTACACCACAAGGCAGTGACACGGGAGACCAAGGTTTGACCTGCCATTTTGCCACAAATTTTAAATGTCATCTTTGGCAAGTCAGTTTGACTTACTTTCATCCAAATTCACAGTCATCTATTCATAAAATGTAAGTTGATTGCAGTGATAAAGAGGCTTCTAAATATTTCTCTAGATCTGAGGTTACTGCATCTAGATCTGGGTTTTCCAGCCCAGGAAGGACATGGACCTGTTAGAGCCAGTGCAGAGTATGGCCACTAAGATGATCACAGGGTTAGAACACCTCTCCTATGAAGACAAGGCTGAGAGGGCTGGGGTTCTTCATGCCAGAGAAGAGAAGACTTTGGGGTCACCTCATTACAGCCTTCCAGTACTTGAGGGGGGCCTGCAAGTAAGATGGAGATGGACATTTTACAAGGGCATGTAGAGATGGGATAAGGTAGAATAGCGTCAAACTGAGAGTAGGTTTAGAATAAATACTAGGAAGAATTTTTTTACTGTGAGGGTGGTGAGGCATTTGAACAAATTGCCCAGAGAAGTTGTGGATGCCCCATCCCTGGAAGTGTTCTAGGCCAGGTTGGATGAGGCTCTGAGCCACCTTATCTAGGGAATTTGTCTCTGCCCATGGCAGGGAGTTTGGAACTAGAGGTTCCCTTGGTTCCCAAACCAAACCGTTCTATGATTTTATGATGTGACTTCAGTATTGCTGATATTCTTGTAGTCTGTGGAGCTCAAATCTGAACTAACAACTCACAACTTATAATATTCACATTGTATTGGTTTAGGCTTTCAACTGCAGACTCCATCAGCTGGTCTTACAATCAAATAAAAATTTGGCCTCTAAAGAAATTTAGAGAGTTGTGACGCTTAACCTGTAACACGCAACCTGTGCAGTTTTTAGGAGTAGTGTGTGCCAAAAGAGGGTTAATCTCCATTCCTTCAAATACTCTGTCAGTCAGATACAGATGTCTCTTCTTTATACTCACAGAATTTATGCCCTGCTTTTTTGTTAAGCCCTATTAATTTGGGTTTGTTTTATTTTGAAGTTCTTCGATGAAGTAGGATTGATGACTAATTAACCATAATTAATTGAAATAAGTTTCTAGACAGCCCCGTAATGAGCTTGAATTCTACCTGTGTGAAAACTCTTTATATTGTCTGAGATGCCCCTGACGCCTGATACCCAGAAAATTACTACCTGGGAGCATCATGTTGCTTTATTAATATAATGTCATGTTGTCAGTCAAAGGAAACTGGAGAGGAAAGCCATTTTCATGGATACATAGACGCCACATTTTAGCACAGGTCATCAAAACCAGCTTTTGATAAATGAAGCTCTGAACTCACTGTTATTCATCATATATTTAGAAGAGTATAAACACACAACAGTTGTGTTAGTTCCACTGAACACACAGGTAGGCACAGCTCTGCACCTGTGTTAGAAGAGTAGCTGAATTTTTCATGGGTATAAATGATGAAAAGCATCTACGAACTATATGGCTGGTACAACCATCTCGAGGTGTCAGCCTCAGAAACCCAAACCTCAGCTCAGGCAAAGCTACTAAAGGATGTTCAAACTCTTAGGGGGAGTTGGGAACACAAGAAAGCAAACAAATATAAGAACACATGCACACATGTGCATAAACATACAGCCTAGCTGCTTGGGCCTGTGAAGAGAAAAGATTGCTAGAATAATGACAGCTACAAGTACCTGAGACAGATGGTTTCACAGGACAGCTAAAGCAACAATTAAAAGAAATGTAAAAAAGCATCAGCTCTAGATACACTCTACAAAGTAATGAATGTTGTTACAGAACTGCAGCTAATTAAAAGGGATTCAAAACCAGCTATATCTTCTTTTGTGTCCAGCAATATGCTAAATATGGATACTGACAGATCACCTGACACAGAAAATGTCAACAGTAAAGGCTCTCAGGTCAGTGCTTTGCAGAGAAATTGCACTAACAAAACAAAAATAAACTAGCACACACAATATGCATGTAATGAGAAAGATAAATGTAGCAAAAGCCATTCTGAGACAACTCTTCCCTGTGATTTTGTTTTTTGGATTAAAACATTATTAAATCTTGCAAATTGCACAGGTAAACTATGGCAAAGAGAACCATGTCCTTTCAACTGTTCGTGGCTGACTTGTTCTGACCTACTGACCAATGAGCCTTGATGTTAAGATTATAAGAGCTGAAAACACTAAAGAATCCAAGACTCTGATTTAAGAGTCTCAGAAATACAAGTATTTAGATGGAATTTGTATTGCTGGAATAGTCTCAGAATTGGTCTTAGATACATGTACGTTAAAGTGTTGGGGAAGATTTCGTGGAAGAAAGGCACACATAAAGTGCTTACCTGGGTATTCTTGGTGAACTTTTCCACTGAACTGTTCACTGGATGCCATAAGAGAGGAAGAAGGAAGGAAGGAAGGAAGGAAGGAAGGAAGGAAGGAAGGAAGGAAGGAAGGAAGGAAGGAAGGAAGGAAGGAAGGAAGGAAGGAAGGAAGGAAGGATAGTTTATTTCAATTTTTTCTGCCTTTCTATGGGATGTTGAGTAAGTGGTATGCCAGAAGGGAAAGAAAAACAAGAGAGAAAGAGAGTGGCCTTTACAGTGGGAAAAGTGGGACAAGAGTAGAAAGAATAGGAACGTAAGGAGTTTTGTGATATGCAAAGAAACTTTGTTAAAGAAATCTTAAGTTTTCAGTGCTCCAGTTTCAGGAAAAGTGAAAGAAGGGTGGAGAAAATATGCACTCTTAAATCTATTTAGTTTTGCATATTCTTTCCATGAGAGTCTCTATCCTTAAACAATGCTGCATTATTTTTCAGAAATCATCATTGCTCTTTTATCAAATATAAATAAAAAGAACCTGCCATATTCTTATATTCATATATATATGTGTGTGTGTATATACATATATATATATACACATATATATATACACACACACACACACACATATATATATGCACATATATATATACATATATATATATATATTCTGGCACTGGGGTCTTTATATAGTTTTTATTACCTGACACATTTTAGCTAAGACTCAGACCATTTGGTCTATTTATTTTGTCTGGTTTTCATAAAGCTGTGTATGCTGCAAGGTATGTGCAACAACTGATTTAAACACATACACCATTGTTTCCAGGAGTGCTTTTGTTCACACCATATTAATTCAAATAAAAAGACCCAACCCTAGCACAATTCAGGTTTTTTTGTCAAAATGACATCACAGCTGCTTTTCAGTTGCACAATTTGAAGAAATATAAACGTCTGCTACTGACCTATTTATGACTGAAGTTTGGCCTTATCTTCAACATCTAAAGTTTAGTCATCTCATTAAGACTAGATATCTAGCTATATCTGTAGGCATAAGGAAAAAATAGTGACCGTCCCCATTGGATATGATAATCAGTCCCTTGGACAGATCTTTCCCAATTGAGTATAAAATCAGCTGTAATAGCTGGTGTAGTTAAGACTCCTAACTACAGTTAAGAGAAGTAAATTTTTGTTTGGCATTCGCTTTATTTGCACATCTGACTGTACTTTTCCAGCACTGTTCAGTAAAAGTGCTTACACACTGCAGTCATGGCTTGATCTCTCCTGGTGGCAGATTTCAAGAACATTCAGACACAAGAGACATCCAAGGGGAATGACTTTTCTTAACCTTGGCTTACTCACATGTGTATACAAGTATTTTATTATATATTAAGAAAAGTTTTAAAATCATAAGTAATCATACTGAACTGGACACAGAATTTCCCTTACATATCTGATTTGTTTTTTTTATTGTGTCTTCCATGTGGTGAACCCACCCCCAATAAAGTAGTGTCTGCACTTTATTTTGAAAAGTGAAGTGTTTGTTATCCTTGAAATAGAGCTTAAAGAAAAATATAAACAGGATTGGTCCCTTAAAATTACATCAAAGAGAAAAAAGTAAAAAAACATGAAAGAAAGTTTTAAACCCCTTAAACTGAAATGTTTAATTAACCCATTGCCCTTTTTTATTTGGAATGCAATTGAGTGAAGAAAAAACATTCAGAAGGCACAAAAATTGCTGATGATATTATGATCAATAATAGTTTTCTCTGCTATCAACAGAGCTGTACTTAAATTTTTTAAAAAATCAAAAGGAAGAAGTAAAAGCAAAAATGTAATAGAGCTAAAGAACTTAGACTAGTGTCTGTATGTATCAAAAACTAAATATTTGCAGCAGAAAGATCAATTTCTAAACAATTTGAGTTGCCCTAGGAACTCAGGATTCCCTTATTCACAAGCACAAATTTTTTTGTTTGGTTTGCTGCCTTCTTAGAAGTTGATGACAACTTTATTTAATCAAATTGGGCACCTCAAAATATCCAGCCCTTCAAGCACTTTTGAACTTTAAGTTCAGCTCCAAATACTGTTGTCAAGCCTTATCACAGACAGTTTTTATTACTCATTATATTTATTATAGGATTAACCCTCAGGATTAGTTATAGCATGCAAACATTGAGAAGCACATAATAACTCTCAGAAACAAATTTCAGGAAAAACTCTGTTTGAAGATGGAGCTATGAAAAATAAGACAAAAACAGGAGGAATTCATTTTTCATTTTATTATGGGAAAACTTGTTAGTTTTGGGGGATTTTGTGTTTCTCTTTTCTTTTTTCCTCTTCTCTTCTCTTCTCTTCTCTTCTCTTCTCTTCTCTTCTCTTCTCTTCTCTTCTCTTCTCTTCTCTTCTCTTTTTTTCTTTTCCTTTCAAAGCAAGAGCCTATGGTAAATCATTCTGTATATGTCACCCTTTGCCCTTTCTTTTAACCAAATAGGGCAACAGATGTTGGATCTGAAACAACTTACTGACATTGAAAATATTTCTGGTTTCATACTGGTATTATAAAAGACCAATTCTCTAAGCAAAGAAATAAAACAAAACAATCCTATCTCATTTATTTTTCTTTCCAAGTCTCCTCACACTCTGCTTCAAAGAGTATATTCCAGGTAGGCCAGACCAAATTAAGCAAGTGATGGTATCTGGTAATTTTATCTCAAGTTTGGTATGTAGAGTCTGACTGCAAAGTTTGAAAGTGAATGGTCATACAGGATGTGTTCCTGCTAGGTCTTTGTCCTATTCTTTCATTCGTTTAACCTCAATTTCAAGCAATTACTCTTCATCTTCCAAAAGCCCTTTCAGTATTGTTTCTCCTTTGATTTCTCTTTTCAGGAAGTATATTTCCTGCTTAGCAATTTCCCCTTGGCTCCTGTTAAAAAAGTTCTAAAGTATTCTATCTAATCTGCTTGCAATGACATGAGACTTGTCATTGTTTCATTGTTTCAAATTCACTTCTCTCTCTTTCTCTCTCTATCTCAAAGTATCCTTTGAAAAATTCTTGGGAATTAAAGAGCATATTTTCTTTAAAGAAAAATATCTAATTTAAATATCTATTCTTTTGTGATCAAATTCATCATTTGAGAGTGCTGTTTATAAGAAATGTGGCTGATATAACAGGTTGAATCCCAGACAAATCTTTCACATTTTCTCATATACGAATCAGTGATAATTGAATCCAAGTGTGGAGTTATGTACAAAGACTGTAATAGGAACAATCAATCTACAGTCTCACCATGAAGGAAACTTGGCATCAGCTATGGCTGCTGCATGATTAACCATGCAAATTGTATGCTCTCCTCTTTATTATCATTCTCTTGAGATTTTCTCGATGTTGAAAAAATACACAAGGTTTTTGCCAGTGGGCTTAGCACCACTGAATTATTACGAATTGAGCAAATTGACTAGAAATGACTTCAGCATTGACCAGTGCTTCATTAATTTCTCCCTTTGATTATTTCTTGAAAAGGAACCAGAAAAAAAAAAAAAAAAGCTTGGTGCAGTGTACAAAGTAATTAAAATTGAATCATTATTCATTAAATAAATGAAACCTACACTTGAGACAGAGATAGTGCAAGTGACAGGATGCTTACCTAATGTGTCAAATCCTATGAGCTTAATTCTGCATATAGTTGCACTTTGGTAATTCTGAAGTAGCTCCATTGGGTTTGTGAGTTTATACTGAGTTTTTTATAATGTATATGTGGAGTAGATTTGTGTGTCCTGGTGTCCTGATGTAGTAGCTCTCAATTTTAAATTTCTTAGAGATGGCCAGAACAGTGGGTGATCTCTTTGCCATTGTTTCATATACACATAATTCCTTTCTAAAATGCATCATCTGTTTTCCTCATATTGTTCTGCCTCAAGTTCACCTAAAATGTGAAGCATTCATGTCTATCATTCTTCACAGAGCAAATGGAACAGTCTTTTAATCAGTTACAATATAAGATTGATTTTCTTCATAATGCCTATTGCAAATTTTAATCTTTCCTCTCCTAAGAATATAAGCCACAAAAGAAATTAAAGTGTCTTTAGAGAAGCATCAAAATGCTGCAAGGGCATTTGCCTCTTCTGCATCTGCTGCACATAGCTAATTCCCTCTCTAAAAACAAAAGAAATATGGCATGGGATGTTACGGGGATCCTCTGACAGATTTTTGGGCCAGGGATACCTCCTGGTCACTGTAGCACACCTGGGGTTCTCTGTCCCAAGATAATGGAGGTGCTTTTCCTGTCATTTGTGGGTTCAGACAGCAGCAAAGTTGAGCATGCAACCCAGACACACATACACACAGAGGACACAGACATGGACAGCTGCTCAGATGCCAACGACAAGGTGCTGCCCTTAGCAGCACCCACATCAATATGACCAGGTCTCATTAAACACAGACATATAGACGTATACAGACAGACAGTCAAGCTCCCTTCCTCTTCTCCAGCTGTTCAGGACTGAAGGTCACTAATGCAGGCACACACTTGTCACTCTCTAGGCTCCCAAGCATCCCATTTGCAAGGTCTCCATGTACTGGCAGGGCTTCTCTGTCTGTTGGGCAGCCCTGACTGGATGCCAGCTGCTCTTACTCTCCACATGGCTCTCTAACTTGCCATTTGGTCCAGCACGAGGTTTGCTGTGAGTTACACACACATGCTCCCGTGCACACCATGCTGGAGGAAGATGCCAAGACTCTGGTACCCTCCAGCAGCTCTCACCAGGTACACAGGCTGTGATTCACAGTCCTGCTCCAGCTGCTGTCGCTGAGCCTCTCCCTCACTTTGTTCACCTCAATTTCCCCAATACTTACACCAGTCCCACCCTAGTGGTGGGGGCTGAGACCTCCACTCACTTCAGTAGCTGACACTCCAGGCCACAGGGTAGCTTGGTCATACTCCAGTTGCTGGCACCACATCCACTCAAATAGGTCTCACCAGTAGCTGGCAATCAGCCCTCACAGGCTTGATACAGGAAATAGAGTGTGAGATTACACAGAGATATTTAAGAAAGGATTTAATGAGAAAATAGGACAGACTGTGGTGATCTGACACCAGGCTTAGAGAAGTGTACTGACCAATCCCAGTTTAGATATATCAAGCCCCTTTTATATGCCTTTCTGCTAAATTTCTTCTGTTTCACCCCTTCCCTTCCCCCTAAGTGTTCTTTCAGAAGTTTTCATTGTCGCACAAGCTGCTTTTCCATATCCCAAATCCTCATGCTCCTCTTCTACCTGCCTTCATATCAGTACAAGGTTCAGATTGTGCCTCTTCAGTGCTGTGCCTGCAGTTTCTTGGTGGCCCTGCAATTTTCCACTTACCAGTTCTCCCTTTCATTTTGATCCCCTTTTGAATTGAAAAGTTCCTGACTGCACGACCATAACAACACAGATGCTCTCAACCTACAAGTATTCTTACCAATTAGGGTGAGTCTGGTCAAGCGACTAAACCCCATGGATATAATTTAGGGGGGATAAGAGATTTACTGGAAGGTGTTTGTTAAAACAAGGTATATAGCTTGTGTTTTAGGGACTAGGAGGTAGATAATGATTTACTAAGGGCTGCTTGCTAAAACAATGCGTACAGCTTGCTTAATATTTTTATGCTTGCCAAGCAAAGAGGGAGGATACAAAGAAAATACCAAACTATTGATAAAGAGAAGGAACCGTGACCAGATATCCTAATTTCGGATCCTGAAACCAGCCCAAGCCAGCTTCAAGGTTTGGACCTGGACCAGAGTCCCAGGGAGTATGCACAAGCAAGCAGGGTGAAGAGTTCAACCTGAGGAAGAATTCTTTATTTCATCTTAAGACCCCTGCCCTTGACCACCAGGCAGCACTGCATGGGGGCAAGCGTATTTAAATGAAGTTTGGATTCTTTATAATATGAAGTGGGAATAGATCATGAATATTTACAGGGGCATTGAGTAACTTTATGCATATATAACATGTAACTCAATATAAACTGGACAGAGCATTATTGGGGTGCGCACGCTTTCAAGGAAATTATTCCCCATGCGCCCCAGCGCTGGAATAAACGTACCTACTTTACAACTTTCCTTTAGTTGTAGAGTTAATCCGTGCCTCAGATAGCCCATGAAGTTTGAAGGGCCAGCTGGTTATTCTAACAGAAAGAATTCTATATCAAGAAAACAAGATATTGAGGACACCAAGTTTTCCATTTCTTTATCCCAGCTGTCACGAAAAAGAAACAAAATATTTATTTTAAAAGAAACAATATATTTATTACACTGAAGAAGTATCAAGTATTTTTATGACACAAGAAACTTGTGGAGAATTCTTCAAGTACAGTTTCAATATCAACAAAGATCTCCCTGGTAAGCATAAAGACAATGTATATTACTGAAATTAAACTATTATTCTGGCATATTTGATGCAGTTCTAAGTTTTTTGTGGTGATATTCATGTTTTTAAGGCAGATAAATGCCTCGTGGTATGTAGTAATGCATAATTGATAAGTACATGTGAATAGTTATAGCAGAAACAAGTGGGCTGTTTCCTACGGAGGATTTTTTTGTCTATACCCTATGAGGTAAAGAAATATTAAATCTCTCTGTATGAAACACTTTCTAAAAATGGCTTCATACTTAAAGAAAAACAACTGAAGCAGTAAAAACTTTAACTTAAGGGACATATCAAACATAATTTATGTCAGAGACCAAAATTCTCTTTAAAAAAAAATCTTATTTGAATACTTGCTTGTGCTACTTGTTATTTCACATACATAGATAAGGGACAGCACAGTGGAAAAAAAAAAAGGAAATAAAAATAAACACAGACAACATTCTTGAACACAAGCAATTTGTTTATTAAATAGCAGAAAAAGTTCATTTCTGTGTGGAGTATGAAATCTTGCTTCTAATGTAAATGGAAATGAGATCTAAATGTGGTTAGGGTTTCTTAATATTTGTTCTTCAATTTTTATTTCATTATATATTAGCAGTTATTTTGAAGAAGTGTTTATAAATTTTGGATAAGATTGTACCACAAGCTGCTTTTGGATATCCCAAAATCCACCTCACATGATGTCTTCATTTAAATGTGTGCAAGACTCAGTTTATCAGACATTTATGCACATCTCAGGCGTGAGATGTGCACAAATATTTAACTTTTTTTTTGTGAAAAGGAGGTTCAGATGTAGGTAGAATTCCTCAGAAACAGCTATAAGACAGGACAAGTGCAACAACCTCAGGCAGTCTGTTGTTTAAAAAATGTTATAAAAATGCATGCTCTGATTAATCCATCTACTGTAAGTTGTTTCTTTTATGATCCCTTGGCTTCTGCAACTTCCTCAGGCTTGATTAGGCTCAGACCAAGCCACTGAAGCAGGCAACTACCATGCTCACAGGCCATCAGTCCAGGGACAGCCCAGATGACGTTGCAAAGTGAAAAGGATATTGCATTTAGAAGAGGAGAGATGCAGGACAGACTGAGCATGCTGTGCCCCCAAAACTGCTGAAGAGGAACATGGAGAGCATTTGTGGAGCAGAGAAAAGGTTGATGTCATGATGAGCTTGGAACCATGGGCCTGTCACCAAAAGTGAAATGAAACACAGAAGCAAGGAGGAAATTATAGTACAATTTGGGGAGACGTTAATAACATCTCCATTAAACTTTTAAAATTTACTCCCATAAATGAAAAGATAGTTGAGTTGAGGACTATGGTTTGCAACAGAATATCTTCTTGCAGTGGCTTGAGTGAAAGACATAACAAAGTACTCACAGGCTGCTTTCAGGAGATGACAAGTGCCTAAATATTTTGTCTAAAAAGATAACAAAGTGGTGAGGGAAATTGAGCAGAAAATGCTGCCAATTGAAAGGTCTGTCCAATGTGTGAGTGCTGAGTGAGCCAGGTACACGTGGCTATGGATAATCCTGAAGCAGGGCATTTGGCCTTCCATCCCAGGTCCCATTGTCTGAATATTCTGAGACAACGTCTCGGAGGACAAAAGAACATCTCTATTGCAGGTAGCCAGAGTCATGCTAGAAAGGAAGAGCTACTCCTTGTCATAGGTAAAAGTTGAGTGAATCACTTAGGGTGGAAAATGAGAGAGAAAATTGCTACAGATATCTACACAAACCTCTTTATAATGGAGAAAAGGCTGTTATATATGGAGACAAGAAAACAGGTGTAGACAAATAACACAAAGTTTCATTTATCTAAAATCTAATAAAAATGTTTCATTTATCTTGTAATAATGATTTTTCATACTGGTGTAGTTTGTGTCAACTGGAACTGATTTGCCAGGCTGCCCTGAAGTTGTTTTCAGACCAACCAGGAACAGTAGCACTGATAACTTCACAAAGTAGGTTTGACTTGTTTTATAGCCCAGTTTGGCAGGTTTAAATGTGAAAGCAGTCATTCACGAGTTAGCGTTTTGAGGGTATGTCTCTCTGATGTAGCTGGTGCTGAGCAAAACTGATAACCAGGGCATGTACAGTCATGAGAAGTAACAAACATCAGCTTGGGAAAAGTGCCATGTTAACGTTTGTCCACTGATGCAGCACTTGAGTTGGGCTCTTTCCAACAATTTTTACTGAATTGTTTCATACATGCAATGGCCCATCTGTAACATAAAAATTTGGTATAAACCCCATTTTGTAATTTTTTAGTATTTTGTTGCTTTTTCTCCATTTCTCAATCCTGGAGTTGGATAATTTCTTGACAATGTTAGTTTTCACTTCTTGAAACAGTAATTAATGAACCTGCTGTTTGCTCAAGAGCTTACACTAAGATAAAGAGAAGCTAAACTTTTTGTTTAAAAACAAGTCTAATGATTTTAGGTTGATTTCATAATTTTCAAGATGTTTTCATTTAAATATCTAGCTAGACTTAGTAGTATTGTGCCTGTCCAGGTTATCAGACTAATCCTGTGTTTCAAAGTTTAATTCCGATGTTAACGTGTAGTCATTTGTTGATATTGTTATTGTTTCTGAAATGGGCTTAGCTTTTCTACATCCTGGCATCATATTATTATTTATACAGTTAAATCTGTAGCAAAAACTGAAGAGCTAGTATTGACAAAGTTTGTAATGAACCTAATGCTATTGAAGGTCATTCTAGTCATCCTGATCATGAAGTTCAGAATTATGCCCTCAGAGGACCCCTAGAGAATATGGATAGTTAAGGGAAAGTCACAAAGAATTAATCAAAGAAGGAAAAGTAAAAACCTGAAGTTAAAGAAGCATGGAAAGGCTAAGCCTAGAGACAAATGAAAAAGGAATGGGGGGAGGCAAGACTACACTAAAAACAAAATCACAATCAGAAAATAATGATGTAGAAAATAATGTATTAAGCATGTTGGTGGCATACTGTACAAACTGTAGTGTGACTCTTTCAGAAGACTCCCTCATACTGTTTTGAAGCTTAAGGTGGAGCATTTTAGGGCTTCTCAATTATGAAAACATCACTTGTGTATTTACAGGTAAAGCTGAATCCTATTTACATTTCACTCAAGAAATCAACCTTCTTGTTAAAGACAAAGAATTAACTGTACCATCTACAAACTAACAGTATGTAGAAATGGAAATTATCTGAATTTTCTTATTTGTGAACTAGAGGTATTAAAAACAAGAACAAGAGAGAAATCAGTACTTCAATAGCAATTTAGCAGGGAAAAAATACAGATTTTTTAAAATGCATTTTTACACAATTTAATTTTCCTTGATATTACTTAAACTCTTTCTTTTAAATTTCATCTTTGCTCTAAATTTAACAATAATTTTCCTTTAAGCTTTAAATTCTCTGGGGTTGTGACTATTGCCATTGCATAATAACATTTGTAGTGGTGATACTAGTGATAGTAATGGTAATAATAGTATTTAAATATTTTACAACTGACGTTCAAATCCAAAACCAGTTTTAACATCTTTAGCCTTCAGATATTTAAAAACATCCAAATTTAACAAAGTAAAGATAATTAGCAGTCATTTCAAGAGCTGATACCACTGTGTTTCTTTCTTCACAAGCTAGCACTGATTGTTTTTCCAGTTTGTCATCATGAAGAATAAAACATACCGTTTAATAACACTGCCAAATCTAAACACTGGGAAAAAAATAAAACATAAATAAAAACCAAAAGCCCTAACATTGACTTAAAATGATGGAATACCTAGTTTTATTTTTATATTTCTCTTCTTTTTTATGTTTCTTATCAAGTGTTGCCACATTCACACAACACAAAAAGACTATGTCTTTTTTTTTGTTATTGGAGAGAGATGAAATTGTCATCACAAAGTTCATGTGGATGGAAAGGTTATAGAAAACCATAAAAATTACTGAGAAAATTGACAATATGGGATGTTGAACCAATGAATCTGCTGGGCAGCTAGAAACATTTAGGATTTTGTAGCTATAATCTAAAACTATTTGGCTGTGGGAGGACCGCAGGGGAAGGACTCGGAGATATCATGGTACTATCATCTCACCCAGGAGCTTTGTGCTGGCTGCAGCCTTTGCACCTACCAAGTTCTCTTCAAAGGCTGCTGGTCAAGCCACAGCAAACTCCTGCCCTGCTTTCAGAGCTCTGGGACTGAGTGTTGCTCCTGGATTCAAGCACATTGTTTCTTTGGCATTTAGCACCAAATGAACCACATCAGCCTGAGCTGAGAGAACCAAATCGGCACAGCCTATTCTTGTCAGATAAACAGTAACGTTTTCTCAAATTGCTCCATGTTCCAAAACACTATCACACCGAATTGCTTATGAATAGAATACTTTCTGATTGATGGCAGTGCCTCTGTTGAACGGTTAGGGTTGGAGTTTCTGCCCTTTTGTCCACCTTCCTTCTCCTGACCCATCTGTCCACTCACGCCTTGCCCATATACTACATCATACACAGCTGTGATACTCTCATGCTGTATCTTCTCTTTTCTTTGTGCTGTATCTTCTCTCATTCCAGAACTGCTTCTGTTCTGTTATTTCTATTTGGTCACTAATTTACCATAAAGGTGGCCCATATGATATTTTCCAGGCTTTTTACCTTGTTGAATCCATTCTATGTCAATACACAGAACACGAATAATGTTGGCAAACATACACAGTACAGGAGAGACATGGCAGATCTAAATGTAGCTGTTTGTAATACTCAGAAACAAATGATCTGAGTGATCTTTGTGATAAATGTGTGCTCCTATGTACTGTTCTGCCTGGCAGATGCAAGAAGAAACCGTGCTCCTTATCACAGTGTCTCATATATAATCCCTTGACAGTAACAAGCTGTAAACTCGAAAAGGCAAATTTCCTACCTTACCGGTAATATGCACCAAGTCTCATGGCTTTTGCTTTTCCATTTAATTTGTTTCTTATAAACTAGTGTTCAGGTATATTTGTATTCTTTAGAGGAAAATTAGTTTGAAAGCTGGGCTCGTCAGCAGGACCAAAGTAGTTTACATGCCCAGGGCTAGGAAGCCTGGAAGGCAGGTACATGAAATCAGTGATGCATGAGAACCAGAGATGCTTGGTATGTCATTGCAAAGCCTAGCTGACAAGAAGACTCAAAAGATGAACTTTCGATGGATAGACAGTCACATCGATGTACATCACTGCATTGATATCTCATAATAAGATAAAGGTAAATCTTAGGAGGTCTCACATGTTTGGAACCCCATGCTGAAGTTGCCTAAGTAAAAATTTCTTCAGGTGCCTTCAATTGCAGACTTAGACACTGGACCTAAAAAGTCTCTGTCATTGTAATGGTTGCTCCGCAGGTGGAAAAAAATAACAATAAAAAAAATATTAAGGGGGCATGATATTGTCCAAAAGAAATAAAATGGAAAACTTGCACCTGAGCAACTGAATAATATCGGTTTGGAAGGTTTCAACGTAAGGTTATTAAAAGGACTTGGCACTGGAAATCTTTTTTATATCTGCTGTCATTTGGCTCAATTAATAGCTAGGATGGAAACTGGAGGCTCAAGGGACCACAATGAAAATGTGGATAAAATGTCTTATTGATCTGGCAATACTTCTCATGAAGAAGAGTTTAATGCATTGATATACCCATAAGAAAAGGATATTGGTTTTTTTAAACCTGCACTGCACCTGACAGGATGGCAATTTGAGAAACAGATAGCAGTAATGATTAACGTCTCTCTAAGCCACTTTTCAATATGTATCCTCCACATGAAATCATGTGAATGAAATAGACTTTCATGAACTGTATAAAACCATAGAGAACTGTACAACTATGATCACATGCTCAATAGATGGCAATTCCCATCCCAAGCACTGTCTTCTATTTCTGGTTTTAATTATTTTTCACGACCAGAGATGATACAGGGGAATCAGTGAATTTGGCATTTATACTTACACTCACACACTTTTCTTTCTAAAAGAGAGACTAGACCAACAGAGACCTGAAAATCATATCTAAGTCAAGGGAGAATAAAATACCTCCTTTCTCATTATTTCTTCTGAAGAGAATTTCTTGTGAAGTAATGATGAGGCTGTTAGAATGAATTCTTTCAAGCTGGAGAACAGCAGATTTCTTATCAGCACTTACACTCTGCTTAATTTTACTTGAACTACTAAATCTGGAGTGGTGAGGTTTACTTCCGAAATGGTATAAAACATTAAATATCAAAGTTGTTTTTCTCTGATGACAGTCAAGCAGCATTCAGTGGTGAATTGATTCCTGCACAGAGAGAAGGAAGCTGTCAAAGTAGGCAAATGTACACTTGGACCAAGCTGAAATAATGTTGGGTTTCATACCCTTTTTTAGATGAACACTGCTAACCTCCTGTGAGGCACATTTACCTGTACCTAAAGGCACAGAGTACTCTTCTTGAATATGCATTTGCTTTCATTTGCAGCTGGACATAAAAATCACACTGAATCACAAAGATCAAACACTCTTTTCACTGTGTCCTATAAGTGCACATTTGAACTAGTGAGCAGCGCTGGGTTGGGCTGGGCTGTCCCAGGTCCTCAGAACTGCTTCTGCTCTCTCCATGAAGGATGATCTCTTCTTCTGTTTGGTTTTGGGTGCAGAGAGACTCGATTAATATCAAGATACCTGAAGTGTAGGTGCATGGCTTCAAAATGCAGATTGCAGTGCAATAACTTTTAGTGACTGTGCCTGCCAGAATGAGGAAGAGGGCAATAGGGAGAACCTAAAGAATCCTCCTGGTCCTTGTGTTTCCTGCAATAGAGCAAAGCCTTAAATACAATACTTGTGCTAATGAAACCTTGAGGTTTCTAGTACCTATAGTGAGATAATGCATTTAATACAAGCAAATTGGAAGGTAAGGCTCTACCTTGCCAACACGTGGCAGGGTAGGGGTGTGCCTTATGTATCTATTCATACTGAGATTTTTAGGTTTTTCAACAGAAAATTCCTCATTCGGTACTGGTTCTTTGAGCTGTGCCAATGCACAGTCCATCCCATAATGTGCATGTTTCTGGTACGCAGGAAGGTGAAAAAGAGTTTTCAGTGGGTTTTTATTAAGCATGAAACAGTTGTTTAAAACACACTCTGAAGACATTTCTAAACAAGAAAATACACACCATGCTTTTGGAAAACTTCTTTGAAGTGCTTCTCTATCCCAGTTCTTGTAAACAAAACCACTTGCACAGCACAGAGTTAGTTTTCAAGTTTCAGTGTCATTTTCATTTTATATAAGATAGTTCTCATGGGCACATCTTTAAAACCACTCTATCAATCTCTGTCACTTTCTCAGAGCAGTCATTAGTGAAATGTCACCTTCTAAGTTCCTCATGCTGGGAGTTTAGACAGCTTCAGCTTTGAATAATAAAACTTAACATAATTGGTACACTTAGTTAAATTCACTTAAAGGTAGAATCATGACAGAAAGGAGACTAATAAGTACATTAAATAACTGTAAGTGTGGGGGTGAGGGTGGAATTGCTTTGGTTTCTTTGAACAACTTCAATATTTGACTATTTCATTTTCCCAGTGGCCACCTCTAAACTTCTGCTGAATTTTAAGCAAATAGTCCCACATTATGCAGTGTCTGAGGTCTCTGTTCTCCCTGTAAGGCATATAGATGTAATTAGCCAAGAGACTCTTGTGTAAGGTTCTTATGAAAAAGAGCAGGCCTCAGAATGGAGTATTTTCTAGTGGAAACATAATTAGGAGGTTTTGAGTTAGAAAGTGTCTAGGGGAGAACATCACCAATTGAGAGTCTGGATATTCAACAAAAAATATTTGGATAGTTCTGAGGCACAGCCTGGAAACCAGAATCAAATGGATATGCTGACCAATTAGAAATGTTTAACTGATTTAAACACTTCCTTACAGCCCTTGGATTCTCTAGTCATCCATATTAAAGCCGAAAATTATACCCAGCTAACCTGGCATAGAGTCAGACAGCTAAGGAGTGCTTCTGACAGTGAAACCAGTGCGCTGTGAGTGTATGTAGTTAGAGCAGGGCCTGCAACATCCCAAATCAGCTTTTGAACCTGTGTCTGACATGTTTTCTATCCTACAAAAGCAAAATACTGCCTCACCTTCACCTATCTCTAAAGAGAAAGAAAACCAACACAAAAGTATTTCTTCTTACGGTGAGGGAGCCAAGTCCTGTGTTAGTGTGTTACGGAGGTGTTGCATACACCTGGTAGCTTGACATCATCAAAGCACCTAGGCAGAGCTCTCTTGCATCTCTGGAGCACTAAACAGCACAGCTTGGGGGCAAATGCTGTGAATGATGGCATGAACAGCTATGTGAGTAAATGCACAAACTCATGTATATTACAGACGTTTAGAGCAAAGGGCTTGTCCCTGCCATGAGAAGTTGCTTCCAGGGTTAAGAGTCCAGGAGAACAGCCTGGACTTTCACGTCACAGCTTTATACTTAAGAAGGTGAAGCTCATTCTGGCTACGTGTCTTTGTGCTGTTGGGAATCTGACTGATGTAATAGTCTGCAATGGGAGGTATCAGATGAAGATTAAAAGAAGGCACGTCTATATTCAACAGGAGCAAAATTAATGAAATAACGGTTTTAGTTTTAAATTTCCAATTCTCTTATTTTATAGAAAGCTTTATATTCTGTGTAACTGAGCTTTCGAGAATTAACTTCTCCAATTTCATATTGTCTTATATTTTTACCTCTTCTGTTTCTTTTTAAACTGAAATTTTGATGCAGCTGATTAAGTCATCAACTTTGTCTGCTAGCTACTGGGAAGAGCTGCTGTACAGGATTTAATAATAGATATGATGACACCTAGTGGCACAGCAAAATACTTATTCTTAAAATAAAGACGAAATGCCATGTAGTTCAAATACCCCCTTATAAGGCAACTGAAAAGGTTGTCTCTGGCTCTTCTTTACTCATTTTATAGAGAAAAATGCAACAGTGGTCTGAAATTGTCTTTCTACATTTTCATTTTATTGGGGAGAAAGCAATAAACAAAACATTGTTCTCAGTACAGAAAATAAAATGCTTTGATTGAGATTCCTGTTTGCTACCAGGTCACAATGACCTCTCAAAAAAAGGTTCTAAAGAAAAACAGTTATCACCATATGTAGTTTTATCTCGCTGATGAGATACCAAGGCTTAACTGACTTTCTTTCCTAAGGAAGTTAGTTCCACAGTGATAAACAAAGATTACAGGACTTCCTCCTCTCTGATAAGTTACATTACGAAAGACAAAAGGACTTAGCAAGGGATTGCAAAGTTCTTTTTTATTTTTGTAACTTTATTTAACTCTGAATATGATCAGACTACTAGTTGCTTACAGTGCCTGCATACACATGTATCCAGTATTCAACTTACCCAATCTTTCAAGGAATCAATTAATAGGAAGTAATTAACAGATTATCAGAAATAATCTAACATCACTTCTGCTATTCAATGATTTTAAACGTAAAGCAATTATCAAATGAATCAACACTTAAAGGATTTTCAGATATCTCTCTATCGGCTCTTTACATAAAACACATATAATTCCATGTAGCAAGTAGCATCTGGAACATGAAAGGAAATGTAAATTACCATAACATTTCTAACTCTGTAGCCTTACAACTTTGCCAGCTTTATATTCTTGCTTTTCCAAGTCTTTTGCAAATGAAAAGGACCAAAAAAGAAACTCTCCCTTTCTCACCCTTCTCCCATTTGGTGGTGAAACCTCATTCTCGGTAGGTATCTTAGACAACTTGATTTTCCTGTTCTGACTTTCTCTTCCCATGTGCAAACATTGGGCTTTAGCCTCTAAGGTATCTGTCATTTGTTAGGAGTAACAACAACAAAATAAAAGAGAAAACCAAGGTATTCTGGCAGAGGTGAGAGGTTATTAATCAAACAATGGAATAAAGAACAATCTATAAAATAAATAGAGATGCATAATTCCTATTTATGGAGTTTCACTGTATTTTATGCGATCAGAAGGCAACCAAGAATATAGAAATAAACAATAAGTCCCCTCTTTGCATGCTGTATTTTTCATTAGACAGTGGATAATAAATCTGAGTTCATCCTGAAACCTGTGGAAAATAAGTTTTCTAAAGAAATATGGAGGAAGGTATTACATGATAATATCTTAGTGTACAGGTTCTACAATGGATTTTCAAGTGTGACAAGAAATACACCGCACTTTTCACAGGATGGTGCCACAGGCTCATGCAGCTCAGGGAAAAGGTGATGTTCCTCTGCATTGCTGTCATCTTGCTTTTTGTTGTTTACAGAGTACAAATCATTAGCTACAATTTTCTCCTGTAGGCAAAGATACTTTAAACTCTCTCAACTTTTTCCATACATATCAATGTACAAAAGATGGAAACAAAGTCATAAAAAGACACAGGAATGACATCAAAATGTGCAGAGACAAGAAGTGACACTGTCAAAGTCAGAATTTGGCTCTTTTCCCATAACTTTATATGAAAGTTATCTTTTCAGCAAGAAGAAGGTTATGTTTTCAGGAAGAGGTTGAGAAAAATATACACGGAAATATTTTTGTTTTTAAAAAGCCACATAGTTTCTCTTTAAAACTCCTGTTTATTTGAATTATAGGTACAGTCTAATACTAGACACATTCATCAATGAAGTAACTTACTAATCCTTAGTTCCAGGGTAATGATTTTACCCAGCATAAAAACTAAAACCATATTCACTCTCTCCAGTCACTGCTGATGCTGGATCATGCAGAGATAATATATTTATGGAAGAACACCTGTATGTACCATGAACAATGCAAAGAAGTAAGAGCCGAAACACTAATAACAAGAATTAAGAGTCTAAAACACCAGCACCATATGGACTGCTACGAAGAAAAATCAGTTCCACCCCAGTCAGTCCCAGAACCGTGCTAGTAATAGAGATTTCTTCAGGAATACAGCCAAAGGAATTAGGAGCACCTTCCACATAAACTTTGTAATGCCAGGGCACAATATGTTCTTAGAAGCCTGACAAGAGGAACCTCTTCTTTACAAATTAATACCTTGCCTAGATTTTCATATGACTTAAGTGCATGCAGCTAGACCAAATTAAAGTAATTACAATGACTAATTTTAAATTAAGACACACAGATACAATGCACCAGTACCTGTATTTTGAGAGTAGAGAAGTGTCACAGTCTACAAGTGTCAAGAGGTAATATGCTTTATAGGAGGCTTTGGAAAAGGAAAGCACAAAGTCCTGAACAAAAACATTAATGGATGCAGCATGCTCTAGTTTCTATAGCTGGCAAGCTGGAGAAAAGGAGGTTAAATCTTTTCTGTGTGTCTATCTATAGGTATTGGTAGAAATAAAAGTATGATTGTAGATGTATTTGGACAGATATTGGCATTGATTATTTAATAATAAAAGAAACAAGTCATCTTTTCAGTCATCTTATCACCCAATAACATCCACCCCCAAAAAGAGACAGAATCACTTCTTATTCTGTCAGTGAGCTACAGAGAGTACTCACTGGCTGGTCTGTCCTCACTGACACAAAGGACAGACTGAACTGATAGTTGTTTTATATATTTAACTTCCATGACTCATCATGTGGAAGGACAGGAAGCAAGAGAGTGCTGCAGTACAAAATTTAAAGCCAAAACTTTGGATTCACAAGAAGAAATCCAGTAGAAATAATGGAATTTAGCTATTAAAGCTCCAGGTTAAGAACATGTGTGTTTACTTGTAAATATTTGGATCTCTCCATTGAATTAGGTGAGCCACAGGCCTATTTTACTTAAACCTGGTATGGTAGGTAAAATATGGTATGGTATAGTAAAATTGGAGCAGTCAGATACGTTAAAATTCTTTTGTCACTTAATATACAAAACCAAAAGTATTTATTTTTTGTCCTATTTGTCTATTATTAGCAGTAAATGAATGAAATAAAAACAGGATACTCAAGCAGATTTATTTATTATTATAATTAGTTTCCCAAGGTGTCAATTAGGTAGACAGTTTCAAAGTTTTAAGTTGCAGCTTAATAAATAATACTGGTAAGACCACTGAAGACATTGCAAGCAATAAGAAAAATAAAATTTTTCATACTTAATAAGAATAGATTTAATTTCAAAGATTAAACTAAAGAGAGCTATATTGGTTTTAAATCTATTAACATTGATAATTATAATCTGTGAATTACATTGTCCTTTGGATTGTTACCAGCATATTCCAAGTGTATTTCTTTTACTGAAGGAAATGGTGCAGGCTTTTTAAAGGCATTAATGCAGGAATACAAAATGTTGAGTTGGAAACTCATTTGTTTACATTTTCGTTTGCCAGCTTTTTCCAATTAATGAGTTGAAATCTTTTCAGATTAGTTTTATTGGAAATTTCATTAGTGTTTATAAACAAATCATGTTTAAAAGGGAGCAGGATGTGTGAAAGCAAGACTGTGCCCATTCTGCATTTTCCATTTTTCCTTGTCCATTCCCATCTACTTATAGCACTGTCCATCCTCTTGCACTCAATCCCTTGTAAGAACATGTATTCCTCTCACAGGATGGCTCCCAGAGGTAATTTTAACACCCTGATTTATATTTCATAGGTTTTCATGTCTCATTTCTACAAAACAATACTACAGTACAATGGAGATCTTTCAGTGGGCCTCAGCCAAACAGAAATCCCAAAGATACAAAGATCAACATAGAAACTACCATTTGTCACTCATCTGCATCTCAAAAGAGCCATGTGCTTAAAAAAAGCAGTATTTCTTCAACTGAAGATTGAACTAGAAAGCAGGAAATGAAGAAGATCCCTCATAGGACATCACTAGAGTAAAATCAAACTCAGGATCTCGAAAATAAATATCTCAGGAAACAATTGGGGGTTTGTGGCAGAAGCAGTAAATTCAGTGAAGTACATGGGAAATAATTCTAAGGACTCTCCCTCATCCATTGATACGAATAATGACACTTTCTCCTGTCACTGTCAGTAACGGTACATTATGGAAATTTAGAGTTGCATAAAAGATAGATTTGTGGTAATTATCATCTCTGGTGATACTTGAAAACAATGATTTTTTATGTTTAATTGACATTTGCTAGAAAGATAGCAAAACCAGAATTTATTTCACAGCACCACATATATTTTAACAGATCATTCAGTTTCTTCTGTTCCATTTTTGTGTTATAACAGTGAGACATATGATGAATAGCACTTCTCTCAAATGACCCAGGGAAGCTTCCCCCCCCCGCTAAAGTATCCATACTGTTTAAATATGAGTAAGTCTATTCAGACATATCTTACATAAAATTGAAATGCTCTGTGGACTAAAGTGTTACCTCAAAAGCACATAGGATTTTCACTCTTACATTATATATAATCAATGTTTTATATATATGTCACGCTAGAAAGTCTGATTTTCTTCTTTAAGGAAAAATTAGTAATTGGAACACAAACAATTCTGCCTCCAAGATTCTCAGCCCATTATTTTTGTAGTGCAGATTGCACAGAAGTGAAACACTCAACAGCAAGTGAACAAAAGGCCTTAATTTTCATCAAGACAACAAATGCAGGACTTAAATGACACCTAGTGAAACTACCTAATCTGTTGGTCTTGGAAGACTGCTTCCTACCCCACAAATAAAGAATTCCCAGAGAAGTGCACCACAGTGTGCCACATAAAAATACTTTGGTCTCCTTTTGCATACATCATTCCATCCATAGGCTCACCTATAGTTAGGGGAACTAAGTGCACAGTAGATTGATCAAATAAACCTTTAGTAAGATTAGTGGCATGTATATCTCACATAAGACAAATAACACATAAGAATTCACTTTTATATCAGAACTTTAAGCCTCTAGGTCTCAGGCCTAAAGCATTGGCAGGTAGGTCAATGAAGAATGGAGAAAAACAAGCCTAAGCTTAAATTTTATAGACCTACATTCAAACTTCCACTGGGAAATGTTTCTATGTCCACAGATTAAATGAAAGTTTCATAATGGCTGGTCTGCTCAGGTAAAAACACAGCAAATAAAATCACTAGTGTAAAACAAAAACAGGGTTGCACAAAGGGATATAAAATGCTGCTCATATTACAAATGACAGATTCAAGGGTCTCAGGTTTGATATTTACACATACTTTTTGTATAGCACCAACTAGACTGCCTCATAATTAAAGACAACTCCCATGAGGTAGAAAGTAATTGCTCATTTGTAAATGAGGTACTTCTGGATCAAGAAGTGATTAAAATATTTATATTGCACAGCTTGTTCAATTCACTCATATAATCAGATTAATTTACTTTAATTCACTATGCATCAACATTTACATGGTTTTTCTCAAAAAAATGGTACTTGAAATAAAATAACTTTTTATTACCTATTTTGCAGCTTAATAATATCAGTGTGTGGGGTGGATAGATGGCTACTGCCTCATTAGCATTTGTTATTTACTCTATAAGCATCTTGTTGTGTACTGGACATGAAAAATTTATAGGTACTTATGATGAAATAAATTTCAATCTGGAATCTTCAGAGAATATGGTTTGAATTAATGAAGATTCACTAATAACAAGTATGTATTATTCTGTGAGTCCCGAGGAAATAGCGCTTTTTTTTTCCTTTCATCAAATCAAAGTGTTCACATCTGAAGGTTTTGTAAAACCTGAAATTCTTCTCTGACCTTTATTTATAAACTAAAATCTCTACACTGCTGTGATTTGTTGCTTTCTCTTCCAAAGTATTTAAGACAATAAATTAACTGGAATACAAATCTAAAAACCTACTTTATGCCTGGAAGTCCTCTCAACTTACACTTTTATATATACATACATATATACACACATATATACATATATACATATTATGCACATAGATATATAAATACAACAAACTTTATATATTATATATATCTATATGTATATATACGTGTGTGTATATATATATATATATATAAGCATAAGCCACTGTAATTGTCAGTGTCAGGGCCTGTAAATAAATTGTTTATTTTACAAAATGTCCAGATTCCCAAGGTGGGACATTCATAAGTGCCATTAAAGTGTCTGACAAAATCTGCAGTAGACACATTCCCTCTGCAGATTGAACAGATCTGCCTGAAGTGGAACTTGCTTGGAATTCAGAGCAGCCTTTACAGCCTGCCCAAGAAGATGGGTAAAGACTCAGATTTTAACTAATTGGTTTAATATAAATCAGGCATGTTTATCCACCTTTGCTGTTACAGCAAGGTAGATACAACCCTTTCTAAATGTACTGACAGTGGCAGTACTGAGGAACCCTACCAGATCTGGGGACTTTGCATCATTAACTATCTTTCTATCCCATGTTCCACATGGACACACATAGAAAAGCAGTGAAAAACGCATTTTGGGCAAGGAGAAGGCACTTTGTATTCTGATGTAGCCTGTCCTGGTTCCTGTGGAAGAAAGGACTGTCAATACATGAATCATGGAAGAGTAGAGTATTTAGTCTGTGGTTATAGGAAAAAACAGCATATCGAGGTTTAGACTTCCTGCAGACTCAGTAAACTGATTAAAAAAATTATAAAGGCTCTGACTTTAAGACTGACATGATAATATCCAAAACCTTTCTTGATCATCAGATTATATTAAGACTAAATGCCTCCAGTTAGAAGAACTTATTTTTGCTAATCTCCAAGCTACTACTGTGAACCTGTTATAAGAAATTTTAAAAATATACTCTATAAAGATTAAAAAATAGGTATTTTTAGAGTAAAAAAAAGTTGCTTTCAAACAAAAAACTCTAGACTTTTCCTTATCTATCGTGTTTACCTTCAATGTGATTCATAGAGGTGCAATGGCTGACTGAAGATACAACTCTGGAACACATTAAAAAGTAACTTTTATGTTTTATTGCGTCTATTTTGCACATCAATTTCTCAGAGATTTTATGACACATTTTTGGTTAAATTATATTAAAACCTAATTTATATTTCCTATTAGCCAGATGTTCATCAATATTTTCACTGAAGTCATATCAGCTGATTTCAGTGATTGTATTGTTACTGGAAAATAACTTCTCACAAAGCCAATAGAACATCTAAATAGGAACTCAAATGGGCTAAGCTAATGAAAATGGCATGTCTCTTTTATCTTTTTTTAACAGCACAAAATAATTTTTCAAGGTATGATTATACTTCATTCAATACAGTTATGTCTACACAAATGTTTGAGACAAATTTTTTGTTCTGTACCCTTTTGCAAGATAAAGAAATCCTGAAGAAAGTGATCATACTAATAAACCATTTTTACTTCAACTTTTGCTTTCAGAAATCTGCTTGCTGGGCTAGCAGCTTTCCAAGCATGTTGCCAAAAGATCTGACTCACAAGTCAAAGATTGCAACCTGCACAAAAACCTGTGGATATGTTTGTCCACGATTTGCATATCAAATGGTTCCTAAACTGGCTAACCTGCAAATGAAGACTGAGAAAGAGAGCAAGTGTACTGGGGATTAATTAGAATGTGAGTGAACAAGAAGTTTATTTTTTTTTCTTTCAATCGATAGAAAATGTGATACATAGGAATTTTGAACTCTTGCTTTTACAGACCTTGCCCGCACTTTGGATAAACAAATCTCAAAATAACAATAGTTTTGTGAAGTGACTTTAAAGTAAATGGTAAATGAAATCTCTGAGTTACAGTATTTATTTTCCTTCTCTTTCAATGCAGATGGACAATGTTCAGTGGACAGCTTAGGGCAGGGGATCTGCAGTGAGCCTTGTTGCCTTCAGGAAAGGAACAGAACTGTGTTAAGTTCAGTTCTGTCAGACACAGGCTGCCTACAGTGTCTGCCTGCATAAAAGAAAATAAAGCAGACACTTCTCCAGTTTCAGACTAAATGATACCTCCTAAGAGACTTTGCTGTGGTTTGTTAAAAAATAGAGAGAAAAAAAATAGGTTACAGGAATGTACTTGCCAAAACAAAAGCCTACAATGTCTCTCTGACCAGCAAAGGACCTTTATGGTCACTGTTAGCATTTCCACCTCTAGACATAGTTCTTAGACTTCTGGCATAAAAATTCTGAAGAAAGGTCCATAAACAAGTGTTACAAGACCTCGGTGAGGAACAGTCTCACTCTGGAATGAATTGTAAGGGAATTTGAAACTACAAAACAGAAAAGATAGTAAATAAAGACATTGTTTTTGTATAAAGAAAGAAATAAAGGGTCTAATGCTATGCTTTGCAATAATTAAGGCTGAAGTTAGTTCTCTGAAGGTTTAGCCATACTGACATTCTTTCCTCAGGATTTTTACTTGTTATAGTTAACTGTATCTTTGATCATTAGGGTTTTTTTACCTCCTGCTTCTAATCCTTAACAAAAATAACAGCAGAAGCTTGTCCACAGAGTAGCCACAAGCTGATTTCCTCTTTTTCATGTTTCAGGAAGAAAAATAAACAAACTAAAAATCTCCTGATAAACGTCTATGTATAATATTCTTTATAGGAGATAGATTTTTTCCTATAAAGCCAAAACAGGAAGTCTTTCAAGGTTTGATTCTTAATCCTTGTGCAACTTAATGGACAAAATCTCACACAAACATGGCTTTCACATTTATTTATAGCATCTGCATTGTTCTGGTCAGTAAAGAGGGTTTTCACAGAGTCATGGAACCCCAGAAAGTTCAGACTGGGAGGGAGTTCGTGAGCGCCTGCTCATGGCAGGGTCTGCTCTGAGTTCAGACCTGGCTGCTCAGGGCTTTGTCCCAGTGAGTATTGAAAAGCTTCAAAAGTGCAGCCTCTCTGGGCAGCCTGACCCATTGCTGAGCTGTCCTCAAGGGGAAGAAATTTCTCCTTGTATCCAGCATGAACAATTCTTGGCTCAATTTGTGGCCATTGACCCTCTTCCTCCCGCCACACAGAGTTGAGAAAGCCCAGGCTCCATCTCCTCAATAATCCCCCTGAATGCATTTGGGAGTCTACTCTTAGGTGTGCCCAAAGCCATCCTTGTTCCAAGTCTTGTCTCTCAGCATAATCCCACAAGGCAAGTTCTCCCTCTATTGCCATCCTGATGATCCTCTCCTGAATACACTCCAATTTGTTGATGTCTTTCTTGTATCAGGGGAGAAAAACTGAGCAAAGTATTGTGGATTTGGCCTAATGAGTAGAGGATAAATCACTACCTGTATCTCCTGGCTGTAGTCCTGTTCATATAGACCAGGGAGCTGTTACCCTCCTTTGCTGACTCAGGCTCATCTTGCTGCTCCCCGTGGACTTCCCAGAGCTGCTCCCAGCCTGTCTCTTTGCAACCTGATGTCAGTATAGGTGCTCTTCTGCCCCAGGGATAGCAGTTCATGCTTGTCCTTGCTCAAATTCACAAGATTCCTAGATGTCCATTCTTCTAGCTTGTCCGGGCCTCTTTGGATGTCTTCCTACCCCCAAACACATCAACGTGTCTCCCCTGAGTTTGGTTTTATCTATAACCTTGATGAGTTTGTGCTCCACTGCCTCCTGCAACTCACTGATAATATCAGGGACAGCATCACTAGCCAGTCAAGGGATGGGATTGTCCTATTTTGCCCTGCACTGGGGTGGCCTCATCTCAAGTCCTGTGTGTAGTTTTGGGTGCTACAATAGATACAAAGCTACTGGAAAACATTCAAGGGAGGGCTACAAACATGGTGAAGGGTCTGGAGGGGAAGCTGCATGAGGAGCAGCTGAGATCACTTGGTCTGTTCAGCCTGGAGAAGAGGAAACTGAGGGAAGAACTCATTGCAGTTACAACTTTCTCATGAGGGGAAGTGGAGGGGCAGACACCCATCTCTTCTCTCTGATGACCGGTGACAGAACCCAAGGGAACATCATGAAGCTGTGTCAGGGGATGTTTATGTTGGATATTAGGACAAGTTTCTTCACCCAGAGGATTGTTGGGAACTGAACAGGCTCCCCAGGGAAGTGGTCACCACACCAAGCCTGACAGAGTTCAAGAAACCTTTGAACAATGCTCTTGGGCACAGGGTGTGACTCTTGGGGCTGCCCTGTGCAGGGCCAGGAGTTGGAATTTGTTGAACCTTGTGGTCACTTCCAGCTCAAGATATTCTATAGTTCTATGTGTGATTTTTATTACTTCTGTCATAAAGGGAGTGACTCCTGTTAAAATTAGATGCAGATTCAAATTAAGCTGCTAGAGTCCATATAGCCTTCATGTTACAGTCAGGGTTTTTCAAATTATAAGCACAGAATTTCTTGTCTCAGTTTGATGGGAAGTTTATGTTTTTACATGTTATTCTTGCCTGACATAAGTACTAAATAGACTGCTGTTCCATTTTTTTAGCAGCCTCTGTTTGTGTATAGACTGTTGTAAATATATTAAGCTTCTGTGCATTTGTACATTTATTAATGAATAAGTTTTTAATAAGATTTTTTTCTCATATTTTTCACTGAGGCTACATATTTAGTACATACATATGACTGAAAATGGAATTCTTGTGATAGAGACATTCTCATCCCTTTCTTTCCAGGGTTGTGACAGAGCCAAGCAATTCTAAATGTTAGTGCAGATTTCAACTGTCAGTGATAAATACTAATTTCTCATGCCTGCTTTAACAATATCCTTTTTCCTGAATGAAATTTCCTTTTTGGTGTCTTCTCTTTCTACCCATGGAGTACTTAGCAGAGGTCCAGATAAAATATATGGATGCACTTCTTCCCTTTATATTTCTTTCCCCCCGCAAGGCTGCATTCCACACATATACATGTGCATATCCCAACAGTAATAAACACATAACTAGAGATTAATCTTGCATCTCAACTCTCCAAACAACTCCAGTTCATCAATAAGCTGGAAATAGTACCTATATTCCTAATGTAGAGAAGCCTAGTTTTCATTAATTAATTCATTAATGAAAACTGAATGCTTGGAGAGCAAACACTTCCTATAGACACAGGTTGTCAGTTTCCGAAGGAAAAGTTATATTTAAAACTGGGAAGACAAGGATTATTGGTTTCTGATGGACGTAATGTTTTTCGTATCTTCTTTAGCACTGTACTTAATGAAAAACATTTCAAACTTAATTTGGAGTTTAAAAAGAAAATCCATGACACACACACAAACATGCAAAAGAGAAATAAAAACCATAGAGTAAGTTAAAAATTATAAAGTTTCCCAGTTGTAACAAGATGCTTCTGAAAAGAGCACTTCAGATTTCTCTAGGGGCTTCTAGTTGCCAAAGATACACACAATATTTTCTCATTATTAGCTCTTCTGTAGAGAGGTAAGAAAGTATCATGTTCTTTGCAGTCACATAAAAAAGTGGTATTTTGAGCAAGTAATTTAGATCAGTAAAATGAAGGAAAGAAGGATGCAGAGCTTACAGTGATGCACAATTATTGGAGTGAAAGAGCTGGACTATGAAATCTGTCAGGTTTTTTAAAAAAATGCATGTGAAAACTGATTTAAGGAAGGACGGAGGAAAGAAGAATAAAAAAACAGAGTGCTTGAGTATATGTGTTCCTGCATTACACCTGGTCATGCCTAATCTTCATAGTTTCACATTCATCAAAACAAGACAAACAGGTGCAAACTGTGGAGTATTATTTGGGCATCTTGTTGATTCTGTCAAATCATCAGTTTTCTAAGCAGTAAACAAAACATTTTCGATAAAACTCTATCCTTGGCAAAGCAGTATATTTTTCATTTGAATTCCCAAATGTGGACAAGAGATGTCATCCCAGCTGTTCTTTCTCTACTTTAGCTTTCAAAAATACAGACTTTTAGTGCCAAAATGCAGGAGTACATTTTTCAAAGCATTTTCTTAATACACATTGCTGCCTTCTTCAATTATTATTAGGTGGGACTTTCAAAAGCCTCCAGGGAAGTTAGAACAATAACTCCACAGAGGTTTAATGAAAGCAGTACTTTTAGTTTATATCTTCATATCTTTTAACCCTTTCTACAGTTAAGGGGGTTTATGGTTTAATCTATGGTTATGGCAAGTCCCTTAAGTCACATTGTTAAGAGTGACTCACTCTTACTCATAGAAGAAAGCAACGTGCCTGAATTCTGAGTTCTGGAAAATCATATTTTGCTGTCTTGTGCCTTTATTGTCTTCCATTCTTTACTTCGATTTCTCCATCTGTAAAAGGAAGGTAACGAGATGCAGCTGCTGTGTGTATCTCACTGGCATGCAGAGGAGACTTCTAAATACATTTAGATTACTTAATCATTGAAACTAGTGATGAAACTACCAGTGGCATTAGTGATTGGACTATGCATAGAAACTGTATTTCATGGGCCTTGGGAAGACATTACGAAGCATTCCAGCCAGTCTTCTGTTTAACCTGTAAAAAACAGCTCTATCTCATTTGCTTTTTGAGACCTCACAAAGTAGTCTCTTCTGTTGTTCAGCTGTCCCTGTAAGCAGGTTTTTCCTCCCAGTTTCTGAAATTATTCGTTTCTACAACAAGTCAAGTTAATTATATCTTGATAGGAAAAACACTTTGTATTTACAAATATTTTGTAAACATGGTAACAGTTTACTGTGTGAAGATTAATATTGTGCTTCCTCTAACCTTCCCTATTTCTACCTCTCTTATCATCCTAGGAAGAGCTCCTTGTAAACATCTCAATCAAAAATGTTGACATTGTAATTTTAAGGCAGATAACTAATAAAAAATTATTATTTCTATTTTCTTAAATATGATTTTGGTGGTATTTGTTGTATCTGTAACTATATCATTTTGGCTCAAATGCCATATTTGAACAGATAAAACACCTGGCTCAGTAATTTCCCCTCTTCTAGCAGGATTTTCCTGCCTGTTTTAAATTTGGTATTTGCTGGGGACAAGAGACCAGGTTGACTTAAAAGATATAATACTTACCCTCATTGAATTTCATCATGCTACTTTGAGACCATATCCTCACTTATAAAATCCACTTTTAATTCAAAACTTATCCTTCTCAAGCACTTGGATCTTCCCTGCTGTTTAAGAAAATGCTTTATTCGATTACCGTAGCCTTTAATAAAAATTCTGTGTAGTTCCAGGTCCAAAACATATCTCCAAGTGGTCACACAGTAAATCCTCTCAGTTTTAGTGGAAGTTTTCACTGAATTACATAGAAGTTTTTGTTGGAAAGCAGAGACTTGTTAAAGCCAAAGAAATACTGGATGGATATCCCTAATAGGCTCTCTATATGCAACATCCGTGGATCTGCAGATTTGTGAGAGAAGATTACTGTGATTTCAGATAACAGCTAGAAAACAACTGAAGGCAATGTTTTTGGGCTACATCAGCACCACTTTGCTGGTTTTGGCTCAGGTAGAGTTAATTTTCTTCACAATAGCTGGTATGGGGCTGTGTTTTCTACTTGTGCTGAGAACAGGGTTGATAACACAACACAAGCATGGTTTCAGTTACTGCTGAACAGCACTTACACAGAGTTAAGGCCTTTTCTGCCTCTCGTACTGCTCCAGCAGCAAGTGGGCTGGAGGTGCACAAGGAGCTGGGAGGGGACAGAGCTGAGGAAGCTGACCCCAGTTGGGCAAAGGGACATTCCCTAACATATGGCACCATGTTCAGTATATAGAGCTGGAGGAAGAAATCAGAAGGAAAAGGAAGAAAAA
Organism: Acanthornis magna; assembly: GCA_036785705.1. Taxonomy (NCBI): domain Eukaryota; kingdom Metazoa; phylum Chordata; class Aves; order Passeriformes; family Acanthizidae; genus Acanthornis; species Acanthornis magna. The sequence goes on from JAWUZG010000017.1 coordinate 3,343,752, forward strand.
GGAAGGCAAGGACATTCAGGATGCTGTTTGTCCTCCCAAGTCACCATTACAGGTGATGGAGCCCTTCTTTCCTGGGAATGGCTGAACACCTGCCTGCCCATGGGAAGTGGTGAATGAATTCCTTGTTTTGCTTTGCTTGCTTACACAGCTTTGCTTTACTTATTAAATGGTCTTTATTGGAATACATGCATTTTCTCACTTTTTCTCTTCTAATTCTCTTCCTTATCTCACCAGGGGTTAGTGAGCAAATGGCTGTGGGGGGCTTAGATCCTGGTTGGGGTTAAAATGTGCTTGTCACCCTGGCTGTATTCAATCCACTGATTAAACAATTCCTAAAATACCTCCAGAGATCTAGTAGGGGCAAGGAAAGGAAAGAAACCTCTATCTCTCACTGATGTGAGAAAAGAGAGAACTCCTACGGTTTGGAAGTGTGTGCCAGATGGCGTATGTTCCTTTGACAGAAACTCTGCTCTTTCACCTGATAGCAACAAAATAAAAACTAGACTGGCCAGATCAGGGAAAGGCAATATAACAGATACTGGTGGTAGTCATCTGGCAATGTTCTATCAGAAAACACAAGCAAAACATAATACAGAATGCAGTATATGAGAGCCACTATGGTCTGCTCCAATAAAATGAAAAATAACTATAGATATCTTGAGCTGTACTTCTAATTTGTGAGTGCAACAGAAAATCTGTGATTGGGAACCAAAAAAGAATATGTTGTAGACTAATTTGAAAAGGCAATAATGTCAATTTTCAGAGGAAAAGAAAAAAACAGCAAAAAAAGAAAATTATGCCATTTAATACAGATTTTTTGTTTATCTAAATTCTATTATACATGAGTAATTTTACTCAACTTTATTTGTCTTTGAAAATAATAGAATCATACACAATAAGCAGTAAATGTTTGCAGGTGTAAGATTTTTGTGACATGAAACACAGGAAAACTGTTCTCTCCTTTGAAACAAGAAAAGCTAACTAATCGTAAGAATTTTTTTTTAACAATAAAGTGCATCTTGTAGGGCAAAAAAAAGAGTGAAGAGGGAAGGAAAATGTGCTTGAAGGATACTTAGACAGATGACCTTTAAGAATATATTATGAGGAACAACATGTATTCTAGCATGAAGCATTGTTCAATTTTCTTATAACTCCTTTAATTTCTTACCTGATCAATCAGAGATATGTTTGGCAGGCCACTAACAAATTTAGTACTTCATATGCTCATGTCTCATGCCAAGTATCCTCAGTGAAATTGTAATTAGAAAACTAATTTGGGAGACCAAGGTCCAAGTCCAAAAAGATGGCATGTAAGATCTTATTTAAATATCTAATTCCTCTTGAGAAATACTCAGACATGATTGCCATGACAATGAACATTGTCTCTTTTATTTTCAATTGATATATGATAAGGTCGCTGTAGTGCAATAACATTTGATATAAATATTTCTAGGAAAAGTCTAGCCATTTCAGCACAGCATAGCTAAAGCAAATTAGGTCACACAAAACCTTTTCTCCAACATGGCATTACATTCCCCAAGATAACTTGGTGTCTTCTAGGTAAGATATTTCTGTGCCACATTTATTAGAGAACAATAATACAAGATAAGAAAATAAAGACAAGCCAGAAAAAGTATAAATTGCATATTTCAAATATTCTGAATAGCTTGACAAAACTGATTGTGTTGTTTAATAGAAATAAAATATTACTGCATTTTGAAAGACTGCTTTTTTTTTCTTTTTAATTAATTCCAAAAGCATAAATATTTATTTGAGAAACACAGCTGTGTGAATGTTGTGATTGAGAGGAAAACTGGAAGATGTGGATATGTGACGTGTTATAATTAATGGGGAAAAAAAAAATGGAATCTTGAATGTATGCTTACATGCATCACATAATGAAGAACCCGACTATTGCCGTCTAACAGCACAGTTAAATAGTTAAACTACATGTGTACACAAACTTCACACTTGAAATACCTAGAACAACTGGTTATTACCGTACATCAAAGAGAAAGAGGCAAAGGTGAAAAACTTAATCTGAAATTCTTTCCTAACATTCTTAACTCATAATATTAAATCCTAACACATCATGTTTCTAGTTGACAAGGTGGTGTTAGGTCATAAGTTGGACTCAATAATTTCAAAAGTCTTTTCCATCCTAGTTTATTCTGCGATTCTGTGATCATGCACTCAAAAATCTAATCCCAGCTATTAACAACTCTAGTAATATCCTGTGAAATGGCAAGCTGACAACCCCTTACAAGTTTGGAAGAGACAGTTATCTTGTTGATCCAGAATAATGAAATACAACAGAAAGAGTAACATTTCCCATGGGAAGGAGAGTTTAGCTTAAGTATCCATTCACTGCTGTCTTTTAGTTAATGTTTATTTGGCAAAACTTGAATCACCCTTCTAATATGCAATAATATATTCAAAATGCAAGTATAAAATTATACTACCGATGAAAATTGTCTAGTTACAACTAGATGGGACAGTGTGTCATTACTCATAAAGCAATTCTATTATATAGTAGGTATTTTTTCACATGGGGAGACATTAGTTTTCAAAAACATAGATTAAAGAATAATCATTAAAAAGCTTAGCTGTTCTTTGATAAGAAGAATAATATTTTTCTTTGAAAAAAAGCCCTAAAACACAAAGGGATTGTAGGCTGAATATACACATTAGGATGTTATGAAAGGGTTCATAAGAGAAAATTAAATAGAAAGATAAACAAAAGTACAATTCTAGCATGTAAGGACATCTGGATTGGAAATACCATGAAGTTTAATTACAAGAGAACTGAGGCTTTAGAAGAGCCAGGATGGGATGATCAGGAAGGCAGAGCATAAAGGACAAATTGTTACAGTGGTACCAGAACATATAGTGCAAATTAGAAATTTAAAAAAAAAATACAAAAACACAAGTAGTTGGCTGTGAAACAATTATAAACATTTCATTGTATTATGTGCTCCCTGAAATATATTTCTGTTGTAGTATTTGCAGTAAAAGGCTGTGATGAAATCTCTTCCAGACCTGGTTAGTCATGTCCGTGAAAGACGAATTCAGAGTCGAAGAAGTTCTGATAAGAACGTGCAAGTTAAAGTATCGAGGAGAACATATATCTTTCAAGAAAACCTTGTAAAATAAACATGGATGAAAGATACAATTATTTCCTATTATTACATCATGTTGGCCAACACTTGTCAAGGATAATAATTTATTCAAACCATAGTAATGGTGGCATAAACTAAATAGCTATATAATGGCCATTTAAAAAATAGATTGATTAGAACAAGTTTTGACCAGAAGACTAAAGGAAGGTGAGGGGAGAGACAGCACTGGCTTTCCGATACATCCAAAACAATTGTCTTTTTCCTCAGAACCAGAAGTGATAAAAGCAGAACTGTTTTCCTTGTCATGTTCTATCAATCTGTCTTATTGCCCAAAAAATATGATAGTAAAAATGTATCGTGCCCCCACTGAAGACTACTTGTTCCTGGGCATGTTTTATTACACAGAATAAGAGAAGGAATACCTGGGGATTTTAGGGACACTGAGGGAAAAGGAAACAGAAAACAACATCTCTTTAAATTTTTAACAATTAAGTAGGTAAATGTTGTCATTTTCTGTAAAGAAATAAACAAATGTTGAGATGATCTAAAATTTCTTATTGAAAAACAGGACTGTATTTTCTGGAAAAAAAAATTTGATTAAGGTAGATGCTTAGGGTCCATCAAATTCAGTACAGTATGTCTTTTTAACGACCTTTAAGCCAACACTCAGATAGCCATAAGTCTACAGCATTATCCAAGAGGTATTTAAGGGAAAAAAATGCTTGACACCAGAGAAAAGGTTAGCGCTACACTGCAGGGATTCTAATTCTTAGTTTCATTAAGGAATTAAATTAGAGTGGAACTTTTACCCTTTCCTCCTCTCCCCATCACAAAAAGGAATGTTAACCTCAAGCAGACCTGCTGCTCATCTTCAGTATTTTTCAACCTTTTCTTCACAGCAAGGGCAAAGGCCTCTGCATTGATATTCTGAAGGATATCTGCATGACATTGTTAGGAATGGACAAATGATCTGAAAGTCCCTACACAGCCAATATAATTCTGATTAAAGCTTGGCATTTGTTTTCTTGCTCCTTGGAGCAGATAGCATGCTGCCTGGAATTAGAAATATGAAAGGCAGACGAACTTCCTACTGTGCAGAGAGAGTATTTTTTCCTCCTCACTTTCAAAATGAAGCTAAGTTTGAATACTCGTTGTTGTTGTTTTGTGTTCAAATAATTAAAATAAGGTCATCCTTGTTTTCCACTTCAGAATGAGATTTGCTGTATCTCACACATTTTCCTCCAGAGTTACTGAGAAAGATTTTGCTCTCCTAGTTTCCTTACTGATACTTCACCTCTAGCATTTTCAAAATGGAAAAATCATTATTTAGTTTGTCAAGCAAAGAGATGCACATAAGTTAGAGAAAATGTTATATGTATGATAATAAATCTATTTAAAATATCTATAGTAAAATCCTAAAATTTTGAACGAAAGCTCTTACTTGAGTGTGTGCATATTCACTTACTGGCATCAAATCCATTTATAACCACATTTTAAACTCGGACTTGATGTATTGATTAATTTTCACTTAAATGCACCTGTCAAGAACCCTGGGTGCAGACTAGTTTTGTCCAAAATGGTCCCTAAATGGTGCAGAATAAAATGTTCAAGTGTAATACTAATTCACTTGAAGTCAGTGGCAGAACTATCACCAGTCTTCAAGAGTTCAAGATTTCAGTTTTTCTTTCCATTATATGTGTATATTATTTAAAATCTATTGCAGCTGACTTTTAACTTGCACTTACCTAAAATACTTGCAGCACAATCGCACAGTAAGCCATTGACAAAAATCACACAGTAAAACTTGCAGAACTGCCACAAATATTTTTGTTGTTTATGAAATTTCCAGACAGATTTTCAGATAAGAAATGTTTGGTCACCACAATTTTTGTTTATTTATGTATTCAGAAATTATAAATTTTGGCTGTATCAGTTCCTTTTCAACAATGAGGCAGAGTAGCAGTGGATAAAACGGCAGTGCTTTGTTGATAGCAATAAAGCTGAACTGCTTCAGGAAAATGCGCACAGTAGTAGCCAGGCTACAGAAAACTCATTAAATGAGAGTCAGATGATCCCAGATGATCTAGATTTTTCTTGAACAGTTCCAGTCAAATGGTTCAGGACTTGGACCTGTTTCTGCTCCATAAAGGGGCCAGTTGTTCCTCTTATTTTGCCTCAGGGATCCAAGGGCATTAAACTGTCTGGAGATGCAAGAAATAATTGAGGGAGATTATTGAGCCCTCCAACAAAACAGTGTGAAAACTCTAGTTTACACAAGTGGTGTGCACCAGGTTCAATATAAAAGGGAGATGCCACATCCCATCCCTCCCTTTTTTCTTCTAGATCTCTTTCTTTTCTCTCTCTCTCTCTCTCTCTCTCCTCTTTCTCTTTTGTTTTCTCTGTTTAGCCCCAGCTCTGGACCATCCACGCAGCAGGACCAACATGGTGATACTCTGTGTTTTCTTCCCTGGTTTTGTGTGGGCTAAGCACAGCTATCACATTCTACCCCATACTCCATACTGAACTTGGCTGTGGGACTGGGAGGCTTCTGCAATGGTGTGTCGTGTGCCAGCACTTTTGGTTGTGTGTGGTGGTTTGTGAGCCAACACGTTTGAGGAGTTTTTTGTGGGGGCTGAGAACTGTACTGTACCAAATCAAGGGCTTGTTAGCCAACACTTTTTGTGGAAATGTATTACAAGAACTTAAGAGCGTGTTAGCCAATATCTTTTGAGTCAAAACAGAGGGCTGGTCACCAAAGTTATAGCAACTGTACAATAAAAGCATAAGAGCTCCCTGACATATGTCTTTGTTCTGCATGATGAGCATTCATAATGAACATCACACCCCTTACCACTGGGCTATGACATTCAGTCTCTCTTTTGTTTGTAAACCAGTTTTATTATGTAGGAATTATGTCTCGGGAAACTTGCTTGACTGTGTTTCCACTGAACAAATTTTAGATTTTAAGTTTTTATATTATTATTTTTGCAGTTATGTCTATCAGAGATAAAAATACTTTTACATTGAGTTAGAATGTTAAGTACAGTACTTTTTCTGTTCAGATAAGATTCCACATAAAGAAGGTTGTTTTAGTTTGTCTGCCTGTACTTAGGAACAACAATACCAAACTCTGCAAAACAGCTGAGTCCAGAAATAATAAGTGACACATTTTTTTCTGGGCTTTGTGCAATGCATAACACATTCCAGAGACTACTGTAATAATAGTTTTGATCAAGGTAATGTGAGCTCAAAACATCTCATTAAAGTGAGTAGGAGCTGCATGTTTATCTGACATGTCCTGTATTTGCAGTTTCTATGAGACAGTGCATTACGGTGATCTAGTCCAAAATCTTACCTAAAACAAACCTTAGCCATTCCTATTTTGTAGTTACATGCTAAGCATGTAACTGCAAATTTTTATGTGACGTTAAAAAATGTTCCATCCCTACAAGCTAAAAGGAGCTCCTCATTGTCTCCACATTTTCATCCTTCCTGACAATTTTATATTTTTCAGCAAGTTTAATTCCAGTCTGTTGAATTTTCTCTGCCATCCATTAAAATAATCTTCAGGCCATCTAAACTGAGTTTGGTTGGTTTTTTTTTCCACAGCTTACATCCATCTAGTGTCCATTGAACCACCGAAATAAAATTCCTGTGAAGATCAGTGGCAAGTAGTACTCCTCGGGGGTCAGTATCAGGACTGATGTTTAACATTGGTGACATGGACACTGGGATTCAGAGCACCCTCAGCAAGCTGGCCAAGGACGCCACACTGTGTGGTGCAGCTGTCATGCTGGAGGCAAGGAATGTCATCCTAAGTGACCTAGACAGGCTTGAAAAGTGGGCCTGTGTGAGCCTCATGAAGCTCACAAGACTGAGTTCAACATCCTGAGCTTGGGTCAGGGCAATCCCCAGCACAAATACAGGCTGGACAGAGAACGAATCAAGAGAAGCCCTGCCGAGAAGCACTTGGTGGTGTTCATGGATGAGAGGCTGGCCATGACCCAGCAGTGGACACTTGCAGCCCAGAAAGCCAACTGTGTCTTGGGCCTAAGCAAAAACAATGCAGCCAACAGGGCAAGGGAGGGGATTCTGCCCCTCTGCTCTGCTCTGCTCTGCTCTGCCCTGCTCTGCTCTGCTCTGCTCTGCTCTGGTGAGACCCCACCTGCAGTGCTGCATCAGCTCTGGGATCCCCAGTGCAGGAAGGACATGGACCTGTTGAAGCATATCCAGAGGACAGCCAGAGAGATGATCAGAGGACTGGAGCATCTCTCCTATAAAAACAGGCTGAGAGAGCTGGCATTTTTCAAAGAGAAGGTTCCAGGGAGACGTTATAGCAGCCTTGCAGTGACTAAAGGAGGGTACAAGAGAGCCAGAGAGGCACTTTTTGCAAGAGCACGTAGTGACAGGACAAGGAGGAATGGCTTTCAGCTGAAAGAGGGTAGGTTTAGACTAAATTTTAGGAAGAAATTCTTTAATGGGACGATGGTGAAACACTGGAAGAGGTTGCCCAGAGAAGCTGTGGATATCCCATCCCTGGAAGTGTTCAAGGACAGGTTGGATGGAGATTTGAGTGACCTGGGCTAGTGGAAGGTGTCCCTGTCCATGGCAGAAGGATTGGAACTAGATGATGTTTAATGTCCCTAGCAAAGCAAACTGTTCTATGGTTCTGATTCTACAAAAGTATTTAATGACTGGATCTTTTGGAGAGCACTCTGACACTTCTCTGGTAAATACCTGGACATATGCCCAACTTTTTTATGAATGTAATGCTTACTCTGAAAAAGCTTTAAAAAGAAAAGGATTTCTTTCCCAGTACAGTATCTGCTTACTGTTTTGTTTTTCTTGATATAACACAGCTAAAAAGGCAAAGAGGCTTATCGAAATAGACTGAGAAGAAGGTTCTGCTTGTGTGGCTGCTAATAACCTTTGTCATGACAGATGCAAAGTTAATTAATTTACCAATCTATGCCTTGGTTTCCTTATATGGGGTATCGAAATCCTGTTTAAAAGGGTCTTACTTTTGTGTGGGAAGAAAGGATGGTGATGAAATCTGCGGTTAAACATTTGCTGTATTTCCCTGTTCTGACAATCTTCTTCTGAAAAATTTCTTTTCTAATTATCATTTGAAAACTTTCTTTAAATTTTATAAAAAAAAATAATTACTATGACTCAGCTGTTATCTTTTACTATGTGAAAAGAATGCTGATTTGTTATTATAATGTACACACTATTTTTAAAGCTTTTGTCTCTACAGGCAGAAACAAATTTTCTTTTCTGTCATTTAAAACAGAATTAAAAAATTAATTCTATATTTACTTCAATCATTTTGGTTTATTTTGCACCACTGACGTTTAAGCAAAACTTCCCACTAATTTTGTTGAGATTTCCTTAATACATCAATGAGTCTGTTGCCTGACAACATTGGCAAGCATGTAGTAATGATGATACTGTGTTTGCCAACTGAACCCTTCAGAATCCTCTATTGTCACCATGTATACAAGGGATTTATAAGATATTTTTGCACAATAAACCAAACCATTGCCATCTGCTTGGGAGACTGACAGGCTGAAAGATATTTTCTATAGCAATTGTGCACAATAGAGACTCTCTCCTGAAAAAGCATGATTGTGGGAGGGTGTGTAAATGAAGAAAACAATAGTCTTTTTTCCCTGAGTATCTTGATTTATATAAATCTGCTCATTTTACCTCTAATAAATTGCAAATCATCTTTGGAGTAAACTAGGGTGAACTTTTCTACAAAGAGAAAGATTTCTGATATATAGTTTAATAATAAATTTAACCCTAAAAAGAACAACTGGTAAAAGCTCTACCCCTTATTGTATTATCAAGAGTAAATTTGTATTGTTTCTTTTCTTCTTGGAAGAAAATTGCATAAAACCTGACAATAAGAGATTACTATAATTAGTATACACATACTGAAATGTATTGGCAGGTCCCATGCATTTTATTCCTTCACTGTTACTGAGCTAGTCTAAAATACACCACAGGTGTATATTAGGTTTCTTCTAAACACTCTGATTTCCCATTTTTGCTCTGAGTGTTGTGGGTCCTCTTCTGTAGCGGTACTAGTTACATGGTCATGACTTGTTAATCGAATTTAAAACAAGGAATTTTCAACTCAGCATAAAGAGGAGAAAAAATTTTAAAAACCCTTGAATTTTCTTCACTAGAACAGTAACAATATATTCCTCAAAACAGATATATAAGCCCAAAATGGAGATTAATCAAACTCCAGTAAACTACTTTTAATGCATATAAGTAAAATGCCAGCTAATAACTAGCTTTTATCACGTCTTTTGCAATGATGCATCTTATGTGCTCACATGATGCCTTCATGAAAACACCATGAAAGAAACTTCAGATCACTCACAATCAAAAACAAATGCAACAACACTTTCTTTTTTCCAAACATAACTATTTGAACTTTATTTGACTTTAGTGCCAAAGGAAAGGAAAAAATACAGAAAAAATGAAGAAAAATCACAAGTAATCTTGGACAAGCCCACGATGCAGCCAGACCAAATAGCAGTTTCATATCATTGTTATCCTGGATCATTAGAGAAGAGAAGGTGGTATTTGTTGCTTTTGCATAACACCTCTAATTTTCTTCATGGTACTTGACATGAACCACATTAGTCTCACACTAATTCCATTATAGTTTACATTCTCTTCCTCTAACTCAATTTCTTAGGATTAACCCACCTCCAAAGAAAAGTCATTTTCCTATTTACCTTCCTCTTATCTCACTGAAACCTTTATTAAATGAGCTTCCTGAAATATAGGAGACTGGTTCTGTAATAGGTTTATTTATTTTTCCCTGAAGAAAAAAAGTCAAGAACAGTTTTTGACGAGGAAGTGCTTATATCCAAAACCTAAAGTCAATTTAGCATTGTCATCAAAAAAGTACAAATATTCCTCTAGTTTTTTTTCTTGCAATGAAAAAAATTTTTATACTTTGTCAAATAATGTTTGACAGTGCAACTTCTAAGCCCCAGTATCACACTTTCTTTCAACCCTTTTAGGAAAATGTTCTTTCCTCTTGAATTAATTGAAAAGATTACTTCCACACTGTTCAGGAAGTGCACACACTTTTTCAATTGGAGCAGAACATATGTGGAGCCACAATGCATGAGACGTTGAAATCTGTGGAGTCTTTTCCTGAGCAGAGAATCTTCAAGCAGATGGTTAAATGTTTTCTTCTGTTGAAGCCTGCAGAACCAAATCTCTGGCTCTGAGCGCTATAAGCCTCAGTTAAACTTTCATTTTCCTTTGAGACACTGCAAGGTGTTTGGTAGCTCGAAAACACCTTGTATAGCAGGAGGAAGAGAGGTAAGCTTTATACAAACCACACGAAGATTAAATGAAAATAAGACTATCAGGTGTTAATCTCCCACATGCTGTTCTCAGAGGGAAAAAAAAAAAGGAAAAAGTGTGTGCAAACCCAGTCAATTGGAAGGAGCATGTATTTTGACCCTTCTGGAAGAGCTCTACTCCCTGTTAGCACTGAAGTGTCCTGGCAAATGTCAAAGGACAGTTATGCCAGATGATATTACAAGTGATCCAAGCAATGTCTAACAACTTATAAAATAACACTATGGCATGACACAGGGAATATATTTTTAAAGATGTTCCAGTCACTGACAGCTTGAAAATAAATTTTACTGAGGTTTGTGATATTTTAATTTTATTTCCAAGAGCAATAGAACAAATAAGTACCTCACCAGATGTTCATTGTCAAAGCAACTGAGCTCTGTTTTGGCTGAGCTTTGCAGTTCTTGCAAGACAACATAGAAGATGCCATCTCTTGCAGGGCAGCAGATGAAATCAGGTGTTGAGCACAGAGGGAGCACAATTTACTCTAAATATTTTTATCAGCCTCAGCAAAAACTTTGTTTCATAAAGGATAAAAAAAAAGTCTTCCTTTGCAAACAAAGATGTTAACTTTACATGATAAATGCTTGCCTTCCTCTAGATGTTAAGCCATTTTTTTGTGCAGGCTTTGCAGAAACTATAAACTGAGTTATAGAACAATTTTCCATGTCTTTGATATAGCAACTATAAAGGAACTCTCAAAGAGTGCACAGCGCTGCAAGGAAAGAGCTAACATGGCCACAGTATAATTGGAAATCTGTATAGGTGATCTGGATGGAAAGGGGAAGAAGGATAAATGCTTATGTCTTTTTATTGTCCCTTACCACAATGGTTGGGTGGATGATTTGGTTTGTTTTCTTCATTCTTTTCTCCTGAGGTAAGGAGATGTATGTGAAAGAAAATCACTGTAAAAGCAGTCAGAAATCGACTCCATATTGAGTGCAAGGAGCCCAAAAATATTACCAAAAGCAGTAGAAAGTAAAAAATGTTTTCACTCTACCTCTAAGCTATTCTCCTGGGAGCACACTTCGACAGACTCTGAAAGTAAACTACCTACAAAGAAAATATTAGCAGTAAGATAGCATATATTTTGATACTTTGCTTATTTTAAAACAAGTATAATATCTTTCATTTAATTTTACATTTGTGGTAACACCTGTTGAGATTCCAGAAGTTACTATCTTATAAAAATGTTTTTAATTTGTACCTTTTGCTACTTGTCATTTGTAAAATGCAGTGTTCAAGCCTGTAAGTGATTATGTTATATATTAGAGTAATTTTATCTTCATGAATAAGTTCGCTGAATGAAAACATTTCATTGGAACTTTGGTGAAACTCCTCACACTAGGAAAGATATTCACTTGCCCAAGTATTTAAGGATTCAGTTTTCCAGCTATTTGAAAAATACATTGAAACAAGTAAATATCTACAGTAAAAAAAATATATATTCCCTGAAAATAAAAAAAAACCCACAAAAATACCCCATAGTTTATGTGAGAGAGAAAATTATTGAAAAAAAGAAAAAAATCCCAATGCTATCCTTCATACTATTTTAAGACAATGTGAACATTTTATCTTTGAGATTTTACATATATTATTTTTTGTCTTGTAGAATTGGAAATACATATCAATATTTAATATTTGCGATATCAAGTGATCATCAAACAGTCTCAATCCCACAGGTCCCTGAAGATTTTGAGTTTTGATACTTAAATAGTCCAAAATTAAAATCCATTTGAAGTAGCTGACATTATATGCCATCCTGTTCTAGATTTGTTCCAGATTCTCACAATTTGGTACATTTACAGCATATACTGAAGCATTTCCTCTTAAACAGTGTTAAGAAGAACAAACTTCCACTCCCACTCAGAGAGATCAATAAAAAACTGAATATGTATAGCGTTTCCCAAGAAGATTGGAAGAATTTAAATATTTTTAAAAAAAAATTTAGACATCTAAATGCTGAAGGGAATATGCTGTATGGGGTTGGTCAAGAAAGAGAGCAGAGAGGGAGGTTTTTTCACCTCCAGACTGGCTCTATATGTTGGTAGTGCTGTGATGATTTCACAGCCCACTGGAACTGAATGGCTGCCTTTGGAAATCTCAGGCTTATGGTTGCACACAGCTTCCTACTTCAAATATCATGTCAAATACTGATATGAGTGGAAAAAGAATTTTACTGTCAGGAAAACACCCAACAGAACTAGAAATCTCAGCAACTTGAAGCTGACAATCTGACATAGTATTTTTTCCCATCTAGTGCAAGGTGGAATGCAGAGAGCAAGCACATTTGGGGCATTCCTGTAAAAGAGGGGGAAAAAAAACCGATTAGAAAGAAAAAACGGGTAAAGTATGGGAGATGTAGTGGGCAAGGAAGAATGAAAGGAAGAGACAAAGAGAAAAGGACTTTATGTTCTTCCTTGAGACTGACAATGACAGAGATGCTACAAAAAGCACAAGGGCATTACAGAGTGCTGCAGAGGTATTTGTTGTTCTGTCAGATGAGAAATAGAAATCACTCACTAGTCTGAGCCTGAGGGACACTTACATAAGACTTCAGTCTAAAAGTTGACCTCTGGAAGATTTAAGAGCAAAGGGAGAAAGTGGGCAATACAGAAATATGTTGGGCTGTACCAGTTTTCTCCCATCTAAATATTTTTATAGATTTTGTTAATATCCCTTTTAAAAATCCTTTTAAAAATACAGAGCTTGAAATATATTCTGTACTGCTAACTCTTCACTGCACTTGGGAGATGAGGAAGGGATTACAATGGGCTGTGTCTGTGCCACAAAACAGGCTGTAACTGCCTGCCCAAAAACCTTCTCCATGTGGTGGCAGTACATCTAGCCAGCTGGCAGAGCTTAGATCAGCTCCTGGCCTTCATTTCCCTGTCACAGAAACAGGGCAGAAATCCTTTCAGAAGAGGGAGATTCTGTTGTTAGGACTGTAATTACCAAGCTGAACCTCTATGTTTAAAGCCATCTACTGAAATAATTCCTCAAAACTTTGCCATTTGCTTAGAAAGAAAACAATGTGGTAAAATAAAATCATCATGAGCTTCTTTCTCTCTCTTCCCCAGGTAATTTAAAAGCATTCCTCCCCACTACTTACATCTTTTGAACAGTTTTGGCATAATGTCAAGGAAATTAGAAATATTTTCATGTTTCATTTCAGCATATTTAAGGTTTTTCTGTGTTCGTGGTGTGTTCACATGCATTGACAGGGAAGCAGGTGGATCACATCAATCCCTGACAGTTCAGCAGCTGTGAATATTCCATTCCTTGGATTTATGTCACTTATTAGATCTGATTCTACATGCATGTTTCAGGTCTAACATAGTGCTGTGGTTTTAAATCTTAATTTTCTTGTTTCTTTACAAATGTGAAAATAACTCCATCTTTTAGCCATTTTTCAACTTTTACTGCCATTTAGTATAGCCCTATTTTTCCCTTTATAAAAATCCTTCATTAATTTCAATCATCACTGTGGATATTTGATATAATCAAATGTCATAATTATACAATGATTTTCCAATACAGTAAGATTGTATTTTCAGATGAAACCAAGCTGCAGCATTTTTGGGGGGAAACAATCTCAGTCTATCTTCATATAAAAGCTGGGTTCAACAGTTCTCTTTGAGTACTGCTCTGGGACCTCAGAGGGAAATGCTGTTTTTCACAGCAGTGGTGGTGAAACTGGAAATTTACTGATAGCACCATCCTTACAATCCTTTTCTACAAGATGCCAGGGAATAAACTGCCTTTTCTTAGATGTTTTGGGCTCAAAATTGGGAAGAATTTTTAATTTATGTTAAATAAATAACAGCAGCTAAGTGACCTGGCCTTTACTTCAGAAGCACACTGAAGACATAGCAAAGAAAAGACAGTCGGATATTTTCACCTTTTGTATCAGTGAAGTTTTCTTTGTCCTTCAGGTAACACTCTAACCTTGAAGCTGGAGCAGTTCTGAGATTTATTTAGAAGTTCAGAGCAGTCATGTAATCAAGGTGCCTTGTTACCACCTCTGAAATGGAGCACTTGAGATCCGGGCTCCTGAGGGCAGCTGCGCAGATATTAGCTCATACTGCTCGGGGGGCGGTCTATTTTCCCTTGCCTTAACTTGTACGCTGCAATTTTCTGTTCTTGGTTTCCAAGCTAATTCTTGTTGGGGTGCAATTCAACTGAAAAGACACACATTGTGCCTCAAACAGTTCGGCAAGTCTGTTTAAATTGCAATTACGACATGTTTCTTCTAACTAAAGCTTTTGACCACTTATATCAAAGGGCTGTTTAGGGATTTTAGTTTTCCGTATTCCATAAATTCATCAAAATGGACGATATAAATATTCTTATAAACGTGTGCAAAAGGCTGTGCCTTTCCGGACTCTGGCACTATGGCCCAATTTATTTATGTACTTTGAAACAGAGGACAGTTCATGTTTAAGACTTCATTTTAAAAAAATGTTGTGTGGAATTAAGCCTTTTAAAGTTTTATTGCTGTCTCTGTTTTATATTAATTGTGTTGTATGTCCCCAGGTAATTTCACAAAGGGCATTTCAGAAAGGCAAATTCAGCTGATGGATGAATTTCTCTGCAGAGGTTTATTAACATTTTTGTCAATTTATCCCATTAAATACAGCAACATCCCTAGGTGGTAATGAAGTGCAATAGCAGCACAGGATTCACACAATGATGGCAAATAGATTCCAATAATTTTCTCAGTAGTATCCTCATAGCACAAGTGAAATGCTGATCTTTACAAATATGGCTGGGTAAGTAAAAAACCCCATACAGATAAAACCCAAAATATATATTTAGGAATGTTAATTTAAAGTGAACATACTTCATTATGTCCTCAAACTTCAGCAGCAGCCTAAGGCATTGAATTAAGAGAAATTAACAGTATTGACAGCAATATATCCCCCAGTAAAGCAAACATGCCAGAAATTTGTGTAAATATATGTAAAAGCTGACAAATGGGGCATATGAAGCAGAAACTTGACCCTGAAATCTCACTCTATCTAGTAGAAGAGATAAAACACTCAGCCTCCCCACACTCCAATGCCCACGAATGCCACTGAAATGGTTCCTCTTGATTTCAGCAGGTGGTGCACCAGGTGCAATAGGATATCAAAAAAGCTTGAAATTCAAATTTTGACTACTAAATATTTACAACAATGTGCTTATGAATAAGTTACATTTCTTCACAGGGGTTTTTCAGCAAATAGCTTAAAATAATTAATTTTAAAAACTGCATTTTATCTTTTTTCAGAAATATCTCAAAAAAGGAAAAAATCACTGAATAAATTACTCTTTGGAAACTACTCCCTCCTGTGACAGTGACTTCCCATTTCTCACATCACAATGTATTTACTTTTACTGTGTTACTATCTTTTTCCTACAACAAAAACATAAGTGTTCATAAGATTTTAAGAAATTTTATGGATACTACTTTAAAGAATATATATTAAACTTTTATAAAAACTTTTTGAAACTTAAGGGAACTATAATAAAATCAGAATAATGGAAAGAAAGTACTAAAAGGGATTTGAAGAACTCTGCCAAAAAAGCTGATCCTAATATTGAATATTACCATAAAAGAAATTATAGATACTATTGAAGTTTAAATTATTAGGTTGTTCGTAGTCAAAAAGTGTGAAATACGTCTGAAGTTACATTCTGGGGGGAAAAAATTGCTTATGACATTGAACAGAGAAGTAAATTAAACACAGATTTTCTCCATATTATCACCTGTAATTTGTGAATTCTTTCTACTTGTCTACCCATATGCAGTAAAAATTGTTTGACTTTTGGTACTTAACATACTAACAAGCCTATAACTGCTCTTCATCTCTAACAGGCCTGTGTCTGCTTTGCGCATCATTATGATTTCAAACAAACAGTGGGCAAAGTGAGTCTTTCAAAAACTCTTTCATGTTTGCTTGTTTGTTTGCTTGCTTGCTTTAAACAATGACTGACTAAATAGAAATGAGGTGGGCTGGTGATGAATTACATAAAATGCAGAAATGAGAAAGTTTGCCAAATAGTGGAAGCATCTTCAGTATTCAGTTTTCCCTTTGAATACATATATCCACCCCTCCTCAGAAATATCATTGTATCAAAGAGTGTCATTTTCCCTTGCTTTGGTGTTTTTCTAAGGTAGACACAGAGAAAAAGACAACTTATATTTCTAATTGCAGGTTGTCTTTCCAGGAATGGAAAAAATCCACTCCCAGTTTCCAAACATAAAAAAATCTGGTCCTTTCTTTTTTTCCTTGAGAATGAGTCATCAAATTATGCACCTTTTTTTTTTTTTCTCCTTCGGAATGGAATAATTTCCTCCCAGGATGAACTGTGGCTGTAGATTTCCAGCACACTGAATTCTCAAATAAACCACTGCTCATTTGTATATATCTTTATTTTTCCTGGTTACTAAAGAAATATTAGTTGCTGAAAAGTAATTTCTAGTGGTTTTCATTATCAGTTCAGAAGTATCACCAACAGATAATAACCAAATCCATGTGGCTGTTATTTAAAAGCATATTTATCTTTTGATGACTTTTCAAGGATCAACAGTTTATAGTTTCATTAACCTTTAACAAAATACCTTCTTATCATCTGTCTTAACACCAATCCACCAATCATAGAATTCTCTGATTTAAAATCTCCCTGAACAAGTTATCAAGAGCCTAAAGCCAAGGAAAAATCTAGATAATTTTTAAATATTTGAAGTTAAAACATATTTCCATTCTTGACTTTAGATAAAGTATTCATTTTGTGCTCACCCATTTAGGACTGCTTTTTACAGCTTAGACCTGTAGAGAAGTACTAATTCCCTTGGATATAATTGAAATAATTATGTTGCACAGCACGCCATTAGTTTTTACTTTCTATTTCCCTATAAGGCCCTGGATTTCCGACTCAGGTCAAATACTTGTGTCTATTCATTCATATAACACACTAAACACCCACAGATTGGGAATCAGATTTTTGAAATCAGTTGAACATTAAATGAAAGCTCACAGCTAGAAAACATTAATAAATTCTGACGTATATATTTATTTATTTAGAATTTAGGACTGGATCCAAAGACCGAGACAGTCAGTGCAAATGGACTCTGGATAGATTTCTGTATGTTTTTGCTCTGGAAAACTTAATGAGCTAGTTGGATAATAAATGTAAGTGTTGATATATATTTTAGTAGTGAGGATATTAAATATTCATGAGATATATAATATTTTTCATTGAGTATTGTAATTAAGAGAGCACTTTTTAGAAAGCCAATTTTTTTTTTTTTTTTTACATTGAGAATTACCAATTTCAGAATTACAATCAATACAATACTTCTGCATGAGGAAAATGCATACTCCTACAGAAAGCTAAGACATTTTAGGTATGGTCATTTAAAATTACATGTTTTAACACAATCTATTTTAATCCATAAAGAACTTTTTTATTCTAATTTACATTCTTTTCCACTTTTCCACCTGTTCCTATTTGATGACAACCATCAAATAATTTACTTGTATGAGTTTTATATCAATAAACTGCTTATAAAGTTCTCTGGTTAATCACAAAAGAGAACACAGTTCTTGTAGCTGGTATTGGAGAAGAAATTATTCATAAGACTGTCTACAGGCATATTTCTGATTATTGATTGTTTTGTACAAATCCCATCAAGTTTCTCTGATGCTGATATCTTTTGTTTATCTTGGAACAAGAAGGGTCTCTTTGAAGACACAGATCAAACATTAAAAATAAAATTATTTATTTTCAAGTGTGAAATATAACGGCAGCAAGTCCTAAATCCAAAATAGCTTAGTTGTCCAGGAAAACATTTAAGCTCAGAGGAACACAATGTAAATCCTCGTTAGGCAACTAACTTCCTAATGCATTGACTCAAAGAAAAATCTATCTAGTCCAAGTGAGATAAAAAATCTGAACTAAAGTATTTAGAAAAGGGGAGTGAAATTAACATTGTGTCCATTAACACCAGCATCAATGAAAATAATTTATTAGAGTTTGTCACAAGATAAAATTGATTTGGCTTGCTTAAAGATGATTGTTGCTCTTTATTTCTTTCCTTATAAAAGCTTTCTTATTACTCCCATCCTGACCACTTACTTGTTGCCATTAATTAAAATGCAGCTTTCAAGAAAAATTGTTTTATCTTCCTTGTATTCTACCTAGTGACACAAGAATTCATTTCCAGATTGCACTTGGGTGGAGTTAATTTTCTTCACAGTGGTTGGTATGGGTCTGCATTTTGGATTTGTGCTGGAAATAGTCTGATAGCACAGGGCTGTTTTTGTCATTGTTGAGCAGCACTTACACATAGACAAGGCCTCTTCTGCTTTTCTACTGTCCCACCAGAGAGGAGGCTGGGGGTGCACAGGGAACTGGGAGGGGACACAACTGGGCCAGATGACTCCAATCAACCAAAGCAACATTCCATACCATGCGGTGTCATGCCCAGCATACAGTCCTGGGGGAAGGAGGAGGAAGAGGGATGTTCAGAGTCATGGCTCTGTCTTCCCAAGTCACCACTGTGTGTGGTAGAGCCCTGCTTTCCTGGGAATGGCTGAACACCCCTGCTTGCCCATGGGAAGTGGTGAATGGATTCTTTGTGTTGTTTTGCTTGCACACGTGGCTTTTGCTTTACCTATTAAATTGTCTTAATTTCAACACAGAGGTCTTCTCTCTTTTACACTTCTAGTTCTGTCCCTGATCACATCAGGGAAAAGTGAGTAACTGGCTGTGTGGGGGCTGAGCTGTCAGCTGGGTTAAACCATGACAAGCTCTCAGAAACATTGCACTTCAGAGACACCATGAGCTACTTCACCCCATCTGAAGACGGATATTTAAATAGTTCATATGAATCGGCCAGAAATTACTATTCCTTTTCATCTCTGATAAGTGGCCTTTGGTGATATTAAGAGAATCTAGACATCCAAAAACAATCTTTGTGAAGTCCTTTCACTTTCTGATCACCATGGGAGAGAAAGAATAAAAAGAATATTTATCATAAACAGCTGATAACTAATAGAAGTAAGAAAATACTTGACATGTAGAAAAATCTCAGTGTCTGAAATTTTTCACAGTTAGAAAATGGCAAATACAGAAATATTTCAAAGGGGAAAAAATGTAGTAGGAGATGGTGGTGATAAGGAGGGTTGATTTTCTTTGACAAGACCCACTTTCCACGTTTGCCCAATCTGTTGATATCAGCAGAATCATGTATCAGCTTCAAGCATAGCAATGCATTCAGAAAATACACATGTGGTGATATAGAAGCTGGAGCAAACATTCTCAGATTTCTAGGTCAGTCGGATGAGAATATTAACATCAACAAAAAATGAAGCATTTTTGTCTCATTCATCCAATAGAAAATTCCACCAAAATTAATATCTTCCTAGATAATAGGGCTGCTCTAACAGTTTACTGACCCCAGAAAGAGGGAATCCTTTCCCATTTTTCTTTAGTCCTAGATAAATATTCTCTCATCTCACTAACTTATCTATAGCACATCTAGAAGCAAGCATTAATTTTACAGAAACAAACTTACCTCATGACTTTAAGGGCCTAACAAGCATCACAAGAAAGATTTCAAAACCACTTAACCCAAGAGTAGGAGAGAATAGTGAGAAAAGTGAGGAAAAAGAGGCATGAAAAAGCTCAGGAGCAGAGGCAGGGAGCTGGTAAATCACATGGACTGTGCATTACACAGACAGCTTTAAGACTAGCTCATTCCATGTAGAAGCATCCTTTGGTCATCCAACTTTATTTCTGATGCAGACTCTCTCCGCATTTTACCCTTAGAAAAAATTACCTTTGTCCAATGCCCACATCTCAACTCCCTGCTACTTCAGGGAAAATCAAATGGCAAGCTGAATAAGTAAAAAACAAAACCAAAACCACAACATCTTTCTTTGTTTTTAAATTAAAGTTTAGCTTGTAACTGGAAATAAGCAGTGGGGTAACTACCCAGCATAAACAAAAGATAATGAATGTTAAAACTTTGCTGACAGCCAAGATCATAGTGATTCAATCAGTATTTGCAGGTTTTAATCTAGTTCCTTTAATTGCCACCTGCTCCCAAAATATCCTGGCCGCTTGCTTCTGCCCTCACATTGCCAATTGGCCCAAGCACCATGTAGCAATGCAAACAGATTACCAGATAAGAGAAATCAGTCCAGTCAAAAAGTTACCCAGAAAAGTACTTTTAGCTGGATTGGTTCCCTGATAGTCTTTACCTCCTGGCTCTGTAAGCACTTGCATTAGTCACATTTGCATGGGGTGAAAACAACCAGAATGGCTCAAACCTTTAGACATAATTCCCTCAGAAAGCCAATTTACCTTTCGGGCTGTCTGGGCTGATGTGTTTAGAGTGAATTTCTTCTCATTCTGCACAATGCGTAGTTCCTTCATGTGGTTGCTCAGGACTGTAAAAGCCTGTAATCAGTACTCTTTGTACATGCTGTTGCGAACTCTGAGCATGGATTTGAGGGACAAAGGTTGCAAAGAGGGAAAGATGTGGGCTGTAAGGGAACTTGCCATCCTCTAGTTATGGGAAGTATTTTCAATGTTTGTGGTGCTGATCATGAACAAACCACAACAGAAATAACCTAGGCAAACAACTATAAATTGCTATTTCAGATACTCCAGATGCCATATTGAAGTTCATTTTAAGTTTCTTCAGTAGCTGTTTGATGCTTGAGTGGGGGTTGTGTTAGAAATTTTTTATTGAACTAACAATCAAATAAAGCTCTTGAGTTTTATAACACTTAGAGTTTGAATTAGTTGAGAAAATAAAAATTCCTCCTGGATAATCTATTTGATCCTTACAAACAAAACACAGAATTGTAATAAAAAAATAATCAAATAATAATTTTTTAGTCATCAAGTGTTAATGTTTAAATTAATGTTGGAATAATTTTGAATTTTTTTTTTTTAATTCTAGTCAAAATAATAGTCTTGAAATATACAAATTTTAACAGCAGTGGAGTTTATTTGGTGCAGTTAGATTCTTCTTGTTTACTGAGCAAATGGATTTCAACAAATATTTCATAAAATTGCAGCTCATGGAAGCATTTTAAATGCTTTCCCGAACAAGGTGAGAGCCCTTATGCAACAGATTCATGATGACTCATCTTGACCTTTCATTGTAAAATAGGATTGGACTTCTGCCACATTATAGATGGTCTTCTTGTAAATATCCAGATGTCCCCATTAGTTTCTAGAGGTTTTTCACCCGATAGAAAACATTGGAAGTGGTTACAGCAGCATATGCTCTTGTACCACAAAACTAAATCAAGCCAATGATGATATGAGTGTTCAGTGAGTTCTCGGCAGAGGTTTTGATAAGCACTTGTGCAACATCAATCACACACATGCACATGTGTATGTACATTTCTGTAGCAAGCTTTTAGCTGAAAATTTTCACTTGGATTTACATAAAGAAATCCAGAAGAAAATTATAATTCGATCAACATGTTATAGTGTACCAGACAACAGTTTGAAACAGTTTCCTTATGCTAGTACTGTAGGCTCCTGCCCTAATCCCACTGGGTTTAGAGAACCTAGTTACACATTTTATGAAGTCAGAAAAAAACATGCTTAAGGTGACTGGATTAGATCATTAAACCATCAACCTTTGCTTGAAATTTTTCAGAATTGTCACCCCAGCTGACAACTAAGCTGCACACAGATGCTGGTTCATTCCCCTACCAGAACTCCCTAGTGAGATGGAGTAGAGAATCAGGAGTGTAAAAGCTAGAAAACTCTTGGGTTAAGATAAAGTTTAATAGGGAAAGAAAAAGCCACATGCATAAGCAAAGCTAAACAAGGAATTCATTCACCACCTCCCGTGGGCAAGCAGGTGTATTCAGCCATTCCCAGGAAAACAGGGCTCCATCCTGCATAACAGTGACTTCGGAAGACAAATACCATCACTCCAAATGTCCTCCTCTTCCTCCTTCACCCAGATTTATATACTGAGCATGATGACAAATGATATAGAATATCTCTTCGGTAGCTGAGGTCAGCTGTCCTGGCTGCGCCCACTCCCAAAACTGTGCACACCCCCAGCCCTCTTGCTGGCGTTGGGGTGTGAGAAGCAGAAAAGGCTTTGGCTCTGTGTAAGCTCTGCTCAGCAGTAATGAAAGCATTTCTGGGTTATCAAGACCCTTTCCATCAAAAATCCAAAATAACGGCCCCATACCAGCTACTGCGACAAACTCCATCACAGCCAAAGTCAGCACAATATTTCTTCCAGGAAACAATATGGTTTATAATCTTCTAAAACTCAGAAGAAAAAAAGTGAGACACTAACATTAAACTACCAGAAAATTAGCACACCAAGACAGGGTTTTCAGTATGGACACATATATATAATAGGCACATATTAAATGGAAAGGTGACCTGTAGCTTATGGTGTGAAATCACAGTACTAGTCTATGATCTCCAGAACTGTGGTTAAATCAAAGTAAGCTTATTGTTTGGAATACAATTATAGTGACCATCTTCATCACTGTAATTGGCAATTTTTTAATTTTAAAAAAGAATATGATTCTATTTACAAATGTTTCTGAGTCCTCTAAATGTTTATTCACTGATAAGGGACAAATGAGTATCACAATTTTCCCTCCTAGTGTTAAGGATTCACCTGTTGTTTCTGCTACCTAATTTTCAAATAATGAAGACTAAGAACAGAGTAAAAAATACAAAAATAAATAGGTTCAAAGTACATACAGGGCCTATGCTTTTGACCTCACTAAATCTGTCGAATGTTAGTTTGCCAAGTTCCTAGTACCTTCTGTAATGAAAGGAATTAATTCTGATGTCAGCAGGACTTTTCCCCAAACTCTCCTTCTAACAGAAGCTCCAAATATATTAATTCAGTTACAGATGGGAAGGAAATTTAAAAAAAAAAAAAAAAAGTTTGTTCCTTACACGTGCACCAGCATGAAGATATGACCTTTGAAATTCCTTGCAGAATTCTGCCAGGGAGCTGCAAGAGAAACATGAAAATGTCCTCAGCATGGTGTGGCTCACGTTTCACAAACACTTCAGAAAACAGGATGTAGTTTTCTCATGGGCACACCTTCAGCTCATTATGGAGAGCAAGCTGTGAGGACTGCTCACAAAGCAAAATGAGTAAATTAATTATATGACAAGTGTAAATATCTTATTTGAAAAGAGGAATCCCTGAATATCAATTAAAAAGTTTTCCTTAGTCTTGGAGATTGCTTATATCTTAAAGGACAAAAAAAAATCACAAACTTAATGTCAGAGAAAAATCATCTTTTTTTTTTTTTTTTTCCATTTACAACACTTTCTAATATTAAAATGAGCCAAGATTTTTTTAAGCAGAGAGCTTCAGTGCTGAAAATCATATCTTTATATGATTAAGAAGTTTACATGGGAGTTTTTATTCCCATGAATAAACAAAACTGTCATTGTGCTTAAAAAAAGTCATTTCTAGTGGGATATTCTAATATATTGCTTAATCAAGAAACTCAATTTTAAATTTAGGAATAATATGGAGTAGAAAAAATTTAAAGCCACATAATTTTCTTTCACCTGTTCAAAGAATCAGGTCAACCTTAGTTTAATCTCAGTGAATGTTGAAATTGTAAAATAGTACCAAACTGGAAACTCTCCCATGTCTTAATGTTTCACATAAATATTGTGTAAATCAACAAAATCCAAGATCTCTTTTACTGGTTATTTCGCCTTAGCAGATACTTTAATATCCAGAAAAGGCACTGGTTGCCATTTGTAACAAAATAAAAATGTCTCTAGCTCCTGCTCAGTATTACTCTTTCATTTCCAGCATTCCCATTAGTGTAATCAAAATGAAATATTGCTGCCATAGTAAGGGAGAGTGGGATTGAGTTCTTCCTGCTGCAGGAGATGAAGTAGGAGGATGAGGGAGAAAAGAGATGCTAGAGAGGGAAACTAACATTATGTGGCTTTTTGCTTGTGTTGGTGCTCTTGCAGGTCACTTCCTCCCTCAGCTTGCAGTCACCAGTTCTACACTGCAACCTCAGCCTCAAAAGCATCAGCAAAGTTGGCTTTTTAGAATGTGCATGGTAGGTGTCTTGTTGAAGGTTAAAGGCTGTTGAGATCTGGAAGAATCTATCAAAATTTTTCTAGCCAAGCAATGCAAGAAAGGAATGGGCATGTGCCAAAATATTAAATAAAAATAAAATTTGGATATTCTTTGCAATAGGTTTGTTCCAAAATCAAATTTGCACATTTGTGAATATTAATCAAAAATTAATTCTGTTATTAGATAGAAATCATAAGTATCTTCCTTCATAGGATAACTTCATATGTTGGGCTCAGACAACAAATCCTTAATGAAATATTTGTAATTTTTTACAATTCTAATACTTTATATCTTTTTAAAAAGTTCTTATATGCTTGCCATCCTTATGCCTTTGACCTTTTAAAGTTAAATAATCCAAACAATTTTTTAAAAGCCTTTCTTATAAAAAGCTGGATTTTTTAAGCTCATTTATATACCTATTGCCTGTCCCTAATTTTTCAATTTCTTTTTCAGAGAAAGGCAACACATACTGCAATCAGAATTCCAAATTAGTCTGTATAACTGATTTATATAGAGACCTTTATAGACTGACTATTCACATCAGAAAGCAAACAAAAAGTTAGTGTAAAGAGAATGAAAATAAATCCATTTTCCAAATCTATCTCATAAATTTTTGCAGCATTAGCACAGGTCTATGGCTGAGAGCTTCCACTTCTACTGTCATTCTATAATTATCTGAAAAAAGCATTATTTCACAATACAAATGGAGCAGCAATCTCTCTTACTGAACAACATTGTATGTCAAGTGGTGTGCAGTATTCAGCTGATGCACTGACAGAAATCTGAATACACAGTTTGAAACTAACATTGGTTAGTAAGCATAGATCTTGTCTCTACTGAAATCCTAAGTGCAAAAATTTTGTTTAGTTTAACATTTTGAGGTCATAGCTTCTCATGCAGTTAAGATATCTTTATATACATTCTACTGAGTGAAAAAATTGCTTGCTAAAATATTTATGAAAACAAAATGCCAAAAAAAGAAATAAATCAAGCTCTCATAGTGACTTCAGTGGTGACTTCTCATATAATATTAACTGGATATCAAATATCCACTTTTTCCTCTATCAAGTAGAAGGTTTTGTGTGTAATTAACTTTGCCCTCTTTCTAGCTCTAGGAATTGATACTTGTATGTTTTCACAAGAAACTCTTTCACTCTATCTCTCCATTTGAAGACAAAGTGCTACTAAGTTCATGTCATCCTGCTTCCCAGAAAATATTAACATATCCTATTAGGCTAATCTGATAAAACCCCCAGACCTGTGATATTTGAGATAGTTTAATATTTCATTTCTCGACTGATGGATTCAGTTTCCTTTTATGTAAACTAAATATAGCAGAGGAAAAGAACTGTCCTCTTTTTCCATTGCATAAGAATCTTTAGTGTTTATGGGCTCCATATGCGTTTCTGTATCAACTTCAATAATGAAGAAACTGCCTGAGAGAGCTCTCATCAGTCTTGCAGCCCATTCAGGGAGTGCCAGAAAGTGATAGCATTGTCTTTTTTTCCTGTCAAGTTGGTAACATACAATTGGTAAAGGACTGAGCAAAACATCTCTGCTTGCATCAGGCTACATCCCTGATTTCTCTTTTAATTTTTGTGTGTGTGTGTGTGTTGTGTATGTTCATCTCTATGTATACACATCAGATATGTTACATATAACTATATAAATGTGTGTATGTATGATATATATACACATATATATTGCATCTAAGTGTTTTCCGATGAAAATGTTCTGGGAAAAGCATGCTGCACTAGGTGGTTTTGCAGTGCTAACTCCATCCTCTTCTTGGTTGGAGTCTGTAGAAAATGTAGTCTATTAGTATATTTATTGGATGTAATATATTAAGCACATAATAATGTACATGTCATTAATAGTGCACAGATTTATAGAGTTTGTATTGGAGACACCTTTATATTACTCCTAGCTGATGAATCTGCCACAGGTCACCTTCTTCATCTCAGACCACATTGCTTAGTCCAACGCTGTTTCTGCATCACTACTCCCAGTTCCAATACAGAGAGTAGCAGAGGGAGAATCAGGCAGTCCCTGTGCTCCTCCAGCACTTGGCTTATTTTTAGGGGTCTAAAAAAAGGTAAAGCTGCCTGAATTATCGCCAATTAAATCAGTTTGTGAAGAAATTTAGGCTTATGAGAGAAATGTTCTTAGATTACAAATGCTAAAATTCATATATCACGCTTTATGATATCAATCTATAAATTTAAAAAAAAAATCTGCAATGAAAGTCAATCAGTTCTTAGGACTTCTATAATAAAAAGAGACACATAAAGCACTTCATTAGGAAAAACCACTGAAAACAAACAATTATATGAAGACTAAAGGAATTGTTCATTTTTTGTTCTGAATATACCCACAATTTTCTGGAAAGAGACATGATATATTTGTCCTTAATTAGTGAATGGGCAAGGTACCATGGGCAACCTAGTCACAATGTTTCTCTGTGGGGAAACCTCCAATTCCATCATGAGCAGAACAGGAAAGAAAACAGGACCTAGTCCTGTGCAGAGAATCAGAGGTTGAATATATTGTCAGTTTGTTAAGTAACCCACCAAAGCATCAGAAGCTATGTCATAATTTTTCTTTTAAACGTCCTATCAGTGGACTCAGAACTGAATTGTTTTCTTGCTGTAAGATGAATTAGAGGACATAGGCCCAGAATATTTTTGTCTTAATCTAATGTACTGATAAATGCAATAATCTAAATTACTAAGTAATTTAATTTATTAATGTGCATGTGGAACAGAGTTATTAGGCAGCAAAAACCCTTCAGTATCTGATTCACAATTACCCAACACAAGCACTGAAAAGAATGATTCATTTGCTTTCAGACAGATAGTAGTTTTTCCCTTTCTCTTCTAAAGGCTATGTCTCCACCTCATTGACTTAAGTGATTTAACCAAGATTAAATGATCTGCCTACAACTATAAAAAACATTTCCGGAGGACAGCCCAGGCTTTGTAACTCCATGGCTCCTGTTCTTATCAGAAACCAGCTTTCTGCTCCTTATCTAGATTTAGTCCATTCTCCTGAAGAGTTCAGTCTGGCTTGATAAAGTTTGTGGAGAGAAGTCTCCGTTTGGTGGTGCTTTCATTCAGACCACACTCATTTTCAGCTGCACATTCAGCTGAAGATTTTTTCATGAAACAAAAGTTCACTTTGAATAACAAACTCAGCTAAAATTTGTCTTTAATTATTAATCAAACATCTAGCAGTTAACACATGTTCCATCTGCAATTGCTAATTTCTTACATTAATCCTAGTGAGGCAATTTCTTCTTTGCCTCTTAGTCCATCTACTACTTTTCTTCAGGAATTCTGCTTGCAAGTAGAACAGATTATTTACATGATTGTAGTAGGTCAATATAACTGAACTATGGCAAAACACTGGTTCAGAAAATGTCTGGGAAAAGGCTAGCAAACACAAAGTGAAAGCTTTCTGACAAATAGACAAAGCAATAATTACCTGTCTCTCTCCAAACATCTATAATTAGCAGGAGCAGAGCTAATAATTTTAAGTCATGCTAGTGATCTTTTGCTTCAGCATTTAAAAACACACACACAAGGCTTTCTTATCAGACAACATGTCTAAAGAATCCCTTCCCTTTACCCTTATTACCACACCAGGCCATAGATTGTCATATGTCGAAAGAATAGCTGCATGGCAGCAACACTACAGTTTTAAATAAATCAGCAATGCAAGCCTTGATATTTACAGCCATTATTGGGCTTCTGGGTGGATGGGTTGTACCTCTATTTTCTAATTATTTTAAGATTTCAATAGCCATTTAGGTAACAAGGAAAGAGAGAGAAGGGATCTGTGAAAGGAAAGTTTTTCATGTAAAGAATTGTTATGGTACAAAACACAAAACATGACTAAAGTACTGCTGGGGAATCTGCAGGTAGAAAGACGTATTACCTGCTGGAAGTGTTACTGGTGTCTTACCCGTCTGCATAATAAATGCAACATGTTGGCAATGCAAGTTCATCAGTTGTTTTCATTTTGTAATTTCGTGGAGTGAGGAGTGTGTAATATAGCATCAAATAAGCAAAGAAAATATAAGACCATCCATAGGAACTTTACTCATGGCTTATCTAAGGAAAACATCTTTCCACAAATAATTCCAATGATATATTAAGAAAAGAAGTATCCATTAGCTTTGAGCAGATTTTCCAAATATGAAACACACTAAAAAGATCATGACATGATCTTTGCCTCCACTTCGTTCTCAAGCTGACATTGAAAACTAATAAATACTTAATATTTGTGAAGAAAAAAAACAATATTTTTATTCTATCAGAGATAAATACTCTTAAACTAGCTTTTATTAATGACTCTAGGCATAGAATCTCCCAACTGATGAAATTCTCAAAGGTAGTAATCAAGTACACAATACTGTCTCATTTTCAAAAGCACTCCAGTGGCTCAGAAGCTTATAAATATGTCCTTAATCACTAAGTGTGAAGTATCACTAAGAGAAGTATGAAAAAATATAAAACAGGATTTAAGTATTTTTCAATTTTCATTTTAAATACTTTCTTAAGCAGAGTGTTTTTCTTTCCTGCAGCCAATATATTTTTTCTTCACTTCAAATGCCCAAAGGAGACTTAAGAAGTCAGTAATAGACACAGGCTGGATATAACCGGGCTCAAGAAGTGTTGGTGTGGCTTTCCTTGAGAAGAGGGTATGAGAAAGCAAGACACTCCTTAGGCAATTTCTTGGATACACACAACTCAGGTGGAGGGGACATGGATGAGAAAAACATCTAACAGGGAAGTCTCAAAGAAGCAGAAGACAAAACATGGGAAATTCCAGGGAATGTCGTTTTTCAGATGGATTGGTGAGGAAAGTGTGGTGAGACAACAATTATATAGCACTAGCAAAAGGCTAATAAAATTTGGAAATATTCTGGAAGTTACTCATGGTTCCTTCTCTATGGGACACAGCAGCCTGTGATGGCAGATTAATATATTCCATTGTCATTCAGAACCATTGTTTCAAATGTCTCTGAAGACAAGTAGCTGAAAGAAACCCCCCCAAAGGAATGAGAGAGATGGGGTGAGGTAGACAGAAGAGAGAAGAAAAGGGAGAAGGAGAGGGGTTAGTATTATAGGAGTTTGTGCCAACATGACTCAATATAAACATACAGAAAAAAACCAATACACAGTTGATAGGTTTTCAGATATGAAAGAGCCAAAAAGAAGATTGTGGACAGCTATGAGCATTCTATGATGTGTGCATTATTAGAGGTAGTTCAGGCAGCAGTCCTGAGGCCACCTGTGTCCTGCAATTTGACTAGTGTGAAACCAAATTCAGGGCAGTGTTCCGAAAGCGTGACTTCAATTTTAAAGCTCCACAGGGACACAGGGTGTTATTGGTTACTGTCCTGCATACATGACATGAAGTCAACTGTACAAAATTAAATATCTCCAGGGACCATCAGAAGACCACTGAGCGCACTAGAAATCTCTTGGACCTCATAGAACTTCGAAATATAAAATCTGTAGAAAAGAGTTTGGTGTCTAACAATGGCATATATTAAAAAGGAAAAGAGAAAAAAGAGAAGTCACCTGTATAGTTACGTATTTGAATTCTATTTTAGAGCAGGTGGATGTATTTGATAAAATTACCACTTTAAGACTGAAATTTGTGGAGTGCAAGGAGTGCAAAGTCTTAATAATTTTTCATAGTGTGGTTTGTTAAACTTATAATGTTTACATGAATAGTTATTTCCATCTTTACTGTACCCCAATCAATCTTACAGTCATTTATATTTCTGTTTTATAAATTAAAATTCTGATGCATGCTTATTTCTTGATTTCAAGGTGACCTTTGTACAGGTGTATGTAGAAAAGCCTTTTAAAAAATGAGGTGCTGATCAAACACAGAAAACACACTTTAGTTTCAAATCCTTTTTATGTGTGTTAAACGTTCTGTACTGTGTAGTGGGTTGACCCTGGCTGGATGCCTGGATCCAACCAAAGATATTCTGTCACTTCCCTCTGCAACTGGACAGGGGAGGAAAAATACAACAAAGTGTTCATGGGTTGAGAAAAGGAGAGATAACTCACCAAATACTATCGCAGGAAAAACATTCAAATTAGAGATATTAATTTAATTTATTACTAATGAAATCAAAGCAGGATAATGAGAAGTTAAACAAGACCTTAAAACCACCTTTCCCCCACCCCTCCCTCCTTCCCAGCTCTACCTCCTCCCCAAGCAGTTCAGGGGGATGGGAATAGGGGTAATGATCAGTTCATCACGGGTTGTTCCAGCCACTGCTCAGGGACAGGAGTACTTCCCATGCTCCACCATGGAGTGTCTCCCATGGTAGACATGAACTTCTCAAGTGTGAGTCCATCCTATTGGCAATAGTCCTGCCCAAACTGCTGAAATACGGGTTACCCTTCTGCAGGGTACAGTCCTTCAGGCTCAGGGTGCTCCAGAGTGGGTCCCCCACAGCATCTTACCAGGAAACTTAGTCCAGCATGAGCTCCTCTCTCCGTGGATCCACAGTAAACCTTTCAGGAGCCTGATCCAGCAAGTACCTCCCATGGGCTCACAGCATTCTCTCGGGCATCCACATGCTCTGTGATGGGTCTCCGCCAGGGGCTGCAGGTGGATTTCTTCATGCCCACAGGCCTCCATGGGCTGCAGGGACACAGCTGCCTCACCATGGTCTACACCAGGGGCTGCAGGGGAATCTCTGCTCCAGTGCCTGGAGCACCTCCTGTCCCTCCTTCTCCACTGACCTTGGTGTCTGCTGAGTTGATCCTCTCACATGTTCTCACCCCACTCTACCTTGGCCTCAACTACTACTGCACAATAGCTTTTTTCTCCTTAAATATGTTATCACAGAGGGGTTATCAAAATTTCTAATTGGTCCAGCCTTGGCTAGTGGCATGTCCATTTTGAAGTCTCCAGGGATTGGCTTTGTTGAGATGGAGGAAGCTTTTGCAACTTCTCACAGAAGCCACTTCTGTAAACCCCACACTATCAAAACCAGGCCAACAAATCCACCAAAGATTCAAAGTATTTTTGATGAAACAACCAAACTGCATTTGTCTGGGAAAAAAGAAAAGAGATATTTCCTGGCAGAGTTCATTAAGAAATCAAAAATAAAAAAAAAAATGTCTTGTGGATTTTTTTTAATAACTGCCAATGTAAACCCTGGAATAAAGTGTAATGTGTTCTTTGAGAGACTGAAGATTCTCTTTCACTGTGCAGCAAGTGAACTACTTTCCTGAAATACAAGGATGCAGACTAGTGACATTCTTGATATATGACTTTAGCCCTTTATTTTATTGAAATACAAGGAATTTAGAAAAAGTGACATTGCAGATCACAATACTTCTCTATGAAAATCGGAGTAATGTAAGCACAGAAAGGCAGAACCCTGGAAAAAAAGAAAGCTGATTCCATAGACGGCATTATAGGGAAAAAAATTAGCAGCAGACACAGTAATTGTTGAAGGATGAAGGCAATACTGTTAAACTGAAAATCAATGACAATATTTGTATAGAAACTGACTGATATTACATCCTGTCATTGAACCTTAAACCTAATTGACACTCAATAGGTCTGTCCTTTCCACTTCTCTTTTCTAGTTTATTTCCATGTTAAAAAATGACAAGTCCTAGACAGCACACTATCTGATATTCTAAAGAGTTTTTATTGCAAGGGTCAATTTTCGTGTTCCAAAGGGCTCTGTACCCATTTGAAAGAAAGGGTTGTGTCTGGAATAAGTCAATATGAAATAAAATCTTGGTGAAGCAAAGTCAGACAGTGAATTAACAAGCTACAACCAATTCAGTGAAGACTTAAGTTAATTCATTCATCATCACTGAAAGCAGTTCTTAAATACTCTATACTTGTAGCAGCTGAGTCAAGTACCTAAACTGGGTATATGTCACTATATATGTCACTCAGAGAGAGGTAAGTGTCTGAAAATAAGGTTCATGACTGCTATAATACCCCAAGTCAGGAGGAATTAATAAAGAGAGATTGTATCTTGACTCCCTCACACCCTGAGTCTTCAAGCTATGCACTTCCATACAGACCAGTGGCAGGTCACAATCCAATCTGGAACTCCTCTTAAAGATGCAGTAGATAATTTTTCTAAAATTTGAGAAGGAAAAGGGAGACGTAGAAACAATTATATCTGCAGCTGGGAGAGACTCAACACTACAGAAACAGACCCAGTACTAGTTCAATATTACTAAGGAAAACAGTCAGACACAGTTTACACATTCTGAATAAAATAATAATTAAGACGCTGTTATCTAGAAAATGCCCTATATAGATAGATCCTCATGGGAGAACAGGAATGAGACAATTCTGAGAATTTGCTTAATGTGCAAACAAACAGGAAATTTAAACAGATTTTTTTTGAAAAATTTTTGTTCTTCCTCAGCAGAAGGAAAACTAAAATGGTTAAAACATAGTCAAATTAAGCCTTGACTGGATGAAATTAAAATATCCGATTTCAATATAAGGCAGTTCACCTCATTTAGTTTATTATTCCTCCTGTATTCTGTACCACCAGATAGAAAACTTTTCCTCCTGTGTCTGTTAAGTCTTGCCCCAGAGGTCGAGGGTAACCTAGGTTCCTGTTAATAGATCCCTTGGGATGGATTAGAGTGAAACACCATTGAATGATTGATGTTTGTATATTAGGACAATTTGGTTGCAATGAAAAGCAGGTAAGTAGCCTTTTTTTTTATTGTCTGTTGTAATACAGCAATACAAAAGCATAAAAATATCACTTAAAAACGTATAAGGAAAAGGAAGAAATTTTAAGGGTAAAAATATACATAATCCCCGCCCATAGATACAGCAATAAGAATTGATTGTTGCAATTACAATATCTGTTGCAATTACAATTATTGTTGCAATTACAATATCTGTTGACATTGACTGTATCATAGTGTTCTAAGGACATTAGCTAGGGAGGATTTCTTAAAGATGCAAACTTGTCCAATGTAACTTTCCATGTAAGAAATAAAAAATCAGAATAAATGGAAGAGAAAGGTCTGGGATTTTCATACTACTTGATGAGAAGTATACTTTTGAACATGTGGGTTTCTGTTTTAATTTAACACTATCTCCAAGTTTACCGAATTAAGTACCCTAGCTCTAAAATATTGTTTCTAAGTGATGCAGAAAAGCTTCTGGGCAAGTTTACTTCCACAACCATAATTATATTTCTATAAATCTCACAGGATCTTGGTAGCCATTTACCTTATCTAAGAAGTAGCAGTATACATGTAATTCTAAATTACTCTAAAATTGAATAATGCCAGGAATATCTCACTCAGCTAACCGTATCAGTCTGTATTACTATTAGAGCCCTACACTTGCATTTTGTAGGTATCAGCTACATCTGTTCAGGTCTATTATCAAAGCAGATATAATGAATGATTTACTGAATTCAAGGACAGAAATCTATACTCAGGTTAATTGATATTGATTTGTAACTAACATCAGATTCAACAACTTTGAGATCACAAGAGGTGATAACATAAATTAGTGAAATTATTCTGTCAGATCTAAGGGGAACAGAAAATGTAGCATTCAATTCTCCCAGAGAACTTTTTCTACGATGAATGAATCTACTCCTAGCACCATTTTACAGTCTAGTTTGTGAGTAATCACATGGTTTTTGAGAAGAAAACATACCAGTGTAAGTTGCTAGAGGAGTTTTCAATCTGTGAAATGGATCAAAAATAAGAACCAAAGCATGGCATCATTGGAGTGCATACATACACATTCAGACGCATAAACCTGTGGGTCCTAACACCAGAGCTATCAGAGTATGGTGATCAAAGATCTTTATACACTTAAGCCGGAAAGAAGGTGCTTGTCTTTCTGGGAAGTGGGCTTAATTAAAACAAAAGATTATTCCCAGCAGTCTGTGCTCAGGATACCAACTTTATTTTAAGAGTATGTGCTTACTATTTGTCCTGGTGTATTACATTTTTGCTTCAAACAAATGAAGCAAACTACCTGATTTGAAAACACTTCCTGGACAAAAAGGACCTGAAGGTTTTGCCAAATGGCATTAAAAAAACAGTTTGCCAATACCTAAATATCTGTGTGTCCAAAATACAAGCTTCATTTTCAGTGTATCAGTTTCAGCTTAGCAGAAAATAAACAGCTTTCCATAAACAGTTTTTTAGAAATTTTGTTGTGTAAAACATAGAAGCAAAAATGTAAGTGAAATATATGAGCAGGGGCATCTTCAACTAGATTAGGTTGCTGAGAGCCTCATCCAACTTGACCTTGAATGTTTCCAGGGACAGGGCATCCACTGCCTCTCTGGGCAACCTGTGCCAGTGTTTCATCACTTTCACTGCAAAAATTGCTTCCCCACATCTTTCGTATAGGCCCCCTTTAGGTACTGGAAGGCTGCTCTAAGGTCTCCCCAGAGCTTCTGAAGGCTGAACAGCACCACCTCTCAGCTTTTCCTCATAGGTGATGTGCTCCAGCCTCCTGATCTTCTCCAAGGCCCTCCTCTGGAATGGCTCCAACAGGTTCATGCCCCTCATAGCAGGGGACTCAGTACTGCAGGTGGGATCTCACCAGAGCAGAGCAGAGGGGCAGAATCCCCTCTGTCACCCTCCTGGCCAGGCTGCTTTGGATGCAGCCCAGACACTGTTGGCTTTCTGAGCCATGAGTACACATTCCTGACTCATGTCCAGCTTTTCGCCCAATAGACTCCCCAAATCCTTCTTAGCAGGTCTGCTCTCAACCTTCATCCACTGAACTGTCCACCCATCAAATCCATATGTCTCCAATTTGGAGTGAAGGATGTCATAGGGGGATCACATCAAAATCCCAGAGAGATGGCTTGTTGGTGAGGTATATGATACTTAATTCATTTCACAGCATAGAAAGCTTTCAAGGTGCCACAGGAGTTCTTGGTGTTTCAAGAGGCATCTATTATGTATAAGTATTTCAATACCTGCCAGAGGACACTGTGCTGTGGTGACCATTCCCTCATTTAGATTCTGACACCCCCACCAGATGCTGGATTTATCCATTAAGCAGTTGTCTTGATCAGATATAATCAGAATAAATAAGAAAGAAAACAGGAAAATAAATAGTAGGAGTAAGATAGAAGCAAAAAGAGGAAAATAAGGGGGACTGACATTTGAAAAGTATAAAATTTAAGTCACTTTTAAGAGTAATTTTTTATTATAGAATTTAACATTTCAATTAACATTAAAACCAAAAAAGGCATAAAATGAAAAACAATTTCACTGCTAGTGCAGTTCATCCCAATATGAGACGAGAATGGACAGCTATCTTAAAATAAGTTGAAATACTTAAATTGTATCCTGTGGTATCTTTCACCTTGTAGTGAATGTATATTCAACTGTCCTCTAGTAACTTGAATAATTTAACATTATTAGGATATCCTAGTTCACCACTACTGTACTTGTATATTGATTTTGGTATTCAGTAAATACTTACATGTACAAAAGAAACCCCCAGGCATTCCTATCTCTTATAAGGGAATCTAAGAAAAAAATTAATTTTTAATATTGTACAAAATAGGCTTGCTTTTTAAGAAGTGCTACTATGGTTTAAGCATTTGTTAGCTGCTCTTCAGGCATTCCCACTGCATTTCTTGAACAGAAGAATCTGGTTACATTGAAGCACAAGATAAACTCGAAAAGCAAGCTAAGCTCAAGAAGAAAAGGAACTTTTTTTTTAAATCATTTGTATTTTATAATTATTTATTTCATTCTCCTCAAATATTTCTTCAAGTACAAAACAATCAAAACAATTTTCTCCAAATTGTAAAGAAAGAGAGAAGAACCAAGAGACATATGGAAATACATACCAGAAGAGATTCATATTTAATTTTGTATTCTTTTGCCTTTCAGACATGATGATCATAACATTATTTTAATACATGCCAGATCACACCTAAGAGAAAAATCTCTGAGATTCATTATCTATTTACAGTAAAGGAAATTATGCAATAATGCTAAATAATTTGCAGCATCTTACAATAGGACTGTGCCTGACCAAGAATGTTCTCCCTACAGCTCTCAAAGGGAATAATTAGTTCTAAGTCTATCAGGATATTTCAGATTTATTTTAACATTAAAAAAGAAAAAATATTCCTGAGTGATATTTCTTCTTTAGTAATAATGAAGAAAGATGTATATCTTGCACATGTGAGTTCTTCTGAAATTCTGTATAAAATGGATTTCCTTCCTGCAGGAAAGTACCGAACTTCAAGTCCCAGAAATGTACATGCACTATTGAGAGTGATCAATGTGGTCCACGCTTCTGAGATGCCTGTAGAACTGATGGAAAATCTTATAATCTTTTAGCCACCATAAATTTGATTGTATTATATTTTATATTCAAGGTATTTCTAGTGTAGAATTAATTTATTTTGCCTTCCAGTTAGATTGATTAATTAGCAGATGTTCAAGTTTCAAAATATTCACACTTCCTAGGCATCAAAAAATTTGCCTACAAGTTCACAATTGAACAGTCAGAAAGGGGAGGAGAAACTATGGGGAAGGAAGGGAGAACATAAGGCTGTCACCAACAACTCAAAAGACTGGATCACTCCAGAAAGAAGTTATCATTTGGAAGGATCAGCCTATGTTAAAAGTAGGATATTTTCAAAGACATTAGGTTTAAGATTAAGAAAAAGGAGAAATTACGGGTTTAATTCCTCTTCCTTTGCAAACATCTTAGATTGATTACAAAGCAAAAAGGATATATCATATTGATTCGTTTGTTAAAAACTAAAAAGGACCCTTGGGAGCCATAGTCTCTAACTGGATCTCATGTTGCTGAAATGTCTTTAGGTCAAAACTTTTCCAGGTCCTGGCAAATGTAGGGGACATTTTTCTGCAAGAGTGTGGACAGACCATCTTTTTTTTTTCCAAATGAAGCAGTGGGGATAGACTGCAAAATAATTCTCAAACGTACCCTGGCTGAAAACGTGGTCCCTACAGCACTGAAATATCCATCTCACATTTCTTTGAAGTTTCCTGTATTATTTGTATTTCTTATTGAAAGAACTGGGGAGCAAAAAACCTGGCTCCCATGGTTTTATCTGTCACAGCCATGAAAGACAGCCTGTTCTGTAGCACTGTCAGTGTGTCTGACACGGAAGGAGATCAGTAATCTCTCTTTGAGGCTTGGGCATGTCCAAAAAATGGAAAATATGGGAAGCAGACAGGCATAGATCATTTCAGATAAAAACAGAATAGTGTTTTCACAAGTTATTTTAGTGGTAGAGAGGAAGACTGAAACAAGTAGAAGCAGATGTGAGTGGATATAATAACAACAAAGGTACCTGGAATAGAAACATTTGGGTGTTACCAGCAATAAGAGGGAGTGTTTCACAAAGATTTTCAGTCTCAGGATATTTGTTGGGGTTATGATGAAAAACTGGACAAAATATTGTGCAGTAGGCATAGATAGCTGACAATCTGCTGTACAAATAGCAATAGGATTTCCTCAGCCTACTGAGAAATTTCAAAGAAATAAACTTTCCAGGCTTTAGGAAAGCTTTAAATTTTTCTGAAGCTGAAGGAGAATTTAAGCTGTTTGCAAAGGACAACCTAAAAAGTCAATTGAGGATTTTAAAGGATATGGAGGAGTTGTTACCTTACTTGATCTGTGTGTGCTCCTAGCTTAAAATTAGCTACAATGTTGCAAAACTCTGTAAAATTAAGCACTGTCACTGAAGAACACAAGGCCATCGTGAGGAAAAAAAATCTTATAAAATAAAACACTGATGTTTTACTTCCATATGGGACAGACACAGAGTGTAGTAGACATGAACCAGTATACTAAAGACTGGCACAAAAAACTAGTTAAATAAAAGACATCTGAAAAAACTTCTTCAGTATCTAAGGCTTTCACAATACCTATTCATCAGGGAGAGGGTGTTTTAAGGAAAAATTGTTTACACAGTAAACATTTTTCTAGATGTCTTTGTTTAGTCACAGTTGCCTATCCAGCACTGCACAAAGCGTCCAAAATCATCTTGAATCAACAACTACTCCCCCAGATCTCCTCCTTTCAAATACAACCCGCATGGCAAAGATTCATGTGGCAATATTTGTGCATCTATTTACATCCAAATCTTAGGTGATATTGAATAAATTTTCCTGTGTAGACAAATCCTAATCTATATTGTCTGTGAATATTTTTTAACAATGAATTTTTTCTCTTACTTGTTGCATTGAATAAATGAATTAATGAATTGAATGAATGAAAAGAAAAAGTAAGTTTGCAACTGGAAATTACAGTAGACCTTAACACAGTGTTGATAAAGGGTTAGATAAAGGGTTGAAGTGCTCGTCTTAGAAAAGGATAGATAATTCTGTATATGTGTGGAATCTTACCTTTGAGAAGCACTAGATCTTAACCTTCACTAATGCACAGTTTTAAAAATTAAATGTTGCACTTCATTTGGTTTACATCCTCAAGTCACCCATCAAAAAATACTATAAATTATGCTTAAAATTGTTCTTGATAAGAGGCTAACATCAGGGGTGGGGAAAAGTTTCTTTTTCTACTAGAAATTTAAGTTCTGATTCAGAAAAAATTCTGAGTATTCAAAATTTGCAAGTATTGTGATGACAAAAAAGTTCCACTGAGAAAAAATATTTTTAGGCCAACAAGAATCAACTCTTTAAAATTTTGTACCATTTTTCATTTGATTCAAATATGGTACATTGTTCTAACAAAACCACAGGTATTGTTTGTACTTAGAAAAGACATTAATGGCACTAGTAATAATATGACTGTTCAACTGCAAAGAATTTCGCATGCAAATGAAACACCCTCTGCACTCAAATAAGATAAACTCTGCCCCACATTAATGGGACTTGTTTTGTGCACTTGCTTGCCAAGCACCTGCTGGTCGAGTAAGATTGCTGACTGGTTAAATTGATTAAACACCCATGTGGGGATACTCTGTTGTTTCTTTAATTTGCTGAAATGCAACACCTCACTTGGTGAGTGACAAAATGTTTCTGAAGTCGATCATGTGCTTAAGAAAAAGCTGTGTGGTGCCCTAGGAAAAAAATTACATTTGGTAAAATTTCCCTTTTAAATGTCACTTTCTCTTCACATTTTACTTTCTCTACTGAAGGAAAGGAAACGACATTTGTAGAATTTTCTATACTGATTATAGCAAAAATAGGATATCAAAGTTTTGTATTATAATATACAATGATGTTTCACAGTTTTGTCATTTTAGTTTCTATGCAATTATATGTGCCATGAGGATGTTCAAATTCATGTGACAGGGAAAAGAATTTTTATAGTTCCAACATCTCCTTAATCCATCAAAAAAGAAAGCTAATACTGCAGGAAAACTTTCAGTAGATGTGAGAGAAGTAACACTAATTCATGGAAGCCATCAGCTAGTTTGCAAGTTTAGAAAAAAAGTTGATATATGTTCAACAAATTATGGAACAAAACAGTCATAGATTCATGTGGAGAAATGCATAAAAACAATGAGAAGGAGTTTTATTGATCTGAATTACAAATGAGTAATAGATGAAAAAACATTCATGGTGTGCAGGATACCGAGGTACATTTTTGGTATTTGCATTACATACATAAGTAATAATTATTAATAGTAGATTCAATGTTGAATGTTAGGAGTAAGATTTTCAAAGGATAAATAAACTTGCTGTACTAAAGTTGAAGGGCAAGTGTTTTGCACCACAAGGACCTCAGTCCTGGTTTATCAATTACGCAGGTTGTGAACCTGACATAACACCCTATTTTTCCTTCCTCCCCGTGTAACTAAGGTTCCTTTTTATTTAAGCAGAAGTAGATTTAAGTACTTTCTATGGCAAAAAGAACAATGGCAGGAGGAGGGATGGTTCACATTTCAGTTTCATTCTGACAAAGATAAAGAATGACAAAAGCTGAAGAGTGTTCAGAAATACCATAATTAAGATATAAACACTTCATGTTTTAATGTCTCAGTAATGTTTCTGCACATCTGACTTTTTTTTTCAAAGAATCTATTAGTCTGTTTTAGAGGAAATTTCTGAAATTTCTTTACAAAAAATTTAAAATAAAAGCCTTTACTCTTGCCCTGATCTTGGTAATAACTAACTAATAGAACTAAGAGAGGAAATAACGCAGCCTTCTCCATGGGTTCTTAGTACCAGTGCTTGGATACTTAATTCCATAAATATAATTTGTATTGTAATTGAAATAAAGACAATATCAAGGAAAGGAATTTTCCTTGGTGAAATATTTCTTCTTCTCTATTTGTGTCTTCAGACAGGCCTTCAAGTCTATTGCTAATGAAAAAAAAGGAAAACCCTAAGTGTTCTACTTCTTGAAAGCTGCCTCTTCCATTCACAACAGAACCTTAAATCCATGTAATTGTTCTTTAGCAGTCTTTTCAATTTTTGTTGTAGTCAAAGAGTTCAGGAGTTCTTTTGCTATTACTTGAGTGCTTCAGAAACATGAAGGTCTGTGAGGTCTGAGGAGACCGTATAGTAAATAGACAAAGAGAGCCACGTGCTGTCAGAGCTCTTCTGAACTGCTTTTTGGTAGAATTTATTGTACTGGCATTTATCTTATAAAAGCCACAATCTCAAACTAATAAGCCAGAAATAAAACATGTCTGACTTTCTTAAGTGGAAGGGGGTTTAGTATTGAAAGCAGCCTTGCTGAGAAAGACATGAGGGTGCTGCTGGATGAAAGGCTGGACATGACCTGGCAATGTGCACTTGCAGTCCAGAAAGCCAATT
The DNA here is from genome assembly GCA_036785705.1 of Acanthornis magna. Lineage (NCBI taxonomy): Eukaryota > Metazoa > Chordata > Aves > Passeriformes > Acanthizidae > Acanthornis > Acanthornis magna. Next base: position 3,385,166 of record JAWUZG010000017.1, read on the forward strand.
GTGTCCTGGGCTGCATCCAGGTCTGGGATCCTCAGTAAAAGAAAGACATGGACCTGGAGCCAGAGCATGTTGGTTTAGATTTCCTGAGATTCGCAGAAGCTGGCAGAGGAAGCAGGCAGGTGGACCCAAGATGGCGAAAAGAGACTTTATTTACAGAAACTTCTTTATATATCCATTAATAATCTAGCAACTATTGGTCAGCAGGGAATCCACCTCCCAAAACCATTGGTCACAGCTATACAACACCTAGTACCAAACACAAAGATTAAGAAAGTATAAAAATGCAGCTTATCTCTATTCTCCCTGAGAAAGAAGAGAAAGATTTCTAAAACCGTGCAACTACAAGAGCAGAGTCACCAAGATGGTTAAGAGGGATGGAGCATGCCTTCCAAGGCGAAATGAGAACAGAATTGGAATTGTTCAGCCTGGAAAAGAGAAACCGTAAGGGTGACCTAATTGCACCCCTGCAGTAGCTGAAGGGAGCCTACAAGAAAAATGGAGACTGTTTACCAGAGCACAAGGGGGATGGCTTCAAACTGAAAGTATATAAGTTTAAATTAGATTTTGGGAAGAAATTCTTGACTGTGAGGGTGGTGAGGCATTGGAAGAGGTTACCCAGAGAAGTTGTATATGCCCCATCTCTGGAAGTGTTCAAGGCCAGGACAGATGGAGATCTGAGCAACCTGATCTAATGGAAGGTGTCCCTGCCCATCCCATAGAAGTGGGGCTGGAACTAGAGGACTTTTCAGGTTCCCTTCCAATGCAAAGCATTCCATGCTTCCATGATATCATGCTCTGGGTTACCATACACAGTCAAAACAGATGTCCAGGCCAAAAATAATAAAGTTCAATGGCACTATCTTCTTTGTCTAAGTATAGTGGACTATGCAATGCAGGATTAATTCTCATCTTAAATCATCTCTTGAAATTTTTTTGCTCTTTAAAGCCACTCCTTCAGTCATGAAGTTGTTGGCTGGTCTGCATTTTAGAGAGCCTTACACACACCTCGGAAAGTGCTTTACAAGATTCTGGGAAAGGCTTACTTGACAAATCACTATTTGGCAGAAGGTCATTGGCAGCAAACTGCAGACTGATAGATATATGGATATAGAAAGGCATTGAAATATTAAAGGAATATGTGCGACCCATGATTTGAAGACTGGCATTTAAAACAAAGTTCACGAATGCCTTTTCCTTTCCATGTGCAATTTCAAACTGTGACTGAGTTCAGTGTTTATTAAAGCTATCACTCAGTTAAATGGGAAATAACAAAGACAGCAAGAACAAAGAGGGGGGGAAAGGTAGAGCTGGGGATCTCCAGAGATTTAAAGCAATTTAGGAAAACTGCTGATTTCTAAATTCTTAAAAGTTAAGGCTAGCTTTTGGATAACATTATTTTAAATACTTGAGAAAAAAAAAAAATCTCTTCTGTGCATAAGCTGTGTGAAACCCAAGAAGGTTAGACAAAAACAGGTGTAAGAAATTTAAAGGTGAAGAATTATTTGTCTGCATTCTCATTCTCTTTAAAACAGTTTTTCTCACCATGGAAAATTTTCATCATGAATCAGTAAGCCATGAAAAAGAGATATATGCATGTCTACCTACCTAGCTAGCTAGCTGACTATCTGTATACACACACAAAGCACTTGTGCAAACAAACACACACACAAAGGTTTGTTAATTTCCAGTTTGGACTGGATCAGAATGAATGGCAGCATGGCATTGTGCATTTTCAGGAGCTGACAGTGACAAGCAGGTTTGTTTGGGTTTTTTAAAATTGTTTTTAGTGCTAACTTTACTAATAAAATTTTTGTATGTTCGATAAGCAGAACAAAACTGCTCATACTGGGAAAAAGAGGAAAAGAGGAAAAGGAAAAGAGGAACAGTAGGAGAGGAACACTAGTAGAGGGCTTCAGAGAAAATGCAGTAGAGTTAAGGTTTGTATTGTTCACTGAACTGAAAGCCTAGTAGTGCGTGTTGTATATTTTTTTTTCAGTCACCATCTTCTGGGAAAGGCACTGGACTGTAACTTGGAAATCCATGATGATGATGATGATGATGTGGCTAGCCACTACAAAGTGCTTCCCCACCATGCAGAATCTTTCCATGTAGAAAACTATTATCAAAGTTCTGGCGAAAGATTGTTCCTCTTATGTGGTGATGCTAAAAAAACAGGCTTCCTAGACTGAATTCAGAGAACAGCTTCTTGCCCTGAGGCTGCCCTGTCCCTGCAGTCTCTCATGGATATGAGCAGAGGAAGGGAACCCCAGCCACCTCCGTCCTCCTTTTCTGTCAGTTAGCTGCATATAGAGCAAGAAAATTTATAACCAAAAAAGAATAGCTATGGAAAAACATAGCCCAAGTCACACAGGGGGAAATGGTCTAAAATTTTTTGTCAATGTATCAGTGATTTTGCCCCTTTGATATTCACCTGAAGCTGATCTCTCTCATTCAAAGATACTTCAAATAAGCTATGTAGCAATGTGTTGAGACCAGGAGAGGACCCATCTATGTAACCATGGGGACACATGACTTATGGTGGAATGAGGTCACATTGCTGCCTGAAGACATACTCATTTAAAGTGCTGCAGAAAGGCCATGGAATATGAATTTCCTGCTGAATTATTGCATCTCACTCATAAGTCAGTAATAACTGGGGAGTTTCTTTACTCCAGAACTATGTCATACAAGGAATATATGATGTAGGAAGTTACTCAAAGGGGCCCAAAGCACCCAGATTTCCTGAGCAGAATACAGATAATTAGTTCACTGTGTGTCCTTTATAACCATTTTTTGGTATTATGTTTTATTCAAGAATGTTTAAAACAGACTGCAGGTACTTTCTGTTTGGTAATGACAGAGCAGGTAAGTTGGAGAAATGCCTCAAAGATGTATTATCAATCCTGCCTAGAGACCTAACTCAAAGCTGTTGAAAAGAAACCAAAACAAACTAATCAGCATTTTGTTTTCAAGATTCATGAAATCTGAGCTTGGTGAGTAGTGAACTCATATTTTGTAATATAAAACATAGAAACTGTATGAGCAGGTCAGAACAAAGTTTTATGTTCACATTTTCTCCTTCTGTGTCTTCTCTTTTACTTTTCCTAAACAAGAGAATAAAATCCACAGCTGCAGTGTTTCACAGTAGAGATTATTCAGGCAGGGAGACTGGGTCACTCACAATTAACAACGTATTTTTCTCTTTGAACAAGGTATGGAGAGGTGCTGCATTTGATATAATTAACATAAATTAGCTTTCCAGCAGAATCCTCTTCCCTGCTCTCTGGTTAAGGATAAGTAAAGTCTACTAGTCAGAACAGCTGTCTTTGTCCAGAACACTGACACAGAAGACACACAATTTGTCATCTTCTAATTCTCCCAATTCTAAATCCTTGTTGTGATCACCAGCATGCGTTGCCATTATACATACATTACGTAAAAAAAAGTTGGAAAGTGTAATGGGAAGTAACTTGCTTTGGCTGCATTCTAAGATGTATGACCACATCACCTGACTTAGGAGAATTTCTGTGCAGTCTGTCCACATTTGAAAATGCCACCACCTTTAATGAACTACAGATTTTCAGGGACTGGATGTTGTTTAATACTGAGAAGGTTCATTTTTCTTGGTGTGGCAAAATAACTAGCAAAAGGTTTGTACATGGATTCATGTGTTTTAAAAATTGAATTAAATACATGTACCACCAGGTACAAATTTATACAGAGAATGAAGCTGAATTAAAACCAGCTATCATGCTGCATACTACCATGTGACATGATCACATATGTATGTTTTCATACCCACTCTTTCATCCATTTACTGGTCTCTAATTAAGCAGAAAACAAGAAAAAGGGCAGTAGGGAGGAGAGGGTATTGATATTAAAAAACAGTGAAATCTGTCTCAATGCGTAAGTTTTAAATGTTCTTTTAGGACTGAAATGTTATAACTTTCCAACAATATCTGACAAAGTTTGCTGACTCGATAGCACTGATTTACAAGCTATCTCACATCTGGAAATTTTATAAATTTTCTGTGTATTCAGGTGAATAAAGCAGATTGTAGTCTTTGGGATTACCACAATATTGTATTTTCTCATAGTACCTGTATTTCACTGTATTCATGACACTGAAATAATTAAGGTTTACTACCTAAGTATTTTTATCAGGCATATCTGTGATGATGAGATCATTTTTGAAAGCAGATCGTTTTCAAGAGGTAAAGAGAGGAAATTCCGTGTAAAATTTGCCCCAAGTCACAGAATATACCCATCCTGGAATACAAAGTTAGAAGTTGATTGAATAAAGCAAGGCTAGTATGATTCCAAAGTAGAAATAATTCTGAAATATTTTAGGAGGAAGAGGAGGGAGAGTGGGTGCATGTAACAATTTCTTCATATATATACATGTATTCATATGTAAATGTACACAGGCATACACATACAGAACAACAAGGGTATAAAACTGAAAGGCTGGAAAAGATATAGGAAAATACAATGGAGGATTTTAATAATCTCTACTGCTACAGAACTAATTTTCTAATTACATAAACAAAAACATCATTAACTTCACTTATTGATCTATTTGATAATTTAAAAAATTTATCTAGTCCTGATGAGTCAAGCATGTCACCATAGATATTCCAGTCATAAATTTCTTCATGCACATTTTGATAACCACTCATAAATCTTCATTTGTGACACTTTGTAATTTAAAATTATAAACCAAGTATTTTGCAACCTGTACGTTTCAAGATGTTTCTGAAATTTACAAATATTTGTCTTCATCTCTTCAGTTATAAAGCCTTAAAAAGTAGGATATTACCCCATGACGGTGACAGGATTTTAATACTGGAAATAGGAAAATACTGCAGGAAATAATAACATCCTTCATTATGGTGATTCCAAAGACTGCTGGATACTATTTTGACACTGTTGTCATGAAATTGAAACATAGGTTTCTCTTTAATCTAGCCTTGCATAGCAGCTTCCTAAAATCTGGAATGTTCACAGCATTTTGCATGTGCTACGCTGTATCGCTTTTTATATCCATTTTCAAAGGTAACATACAATGTATCAGTGTTTAATTAACAGAAATTTTCTCACCATACCAGGAGTCTTTTTGTTTAAATCTCTTGGTGAGCTACTGGCACGTTCCAAGACGCCTATTGCATACATTGCAGGCCATAGATATATTTATCTTTTCTCTACAATATTGCAAAAGGAAATATATAAAAAAGTGGGATTTCTAAGCTCCTGCAGAGCAAGTTATTCTGAAACTTTCAAAGAATCATGGATTACAGCTGTACTACCTTCAACCCTCTATTTCAGAAAAGGTGAAATACGGATGTAGTTACTAATGTTATTTCACTGAAATTATTTGTTACAATCACAGTTTGTTTCCAGCTTTTGTCAAACAGATCTAATAGCAATGCAATATAATTATAGAACAACACAACTTCTGTATGCCTACTTCTGATTTATACACTAAGTTACATAGGTTCTGTGAAAGAAACGACATTTTTCCCTCTGAGTCTTATTCTCCTTTTGATGTGACTGTAATCAACATGCCACATCAAATCACTAGAGTCACTTGAATCTAGTGCAACTACAACGTCAGATAAATTTGGAAGTTCATTTCCCTTCCTGGTTGCTACTGCAGAACGTAAAGCAAAATGGGGGCAGGAGGAAATTTTGAGTGACATGAAGAAAAGTGCCTACAGACTGTTCCAAATTACACATCTTTTACAATGCACTCTTGGGCCTTTCTGAAGAAATGTGTAAACCAGCTGAATTTTTTTGCAATGGCCCTTGCTAATAATGGGATTATTTTCCCTGTTTCTAAGCCTTTCTTTAAAAATACTAAAACCTGAAAGTCTTTTAGATGTTGAAGAAATTTCTTATTTATAGAACTTTATGGGTCTTTTTTTTTTTTTTTTTTTTTTTTTTTTTTTTTTTTTAGCTCTAGTGTAGCACATAAAATCAAGATTTCTCTCTGGAAATGTCACAGGTTTCACTTCTGACATTGAAAAAGGCATTCTTTCTGCACAGGTAGATACTTCAGCTACCTATAAATAAAAGGAAAAAAATAATTTTACATTTTCTCTCTTATTTTTCTTTACAGATGTATTTATTGGCTATCATCTGGGATCTCTACATTCATCAGTGATAAATCCTCCAAGCAATATAAATCATTTGGGTTTTTTTCCCAAATGAGTCCTTTTTCAAGCTGGCTTCCATTCACTTGATTGATATGACTAAGATATGCAGTTACCTGATTGGGAACACTCACCCCCTCTCTACGAACACTCTCTGTGTTTCCCTTGCATAAAAAACCCCATGGATAATACTACATGGGGGAAAGGCAATTAGTTTGTTTGACAGTGACTATTTCAGGTTATTTTTTGAGCCAAGATTTATAATGACATTTTTTTAGTTCATTTTCTCCTAAAGCTCGACAACCAGCACCAATATCCATTAAAAAGGAAAAGAAAATTAATATCTCTTCTTATGTTCTTCTTGTCATTCAACAACTTGTTCAGTTTGAGTTCTACAAGCTTCATCTGCCATCCAGCCTGCATGGCTATTCATCACATATCTGTACAGTTTGTTAATGAACCCAGAGTCTTTTTTTCTTGTTTTTAGAACTGTCGCTGCTACCTCTCTGCTAGACCACAGCTGGTAAATTGTTTATGTTGCATAGAAGCAAGGTATGACCAAAAGTCTTAATTTTTTCGAAGTACTTGTTGAAATTTTGCCTGTTCTTTGCCATCTCCCAAGGTGCTGAATTCTATACTCTAATTATTTTTTGTATTATATCTCCAACCCCAATAGCAGCAACACATATTGGATTTTTTTAGCCCCCTCTTGGGAGTAGCAATTAATTCCCTTCTTCTTAAGAGGAAAGAACCTTGACTGTGACCCTAAAAACTGTGGTCTGACCTTCAGAAATAAGTCCAAAAGCACAGTAAGTTGAGACAGCAGGTTTCTCTTGAGCAACAGGAGCAGCTGTGGGAGCTCTGACAGTTCTGAAGAACTGATTCCTTTCTAGGTTGCCATGGTGAGGCTTCTAATTTATAAACCATTAATGTTTTGCTTTTTTTCCTCAAAGTCAAAATTAATTGTTTAGCAAATGTCTTCCACAGGAGGTGAGTTAATGAAATAAATCAATGTACAAATCCTACAAAATAAATTAGTAATCTATCCTTCCAGAATCTCTTCTTTTGAAATTCTTACTGTTAAAACACCTCATTAAAATTTTGCATGAGTTGTCAGTTGTCCATACATTGTTATTTTCGCTAAAATACTTTTTTTGACAGACTCCTCAATGCCATCTCAGTTCTCAATACAACACATGCATCCTGCAGCCTGTCTTGGCAATAACTGAATAATTAATATATGTTGACCAAAGAAACTCTTCTAATTATGAACAGATCACTTACTGAAGTTGCAAATTTCAAAGCAGAAACTTTATATCATAAAACTAATTCTCTATGCAAAATTTGCATTTACATCTCATGTCTCTCAGTTCTATTCTTTATACATCCTCTTTGCTTTTATTTAATTTCTACCTGAAGTAACTATTTTGTTATAGAGAAGTCCTGCCTTCAGTACACTGACTGCCACACTAATAATTTTCAAACATACACCAGCCTTGTTTCAAACAAATATCACAGAGGCAAAGCCATCATGCAAGCTGTGTTAAAATGGTCCAAAAAATCAACCACAGGGACAAGTGCTAATTAGTACCATAAGTGCCATAGGAATACAGTCTTTTATATTTTGATGCTACTAAGAATTACAAATTATTCTAAAAGAATTCGATCACTTTGTTTTCAGGTCCTGAAGCCAAAGCATCTGGACTCTTGATTTATATCTGACGGCCAAATCATATATGCACCATTACAGTTTCATTTCAAATGATGCAGAAAAGATTGTTCCCCAGGCATTAATCCTCCAGAAACTGAACGTTTAGCTTTTCAGGAGTGCTTAGTTGTTAAAAACACAAGTGTGGCATAGTGAAGCGGGTCTGCCCCCATGCTGCTCCCACCTCCCAGCCCGGCTCCGCCTGTCGTGGGAAGACCTTTGGGGTAGACGCTTCTGGGCCTGCCCCTGACTTGTGGGAGTAAGGCGTGGCCAGAGCTCAAGACCCATCCCTCCTTCTTGAACCTTCTTGGCCGTTGGTTGTGCCATTGGCTTATTTGAATTGTACCCCTCCCCTTTATGTATTGATTGGTCTATGTAAGCTTGTACCACCCTCTCCCTCTTCCCTCATTGGTCAACCCTTTCCCTATTTAACCGGGTGCTCCCAGGCACTCGGTGCCATTTTATCTTCATGCCACCTACGAACATGGCCCTCCTTCCCCTGCTCTCCCTCCCGACCACCTAGAATCCTCTACCCCAATAACAGAGAGCTTGGGGAGGAGCATTCCTCCCACCACCCTTTGCTTTGTCATTATCTTCCTTCGCCTTCGTCCACAACAGCATAGGAATAAGTAGTTAGTGACTTATGGTGCTAAAGGATAGCTAGTGTTACCTGTAGTATGAGACAGCATTAATTCAGAACATTTTTCTTGATGTCAACATCTGCAAGATTCATCTGGAATGGTACAGCTGAAGATAGCAAAATAGATGGAATGAAATGTCATAAGTGCAAAAAAGACATTTAAAAAGATAAAAAAAGCCATGCTAAACCAGGTGTACATGAAAGTGAAAGAAAAATATACACATCAAATTAAAATGATATGAAGTAGCAGCACATGGAGAAGTGATGTGCAGGGAATAGTCAAACAGCCAGCTCAGGAATCATAACTGGAACACAGCTGCTGCAAATGGCCCAACCTTCAGCCTTCATGAATATTATTCTGAATATGGAGTGTGAAACTTTTCTGTACAATGAAGAAACACACTGGAACAAAACACAGCTACTGGCCTAAACTTGTGAACCACTGCTTGTCATTTAATTTTACATATTTAACTTACTAAAAAACTAAAGTCTCCAAAACAAATTAATACATGTGTAAAAATCATGCTTTTAAGACCTTAATTGCTGACAGAAAAGTAGAGTAGACAATAGTTTCTGTCTAAATCCCATTGAAATGAACTTCTAGTTCAAACATCTTCCTCTGACAGAATTTATAGGTTCCTATGATAATGTTGTTATACTTGCCATCACACAAAACCTCAAGGAAACACGTCTAAATTCTGTGGCAGTATTTACGTCTCTGAGAGTATCTTCCATCTCTCTTTCTCTCTCTCATGTCTGCTTTATTGTGATTTATGTTGAAAATGCACATTGCTGAATAGTTTTAGCACAATTACATTTTCATATGAACTGCTTTATTTTGAATTCAACAATCACAATAGGGACTCCAATCAGATTATTCAGAAACTTCTTACCTCTCCTTATGAGTGCTTGAGAACTGGAGCACTAGTCCCATCATCAGTCCACTTTCTCATATTCTTTGTTGCTGCTCTCTTCAGATGCAGTCCTTATTTTCCTGAATTATGTGCCTGTGACAGGAATCCTTGCTCTTTGTCTTCTCGCGTATTTGTTTCCATAAATACTGAAGACACCTGCAAAGCAGCGCAAGAAAATCCCTCCCTGAAGAAAAACAGAGAGCAATGGGCAGGTTCAGGCAAATTCTCTGAAAATGGAGTGATAGAGGCTCACATGCGTGAACCTGAATACCCTAGAGCTGCCTGATAGAAAGTACCCATGGGACAGGGAGACTCTCCACAGGTACCAACTTACTGCTATAGATGTTATGGCAAGAGCATGTTCTAATGACAGATTTTGAAGAGGATGAAGTTGTAGCATTGTGAACACCTACTGGAACCTCTTCCAAGGCATGACTGACAAAGTTGAACAACAAGTATTTGTTTTAAAATTTTGTCAGTGTACAATGAGGAATGGCAGTACAGATTTCATTCTATCTGAAGGAATGCTCCACTTCTCATAATGGGCATAAAGATGGAATCAGTGTCTCTCGAATTTTTTTTCCATCCCTTGAAATACTGAGAAATATCTAATTCCCTGAGAAATCCATCAATATCTATGAATGAAATAGTCTGAGGCAGTTTATGTCTCATGGGCTCCTTGCACACAGCTGAGCTTCTAATACACATTTTTAATCTCTTACATTAATGAGGGTTGGAAATGTTTTATTCCCCCATATGAAAGCTCTGATTCTCCAGTGTAATGGGGTAATAAGTTTGTAATTTGTAAAGCAATTTGATGATTGCAAAATGCACACTACATTGTGGTTATATTGTTTTTAAAGCATCAATGTTTTTAAACAAAAACACTAACATTCCTGCATTCATTTAACATTTTCATTACCCACAGACTTTTTATCCTTTCTGTCTAGTGTCAGATCGCTAGTATTAATGTCAAATAGAGTTTATGCTTTGACAAAGATACCAAGCTCATTATGCTAGACCGAGTCGTGTTAATCCATTCATGTTCATTATACTTTATTTTGTTTGATGATTTCATAGAATCACACAATGATTTGTGTTGGAAGCAACATTAAGGATCTTCTGGTTCCAACCTCATTGCCATGAGCAGGGACACTTTCACTAGACCAGGATGCTCAGAGCTCCATCCACCCTGGCCTTGAACACTTCCAGAGATGGAGTGTGGGAGATCCATCCTTGGTCACAGCTGTCTCTCATGCCAGCTCCACCTCCCCAGTGGGAGGCTCCCCGTAAGGGGAGGACTTGGGGGCCTGAGACCGCCCCGGTCCTGGTAGGGAGGTGTGCCCAGGGCCCTGGACCATCCCCTTCTTCCCAAACCTTCTGTTAAGTTTACTGTACTATTGGTTGCTGTCTATTTTACCCTTCCCTCTTATGTTGTAATTGGCCCCTGGACCCTTGTTCACTCCCCTTGCCCCTCTTCCTATTGGTTGCCCTTCCCCCTATATAACCGGCTGCCGTGGGCAGCCCCTTGGGATTCTCCTCCTATCTCCCTCCCGAACACCTGCAACCTAACCCCACAAAAAAGGAGAGTACGGGGGAGACCCCTCCCACAACCCTTTACTTTGTCTCGCCTCCTTTACCATCAGTGGCTGTAGCTGACCACTTGCCGGGAACAGCCCCACTCAGGCTGGAAAGACCCCAGCAACAGCCTGTGGTGGGCCGGGGCTCGTGTCCCAGGTGAGGGCAGCCAGGAAAGGCCAAGCGGCTTCATAAGAGCAACTACAACAATGGAGCATCCTCAACTTCCCTGGGCAATCTGTTCCAGCTGACCTTCCCAGTCAAGAATTTCCTCCTAATATTTAACCTATCTAAACTTACGCTCTTTCAGTTTGAAGCCGTTCCCCTTGTCACTCCACACTCTTGTAAAAAGCCCCTCCATCTTGTTGGCTCCCTTCAGCTACTGGAAGGCCACAATTAGGTCACCCCAAAGCCTCTTTTCCAAATTGAACAATTCCAGTTCTGTTCGCATTTCCTCTTGGAAGGGGTGCTCCATCCCTCTTAACTATCTTGACCTCCTCTGTACTCATTCCAATAAATCCATGTCCTTCCTGTGCCAGGGACCACAGATCTGGATGCAACATTCCAGGTGGAGGCTTATGAGAGCAGAGCAGAGGCGCATATTTTATACAGTACTGTTTACTTTGGTCTTTTTGCAGCAACACAGCAATAAAGGCAACTGGAAACAGTAGCAAATTAATATCTTAAAATATTGCTGCTTTACTTTTTGTGCAAAATGCTCCAAATAGACAACCTCCTGGAATCTAGGAGTAACGAGCCCTCCCATGTATCTCTTGAAAACTTAAAGGATGTTTTTTTCTTCCATTCTGCCATGGATTTGGGTCCTGAAACAACCATTGTCATTAATTCAATAGATGTTTGTAATATTTCAATGTCTTGGGTAATCAGATGGGAATAGTTTGCCATGAACTCTCTGTCTCCCTTAAATACCAATGAATATATCCAGGAACATCCTGAATTCAAATAAGCACATTCGCATGTTCATACTACTTCTTGAGTCATGGTGGTTGTTTCATTATTAATCATGTAATATTTATAATGTAATATTAATATATATGTAATAATGTTGATTACAGGAAGCCCAAGCAGTCAGCTTTTACTTTATTTTCCATAAATCTTTCATAAAGCACGACTGTAGTTCATAATTTGCTTTGCATCCACACAAAAATAACACATAAACACTTCATAAAATAAAGCACAATAGTGGCTGTTATAACAAGATGTTTCCATAATTATCTTGGCATGAAAACCTGTGCTTTTTAAATCAAAGTCAGAACTAGAAAAAGTTCTCCAGGAATGAATTTTCTCCTAGGGTTTTCTAGGAAAGCAGGGATCCTACCCTTGTTGCATGGTTACAACATGAATAAAGACTATGCTGCAGGGAACAGGTAGCAGCTGTAATTCTGATATATTATTCTGTAAGAGCAGCACAAGGCCATGACTGCAATTCTTTGAATGTCTGGGTAAGCACTCTTCTCCATGTTTTATTAATGTCCATGGGAAGTTCAGGTTCACGCTTAGCACTCATTGCGCCTTTCTTTCCTACTGCATGCAATACACAGCACGGCAGCATTTGTATCAATACCAAAGTAGGTATTTAGGTTGACTGAATTTTTACTTTTATAATATTATAATTTTTATTAAAGAGTTGCGGGTTTTGAGTGAATTAAAATCAGGCACTGGAGATGTTTTTTACAAAAATCCCTTGCTGAAAATATTTAAATGAAGAATTTAAATTAAATTGTAGCCTGTAAGTTGAATATGTTAAGTAGCAATCTATTTTATCAATTTTTTTCTTTCAAAGTTCTGGGGTTGGCACCTTGGGTAATCTTAATATCATGACAGTCTGGAAACCAACTGAAAAACATAATAATTACTCCTCTTAAAAATTAAAGTTATCATATCTATATCTCTACTTTGCTTAACAAAACCTAGCCTCTGTAAATTATACAACTTTTCTGTGTTTTAAAGCTCACAAAAAATGTGAAGTTATATGACACAAACTGAACTGGGAAAAGCTGTTTTAGCATGATTTTGTTCTGTACTCACTTTTGTTGCAGCATTTGTGGTAAGAATTGCCTCCTAATGTATAAAACAAAACTTTTTTCACATGCCAAAATATTATAATAATGTAAGAGGTCTAGCAGTAATAGAGCACACCATTTTTAAATCATCAAATATATTTAAACTGTATCCATCATTGCAAACTATGTTAAATATGTAAAAGTATATATAGAAATGTATAAGAAAATATAAGAAATATATTACATAAATATATACTATATATTTCTATAAGAAATATATAAATTTTTTAAAAATTGGTTTTGAGCTGTTTTGAGGATTGTGCAACATATTTACATTTTTTAAAGCCAGGAATATTATATGAGATAATCAAAAGTCAGAACACAAACACCACATTTCCTTGAAAGATTTCTATCTACTTCTTTTTTACACACGGATGAGTTTCCCAAGTGATTGTTTTTAATACATGACATATAGGTGCTATATAAATGCTATATTATATTCGTTATCCATAAAAGCTTCCTTTAAAGTTCAGAACCATCTTAATCATAAAAAGGTTTCAATCAGACTTTATCAATCAATCAAGTTTTTATGCAAAAGCTTTAGGCAAAGAAGAGTTATAAATTATCTGTATTCTTTGCACTTTATATTAACTTGTCTAATAAACATCTTCTGAGTAAATGGACTTGATGGGGCATTAAAAACTTTTGGACAACTGAATGAAAAATACTTGTAACAGTTAAATGTCTTTTTCAGGTAGTCCAATTATAGCCAAAATGTTTCTTCTTATGATTAGATGGAACTTCACTAGATCCTCTGGATTCTCTTCATCTTCTTAGCTGAAAAAGAACGTAAAGAGAGTTTACATCCAAAAAGCAGTAATGCACATTGGTGCAAAGGTTGTTTTTTTTTTGCATTACAGCATAAATATATGAACATAAAAGAATAAATACATTGAGAAAATTAACATTTTTTCAGAAGTAGCTGAGATTTTGAAAAACTTGCCCTTCTTATAGTTGTGTCTGTTTCTTCTAAAATAGAACGGGGATACTATTTTATGTACCTGTTCCACAACACCAGTGCTTAAGGCCAATCAACATAGTGGCAATTGCCACAAAGAAGGCTTGATTCCAAGTTTTACAATCCTCTGCACATTTTTGCTACATTGAGGTAAAAGGGTCTGTCCTATTTATTTTGTTAAGTTGTATTCCCTCCTAACTCTGAAACAGCAAGAGTAGTATCAAAATCTGCAAAATACTGTAATATTGTAAACAATAAGGTGTCAAAATTACATTTCATATTTCAAAATATGAAAGTCCCAATAAGCTACCTTAATTCTGGCACATAAAAATATTTGAGATGTGATTTATAAATCTTACGTATATAAATATTGTACTTTGATAGAAAATGTATTTAAATACTAAGGTTTTCATAAGGGGTTTCATCAACAGCGCAATAATGGGCATGGTGAAAAAGTTTGAATTTAATTGCAAACATTGTCTGTATGGAAAATGTAAAGGATTTCCAAGTATCTTTCTTTACTCATGAAAATTTCCCATGCACTAAAGCCATTAATGGGTAGCATGTGGCTTTACTGTCGAAGAGTAAATAACACATAAGATTAATACGTAAATGCTATAATATAATTATTTTTTAGTCTTCTGAACAAAATAAAAAAAGATTCCAACACCTGTATTAGCATTAAGAGTATAACTCCCACCCAAATTCCAGTGACAACAGTGGAAATATTCATTAGAGGATATGTTTTAGGTCTTGGGTGCACACACACGAAACCATAGTTGCTTGTCTAGTCTAGTTACTGTGAGAAAATGTCACCACTAAGTTTGATCTTATCTAATCTTTGCTGCTAAAGACTGAAATGTTACTCCAGGAAGAAATACAGTATTAAGAAAAAAATAATATCATTAATTGCTGAGGCATATTACTGGGAAAATTATTAAATTTCACTCAGTTATATTACTTTAGTCATGGATCAAACAAAGCTTTGATATGAGAACACTTGACTTGTTATCTTTTCAATAAAATTGTTATTGTTCAGTGCAGTAAAGTTGCATTTAATCATGATCACTTTTGTTACACTGATTATGTTTGTTTTGATAGAGATAAGTATAATGAAATTTGAAGGGATCCTGAGAAAAGTATTGAGGCCAAAGATAACCTGCATGTAGTAAAAATTTTAATCAAGATAATGTGTCTTTATAAAACATGTTCCAGTTCAACTGTGAATTACAGTTTTTGAAAAACATTGTTACCACCTCTCAATCAAAAACATTCAAAAAACTTATTTGATCAAATTACTTGAAGTTCAGATGCTGAATCAAAACTGGATCTTAACACCTCAAAGATGAAGGGAAAAAAATTATCAGAGGGCTGGAACACCTCACCTATGAGAGAAGCTCTTTTCCTATGAGGAAAGACTGAGAGAGTAGAGCTGGGGCTGGTCAGCCTGGAGAAGAGAAGGCTCCAGGGAGACCTTGTGGCAGCCTTCCAGGATTTACAGTGGGCATGTAGGAAAGACAGGGTCAAACCTTTTATTGCGATAGAAAAAGAGCTAATGGTTCTAAACTGAAGGAAGGCTGATTTAGCCTAGATATAAGAAAGTAAATTTTTTAGAATGAGATGCAGGTTACCCAGAGAGGTGATGGAGGCCCCATCCCTGGAAACATTCATGGTCACAGGGCTGGATGGGGCGCTGAGCAATCTGATCTAGCTGAAGATTTCCTTGCACATTGCAGAGGTCTTATATTAGATGACCTTTACAGTTCCCTTCCAATTCAAAAGATGCTAAAATTCTATTATTTAATGGAAACAGCTATTTATATGTTTCTAACTAGTAGAGCTTGGACTTTTTGCTGCCATGAAGTTGCGTTTCAAGTGGAAAATCTTCATTATCATCTCTGTGAGGCACACCCCAACTGATCTCAAAGATTTCTTTCAGCACTATGTCGAACCCTTTGATATAGATGTGGATTATTTAGACTGCCAATGGCTCCAGGAGTTAAATTTCATTTGCAGAAGCTTCTTTGAATTTTGGGGGCTGGATTTCTTTAGGTGTTTTATTGTTATTGGTTTTCTTTTGGGGTTTGTTTATTTATTTATTCATGATGTATGGTCTGTATCCCAGCAGCAAGATTTTTTAAAACAAACGCTAAGACAATCTTTTGTGTCTATTGTCCTGTGCAGACCAAGCATTGGACTTAATTATCCTGTTGGGTCCCTTGCAACATAGAATATTCCATGGTTCTATGACTCTATGGTTCTATGAAACTATGCTGATGGGTTTAATTTTAATTATCAGAAATATATTTAGCTGAACATGTCTAAAGCTCACTTAGATAAAACCCACATGAAACCATTCCACCTAACGTTGGTGGAATCTAAGCTGAAACTGAAGATAGAAAGCTGATTTCAACATGAGTACTACTCAGAAATTCAGCTGATTGCTTCTTCATCCTTTGAAAACTATTCAGACTCATTAACCAGAAGCTGATATTAAATTATCCACTGTATGTCAAAACAGATAAATCTAAACTTAATCTTTTTAAAATCAAAAGGTAGTATCTCAGGACTGTATTTAAATTAATGGGAGTAGAGCTGCCTATGTCCATGAGATGATAGAGTGCTTTGTGACTGTCCTGCACTGATTTGCTCTGAATGTGAGACATTGGGTAATTTAACAAAGCTGCTAAACAAGTGCCTTTCTATTTTGAAGGTCCACCACAGCGGAAATTTGAGGGATAACAGAGGAGAAAAGAATGTAAAGATTAGCTGTCAGGTGTATTAAAACAGTTATTTACTGGAACAAATCAGGAGTTCTGCTTCCAGGGTCATTAAATGTTAGTTTAATGTGAAAATACGCCTGCAGACAGTGTGTGAGTTATAAAAAGAGATAAAATATATTGAATGCACCATTTTTCTAAAGCATTTCAGCCCACTTTTTATGATTCATCAAGCACCAGTCTCAACATATCACCCAGAGTCTTCCCTGTATGATATACCCAAAAGAAGCACAATAAAAAAGAAGTATTTTTCAGCCATATACATCAGGGTTCAGACACTTCTTTTGAAGCAGGTTTTTAACTAGATTAAACAGGTTTTTAACTAGTCCGCCTGAGGGCACACCTAACGTTCATCCTGGCTGCACCTGGTCTACAGCACATCCTAAATATGAGAAATTATACAATCAGAATGTTTAAGGATCTGGCATTAATTTTCAAAAGCCAAAAAAGAATAAAGCCATATCACTGATTTAACTCTAAAGTGCCAAGCACTTAGCATGAGAGTCGGGCCCATACAAACAGACAACTGAGACTTACAGAAATAGGTATTAGGGAAGGTATTCTCACTGCAATATTAAGGTGATGAGTTTGTGAGCCCATGTCAAAGGAAAAGCCTCTGCATGATAAATGCACTTAAAGCCTTATGGATCAATATTAACCATTCTCTATACAATCATAAAATATTTTAAACTGTATTTGCAATATGCCCCTTTTTAAAGACAAGGAGATTAATCTGATAGTAAGGTTCAACATTCAAGATAATCAGAGTGAAACTCTTAGTGATATATTGAAAAAGCTTTTCTTTTTAGACTTGAGTCCAGCTCAGAAATTCCATTTGTTCAATGGTTGATTTATGTTTAAATATTCCATTTGCAGTGAGACAATATTAACACTACAGACCAGATTAT
Source organism: Acanthornis magna (assembly GCA_036785705.1). Lineage (NCBI taxonomy): Eukaryota > Metazoa > Chordata > Aves > Passeriformes > Acanthizidae > Acanthornis > Acanthornis magna. The sequence goes on from JAWUZG010000017.1 coordinate 3,402,888, forward strand.
ATTCTTGGTTTCATATGGAATAGATGGACTTATTTTATATTCATGTATAATTTTAGAAAATTAAGAATTTGGCTTTGCAATAAATGTTCTCTAACTATAAGCTGATGTCTCTGAAGCTATTTTGCATGAGGTTTACATCCCATTTTCACAAAGATGACTTGTGTGTGGCTTTGGAAAAGGCTGTCAAGGGAAGTAGTGAAATCATCCTTTGAAATGTTAAAAATCCTGTGAATGTGACACATTGGGACATGGTTTAGTGGTGAACCCAATGATGCTGGGTTGGCGATTGGATTTAATTATCTTAGAGATCTTTTCTAATCTTAATGAATCTATAATTCAAATTCTGTCATGAGGTTGATTTAGAGATATCTTTTTTGTGCCAGGATAACTTAAAATATTTTACCACTTACGTTTCATCTTTTCTAATGAACAAACTCTGTTAGAAGTTGGATTTTGAGGCATTTTTGTTTTTTGGTGAAATATTGATCCTTTTTCAAGAATAGATGTATCTGGATGTATTTTCAATATGAACCAACAGAACAAAATGCAGCAGAGCATAACATTTTAGGAAGGGCAACTAGCTTTTTATGCGCTTAGGGAACTGCTCCTTTCTTTACAATGAGCAAAGTCAACCTAGAAAATTAAAAATATTTGATTAGGTGAAAGAAACATTAATATATGAAACAAAGGCTCTGTAATTCTTTAAAATTATGAGTCTTAATTGAAATGTGTGTGTCAATGGGTGAGAGTGAAGTATGTGAATATTTACACATGCTCACATACATCCATGTAAGCACCCCCCACTGGAAAGTAGATGTTGTTATTATTGATACTATTATTTATATTATTAAGGAGGCAATTCATGTCCTGATTCTCAATTGTTCAGCATTTTGAGTGACTGAGTCACACACAGTGTATCATTAACTTAACAAGGAAGACTTCATGTAAGTTTGACATTTGCCTGCTTTTCATATGTCCCTGCATCCTGTATTTCCTCTTTTGTATGCTGAATATTTCTATTCTTAATTCTCATTTGGGAAGAAATAATGTCAAAACATAATCAAATTATGAAATAAGTACATTGATTATATTCTCCAGAATCTACATATTGCATATAAATGTGAGTAGATGCAGGATGCTGAAGTGAGTAAGGTCAATAGAGATATGTATATGTTCATTTCAGAAGTAGAATTGACATCAAATAAAGATTATGTAATAAATCAAGAGGCATAGAGTAACTGTGACAGCTTATCCTATCCTGTGTTTAGTCTATATTGCTACATGCACTCATATGTGATTTCTCTTAGGTATGTTTTCTTCTGATTTTCTATTACTTATTTTTTACTATATTGCTCTATCACATATGTCCCTTATTTTCCTTTAATTTTCTTTGTTTTGAAGGCAATTCAGTTCTATGAGTTCTATTTGGTTCATTGTTTCTTTCAGTTGTCTTTCTTTTCATGATTATTTTAGTAAGATTCTGCCGTATTTTGATTTTGGTTTTGTTCATTCTAGTCACCAAACCACCTTTTATCTCTCCAAATTTTTGCCTTTGCCTCACCTGATATTTTCCAGGGATGACTGGGTAGTCTTTGCACAGTTTGTCTGCTTTCCAGTCTGTCTGCTTCTCTTCTGTGCTGTTTGTCATGTGCTGTTTTCTCACGCTGCTCTGGATAAGAAGCGAAAGTATCCTTGATCAAGTGGTCCTCCAAGATTGCTGAAGGACAACAGAACTTCAGCTGAAAAGGAGCTAAGCAGCATAAAATGCTGTTGCACCAAGATACTCAGAATTTTGTGAGTCTGAAACAAACTATAGAAGCTATTATCTCTATTTGTGTGGTGTGAGGACTTTTAAAACCATTGGTTCACTAACACTGGGCAGCTCTTACTTTCTGTTATGACAGAGAAGGCCTTAGAACTATAACACAATTAAAATAAAAATGGCAGTCCAGTTTTATGTTTGAACCTTCAGGGTTTCCTTTTCTCTGCATGAACATCTAACCAAGTACTACCAGAGATTTTCATATAATTAAATTATTTGAGCACTTTTAAGAAAAGTTAAATCAAATCAATTGACAACTCTTTCTTTTTCTATCTATTCCTTCACCTTTGAATCATCTTTCTGCTCATCTGAACCATAAGAAACATATTATTTCCTGTATAGTTCATATCCATTCACCACTTGATTCTACCTTACCTTCCAAAATTTTTTATTTTAATTGATTCCTTTCTTTGACCAGAATGAGAACCCAAAAGACAGTTCGTCTTTTCCAGGACTTTAGATAATAAGAAGAGTTCTTTGGTAGGTTAATCTGACTGCATTGCTTTTAACATGTTGTTCAGTGGTATAGAAATATCTGTGAGCCTTTTCAAGGGACTCTTCTAGATATTTCTAAATCTAAAAGAACAAGCCCATTATCAGACACTTTCAGTTCAATAATTTGTTGGTTTTGGATCCTCTGTCCCATATAACAGGGCCCACAATCACATAAGTGTGAATATCACATGGTTTAGGAAGGGAAAGTATTTTCCACATGTACAGAAAATCTCTCTGAAAAACAGAACTCAGAATCCTGAATCAAACAGAAGAAGGGAACAGAGTCATGCTAATAACAAAAAAAACCCCAAACTGTAGATGTAAAATGTAAAAATGTAAAAATGTAAAAAAAAATAAACCCTAATGTGAAAAAATAATCAATTTATGTTATGAAGGCATTATTATTGACACGTTGGGTGTGAGATGAATGCACAAGCTCTAACACGACCCTTCACAGAAAGAGGAGTAAATGAATCAACCACTAATCCCATGCTAAGTGGAAAGAATATGATCAAAACCACATAAATTATTCACTAAAGGAGGGAATACTGACAATCCTTATTCATGGTGACATTAATAATATCACATCTGTCAGGAATGTGGGAGCCCATGCAAATATCATTCACCTTTACCTTGTCTTCTACGAAGTTCTTGTACCTTAAAATTTTAGCTTTCATAATATAACACAATATGCAAAATAAAGAGAAAAATTACTGTCAAGTCTTTTAATTTTAATTGACAATGCTTACTAAGAAAAAAAGTTTAGAAAATAATAAAAATAATACGCAACTGGGAAGACGAGGAAGAACACAGCCTACCTGTACTAAAATAAGACTGGGACAAAATGGCTTTTAGAAGTTCATTAGATCGTTTCCATCCCCTAATAGAAACGTACTAACATGTTCCAGCTTGATTAAGTTTGGTAGGCCACCAAAAAAAAAAGACAGGAACATTTAAATAGAGCAGGTTTTCACCACAAAATGCTGAGTCAGCAGAACATGGCTGTTTCATTGCTGCCATCTCTCTTGACAAAAAGGAGAATCCTGTCTGGGCTTATATCAGTTTTTGTGCCATCTTATGCAGTGTCTGGCTCCCAAGGTCTGCTGGTCTGAGCTCTGCATGTACACTGCCCTGGGGACAGGGACCTGGTGCTTTCAGAAACCACTGCTCTGCCAGGAGGACAGCTTGGGGTCACGGACATGAGGGCTTCCAGATTTCTGAAACAGCTGGTGCTCTGCACTACCTGACATCCACAGTTATGGAAAACATCTGAGCAGACACAGGAGAACACAATTGCATAGTTTCCTTGATATAATGTGGTGTTTTCTGTAAAATCCACATTAAAAAGTTACAATTTGAGCCAGACAGGTAGAAGAAATTTTGACCTTTTGAGAATGTGGTAATAAGTCCCAGAAGAAGATTGGGAAATGGCTTTTCCAGTCCTATACCATCAGCAGTAGCCACACTCTGGTTTCCCTATAGATAGTCCCTCCTTGTCTATCCAAGGTATTTCTGCATTCTTTTCCAGATACAAACCTCTATTACAGAGAGATATTTTCTTAAATTTCATGCACGTAGCACAAACATGGGCATAAATGCTAGTACTGAATCAAATGAAATATGCCAAAGATATAATTTCTGAAGTGATAGTGCTCCCTTCCACGGGAATTCATTAAATGCTTTCAAATTTTGTTGCAGGTAAAAGGTCAAATCATTAAATCTGAATCCCTTTAGCCATTAAGCAATGATACACATATTAGCTTTTTTAGAAAACCATTCACAGAACAGTTTATAATTTTGCTTTATAGCTCTCAAAACATTTTTGAACTCTTACTTTCACTTACAACTTTTCACCTGAAAAACACTAAAAAACAAAAACTGAAAGAAGTTTCTAATTTCTTCAATTTCTGTTATAGTTCCACACCAATAGAATTAATCAGGACCTCATTTACCAACCAGAAGCTCTTTGGTCATAACGCAATCCTCCAACAAAACAAACAAACAAGAGTATAAAATTCAATTGTAAAAAAATGAGCATTTTTATAATTCTCATTTATATCAACTTCTGTGCATGTTGGGAAGCAGAGGGGAGATAAAAATATATATAACAAGATGAATGAAGTACCATCTGTAAATATACTTATTTAATTTGATACAGAAGGATTTTAAAGCTCTCACGCAACATAAACTCTGTTCTCCACTTCTGGAATCATAGCAAGAAAACTTGCTTTATGTCTCTAAGAAGCCATAACCTCTGAAAGTCAAGCTCTGTAATGAAAAGGTTCCTGCATGTCTGTGGAAACTCCTTGGCTTCCAAAATTTCTGATAAATTGCAATTTGCAATTTTAGAAGATCTGCAAAACATCCAAAAACATAAACACCTTTCATTTGACTGTACATGACCATACACAGATCTCAGAGTCTTCAGGTGTATTTTGAATCATTCAGCAAAAGAATCTTTAGGAACATGGTAGGTCTCCAATTTGGCCTGCACATGCATATCCACCATATAAGTATAAAGTTAGCAAACTCAATGGACAGATCACATTTCAAACGAAAAATCTTAAAGATATCAGAAACTTTCTCATAACTGAAGCATTCAATGTGTCAAAAAATATCTTTAATGAAAAGATGAACTCTTTTTTCAGTGTTCTGTAGAAGAAAAATACTGATAAAAGGAATGTTTAGGTTTTCAGTTAAAACTCTCTGTACATCACAGCATTAGAAAAATTTGGAATTCTATTTGATGCTAGCAAGTACAACTTTCTGAGAAGAACAGTAGGAAAATGACAAACATAGTTTGACAGTACACAAAAAAAATCTTCAAAGAAAACACAACAATATGTACTGCAACATATTTCTCTTTTAAATAAACACACAACCTTACAGGCATCTTAAGAACAGGAAGGACTTCTTAGTTATGAAAATACATATGAGATTGTATGAGGTTGTAAAATGGAGGAACTTTTTTTTTTACTTGCACATAATCAAGGGAAAAAAATTGTGTTATTTTCCTTCAGTCCAAAATGTAATACCTGTATTCTTTTAATTGAAAACAAAACCAAACCTGAAAGTATAGAGAAATAAAACCCAAAAATGCGGTTTCTTTGTCCAAATTCAGTTATTTTTGATAGCTGTCTTTAGATGCAAAGCATCTGCATCTAGTTCATATGTTATGTTGTATTACGTTATGTTATGTTATGTTATGCTATGCTATGTTATGTTACATATGTTATGTTATGTTATGTTATGTTATGTTATGTTATGTTATGTTATGTTATGTTAGTTACGTTAGGTAATGCTATGTTATGTTCTGCTATGCTATGCTATGTTCTGTTATGTAGGTTATGTTACGTTGTGTTATGCAATGAAATGCAATGCAATGTTCTGCTACATCTTAGAAGCTGTTTTTTTACAAAATTCTGTATACATTATTTTTTAAAACATCAGTCTTTAAGAAAAATGAAATTTGGATCATCCTATCTCTTACCACCTTACTTCTGTAATATTCCACCAGAAGAAAGACTTCTGAAGACTTTGTTTGAAAAGGATAATTTATTAAAACTAAAGTTGTTTTAAAGATAATTCTAAAAACTTTTAGAAAGAAGATGGAAAATTCAGGTTAGAAGGAAAAATATTCTTGAGAATTCGACTCTTTGTTGAGGAGTGTGTTTATTCGGACACATGGAAAAACAAGGTTTGAGGGGGTTGGAGTTTTTGTTTATTTTGTTGTTTGGGGTTTTTGCCAGGGGTGGTTCTGGCTATTATGAGGGATATGGAGTACTCATATTCATGCTCAGATCCTCCCCATCAATCTCCGATTGCACCACTTAGATTTCAGTATGTATCAGTTTTCAGATTAGTTTTTCCCTCTGAATAGCTACTAAGTATATTTAAGAAGTGGTACAGGGTTCCTTGTTTCATTCATCCTCTTTTTAATTGCATATAACCTAGGTTCTAGTTATTAGGACCTTTTTTTCCCTATTAGATTTTTACATTATGGTCATCAATAGTTACTGTTTCAAATCCTTCCTGACAGAAAAAGTATGTTGCAGTGGGTTAATGTAGATTAAAATGTCCATGGCAGAGCATTTGTGTGAGACTGAGAGACAAACTTTTCTTGCTCAGTAAATAACATTTGGGACCACATTCTGTAACAATGCAAATAATTAGTGAATTGCATGAAGAGCTTTTATTCTCCTACGGAAGAGAAATGAAAAGAAACTACTAGCTCCGGGAAAGGACCTCAATTCTTTGTAACAAGACTCAAAACTACTCTAGGAATCATGATGATCCCATTTTTAAAACAGCAGAGTGACTTCTAAACATAAAAGTGGTCCATCCCTAAGCATTAAACTATCTAAAAGACTGAACTAGATTCTGAACATGCTAAATGTTAATCACAAGGTAGGAGTTTAAGGGAAACTGAAAATCATGGAATACAAAATATCAATAATTGGAGTTGCCTCAGTATCAACACAAATATTTTTAGCTTTGACCACAATGAATTCTCTGCTATCGAATCGATTCTCTGTACTCATCAGTATTAGAGCAAATAATTTTTATGGCAAAATCCTTCTTTGGGCACCATAAAAATGTAGAGACTATAATCTTTCAAATATAAATTGGAACTTGATATAAAAACAGCAACAAGAGCTTAATTTGATACAATAAAATATCAGCTTAATTCTTTGAACTAAAAAAAAAAAAAAAAGGGAAGAAAAAACAAAAGGAAACATATACATGCAATAACCTAAAGAAAATTACAAAGGGCAGTGAGCCACATGAATGCATTGTGTTCCATGACACCCATAACATTAGTCTAGACAGCACACAATAAGTGACTAAATATTTTGTTCTATGAAATCTAACACTGCAGGACATTAAACCTCCAGAGACATGAATTTGTAGTAAAGGGGAAATACTTCTCATTATTTTTTTTTCTTTTTTTTTTTTTAATTTTCTTGGGCAGCTTCAACACGATCCACCCAGGAAGTCTTTCCTGGGAAGTATCTACATTTTATTTGCTTCCACAAGCTTGGTGAGACATATTATGATCTTAGTGTCAATCTCATGACATCATTCCTTGAGAAATCTAGTCCATGACAGCACGCTGCAGCTTATGGGGATATCAGAAAGTAAATGTAAAGGTATTATAGAGCATTAACAATGCTAAAGGGTGTTATAAAGGTGGTTACTTTGAAGCTCAGGATAAGCTACATTTCCAGCTATCTTTCTTACTTTCCTAGACTTCTAATTTGAAAGATATGTTTCAGTCACTCTTTGCAGAAGCAGATTTGGAAGCAGCCCCGGGAGAGAGAAAAAGTGCTGGGGCATATATTACAGTCTGTCCAAGAAATAACAGGGTTAATAATGTTTGATAAGCCTACGCAATGTAAAGAGTGAAAAGAACTGATGCATTTTTAAAGGGATTGTCAGTCCCACTCGAGGCAGGCGCAATAGTCACCCAGAGAACTCTGTCAGTAAGCAATGTCATTAATAATGATTCATGGATATGGATATCCACAACAGCTGTGTCCTCACCTTTAAGTACCTCATACAATATTTAGAAAGTGCTGGGAGATATTGCAGCAGGGAAGCAACTAAATTGCTAGAAGGCACTGCTGGTTTAAATTGTTTAATGTTCCTCCTCGAAACTGTGTACCGATTTTTCAGAGCGAATCTCTCTTCCTCCATCTCTCTCCAATAAACCTGTGGCAAGCAAAATGAGCAACATGCTAATCATCCAGTCAGTGAAATCTTACAATGGTGTGATGTGTTGGCATCAACACAAATATATATCATCGTCTTATGAATAAGTTGTCTGTTACCAATCCTCCTTCCTCCATTAACATAGAAAAGAAACTTATGGAGCAGTTTCCCAGGAATATCTTGAATTTTAAAATTCAGAAGTACATTCTTAATGCTCCTTTTTATTTTACTCTGAGCTGTTGTAGTTCAAAAGTGTGAATTCATTGTTTTCATGAAATAAGATTTATTTCATCAACAGACTCTGCAAAAAAACCCCACATCTAACTACAATCTAATTATTCTTGAAAAGAGGACAAATTATTAGTAAAATATTCCTCTTGTATGTCCCCAGACATCTTTAAGGACTATAAAAAATGAGCTCTAAAATTACAAACTAAAACTCCTTAAATGTTAACAATATTGCCTATATTGCAATGTTCAAAAGAACATGTTGAATTTTTTGTAGGAGGGAATCACCATAAGGTGGATCCATGCACAGTACCTGGACCCTTCCCATCCTAATTTCCTGAATGACTGAGCTTTGGCCCCAGAACTCACTCATGGATGGCATGCAAGCTATCACAAACACAGAAAAGTTACAAGTCCCTAATTTTTGCAGTAGTTCAGGACCATCTACAAGCCATGGTCTGATTCAATTTATGAGTATTTACCTCAGAAGGTATCCTTTGCACACTGCTGCTGCTTCAGGTTATGAGCCATAGACTCTACATGAATTGTGTTCTTCTTCTGCTGGTCCTCCATGTAGTAAAACTGATAAACTTTTGCATTTCCATTGTTGGTTTTGCATTAACAATTAACATTAACAATGCATGGCTATCAGGGGCAGACTGGGAGCTTCAGACAAAGTTGATTAGAGGCTCAAGGTGTGGGAAGGACCCCCTTGCTCTCTAAACTCCTTTCCAAAGAGGAGCCTGGGTGCGGCTGGATCCAGTCTTAGTTAACAGTTTACATCTAGAGGATTACACAGACATAATTGAACCTTTATACAATTTGTCCTACAGGATTAAGCATGGAAAAACAAGTATGTTTATATAAGTATAATAAATAATTTATTTAAATAGATTCAAATAATTACAAAAATTAACCAAAAATACCTTAATCAGAACTATTTACTATACAGTACTGATATTTACAACTATTAGAACAGCAAAATGTTTTTTGAAGCAATGTTGAAGCAATTAGACAAAAGCAATTATAGTGACGATATTATATTTAAGCTAGAAAAACAATTATTAAGTAGAGATTGATAATACTCACCCATACCAATGCCTGTGGGCAAATGTCTTTTCCTCAGCCTCAAGGAATAACACCGAACAGCATCCCCACTCAAGGGCAGGATCTTCACACACCTTAGGGAGGCATGCTAGAAGTCCTCACTGTGCAAAAGTGGGACTGGCCTTTTACAGTGTAAAGTCATTGAGTGTCAGTCATACGCATTTTTTTAGATTATGTGTAGTCAGGTTTACTCATCAAAATATGCTCTGTGCTGAAAAACATGTCAGCAGCTGTTTGGTTCATACTGACTCTTCCCTCTCCATCAGGGCCTGCACACTCTCGCTGCTGCCAGGCTCGGTCAGGGAGCACCTGTCTTGCATGTCCTTGTGGTGGGTCTGATCATTGGTCAAGCTTGTCTCAGCATTCTTCAACACTAGAACCAGCAGACACTCTTTGCTTAATCTTATCACTGATCAGCAGATCTTCCTTGCTCTGCCAAGCAGCCAACCCTCCTTGCTCAAGCCATCACTGATAACTTGTAAACACGGGTGAGGACTCACCCTTAAGGTTAAGGAATAAGATCAGTTTTGAGCTGCTGCATCCCTGTTTAGGCAGAGCATCTTGCTGCAACAGCATGGCATTAATGGTGTGCAGCAACAGAAGGATGACTGCTATGAAGAAGAATTCTTTCACCCTGGCCCCCTGCACCAGAGCCAATTCAGCAGCAAAAGCTGAGTCGCTGTTGCAGTGATGATTGGAAAAGCTCCTTTGTGGATCAGAATAATTACAGAAGTAACCCTGCCAGCTATCTTACCTCTAACCCAGATTTCGTGCCTTTAAGCAACATTCTGCACCAGTAGCTGGAACACCGATTCTGTCAGTGCTGTTTAACACCAGGGCAATATTGCCAAGTAATTCCACTCTCCCAAGCATCTTGTTGTGTAAGAGCTTGGAATGACAGCACCTAATCAGAGCATGCTCTTTGGCAGTTGGTGCCTCATAGATGTACACATCTGATGATGCCACTTAGCCTCTCAATAACTATCATTCATGTCTACTCAAGCACTCACTGTCTTCCCACCTCATTCTTTTGCCGTTTTCCTATAGGCATAAACAATTCTTTCAGTCAGTATGAAAACTCTGATACAGAGAAAACACAAATAGAAGCGACTGGGATTAAGAAACAAAACCTTCTTCTGGGGAACCCAATTAGACTGTTTGTCATGGACCAGTCTTCCTACACCATGCTTTGTTTATCAAATCAATGAAAAGCTCTAAACTAAGTGGTATAAAGTATACTAGTTGTTAAAGCATCTATTTAATTTTGATGCATAAAATATTATAAAATATAACAACCTGTATTTTATTTTCCTAGCAAAATCAGTTTTTTACATTACATCTATTGGGAGTCTAAAATGTAGTACTCGTAAAGTTACAAACACTTGTAAAGAAATAAACCCATGTAGCTCAAATTTCAACTACTAGCATTTTTTGAAAGAGAAAATGACAAAAAGTAAAAAAAAAATTAAAAAATAGTTCAGTCACCAAATAAAATTAATAACTCTCCCATTCTCTTTCCTGAAATCTTGTTCAGTACCACAGAACCACAGAAACACAGAATAGTTAAGCTTTGAACGGACCTCTTGTTCAATTGAAGAGCTCTTCTCAAGCAAGGTCAACTACAACTTGTTGCTCAGGTTTTTGTCTTGTTGGGTTTTGAGTATTTTTGAAGATGGACACTCCACAACCTCTGTAGAAACCTATTCTAGTATTTGAACGCCTTCACACTGAAAGAGAAAAAGGTTTTATTCTCTTATGCTTAAGTGCAATTTCCTGTATTTCAATATTATTAAATAAATAGTTGAGGATTCAAATTGTGGTGCTCATTTTCAGCTGTGCCATACATGGACATTAAAATTTCCACTTGCAGAAATGAAAGACAGATGCATCGCCACCAAAACTTTGAACATTTTTTCGTAATTGAGTTTTTAATTGGATTGATAACCTACAGGGTAGCCAAGGGCAGAAATTTATCCTTTGGCATAGGATTTTTGTCTGCTTTTGAGACAAAGATCACTGGAATAAAGTAGTTCTGTAATCACACTTCTTATTAGTTTTGCCTCAAAAGGGGGCAACAGACAGTTGGCCAATTCAATGCAATGAGACAAAGAGTGAGCACATGCCCTATGCTGAAGATCAGCCAGCTGGCACCATCAGCTGCACCAGGCATGTTTCCAATTTATGAAGTGGAACATTTAACATATGGGTCCAAAACACCTACACCCTTGCCAATCATGTGAAAACAAAATTAGCTATGGTCAATTTAGCTATGTGCAGAACATAGGAGGATAATCAGCCACCTTATTTAGCACTATTTCTTTGTCCCCAAGCATGTACACATTCCATGCCTGTTGAATTATAGATGGGAAAATGCATTTCATGACCACTTTTTTGAAAGGCAGAAAATAATCTACATGCTTTTTAACTGGACTACCTCAAAGTCAGGATAGAAAAACTGTAAGAAGGTCTTGGCATGTAAGCCTAGTGTTTAAAGTTCAGAAGGAAATGTTAAAGCTCATTGCCAGCAAGCTTTAAATTTCCTTTTCTGGTCTTCTCTGAATATTTTGTGTCTTGAAGATATCTTGTTTAATAGTGCAGAAATTAGCTTCATTGAAATAAATAGTCAAAAGCATTAAGAGTAGTTAGTCATCTAAGTCCTATTGAAGTTCCCACATCGCTTATGAGAATTTACTTGAGTGAAATGGTTTCACAGAATCACTAAATGGTTGTGGTTGGAAGGAACCTCTGGAGACCATCTAGTCCAACCCCCCGCTAAAGCATGTTCTTCTGGACCAGGCTGCACGGGATCACATTCAGGCTGGGTTTGAATCAAGCCAGAGAAGAAGACTCCACAACCTCTCTGGGCAGCCTCTTCCAGTGCTCTGGCACACTCAAAGTAAAAAATTTTCTCATATTCGTATGGAACTTCCTCTGTTTCATTTTGTGCCTATTGTCCTGTCACTGGACACCACTAGAAAGAGTCTGGCCCTATCCTCATGACATCCATCCTTTAGAGGTTTCACAGAATCACAGAACATTCTGGTTGGAGGAGGCCTCCAAGGATCATCAGGTCCAACGGAGATCAAATCCACAACCTTAGCACTATTATCACCATGCTCTAACCAGCTGAGCTTCTCTCAGGGCCAGTTGTATGCATCTAGACAAGATTACCTCTCAGTCATCCCTTCCCTAGGCTAAACAGTCCTAGTTCCCTCAGTATCTCCCCATAGGAGAGATGCTCCACATCCTTTGCCATCTTTGCAGCCTTCCTCTTCACCCTCGCCAGAAGCTCCACATCTCTCCTGTCCAGAGGAACCCATAACTGGACATAGAACTCCAGATGTGGAGTTCTCCTAATCAGAGCAGAGGGGTAGGATCACCTTCCCTGACCTGATGGCCACAGCCTTCTTGATGCAGCCCAGGATGCCATTGGCCTTGGCCAACACAGGGCCCTATCCACTCAGGTAACCCACATTTCCGGAGCACACATATGAGGATGTTGTGGGAGACCATATCAGCAGCCTTGACATCCACACATCCACTGCTCTTCCCTCATCAGTCATGTCATTCCATCACAGAAATCTATCAGAAAGGTCAAGCATGCCTCCCCCTTGATCAATCCACTTGACTACTCCTTATTTGCCTTCATATGTTTAGAGAAGACATTCAGGATGAGATATTTTTTAACGCCTTTCAGGGATAGAGGGGACAATGGAGACACATGTTTTGCTTGTTCACTTGTGAGGGAGTTTGCCCTTGTGGTTTTCGTTTCACCAGCAGAAGGTGACACAACACTTCTATCTCATAATAATTGAAATTCACGTAACCAGATGAACTGACATAATTTTACAAAATAATATAATTTTGTAAAATTAACATTAAGTACTAAGACTCTAAAATGCCAGATTAAAAGGCAGTCCTAGGACTACTGATTTATGTATCAGGAGGAAATTAACAGTGCTACATCAAAAAACAAGAAATTGTATAGCAATAGTAAAGTTACTAATAATAGGGTAATAACTGTAATAACTGCAGGTCGCAACCTGCTTTTACTCTAATGCTCCGTTTAGGCAGCATTTAAGGCAAAAAGAAATGCACAGGAGGATATGAAGTTCATTCATTTCAGGTTAATTCTCTCTTTTTTTCATTTTATTATTCACTTTTACTTCCACAGGGGTAATAAATTTGTAGCATTTAACTCGGGGGAAGAACTATGAATTACAAGAGCATTTTGTATAACCTAAGTAGATATACAAAATCACAGAATCATTTAGGTAGGAAAACACCTCTGAAAACATCAAGTCCAATCTTTGACTGAACACTACCTTGTTAACCGGACCATGGCACTATGCACCACATCCAGTCATTTCTTGAACAACTCCTGGAAGGTGGATCTACCACCTACCTGGTGGTGGACATTCAAATGTTTAGCAACCCCTTCTGTGAAGAAATTCCACCTGATGTCCAGCCTGAACCTCCCCTGGCACATCCTAAGGGCATTTCCTGTTGTGCTGTCGCTTGTTACCTGGGAGAAGAGAGTGATCCCCATCTGGCTACAGCCTCCTTTCAGGTGATTGTAGAGAGTGATAAGGTCCCTCTGAGCCTCCTTTTCTCCAGGCTAAACATCCCCAGCTCTCTCAGCTGCTGCTCATAACACTTACCCTCGGGATGCTTCACCAGCTTCCTTGCTCCTCTCTGGACATGCTCCAGCACCTCAATGTCTTTCTTAGAGCTAAAATTAGCTACATTGTCTTTTCATATTTGTTTAATTATATTTTATTAATCTTTTGGTTATGTTATGTGAATAATAGAGAAAGTCTATACTAGTTGAGCAAAATAGTACTTTACAAAGACATTCCTTGCAATGAACATTTATAATCGCACATATAAATCACTATTATAAAAGTTACAGTGAACTTACAGACCTGTGTTAAATGAAATAGTGTGAATTATTTTTGAAAATAATTACAAAATATGGAGAAACATTCTTTCTTACATTCAATTTTATTCTGTATATTTTCCACATCAGCACATAGAAGTCTTCTCAGGTCATCCCTGAAAAAGTACAGTGCAAACTACTATCATTCAGAAAGAACTTACCATTCTGCAACAAAACTTTCATTTCCTCATTAGCAGAAACAGAGTGAACACAATGAATAGAAGTTTCATTATTTATTTATTCATTATTTCTGTATAAAAGAACCAAGTTCCCCTTAAAGCCACTGAAACTTTATTGATGTTAAAAGGTTGTGTGAGTTAGGCAGAAGAAAATGAAGTTGTTACTTTTAAATGATGGGGTAATGGAGCCAAACTTTCTTTCAGAAACAGTAAAGAAATGTGTTTCTGAGACCTTGACATTTAAATCTATTGTATGATCTGTGGTTTTCCATTTCTCCACCATTAGTGTGCTAGGGTTTATTTAGGATTTCTCTTTCTAACTGAAAGGAGACAGAGATATAATTTGACCTGATGTAAGCTTATTGATGTATTTAGACAAAATCACTTTTTCTTCTCTCAGTCGTTATCCCTGAGGTATAACAATTTCAGATTTTTGGGAGGTTCTTTTGTTACTACACCAAATGCTTTATAAATCAAAAGAAACAGGATTACAGGTCTTCTGTGCTATGACTGTTTCAGACTTGTAATACAATAGATGATTCACATGTTTAATTTTAAGCATAAATCAAAATTATATTAATATCGATAGCATGCATTATGTAATTTAAATAACAAACCACTGGTTTAATGAAATGGGATTTGATTTACTGATAAAACCTCTATTGGTGGGTTCTTTCTGTTTTTAGTGACATGGATCACACCCAGCTCCCAGTACCATTCACAGTAAAGAGTATTAAATCTTCATTAGAAGTACTTGTCACCATAAGAAACTGACAGTCTGAATACAGAGAAAGAAAAAAAAAACACCTGGAATATCAACAACATTGTACTCAAGTGGTGGACAGGGTATGTCTGGTCAGAGGAAGACCTAAGGGAGGAAGAATACTGAGTGGATCACTAGTGTTATTCTCGTCTTTACAGCTGAGATCAGATGGGGTGTCTGTCGTGCCCATTGTTGTAACCAGGCAGCTGATGTGTTTCAATGGGTTGTGGTCCTTTTTGACTGGTAGTGCTTAGGATAAAGGAAGGACCATGGCAGCAGAACAGAGTTTAGCAATGCAGGTGCAAGACAGAGCTGTAGAAGAGGTCTTCTTGTGACTGTTTAGCTGATGAGGAGGTGAAGGAGTGAGGGGAAAAATAAATTTCCTTCAGACTTTTCTCCCTGGAAGAAATAAGGTTGAAACTGTGGTATTCCTGTAGGGTATGGGCAGCAGGGAAATTTTCATGGAGGGACCTCACAGAAAGACGCATTGATCTGCCCTATGCATTATAAATACTCTGCATCGGGAAAGGAACAAATGAGGAAAAGGGAGAGGGTCTCAATACTGCAGACAATACAGATACAGCCCCCCAACCGCATCCTGGAGAATGAATTTCTTTACCAGTTTCAAGAGTTTTCAGATTTCCAGTACAAGCTGTTACAAATCACTCTGAAATCAATAAAAGAATTTGAAATTATAACCTTTCTTTCAGTTTGGTATGAAGTATCTCCTGGTAGAACAGCCAGCCTTTCAATGAATGAGTAAGCCACAACTAGCAAATATTCCCAACATTTTGATGCTTAAGAAACTCAAGCTTATTCTGAGGGTGTTTTGGTAAATGTTAATATGAAGCCATCAGTTGGCTCGTGGTGTGTGGCATTTGGCATTTGTGTGTGGCAGCCATACATAGCTGTGGGTCTAGTACTTGTTTCAAAACCTGTAATCATTTCTTTATTGATGGTTTATTAATTTTTGCAGTATATACATTCCACTGATTTAAATCTGCTTCCTGGAAGTGGCAGCATGTCCTTTGCCTTGTGGTGGAAGAAGGTAGGAAGGACTACAGTCACACAGCATGTGTCCCTTTCTTCTCTCCCCAAGGATATGGATTTTTGACTCTTTCAGGAGGTTGCCTCCATAGGTAGCTCGAGCGTTCTGTGATGTCAAAAAATCAGATGCTAGAAAGTAATAATAATTTTTAGATAAAAGATCTCACAAAGAAATTTGTTCCTGTAGCCATAATGCTTCCATTTTCTATTGCTTAAGGATACAGCTTTAAAATATGTCTAGAAGAAGAAATATGTTTTGCCAGCTTAATCATAAACATGTTGGAAAAAAAGTATCCAGGGACTTTTCACTCTCCTTGTAAATTAACTTAGTCTGGACTAGACTTTCACCTAGGTTTCAGCTCAGTTGCAATGCCAGCAGCTAATTACACATCTTTCAGTTATGCTTTTTATAAAATCATGTGACATTATTTCACTGTCAATTACATGTCATGACACATAATATAACAATGACTTGTCAGCAGAGAAGAAACTTAGAATCACTCACTTTAATAGAAGGCTCTCATTTTTTCCTAGAAAAGTGAAATTTATTAAAGTCGACCTGGAATTAATTGGACATGAAATCCATCTCAATGGAAAGATTATTATTACATTGTATTACTTGTTAAATCGGCCTATCACTTTTTTTTCTTTTTCCTTGTACGGCTTTCTTTTTTCCTTCTGCTGCCTTTCTTTTTTTTTTTTTTTTTGCAAAGAGGAATGAAGTGTCAATTATTTTTTGGATTGCTGAGAGCTATTTTCATGTTACCTGAAGATTTCAGCAGTGACACCTTGCTTACACAGGCAGTGCTCGTCATCTATTGGCAGACAGTGTCAGCCAAGGAGCCACACTCATCATTACACAAAGTGTTCAGCCTTTTTAAGGAAAATCTTTTCTTGACTCTCTTTCTGGAATAGGCAGTGCTAGAGCAGAAGACTGGGAAGGGGGAATATCTGCATGTCAGCTCTGAGGACAGCTCCTAGAGTTGGCCCTCCTGAAGGCTATGAGCCTTGGAAGAACACCCTGTTACATTATTCCTCTTTTTCAAAAATAATAGCAATGTTATGAAGGAACAGCAGAAATTCAGGACACTAGCGCACAAAAGAAAAAAAAAAGCCATAAAAACAAAACAAGGCCTCTTTTATACCTATTGATTTCTTCTCTCAAATAAAAATGGGGCTTGAAATCTACTGCTTTAAATACCTTTCTGCCATTTTTGACAGCACAAGCAGAATATCTCTCCAATGGTGTTGTTACAATCAATTAATTTTCTGCTTCTGTTATGACAGAAAAATTCTTTTGTTTGTATTCATAGCAAATGTGCTCATATTTCAAATATGCCTAGAATTGAGATATTTGAAAGATCTCTACTTAGATTATTTTTTAAAGCCTCATGAAAACTAAATATATCTATTCCTCATAAAAAATGTCTAAACAAATCACATAAAGTGTAATGTTCATTAAAAAAGTAATCATATTTTCATCTGTTCTTTTTGTGGCGTAAGAGCAAAGGCCATATAAATCTAAGGAACATATTTTGCAATTACTTCAGTTGATTTTAAAACAAGCTTTGCTCACATGAAAAGGGTGAATCTGATACTATTCTGCAGTCTACTACTACACAGGTATTCAGAGTATTAAGTCTAGAGATAATTGGGTGACTTAGAAAATGTGGAAACTGTGTGGTACACTTATTGTCATGTATCCAAGGACTGCAAAGTGCTATGACTCTACACTCACAGAATAGTCCCATTTTTATGTCCCCACTAAAGTTGAATGGATTATTATCTTGTTCGTGAGGAAATAAATAACACATTGGTTTGTGCAAACTGAGCCATTTGAAATTGGACTCTCACAGCAGCTTGAAACAACAAACACTGTAATGCCTACTCTCTTCCTGAAGACAGGAGTAGGAGGCCTTGGAGCAAATAGGCTACTCAGGTTGTAGGCAATTTAGAGAGGTTTTACTGCAGCAGAACATGAGATGTAGAGACAAGATGGATTCCAGGAGACACACTGGGACAGCTCTCTTACCGAAGTGACCTCCCTCTTAAACTTAACTTGATAAGAAATGTCATAAGCTGCTCAGCTGGTTTTGGCTGGAGCTGAGTTATGTTTCTTCACAGTAGTTGCTATGGGGCTGTGTTTTGGATTTGTGCTGTGTTGGTAACACAGAGATGGTTTTGATAGCACTGAGCAGCACTTGCACAGAGCCAAGGCTTTTTCTGCCTCTCACCCCACCCCACCAGCGATGAGACTGGGGAGGCCCAAGGAGCTGGGAGGGGACACAGCCAGGACAGCTGATCCTGGCTGACCAGAGGGACATTCCATACCATACAGCACCATGCTTGGTAATAAAACTGGCCATGAGGAAGGTCATCTGTGGCTGCCAATGTTTGGGGACAGCTTGGGCAGGAGGCTGTGACCAACGGGCATTTTTTGCATCACTTTTCTTTCTTTGTTCCTCTTTTAAATTTTTCTGTGGTTTCTGGTGGTTTGGTTGGTTGGGGTGTTTTTTAATTATTAAATTGTCTTTATCCCAACCCATGAGTTCTCTCACTTTTACAGTTCTGATCCAACAAGTGTCTGTGTCAGGCTGAGTTGCAAGCTGGGGCTAAAACACAGCAGCTGCACTGCACTGACCAATAGATGATTATTTTCATAGGAAAGATTCTCTTCAATGCCATCATTTCCTCAAGCTGCAGAGGAAATTTCAGACAGTACAGTCAAGACTGTTTCTTACAGAAATTCCTTGTAGGAGCTCAGACAGACAAGGAAGCATATTTCAGTCCAAAGGTTCAGACCTTCACGAGAAGTAGCTCTCCCATAAAAAAAAACACTAACATATAACACTGGAATATAATATTAAATATATTACGTTGTTGGCTTAGATTTCACAGGAATTATATCTAATCAGAAAAAGAAGATTCCAGGCCAAAACAGACTTTCTTAACTCTCTCCTTAGCTGAGCTACCCTTAAGTCATCTACCTTTGACTAAAATTGTAGTACTCAAGCTTTTCTGGAATAATAGCTTCTAAAAAACATTCTTTATTCAGTGATATTTCTGTATAATGCAATCATCTAAGAAGAAGTTGTAGTATAAAATTATTGAAATACAAAGCTCAGAAACAACATGATGTTCTTGCATCCCCACATATATCCTCACTGCCAGGAAACACTGATCAAATCTAATTATATTTTTAGTGTGTGACTTTCTTTTCTTAATTTCAACATTTAAAACCACTTACTTTTCAATTACTCTAAGCAAAGCTTATAGTATTGCTTTGTATTTTCTCCCCTAAGGATTTTTCTTTTTTGCCAAGTCATAAATGTAAGTGGAACACATACAGTGATGATAATAACTTCAGAATGTAAGTCACAAAAGAAAAATAAGATTCAAATTCAGATTTGCCCTATGGTTATAATTGTGGCATAATTTGATATCAGAGCAAGGCCTGTGCACACACCCAATGCATTAAGTTATTATTTGCCTGGTCCAGGAAATCCCTAGATGGTCTCTGCAGTCTCTGCATAGAGACTGAATAGATATAATGGACTGGGTTGAGATAAGAAAAGATGATTGAGATACTTCCCAGCCTCCTTCACAATGAAGTTTTTAACTAATTGCTGCAAGAACTCTACAGTTGGGAATTTTGGAAAGATCTAGAGATTTCCCTAGGCAGCTTCTGCTGTGCATAAACCAATTTTTATATTTAAATATGTAGATTAATATAATGGGTGGAGACATGGACTATCACAGAAAATCTCAGGTGAATCCAAATTGTAGAACTGGCCATATTGTACATAACTGTAAGTACAAACATTTACTGCAGATGCAAATAAGTCCTTTGTGCATCGATAATTAGGAGATATTTTATATTAAGAATAATACAATCAATAGTGAAGGATTACAGAGTGGCTGAAGAGGCTGTTTAGGGCCTTAGGCAGCTGGGGTACAAAAACCAAGTAGAAAAGTGATTCAGGACATCTATCCTGATTCAGCTGAAGATGCTGTTACAAGCACCCCTGCAAAAAAGATTTCTATTACTAACCAGAGAGCAACCAGTCATTATTTTTTAGAGCTGTGATCTTCTATGTGAGCACTGTCTTATGCAAAGAGAAGTTCTTAGCAATTTTTCTGTGTCTGCACAGCAGTATAGAGTTTAGGAAGACGAGAACCTAAATTTCATTTCTGCTCGTTTGAAAAAAAATGATTGAAAAAATATTTGGAGGAAACTTAATAAATGAAAAAGAAGACTGAAAAGCAAAAATACTCTATGTTGAAGGGACTGCCTGCTATTTAACTTTTTTTTCCTAGAGATCTTTATGATTAAATGCATTTTCTGATTATAAGAAATCTATAAAATTCATTACCTTTGTTTTGAACATTCCTTATTAATACAAATATGGTAAAGTTAGATACTTTTATAATAGCTCACATTATGATAAATGTATGTTATAGGAAATTTTGTAACAGCTTGCTTCAGAGTCCCTTATCAATGCCCAGGTGACTTCAGTTAATCATTCAAACATTGCTGTATATGGCATTCTAGCTGTAGGGTGAGTGAAAAGACAGTGGTCTATCATTTCACTGACCTTCTCAACAGCTGGATAAGCTTTCATCAACTTTCTCATTAGCGACATCTGACTGATTGACTAGGTTAACCCAAACAGAGGAGCAAAACCAGGCAGATCATTTGCATATTATATTAATGACATTCATAAAACACCATTTGGCATTCCTATGGGAAATATAATAGCACAAGCTGATAGGTTTTACATTCACTTGTTGTTGCAAAGAAAATGGCAGTGTTTACCTCTAGTATTTTAGGGATACAGTTTATTTATACTTTTCTAGGAATGCAAATGTTAACTGCATAAGAATGAAATACACTCTGGACAATCTGTGAAGGAAAATAAATTAACTGATGAAGAAAGAAGGTCCAAAAATTATTCTAACTCACTTAAAAATTTAAGTTAAAATACCCACATTGAACAAATCTCAGGAGATCAAGCAATGTGTTCTACCTTGGTCAGAGGCAATAAAAGCAGGTAATTCATTTTGAGATCACAAGCTCATAAAAACACAGGGCGAGAGGTAGCTCATGAAGTTCCCCTGGTTATACAATCATTGTATAACCAAACATTAAAATGCAGACTATAAGGTTTTTTAGATATTACTACTATTATTATTATTATTGTTATTATTATTGTTATTATTACTACTACTACTATAGCACTGGGTATAATTTCGCAATCCTGAGAGTAAAAGTCTTGAGAGACTCAGTTCTCTCCCTGCTTCCTTTTCTCTTAAATGAGTACAAGCTGTAGTAAACTCTGCCTTATCATACTTAATTACCACTCATTTATGAGTTCAGAGATGCTACCTAGTGTGAGAAAAAAAAGTGAAGGACAATAAAATCTTTCTTTCTTTCTTTCTTTTCCTTCCTTCCTTCCTTCCTTCCTTCCTTCCTTCCTTCCTTCCTTCCTTCCTTCCTTCCTTCCTTCCTTCCTTCCTTCCTTCCTTCCTTCCTTCTCTCTCTTTAGTACACCTAATAGGAAGTACTAGAATGTAAATAAATATGTATTTTCAGATTGAATTACTCAACTGTATGCAATCTAAAACTGTCTTGCATCTTTTTATGATATTCAAGCAGACCAGAGGGCACCACCAGCACTGACTGTTCCTGTTCAGACCTTCCAGAGCCTCCACAAACCTTACGTGTATGTGTGTGTATATATATATATATACGTGTGTCTACGCATATACATATTTGGCATATTCCTTGTATAACCATGACATGTAATTTCATCTGTGAGACTGATAGTGAAAGGAACTGAGTCATTTTCTCTCATTATGGACCTTGCAAAACATGTTATGGATCTTTCCCTTCAAGGAAAGTTATTTGTTAACACTGCCATGACTACATTCCACCCCTAAACCACACTGTGCCTTGGAACATCATCTGCATATACATAAATAGAAATTCTGTGCCTTTTAGACTGTGCTGAAGTCAACTGCAGGCATAACACAGCATGCGTGGGAGCCAATTATAACATGTTATTGTCCTCCACATCTATGCTGTCTTTCTACAGGAAAATTATGGGAAATTAGCCAGTAAATAACTCTGTTTTCTGCTATCATGATTTTAAGCCCTCTTGGAGATTAAACATCACACAGTCACTTGCTCAACCTTGCCCCCTCCTCCCCCCTCACCCCAGTTGAACGGGGATGAGAATCAAAGTAAAACTTTGCTGAAATATGAAATATGCTGAAATAAGAACAATTTAATAACCAAAAATAACTATAAATACAATAATAATGGTAAATATTAATTTAATAAATGTTAAATAAATATTAATATTAACAGATTATGCACAGTTACTTACCACTGGCTGACCAATACCAGACCTCCCCTTCCTCCTCCTTTCCCCACTTTGTATACTGACACTATGCTGTGTGGTCTGGAATATCCATTTGGTCAGTTTGGGTCGAAACGTGCTGTACAAAAAGCAGAAAAGGCCTTGGCTCTGTGCAAACCCAGCTCAGCAACAACAAAAACATCTCTGTATTATCAACCCTATGTTCAGCACAAATCCCAAACATAGTCCTGCTCTAGCCACTGTGAAGAAAATTAACTCTGCCCCAGCTAAAATCAGCATACTTGCCTATGACAGTTCCTCATCTGATGTTTTTTCTTTTTTTTTTTTCTGAATCTTGAAGCTCTGCTGAAAATTTTACTGCAAGTATATGAATAAACAATGTACATATATAATGAGAAAATGGAGTTGAAACTAAACTAAATACACACACATGCATGCAAAAAAAAAAGTAAACTAGATTAAGGAGCAGATGATTGTGTTGAATGAAACATTAAGGTACTAATAGTTAATTGTTGTACATTCAGTACATGCCATATACTGTGCTGCCTTTTCCCAAATACTGATAGACACGCATGAGTAGCCAACCTCCTGCTTTCTATATTCTCTTTAATACATAGTACTCAAGATTTGTAGAAACTGTCATGGAAAACAAAAGTACATAAATGCAAAGAAATTTGAGGAAATCCCTGAGGACATGATCTTTTACTGCTTATATAACTTTGAACCGATTACATGGCTACTGAACTTGTCACTTGTAAGCACTATACTAGTGTTTGATAGCTACACTTCTACCAGTCTATGGGTTTCTAATTAGCAGACAATCTGCCTTCCTAAATTTAAATTAAATGCTTATTGGAGACATTTATACTCAAGTTGTTTCAAATATATGAACTCGTACTTAGTGTTAAATATGCATATTGATATTTTACTGATTATAGCTGTATTTTCACATGTCAATTTGAAACCTAGACTCAAGAGATTAAAATAGCAGAATAGATTAATAAAAAGGGATTTACATATTTCATTTACTATTCAGTCCAACTTGTTTTCCAAAAAAGTTCTTTCTTTTTTCTGTATGTCCTTAAGCTCTAGAGGGATCTCTGGTAGTGGTGTTTGAATGTTGAACACTGTTTTATTCAAATGTGGATTATCTTTGTAACTGCCGTCCTTGTCTCAGTAATTATTAAGATTTTTATAGTTTAACCTGTGCTTCCAAACAGGTGTTCCCTGCAAAGCACAGAATAAAATAGCATGTGCAATACTATGCTTCTGATTAGTGTAATTAGTATCTGTAGTATAGAATTTAGAATTTGCTACCATGATGCTGTCAAAAGAAGACTACGAAACCACTGTGAAAACACTAGGAAAACACTGTGAAAGATTTCATTATGGATTCAAATTTGAAGGCCTATATTGTTTCATAAAATGCATCTGTTTAGTTAATTGCTATTTGTTGGGTTTTACACCACTGTCAGACACGAGGGACATCTGCAGTACATAATAGTATATTTATACATCAAGTGAAGTTTTGAAAACATGGTCACATAAATAAATTATCCCTCTGAAGGATGAATTAGCATAATTTATATCAACATGCACTGAAATCATATAATTTTTCTCCAATTTAAGTACAGCAGGTGAATATTTTCTTGTACTTGTCATGGCAGCATTCTCTTTTACAAAATTAAACCTGTTTTACAGAATTATCACAGCCAAAACTGAACCAATAAAGATTTATTCTGCTTTCAATATAACTAAGATTTGGTTTTTTAATGCTCAGCAACGTTTCTCCAGTACTTTAAGCTGACAAAATATTTTTTAAAATGTTATTTATTTTCTTTAGAAGAGCAAAATATAGGGAATTGCAAAACACGAAAAATTACAAGGAAGTTATTTTCCAAGTTTTTTTATTGCAAGCTGTATTTTAGTCTGGGAGGAATAATTGCTCTATACTTTACTTTTCCAGTTTATGGAAGTCATACTAAAGCAGTTTTATTAACAGACAGATCTAATGATAACTTCTAACTAGCCAAGCTGAAAGGTCTTTGGTGTTTTGAAGGACTTGAGGAAGTTTCTTTCAACTGACAAGGCATTTCTTGTGATTTCTACATATTCAGAGTCACCTTGCCAATGCGAGAGCTCTTGCACAGCTTCTCCTTGTGGACTGCTTCTCCCAGCACAGCCAGGATGGCCAGAAACCCTGTGGGAAAAGACAGCGCTTTCAAGCTGCCTTGAATATATGGTAAGTGAATCTGACAAATTAAAACCTACATTTGTAGGCATGTTCTGTGGGTGATGTTTTTACACAAGAAAAGCATGCTTTGTTTTTAGGAAACGGTTTCACTTGTGGGCACTAAACTGCACCAGTAAGGAGGCAGTGTGGGGTCACCTTAACCCAGTGCTGCTTTGTGCATTCATCAAATACTAAACCCCTTCGCCATCAATTCTCTTTCGTACTGCTGAACAGAAGGGGTTTACACTCAGGACATCTCTATTTTGTACAAAAGATTGTCTTCTTCCAGGAAGCATTTGAGGCTGAGAGACAGCTGTCCAATAAGGTTTTGCACAGAGTGTAGTATCTGTGTAGTATCCTACAGATTGGCAGAGCTGCGCTACAACTTTGGATAAAAGGAGTCAGTAATGGTTTAAAACATATTAGGATTGCCCAACAGCCACCTCTCCAAGAACCGCTGCTCTCTCAGCTGGGCTAGCAGCCCCTGGGATAATGGACTGCCACGTGCAGTGCACAGCACAGAGAGCTTCCAGCCAGGGCCATCCAGGGAGCCTGGCACTCAGATTACAATGAAGTCCTGCTAAATGCAAGGCTGACTCCATGCAATCCTCCTTTCTAGCTATTTCTTCCTGCTCTCTATGGCTCAGGGAGACCTTATGGTCTCTCTGCATTCCTAAAATCCTGTGCCCAGCAGCCCTGGCTCCACCCTGACACCTGGAGTACCTCCTCTCCCTTCTTCCTCCCTGACTTTGGTGTCTGCACGACTGTTTCTTTCACTCAGATTCTCACTCTTTTTCTCTGGCTGCAGTTGCTGTTGTGCAGCAACTTTATCCCTACTTAACTATGTTATCCCAAAGGAGCTACCACTGCCGCTGATGGACTCAGCCTTGGGCAGCGGTGGGATTGTCCTGGAGCCAGCTGGCATTGAGGACCTGAGGAAAGCTTCTGACATTTCCTTACAGAAGCCACCTCTGGAGCTCTCCTCTACCAAAGTCTTGCCACACAAACCTAATACACTTTTCTCTTGCAGTTCTCCAGATTTATAGTACCATACTTCCGCACTGAAAGTTAAAATTTGGTGGAAAGCTAGGCAAGGGAAGACAAAGCAGATACTACAGTGAGTAAGGGAAGAATTAAAATTCCACTTATGTAGCTTCTGGTATTTAATAATGAAAAAGGCTGCATCTACAAATGACTGTCTCATGCTGTAAAAGTGTTTCAACATTTTCTGTTAAAAAAAAAATATTTTGCTTAGAATATATATTACACCACATGTTAATAACTTTATCTCTTTGCATGAATTTTCTTCTAAACAAAAAATGATACATAAAGTCTCATTATAGCATAAAAGAGAAATCTTTAATTGGGAAGACACAAACTTTTCACTGCTGCAGTTCCTTCACTAACACCTCTGAAAACAGTGTATCCCACAAAACAATTTATCTGAGATGCTAAGGTGTGCCAGTATTTTTCAAAGTCCAATTTTACTAAAATCCAGCCCTTTCAGATACCTTTCAGTATCTGTAATTCTACTCCATCTAAATCAAGCATGCGTTTTCCATATTTGCTAGTTCCATTGAAAAATGCCTTTCATCCAAACACAATTAATGTTGCTTATGAAACTTAGATAGTGGAGTGGCAATTTGCTTGTGCCAGCTAGAACCAAGACCGCATAATCACACCTCTTTTGCCACAAAGATCAATTCAGATAATACAGTATATGCTATTAACACAACTTTTAAAAACAAAACATAATTGAAAAAATACTGTCAGTCTTGAATGAAAAATATTTGTGCATTTTCAGTTACCAAAAATGTAGTGTTCTTCACGTGGATAAAATAAGAGTCAATGTATATGCAACATACATACATATATATATATAATTATGACACATTGTCCGTTTTACAAAACACTCTTAAGATAATTCCAGTGTTCATGTCTCAGACTGTGTGCATACCCAGTTACTCTGGGAGCAGAATAGCCCAGAGCCCAGAATGACCACATGTAGTAGAAGTGTACATACCTTCACTTCTGGCTTCTCAAGAGTGAGAAGGATTGACTTAAGTCGTGACCAAAACACCTCCTGTTTAATTCTATTAGATGTTTTCTGAAATAATCTGCTGTAGCATGACTATTTTATGCAACATTATAGCACCAAAAAAAAGTCATATTACTAGCACCCAAATTCTGGCCATCACATCTTAGTGAAAAAATGCCCAGTGTGCTGTATTTCACATTAAGCTATCAGTCTTCTGTAGTAAAACTATTTCCAATTCATTCTGCAGGTCTCAGAGACAGCTCATTATAGAGCAGATCCTTTTCTAACAAGCTGATTAATAAACGAAGGCTTTTTTGGTTTTTTTCTCTCTCATTCTCTTTCTTTACCCTTCTCATGGTAGATGTTGAATTCTGTCATTCCCATCAGGAGCCCACTGCACAGGTAATACTCAGACAAGTGTTTGGAAGTCCACCTACGCAATCACTTTCTTGTCAGAAGAACATTGCTGAATCTCACATTTTCTCTCCTTCATTCCGTCTTCCCCCATCTACCTTCGTAATGACTGTCTAATTTCCAATGCACAGCCAAAATATTTTTAACAATTCTGACCTTTATGAGTAGCTTCGATTGCAACTGCTGGGCATTTGGAGCTTTTTAGAGTCCGAAAATTAGGGAACTAGTATCTCAGAATAAATAAAATATAGTGGTCTCACTTTTTGATGAGTTGATACAAGAAATATAATTTTTATAAGTGGTAGGAATATATTCACAGATATGTGCATTTAGAAAAAAACTGTGGCTTACTAGTAAGCTACTGTATTGTATATATGTTTTACATCCATTAAGACATACTAAAACACAGGCAAAAATTAGGACTTTGGGCCAAAAATAGCATAGTAATACTGCGTATCCAGAGCATCTGGAAGCTGTCTTCATGTTTTCCTTCCTGTTTCAAAGCAAGCAAACCCAAATTATTTGATCTCCTTTTGTACAGGTAGTGGGTTGACCCTGGCTGGACACCAGGAACCACAAAAGCCATCTGTCACTCCCCTCTGCTACTGGACAGGGGAGAGAAAACTTAATGGAGGGTTAATGGGTTAAGGACCAGGAGAGGTCACACACCAAATACCACCACAGGCAAAACAGACTTGAATTGGGGATATTATTTGAATTTATTACTAATAAAATCAGACCAGCATAATGGGAAGTAAAATAGTTCTTTAAAAGAGCTGCCCCCACCCTCCCTCCTTCCCAGCTCTACTTCCTAACCCAGCAGTGCAGGGAGATCGGAATGGTGGCTGTGGTCAGGTTGTTACAGGTTGTTTCTCCCACTACTCAGGGAGAAGAGCCTTTCCACTGCTCCAGTGTGGGGTCCCTCCCACAGGAGACAGTTCTCCATGAGCTTCTCCACTGTGAGTCCACCCCATGGGAGACAGTTCTTCACGAACTGCTGCAATATGGGTCACTCTTCAATGGGATAGTCTTTCAGGTACTCCCTGCTCCAACATGGGTTCTCCACAGGGTCACAAGCCCTACCAGGAGACCTGCTACAGCATGACCTCCTCTCTTATCAGGTCCGCAGGTCACTGACAGGAGCCCGCACTTACATGGGTTTTCCACAGGTTCACAGCCTTCTCTTGGTCATCCACCTGCTCCAACATGGGTCTCCTCCACAGTGGATCTCTGCATCCCTCTGACGTCTGTGGGCTGCAGGGACACAGTTGCTTCACCACAGGCTGCCGGGGAATCTCAACTCCAGCACCTGAAGCACCTCCTCCTCCTCCTCCTTTTTCACTGATCTGGGTGTCTGCAGAGTTGTTCCTCACATTTTCTCACTCCTCTCTTCTCTGGCCACAACGACATCTGTGCAATAACTTTTTTTAAGTATAATATCACAGAGCCATTACCACCATCTCTGATTGGCCAGTGGCAGGTCCATCTTGGAGTCAATTGGCATTGGCTCTGCTGGACATGGAAAAAGCTTCTGGGAGATTCTCACAGAAGCCACCCCTGTAGCCCCTCCCACTACAAAACCTGGTCATACAAACCCAATACATCACATTTCTTGGAGCCCTACCCGTTCTCGCTGAACAGGACAAAACACTCCAGTTAAGGCATTGCCAAGGCTTCCTAGAACAGAGGACTCTGCGTTCCAGGGAGGTGTTTTCCCTTCTCTGCGATGGTATCATCCTGAATCAGGCTCTAGACTTCCATACAGTGTAGTGTCCCTGGCCTTTTTTGAAGAACAGGTTCGTATCATGCTGCTGCCTTTCTTCACAATATTCAGGGATGGCATGACTTTTCAGTAGCTGTCTAGGGAACCTGGGGCAGGAGTTGCTAATGGTACAGTGGTACCTTGCTTTCTCAGCATAGAAACACACCTTTAGCACGTTAATCTTAAGTGCATTCATATTAGGAAGAGTCCTCATTTTCCACTACCAGAGCACAACAGATATGCATTATGGTTGAAGAATAGGCATCACTCATATTTGTTTATTTTCAGTCCAACGTGTAAAACTATCTTACTCAAAGCAAGACTCTCACCTAGGATAACAATAGTGTGTGTAGTAGCACTGTGATGACAAGAGCCTTATATCGTATTCACTGTTCTACTCACATGGAGAAAAAAATGGAATTAAAAATAAGTGGAAGTATTAAATATGGTTTGGAACAGCATAAAGAAGTCAAGAAAACTGAATAGCTTTGATGATTAACAATGGAATTGTAAACTTAGGGAATGAAGTTCTTTATATACTTCTACCATGGACGGATTAAATACTGAATGTCTTTATCCAAAATACATTGCTCTCAGTCCCTCCTGTATCAGTTCTAATATGATATGATATAATTTATAGTAAGTAAAAATATAAAAACTCAGCTTTAGTGAGCAGAAGCAGAATAATTTTGGCAATATATACAGACACACTGTAAAAAGCAATTTTTCAGTAAACATAAAGACACGAATCAGAAGACCAGAACTCAGGACATTTTTTTTAGACAGTTTGGGATAACCACATCACTCGTCATTAGAAAGCTGTCAGTTGCAGGTCTTTGGATTTCAAAATTAATTTTTCAATCATGGCAGCAAGTGAATGCAAAGTGAGTGCATCTGGCCATATGTTGCAGGTTCATAATCACTGGCAAAAGCAAGTGTCTGTCAAGCTCTATTAGCAGTAAACCTACCTTTTCACCGCAAAGTAACTGTCCGCAATGACTGTATTTTAATCACTCTAAGGCATATTTCTCAGGAATTCTTTCCTTTAGCCTTAGGATATCCTGGGGCCAGCTCACATGTTTGATTGCCATGATCTGTAAGTGGTCCTCAGTCATAGCCATTTCTCTCAATCAGCTCTGCAAATGGAAAATGCATGGTACACAAGGTCATTCCAATCCTGTATCTGGACTCTTGTCTGGCCCATGAACTCTGAAAATGGCTATGAGACACCAAGAAAAAAAAAACAAATTATCTTGATGCCTCTTCAGGGCAACAAAACAAAAATAAACAAACAAAACCCCCCAAACAATAACGACGACAACAACAACAAGCATTTAGGAGTGAGGTATTACAGACCAAGAAAATACATGCCATAGGAGCGTTGAAAATCTGGGCTCACAGCATCTGCCTAGCCTTTGAAGAAGGAAACTAACCTTTATATCAGGACCATGAAAGACTTTTAAGCTGCTGGTGGGGAGATTTCCTGCTAAGTGAGGCTTAGACACTACACAGCAACTGTTCTACTCAGAAAAAAACAAACCACAGCTAACTCTTCATTTAAAGTCCACTCACAGAAAATAGGAAGGGTTCACTTTTTCAATCAATATATACCCTGGTTATTTTGTAGCTCTAAAAGCATTGTTTTAGCTCAAAACAATGACATTGCATGGAAACATATGCAGTGGATTAGTTAATGAATAAACCAGCACTAAGAGTAAAACACACAAAATTACAGACAAAATGGCATTTATAACTACATTCTGCACCCAAGAATTAAGAATTCAAATTACCATAAATTCTTGAAGTACAGACTTATCAAGAGGAAAAACAATAAACATAAAAAGGGGAATGGAGATATCCTGAAGAAAATAAAACTACGTGTATAAATATATCTACTGAACAAATTTTTTACATTAACAAATCTATGGAATTTCAATAGGAATTTTTGATGCTTACTTGTGAATGTTTAGTTATTTAGTATGCGTATCATTATGACAAACAGACAGAAAGACTGGACATCATCAACAATATCCACAGCTGTCCAGACACAAAAGCAAGAGCATGTCCCCTTTGTAGCCATGCCAGGTAGCTGGAAGAAACCCCAAATAAATAATTTCAGCAGAGGAATTAGAACTGCTCCGTGTGAAACTACAATTCTTCATTTAGAAATGTCAAAATGTATAAAAAGGAAGAAATTAATGCCTTATTTTCATATAAGAAACAATGGTGACATAAAATTCACCTATTTTCATGACAAAGAGTAAAACAATCACATAAATATGAATTAAGATTAAATTGACTATCAGTACAAAAATGTAATAGTACACAATCACTGTTACATTTTGAGGTAGTAATGTGTTCATATCTTCATTTTTTTTCTTTTATTTTATATTAAAATTTATATTAAAGTATCAATATTTTTAAATCTTGTTTACACTCATCTCATCTGAACCTCTCTTTCCTTGGATGTAGATGTTGCAAAAACTTTGCCTAAAAACAACTCCTGATTTTTGTACTTTAACATCAAGTTAACACATGCATAAAGCCTTATGGTTTGATAGTTATTTCTGGTCTCGCTATTTGAGAACTAAAATGATTTGACATTATCTATTCTTCTTTATATGTAATTATAGCAACCAAAGTACATTACAGAATAGCATGACTGGTTATTTTACTTTCATTGAAATGCTGTGGGGCAAATGACGTCTCCAGCCAGAGAATTTCACATCACCAAAAGACACATATTCATACCCACGATGGAATCTTTTTATTTGTTTTACAATAATGTCAAGTTTCTTCACCAAGTTCTAAAAAAAATTTTTAAAGTTTACATGTCACATTTTAAACAGCAAAGTAAGCTAAAATCCATATAAATATATTTGGGGTTTGTAAGTAAGAATTAAAATGTACAATGCCTCTAACCTGTCAAAATTTGAATAACGGATTCTGTTCTCATGCAATTTCCAAAGTATAGATCATGTATTTGTCCAATACTCTTAAAAAAGCTGGAATTTAGGTGTGGTAGTCTGGAACAGAATGGTTAACACATTTTTAATACATACATTTTAATACACGCATTTCTGCACAAGGAAGTGCAGAAATGCTAGAAGTGCATTTCTCACTTCTGTTTTTTTGTTTGGGGTTTTTTTATTATGGTAACAGCAAAGCTGAAAACAGAGCTGTATTCTCTAAGGAGATATCTCTGTAAGTGTAAAAGTAACAGTTGACTGCTATTTTAACCATTTTTTTTCTTTGGTGGCAGGGAGGTTTTCAGCTTAAATTTCCAGAATGTTTAGTGTTTGACTGTCCTTTCTGAAGTACAAATAGACAACATAGCCTTCATTAGTCAAAATTTCCAAGGTTATTTTTTAAATTGATTTTGCATTCCTACCTCTCTTCTTGAAATCTCTAGTATTTGAGTTAATACTGTTTAACTTTTTTCCTACTAATTTTTGCTTCAAAAACATCAGGAATGGCATATTAGCTTTTAACTAGTTTATACAAAGGACTTCATGTAAGTTCCAGAAAAATGAATCATCTAGTCTCCTACTTTCTTTAAAAGAGAAAGAAATAAGAACATGAAATTCTTTTTCTGAGATTTCTCTAAGTCAGGAAGTGCTACTGGAAAAAGAAAGCAAAACTTTTCCCAGAAATTTAAATTTCAGATGTTCTTTTCTAAAGGATGAATTTGAAGAAAGAATTATCTCATTTCACAATTGATTGTAACAGTACAGGGTGAACCTTGGTGCTCTTTTCGTGTCTTTTTAAGATCTGGTATATGTCTTTTAACAGAAGGAGAACAAATAGCACACAATTTTCAAGACGGGCCCCTGCTGAGTATAGTCAGACAGGTTTTCTGCTTTGTTACCTATTGCTTTCTGAATCACTCTAACTTGTACTTTTATAACCACTTGGTCCAGTGCTTATGTGAAACTACATGTCAAAACACCAGGACTTCTCTGCAGAGAAAAAATGCAAGACCACCACTGCATGCATAAAGGTAGACTAGAAGGCATAGGGAGGTTTCCCTTGCCTGTCTTATTTTAGCTTTCTATGTGTTGACCTTTATATTCCATACTACCACCCAGTCACTTGGTTGTGTAACATTTCTGTGACCCTTCATTGTCAACTTTCCTGAGTATGAATATGAATGCTATACTGAAGAGCTTAACATCAACAATATGTCGTGTCACACAGCTCTTCGGGTTTCCTTTCCAGGTCTTTTATGAATATGTATCATTTTATAGTAAATATAGGTTGATAAATATAGGTTGATGACTCAGGAAATGTTTACAAAGTTTGCTAAACTATGTCACAGAGATCCAGGAAAAAATGGGATTTAATCCATTCTATTTGTCCAGTGTGAGGTGATTCTTGACTTAATACTGTATGTTTTTATGCTATATGTGAACATAGATATATTGAAATTATCCTCAGTCTATGAAGAAAGGATATATATCGTTTGGATTACTTAAAATATTTTCAGCCTGAGTAGTGTCTCATGTTCTGAAGACTAATTATAAAATAAATGTCTTGATTTCTATATAAATAGTAAAAATTATAAAGTTTTATGTTTTAAACAATATTCTATAGCATAACCATCCTGAGAAAATAAATGAAAAAAAGCCTAGACTCATTAGATTTCTAAGTTATATTGTGAAATGAGACAGAAATTTTCTATTTTCTGAGTCTCTGCTTTATATATGTCTACAGAAACCAGATTAAAAACTGTGATTCCTGGCTGCTAGATTTTTTTTAATTTCATCCATTTCCTTTTCCTTTTTTCTTTAATGAGCATCACAGAACAGTCAAACATAGAAAAGTGAATTAAACACCCAAGTCTTCTCTTTTTTTCGGTCTGGTCTGCTCAAGTAAAGGAAGCACCAATATTTCAAGTTTCCAACAGCCAGCATGAGTCAGTTACTGTTTGTTTCTCCCATTTTCTTGCTTATAAAGAAAAGGAAATTGTAGCCTGTGGAATAAAGGAATGATCTATAAGCACAACCTTTTTCTGTTGCCAGGAGGACTTATCAAAAAATGAGTGACAGTAATATCTACTAAGATATTTAGATCTCTGCATGGGTGAGCAATGGGTCATTTCAGTGCAGGCGTGACTGATGGAGGTAGCAAGTCCTATAACTTCACAACACTTTTTTGTTTTACTGAGAACTGCATTCAGCTCCTGGCACAAATATATGCCTCTCTCCAGGAAAGTGATTGAAGCTATTTTGCAGTGTTCAATTTGGTCTGAGGGTCTGAAAACTCAAATGTTTGTTTAATAGCTCATTAGCTACTTAGTCAAAATGAGCCAGTTGGACAAAGATGTATTTTCTCAATTGATCAGCCAGCAAATTGTGGCTGAAATTGATCAGCTCAGCTGGTAGACTGCACTGCAAGGATATCTCCAGTAAGAAGATCTTTAAGGTAAGTGTGTTGTGCCCCTCCCATCATGCCGAGGACCTGTGAACACATACTTACAGACTGTGTAGACTCTAGGTCAGCAGATAGAAATATTACACCACAAAATCTATGCGTATCTTTTCTCTGTGGCATCTGTAAGAAAATTTCCATTACTTCTTTTTTATTTTTTGACTATTGCTCACCAGAATCTCCATTGAAATAGGTTAAGGCATTTTCTGTAGAAAAATCAGCAAGCTTTACTGGAATTACTATTCTAGTTTAGCTTTGACCAAAGAGAACACACAGCTGGCCTAGTGATGTCCTTCATTGTCAGAAACTGCAAAAATTTTTTCCTGTAAAAGTTTTTCCTTCCAAAAAATACTTTTAGCTTCATTTTCATGTTGAAAATAGATTTTCAACCATGATTTTTCAAAGTGGTGTTTGGAAACTGATGTGTGAGTGAACAGATCACTTTCCTACCTGTGAAAACCTGTAATCTGTAAGCACCAGAAAGATTGTTGATATGGATGCCACAGTATACTGAATGCCATTATTTGCATGTCAACATCTGGAAAAATTTTTAATTCTTGAGTTTAAAAATAATGGAAGAAGATAAATAAATAAGGATTCTACTTTTTAAGTTAAAAAAAAAACCAGAAAATAGAACTCCAGTAAGCCTGTTTATGTTTTATACAAGCTCCCTACTTTACTGAGGTATTCAACAGTCATTTTCTAATTCTCATTTTTGTTCATAAGATTTCTCCCTCCAGGTGTGTAAGGCCGTAAGATTTGTCATCTTTTAAACCACCTAGAGGTAAGCAGCATCACTTTCTAAGTCCCTATCCTATAGAATCATCTTGGCTGCGGCACAAGGGAGCAACAGGACCTTGTGGATGGGGAGCAATGGAAACAATGCCTGACCAACCATTACGAGCAAGTTCCCCATCTACCTCCTAGAGCTGCATCCTTTATTCCCTCACTGACAGTAAGCTAGTGTGGGGCCTGATGTCTGCTCAATCATAAAAGCCAATTTTGCAGAGTCCAGATGATTCCTGGAAGATGAGACAAGATCTAGTGACTAAAAAAGTGCAGGTGGCTTGAAGCACTCATGCAGGCCAAATTCAACTTGCAGCTTTTGAGAGCAACAGCTTGCAGAACAGAGTTCTTTGCCAATGGATTTACCAGATATAAATTCCTTCTCAAAGGGAAGGGGCTGGCCATTTTTTCACACATCATTTCAGTTGTTAACCTTGAGAAAATGTCAAGATGAATCAAGATTTTTTATTTGAATTGCTCACAAGTACAAGGGAATTGTGTTGATAAAGCTCTGTGACTGCACCAGGAATGTCGGCCTGAGCTCAACTATGGTTTTCTTATACTTTTATTATTTGCAATCCATGCCAGTTAATAATTTTCTTGAACTGTGTATTCTTACTGAAACAGAATTTTTACTTCCCAAGTGCTGAAAAGATGGCTTACAACAAAAGAAAAATCCTTGTCTTAAGAGACTCCTTTAGATTCCAGCATTTTATTTGGAAGCTCCCATCCTAAAAGTAACCATAAACTGAGTCTCAGACTTGTCAACCCTCAAGAACAAAAAGGTTCAGCAATTCTGATGGGCTTTTAGATGTTATAAGTGACATGCACAGACGGAGGAGAATATTCTCCTTTCAACAAAGCCATTAACACCCTACTTTATGTACATGAATCTTCTGTGATGTTTTAGTTTTTCCCTCCCCTCGTGAGAAACTGCAGGAAACAAACTTCTAGGACTCATCACACAATCAATATTCAGTACATTAAAACCTCAACATATCTCAATGTAGATGCTGAACATTTAATCTCTGTCACTAGCCCTGTGTACTTTCTTGAGTACACAGAAGGAATTTCAATAAATATTTTATGGATCTCTTCAAAGGCTTATTTCTTACACTTTTGCCATCTTGTGTTTCATAACTCCCTTCCTTTTATCAAAAGGTACAATAGTCATACGGACAATGACTATCACATTTTTGAAGTTCTATATCTTGACACTAGCCCCTTAATGAAGTTCTTTCTATTTTAATTTTTTTTTTCCCAAAAAAGAAAAAAAAAATCATTAGATGTTTTCAATTGAAAGCTCTCTGGTTTTAGGGTTTAGATTTTCTCATTTATAATTACCATTAACACCTCTCTGAACTATCCTTCTAAGAGTTTTATTTTTTAATATTTCTTCTTTCACACCTTTTTTAAGCTGTGGTATTGATTGTGGTGGGAATTAACTTACCATTTTAAGAATAATTCTGTTTAATTTTTCAGCTAATACTTGGGGTTTTTGAACAACTCTAGGAGAGATCAAATAAACTGAATTTGTCTGGAGGTTCTATTAGTGCTTTTCCTTTATTTTTCAGAACAATTACCTCCCCACGTTTTCCTCTGAGATGGATAAAACAAATGAATACGATCTCCCCCATGTACAACACCACCACCACCACTTTCACGAACTTAGAAATCATTCTAGCACTTCCAAGCTTTAGAAATATAAAAGTCAAAACTTCCCAAAGTATTAATGAGCATATGATTAAGGCTTTATTGCTGCATTTGACAGATTTGGTTTTTTTCTTTTAAACTACTTACACTACAGTTAGTAACCTTGCATCTGAAGAAAACATGGACAAGCCTAGCAAAGCAGAGTTTTAGTGCTGTTTTGAAAATGCATCATTCATTATTGCTCCAATCATTCATTTCTTGGTTATAAATAAAGCGTCTGTTTCACTGAATTGCAAGTGTTACACTTTTTTTAAAGACAGAATAAAAAAATACACGCAAACACAATCTCGTCATCACTAAAGATCTAGTCAGAAACCTGAATAGGATCTTACTGCAATGACTGAGGGAGATTTTACTTCTCAGCTTTATTCACAGTTTCCTAGTATATCCCACCCTGTCCCCTTCAGTCAAGCTCTCTCCATTCAATAGTTTGTCTAATTAAGACCAGGGTCTGATTAATTTCTTGTATATTTCCTCTGTCATTTGCACCTCATTCTCTTTTGGTTTTTTTTCCCTGAGGGCAGTTTGTTTGTGCCTATAGGCATCTAGTAGCCCAAAGTAAAATAAAACTCACAACAAACAGCTCCATCCAGTGGTTCTCTTTGTGACTGTGTTTCCCATGTTCATTTTGAGCAAATAATTTAGATGAGTGCTTTGGAAAATGTATGCGAAGAATATGAATATCAATATGAGGAAAATAAACATCCCCCATAAGTTTCATTTTTCTCCCATAACTGCACTCTTTTACAACACCAATTTTCTGTTCATGATTAGGAGAAGCAACTGCAAAATACTTGTAACCCAAAGAGGGAGTTTTTGTATTCTAAGCTGCATGATATGGCAAATACTGTACACATCCATAGAACAGGCACTTCCCTATATAACATTTTTGCTTTTAACTTGGTAATTTTGAAGCAAAGGTATTTCAGGTTTACTTTGTTCCATTTTGAGTCTAAAGAATTTTTTTTTTTAAATCAAAGGAGACCAATACGTAGTCTGTTAGTAAATAATAGGCAATATTTTTATTGCCATAGTCAGTTATGTGTGCCTTTCTGCAGTTATGCTACCAATAATATTATGGAAAAGCCTCAAAGCATCTTGGAAGTGATAGAAAGGGAGGCAGCTGGCATTGCTTAGAGACTAATCTGAAATGACCAGATTTCTAATTTATAAAACTGGGACAGCGCATGTCAGGGAACCATCAGCAGGGGCTTTGGGAACATACACCTCTAGCCCCATCCTTTTCTCCCATGGACCCTTGTTTACTGAAAAATTCAAAGAACTGTGCTTGAGGAAAGGACTTGTAGAGAAACTCATTAAAAATGAAGGCATAATACAGGCTTTCTGAAAACTTTTGTAAAGCAACACATTTGAAAATCTTTATATATCAAATCTATCATGATAGATATTTTCTTTTGTGAATGAAATATAACTGTGAGGAATTAAACATATGCAAGCAGACATGCACATTGTTCTGAGGCTGAGGCTCCTTCCTTATTGCAAGGTCATTTTCTTTTCAGGCTAAATATGTTGAAACATTATTTTCTCTAAATTTGACATGCAAATTACAAATAAAATTACTGTGGTTTTAGATTGCAACAATTATTTTCTGAAATTATCTGCCAAGTAGTGTTTTAATCATTGAAAAACTGTATTTTGACTGCTAAAATACTTCTCAAGACTGTGAATTTATGCATCTTCACAAACTCTTATATTGCTCTTAAGCTTCTATTTATACTTTTTGCCATCAAGTTTTGTACCCACTGTTATAGACTCATATGTATTTGTTTCTCTTCCTTAATAGAAAACACTTGAATATCAAACTGTTCTGAAAGCCATTCTTGGATTTCCACAGAATAAATGTAATTTATTTACTGATAAGCAAGGCATAGCTATTCATTATGTGTAGAGTTAAAGATGGTCTTAATAAAAATAATCCTGATTCTCTAAAACAAGTTTGGCCAAATTATTCTCTGTAACAAGTAAAATTAGACAAGAAATTAAAAAACTGTATCTTTAAAGGTATCTTCCTCTGGGCAAAAAAACAAATTATCCTATTTTAAAAAAATACTATGCTATTTTATCTTAATTCCATATTTTAATGTTCTACTAATATTGAAAATAATATTTGCTTGCTCAATATAAGATACCAAAGTCAGTGGCATAGAAATACAATTTAAAGCATTAGAGTACTATACTGTCAGAAATTATAGAAACACAATACATTGTTATTCCAGCAGAAGATTGGGCTGAAATGTAATAAAAATAGAAACACCTGTAAGTAGTCAAGCTACAGGTGATAAATTCTCCAAAGATCAGCACATTTCTACATTGAAGATGGATGTGGTAGTCTGGGTTCTGATATTCAATTTGTTGTTGTTGTTCTTGTAATCATTTGCCAGTCTGAAAATTTCTCTAGCCAAAATTTATTTCCATTTCTGCACCATATTGTACACAGTGCCAAAATTACTGTTGTGCAACTGCTCATGAAGTGAATGTAGGAAAACAAAACTGAACTTCAGATGAGGAGGCAGTAGTACTTTCCAACAGAAGAGCTGTGCAAATCCATGACAAAGCAGTAAGTCTAGAGACAGCAGCTGGTAGTTCCGATTACATCTTACACAAGGGACCTTCTCTTGTTCTAGGTCAGAATTTTCATAATTTAGGAGCAGCAATAGGTGATAAAAACATATGAATCTGTACAAAGCAAGTCAACAGGAAGCACTAGGTATTTCATCATCAAAAGAGCAAATTCTACAAAGTACTCATAATATACGTAATTTAACAAATGTTAATAGACAACATTTCACGGCTTTATTTAAAGACGAAAAAATCCTACAGATTTCTGATTTTTTAATATATGCAGTATCTAATAAATTTTTATGTTTGGATTTGCTCATGTCTAAAAGGAACACAGATGTACGTTTTAGAAAGCAGACAACACTGCTTCAGTAGGTATGTGAGCTGATGAACTTCTTTCACCATACTGGGCTAGAATCAGTAGGCCAAATACTCAGACTGAGTTTCACATGGCTGCAAAGCAGACTTAATCACAGTATCAAGACTGCTTGGACGAGATATCTCTGGACATGGCTACACGCTGTCATAGTCATACCCATCGCAGCAGTCAGTTTGATGTGCCCCTTAGGAGGATGTGAGATGCCAAACTTCCACCACAATGCCATTTAGAAGTGCCATTTCTTTCAGTGGCATTCCTATTTAAAAATAATAATTGATTTTAGCTTTAATCTTTGAAACAGTAGAAGAAACAGAAAACAAAGATTCCCGTTGCTTGTTCATAGATTTTTAGCAAGAAAGTTTACATCTGCTGACTGAAAAATAAAACAACGATCATTATACTAAGTATGCATTACTTCTCATGCTCACTGTCAACCTTAGAATTATCATCTGAATCATAACATATAATTTCCCAGAGCTGGCACTTCAGGAAAATAGCCACTCTTCCAATTAATGCTTACTACAGAAAAATGCCAACAGAAAAGAGCAGGAAATTAATATATTACATGTGCAATTTTCACTTGCAGATTTGGGAAAGGTGCAGGAAGAGAGAACTATGAAAGGGCTCCTCTAGATTTCAATGCATGTTAAAGTACATTGAAAAGAAAGAAAATGTTCTTACTGCTCCATGAAGAAGGCACACTATACTAAATAAGA
Organism: Acanthornis magna; assembly: GCA_036785705.1. NCBI lineage: Eukaryota > Metazoa > Chordata > Aves > Passeriformes > Acanthizidae > Acanthornis > Acanthornis magna. The sequence continues at coordinate 3,443,614 of JAWUZG010000017.1, forward strand.
GAAGTCATAAAGAGCGGAGAAGGTTTCCTTTGACTTCAGCTCCTACATCTTTCAGTCACAGTCTCTATTAGAGATGTAATGGAGATGTTTATTCCAAAGCCAAAACATTTCTTTGTCTGCCAACTGCAGTCTGGTGTGCTACAGAGACTACTCTTTCTGATTCACTTCCAGAGAGTATTAATGTAGATTGACCACACTCTAAGATGTAACCTAGACCTGCTAATGAATTAACAGGGCTTCTCTTTTGCTTTCATAGCCACGGGCTATTGATTTCTGCAGTAATGAAATGTATGAAGTTAATCTATGCTATAAATGGATTTGTCTTGCTGGGTTTGTCTTGCTGGATTAAATCTTGTAAAATTGAAGGATGGAAATTCTGTATAAACCCCCTGTTCCTATATTTGATTTATGCATTGTTTCAATAAATCAAAGATGGAAACTATAAGAGGACTTTACATAATTTTTTTTTTTTTAATTTAAAAGGATCACTACCAAGATTGTTTTTAACTTCTCTTTAAAAGCCTAGTTTTAAGTATCTCAGAGATCAAGTCAAACAGTGGTAGTTTCTTTCCTCATACTAAAGAGAGTTGGTAAAGGGTTTTTGTTACTCAGAGAAACTGAGTTCAGAGAAGCCAAAATTTTGTTAACATTTGTGTGGAAAATATTTTATAGTGTCTTTGCTTATCCTAGAATACAGACAACTTTCCTTAAAAGTCTGATATAGGCACAATTTTTGTTGTCTTCTTAAGCTCTCTTTGCGTAGCACCTCACCGACCAGCTCTTCCTCCGTTTGGAAACTGGTCTCAAAGACTGCAAATACAATGATTAGTAAACAAAATAATCGGGATTTCATGTGTCTGAGGTGGAGGGAATGGGACACAACATTAGAAAACTGTTGTGCTTCAGCTTAAAACTGCATTTCTTTTCCTGTGAAGCCCAACTTTACCATTGCCAGGCAGTCTGTTAGGCACTCACAGCCAAACAACAGAGTTTATATATTGGGTCATTTCAGGTATTTTTGCTCTTACTCAGCTACCAGTGGTTAGAGTGAAAAGTTAAATGTATGGAGGAAATATTTCAAGTATGCAAATGGATAGGGAGGAATATGCCACTCCATTAGACCTGTGATCCAGATGATGGCTTCCTCTTTGTCCTTGCTTAAGTTTTTATCTAGTGCCTCTCAAATGCTTTCATGTTTTTAGTCAAATGAGTCACTTCTCCATTCCACAGATATTTGTTTAGATATAAAACCTGTATGCTATAATACAGAAACAGAAGAGAACCAGGACATCTCAAACACACACTGTGTTGTCATTTAAAGAACTTTTCCACAAAGGAAAGCAGGACTGATTCACAAAGCAGAGAAAATTCATATCCAGTATTACTTGCTGGAAATAATATGACCAACTCTGTCTCATGGTTCCCTCAGGTATTCCATAAGCTGAATAGGTGTCGAAGTGAATAAACTATTCAAAGCTAAAACTTCACAGCCTGAGGTGTTATAAACACAGTTAAGAAGAAGCTGCAGAGACTTGGACAGCAATTACCCATACAGCACTGGACTCCATTCACCTGCATTATCAATACAGTATCTCTTCCTCAGAGCTACATTAAAAAAGAACTGCATTTCTCCCTCCAGTTCATGATTTATTATAATAATAATAATGTTTTTAACATAGAAATATAGTTCTTCTTTTAGTCTTCTCTTATTCTTCATTACCTGATGGTTTTATAGTATGGAGATTTATTAAAAATAGGAGTTTATTTTCAAAAAATAAAAGTGACTTATGCTTTTAAGCTATTTTGATAGCTGCATTGGGAAGCTTATTCAAAATTAAGTCCCCAGTTTTATACATAAAATAAAGAAACTGATGAAACACATGGCTATTAAATTCACAAGCAGCACTTCCTCTTTGAAATTATAATCATGAATGCAATAAACTCATAATCTCTAAAAAAAAGTCCTTTTGAAAATAATTGAAATAAATATCCCAGATATATAGTGACTAAGAAATACAAACAAACTAGAGAGGTATGTATCAAAAGAAAAAAATACTTTTTTTAATGAGACGGGACATGAATATTGTTCTTCACATGCAACTCATAAAGTTATGCACCTTAGGCAGAGGCAGTCGTGAGTAGAGTGCAGTCTGTAGCCAACAATTACCTCATTGAGGCACCTTAGAGTAATATTAACATTGAAAGAAGAGGAGAGAGAATTAATATATTTCACCAAACCATGTGAGGCCATGCCCTAGCATCAAATCATAACAAATTTGAGTCATATAAGCCTAAAATGAAATGAAGGAAGACGTTAATCCATCTTGAGAGGATAGAAGTTCCCAAGGCATCTGCACTGTGTGATTCTGGCCAGCTGGAGGTGAAAAGATGTACTACTCTCTAAGGTTCGCAATCAATGATGCAGGGTGTGGAGATTCAATACTGTACCTTACATGGCAAGAGGACAGCATAGGCAATGAAAATCCCCACACTTGAGTATAACTGTAATAACTTACACTGGCTTTTTAATCTATTTTTGCACCTTTGTTCCATTATTGCAAAGCATATGCTTTGGTATAAACTTATTTTTCAGCCTAAGTTGTAGAACAAATTCTGTAAATGTAAACAAAAGCAATTCGTTCACAATGTACAACAAGTCTTAAAACCAGGATGTTGATGACCAGCACCAATTACCCCATTTACCAAAATGTACCAGAGCCTCTCTGACTTGTCATGCGAATTGATTTAGAAACTGGAAATGTGAGAGTCTGTGCAGAATGGTTGAGTTACCAGCATTCAGACAGAAAATTGTCCAACTTTAAGCAAATAGGGGGATGAATATTCAACCTGAAAGTTTGTTTAATGGCAAATACTATTTAATACTGATAATTGACAGTCAAAAGTTGTTAACGGTAAAAATTAATAGAACAGTTTAAAGTTAAAAAATAATGGCTCTTTACATCATGATCTTTTGGAAGGATCTGCCACTATAAACACAATTTTCTTGCAAGTGATTTGTAATGCTTTGATTGAAACAGACTATTATTTCAATGTCTGTATCGCATTTCAGCAGTTTCAATGTTTCTAAATACAGCTTCAAGAAGTAGTTTAATTCTGCAAGAGTTTTTTGATTGTGCAATCAGCTTATTCAAAATAAAATTTAACTTTAAAAATGCATTATTTCTGTTCTGTGTGAAATTCTCTACTGCCCTCAGCACTTGGTGAGTTTGCCTTACTGTTTCTGAGGATTAAACCCTATCTTCAAGGTGACTTCATTACATCAAGTGTTCCACAGTAACTCCAAAATATCTTAATAAAAAGTTTTTTCAATATTATGATAAAAAATATTTGCATCTCTTTTTCTTTAAAACTAGAAATCTCAAGTGGCTGCTGCAACAGATAATCTAATGTGGTCTTGGCAAAAGCAATTTGCATTAAAAAAAAGAGCAACACTAAAACCTAATTTCTCAGATTTAGGATTAAAATCATAAAGACCTTCCAACTGAAGTAGTCAAGTAGAAGGTAAATTGGTAATTTGCTACGGTATTCAGGTACCTGAAACTACAACTAACTAGGGTTAGATCTTGACTATAAAACCCCCAGTTCATCCTCCTGATCACAATTGTTTTGAAAGTCTTTTCCATCATACCTTTCAGTCCCCAGCCAAGAGAAAAAAAGTATTTCTGTGTTCATGTCAACCTGGCAATGAACTCCATGCTGTCTCTCTGGTTTAAGCATTAAAAATTTCAAATGGTCTCTAGGCAAGCAAGGAGGCATATTGTGCTGCTCTTTTTATTACATGAAAAATATGGACGAATCATTCCATTGTTAAAAGAACCCGCAGCCTCCAGATTCTGAAATAGCACTTCATTCCTCAGACACTAAAACTGTTTCTCTCTGAAGAGCCTTTTGTGACACAAACACGCAGAAAGCCTTCTGGCTGTTTTATTATCTTACAGAGCTGTGTGTTCTTTTGCAGAGGCCCCACTCCTGCTGCAGCACCAGCACCATAAATAAACAACACACTGCCAGGCTGGAAAGGATGAGTCCTTTCAACAAGCCTCCACAGAGAACAGTGTCTCAAGGCTGCCTGCTGCTCGCAAAAGCGAAGTGTGACGAGCAGCGGGAGCAGGGCAGGCACGGACAGCCCCTCAGGAGAATGCTGGCTGGGAAAGGTTTTTAATTTATCTGCTTCCCTTAGTGATCTTCCTGAGGATATTAGACTCCTGCAAACTGATGGCCTTCCCCTTGGGTGTTCTCCCTCTTAGTTTGCTCCCTCCCCTCAGATGTGTGTGCACAATGCTGACAATGGATGTACCACTAGGAAGGGTTTGAAATCAGGTGAAGCCAAACCTGGGTAACAGGCAGTCTGCAGGAAATCATGAGCAAACCTACCATCAGAGGTGGCAGGGTGCACTTTTGGAAGTCTCACAAACGTATAATGTACACTGTCTGTGTAATATTTTTGCTATCTTTTCATGGCTAAACACTGAGCACTTTCTGCTTGCTTGAGCAATTGATGGATTTTTGTCTGGTCAGATGGCAAGGCTCATACAAGTTTAGATCAGAAAAGCTCTGATGTGCTGTCATGCATAGCATCCATATCTTCATGCTGTCAACAAGAGGAGGACTTATGCAGCCTGCATCTACAGAGGTGGTATTTGCATTCTTCTGCATGTCTCAGGAACAGCTGATAGAGGTCATCTGGCTCCTCCACAGTTTAATCAATAGCAAATGGGATTTGGAGATGCTGTCACTTTATTCAAGGCAAGCCAAGACAGGCTCTGAAACATACCATGTCAGCTGAAACAGGGAATCTTGAGCTTCTGTAATACTGAATAATGTCTGGACATCTTCGACAATTATAGAACCATAGAAGAGCTTGGATTAGAAGGGACCTTAAAGATCATCTAATTCCAACTGCACTGTCCCATAGGGGTACTTTTCATTAGACCCAGTTATTCAGAGCCCCAACCTGGCCTTGAACACTTCCAGGGATGGGGCATCCACATCTTGTCTGGGCAACTTGTTCCAGTGCCTTTCCACTCCCACGATCAAAAATAATCCTAATATCTAATCTAAACCTACCCCCTTTCAGTTTAAAGATATTCCGTTTTGTCCTGTCACTACAGACCCTTCTAAAAAGTCCCTCTCCATCTGTCTTGTAGGCCCCCTTTAGATGCTGGGAGGCCACAACGAGGTCACCCCAAAGTCTTCTCTTCTGCAGACTGAACAATCCCAGTTCTCTAATCTGGTCCTCGTAGGAAATGTGCTCCAGCACTCTAATCTTCTTGGCTGCATTCTTCAGGGCTCGATCCAACAAGTCCATGTCTTTTCTGTGCTGGTGATCCCAGAGCTGGATGCAGCACTCCAGGTGGGGTTTCACCAGAGCAAGGGGGGCAGAATCGCCTCCGTCGCACTGCTGGCCATGCTGCTTTGGATACAGCCCAGGAAAGGATTTCCTTTCTGGGCTGAATGCACATTGCCAGGGCATGTCCAGTAGAAGATGGACCGCTAGCCCCACAAATAAAGCCATTTGTGAGCACATTACATCATCCCTGAGTGGCCTTGTGACATGAGATCTCTCTATGTAGGGCACAGCTGGTGTCCCGGAGTTATATATAGCAACTCCAGCAACCTCTGCCTGATATGAAAGTGCCTCTCTGGTCTGATGTGGCGAATCCCAAAGTCACATCAAATTTCTTTTACTATCATTTAGGAATTTTCTGTACACTAATTAAATATTTGGTTCATCATCTGTATAAATGTCTAAGAACCTTCCCTTGTTGGAGAGTTAATATTCTTTGCAGATCTCAAGGACTGAAGAAGCTAATATTTGGCACAATCTTTCTGAGAAGGCTGGCAGACCTACCTCCGGGGTACCAGTCCTACCTTCAACCCCATTTCCCTGATACAAAGAGTATTATTGCAGTGTTACTGTATACAGTGGGAGCTGTGCAAGGGATCGATTTGAAAAATCAAGATGGATCCATCCCAGCAAGTAAGATACCACCGAATGGAACTAAAAAAGGAATATGTCTCCCAGGCAAGTAATCAATGAGTAGGATTTGAGGCACCACCAGACATCTTTTCAGAACTCACTAGCAATTATTATTCAGCCAGAAGCTACCACAGAATGAGACTGTGCGATATTTGTCTTCATGCATGATTTTTTTTTTCTTCAATTACAGATTTTTCATCATTTTTCATCATTATTCAGTGATCACTTCTCAAAATCATCTGCCACCCCAGATCTCCATTTCAAGTCTGTTGAATGTCTTTCTACCTGGTAGCTCTCCTTTCAGCTGTCAGCCGGTAAAAGTTGATGTCAAATCACTCACAGTAGACTGCCTCTGCTATAGTCATTCTGGTAGTGCCATTCAGGTCTGATGAGAACCATGTAGGAATTAATTCAAATATTTGTGCCCACACATCAAGTAAGAACTTCTATTTTCTGCAGTATAAATTTACTTCCTTAAAATCCCCAGATAACAAAGGAAGTTAAGAGACAAACAAAGAAAGATGGTGCCTTCTTTTTCTGTCAAAACAGTAAAAACATTCAAACATTCAACATTCCTAATTTTCTTGAAGCAAGTATAGGTTCATATATATTACTAAACATGAAGAGAGTAGAAACATTATCCTCTCTGATAAATTATAGAGCAATTACAGGGGCCAAAGGGAAATTTGGAAAACAAATAGCCAAAACACTCTTTCATTGAACAGCTGAAAACTGGAAGAGAAATGAGGGAACCATTAAGACACGAGCATGCTTTACACATTAGGTAAATAGCATCTTACCAACAATTTTAATTTAATCACCCCAGTCAATAGTTTAGCAGTAAGTATATATCAAAAAGGTGGTACTGAAGAATAAAATAAAAGATAGCAAAGAGGCTGCTTGACAATTTTAAAATATATTTATGCTAGCAAGGTCTACTTATCTTGTAAGTAATGAGGAAAAGTACTCAGAGGGAAAGTATTCAGATAAAACAATAACCAAAATCAAAATGCAATAAAATAAAGGAGAAAAAAGCACACCTTTTTTTTCTGAAAAGTTTGGTCAAATTCTAGGACTCACAGATCTGTAGAAAAGAGACATGGAGCTAGCTGGATGAGTCTTCCAATAGAACAGATTCTTAAATACTAGATCACTTTGAAAGTCTCTGTTTGATGCTACCTTCAAAATTGGACTTTTGTCTGTTGTTGTCCCCTCAGAGATGCAAAATATGACAAGTTCCTGTTAAAATCTTATTCTTTTTATTATACTAAAGATATGTGTAAAGTTATAGCCAATTTCCTTGCCTGTTAAACATCTTTCCATTACACTGTGATTTGTTCTTAAAGATCTGACTAAAGAAAAATGTTTCTTTGACCTCCTCCAGGTTTTGCTGAGAACAAAATTGAGCTGGGTTTCTAAGGTCCTCTTTGAACTTGATTTCACTGCTGAAGAAAGGCTACAGTTAAATTAGGAACTTCAACAAGTTTCTAAAACTTATATAAAACCCTGTCTTATGGACTTCTTCCTCTGTCAAGTTTTAGTTTTCAAATGACATAGTATGTGCTATTTAAAGCTTTTCTTCCTATCTCTTGCAAAGTGTGTTATGGAGCAATAGAGCTATGGCAGCAAATTTGTGAGTTTTTCATACCCATTATTCCAGTACAATCTCTAAGTAACACAGTGATTTCCTGGTCTTGATAATGAATGAATTATTGTGAATGCTTCCTTTATTGCTCCATATAAAATGGGTACCATTATTTAAGAACAGCACAAGAGATGTTTTGTTCATTTGAAATCATAATTTATGGAACATCTAAGTTCTCCAAGGAATAAATTCTTCTTTTCCCCATGTGCCTGAGACTAATCAACAATTAATGCTATCTATGCAATTAATGACTCTATGAACATCCCAAACTCTCTATTTTTATGCATGACTGATATTTGTTGAATATCACGAAATCAAATGAACCAAAAGAAAGAAGAGAAGATATGATTTTTAAATAGCTGGGATCTCTCTTCTACTCTGGAAATGTGACTGATACCTGTTTTTACTGAGCTTAAGTTCATTCTCTGACAATCTGAGTAACAGAAGTGATTTTGATTTATTATCTCATAATTTTTACCAGTTCTCAAATTGTTGCTCTCAAGGGATTCATTCCCAAAACACATTTCAGCAGCAGTTCAAATGCAAGTACTTTCTATTCATCAGGAAGAAGTCTGCAGGTGAAAAATCTAACACCTCTCTGCATCCTCTGCAGCAAGATCCAAAAGACTTCAATATTGGGAAGTGCCTAAATTCTGAAAAGTTGATTCCTAAAGAGGAAAACTATTCTATATCTGACATATGATACCTGGCACTTGATCCAAAGCTTCCAGCAACTCCACCAGCTACTGCTGTGTGCAGACAGGTAACTTGCACCTGGATAACTATTTAAATACTGAGATGTTTGGTTTTAATTATCAGAATCCACTGAAACTTCTGAATAACTTCTGAAAAAACTCTGTAATTTTTTTCCAATCTTTTTCTCACTTTCAATTCCTGACCAGACAGTGATAAATATACAGGCCTAGAGTTGTGCTTTTCACAATTTTATTCTGTTTCAGTTTAAATCAGTCAATGATATCATCCTATTGAATAAAGTGTCTAGACAAGTTGTTACACAGGTTGGTAAAGGACGCTTTGGCGTAGATTACAGGTGAGCTGTGATATATAGCTTTGTCTGGTGCAAATTTTTTGCGGGGTTTTATTTAACCCCTTTGTGCTTTTGCTTCTGGATGAAGGTAAGCAAGATGAAAGTAACAGAATCCCAGGGAGAAAGAATAAAAACTGAGATCATAGAATAAATCAGGGAATGACACCTGGTGGAAGGAGTTGTAGAAAAGATACAGCAGAATCAAGCTTCGTTCCAGAAAAATTCAGAAACACTGGCCCAGAAAGATGTTGTAAGGCCTGAGGTATTAGGTATTTGGACAAAGACCAACGTGTCTGTTCAGAGGTTTGTACATGGAACTATCACAAAATAAATACTGATAAAATAACACTTACTCTGTACAAAAAAATAAAGTTACAGGTTTATGGTCTGGAAAATGAGTTTTTATGATTTCCACACAGGTTTTTATATTACTCCTCTACTATGACTATAATTGTTTACAGTAAAGTCCAATTGCAGTGTAAGAGATTTGTTTATCTTCAGCATCTGTTCTACAAATTCTGCTGGGAATCCTGAAGTGAAAAATTAATTAATATTTTCTCCTTTACCATTGGCTCTGTCCTCTATGAATAAATAATGCTGGTCATTTATTAAATATTTGTTGTCTCATATTCCTTGTATCCCACATAATTAAAAAATTAATAACTGCACTACTAATCTCCTGTGAAGCCTTAGCATCTGTCTTCACCTTTGCTTCCCTGTTACACTTCCTAGTCTCAACAGTCCTCATCTTATCTGATGTTTCAAACTTTTCTAAGATTCATTTTGGCCACAGATTATTTATATTTTTTCCCTTGGTTCATTAATATTGGTATTTCTTCTCTCTTTATTTTTGAGTGCCATTTTTAATCTCTCAAGCATGTGCTTCCTTAGCAATATAATCACTTTGGTGTGTGTTGGTCTTCCTCTTACCACTGCTTCTGGCTCCTCTTGTATAGGTTAAAAGATCTTTGTATCTTTTCTATCTTTTTAATCCCTTCTACGTGACTATATGACTTTAGCATCATATTTAAGCAGACATGGGTCTCTCAGACCTGTGTCCCAGGATTATTTCCTGCCTCACTATTACTGAGGTGGATTTTTGTGTTAATCAAAATAAAACTAAGAACTGCTCATTTCTGTAGTTTGCAATATTTCTGGCAAAATGTATTTCTATTTTATTTCTGACATCCACAGGATAATTTTTAATCACTCTTTATATGTAAGAGATCACAGTTTATACCAAGCAGGTACATCACATTACAACAGCCTTGCTACAATAAAAACTATAACATCTTGGGAATTTTATGACATCACAATCTCAAGTTAACTTTTCCACGTGTGTCACAAATTCATCTGCCCTCAAATCCAAGCCACAAACTAATAAGGCAGCAAAGACTAGAGGTGGCTGGTTTTTTTCTGCAGACATCAGAAGAATCAGGACAGCATCAAGGATCAATGTGCTCCCTTCTGCTGCACTGTGTCCTACCCTGAGGCTGAAGCAACAGCCGTAGTGGGAACCTCCCCACCTGGAAAACTCCTGTCTTTTTTGTGCAGGATGACTCTCACAAATGCTGCAGTGTTCCCCTCCAGTTCCATTAGTAGTCCTGAGGGTACTTGAGGATCAAGTGCACTTTGATTAGTCCTAAAATACCTCACACATAATGGCTACCCACAACACCCAAAAGCAGATCGTCATTTTACGCAACCTGCGCTGCCACCATCCTTCATGAATAAACATTTAGTGTCATCCCTTCTCACTCCATATGAGCTGAAACACCAGGTTACATTATAACAACATTTTTATAAGATGTCCTCTGTGTAAACTTTTTGATTGGGAAGCTGTTGCAGTGATGAGAAATTTGATAGACCATAAACAAATCTGCATGCACTAATTGAGAAGATATCCATGTAAGGCAAAACTAGCTAACCCTTTTGCAAAGTCAAGGCAGAGAGAAAGCTTGTGAGGCTTTGTAGGACTTATCAGAAGGTTTTTCTGTATTTATTCCCTGAGGCTGCTTTGGGAAGAGGAGGGAGAAGGGGTCTTTTGCTTTTGCTTCACAGGAAAAAATTGTCATCACAAAAATGGATAATTTGGATGTATATAGGGAATATATAGCTTTCAAAATATTTTTAAATGGATGTGATTTTCTGGGTTTCATGATTATTTTATGAAGGAGCAACAAATTGCTCTCACAGATTCTATTCTCCCTCACGCTTTTCTGTTACAGAGGTTGCCTTTGCTCATGTTTACAGTTTCCACTTTTAAATTATAATGCTACTTTTATGTTCCAATTAGTTCTCCCAAAGTTTCATGCCACTATTTACAATTTCTTGTTTAACATATTTGATGTTTAAGCCATAGCAGTCTCCAGGCAAGGGTAGTGCTGAGCAGGCAGCATAACAATGAGTTTTAACTGCTCCTGAATAAAAATAAATCATCACAATTAGGGGGATGGTCTATGTTGCAAAGCATCATGCAGCTCAATAGCAGGGGTCTGCCAGGTACTGTGGCTCTTCTGCTACAAAATTCCTAATTAGTTTGTTTTCTCCAAGAATATTTGTTTGAGTTGTACCCATTCTTACCAAAAGAAAAATTTTTCTTTTCAACACAATTCTCAAGGGAGATTTTAGGTCATCTTACTATGTATCTTCTGAGTTACCAGGGAAAGGGACTTAGATTTAAGCTTTTTGGGTTTTTTAGAAAGTCCTTGATGAGATTCTGGCCACACCTTACTGAAATGGTATTTGTAAATCTCTGCTACCAGCCCAGCTGAAGTATTTAAGGTTATGTGAATTTCAGAACATGGTTCTGCTAGTGTGACAAGCGAGGCTGTAAAATTCAAGTATTGGCCAAGGTCTAAAATGCAAATATTTATGTCAAGATTTCAATTGCCAAGCAACAGGTACTGTACAGTTAGAGTCTTCTAAAGGTGCCTCACTGCTCTTACAGAGGGAACTGGAACAGGTTTCCCAGAAAGGATGTGAACTTCCCACCCCTGGAAGTGCTCAAAGCAAGGCTGGATAGGGCTCTGGGCAGCCTGCTCTTGTGGAAGGTGTTCCTGTGCAAGGCAGGGGGAATTGGAACTTGATGATCTCCAAAGTCCCTTCCAAGGCCAGTTTTTGATCCTATGAAAGACAGCCATGTTAACCAAGAAAATATCTCTCAGAACGTATAACCTCTAGACAAATATTCAATCTTTTAATTAACATATGTGAGAACAGAGTGGTCTGAGTGACACCTTTATAAATTGGCAAGTATAAAGATCCATAAACCCTCATGGCTATGATGTTGGTTTCAGTGAGTGAAGACTTGCTGCCGCTAGGATTAGCGTAAATCCTATAAACCAAGAAAGCAAGGAGAAGAATACAGTATAGTCATTTGGGGATCAAGCAACTGATTCCACACAAGCAATAAAGACAGATTTCTTTAATTTGTTAAAATATTTCTATACACATAAACACACACACACACACACACACATAAGCAATGAAGACATCTGGGGGAGACTATCTCTCCCCAACTGGCTTTGACCCCTACTCAGTTATGAACCTATTGGAAATGCTACTAAAGTAGACAGAAGGGGTTCTACGCTCTTCAGCGAATATTGAATCAAGCCCAGAACTGCCTTCGTAAATATCATTAGCTCAAACAGCTCACAAAACAGCAGCACCCAGGCTGCTCTAACTCATTTGCTCAATCAGTATCTATTACTCTTGGGCTTTATCCATTGAACATTTGACAGATATTTCTTTGGGAACTGTGTGCTAAATGTGAAACACTGACATACCTGGAGGCTCACAAAAACTCAGTCTAACAACCTGGGATTTTTATTATTTCGCTTTTTTATTTTTCTGCCCCAAGGTGGAGCAGTGCAAACCTTTTCAGAAGAACATAGTGACCCAACACTTGAAAGACAAATCTTAAAGTTTCATTGCAGTCTTTGTATTGGTACATAGACTTTATTAAATGAGAAGAGGTTAAGATAAAACCAACAAATTCTGACTACCATTTCACACTCTGGTGCAATTGTAAATGATGATTACATGCAGCACAGAAGTATATACGGTCTCTGACCTTTGCTTTTAAGGCCATAAAACTCTTCTAGTTATAATGACAAATGCCTCGAAGACTGTTCTATTTGGAACAATCACTAGCTACAAGGTGATTTGAGCCATCTCTTATTTCTGCCTCTTATAGATTTTCTTTAGATTGGAGTGCTGTGATTAGGAAGTTTTTCTACCAGCAATATGCAAGCAAAGGTTGACAGAAGTAAAAGCGACTTAAAAATAGCCACTTGCATCTATGAGCTGATTAAGTGCAGAAAGTGTTTGTCATTCAAACATTTGAAGTGAAAGAAAAAGAGAGGGAGGGAGGGAAAGTGCTTCAATTCATCCTATCTGTTTAAAACAACATTACACCATCAGCTGTGAAGAAAGCAATTTTTTCTCTGTTACACTGTCTGCATTAAAATCTATTGGACCAATTCTCAGTAAAGCAAGTATCAAGTGAAGTCAATGGAGTGTCACCTTGCAGGAGTAGATACAGATCCATATTTCAAGGTTTGTCTTTGTAATCCTTGTAGCAACACCATCACTTTCCTGCTGAAATTTACCCATTCCCTTTTTAAGCACAAAGGTATGCTTGCCAGCTGTCCTTGTGAAGAGAAAACTGCTTTAGCCCAGATAATTCACCTAGCTCTAAACCTGCATGTTCTTTTTCTCACAGTAACCTGTGATTTTTACTGATCCTAACACATTTGGACCTGACCAGACTAGTTATTCTTTTTATAGAATTCTCGTTATTCTTGTTATCTCTATCAGACCAAGAGTGAAAATAAAATAAAAATAAAAATAAATAAATTTAAAAAAACAAACAAACAAAAAAAAAAACTATGTCAACTACTTACATTTATCGCACTGTTGTAGCTGAGGCTACATTACGCTTCTGTTTGGTTACTCAAAAGATGCATATTGTCTGTCTAACAGTGCTAACAAATTTAGACTTATGTTATGCTTTGTAATGAGTCACTGCATTCCATCATAGAATGTACAGTATTTCATCAGCAGAGGAAAATATATATTTTTTCAGTTTTAATTTCTTCCAAGTACTTAAGTTTTGACTATGAATAAATCACAAAGAAGTCTAAAATTTAGCTTTGTATGTAAATTATATATGAATTCCCATATTATATCAGTATAGCATGCAATTTATGATAACTGTTTTATTACAGATAGCATAGGAAGAGTTTATTCTTGTATAGCCCATTTGAAATAAGTGGAGGTCTCTGTAAAATAATGATTCATTAAAATTACTCTTAATTTCAAGAACACACTTTCTACTACCAGAACTTCAACAGTGGTCTTGGCCAAAAGCCTGTATTCTCTGTTTGATATTAGTCAGTCCCCAGTTGGTCTCACTGTAAGGACCCTCCTAAGAGGTCTGGACAGGAAACCCCTGATAAAAAATTATAGATTTTTACCTCCAGAGCTAAATTAGTAGCCTTGTTAGATGTAACAGCTGATACCCTCTATCCCTTCTGGAAACATGGACTCCTCTGTGGTTCCCAGAGAGGGACGTGACAGCTGAGAGTTATGTTTAATGGATTTTCACTTCTATCTTGATCGTTCAGAAATATTCCTCCTCTTAATCATCCAGGCTGTTAAAATTTTTTCATGTTCTTTTTCTGTTGCACACATTTATTAGACCTGTTTTTCCCCACAAAAATATACGAGGAAGGGAATTCCTTCATCAGTCTTTTTTAAGATGACCCTATGCCCTAGCATCTTCACAAAATATAACATTAGCAAACTAAGCCAGGCTGCGACTTAGCAAAGTTCAGAGATAATTCAGGCAGTGAAATCACAGCGATAGAGTGTCAAATGTTTTCTTCTGCACTATAAAGGAAAGCATTCTCTTTGAACTCAGCAAGGACTTTGTAGGACAGGAGGATTATTTGAACCAATTTTCAGCACACTCTCCTCAAACTGTTCTGTATGTTGGAGGAAAACTGCAGATCCCTTGGATGTAAATTGCAAATTGTTTCCCCCAGTCAGATAAAGGACACACACAAGGTTCTTCTTGTATTTATGTGTCTGGTGGTACTTGAGTCCGTGGCAAGCACTTAGTCAATAAGAGCAAACATCAATAGCAATAAAAAAAGCTTGTCTTTCCTTTTCCTCAAAGTCAATGGAATCTGTCTCATGTGATTTACTTGCCCCCTTTTGCAGGTAAAATGGTCCCAGGGCTGGAACAATTCTGTTTGATAGGCACATTTTACAACTATTTAAATGGCTGTCAATATCATCATCCATCTTCTGCCATCAGAAGTGTTGTCTTGCTAATGTTTTCTTGTTTATCACATCTTCACTGACCACATGAACATAGGGACTGTGTTGATATCACCTTAATTTCTGTAATTCAGAAATTGCATGGCAATTTAGATGCCATTAAAACCCATCCAACACAGCTACGTCTTCCTTAGATCAAGTAGTAAGGATAAACAATCTTCAAGATCCACATTAACTGCAATGCCCTTTTATGTTTGCCATTTATTCATTACAGAAGTGGTTTCTGTAACTTAGTTTTGTTTGCTTTAAGAAATGATGGTTGTCTGGTTGTCTGTGCAGTTAATCAAATACCAGATGCCACTTCCCAGCTTCAAATTTCAGTTTGACTCTTGAAGGAGAGAAACTGAAGAGAATGAAGGACAGTCAGGACTAACCAAATTCTTTTCAATTTGTAAAAAAATATGAATGGTGTTATTCTGTGTCACCTTAGCCTGGCCCTTGTCCCTGATGACCACTGTACCTTCACACATTTGAATGTCTCAAAAAGAATTCACAAAAGGGAATTTGTTAAGTACAGTCCTGCAGAACTAAATGGACTTTGGTAGTATTTGTGTGCCATATCCTAGGCATCAGCAAGCATTTCATCAGGCTTCTGAGTAGTTTCCTGCGCTAAATTAAAAGCACTGTGTGATGTATTTTGAAAAGAAAGGATTAAAAGCACCCAAAATACACCAACAATAAGAAAGGAAGACAAGGGAGTCCATGAAAACAGTAAAGTGTTTTAAGAGAAGGTGATATTGGAAGGACTGAAGGGGGGAAAGGAGGTAAATAGAACGATAGCTGGGTAGAAGAAAAAACTCAATGTAAGTATGAATAAGATGACTCATATACTAACAATGTAAGTGATATCTGTTATATTAATTGCACTGACTTTTGGGGGAGGGCGTGGAAACCAAGCCACAAATTTTGTAGGTGCATATAGCAATTACACCACAGCAAAATTTTCCTCCAAAATATTTTTACCAAATCTATTACATTGAGTGTGTGTTTTCAAGAAAGGATCTGAAGGTAAAATTCTCAGTGTCTGTGTTAATCTGGTTTCCTGTTTCATAACAAAAAGATCACATTTGTAACATACAGCCTGACCTCCCTGAAATTTTTCGCTTTCATCATCTTTGCCTTTACAATTGTTCAAGACTATTCATAGGGCTGTGTTCCCCATCTGGAATAAATGTCAGTATGATTTTTTTTAAATATCCCTTGTCTTTCATTATACTCAGGAATGTGATCAAGTCAGAAGTTTTCATTGATCTGAGCTGCAATAATGCTTAATTTCCTGTAACGAATCTCAAATAATTGTATCTGTTTTGTCCATAGAACTGGAAATAAATTTTTATGTATTTTGAAGGTCAGTAGATCAAAGCCAAAGGTATGGCTCATGATTTCTTAACCTGTCTGAGCTACAAAGTAAAATGACTTCACTTGAGCTACTGTGACAGTGATTGTTCAGTGTCGTGTCTGGGATGTAAGATGGAATTTCACACTCAATTTGGAGTGGGAGAAATAAAGACATAGAAACTGCTAATGTAAGATACAGAGAGGATATCAAGTCATGAATAGATTACAGTAAGCCTTAAAATCAAACAAAAATTAATCTGATAACAAATAAAAGTATTTCTGTGGGCTTATTGCCAGATGCTGTAAACTCCCTTTGACTGTGAATTTAATTGATGTTCCTTTCCAACATCAATACATGCTGTGAAAGTTTGACAGTGTCCCAAAAAGAGCTCTGAAGAGTCCCAGCGAGCACGACTAAGCCTTGAACTTCAGAGAATGACACATTAGAGCAAGAGGCTGGACCTTGTAACCAGGCTTACAACATTATACTGGCTGAAGATTATTTCTCACAAAGAAAAGTATTAGAGATTCTTGTTTAAAACAAGAGCTGACATTGTGCTTTATAGTTACATATCCCCAAGGAGAGAGGAACAACTGTACCAGCCAACTGCACAAACCAAATGAGCTGAGGTGTTGATGTGGACTGCACCTGCACTCATATATTGTGAAGAAAAGTCTCTAGTCCCTGTCTATAGAGGAAAAAAAAGCTTCTTCATAAAGGTTGCTAATGTGTTAAGCCTGTGCATATTCACTTAAACCTATATAAATACACCAAAATCAGTTGTAATAATGGACCTGCATTTCAATGCCTTATGAAATTTGTGCCATTCTGTCCTCTAACCAGAATTTTTAACAGGTTTTAATTATAAAATAATTTTTTCTAATTTTTATTATTGTTGTTCATTAATTTTCTCATTTTATTATTGTTCATTAGCCTCATCCTTGATATTACTCAATAAAGTAGAGCAGTGAGTAACAAGAGTAAATACATGCATGCTTCTCAAAAACAGTGCAGAATATGAAGTCTAGCATATATGTGTGTGTATATATATATATAAATATATATATAATATGTATCTAAATTCTTGTCCAGAAAGGCAATTATTAAATTATTAGAAGCAATACCAAATTTAGTATCACTGAAAATCCTGAAAAGCAATTCAGTTTGGAGAAACTGTATGTTTTTGTACAGTCTTCCCATCCTTGGTTTTTATGTCCTGCAGAAAGGTGTGTCCACAAAATGCAATACCAGCAATATAACAACGAAGCTCAAAAATAGTGCATTACCTTTAAATTTCATTAGCCATTCCACATGTCTGGATAGGCAGTAGGATACAGCAACACACTGTGCAACTACAATTACATTTGTAATTACCATTTTCCTGACAGTCGTGTGTAACAGGATGCTCTGCCTGGAATGTGGCAAAACAACTCGAATAGTGCCCTGTTTTACAAAGCTATCAGTGGTAAACTGCAAGGGGGTGTCATGCTGCTTTTGGTGTCGAATTATACTAAAACCAGTCTGACTCATCAACCTCAAAGTTAAACACCCTGATATCAAGGTGAAGATGAGGCAGATATGGTAAATCTTCCTTATCTAAAAATGCTGAGCTGGCACAGCTGGCCTGGAGACATATGACTGACAGTCAGTCATTTTACACTCAGAAAGTCCTGTCTCATTTTCAAACAGCAGGTTCTTCTAGATACCCCTAGGACTGTGTGTGGAGATTCCTCCCTTGGGTGCAGGTGCCCCTCAAGGCTGAGTGAAAGAGAATTGCCCAAGGTCCTTGGTGTGGGTGAATAACATCAATCTCTATTTAATGATTGTTTTTTCTTTGCTAGATTTACTATAATTGTTTTAATATAGGAGGCTGTAGTGTACTATACTGTAGTAGCAGTTTCAACTTCTATCTGTGTAGTAAATAATTTTGATTAAGATCCTTTTGTCTAATCATTTATCATAGTAAGTCATTCATTTTTATATAAATATATATGGTTTGCCATCCTTAATCCCACAGGATAAAGTTAGACAAAGGTTCAATCACACCTCTAAAATTCTTCAGACTTAAACCACTGACAAAGTCTGGGTATAGGATTGGATCCTGCAGCACACAGGCTCCTCTCTGACAAGGAGTTTAGAAAGTAATGGGGTCCTTCCTGCACCTCATGACTCAATGGGTGGGCTTCTGTAATCAACTTTGTCTGAAGCTCCCTCTCCACCCACGACAATGTGATACTATTTGTTGATTTATCTGTGACAGATTTAATGTGTTGGCAGATACAACTTCCATGCTCATGACAGCTTTGCATATCAAATCTCATAAGTAGTTAGTTGAAGTTCTTGGTTTATTGTTGCACATGAGCTGTTGTTTTGGACTTTACTCACTATATAGTAAAAATTCACAGGCTGGCAGATATTTCTAAAATACATATACAAAGGATTCAGTTGGAGACTATATTCTGACACAGTTCAGTGTGGTTTTTTCCTACATTTTCTCTGAACTAGTTCATAGTCTAATATAAATTGAAATGTCAATACCTTGTATGACATTTACCTTGGCCTAGCAGGGGATCAAGAATAAAATAATAAATGGATTTTCTTCCTATTCAGCCAGAAAATGCAGAATGAAGCTTATATTTTTTGCAAAGATTTTTTTTAAATACAGATTTTGTTTATTTTTTGAAAGTGCTTTTTCTAGTTTTTGCAATGATTCCCTGGACCAAGAAGTAATAGCTGCAGAGACATTGGCATTACAGTATTCCTAGAAGCCCCTGCACTAAATCACCTTTCCTATAATAAAATGCTGAAAGAACTGGTGCTGTTCAGACTGAAGAAGAGAAGGCTCAGGGGAAATCTGATTAATGTGTACAAATACCTGAAAGGAGGGTGTAAAGAGGATGGAGCCAGGCTCTTCTCAGAGGTGCCCAGTGGCAGGACTGAAACACACGAGGTTCCCTTTGAGCACCAGAGAACCCTTTTTCACTGTGAGGGTGACAGAGCACAGGCACAAGTTGCCCACAGAGGTTATGGAGGCTCCCACCTTGGAGATACTCCAAAGCCATCTGGACATGGTCTTGCACAGCCAGCTCTAGGCAACACAGCTTGAGCAGGGGGGTTGGACCAGACAACTCTCTTCCCACCTCAGACACTTCTGCAATTCTGTGATTCTGTGAAATCTGTCAAGATGGGCTGTGTTTCATAAGATATCCAAACCAACACAACAAACCTGAGGTCTTTTATAGAACCTTTACCTATAAACCTAAATATCTTTGATTGCATGTGCGAGAGGAAAGAAGAGAAGAAAATGAACAGAGGAGGAAAATGTAAACTAATGGGTTTTGAGTCACAGTGGAAAAACACCATATAAAGACAAACAGCAACCCCATAAATTAGAATAATATAATTTATAAATATTTTTAAAGCTGGGGTTTTTTAACATTCAGGGTTTCTTTTTTCTGATTATTAGCAATAAACAGACATCTGTGGATACTAGGAATGATGTTTTATGGCTTTCAAGGGCAAAATAAAGTTACACTTACTAAAGAATAAACAGCAATAGAAAAAATGCAAGCATGAAGATAACCAACTGCTCAGTGATTTAACTTCTAGAAATGTTCTGCATTTAAAATTTCATTCATCTGAAAGATTTTTTGTTTTGTTTTGTTTAATTACCAGTATGCCAATTCATTATTGCAGCATCCTACTAATGATGGTGGATACACCCTCCTTTTATGCATATCCCTTTGTTAGCCATTCCTATGAAGTGCTGCATTTCAAGAACTGCAATGACCAGTGAGATAACGTACTTGTTTAAATTATTTACTTAATTTGAAGCTATATAAGTCCCCAGAAAGGCAGCCTGCCTAAGTGAAAGCTTGCAGCTGCAGGATGACACTGGACACACCCTTCAGTTACATTGAACAGCATCTCTTCCTCCTCAGTACACATTTGGAGAGCTTATTCTACAAAACATGTAAGGATGGTTTCAGAGGGTGTCCCGTGGGCTAAGGTTGATAAATTGTGAATTACTTTATCTGGTAATATTTCATTCCTGATCTGCGCTGTCTGTGAACCTCTCTTAGTAAATGTGGAGCTTTTACACTCCCTAGGCAATCTGTCTGCTGAGCCCTCTGAACTCACATTTTTCTTGGCAACAGGCAAGCAAACCTGAGTAAAAAAGAACATATTCCTACCTCTACCAGGTAAGACTAGAAAACACTTTAGCAGGTCCACAGGAACTTCCAAGAGATTTCATTTTTAAAACCATTTAGGAAGTTTGGATTTTGGGGCAATTTGGGAAAGCAGTGGAACATGCAAGCAGAAAATCATAGCTTTTAGATCCTCATCAGCATTACAGAAGCATACAGCTGCAAGTTTACGGTGTGTATTAGACTATCCTATGAATAAAAATGGCCTGCCCTTAAGAAGTATTTGCAACGAGCATGCTGCTTAATAATTTTTAATTTTGTTAATACCTGTAGTTGCTAGATAGTACATATTCTTCTTATTACTGTGTGGATGGGCTTTTTCGCTCTTTCTCCTATTCTAATCCAATACGTCTCGCCATAGATAATCTGGATAGAGCTAATAGAGCCCAGTCTGAAATAATTTGGAGTCAGTGCCGAGCGAGCCGCGAGCTCCCGCGGCTTTGGGATCGGGAGCAGCAGGAGCTACCGTCGGTGCGCAGCGCCCTCGTGTGGCCATCCTCGGAACTGCAAAGGAGCGTGCGCCGCTCTCCCGCGCTCTCGAGCGGCGATGGGGACAGAGACCGTTCCCTAAAGTCGGCGATTTTCGAGCCTCTGTTTCTCCCAGCCTTAAAGAAGCATTAATAAGAATAAATCACCAAAACCTAATTGTTTATTAGTGCCAGTTTTGTATTTTATTTAGTGGACTATTAGTACAAAGCGCAAACTGGCAGATTATCCAAAACCTGCTGAGATATTGTTTTGTTATGTCCTAATAATCACTCTTCTTGGTAAATCTGATTAAAAGTCACGGTGGATGACAGAAACATTTTCAGTGTTCTTGTTTCTTATAGTAAGAAGAGGATTTATACTAAGAACTAATAGATGGGATGAGCTATTACAGGAGGAAGTTATCAGGAAAAAGCTCCATGCTCTAATCTAAATCAGCAGGGCAAGATTATTTTCAAGGAAGCATAGGCAAGGCAAGGGCAAATTGTCTGGAGGCGGCAGCCACCCAGCGGTTCAGGCAATTGCTTGGGTTATGTGGCTCCTCAGAAGTTCTTCTTTGGCCTTAATTTGCTGTGCAACAGAGAAAACAGATTCAGTCACAGCTCTGGATAATTTCTTGAATTAATGAGACAGTCCCACAACTTGAAAATGCACAAATACACAAAAGATATTTATTTCAAACTAACATATCCATTTAAATCAAATCCTGGTAAGAGTCTACTTACAGGGCATCTGCAGACTCCCTGGCTGGGAAGGAGAGGGTGCACTCAGAACACAATCGCATCGTCATCTGTGGAGGGACCTCTTGAAATCAGTCTCCATTAGGGACTTCTTTAATCAACAAGCAAAAACGGCAAAACCACTCCAGTTTCCAAGATTCCCACACTACCCATCCTCTTCCTTTCACTCTGGTGTGAGCAGCTTTTTTCTGGTCCAGCTGTATTTAGTCCTAAGTTGTTCAGTGCCATCAGTGATGAACTCTGAAGGGATTCAGCTCCAATAACCACACTGTCTGTCTGCCTTGATGCAGGCATGAGCAAAGCAGCAAACAAATGGAAAATATACTCAGGTTTTCAAAGGGAGTCAGATCTCTCTGCCAAAAGAAACAAACAAGCAAACGAACAAAAAAGACCATCTTAATTCATCCTTCACTGGTTGCACGGAATTTTATTTTAAAAATACAAAGCAAACACAAAATAT
The DNA here is from genome assembly GCA_036785705.1 of Acanthornis magna. Lineage (NCBI taxonomy): Eukaryota > Metazoa > Chordata > Aves > Passeriformes > Acanthizidae > Acanthornis > Acanthornis magna. The sequence continues at coordinate 3,465,889 of JAWUZG010000017.1, forward strand.
CCAAAAACCCCCACAGCTGAACAGACTGCCTGAAAAAGCTCCAGAGCCCCTTTTCTGCATGTTTTGCTGCTCCACACTGTCTGTTTCTCCTGCTGTCTCTGCTTTTACTACACACACTTTGCCATTAATTACTAGCACAAAGCAGTACAGAAATGTAAATGTGCAGTCATTTGGGGAGAGGGAGAGGAAATGAAGCTATGTAAGACATCCCAGTTATGCACGGTCTCTTGAAAAGCCCTGCTTTCAGTTACCACAGACAGAATTTGTCACCTTAGGGCAATGATGATACCTGCTGGTGCTGGCAAAATTCAGGCACCTCCATCAGGCCCCTCTCCATCAAAACAAGCATATGTAAATCAGGAGAAACCTGTGAGATTTGTCCATTGCTACACCCATGGAGATGACCGGGACTTATCAAACTGCATTGATCTGAAGACTGCTGCTTCATGCAGAGCATTATGCAATCTCCCTAGAGGCTGTGTGGAGCAGAATACCAGTAGCACCAAAATCAGACACAATTCATAGTTGTTTTCAATACTAAAGTTTTATAGAACAGATAAAATGCCTGTTTGAAAATTTTAATTTCTCCATTATTCCTCTCTTTGTTGTAACATTTATTACACATATAAACCAATGCGGTATCCTCAAAAACCTACAAATTTTACATAGTGTCGTGCTGTATCAATCTTTGAACAATTTAGAGCAATAGTATATCTGAAGGCTTACAATAAGGACAAGTTTATGAAACGTAGTATTTTCTCTGCTGTTACAGAACAAAGAGGAAATATCCCAGATATAATTGCTAAACTGTAACAGAAAATGCTTCCAAACAATCAATCTGAATAATACATTTATCTTTTCATAATTTACATAGCAAATTCTACAAATATTTTACAACTTTTTCCTTTAGTATGACATATATTTTTAAAGGAAAAAGTAACACATTATATGAATTAACAAACTTGTGAAGCCCAGTATATCATAATTCCCAAAACTGAAGAAGCAACCTGAAATCACTTTAGATACTTCACTTTCTAGAGCATATTTTTAGGTTTCTTTAAATCCAAAAATGAGAAGTCTAGCTCTCTAAATGTGACTTATAATTTTGGTACACATTGTACCATTCTTGTCCATTTGTACATCTTCTCCAGGCATCTTAAAAAAAAGTTCATAATTAAGCTGAGTGTAAATACAAGTCTCCAGTACTGTTACATTTATTGTAAGTATTTGTAATCTTTATTGTGTGATTTATCTCTATACTATTTCTTTCTCTAGGAAGATGCGTAAAGAAGTTTTTCTTGCAGTTTTCTCTGGAGACTTCTGCAGCTGGGTATGGTGAGTTTATTCACCAGACAACCAAAAGATGTTAAACATAACAGATCACGAAAAAGATACCAATCTCTGAGACTATTTAGCTTATAACTAAAACTAAGAAGCTTTAGTTTATAAGTATCAGTGTTGATTGCCACAGCTGGTAATGAGGCATGAATGACCACTTCTCTTGTAAAGTCTTGAAAATGTCAGAGGAAATAGAAAATACTTGTTTATCTCTCCAGACAGATTTCATCAGCTGCACAGGCTGGTTAACTATGGATGCAGGTTTGCTTATGAACAGAGTATTCTCAAAAAGAAATTGAAAGCAATCCAAGTAGTCATCAAGAGATCAGATACAAAACCCATAGGTCACAAAAAGCTGGTTCAGAGCAGGAAAATCTATTAAAGGCATCTCCACATTCCTCTAATCACTAGAAATGCTGTCTGTACAATCTGTATTCAACATATATGTTCATGGCACATAAAGAAACACCTTCCTTTTCATTCAGTTTTTCAAAACTGGTATTCACAGTAGTGATAGATTCTCTAGCAAAGAAAGCAGACTTCTGTAGAAGGACATTTTGGTCTACTTCTCACTGCTAGTCAATAGACTGCTAGAAAAGAAGATGCTCATATTAATTGCAGCTTTATTACTGAAAATGTATGTAAGCTTTGAGACAGTGTGGAAGATCCCAAAAGATTCTTGTAAGACAATTTATGGAGTTGCAGTCCCTCCTTCTTGCCTTCACTCCTCAAGGAAAACTCCCATGGTGCTGTAGGTCAGTGGAACCAAATGAGTTCTTGCATGCTCTGGCATGGGCCCAATTTGTGTTTAAATATAGCACAGTGATAAGCTGATTATTTTTGTTTATTTCTGCTTTATGTTACAGCAAAACAGAGTAGAACATTGGAAATTCTTTTCAATCTGGTGCCAAACATGCTCAAAATCTGACAGGCAATTACTTTTGCGGGACAAAAGTAAACAAAGAAACAGGAATGTTTCATGCTTTGTTATACATCTATAAGTTCATTTGTTTGCAATATAATATGTGCTTAAAAATCTTACTCTGACTAAATGTTTTTTTATTCCCACTACTGGCTTAACTCCTGCAGAACAGGCTAGCTCTTATGTCTGATCAGCAACTCAACCTCAGATCTTAAAAGCCATCTGGAAGAAAAGTGTAATAACCCAGCAATATTTCAAGTGAGGTGGGAAATCCAAAACATTCAGCATACTTGAAGAGAAAATATAATCAAAAACTCCAAATCAGATCTGACTATATCTGATTATATTCTGTCTCAGCACAGTAGCACAGCTATATAGTGGATTTCCAGAGGTCTGGTGCATGAGGTGGAATCCTGTTCCTTTTCTTAATACTGTCCTTTCCAAGGGGATAGACCAGGTTTCACCGATTACATAATAGAGTTGAGATACATAAAAAAGGAGAGGTTTGTTGGCAGGTTTTTTCAAGTCTGTTTATTAGAAGTCTCTATAATAAATATGTTGCTTAATGTGTCATTTCTGTGGGCTGAAGTATACAATTTTATACACTGTGTTAGATTGTTAACAAAACCAAATATTTCTGGCGTTAGTAAATAAAGACCCTCTAAACACAGAAATATGAATAGAACAGCCCAGAAATAAGAGAAATATCCTAGAAATAAGAGAAAATTACTGTTTTAACACTTGAGCATTGAGAGCATGGTTGGAGTAGTCAAATTTTCACAGAAACTTCTGTCATTAGACAAGTGAAATGTATCACCTGCAGCTTCTGGGGGTTTTTTCCCTCATTTTTCCCAAAACCTAACAGAAATCTAGCCAAAATTATCAATTGTCTAAACTTGAAAGAGTTTAAAAGTAACAAAACAAATGTAGCCTGAGAATGCACAGTGTGAGGAGGGGAAGGGACAGATGGTACATCTTCAGGCATGGGCAGATTCCCATCAAATGTGTTATCACTTTGTCATGGGTGTGTCAAGAGGTGTCAAGAGTTTGATGTCTTAAAACATCTTCAGCATATGCAAACAGAAGAGATAATATAAAATAAACATAACAGATTATGCCTTGCTAGTCTGTTATACCTGAATTCCAGTGGTGATCCCAGCAGGATTTCACTCCTGCTTGGAGTCTGGTGAATCTGTTACCATGCAGTCAAAGCTCAAGGGCTTTCTTCTCATCCCTTCATACCTGGAATGACACTTCAGAAAGCTTTGTTCAAAGGGATTGTTTGTCTGCTAGGGAAAAAAAAAAAAAAAAAAAAAAACCCAGAAGACAACAGGAAAAAGAGAACTGTGTACAAGAGAGAAAAAGTATTATCATCACTTCAAAATCACTCATCTCAAGGCAGTTAGTTATTTTCTTTTAAAATGCTCTTTTTCCTGCTGTTTCTTAGCAGGCTAATTGTATAAAAGAGTTATATTTCTGGCCTATTGCAGCTGGTACTTGCTGTCAGTATAGATGCACTGGATAAATTCCCAGAGATCATCTGTGACTGTCCAAACAGAAATACAGCAAATAATACCATTTGCTTTCTGCTTCCTTTTTCCTCAGCTGTGAAAATTACATTTTCTTGGAACATTATTGTACAAATTCTGAACTCAACATGACTTCCTAGGTCCTCATAAGTGTAATTTAGTCCAGCGGGTTTCCACATAGAAGATTCAGATGGGTGCTATACTACATTCTTAGAAATTACTAAAAATGTGTACAGGAAAATAAACAATTTAATAGACTAGATCATTTGGCACAAAGTTGTTTCCACATAACTTACAGGACTATTTTCTGTTATATTCTAGTGATGTGTCATTCAGAAGTTGCAGAAATGCTCTTGCTGATAGTAAAGCCCTTGTACTTTTGGCACATTGCAGCATATCTCTCTACTGGATCACAGCCTGTGTACACATTCATAAGACAGACCTCTTAGTTCTGACAACTGTTTTGATAAGCCTTTTCTCATGATAATGGGTAAAAAATGCTTTCATCATTCCAGTTAAGGGAAATATCTCGGTTTAGATGCTGGATCAGGTAGCAGTTTGATTCATTCAAATGTCATTTTATCTTCAAATCAATTTCAAGTCAACGCAGTTATTAAGTGCTATCACTATGTACTCTCTTTTTCCAGAAAATAAATATTCTTCCTTCCTGTTAGAAGAGCTGCTCCTTTCAGCGTCTTCAGAAGCAACCTGGGGAGAAAATAATGTAACACCCTTTTTCCTTCACAGCTTGCTGAGGTATTTTAGGTGTGATGCTCAAGTTGCTTACGACTGTGACTTCTTTCGATGTGTAGTGTTCCATACCACCACTGCTATTTAAATTGCATCTCATTTGATGCCTATTCAAACATTCACACTGATGATTCAGATATTCATCTGAACATCCTTCAGGAAGTAGAAAATCACAAGTGAGCACAGTTGTACAGAACAGGGTTACAAAGAAATTAATCACAGATGTATGCAAGGGTGGGTCACTGCCTATCACACTCGTATCAGCATATAATAGCAAAGAGGAAATGGTGCTTAAAGTCATTTTAAACACTACAGTTAATGGTATTTGCCATAATACATTGGATCTGAAATTTCAGAGTGGGGTGCTGCTGTACTGGCTGTATTTTAACCACTAAAGTCAAATGTCAGCCTTTTGTCTGCAATCAAAGCAGTGACTACGACACTCCTGGCTGAGCTAGTTTCAACCAGCTGATCACAGGGAGCAAATTTTAGTGTTCATTGAGCCTAGTCCCACTAGTTATTTCTTGCCATTCCTACGACACTCACTATTCTACTAATTCTGAAGTACGTGTTTGTTATTTTCAAGACACTGATGATGCGTGTAATTCACTGTGGTACTTGGTGTTTATTTGGCTTCAATATATGAAACAATATTTATATTAATATGCTAATTCTTCCATATGTTAATTCATTAATTTTTTTAAATCACACATTTTCTCCACGATTCACCCCTTTTGTAATTTTGATTTTTCATTTTATATTATGCTATTTTTACTTCACTGAAAGAATACCAAATACTTTTTATGGATTCCTTGTCTTCTCAGATATTGTAGCAACTTGGCTCTGTGAGGAAAAACTGTGATGAGGCAAATAAAAATACTCACACTTAGCACTGAGTCTGAAGTTTTAAACTTCTCACAGAGGACTGAAATCATTACTGGTGTACAGTGAGAAGCATTCACAATGAAGTGAGAGAAAAAAATGCAGTCTGAAGTGCTGTAAAATAGGTCACCTTCACTAGACAACATAAAGGACCTACAATGCAAAAAAATTTTCTGAGAACTCAGCCCTCTGTTGTAAAAAAAGAGATGACACCATGAAGAAAGAGAGTACACCTGAAACCCAGCAACACATTGTCTGTCCTGCAGAACAGATGGAAGGGACATCGCTTTTCCATCTGGTCCAACTTTTATGTGGTCTGAGGCTGGCACCACTGCTTAAGCACCACAAAAACATAGCCCCAAAGTGCACAGCACTTTTATTACAAGGTTGTTTCTTTACTAAAGGAAATATGAATGTTTGTATCCTTTTCATTTGCAGGGAAAATAGATTTTTCTCAATCTTATATCCTTTTCCTTCTTAGAAACGGTAACTCTCTTCCAAATAATTTGGAAAGGTGTTTGGTTCATTTTCAGTTTGTGTTAACTGGCACTCACCTTTGGCTAATAAGCAAAACATTGAAGCAAGAATGCCAGCTTCCGCCTTGCTTCCATCACGTGCATTAATACAGGCAAAATTCAACTTTTTGAAGCCCAGAATGTGTGAAAACGGAAGAATATATGAAAACTCTGCATCAACAAACTGTTAAAGTTAATAGTATTAATTAACTGTTAAATTTAATTGGATAATTAGTAAGGATTTTTCCAATAACTTTTACCTGTAATGACTAATTAATGTTTTTGAGAAGTTTAATCAACAAAGGTAGCAATGCGTGTTCTAAACTACTGAAATTGTTGTGTGCCTGATATCTGAGACATATGTAATCTCTTTTCCTGCAGAATGCATATTTACCTCAATTTTGTTCAATTAAAGTGTCTCCTTTAATCTTCTTGCTCTGACACTAAGATATGTTCACTAAATGTCTGTTCTTTAACTGCTTTGCCATAAATAATTCAATTAATTTAGCAAAACCATGATTTTCACATTACTCTCTAAACTTCTTGTAGGAAATAATGTATCTTGGCACCATAAAAAGTACTTCGAAGATTAAAGAAGTATTACAAGATAGCTGGAGTAGCTGCAATGCTCACTAGCCCATATGAGCAGTAGTAAACGGACTGTTACACCTAAGTTCACTATTAAGATATACAGATTCTCATTTGAGAAATCTTTTTTCCTCTCATCCCCAGGTTTGAAAATATGTGCATTGGTTAGATATCTTACATAAGATACTGACATTTCTTTCTAGCAATTGGGATTATACTTACATCATTCATTATACTGTATCTCAGGCAATGATAAGCTGTTAAATACTAATTTTGTGGGTACCTTAAAATACAGTTTAAAAGGTCTTTCAAGGATACTGACTGTCTACTTTTCAAGAACATAACCTTAATATATCAGTGCATTGTCATTTTATTATTCTTATTAATCCGTATGAATGTTTTCTCTCATATAAATTACATTCATTATTATTTGCTTATGCTTATGTCCAAACTCCTGCTCCTTAGTTTTGCTGCTTAAATTATTCTTGTACATAGGAATTAAGAGAGCTTTATCTAAACATTTCCAAAGTCCATTTGGACTCTCTGTCTTCAAACCATCATTGCCATAGGCCTCAGTATAAATGATAAATACTTTAGCACAACAAATATAAAGCTGAATCATAAACAGTTTTTAGAACTATACCATAAATTTGTGCATATTAAGAAAAGTTCTGCTTAAGCCCACCTACCAATAAATAACTGTTTTATTTTCTAATAACAGTTAGTTTTAAATCTTTACAGACATTCTGATTCAGCCAAGGCTGCAGAAGTCGGAAAGCCCCGTGGGTGCTGAGCAGTCATTCCCAAGCAGGTTGTGGGAATGCTAGTGTGAATGTCAAGGCTCACAGCAGCATCCAAAACTCAGTTGCTCCCCTACAGCATTTCTGCAGATTTTCTGTGTTGTGGTTAACAGAATAGGACTGCAAGATTTGCAAGCATGTGATTTTGCAATAATAGCTGTGCAAAGAGTTTGCATAAGGAGGAAGAAAAAGGCCAATAAACCTATCTAGAGTTTGAAAATTTGCTTCTGTCAGTATTTCCTCACTGACATTTATGCCATTTTGAAGTCTTGCTGACCCTAGAAAGGCCCACTATTTGAGAAAAAGATTAATACAGATTACAGCAAAGCTGACTGTTTCTGACACGCATTGAATTATTTTCAGCACATATAAAACAAGGAGGACTGACAAGTACCACCAGTCAAATTACTGATGAAATTGTTGACATTGTTCAATAAAGTCTGTTTAATAAAGACTTTATGAAATATTTAATATTTTATGGAATTTTTTCTACAGAATCCTTTCACTAAACTGATACTAAGCTTTATCCATCTTGGGTCCATGCCATAAAAAGTTTTTGTTGTAAGAATGGAAGAAAGGAGGAAACTTAAATTACATTTTGCATATCATCGTCTATATTTAACACTCAAATATTCTGTAGAGGTACTGATGTAAAGACAATCAGAAATTTATGAACACAGGAAGTACCAATAACATGCTTAAGAAGAGAGAAACAAGTTAAGGTAGAAAAGCTAATTTAGCTAAAGCAATACAGGGTCGATGTTGAACAGTACCCTCAGCTTTTAATTAGGCAATGAGACAGATGAGGTCAGGTTCAAGGTCAGGTAGAACAGAGCTGTAATCACCCTGGCCTAGTTGAAGATGTTCCCTGGTTATTGCAGGGTGTTGGACTAGATGAACTTTAAAGGTCCCTTCCAACCTAACCATGCTATGATTCTATATACAATAATATGATGGACAGACAATAATGTGCACCAATCCCATCATGAATGTGAAAAGGAAGAATTGTATCATCTTACCCAGATATGAAATGAGTCAATATTTTCTGGGGTTTGATGTTTTCTACTGCATTGTATTTGTGGCTTTTTCTTTTCTAATTGATAATTTTAACAGATCAGAAATCAGTCAATCAAAATTGTTAAAATAGGTCTTGTGGGTAAGATTCCCTGGTAAGTGTTTAATTAAGACCTCTTTTCTTACATCTCTTATTTCCTGTGATGAAGGCCATTCCTGGACCCATCATTAGTATAATTCCTGAGTGATAATCATTAAGCATCCTTTTCCATTTCAAGACTTTACTGATATCTTGAAATAAGAACAGAGACCTATTGCACAAATTAGTTAACAGGTCTTGTGTTGGTTTCAGGAGAAAGGAGGTAGTGGAAAAATGCTGAGGTTCACAGCAAGATGTTTTTACAAAAACTAAACAGCAGCAGGGGTGTGAAGGGAAAGCAGGGTTGTCATCTAATACCACTGAGACAACAAATTGATGCTACACATATATTTGTACTTCAGGCCTGATGGGCTTCTCAGCTTACAGCTGCTGTGTTTAAGTGGGAACACAAATGGGTCTCAAGTGGGACATGTGACAATGAGTAAATGATCTCAGCTTTCAAAGAGTCCCAAACAAAACTGATATAATCTCACTGGTGTTTATAACCAGCCATTTTTTGACATTAAGCCAAGTAGTTTACTGTAATTCATAGATAACACAACCAACCTGGACAGGTGATTGCATGGTGCAATTAATTTTATAATGAATTCGAGTCCACACCAACCCAAATTTAAGCTCCCAGAGAGATACTTTCCCCTTCTTCTCTTTGCACCAATAGGAAAACTTCAGCAGTACCGAGAAGCCAGTCTATATTTTCAGATAAAGAAAAGCTGATATTTGTGGAAGCATAGCCTCCTGCTGTTAGCAGTATAGGAAAATCAAGGATTTGCTGGAAGAGAGGAAGCTTGCTTTGAAAATACACAGCTGAGACCATGATGATTTAACAGTTCAGGAGACTGAAGCTCCCATTTTTTCCCCTTGTGAAACTACAGAAAACTCAAAGTTGTAAGAGATCATGTTCAAAAAAATCACCCTAGAAAGCAGAAGCCACCTCCTGGAAACGTCATTTCTTTTCACATGTCTACACAGCACAAGAACCATGTGGTGACACTGAACTTTTAGAGAAACATGATATTCTAGCATTATCCTAACATAGCTCCTTGAAAAGAGCTGCTTTTCCTCCTTGGACCGAAACAGTTCTGTACAAGTTACTGAAATTAAGTCTGCACAGCATTAGTTATTTGTTAACCCTCATTGCTGCTGCTGGCGCTATTAATGCCATATTTCCATTAAAAACTGGTGCATTTCCTTCCATGAGCTTATATTCACAATTAAACTGAAAATAGCTTTTAATTTTTCACAAGGAACTAAAGAGGATAATTGGATTTTATTAAAATAAATCACTCACGGATTTTAATGTAAATGCATGGGTAACATCAAAGACACTGAAAAGCTTCTGAAAGAAATAATAATAAAACAGTGAATCGGTCTCACAAGTTTAACTGGCAACTTTTCCCCAGCCAGAGGGCCTGTTCTATTAAAACATGGCAAGTACATAGCAGCAGAAAAAGAATAAAGAGAATTTTCAAGAGGTGACTGCCAGATCAACACCACAAGAAGTTACTGAGTTTGATAAAGAAATGAGACATCAAGGGTGGAGGGATTACAGAGTTGCCTTTCCTCTATAATTATCAGAGAGGGCAAAATGTACTACAGGGGGATACAAACCAGGGTAGCTTGTAGGTAGAGTAGTGCTGTAGCTGCAGTTTAAGACCCAGTTTAATATCCCAATATGATGAACAAAAAGTATACAAAAAAGAGAAAAATGAAAGGAAGGATAAAAGAAGTAAAACTTCTGAAAGCTGCAGGTGAAGACCAAGCCACCAGAGGGGTGTTAAACTTCTGTGATGATGAACTCATCATTTGAGATTCACAAATATAAGTCAATGCCAACTGACATTTACTGGTATTTACATGCTTTACAGAGCTTTCTGATCTCAAACTCCAAAATTTGATTCTTTCACACACTTCATGTCTTTCATCTTTTCTTATTTTTTTTCATTTTTTCTCTCTAATGATTTCCATTCTACCAGTAACCATTCCATTTTTTAAACCTGCATTTCAAAAATAAATATAGATCAATATTGGAGAAAAAAAAAGGAGATGTCTACAGGGCAACTATTAATGAACAGAACTGTACAAAAAATGTAACAAGATATAGGAAGACACATTAATTAAAATTACTAAAATACTTGAAATTTCAACATCATTAAATAAACATTAATGGCTATTTTCTTTACTCTTGTCTATCCTTAAACCAGGTAAAGGGTTTGTGTTGATACAGAGCTTCATAAATATGCTGACCATATTTACATGATGAATATGTACAGCTGTTTTTTAACTCTCTTAAACTAAAAGAATGGAGTGAATTATTTTGTCACTGGTATACTAACACATTAAATTTACACTATTCTACAGCATTAGGTACCAGAAAATTTTCTGAGACTTCAGAGGATAGACTTTGGTTTTCTATTGTTTGAAGATCAGAGAATCCTGACAGAGGACATGGAAAAGCTGTCCTTGCAAGACCACTTGGTGATCTTTGAACATCCATCATGACTGAGAAAAGTGCCTGAGGAAAAGAAGAAAGGAAATGACACTCCTGTCTTCAAGGACAGTAAATAGACCCAGAGAACCTTGAGCCTTTGAAGGTGATGAAGCAAGTAATACTGTAAGCCATATGAACAAGTTCACCAAGAGTAGTCTTTATGGACCCATCAGTGGAAAGTGATGCTCGACCAACCTACTGATCACCTTCTGTAGTGAAATGGCTGGCTTAGCAAATGAGGAGAGCGCAGAGGATAGTGAGTACTTTGACTTCAGAAAGGCTTTTGGCATTGTTTCCCATAAAATTTTCAGAGAAAGTGATGAGGTTTTCACTGGATGGGCAGACAGTGACAGATGGAAAACCAAGCAAATGGACAGGCCCAAAGAGAGGGTGGTTGGTGACCCATAACGTAAACTCTAGCTTGTGGGCAGTAACTAGCAGTGTATCCCAGGGGTCAATACTGGCACCAATCCTGTTCAATTAATGATCTAAACAATGGGGCAGAGCACAGCCTCAGTAATAGTCATGAAGAACTGCACTAGGACTACCAAGTCTGATGCAAAGTAGAGATTAGGTAGTGGGCAATGAGAGAGACTGAAAACTGTCCGAGATTTTGAGCTCTATAGGTTGGCATCAGAAACACAAAATCCACCTGGGGGCCATTAACTAGTGGCATACTCCAGGGATTGCTACCAGGCCAATCCTGTTTTTCTGCTTCATTAATGACCTGGATGATGGAATAGAGTGTACTCTCAGCAACTGCACAGATGATAGAAAACCAAGCCAAGTGGCTGATATGACAGAGAGTCGTCTTGTCATTCAGAGGGACCTCAACATGGTGATGAAGTCCGATGACAGAAAATTCATGAAGTTCAACAAACACCAAACCCTGATCTTGGATAGGAATAGCCTCATGCACCAGGACAGTATGGGAGTTGACAAGCTGCCTGCAGAGAACTAGTGGTCCTTCTGACCACAGGGTGACCATGAGTGAACAACAAAGGAGGCTAGAAGTGACATTAGGTCTGTTGGGAAAACATTTCATGCAGATCAAGGAAGGCACTGATGAGCCCACATCAGGCTTGTTGTATCCAATATTGGGGTCCTCAGTCCAGAAGAGGCATGGACATATAGGAAAGTCCAGAAAAGGGTCACAAAGATGACTAAGAGAAGTCTCCATCATTCTTATCCATGTGCATATACATATATGTGTGTGCGTGTGTGTGTGTAGATATATATATATATATATATATATAAAACATGATGGAAGGGAATGAAGAAGAGGAAGTCAGACTGTTCTTGGTGACACTCAGTTGACCATAAAAATGCCAATGGAGACCAATCCAGAGAGGAAATTCCATTTAAATGTAAGAAAAATCTTTGTCACCATGGCTGTTTTGGAACATTGGCACAGGTTAGTGAGAGAAGATGTGGTGTCACCAACCTTGGAGACATTCAAAATAAAACCAGATGCAGCCCTTAGTAATTAGCTCTAGTTAACGCTGCTTTTAGCAAGAACATTCAACTAGACCGTACCCAAAACTCCCTTCCAACCTCAGTGGTGTTGTGATTCAAAGTATAAATATCACATACCAGTATTTCATATTTTCAGAACTAGAAAATGTGACTTAAAAGAAAGCACCAGGAGATGAAGTTGATTTCTACATTGCTACTATTGTATAATGATCATCAAATATTTGTGTTGATATATGATTTTAAATCTTGGGGTTACCTATTTATATAATGTGTTACAACCACTTTTGTTTTAGCCCACCAATACTGATTTTCAATTTTCAGTTTCTTTTTAACTTCAAAAGCAGAGAATTTTCTGCTTATTTCAGACCTGCTCAGTTGGGTATACACCAATATTACCAGGGAACTTGATGAAAATAAAGAAATAGTGCTGTGGATAAAAAAAGATTGTGTGTTTTTTCTAAAAAAGCCCTTATAAGCTTGCCCTGCAGTTAAACTGCCATAGCAAACAGTAATAGTCCATTCACATCTATTACAAGAGGAGTATCACCTGCAGCTTTATTGACTGTCAAAAAACAGGTCCTATTCTGTGAAACAATAAAAATCAAATTTAGTGTAAAATCTCCCAAGGTTGTAGCCTGTAACCTTATAACATCAGAAATGACAGCAGTAAGCCTTTTTTTTCCCTCCTTTTTTCACTTCAGACTCCAAAATAAACCAGAGATTATATTCCAGAGCAAGGAGTGCTGCAGACACAGACATATTACCATGCAGAGGCACAACAAAGGTACCAGCAAATGCTTTCAATTTGTTTTTCCTTAGTGCTCTACACCTCTAGCCAACAGAGAAAGGCACAGCCTCTTAGTCTAACACTCACAGGTAAGTTTTAAGGACTAAAAAAGTATAAAACATTAACAACACAATATATTTTTGCTTTTCCCTGTTTTTAATGTTTCACCACTTGCATTCACATGAACAATTATGCAAACACAGTGAAATAACATATGGGAAGTGCAGCTGAACTCCTCAAGTGCAGGTCAGTGCATTGGGTTTCCATGGCAAAGTTTTGGTCTGGGATGGGCTATGAGAGGAGGCTTCTGTGAGAATCTGACAGAAGCTTCTCCCATGTCCAACAGAGCCAATGTCAGGTGACTCCAAGACAGACTTGCTGCTGGACAAGGCTGAGACCATCAGCAATGGTGGCAACACCTCTGGGATAATGTATTTAAGATGGGAAAATTGACCTGTGCAGCAGTAATTGTATCCAGAGAAAAGAGGAGTGAGAACATGTGAGATACAGACCTGCTGACACCAAGGTCAGTGAAAGAGGAGGTGGAAAAGTTGCTCCAGGTGCTGGAGCAGAGATTCCTCTAGAGCTTGTGGTGAAGGGACCTACACAGAATATATGAAAGGACCTGGGAAAGAGTGAAGGCAAATGTGTCCTTGCTAGTCTGCCTTCAGTACTATTGATAAAGTCCAGATTGGGCAATTGGAGGTGCATTATCCTAGATCTTGATCATTCTTCTCTGAATAAGAAGTCAGGAATGAGTTTCCAGAGGTAAAATATTTGATAGGAGGGCTATGACTGAGCTGTGCCTCAAAGCATGTTCTCTGCAGGAAATACGAGAACAAAAACTATAATCTTAGAAAAGCGGTGGCTTCCTCCAGTCCAATGGGGAAGAGATCCTTTCCCTCAGCACTTAAAAAAAGGGTTGATCATCGGTTATGTGGTGTAATCTGTACTCTAAGTGCCCTATATCTAGTTTCAGTGACTGCAACATTCTTCACTTTTTTGTCAGAGACCAAACTCAAATACTTGAATTGCAGCCATACTCCCAACTTCAGGAGTGTTTTCCTGCAGCTGCTTCATTAAGACAACTAAAAATGCCACATCCATATTTACCTTCAAACTCTAGTTTCCACTGAAGAGAAATCCATGTGGATAGGCTGGATGAAACCATGTCAGTCTTTCTGGGTAGTCTCCCAGTTGGGAATATCTGAAAATACGTTTAAAGTGTTTAAAGCAAGAAGCTGTAAAATAAACCTTGGGTTGTACCAATACACAAACATGTGACACAATATACATTTACCAACATTTTCTATTGAAGACATCTCCTTCTGAGAAAGGGATTCTGAAGGATTTTCAAAAATTTTAAAATTTAAATTTTTTAAAAATTTTAATTTTAATTTAATTTAAATTTTCAAATATTTCTTTGTACAAAAATAGTCTGTACACAGAAACCTCAGTGGCCAAATATTTCACCCCAAAGTACCCAGTAACTCCATTCATTTCAATTCTCAATTTCAATTGCATGCTGAAGTTAGATAAAAGTTCCCTAAAATTAGAAAAAGATAACATATACAGTAATACAGATTATTAGACACACTTTAAAAGAACTCCACAAAATAAAAAATTGCATGCTTCATGGAAGAAGGAAGTTACATTTAAAAACAATGGACCATATTTACACTGCTGATCTATTGCTTTGTGTTTTCAAAGAGACAGAGAGTCTTACCTGTAATGAAAAGGTTATTTTAAAAAAGCAATGCCAACTCAGAATCAAATATTTAACAAATAGTGAAATGTCAGTGTGAGGTGTGCATATAAATTTGGAGTAGTCTTTACAGAGTTCACACTGCTGATTGCAAAATTGGAATTTGTACCTGAAGATAAACACATAAAATGTTCTAAAGTTCTGAAAGAAAGCTTTTATTTTCCATCAGTCCAGACACAAGCAAATGGGGAAGAACTTCAGACTACCCATCTATTCTCTACCTGCCTTTCTTCAGCATCCATTTTGGAAAACAATAAACCTACTTTTTCCCTCACTTAATACAGTGTTGGACTCTTACTCAGAAAACTGTAGGATGGAGTAAAAGTTTGTATCTGAATTAACAATTAAAATATGGATCAAATACCTAAACATGCAGCTAGGATCACTTAGATAGCCCAAATCTGCCCATCAGGGGCCATTTTTGTACCTTTCAGAGCAGGCACATTTCACTGCAGGTCTCTTTCTAAATCCCAGTATGTGTTGCAAGGGACCTTGACCAGGCAACCAAATAAAAATAACTTGATACATAAGATGGACTCACTTGATTCAAGCAGAGGTTAAAGCAGGTTATCCAATTTCGGGTTTGCCCAATTATCTGTTTGGGCTTCCTTTTCTAGCCCAGCAGGAGTTCAGATTTGAGCCTTAGTCGAGTAAATAGCTGCCTCAAACAGGAGCTGAACAAGCTATCTTCATTAAAACTTCTCTACAGAGAGTTTGAGTGTTTGGGCAAGAAAAGAAAAGGAAGAGGGGAAAGTAAATGAGGCTCTCAGACTAAGAGATCCCTTTCATCTAGGCAATGTAATGCAAATCTTTTCTATTGTGCATTTTAGGATGTAAATTGGATTCAAGTTGATGTCCACCTGTCTTGAACCAGCAGGGATGTCTTCCTATTTTTATCAAAGCATTTCTCTGCCAATTACTGGCTGTTGTGACAGTTGGAGATTTTTTTGTGTGTGTGCAGACTTTTACAAATACAAACTCATTAAAATTAGATCTTTCACCTTCTGATTCCAAGAAAAATTGTCACTGAAAAATATCAGGGGTCAAGTGATCTGTATAGTCTAATTGCATCCTAAAAGACCTAGAAGCCTATGTTTATGAGAAAAAAGAGTCCTATTTTCTTGGTATTTTCCATTTTCAAAACTTCATTCTTTTTAAGAGGGGAAAACATTATGTAATACAGAAAAATACTTGTCTTGTTTACTCACTGCAGACAAATAAGCCTCTATTCATTAAAGTAAATTTTATTTAATAGCAGCAAGCAAAAATTTCGCAATTAATTTGAGTAAATTCTCTGTCATTCCATAGAAAAATAGATGTTCATTAGAACAACTTTACAGAGCTCATATAGTGGAATTCACCAAACCATTAACAAGAGACAAGAAGTTCATATCAGGTTGCTACGATACCTAACTTGTTTAAAAACACAAACTTTCATTTCACCGGAAAAAAAACCAGATATGACTATAATTTTTTTAACTGTGAAAAGGAAAAAAATAGAACCATTTCTTTTTCATCTTATGAAATTTTTCAGCAGATTTGCTTTAAAAGTTGTATTTTCTTTTTCTTTTTTTTTTCCCCACTGGTTAAATTCTCTTGCAATGTCCTGGTATGAGAAACATTCATGACCAACCTCTTGCTGATGTTCTGTATTTGAAATGAGCATTGCAAACACGTTCAGTTACTAAGGATAGGCAAATAAGTCACAATTTTGGCTACCAAGGTATCAGAACCAGTTTTTCAATGTGTTGAGGCAGATGCATTCTCTGCATGTAGCAATATTTGATATACATATATGACAGAGTAGCTATATTTAGGATTGATTAGAGCTGTTACTTTAGATTTTTTTGCTCACTACCCTTTTGCACTCTTTCAGCAGAAAACATGCCTGAAAACTGTTTATAGGCAGGTAAAGGTGCAAAGGTTAAGGGAAAACTGAAGGAATTTTAGTACTTGGAAGTACCAGTGCTAGAGAGGGAGACCTTTTGAGGTCTAGAATTTCTTGCTCTGGATCTCAACCATTACGCATAGTACATCCATGCTTATTTAAGGAGAGATTTGGTCTAGAAAACCTCCTGAGAAAATACAGGACTTCTCCATTTCACTTGGCCTTGCAATTCAAACATGCAATAAAATACCAGGAAAAGTTTTGGAAACAGCAGACAACACAAAAAATGTACTTGTGAAAAGCATTCCACAGAATGTGGAGTGGTCTTCTTTCCATCTTTACACATCTGTTGCTCAAATCTGTAGGTGAAGCGGGTCCGCCCCTATGCTGCCTCCGCCTCCCAGGCCTGTGCTAGCTCCTCGGGAGGAGGAGCCTTGCCTGGGCGGGCTTTGGGGTAGGAGCTTCTGGATCCGCCCCTGGACTGTGTCTGTAAGGCGTGGCCAGAGCTCAGGATCCATCCCTCTTCCCTGAACCTTCTTGTCTGTTATGTACACGATTGGATAATTTGAATTGTACTCCTCCCTCCTTCGTTACCATTGGTTATTGTATGATTGCACCCTCCCTTTCCCTCTTTCCCTATTGGTCACCCCTTTCTGTATTTAACCGGCTGCACCCTGCAGTCAGGGTCTCTTTTTTCCCTGCACCCCCCTGTGGGTGGAGGTTCCGGGCACCCCTCAGGGGTGTAGGGGAATGGGTCGACCCTCTCCCTGCTCTCCCTCCCGACCACTGACAACCCTTTTACCCTACAATAAAGGAGAGCTTGGGGGAGAGAACAACTCCCACCAGCCTTTTGCCTCCCCGCGTCTGCTTTACCTTTGACAATGACGCACGTTCTAAAGACAACATGTAGGCTTTTTTTTTTTTTTGGGAGGGCAGAGGGGGATCATGTTTTGGTTTCAGGGCATGGTGGTTTTTGGTGGGAGGAGGGCCCCACGTTCTCTCTCAACCATAAAAACTGGCTAACAGATTACTAGAAATCATTTATCAATATTGCAGATAATTTTTTTGTTAAGATGAAAAGAAAAATCTACCAAGATGGCACTGCCAAGAATATCTGTCACATTTCAAGTTCCAGCCCCAATGTGGCCTCCACCACATTCCTCCCTTGTCCAAGCATCTGCACCTCACTCAGAGCATTTCTGTACTTTCTTTCTCTCACTATGCACTTCCACTGGAACATTAAATAAAAAGTTCTCTTCAAAATCTGAAGCCTGGTGGAAGGAAGCCTCTGTGGCTCAGGAGGTGCCACTGGCAGATATGCCTCTCCATGGAGGAGCAGTATCACCCACAGGGCTGGCATGGCTGGAGCTGGGAATCAAGCTCAGGACAGTAAAATTTCTTGGACTGTAATCCCAGAAAGAGCAGCATCAACTGTAGTGTGCTCCTGTGGAGGGCACAGCCAGGACAGGACTGACCTGGTGAATGAACTTACCCCCTGCCTGGCAAGGATATTCTAGAAGCCATCATAACATGGGCAGATACCTAGTGTCTCATATGGTAGAATTTAGATAATTCCAAAGTTGTTAAGATGGGAAACAGGCATTTTCCCTCATGTATTTTCCACATTTGTTCTCAGATCTGTGACCTCTCCTTGAAAAATCTAAGTTAAGGAAATGAAATTCATCTGAACTAAGCCTTTCCTTCTACACTAAAAAATAGTTATATACTGCACTATCTGCATTAGGTGTTCCCCAGTGCCCACAGGATATTATTTTCTCTTCTATAAACTGTAGTAGTTGTGTCCCTCCCACTGTGCCACTCAGACAAAATGGAAATGCAAGCACTAAACCTCTGTAACAGGGAGATCAGATTAAAGGGGTTAATTTGAAAAAAGAAGAGACATATTCAGAATTAATGAATAATCACAGACACCTTCAAAATAAGGATGTGATTTGAAACCAGCTTCCAGAAAGGTGGAGTAAGAAACTCTAGGGCAGAAGATTGGAGGTCAAAGAAAGTTATCCTGAATACCTTCACACAGCACTCCAGATCCAGCATAGGACTGAGGTATATTAGATAGAGCACAGGAACTCTAAACTTTAACCATGGACCAAGCTTATATGGACCAAAAAGAAATCATTAAAATCCTCTTGTTTGAAAGACAGGCACCAGCACAGGAAAATCAAATTATTTTTCTCAGTTGAAACATCCTTATGTTCTCACAGAGTAGATTAAAATTCCATCCACCTCTCCTGACTTCGTATTTCAGAGTCCATTTTCTGTAAGTTCTGAAATGTGGTCACATACTGTTATTTTCAAAGCAGAGCAATATTGTGGAAGAATTTTCAAAACAAGACTGATCTCTACAATAGGATAAAAAACAGACAAAAATATTAATCTCTAAAGCTTTTATCTGTATATGTGTGTCTGCACTGTAAGTGTACAAATGCATACTAATGTGCCTCCATACCTACACATATATATATACACACATATACACAGATGCTGGTACAGTTATATCAATATGGATATGGATATGGCTATAAATAGAGATCTGTGTGCGTACACATATTTTTAAACAAAGAATTAAATATTTAACCACTAAGTTCTGCACCTTGAAGAAACTGAGGGTTCAAAACATCTTCCTGTCGGAATGCCACACATAAGACACATGTTGAAAGAGGGGGGGCAGCTGGACTTAAGCCAAATACTCATAAATGTTCCTCACGGCAATTGGTTGCATTCATCCTGATTCCACCAGGGCAAACTGATCAGCTATATGTAACAGACAATAGGAAGAATTTTTTTACATTAAATTATACAAAACAATCAAAAATGTCAGCTGCAGAATCTTTTATAGTAACTCATCTGAGATGCTATGCCTCTTCCTGTGTCTTTCCTGTTGGTGTGCAGAAACACAGGGTAACATTTTCTCACTTTGAGAGATCTTTTTACTGTTTTGGGAATTAGAAATTGTCAGGCTATTTTAAAACACCAGTGTGTTTATTCTGTTTTCTTTTACTTTTCATTTCTTCTTTCACAGCAACTAGTCCTAAGGGATTCAGTGGAATAAGCACATCATTTTAAAGAATAATTATGCTGCCATGAGATGACTATGTGACTGTTCTATATCCTGCAGTATAGACAGTCTTATTTTATCTGCATAAAACTATCCTTAGTTTTCACAAGGAGTGTGCTAGATCTGCTATTTACTGGTACAAACTGCGGACATTTTTTGATGCAGTGGTAGTTTGGAGCACTTAAAGCTCTTGCTGAGAACAAAAGGAAGATCACAGAGGGAGCAAGAATGACCGTCCATAAAATGCTGTAAATCTTCTGAGCAAAGTTTACTGATGGTTAGACAAGACTTCCCCCTTGTAAGTAGAACTACGGCTACCAAGCAACCTAATTGCCACTAGGAATGAAATCATATTCCTCATCACTACCCACTGCTCTTGTGAGCACAAAGTAAACTTGGAATGAAGGTCAAATCATTAATAGTCATGCCAAGTCAAATTTGTGCAGCAGCTGCAAAGCAGCTTGAGCCAAGGCATTGTAGGAATATCTGAAGATCACTATTGGAGCAAGCAGAATATTCCTATTTCACTCTTCTTTTATAAACCAAAGGATCACAGCAAAAGTCCTCAGAAAGCCCTTCATTAGTTGTACTCCTGACAGGCAGAATAAGCTTGGACTTTAAGAGTCTAAAAAATCCAATGCAGAAGAATAAAAGTTCTTTATTTTAATCTTTTCTGACATTTTGTCTGATAAATGATGGTTAAAAAAATTGATTCTTTTAAGGTCAGTCACTGTTGCTTCTTACCTTTCTTCTAAAGCTTCCAATAATATACTATCTTTTTTTATTTATCCCACTTACTAAAGAATGCAACCAAATTTATCCATTCATGAGAGGGTTTTTTTCCCCCTAAGTGTTTTGAGAGGTATATATTGTTGGGCCAGTGCTGAGACTCAACTGTGACTTAACTTTCTGTATACAAAAGTAGTACTGTATATGCAGTAGGCTGGAGTGAAAAAAGAATGTAGTGTGCCAACAGTTAAGGCATTGGAGTTTCAATGTGACAGCTGAAAAATTCATACACAGAAACTGCAGTTTATTTTTCTAAAAAGAGTGAAGGGCTGAGTCAGCCATGAAAGGATCTGAGGATCTGGCATTAGGGAGCCTTATATCTTTGAAACCATAAGATTAAACCTCTGTGACTCCCTTGAGCAGAAAACAGACAAAATAGTGAAGCAACCATTCCAACCACCAGCGCAACATCTTTGCCTACAAAATGAAAATATAGCAACTCACTAACTAAAGTTTATTAAAACAAAAATGAAAAATTATTTTTAAAGCAAAAAGACAAAAGTAGACCATTACAAAATTTGGAGTGGAAAGATTTTCTTTAGATTTTCTGATCCTTCCTTCAGCTGAAAAAGAGCTAAACTCAGCATTAAACTGAGCTGTTCAGCGGCTTGGTAATAAACTGCCTTGTTTAATTGAAACAAATTGCAGTAGATGAAGACAAGATAGCTGTGGAAGATCATATGCAATATATCTGAATGGATCTCTCACCCTGAAAGCATTTCTGATGGGATCAATTTGTCAGGACAGTGGCTACACAGCAGAACTACAGAAAACAGCAACAGGATTTCTATAATTCATATTACCATAGTTCATATTGATCTTCTTCACAGGATATCCTAAGCAAAACCATAGTGTAAAAACTTAATTTCTGTCCCACAGAGATTGACATCTACATATAAGACATAGCAAATCAATATGGAGATATTTGGGAACAACAGTGAGACAGTCTTGGCCAACGTGACAGGCACAAATCACAGCAGATGAGAGTTTGACCTGCTGGCAAGTTTTTTTGGTCATCAATACATCTTAAACTTGTTACGAGAAAATTTGAGCAAGGACAATGTTTTGCTGTTTTGCACAGGTTTATAAAACGTCATTCTCACAGGCATTACAGCATGTTTATTCTTTCAAGGACTCCAGAAATCTTTGAAGAATATGATGGCTTTTTCTCTGTACATGATTTCTAATTAACAAAAAAACAAGAAAACAAACAAAAAACCCAACAACAAAAAACCACAAAAAACCCCAAACAAGCAAACAAAAAAACCCCAAACAAACAAACCAAAAAACCCAACCAAAAAAAAGTGCTTATTCTATAATTCAAGTTCTTTGCCATAGAGTATACTTGGAGCCTCTTAAATTTTCTCTATTGTCCAAAATTTACCTCTTTGATAGATCTTTATTGTGTCAATGCATATTTGCCTATGTTAGTACAAAAAGGCCCTCCCTCTATCAGCAGGTCTAGGATAGTCTCACTTGGGAGGGGGGCAAGTAAGCAATAGATGGGGTGGTCACAAATTCAGAAGCTTTGAGACAGCTTGTCCATTTATGAGTCATGAAGTCATCCCTAAATACCTCAATTTTATCAGGAAAATATTGTCACTAACTGGAAAAGAGAAAAGTATAAACTGTTCTTAGTTTTGCTCTAGCAACAACTAGTAGCCACAGGTTTGAGGTTTCAGAGGACCTTTCAAGAGAAGTTATGCTCAGCAGCTCTGCAGCTTCTGAATGACCATTCTAGAAAGCTGTGGCTAACACTTCATGTTTCACTCACCTTATGTCTTGATTTGTAGAGTGCTCATGAAAGAGAAGGGATGTGGACAGTGGGCTTGTCTGAAAAACCTGGTTAAGAGTCCTATAAGAACAAAGAATTAGTTACAAAACCTGTGTCACCGCAGCTGAGGGACTCTCAGACCATTCCCGGTTGCTGTATGTTGCCTGGCTCAAATGTAGCATAACAGCTTCACATACGAACCAGAGGAGAGCTGTAGCAAGTTACAGCAGAGGCCATATCTAGGAAAACAAGGTGATAAGAACCCAGGCTAATGGGCAATTCTCTCAAGCAATACATCTAAGTATAACCAATACCAGTCTCAACAACAAAACACACACACACACACATATATATATATGACACAGCAAGTAAAGTTTCTGTTTTATTCGTAAAAAAGCAAACCTCTCCTGAGCTACTGGCTTCAGTATAAAGTGTAATACTGCTATAAAAATGTAAATGTATTGAAAGAAGTCTAACAGCATGGTCTGGAAAGAATTTCTTAGAAGAAAACAAAGATAATAGATTGAAACTGTTCGGATTTGTTGAGGGAAAGAGAAGAAAGCTGATTCTTGAATTCTTAATAAACTAACTGCAAAAAAATTGGAAGAATAATTCTCCATATCTGGAAAGGACAGAATAAGTACATTTCACTTTCAAGTAAGGAAAGAAAAGAATGTCATAGCTTTTTTAAGTTAAGAATAATAATGTTTGGAAAGTAGTTAGCAATGGCAAACTTAGTTTTCTGACACTGAAGGTCCAAGAACAGGTTAGACATATCAGAAATGGATTAGCTGTAGTTAATCCTTCGTAAGAGTAGTCAAATGAAACATAAGACTTTTAAAGGTCACCTTTGGCCTTAGAATCCTGTGATTTTGATCGCTATTTTGAGTTAGTTTCAGGCATAAATTTATGGTTACTAAAAGTTACTTTCCTACATCTGACCTAAATTCCAATTAAAATTGATCTTTGAGTAGTCCAAAGATATTTTCCACTGTCAATCATACATCTCAGCATGACCACAATTTTACCTTTAAGAAACATCATATCATGCTGAATTCTACATTTAGTTCCTGTCCTACTTTCAAAGTTGGCACAGTGCTTGTTCCTTGCAGTTTTCTCTTTCTGCAGGTTAAGGTTACATTGATTTAAATTCAAAATTTGAGGTTGGAGAACTTTCATGACAGAACTAAAACCCGTTGGTTTACCAGCTCAGTTTCCTGTTTCCAAGTAAAGTTCTCAATGCAGTAATGACATTATTTTAAAATATTCAACAAGGATTTTAACAAACTAAAATCATCACTTGCTAAAAGATACTTTGTACATGCCTCTGTAAATCACATTACTAGTGGCACTCTTACGAAATACTGCTACTGATACAAACATTGCTCTTGATTGCTTTTTTACTTCATGACAAGAGCAAGTTTGGAAAGTTTTATGGGAGTTTGACTTGAGAACTTAAAGAAAGTGAGAGTTTGCTTAGACTAAAAGTGGCTGATGGTTCCCTTGCAATGTCAGGGAATCGTGTGGCTCCTCCACAGCTCCCATTTACCATGAGCCCCAGGCTTCCCAGCGACACACTGAGGGCCTTTGAAACTACTGTGTATTACAGGAAAAGATGAGAGTGTTGAGCCTTTAGAGGTCACTGTAGCTGAAAGTTGCAGCTGTAAGTTGCAAGTCCTACAGTTTTTGTCAGTAAGTGCAGCTAACATGGTATCTCTGGAGCAAGCCAAAATGGTTCTGCTACAGAGAACGAGTTTGTGCTGGTGTCATCCAGAGGAGGGGTTTTTCAAAAGTGCCTGGAGCCATGATTTCAACATGTGTTTTACTTGGGTTCAAGGGAAAAAATAACACTTGCTGGGAAATGAAGCTGTGGTTATTTCAGAGTTATTTGGAAATTCACAAAGATAGTTTTAGTTAAGTACATTTTTTGAGGGCTTAATTTAAGGCTGGTGGAAACCATCTTCTGCCTGAAAGAAGCATCATCTGAATCATTCCTTACACAGGGGACCTCCACCTAAATCTCATCTCCACTAGAGAGTCTTAAACTACAGAGGGAAATGCAGAAATGTCCATGTTTAAAGTGCTCTGAAATAACACGTTTTCAGTCCCTGCTGCTGACCTTCTTTCACTGTATTCACACAAACAGGGTTTTTAATTTTGCAGGAAATTAGACCCTTGAGAGGTCTACTTAATTAGAAGGCATAAAATTGACTGCATTATGCTATACTTTCTTTGTTAGGAGAAAGTTTTAGTTAATTGAGAAACGGGAAAGAAATGTAATAACATGTTTGACATCAATGTATAGACCTAGAACTGACTTAAAATCAGATATTTTTAGAAAGCCACCAGGTTCAGTTACAATAAAAGTGTAACCTATTCCTGTTAATGTAGAATTGGCACAATTTTAAATAATTTATAAAGAAAACAAATTTGATGGGCTAATATAGTAAACATTTTGGAATTAATTTGAGAAATTCCATGGATATGACTATGTGAGTAAAATAAGAGAAAAGAGTAGGTGTTGGTGCTTCTTTGGAGCTTTTTCCAGAGAGAAGCTTTAAAACCTTCTCTGCCATTTGCCAACCATGTAAGCAAGGGTTGTAATGCTCTGGGTTTTTACCTCTCTGCATTGTGTCTGAGAAAAGGTTGTAACGCTTTGTATTATTACCTGTCTGTATTGTATTTGAGATCATACTGACCTAAGTCGATTCCTCACACATGAAGGCAGCAAAATTAGATTCTTGTATTAGCATGGAATATTTTACATGAAATAAATACAAGTGTTTTTTCAACAAGATAAAGCCATTTTAAATCTAGTTCAAAGCAAACTAATTTAAACCAGTGTTTGGGATTTGTTTTGCTTTATTTCCCATTTGGCAACCAGATGGAGAGGCATGTTTTTGCACAGGACAATCTGGTGACAGCAACTCTTCATAGTAGCATCAAAACAAAATCAAAATTAAAAATCCAGTACTGTTCTAGGATGTCCGCAATTATTCTTTGCATAGCAGTGCATGAAGTAGTCCAGCTAAGCAGTACAGCATGGGGAAATGAAGGTAACCATGATGAGGAGTAATGCAGGTATCTTGTTTCCTTTTTTACAGTTGCCTGAGAATGTTCAGCTGAGAAGTCTAGCTGTCATCTGGCTATGGCAAAGAGTCAAACACCAGATTACACCTAGATATGAGATGCATTCCTTCACCATACCACTAGCTGAATTTACATTTTCCTGATTTCAGGTGCTTTAAAAAAGAGATCCAGAACCAACTGCCTTCTTTTTTTCTTTTTTTCTTTTTTTTTTTAATTTTAACTTTAAGCTTGCATTTTCTCTCTTCTACCCTATTTTGATAGCTTTTTTATTCTTCTTCTGCCTATCAGATGTGTAATTCTGATATAACCAGCATTCAGTGAGAAACAACTATTTTCAATGTAGTTCTCACCTTTTTAATCTGCACAGCTAGACAAAATTTAGAATCTTGTGGGTAATTTCAATTCAAAAGAGAAATTAGCGTTAGATAGTGAATGCAACAACATTTGGACTTCCTCCTCCCACACCTCAGAAAATTACAATAGCCTGCCTTCTGGAATATTACAGACATAATTTTTACTGTTTTCTTCCTCACAGCTATGAGTTTCTTTTAGTCACTGTCAATCAAAAGTATTCAAGAATGATAACTGACATATTTTGGGATGCCCTTCTGTCTTAATCTTTTCATGTGCTGCTTTTCCCTACTTGGCCCGCTCTTCTCTAGCAGCACCTGTCAAAGTCACACTGTCAAGGGTTCTGTATTCCTGAGCAAATTGATATTTCCCTTTCATTTTTTGGAAGACAAGAAGGCAGTACTTGGTAGATTATTACAGTTATATTAACTGAAGAGCAGTACGTAATCCCTCGAACGTTGCACGGGCAAACAGCAAACAAGCTGTGGGAAACTGTCTCCCTGGGATAACAGTTCCCATATGGCTCATTCAGTCGGTGCATGGGCCCAGCACATCTGATCCCATCTCCCAAGAGAAATTGATACTTACCTATGGAGGAGTTCAGGCAGAACGCGGAATTCCAGGGACAGTTCAAGTGCTTATGTCAGTTCCCTGATGCCAATACCACACCAGGTACCCAGAGAAGGGTGAAACCAGTCATTGCACCACCACCCCTACACAGAGCA
The DNA here is from genome assembly GCA_036785705.1 of Acanthornis magna. Taxonomy (NCBI): domain Eukaryota; kingdom Metazoa; phylum Chordata; class Aves; order Passeriformes; family Acanthizidae; genus Acanthornis; species Acanthornis magna. The sequence continues at coordinate 3,492,599 of JAWUZG010000017.1, forward strand.
ATTGGACTGCCCTGATGGCCCAGTGAGTCCTTCTGGAAAGAAAAGTACACACAGCACTGGAGAATAAGCTGTCCATTGTCTTGAGGAAGAAGAACTATGAAACAAATCCCCAGAAAAAACATAGTCACCAAAACACCACCCCATGACAGATTCTCACATAATAACCAAAAGGGTACCCACTGCACTGACACTTCATGCAGACACCAAAGGGGACAGAGGCTGTGGAAAACAGCGTTGCAGAGGCCCCTCATTCACGGCATAGCCAAATTGAGTGGAGTAGTGGCCAGCCACTTTGCAGAAGCCAGAGCTATGCAGGTAGTGTTAGAGTGGGACGGAGAGGAAAAGTGGCCTCAGGCCACATCTGTAACTGCCCCTGAATGGCAACCACAGAACTGTGTGGGAATGAATGAAACAATGGAAAACAGCAAAGGAAGCATTAGGATAAACACATCAGGCCAGCTGAGGGGTGTCAGTGGAAAGCTCATCACAGACATTGAACACCCATGTGAGTTCACCATGCCAGTGCACCCATCCCAAACAGCAAAACTGTAGGAGAAGAGAAGAGCATAAGTGTATTGGGTCTGACTGAGACAGAGTTCATTTTTCCTCTAGCAGCCCTCACAGTATTGTGCTGATAACACACCAGTGTTTTGGCTGAGCATCGCTGTCTCTCTGACATTCCCCCCATCAAGGGGCTGGGAGTGGGCAGGACCCTGGGAGGGGACGGAACCAGGCCAGCTGACTCAAATCAACCACAGTGATATTCCATACCATGTGATGTCAGCTAAGACATACAAGCTATGGAGAAAGGAGGAATGGGGGCCATTTGTTATTCGGCAATGTTTGCCTCCCAGAGGAACCATTAAATGTGCTGAAGCCCTGCTTCCCAGGAAGTGCCCAAACATCGCTCGCTCATGGGAAGTAGAGACCAACTTTTCCCTTTGCTTATGCGCACGCAAACTTTCTCTTGTTTCTTTCTTTCCCTTTAATAAACTGCCTTATCTCAACCCACTGGCTGTTTTCCATCTCATTCTCTCCCCTGTCCCACTGGGAAGGGGAGTGATAGAATGGCTTAGTGGGCACCTGCAGCCAAGGTCAAAGCAATACAACAGGGACGGTCAGTGTTCCAAAGGGAGCCGTGTAGCCAGCATGGACTTTTTTCAGGGAAACACTTCTTGGCCTTCTGGAGTTCTCTGAGTGTATCAAATAGACATGTATGTAAAAGAAATCAAGCAGACTCCTTCTTAAATACTTTTATTATTAAATTAAACAGTTGCCACAGGACTGGAGGAGGGGAAAATATTTCACAGCTTAATATGAATCAAACCACAAGGCTTAATGAACACTTTTCAATATCAAGAGGAGTCAGCAGTGAAGTTCCCCAGGGAATTATGCTGGTTACAGCTTCATTCAGCTTCTTTATCAATGATCTGAAGAAACTACTGTTCTGTGAAACCTGCAAGCCTGGAGCCAATTCCACTTTTCGAGGTGGCTAAAAGCCAAGTCATTGGCCCAGAATGCCAAAACGTCTTGATAAAATTTCTAAGTGGGTAAAAAGGTGGCAGATGAGTTAACAGAAAAAGCTACAATGAGGAAAAACTACCTTAAAGCTTGCATACACAGTGCTACATTCATAAAAATTCAGTTGTAATTTAGGAGGATTTTAGATCCATCACTTGCAGTTGTCTGAAATCATTGTACAGCAATAGCTTAAAAAAGCCAATAAAATATTGGACATCAGCAGAAAGGTGTCCAGAGCAGGACATCACTGTGCCATTTTAAAAAGCTTTTGCCATGCCCATGTTGGGACTGCTATGCCTAGTTCTGGTTACTGCATCTGAGGAAGGAGATGGAATTAGAGAAGGTGCAGAGGACAACTAGATGATCTAACTAGCTGAGCTTATGAGAAGAGATATGAAAGGTTGTGAGTCTTCAGTTTGGGACTAAAGAGGCCTTAAGGAATCATGAAGGCAGTGGAAAACCTGGAGACAAAACTGCTGTTCACAAAATCATGCAATTAGAGAACTAGCTAGTGCTTGATGAAACACTAGTAGGAAACTTACTGAAAACAAGTAAAATACTTCTTCACCCAGTGGGCAATAAACTCATGGAAGACAGCAAGACATGGAAAGGAGATAATATCATCACACACACACACAAAAGGGATAGACAGATTCATGGACCAATACCAGACTAAAATAAGAGAAGTTAAGGATGTAGCTTCTAACATTCCTAATACAATGATTGGGAGGGAATGCTTAACATGACAAACAAACAGAGTATGCCTTGTGCTGTGCAAAGTAAAAGAAATATGAAATATAGCTAATCTTTTAGTGCCTTAAAGGCAGGTTGCACATTATTAATCAACACATAGGATGCTTGTCAAAAGTTGTAATACAAATTCTTCCTCCCCATCTGATTCATTTTCTTTATTAACTCTTTAGTGACATCTGCCTCTATTTTGACACTAGTTATACATGCTCTGAAATGCCTTCTTGACTGCCTTAGGCCTGGTAGTTTCTGATCTACTAATAAAAATGGAAATAATTGTCTTTAAAAGATATTCAGATAAATGACAAAAGCACTAAATAAGGCTGTCAATCCATCTTAAGCCAGAATTAGATGTTAGTAGAAGGGATTGGCATTTGCTCAAGTCCAAATCGCCAGAAGTGTTTAAGTGTGCCACACAGTAGTGAAGCTGACAAAATCTGAAGATTTCATTCCCAGAGGAGATGTCAGCAAAGAGGAAAGAAACAGGAGCTGTTCAGAATCCCAAACACAGGACAAGGAACACAGCATTTTCAAATTCAGTCTCTTCTGCGGTAGCCTGGAACCTCCTATACACACCGTTTCAGCTCTGCCCATCACTTCAGTAATGTTTTAAAATAGTTTTCTTAGAGAAGGACAACACATGGAATGAGGTGAGAAATGCAGATCTTTGAGACTATAATGAGACTGCAGGGTGCACGCTGGCTGACATTTGACTACTCTTTTGAGATTTACCATATGTCAGATATGAGACTTCAAGGACACTGAAAAGAGTAGTTTTTACCCATATATGCCCCTAGTTCTCTGTGGGAAGTCTACAAAGCCATCACACACATGAAAATTGAATGTGTGAGGGTACGCAGGTACTCTGGCGGCCACCAAAGCTGATACACATAACCACAGGTACTTTAGTGGAGAGAAAAAGAGAAATGCTTGGTTGTACACACCCTTCCAAACCATAACATGACATACACAGTAGCAATAGAAACTAAGTGTTGTAGCTTCATTTTCATTTCCCCCAATTAATAGAATTATCCTACTTTTGACATCTTCCCTTGGTCAGATTGAAAAAACAGAGATTCATACTAACTGGTCACAATTTTGGACTACCTAAATTGCATTGCAGCTTTAAGCATGCACTCTCTGCTTTCAATATACAAATCTGTTCTGATTAAAATTAACTAGGTTCAGCAGAGAAGCCTGAATATCAGTAAAACACAGTGAAATTCAGCCTCTTGAATCAAACAAGTCTGCTTTTTAAGTGCTTTTATGTGTTGTCTAACAAGATTTAATTATTAATTGTTTTAAACATAACTGTCTAAAATGTTTAATTATTCTAAAATTTAAATGAAGTAAAACACAAATGTATTGCAACATAATCTCAACATGCCTTTGAAAAAGATCATGTTCAACACAGATTTTCAGTTTAATCCCTTTTTTGTATGTAACTTTCAGCTTCAATGCCAGGAAGAAAAAATAATAATAAGGGGTTCATGTCTGAGAACTAAAAACTGTTTTAAACTTCCCATCTTTATATTTCAATTTTGCTGCAAATACTCTTGATTTGAGAAATAGGGGAGGGTTGCCCCTCTCCTCATTTTTTTTCACACAAAAATTAATTTTTAAAATTTAGCAGGCAGGACCTGTAAATATTTTTTTTTTCTACAGATCGTATGTGTTATAAGGCATTACCAGAATCTTGATCTCCCAATCCATGTGAGCAAATCTATCAAATTACTTCTGATGAGAAAATAATAAATTTCACCGCGAGGGGGTGCTGATGGCAAACCAACAGAACTGTTTTGCCTGATCCCAGGGTCCTCATCTGATTTTCTGCGTAAAAAAGTTCAGGTTCAGATCAGAACTTCGTCCCAAAACACAACAGGCCAGACGTGTTTGGTCAAATTTGGTCAGCGAAATCCTGAAGAAAAGAATGTTGAAATATTCTATACATTTACATTTAGGATTACAGGGATGTTATATAAATATTGGCCCAGAAGTTTCTTAAGTGCTGATATACTATAATGCATTTAGCACTGTTTCTCATGAATTCACATTTACATTTATTTAGTCAACTGAAAAAATAAGGTCTTTTATTAGTTCTAGGATCTCGGTGAGTAGGATGTACAGAGGAGGAAGAAAAATGCAGAAACAGTTTGGGGGGGAAATGAAAAATAGAGTTTTATTTCTCCTGGCAATTTTAGTTTTGTAAGCTCTTTAATACTAAAATTAGGTCAAAACCTAAACTGATGTAACTGAAGGAGAAAAAGTTAAGATATTGCTTTACTGTTAATATGAAAACTCATCCACAAGAATCAAACAGTAAAATTAATATCAAATATCTAAATAACTCCTGTCTAATCACCAGTGTGGTTTTATAGCTTGTACATTGGTGTGGAGTTCAGGAAAAGACAATTTTTTTTTCTGGTTTTACCATTAAGATCTTTTCTTGACATACAAAAAAAAAAATCATCAATGTCCTATTTATCTTAAAGTATTAGAGTCATTTATCTTCACTGCTACAATGCTGTTTTCATTCGGAGTTCATAGTCTTCGGAGCCACTGACTTGACACTGGAACTAGCAAGTCCTCATGATTTGGCCAACTTATATGGCTTTTTAAAAGGAGGAGAGAAAAATAACATTAAACTTCTAACTGTAAATTAATTCTTTCACCTAGCAAACATGGAAACTGTCCATTGAAATGGAATGAGCACCACGTGGTACTCTGAAAGCAGAGCTCACAACTGAGCTATGGATTAGCTCTCCGACCTGGTCCTGGAATAGAGAAAGAAGCAAAAATTAGATTATTAACAAGACAAAACTGCTTCAAAGCGATGCAAGAACCAGCAGCTGGCCAAAATTCAAATTGTGTACAAGCCCCTTCAGAGACAGGTGAAGAGAGCACCATAATGGTTTAGGATTTACTGTTTTGCCGTCTACCCTGTTCCACTTGGTACACCACCTGCTGAAACGGGAGCAGTACTTTCCTAGGGAAAGGAGAGAGAGAGTTAGGATTTACTAATAATTGGCATGAGGGTCGTACGAATATGTATGATCTGAATTATTTGTGTGTGTGGAAGCAGACTAGTTTGGCAATTCTGGCCATTTTTATCGTGATTTGATAGCAGCAGATGGAATTCACTAAAAAGTCTTTTTAAAATATTGAAGTCATTTCTCTTCCCTGCTGCAATAAAGTTTGGATGTGACATTTATAGTCTATAGGTCAGATCCTGAGGGGTGCAGTCACACACTTGCAAGAATATCTGGCCACTTCACTGTATGAAGAAAGAGTCCAGTTCCATAAGTCTTCTGGAACTAAAGGCCCTGTTGGGAGTTCCTTGACAGTTGCTTTTAAGAATGAAAGGCATTCAAGTTACATTGGACTAGTCTTCTGTAGGTTTGTAACTTCCTACGGAAAGATAACTTAGGGCTCTAAAGCTGTATCTAAAATATTCCGTGTTTCTAAAGCTACCATTACATACTGATGTTTGTATTCTATTCTTATGTGCATGTCATATTCACATGGATTTGTAACACACTGTTTTTCTTGTCTTAAGTCAATTGAACTGATTGAACTGAGCCCAGAGACACCAGCAGTGGCTGGGAAGTTGCTGTTAACAACTTAGTCATCATTTCAGTCTGCTCAAAACAAATTCACAAAATTTTGGTGGCAGTGAGCTGGACGGGAACCAGCAATGATATTTCTTGTATGCAGAAGGATATAGAATATGTGTACAGTGTGCATCAAAACTGAGTATAGTCTGTAACTAAGATGTATTGATGGGAAAAACATATTTCTCATATTACTGACAACAGGAAAGTATAATGATATCTTGCATATCTTTTCACAGTTGATATTTGTGAAAACATAAGTCTTTTGCCTTTCTTCCTCTCCTCTTCCAAATGGCCCTTCCCATTCTGCCCCATTAGCCAGGTACTAAAAGAGTTAAAAATTGTCTCCTTTACTGCTCGAGGTTCTGGGACCTCTTACCCTGGCACAGTCCTTTCCTTTGCCCAGTCCCACCATGGGATTTGCAGTCTCCCAGTAGCCCCACATGTGCTGTAGTTCTGCTCCACCCTTCTCCAAGATTTTCTTAGGAAGGCATAAGGGCCAGATGACCAAGGAGGGGACAAACACAAGTCCCTCCTGCATGCTGCTGCTCCAGCAGCAATTGATGGTGAAGAAAAGGGAAGAAGGTGATGTTGCACAGAAGCAAAAGCATTCAGGGTTTGTAATGCTGTGTGGAGTAGTACTGATGATGTCAACATTAATGATGCTGGCACCTCCTCAATATGATCTGCATTGGGAACAGTGAAGATATACTGAGCATCAAGAGAATACTGTACTTGTATATATCCACACATGAAGTCTAGGAGTTCTAATCAGCCTTTTTTCTCATTCCAATACATTTCCATGTATAAAATATATTCTCAGTGCACTTCTGTAGCATGGTGGAGAAGGTATAGTGGATAACTGCAAAACAAAATAAGAAAGAACAAAGTCTCTATATGTAGTAGGCCTGATTGTAAGCATCATTTTTTTTGCTCCATCTCATAAACAAGTGGGATTTTAAACAGATCCCTTTAGCACATTGCTGTCTGTCAATATGTACTTAAGCCTGCTAAGGAAGGATGCAATTCACCATCTCCTTAGGCTGCTTGCCTTAGCCTAACAGTTTTTCCCACTTAAAATCTCAGTTCAATGTCAGACAGGTAAACATCAATTTATTCAATTTCTGTTTGTTCTTTGACTATTTTTTTAAAGCTTCCAGGGTGAAGTAAAAGTGTAAGTGATACTATTTCTGTAATTCAATCAAAAGTAAAAAAACCACCAGAACTCCTTTATTCTAGATGCAAACAACTTATTGTACAGTTGTATTAAATTAAATAGCAAGTTACAGAGATTTTTTTCCAGGATATATATCTATATTGATATCTAATTGATCTGATTATTTCTTCTAGGGCTGGATATATGCATAACAGTGATATGCAAGTGACATAGCAACAAGGATAGTTGTCCTTACCTGGTTAGTAACACATACAGTTCTGGCCATGTTAAGCAAAAGATTGTATGGACTTCATCCAGTTTGTTAACAATCTTTCAGTTTGTTAAAATCTTCTGTCTCTAAATCAGGGTGAAAGTAGCAAGACTCATTAATTTCATTCTGCTTTCTAAACTAAAATCAGGCCAGATATTATCTGCTTGATATCCGCCAATAAACTCTGCCACATTTAGCATCCTTGATCTGGTGCAGCCAGATCACTAAAAATACTCACAAACCATAGGATCATCCTGATCCAGCCCACATGAGTTATGCATAGCTGCCTTAGAGAAAGAGAAAGATACCTTGAGATAACTAAGTCAGTAAACTTGAAAGAGAAAACTTTATTTAAAAAAAACCGAAACTACCAAAACAACAGACAACCAAACAGAAATGCACACACCTCACCTCCACCCCCCAAAAAAACCTAGCAAAACCAGCCCAAGAGAATCTTGACTGGGACCTCAGTCGTGAGCAGTGTGGTATAGGGGGCCACATTTAGGTTCATACACATAGGCTGTTTCCCCAGTCATGCCTGTGCACTACAAACCCCTCCAGATTCTGAAATTTAATTCATTCTCATAAAACCAAGGAGTCAATATGTCTGCGTAGCCCCAGACTCATAAGTACTTTTAGATCCTTCTGATTAGAACCAGGTTTGGTAGTTAGTCTTAATGACTGGGGAGCACAATCCTTGACTGTCTGCCAGAACAAAAAAATTAAGACATATTGTGAGAAGTTTGCAATTGAAATTATTAATGTGAACCTAATTAAATAATTAGGGAAAATTTTAGATTTCCAAAATAAAGGATGTAAAACAATTAAAGAGGGAAAGACCACATGTGTGAAACCTAAAGACCCTAACAGAAATGAAGAGAAAATGAAACTTGGGAAAGTGGGAAAACTTGTACCCGTAATAGCTGCCAAGCCTTGCAAACAACACAGGATTTCACAAGAAGATCACTACCTCTTACCTAGAAGGTAGCCTCTTTCGCTTGAACTGCTGTTCACACATGACGGTCTTGTAAAGGAGTGCTCTTTGATTTTGAATCAAAGAACTCTTGCCTTGACGGTCTGACAGCTTCAGGATACTGCACCTAAATTAAACCTATTCAATGTGACTTTCATCCTCCTCCAACTTGCTAAATCTACCTCAAATTCAGGTATCTTATTAGACCATCACATCTGGAGATTTAAGATCATAAAAACCACTTGCAACATGTGAACAGTTTTATTCCTCGTGGCGCTACCTTGCCAGAGGCAGCGAGGCACAGTTATATAAAGAGTGTTCTCAAGTGTGAAACAATGTCCTCAGCCACCAGTTCAGGCTTCATCTAAGCAGCAGGGGCTCCCACAGCCTCCCTACCATGGCTAAGCTGGTGAAAACAGACGAGAGGTTCACCCAGAAGGAGACATGTTGAAACTGAAAATTAAGAAAAATTGCAGCTGAGGACAAAAAAGGCATGAATTTCTCTCGGATTAAATGCTCTTGAAGTTAATGGAGAATTTTTGCCAGCAGTCAAGGACTGGAAGTATCATCTTAAATCTTTTCTTGGTCCTTATTGTAGCTAGTTTTTCACAGAGTAACAAGAAAAAACAGAAGTATTTCCAATAATTAATTTAACTTGCTTTTGTTAATACAGGTTCTGTAAGCATTTAATATCCTTGAACATATTCATTTACTTAAATGTATTTATTACTTTAATTTGCTCAACAGAAGCTGGCAAGAATTATTCCATTTAATCTCTAGGCTGCACACCCACACACACTTTGCTGCAAGAATTTTAGATTTAATGTCAGAAACCTGAGATCTTTTTAATTGCAGAGGGTCATGAATATTTTTTCTCCTCTTTAACTGGCTCCAGTCATCAAAGAAGTGTTGAGGGAAGCAGCTGGGACTGGGAATCTCTCAGGAATAGAAAAGCAGTACTAGGGAATGGTAGTAAATTTACATCTCTGAGTGATTTGAGGGTAGTAAAGACCTTCCTAGGAAGCTGAATCCATTTTAAGACGACATGGATACATAGCTGCATCCAGAATTTAATTTTGGAAATGGATTTTTTCATGCAACAATCATGAAATTTTTTGACCTTTACTGTTTAAAGGCTCTGGCACAAGGACCATTTTGCTGTTCTGATCATTCCTTGCACAGATACTGTAATGTCTGTCATTCACTGAAACATGAATGTTCTTTGTGTTCCTGGATGTTGTTTTTAATTGCTTAAAAAGGCAAATTCAATCAATGCTGTTACATTTCCCAGTTACATGTTGAGTGTATTTTTAACATAGTAGAACTTTCTACAATGCAAGTGTTTTTGTTAATTTATTAATTAATTTGTCTCTGCCCATACCATGGCATTTTAACAGCCTGTTCTGCAAAGCTGTGATATTACATTATTGGATGATATTTCTAGCAGTTGTAGAAAACTCGCATGAATCTTCAGTTAATTTTTGAATTCATTTGCTAAAAGCCTTGATTTACTTGCAATTTAGAAGACTGATTTGCAGCTGGCAATAAGACAGATCAGGTACCTGCAAATGGCTAATAAACATCCTTATGGCTCCCATAGGAAGCTCCATTATCAACAAACCTTAAAAAAGAACATTTAAAGGGCTCTGATAGTGATCCAGGGTGGATCTCACCAGGCTGCAGTGTGGGAACAGACCTGCTCCTTGGAGGCTGTGGAGAAACCTTGACAGAGAAGTAAAAATATAAGCAGCAATTTCTCTTCTGCCATGGTAAGCACCTAAGGCCTATCAGATTAAAGCGAGTGCATAGGACTGCTGCTTCTGATGTGATGGACCCAGGCAGTGAAGGGGTTACCATGCCTTATTTTTTCCCAATTGCTGTAAATGTGGCTGGCTAAGGATTCAGGAAATATTTGCTATAGTTCTATGCCAGCACCTGATTGTGAAAGTCTGATTAGATTGAATTACTGAATGTATTGTCTGGTTTGCATAATAGGACAAAGAAAGGACACACCCTACTCCTAATCCTATACAGAGTCCTGGTGCTGTATTTCCACACTGAACAGATTTGGAGTTTTTCTACTTTCATTTACTACCCTTATTGGGTGAAAATATAGGTTGTACTTAAAAAGTGTGTCACCACACTAAGTATGACTCTAGCTTCAGTGCTATTTTCTTCTAGCCAATCCTAAGGTTATCTACCCCCAAGCTATCATGTTGTTGTACATCAATGCACCACTTACCAACCACAGTGTAAAACACTGTTCTCCCAGCCTCAACAAACCCACAGCAGTAGTCCAAGAACACCTAACTAAACCTCATCCTGGCTTTATTTTACTGTGACAATATTAAATATAGCTCAAGAAGAAATTTTAATTTTGCCAGCTATGGGGAGGTCAGAAATAAACTGAGAAACATTCAAAAGGCTTTACTTTCCCACTGGTTGTTTTCAGCCTCTCGTCTGTGGCATGAGCACAATTGGAACATGTTTTCACAGATGAGTGTTCTGTTTGGACTTAGCTCCATGTGAATGTATTGTGCCAGTTCTTACAGACACATCTCTCATGCATTGGGGAGTTGGGCATAAACCCATCAGTTAATTGATGAATATACTGAGCCTGCTAGTCCATCTTGTAGTTTCTGCTGCAAAGTGCCCTGCTGTCTCAGTGGAGCTGCTACTTTTGTCCCACTCGTTTGTTTAATATTTCTTGCTTCCTGTCTTGTAAAGGCAAAGCTGTGTCTGCTGTGATAACACAGATCAAACATTTTTGAAACAATGAAGAAACCCAAATGTGCAACGATTTATTTTCAATATATATGATTCACAGTCAGAGAGCTAGGAAGTGGCAGGTACAAGTGTTAAACTGTAAGATTTCAAGTGTAGTCTGCTTTATATATCTCAAACGCAAATGACAAATGGAGCTGGGAAGCTGCAGCATCCTGGAGTGAGTACCACAAAGTCAGTCATTTATAGAAGACAGCCGCAAAACCATGAATGGGTGGAGACAGGAAGAAAATCCACTGATGTGAACAGAAGAATGATGTGCTTTGGGGCACTGAGGTCATTTCATCTGTTCAAGGGGACAGAATCAAACGAGCATGAGAAACCTTGCAGGAAAGTCATCATAACTCTAAAAATAGGAGCTCCTGTAATAAAAACTGATATAGTCTAAATGACATCAGGGAAGGAGGAAAGCAAATGGGATTGGTGTCATGTGCCATCAGTCAGCTCTACAGTATAATCAATAATTTGTTTTTTCAGGTTTTTTTTAATGGACTGCAATTTAAAATAACCACAGAAGGTCCGACAGCCTTACAGTAAATAGAGTTGTACTCTATGGTCATAATCGTTCAGTTACCATATAACACTCATTTTTAAGGTTCAAACCAATAATTTAGGGGATAAGCAGCTTCTAATGTGCTGTGGCAAAGCTTGTAATGGGTGTTTGTGACATCACACTACACAAACCTAGAAAAAAATCACAGAATCATTCAGGCTGGAAGGGACCTCTCAAAGTCATCTAATTCAGCTTCCTGCTCTAAAGAGGCCCACTTCAAGCAGGTTGCTCATGTTCTTGTCTAGCTGGATCAAACTCTGAAATAATGAAAATTCCAAAGATGTTTTGGGCAACTTGTTCCAGTTTGACCATCCTCATGATTAAAAATAAATATCTGTATTTCTTACACAGAATTTTATCTGACAATCATCACATTTAGAGGAAAATTCTCACCTACCAACTCGCCCCTCACATCTCAAAGCCATGTGTCTCCAAAAGGAGTCTCACTGCCTCTTCTATACAGTCTCCCACTAGGCAGCTTTGGACAGCAATAACAGTGCTATATTTCAGTATTTTCTTCTCAGAGCTTTCAGCTCAAAGCTGGTTTTGTTCAAGCCCAATCCTCTCACCTTGTGCTCCAACCCCTTGAGCATCTCACTGGTGAGCCCAAAATGGGATGCAATACTTGAGAATTGATTTCACAAGCACCCAGCAGGGGGGAAGAGACACTTCTCTTGGTTTGCTGGCTGCAGTCATGCCAATACAGCCCAAGGTGCAATCGGCGTTGTTCAGTGTAAAGACACACTGCTGGCCGATGGTCAGTTTGTGTTCACCACGATTCCCAGGGCCTTTCCTCCAAAGCTGGATTCCAGCTGGATATATTTGCAAACTGTATCAGTGCCCAGGGCTATCCCACATACAGGACTGTACCTGGTAATGTTTGACTTCTCGCAGTTCTGCATTCCTCCAGCTCACAAAGATCCTTGTGAAGAGCAGCTCTTTCCACTGTCATCTGCGGAGAGCACAGCAAATGTCTTGACTCTGCCTCATCACTCAGTTCATTAAGACCATATTACACAGAATCAGCCTCAGAACTGACCCCCAAAGGACAGGACCAGTAAGCAGCTGTCAGATGGACTTTGTCCCATCGATCCCTCTGAGACCAGAATGACATGCCTAAATGAAAAAATGGGCAATTATGAATGTTCCCACTTTCACAGTAGACTTCCTATATAATATTAACCAAGGCTCTCTTGAGCCACTGACTCGGTTAAAATCTATGTAAAAATGCTATCACAACTTTACTGACAATTCCAGAAAGTGGCTTAATAACAGAAAATAGGATTACTTCTTTCACTGCATGTTCTACTTTTATTAAATGCTATTTATTCTTATTAGTGAACACTTATAAGTCTAATGGTATTTGTGAGGGTTTTGAGATATTTGATGGCAATGCAAAGTGTTACCAATTTTTTCTTCGTCGAGTACCGTGTCAATTATTTCATAGGGTATTTAGATCAAGGCACTGACAAATCTCCAAACCAACTTCCTCCACACCCCAGCTCTTCCCCTGATGGTGCAGGGCTTGCAGTGCTCCCATCAGCTAGGCGGGTCCTCCTAGCAATAGCACGAGTGAAGCCATCCGACATTTCACTTTGAGAAAGGAAATGCATTTTCCTGAATATGTGCCAGATACTACTCCACCCCTAACTGTCTGCATTGCTTAGTTACACATAGTTAAATGGCATGAAAGGTACTGGATTAGTGATCCATTACTACTCTCACTGCATTTTCAGTGACAATGACTGACTTTATTGCATTATCAACAGAAGCATGAGAATAGGTGTAGCAGTGAACCATGTAGATAAATGAGCCCATGAATCCTAGAAGACTCTAAAACTTTCTTTTGCACCTGAAAAACAGAGAACCAGTAGCTGAAATGAGATAGGCCACATTCTAAATATCAAGTATTCAAAATAAAGTGTGAAGAACCACAGAAAACATACTCCGTATACATGAATATTAAAAGAGAGATAGGTCATCTACGGTAACAGTTTTTTAAGCTCTACATCACTAAATTAGTAGATAGAGCAACTAATATGAAGACCATTACATGCAAGGTAAATCCTGTAAAGGCATAGAGCAATGAAGTACTTATCAATATCCATGACAACATATAGTAAACATGAGAGACACAGTTATAATTAGAGACATATAACATATAGTATATATGAGAGCCATCAGTTATAATTCCTCTATTTTAGTAACCTTCAAAACAAAACTCCGTAATTCTGGAGGGGTCATCCAAAGAAATTAAAAGAAGAAATAACAAAGGAAGTTACCAGTGTCTCTGAATCCTGCTCTTGATTACCAAACAACTTAGCCAGAAGCTTTCTGAAAACATCAATTACTTGTACAGTGAGAGTAATCATTATTCATCAATAATGAATACATGGATGATTCCATTTCATTTCACATCAATCCAAAGAGCCTCTTCATCCTCATTACTTCAGCATGATGGGAAAAGGAATACTTCCCTAAACATTTTATCGAATGTGCTATTTGCCCTATTTTTAAAATAGTACCAAACTAAGTTTCAAAAGATGATGAAAAATTTCATTTGGAGAAGAATGACATGAAATATTTTTATGTTCCAAATTTCTTCCCCTCTGCCGCACTGTTTTTCAGATAAAACTTCATGCCAGATTCAAAATTCCTGAAAATATAGCCAGAAGACTTGTACCATCTGCTTTCTGCCCCTCTGCTGAGGTAACATCCTTTATGCAAATTTATGTCAGCAAAGATTATGTTAAGACATATGCTGAAAAATATAACAGCTAATTTTTCAGAGATGTTAATCTTTAAAGGATTCAGTTGTAAGAGTAAAATTTAAGTTAAAAGGGGTAGGTTGAATTTGAGGTCTCCATACAAATATAAAAGGACTAGCATGGCAATATCCATCTGGGGCACCATTGTGAAATTCCACTGACTGGGTGTTAGGCATATCATCTTTTAACTGTATATTTCCTTCTATAAATAAGGTTTCTAAAGAATAATTGCAGGAGAGGAAAATAATAGAGGATAAAATTTTTTTTCTAATAAAATGACCTTTATCTAGTACACACAAAAATGTTAACTCTGTTTTTACCTTAGGTATATTTTAAATTAAAAAAAAAATAATTTCCAAGTTTTTACACCGATTACTCATTCAGAAAAATTGCTGTTGACTGAAAACTATTATCTCTAGGCCTTCTCACCAGATGCATAAGTGTCCCTTGTCTTAAGGCTCCATGTTTTAACAGGAACTGTGTGTAACATGCTTCACAGAAATAATTAATAGGTGATTAATTTTGTAATTCAAGATTTAGGCTCAGTAATCCATAACACAATGGGATTGAAAAGAAGGCACTTGAAAATGAATTCTTTGCTTGGAGGACACCTGAAATTATTGCCTTGTTCAGCATCATTTTTTGAATGAAAGATTAGGAGGTTTCATTTCAATTTTGCTGAGCACTTAGTTGTTAATTTTCATGCACGCACATTTTGCTCTTAAATTTAAGACTCAAAAAGTGTCCTAAAGTATGGGACTGGAGTTTTTAAGTGGTTTAACTTCCTTAAACCTTCTGGACAAGATCCTGCTTTCAATTATGAAGCCACGTTTACAATGAAATTTCATTATTTTCTCTTTGATTCAGAACATACAAGGCTACTTCTACCTATTTCATTTCTTCAGATGTGTCCTCTTCTTCTTCCATATGAGATGTGAGGACTCTGGACTCTTTCAGGATTTTTACTGACATCCAGTAATACCATCATAACACATGTTTGAAAAATCGTACGTCTCTCAGAACCATCTTGCTGCAGTGGAAACCTGCCCATGTTTATATCTCTGGAAGTAGACATTCTCAGTGATTCAGGTTAAATTTAACGTAAATCATCTCAGAACTGAAAGCAGTAACATTTTATGTACATGACAGTGGGATGCATGGGCTTTGCACAGATCCTGTATTTCTAGACTTCATTTACATAGGTTTGTACATCTGTGCTTTTCTCTTGGGCACCAAAATCCTCCATTACCCAGAAAACTGAGTGTTAATTACAATTGGTTCTCAAAGGAGGTTTGGTTTTCAAGCTCACAGGCGCAAGAGTGGCAGAGCCCCGTCTTCATCTCCCAGAACCTTCATCTCCTCTGACCCTTGCATCCCAGGGACCCTAACTTAGAATCAACATTTTACTCCCAAAGCAAATTATAAATTTGATCTTGATACTGCAAACCCTTTTGCATTTAGATAATTTCACAGCTCTTATTACTTTTAAGGAAATTCACAGCTGTGGTTCAGGTCCCTCATAGCACAGAAGAGGTCTGAGTGACCCCGGGATCCAGATACCATGGGTTTGAGGCAGCTCTGAAGGTAAGTGACAGAAATAAGTCCTTTTGCAGAGTACCGAATACCACTGCAGTTACTAACACAAAGATAAAGTATGTAGTTTGCTATAATTGCAAGACTGATTCCTGCCACAAGAAGACATTTGCTGTTCTTCTCATGTCACCAATAATTGGGGACAGGTATATGACAGCATTTACCATTGGCTGAGGGGAGAGGTAAGGAGAGGCAAAGGTAAGAAAGAGCAGAATATGAAGCTACGGAAGCAAGACTTGAAAGAGATGGAACTGAAACATTCTTCTTTCTTGGAATTTATCTTCTTTGCTTAGAAAAAAAGTACTAGCAGCAAACAAAGCCTAAAATGACTCATAGTAGCTACTTTTCTCCTAGTTTTACAGCTTTCTTACCTGTCCATATTCCCTGTGAATAAAGCCTGTATAAGGCCCCTAAGAAACACTAACCACAGTCTCTGATGAATAAGTTATGAATTATAGTGAATAATTATGAAGCAGTCTAGATTTGAAGATTTTATGTACACAGTCACTGCAGGCTACCAACAAAGTCATTATTAAGGTCCTATTTAATTTGATGTTTTCATTCAGGACTCCAGAGGAAGACAGAAAACCACATAAATTTACAGTTAGCTAAAGGCCCACTTGTGAAAACATCTGGGAAAAGTGATCCAAACAGTAAAACAGACATTTCTTCCAAAGAAGAAGTGGGAATCAATTCTGCTGAGCAAATATAAGAATTATCAAATCTGTTCCCCTTTTCTGATTTAAACCTGAAGTGAAACAGCTACTGCCCTAACTTCATAACCTTCTTTAAAAGACTGTGCCAAAGTTCTTATTTTCTTTCTGTTTGTTTCTCACAGATTTTGATATTTGCATAAAGTCACTTAGGAACACATCACATTTTCCCCGAAAATTTATAGGGACAGTTTAAGAATAAACAGAAGTTTATGCTGTGTCTTTGACAAACCTTTTCCATATGTCAATAAATAGTCAGAATAGTCCCATACTTCACTCTGACAGCATTCAGAAAAGTTAATAATTAAGGGAAGAAGGATAAAGAAGGCAGGGTTAATCCTTCCTTTGATATAAAGGAAGTTTTATTCTGATTTTTCCTTTCCACATAGAAAGAGAGGCATTGTCTTGTTCAGCCACTTAATGCAGGGACTGGTCCCAGTCACCCTTCACAATGATTTAGGTGTGTCCCCTAAGCCTGTTATTCTACTTCTGTGCACAGGGTATGAAGAGCTGACATATTTCATTAAAAAAATCAACAAATCCCTCTTTGCTGTCATTTCAACCAACTTCCTGCCTGACGATACTTCTTTTCCTTCCACAGCCCATGTCAGTGCGATACCAAAATAATATTTTTTCAGTTATGTTTGTGTACTTTCAAAAAAAAAAAATTTCCCCAGAGAGCACTAGATGTGTTATTGCTGCGTCAGCAGGTTCTTGCTTGCTTCCTGTGATCACTAGGCAAGGAGCAGTAGCCACAGGCAGAGCAGCTCCCAAAATCAACAAACAGCCAAGCTGATGGTTAGGATCTGGTTTTAAATGGAGAGCAAAGAACTGAGCTGTGATTTAAATCAGAACTAGTAATAAAAAATGTGGAAGATGAAAGCGGAATGGGAATAGACTCAAATATCTGGGGACCACTGTAATAGCTTTCATTCTAGTGTGTATTGAAAAGTATCAGGTCACCTGATAACAAGAAAATATATTCTAAAATATATTCTAATCTCATTATTGCTGCTGAATATTGAAGTGGGAATAAGCTAGGTAAGCCTGTCTCAACCTTCCCATTTTGTGTCATTTTAACATGTCAAAGACAGAAGAATTAAAGGCTTGTCCTTGAATAAATTACCTCTTCTACACATACTGATATGCTGTATAGGTTACTGTCTTTCTCATTTTCTCTCCCAACCATTCTTTATCACAATCACAAATCTATGGCTAATTGTCAAATGGCACCCTCCGTGACTAATTAACTATCAGGGAAGCTAACATTCCCAGGAATAAAATGTTTGATGGGGTGTTTCCCTCTATTTCACATTCAAATAGCCTGTTATAAATTGATGATACCACAGCTGACTTTTCTTTCAAATGCCAAAGCCTTTCCTATGTAATAGAATGTGAATTCTAAGTAGAAATGCATTATCCTTTATGAACCATATCACTGCAACACCATAAATCACTTTTTTAAATGATTTCTCCATGTTACATGACTAAAATGCTGAACCTATCAATCCCTCTTGCTTTATGAGTCTCGGGACAGCACAAAGGCGTGAAAGCTGAAGGAGTATGTATTAATCCATCAGAAAACTCAAGACTCAGCTAATGTAAAGAAGCAAGCACACCTGACACTGCTCATTTGAAAGCTACAAAATGAATAACTCAGATGGGGAAGGTACTGCTATCACATTCTCACAAGGAAACATAACAAATGGCAATCTACTGAGTATATATCAACACAATCTGATAATGCTAGTAAAAACATCTATCGTGGAGCTGTCAGCATAGGAAAGACATTAACCTGTTGCAGTGGGTTCAGAGGAGTCCACAAAAATTATCAGAGGGCTGGAGCATCTCTCCTGTGAAGACAGGCTGAGAGAGACGGGGCTGTTCAGCCTGAAGAAGAGAGGGTTTTGGGGAGACCTTACAGCATCTTCCCGTACCTTAAGGGGGATTTTTAGGACGACAAACTTTTTAGCAGGGCCTCTTGTGACAGCATACAGCGTAATGGTTTTAAATGGAAGGAATGTCAGTTTAGATGCCATATAATGAAGATCTTTTTTTACAGTGAAGACGGTGAAATACTGGAGCAGTTTTCCAAGAGAGAATGCCTCATCCATGGAAATATTCAAGGTCAGGTTGGATGGGGCTCTCAGAAACCTGATCTAGTTGAAGATGTTCGTGCTCATTGCAGGGGCATTGGATTAGATGGTCTTTAAACATGCCTTCTAACCCAAACTTAATTGTGATCCTGTGACTTTCCTTAATATATTTAACTGGATACTCTTTTCACCATTTCTACTAACTGGTAATTGTACACTGCTCTCAGGCTCTACAGTATTTGAAAAGACTATTACATCAAGACTTTTAAATTGTTAACATTTTAACAGTATTACTAAAATTGGAGTAATTATCTGGCAAATTCCTTATTATAGTAAAATGATGGCTATACAAATATTCCTTCCTTTGACAATTACCTTTCACGGTGACCAGCCTCAAGGCTTTGGGTCACCTCTTTCACCCAGAGGTGAATGAAGGAGACGCACACACCACAGGACCTTTGCCTCACTGGAGAAACCTGCTTAACCTTCTTTTTGAGAATTCAGAGATACCCCTTGGATATTAGCTACACCAAATCCAAGTGTCAGTAGCAAAATCCAGACTCCTCAGCCAGCAGCTGTTAATGGTTAGCATATTTTTTAAATTTATTTAAAATATGTCCCTAACTATCTCCAAAGAGCACCCAAGGCTGAGTGGAAGGTTTTGCTTTTAAAATATATTATCTTTAACATCCTAACCAGTGGAATCAGCATTTGGCCAGCTGCCAAGCAGCTTCACAAAGCAGGCCCACTGGTGTGTAATTTCTCCTAAGATTGAAAGAATCATTATCCTCGTGCCACTTTCCTCAAAGAACCAGAAGACAGAGCTGACATTTTTGATTGTGTTTCTTTAATAAAATAAACATCTAGATGTATAAATAAAGGAGTGACATGCCGTTGAACAAAGATTTCTCTTGGTACACTACAAAAGCTCTACAGAGCACTCCACAGACACGTAAATTACTGACATACATTGGAGGGCATTATGTATGAATAGTTTAGTTTCAAATCGGAAGACTGCTTCCACGTATCTACTGATCAAGAGTGATCTGATAACCTTTCCAAGTACCTGCCCATAGACACTGCCTCTTTGCAGACATATTCCAGCTGCTAAATTACATAAAAAATAAAATAGACTGTACCATGACATTTGAAAAAATACTCAGTGATATTCTAACACCTCTCTGAAGGCAACAAGCTTTTAGATTGCAGTTTGAACAGAACATGTATTCTCTCCATATTGCTTTCCAAGAACACACAAAATTTACTACATGGTGAAGTAATGAATTCAGCTACAATTTTCTAAACTATTTCTCTTTTACTGACTGTACCATCAGAAAATTTGAAACCTCTAGTAAGGAACAAGACTGTCTCATAGTTTTTGGGTTTTGGCCATTTTTAATTCTTTCTGTTCAACCTCTGGAAAAGCTAAAATGATAGACATAAATTTCATACTTTAAAATACACAACTGAGTGCGTTGTTTGTTGCTTTTCTTTTCACCTCCACATCACCACAAAATAATTATCAATGTACTTAGAGAAATGAGAGTTGACAGAATCTAAGAGACAAGTAAGCCTAGCGATATGAAGAAAAGAGTAATTTGATATTTAAAGTTCTTAGCAAATTGAGGTTCCCTAAAACAAGTCAGTATCTATTGGCATTGGAATATTATTTAAAAAAAAAAACAACCCTCACAACAGAGACACAAGTAGTTTCTAATACTGTCTGACAAATTAGCACTTCTGTTTAGTTGGCACAAACATTTGGCTTGATTAGTTTCCTAGAAGTATCTCCATTACAGTTTGATGCCTGTGGCTGAACAAATTTCTCCCTTGAATAGAACATACAGATGAGCTACAATCAACACCCACAGAAATGTAATTGCCCCAAAACCTTGAACTGCCCCCAACAGCCTCTGAACTCTGCAGTGCCCCATCAATTTTTGCCAGCTTACACTGGCTTGCTAAAGTAATTTGTGTTTTTTCATAAGAACATTTGTCATGGTATGAATTGCTCCTGATTTTTTAGCCAGAAAGATAAAGTGGAGCTACTTGTCTATATTTTTGGCTCAAATTTGTTTTAATTGTGTTTATGAAATGCAAAAAAGTAAGAGTATGAATCAGTAGCAAGTTATTAATTCATTAATATTTTTTTTTCCTTAAGTCATAATAAGAAACACAGGCCCAGAAGATACTTATTCAGTAATTTAGTCTACAAGGAAAACCAGGAAAAGTTTACTCCTTTCCAGAGTTCTGGGAGTAATCTTTTCAGCAATATGCATTTCATATCATTTAGCCAAAACTGTAACTTTAGTAGCAAGTTACTACCTGGCTTCCTTCTTCAGACGCAGTTTCGTGCCCTGAGACTATTTAACACGAGAAATCCTTGCAGCTTAGAAGAAAAGCAAATCAAACCAAAAAATTAAACAAGTCTTTTTGTTTAAATTCAATTAACTCTCCATTAGTACATGCAAAGCAGAAATGCACTATATTTTTCTTTCAAGCTATTCATGCGCATAGGTGATTAAAGAAATTTTCATGCAAAGTAAACGTATTTGTAAATGTTCTCATGTTTCTTATGATGACATGAGAGTAATTCACAATTGTAATCACAAGGCCTTAAATGCTCCTTTGACCTATCTGAACTTCTCCAGCATCCTCTCCCACACAGACATGAGTGTGCACAACCATACCTGCACAAAAATGGATGGACAGATTGCATTTCAGATCAAAAATTCAGTGGGATTATTCCTTTGACTAGATTGACTTACCTGGATAGTTTAGGTGATCTCTTTGGAGTCTCATCCAGCCCATTGCTTGCTTCACATCCTCCCCTCGAATTACTCATCTCAAAATACAGCGCTTTGTGCAAAATTTATTTTCCTTTCCCATCTGTTTTATCCAGTGGTCTTATGTTCTTATCTAGCTGTTCTGCCAAGCTTACTGAGGCTCACGGAAATTGAACAACTGGTGCAAGGTCACGTATGTGTCAGCTCAGACAAAATTAGCATCGAGTTTTAAAAACAGACATATAACTGCATACAAAATAGGGAGAAAAATGTTGTTGGATTCGGTTATTTTTTTGCTACAGCTTAGACAAATTATGGCTCTATCAAGAAGAGGTTCTCTTCTCCCCTTTTTCTTGGTAGATCCTTGATTGTGCAATACAACCATCTTTTTGCACAGAAAGAGCAAAGTTCATAATAGTTTTCCTCTTCTTGTACCACCTCAGAGGGACAAGTTGTAGAAATGAACAATGCTGTATCCAATTTTTTTAAAGGGAAAGGCATAAGTAGTTGTTGATACCTACATTTAACCCTCTTCTAGACAATAGAGATCCACTATTTGTTGTAATCTTTCTCGGAAGCTGAGAGAAAAACAGTACAGTAGTTCATTAAAGTGAAGAAAATAAACCTCTCTTTCTGTCCTTATTTTTAAACTTTCCTGCTTTATGCCTGTAAATAACTGCATTTAAGAGAATTGTGAGATACATAACAACAAGGCAAAGGATTTTATGACGTAATAAAATATTTTCTGTACTGATGTTACTGTATGCCAAGGAAAGAAGTAGTAGATTTGGGAAAAAAAAAAATCAAGTAGGATCTGAGTGAGGCATGGACAAGCTTCAATCTGGCTGAAAAGGTGTTCCGATACAGTTCCACGATGAAGCATGCATTACTATTAAGAATATATGAGGACATAATACTGTACTATCTTACTACTATGGATAGATGAGATTTTAATAATATATCACTCTCTATATTATATGAAGGGTTTTAGTCCTTGACATCTTCCCAAGATGCATGCCAACTGCATCATGATTATTTAATATGTGTTTGTAAGTCTAAGACTTGAAACTTGTAAAAGGTCTGCTGAGGAGAAAAGATTTGTGCTCATCCTTAATTTCTTTTGTAATTCCACAGTTCTGCAAAATAAACTGTGTTTAAAATGAAACACTATCACCTTCTAGCAAAAGCATAAGCATCTGTTCCAAACAGATTCCTAAAGAAAGGCAAGAATTTCAGTTGATTGCCACATTTTCACTATATCTGCTCTCTCAAATTAGAATTTGAGATTAGGAAAAAAAAAATTACTTCTTTTACTATACAAAATTTTTCTTCTTGCTGTACTATTGACTAGCTCAGTTCCAAATATGGAACATTTTCATTTTCCTTGACCTTGAAATGGAACAGGTGATGCACAGGCGTTTATGTTCTATATGCATGAGGCCCCAGATTTTCTTATACCTCCCAGTGCTTCGGATTTTTCTAATATCCTTTTAGAATTTGGAAATCACTCATTATGCACTTACTACTTTTAATTACTTCCCACCACTTAAAAAAAAATACCTTTGGTCAAATCCTTGGTGGTTTTCAGTATCTCTCCTCAAGAAAAAAAAAAAAAAAGCCCTGCAGTATTTGACATGCCCTTCAGCATTAGTACTTTTGGAATAAAATATGTCTTCCCTTTGTTCGTTATCAAAACCTATTTATATATTTCCATAGGGAAATATCTGAGACTCATAAAGCAATGAGAAAAAGCACTAATCCATTCATTAGCTGAGCATTTGATCTTTTCTAAGACTACTCAGGACAAAAAAATTAGACTTCACTATTTTTCTTCTCCAGCAATACAATCTTTAAGAGAAAAGTAAGAACCAAAACCACAAAGCTGTTTTCTGATAGGTCTTTGAAAACATAATCTCTGAAACTTTCTGAAAGCAAGCTGCAAAATGCCTTGGAGAAGAAACAGATATACAGGTGCCAAATTATGAAGCTTAGACATTATGTACAGGGGTAGTACGATCAAACTCAGTGACACACACAGAGGGAAAAAAAAAAGATTAAATCCCTGTAATGTAGTGTTAATCTTTACCCAAGATGTCTCCAATCCCTCTAGTAGTATTTATTCTCTTTTTTACTTGCATATAAAAACAGAAGGATGAAAGATGGTTTCCTCATTCCCCTCCCCCCCTTCTTTTCATTTCTCCCTAGCTATTTCCTCACCTCAGCAACTTAAAACAAACAAACCAACCTCCAATGCAAGAATTAAAATACAACATGAAATAAATACGACATCATGTTTCAAATCAATTTTAAGAATAAGGTCAGATTTTCTTCTGATGCTAACTGATACAGAGAGATTTCTGTGCAGTTAAATATGCTTATGAAGCACTGCTTTGGCAAACACAGGAGAAAGAACATAATTTCAGATTTGCTCTTGTTCTCCTTGTATGCTGAAATATTTATACTACACAGATTCTATGTTGGTTCAAATAAAATGTCTCTCTTGGATATGATATTTTTCAAAGCTTTCCGAGCTAGAGTGAATTTGAAGCAGATCTTGAATTAATTTGAACACTGGCTTTGCCCTAAAAAAAGTACAGAAGAGCTTCATGAAAAATCTGTTAGATGCTCCAGTTGGGTACAATCCTTTGCCTTGCAAAGGCCAAATTATTTACTGTTCTGGTTAATGTTTCCTTAAAAGAAAATAAAAAAGTAACACTTTCCACAATGATCAAGAAGGTACTCCTCCTTAAAATTCCTACTAATCCCACAACATAGAAACAAGAATTCTTAGACAGTATTTTGAGATTTACAGTTTCTCACCCAATGTAAAAATATAAGCACGGGTGTAGAGTCAGACTACAGACCCTCACAGCTCAGCATTATGTTTGTCCAGTCAGAACCCAGTTCTGGACAAGATGACCAGCACAGGAAGTAAAAGCTAAAAAAAAGCAAGTATAAAGGAGACAAAATACTACTAGAGGGTTTGGAGACATCTTGGGTAAAGATTAACACTACATTACAGGGATTTAGTCTTGCCTTGCAGAAACAATCTGCTCTTCAGATGCCCTCCTTGCCATCCTGTGCCATCATTGCATTTAGAACTACATGAGTATCTCTAACACACGAACTTACTATGTTCTTGCCCAGACACATTCTTAGCACCTAAAAAGTCCCATGAAAAGGAGCTTTACACCTCAAGACCAGCTGTATGAAGCACATACTCTTTTCTTTCGAACCTCTTCCTCCTACTTTCCCTTTTTCCCCCTTAGATCTTGTTTTGGGAAAGACAATGAATCGTGGATGCCAGTTCACACACAGTTCATTGGCCACCTGAAATAATTGCTTTGTCCTTGGCCAGCAACCTGCACATTATACCCGCAGGGGGCTGATTGTGGTGACCCCAAGGAGAAGCAGGTCATAACAGGGCAGGCAAATTGTGATCAGCAGCATCGGTGCCAAATGGAAGCTCATTTCTCTTATATATTATTCTTCTTATGACAACTCTTGAAAATGCTTGTCTTAGACTGTTAAAAGCCTTAAGCATTAATACATGCAGAAGTTTTCTACAGAGACTCCTAGAAGCAAATAGTTCATCTGTTCTAACTTTAGGATAACTTCCTTCAGGTTGTCAAGCAACAACCATTACCACGTTGCTGAAATCAGACAAGGATTTAAGCCAAAGGCCTTGCCTGGAGCCCCTTCCCAGGGCTGCACAAACCCTGGAGCAGCTGACAGCATGGACAAGGCCACTCAAATGTATGATGTTTGCGCTGTGCATCCTCCTCTCTGCCATATGAAGGGATAGAGGTTATCTTCAAGTCATGTTGCAGGTTTTAATAGCAATATCCCACACAGTGAGCATGTCAGAGATGCTGAAAGGGCAGCTGGGGGAAATGGCACCAAAACAAGTGATTAAAGCTACAGTAGAGATGGAGCTGTAAATGATCAGGCTGGGTAAAGTGTGGGGAGGAGAAGTGTCAGAACTGAGTCACAGTGCTGAAGAGAACTGCTGTCCCTACAAACTGCTGTGCCCTAAGGTAGGTAGGTAGATAGGTCTGAATGTGAAGAAACGTCAGCATTGTAAGGAATAATTCTTCTTCATTTTTGTAAAGAAAATAATAATTTTTAAAACGTTAAACTTCAAGCAGATTTCCTTAAAACCTGTATTTTGTGACAGAAAACAAAAATACATAACGGTGCAATCTCTGTTATAAAAACAAACTATAAAAACTTCCCTTCAAATTTTTATTCTAGGAGCTCAAAGCTATTATTCTTGTAACTGTTTTGTTCCCTTGCATTGCATTGAACATCACACATTCTATGCAATAAAATATTGTCAGTTACAAGGACTATAACCTTCCAATGACCAAACACATTACCTAAATTTTAAGAAAAGCTAATCCCTATGATAGTAAGTAGTTTCCTATTTCAACCTGTGCAAAATCTATCTTTAACATTTCTGAAGCAGCACAGCTGACAACACCGGAAAAAATTCTACCTCTACCGCCACAAAAAACCCTCTTAGGTCCCACCACAAGTTTAATTCTGATATAAGTAAATTAATATAATGTAACCAAGTAATTTGGGTATTACCTAGGAGGCATATTTGAAAATCAATCTCTGTTGAATAAAATTGAAACTGGATCTTGGAAGGATAACTAATTCACTGAAAAGTTACTCAAATTAAATTTTTATGTATGTTGTACACTTTTCTCGGGGTCATTAAAATTGCTTCAGTTTTCATGATGTATCTCTTTTAAATGACACCATCATTTGTGTATTAAACAACTACACCCTAGGACTTCTCTTGAGCACTGATCTATATGTATGTAATACATGTCACTGAACTAGATTAGCTATATTTAAACAAATCCCAGGAGTTTATTATTTTGTTGTAGTTCTTTCACAATCCTTTTACATTCAGCTGTGCATGGTGGTCATGTACAAAATAAAGGATTTGGGATTTTGGGGTGGCTGGAGGCAGGATTGCCTCATTCTCTTGAGACAATCATGTTTTTGCCATTGAATGACGTTAGCTGATCTTAGGAAGGTACAAGATAATCTCAGCACTACAGTAGGATAACATCAGTGAAAGTAATATTTAGTTCTTCCTTGTATGTATTACAGTTGGAAAACCTTTTATTATATTAGAATAATATATTGAATTCATACATTACTGGATTTTGAGACAATTAGCCTTTAATGATTACAACAGCAATTACTGTTTCTGAAACAAGTCTTTAAGGCTAACATTCTGCTTCTTGGCTATCCACAGGAAACTATTCTAGGATTCCATTTAAAATTAATTATACTTGAAAATTTATTGAGGTCAATGTTAATTTGAAGACTTGACAGTACCAAAATTTTTTTTTACATGTAAGGAAATTTTTTTTCCCAAACACCACTGTTGTAGAAAAGGTGATGATCTAATTATGAGAGGCTATGGCTTTAATTCTAAGCAATAAATTATCTTCATAAGAAACTTGGATATAAAGTAAATTAAGTACCAAAAGATGACAGTGAGGTTATCTTCACTTTAATGTATTATATTAACCCACACAAGTGCATGATTCTTTGATGAACATATCCTAATAGTTAACTAGTCTGGAGATGTTAACAATGTCAGTATTGAATTTTATGTAACAGCCTGTAATCAGACAAAAAATTACTCCCTGGAAATACAGCAATAGTAACAATTTCCATTATTCCATAGTTTGTTAATTTGGTTTCATCCATTGAAACTGAAAAGATACGGGAAGAGAAATAAAACATAAGGGGAAGTTAGAAAACTTTAAATTGATCAGTTGTCACAGAGGAGTGACAAAAAGGAACAAGTATGCCACGGACCTGCGCTTTATTTCCTGCCTTCACTATAGCCTAGAAAGACAGGAGCTTTTTGGAGCATTGCATTTCTGAACTTCATGCTCATGAGAACTACAGAGTATCTTTGAATTCATTGCACAATGAAGTCTTGAAACTGAGACTTTTAGAGATTTCAGCATCATCGCACCGACAGAAAACACTGCTTGAATAAAATAGTTCAGTTAACTTTTCCATTACCTCAAAACAGGACTGTTTAAACATGAAAGAATTTTGCTTCAGAAAAGATCAGGTTTGAGGAAGGTTCGAACATTTAGAGATTTATTTTCTTCTCAGAGTAGCAGAGGGCAGACAACCAAGGAAGAAAGTTGCTCTGGAAGAAGGTAAAATACTCTTTTCAGGAGAAACATGAGCTTGCAGTAGTGGACACAAAAAACCTTTTGACTAACAAAAATTCCAACCAGAAACTGAATAAGACAGCTGCTGTCTCCTGATGGAAGCAGAGAGCTGGGGCAGATGAAAAAGGGAGGTATTTTGTTGGAAAGCAACATTGCCAAAATCTCTTCAGCCCAGGTAGCCCCTTGGTTGACGTGGTGTGGTCAAACACAGAAGCATCAAGTGACAGTTTAAGAAATTCATGCAGTGTTTTCCTTTCTTTCTTAGATGAAAGATGTGTAACTGAAAAGCCATGTGAGTTAAAAAATACATACGATGATGTATGTATTCTTAACATGGTAACAGATGCCCTACCTATTTCATGAAGGGCTGGAGCATCTGTCCTATGAGGAAAGAATAAGAGAATTGGAAATGGTCTGCCTGGAGAAGGCTGACCTAATTTTGGCCTTCCAGTATCTGAAGGGAGCTTAGAAGAAAGGTGGGAGACTTTTTACCAGGGCATGCAGTGACAGGATGAAGAGGAATGGCTTTAAACTGAAAGCAAGTAGGTTTAGATTAGCTATTAGAAAGAATTCTTTTCCTTTGAGGGTGACAAGGCACTGGAACAAGTTCCCAGAGAAGATGTGGATGCCCCAGCCCTGAAAGTGTTGGATGGGGCTCTGAACAAACTGGTCTAGTGGAAGGTGTCCCTGCCATGGGCAGGGTACAGGGGTTGAACTGGGTAATCTTTTAAGTCTCTTCCAACTCCAAGCCATTCTATGATTCTATGAAGCTGAACTAAGAATCTGACCTGAGGCAGAACAACTCCTATTTCTAAGTCATTCGTCAACATCTAACAAATAGCCATCTCCACTGCCCACAATATCCTATTCCTACTTCACATGGCATTGGCAGGAAGGAATAGTTATTAACTTACCAGGAAAAAATCAAAGTGCATACCAATGGTGCAAAAGATGCCAAAATTTACTGAACCTTAGCCTTTAAAAAGAAGAAAAGAAAAAAAAAAAAAAAAAAGACAGAGTGCAGACAAATTGCATGTGCTTGGGTAAAGTTAAAGGGACAGAATATTGTATCCTAAACATCAATGACTTCCACTAGATCTTGCAGCTTTCTGATTTTTGAGGTCTTAATTGCAGAGGGTGACTTAATTCAGCCCCTGGCTGCCAAGCCCTGCTTTGGTACCAGGACTGCATTATCAGACATACAGCAAGGTTTCTGTATCAGACAGGGTCTCATTCTTTCTCTTTACCACAACTATGAAGATTGAATGTGGGGTAGAAATAATTAGCACTGTAGGCATCTTGATTACATAAAAAATTCAGCTCTGTCTAGACCATGCTAATTTTACAGGTGGCTGAAAAATTACTTCTTCACTCACCTTTCACCACTTACCATGGAAATACTTAAGGGTAGGTTTATTTTTCACCAGATTTCTGGAGTGAATAGAACAAACATAGAGATGAACATCATGTAGACCTAGTAACAAAACCCCTGCAAGATCCTCCATGCACCAGGGGAACAACCACACAACGTAGTGAGCGTAAAGCAATTCCAGCCCCAGCAGCAGGAAACAGGAGAATGTGCCTTTCTCTTAGACAGCAAAAGGTATAAATTCTTCCTGGTTACTGTTTAAGGACTTAAGTTACAGAATAAATAGAAATATACATATCACTGTGGACAACACGAACATTAATTACTTGTTACCAAGGCTGGACTTTTAGTTTGTTTGCTTAAAAAAAAACCCAAAAACCAACCAAACACCACCACCACCACCACCACCACCACCACCACCACCTGGTTATAACCAAGACCTAAGGAGTTGCTGGTAATCACTTGAATTTGAGTAGTGAATTGAAGTCCAAACTACAGGAAAACATGTGAACAATTGTGGATATCTTTTGTAACATAGACACTTTATCTTCAAACTTCTGTTTTATTTGTGTGACTTCCCAGGGTTTTAAATTTCACTCTCTTTTTAAAGAGAATCTAGGACAGCATCAAGTGAATATATAGTTATCAATACAACACCTAAATTTTTATTTTGGAGCTACATAAGAACTATTTCATCGTGTTTAAGGCAAGAGACAATATAATAACTTTGACGTACATCTGGATGGAGACTTTTGTCACAAATTCTGTAAATTTTTAATGGAAAAAACCCAACTAAAATTACCAAAAAATTAGCTTAATACAGTATTTATGCGGACCTTTCAAAAATCATATTCTAGTTATATCCTGGCATTTTTTTTGTTTTGTTTTGAAAACTAGAAATTAAAATTGGTATACAGAAATATTTTGAAAGTCGACTAGCAAGGGTTAAAAAATACAGAATAGTTTAAATGGTAACCATTAAAATTTAAAAGTTTAAGTCAAATACCCAAATTTTACAATGTCTCTCAGGATTTTCTTTAGAATGTCATTAATGTATAGAAAACTCCACAGATCTTTTTGTGAATGAAATTTTTATTTACACACTGTATCCAGAAGCAGATACATAAATCCTTATACAATTATTTTTCAAAAATGTGCAAGAAATTACTATAATTTTGTTTACAAACCAAAACACATTAAAATCAATGGACTTTGGATAATTCACTCTGTGGCGTGCTTAGTACAAATAGTGCACACCAGGTCTGAAACAGAGAAAAGTGTAAACTACAGCAATCTGGATTGCAAGTATTAACTTCATGGCACTCCATCATCACTATAAAAATTCTTTAACCCAACAGGTATTCATAAAAAATTCTTTTAGAATTTTTCATTATCTGTGTAGAATTTAGAACACTTTCCAGATACGACAATGCCATATTTTTCACATTATGAACTACCATCTAGGCCATTTTTTATTTATAAAGAAGGCCTGCAATTTTTATTCTTTGCAGTCATAGAAAGATTTTAAGAAATTAAATTGGCAATCATTCATTCATCTATAGTTTAGCTCAGAATTTAAAAGTTCAGTAACAGAGAAATACTTCTCATCATAGCCCATATATTGCTGGTATGCTGTTTTAAATTTATAATTCCAGTATTCACACAGATGAAATGCATCAAACAAAAACTGCACAGATTTTACGTAGCCCAGCAGTCAATATTCACAGAAAGAAATTGGCTTTAACAAAATGCAAAGTCAGCTCATCTGAGAACAAAGAGTTTAATTAGTAATTGCATTTCTGATCCTTCTGACAGAATTACATTTTGGTAAAAAGATGGCATTCACTATGTCAACAGCAGGATAAGCGCTATATCCTTCAAGCAGATCAAAGAATACACATCACTTTCAGTTGTTTATAACGCTGGCTTACAAAACAAAACAGAAGAAAAACCACAGAGGAAATTGTGCAAATTTATTATTTCCAAATACAAGGTGTTGTTTTACTCTTCTAATTGGCAAAGCAATGTTATCCATCATGTCAATCACTTCAGATGCTCAAAAAAGGAGTTTTATTTTAAAGTTTCATTTTCAAAAACATTTTTCCTCAATTCAGTTGCATAAAAAGCATACCTTTTGAACCCTTAAATGGTTGTGCTAAATAAATAGCCATATTTCTACTCTATAAGGATCATAGTCTGTTAGCTTTTATTCCTAGTGTATCTACTTCCAAAGGTCCCCAAAATATCCTCTATCATCTTTCTTTCATTTGTCAAGGACACTTTGTTCCTCTAATTTTCATGAAGCAGAAGTCAACACAGTTTTTGTGGTTATTCTGAGAACTTCTAAATTGACTCATAACTAAATGTTACTGTGTTTCTTTTATATTAATCTTTATAATAAGAAATCATAAGTATCTCTAATGTTTTCAAAGTATTTTTTCTGGGTTCCTTCCCCTGGCTGGCCAGTTACCTCAGCAGGAAAAAGTACTGTGAGGTTCTGATTAAGGAAACCTGTAAAAATAAGTACTTGTGTCTACTCACTACTGATTTAAAGTATTTTGAGCTTAGTGGAAATATCACCACCATTTTTTATTCGGAAGCAAAGTGCTCTATGGTTCTTATATCCTAGACTGCAACCACTTTTAAGTGTTCCTTTTGTGGTAGCTTTATTAGGGGGGGTGAGGAAATGACAAACTTGACCTGATTAAGTTCACAGATGAAGAACACAGCAACAAAGGCAATTCAAAAACTGGATAGCTAAAACAGTTTTTTTTTTTTTTTTAAAGCATCATTTATGAGTGAACAACTGAAATTTATAAAAACATGGGCAAGAATTTTAGCGTGTGTGTTCTTGCACATTTTTCAATTCAGCAGTAAGACCAAGATATTATAGCTTCAAATATTTAGGTTTCAATGCAATGACTGCTAAATTATTGCATGTGGCATAGTAATTAAACGTATGTTTAATGTATTCAATAGTGGTATTAAATGGCAAAGAAAATATTTAATATACTATAATCTTTCAAAGATTCTGTAGAATGCATAGGCCCTCTAGTATGGGGAAAGAATTTTTAAAGTGAAGAAAATGCCAGAGGTTTTCTTCCAGAAGTATGCATCTGAAATCCATAAAAATGATTTTCTTTTTCCTCCCCACAGACAGAATCAGAATACTGTACCATACAATAGGTTATTGTGCCTTTTTGAATAAAGTTAGTGATCCTGATTCAGGGGAGGGGGGGACGGGACATGACTGGGTAGGGGGAGAAGTCAGTAGAGGAAA
Organism: Acanthornis magna; assembly: GCA_036785705.1. NCBI lineage: Eukaryota > Metazoa > Chordata > Aves > Passeriformes > Acanthizidae > Acanthornis > Acanthornis magna. Next base: position 3,525,041 of record JAWUZG010000017.1, read on the forward strand.
AAAAAGAAAACAGAATTCACACTTTCATACATATATCTCCATGGCAGAGCCAAAAAATTACATGTATAGACTGCTCTAGATTATTTTACTTTGTAAGTTTAAAACTTTATCAGACTAAAGAGGAAATCCTTATTCTCCCTCCCTTAAAACAAAGGCAGTCTTTATCTACCTTTGATTTTCTTTTTTTAATTTTTTAGTTAAACATTATGGTCAAAAAAATAAATTAAAAAAATATAAATTTTGTCTATCAATTCAGGCAACCCAAGATGTAGTGCTACTGCACCACCTTGCAGCAATACTGTATTCACTTCTAAAGACTCATTTTAGGGGACAGAGATGCTAGATTAAATAAGGAGAAGGAAATGACCCAAACAAGAAAGATGTATTAAAGATGAACTTTTTTTTTAAGGTGATCTTTACTCATTAGCCACTTCTACCGGAGATGGGGAATGTGACATTCTAAAACACAAAACAGTGGGGCAGAGGCAGGCAAAGCAAGGCCTCTCAGCAAGGAAGAGGCAGGTCTCCCTCCCAACACAACTCTGACCCTTGTAACAAGTAACTCATAAAAGTGATAGAAACATGGGAGAAAAGAAAACCAAACTAAAACAAAATAGGAAAATGCCATGGATTAACCTTGCATGATGAAAATATTACAGTGTAGAACCTGTACTCCCCGCTGAAAGTCTTTTTTTCCCTACAGAAGGTTAGAATAACTGTGAGCTTTTCAAATGCCAGAATCTTTGACAGATATCATAAACACTTACTTAATTGATTCAATATTTCGTATGTCAAAACATATTTCGTGACAGTAAACTGAAACATTTTCTGTGGTCACTGTATATCCAAACATCTCTTCCCAATAATTTGAAAGGCTAGGAGAATAGAGCTTTAGAGATGCATTTTAAACATCTTCTATATAAATTGTTATCAGTCCTGTTCCTTCCTCCCCAAACGATATACAAAAAAGGGGAAAATGATCCAAAGGACATTAGTGTATCACTGTACTTTCTGCAGTGAAAAAAAAAAGTAGAAAAATGGAAAATGATAAAGTTTCAAGTAGCTTGAATATAAATATGGTAGAAATCATCCTATTAGAAATTTTACCCCATCCCCAAAATGGCTTATAAATTTACGTTCTCATAACAACAATTCCTAGAGTCTTCCTACAAATCCAGGAAACTTCCTTCCCTTGCTCCACAAGAGTAGGAGGGAGGGAAAAGGAGAGAAAGAGGGGACCTGGTAGGTGTTCATTTATTTAACTGATGGCATGATTATAAAAGGTAATATTTTACAAGACCCCAATACCACAATTTCATTCTAGGTACTATACATTGACTTTCATAGACTTTTTTTAAAGGCCATTTTTAGAGGACAAAACACTGAGACAAGAAGAAGGCTGAACCAACCTTCTCAAACACAAGAGTGTACAGACAGTACAAGGCTTAGGAGGAAGGCGTTTGTTTTTTTTTTCCCAAAGATATGCTGCATAACCATGTTCTTATCACACAGCTAGCTCTGTCTATACTTTGGGGCATATCTCTACAGAAATGTCTAATTACGACACCAGGAAACAGTTGCTAACTTAGATGTAAAACCAGTAATTTAGAATACCAATATGTTCTTTATCCGTAATAATTTTTTCCAGAGGTTGTTTTAAAGGAAAAAAAAAATCCATTCAACAAGTTTCATTCGACTTTTACTTATCGTTGAATACACATGAAATGTGCTTTCAATGCATAAAAATCACAGTGGATAGCAGCAAAGGACTTGGGGGAAATTAAGGAGAATTTGATCATTCACATTGTGATTAATCTGCACATTGATGAAAGATAGCTATTTCACACTTCTAAAAATAAACTTGAGATCATTCTTTCCAACAAAATAAAACAAGAAAAAAAAAAGCCTCCCAAAATACACAAAACCCCCCAAAACAAACATAAATCCAAATGCATTACTTTTCTTTTACACACAAAAATGAAATATTTTTATGGCAGCAAAAGATTTTGATAATAATGAAAGTCTGTAAACTGTAATTCAATCTCTTTTTGTTGTTGTTGTTCCCAAAGTGCAAGATGCAAGATTCCCGTAAGCTTTCAGTAGTGCTTTTCCTGTAAATAATCCTTCATTTTGTTTGGCAAAGGCAGTTTTTGAATCAGGTCTATTCTGGTGTACTGACGTATAACAAAACGACACAGGTACTGTAAAGAGCGCACCTGCATAAACCGGGATACTGGATTTGTCAGTCTCACTGGGTAAGTTGCAGATCCAGGCAGCCGGGATCTTGAATAGCAGAAAGCTCCATTTTCAGAGTCCCTGATTGAATGTTCAATTAAGTCAACTATAGATGTATGTCCCTCCACATCTGGCTGTTCATAAAAACTAAACCTACCATTTGAGTGTTCAATTCTAGTGTGAAGAGTTTTTCCATGGGAACGAAAACTCAAACTTAAAAGATAACGATCATCAGAACTATCTCGAACAAGAAACGAGCCATCAGGCACATTAGCTAGTTTTCCCTCTGCCTCCCAACGTGTAATGGGGCCCCAGTACCATCCTTGTTTTGCAAGTTTTTTCAGTTCTTCTGTGAGACTTGTCACAACCATAGGACCGCTATTCTGTACAGAGTCATAAACTCTTCCAACTCCCGGGGCAGTATTAGGATCAAAATTCAAATGGCAGCGCATACTTTCAGCCACATGGGCATCTGTGCCATTTAGTCCATTGAAGTTCCTTTGGATTTGATTATTCTGCATTGGAGGTAGCAAAGGTGAGAGTGGAGGGACGTCGCTATGATTAACTCTTGGGCTTTGCAACATGACTCCTGTGGTACCAATCAACAAACCATTCACCGTCTGGTCCACAAAGATATCCGGTGCAACGACTACATCCTGATCCACTTGGCTCTCGTCTTCATGGAAAGCATTTCCCCCCACTTGAGAAGAAACAGTCGAAACTTCCATGGGTGAGGAACTATCCAGACAGTAACTACGTGATCCTTCCAAAGGATACATTCCCTCATCTAAAGGCACAGTATACTGAATGTAGTCCTGAGGCATTAATCCAATAACTACAGGCACATGTTCATCAATATGAAGATGCAAGTCCCCGTTCTGAGATTCCGTATTTTTTAATGCATTGTTTTGTTCCTGGAACACGTTTTCTGACTGCAAGTCATGGAAGTCCTTTCGAACACCATTCAGTGCTGGACTTGGACTAGAGGAATGGACCAAGGCCTTGACTTTCACTTCCATTTTGATGCAAGTCTCTTCTGAATTTGTAGGTCGAAGAGGCCACGGAGTTGGGCTGTAATGGTGATTACGGAGGGAAGTGGATCTCAGAGGTCTTTGAGCTCGCACATCTTTGAAGGTTATTGGAGCAGATGAAGAAGAAAAGGTGTCATCATCTGCAGAGCTTACAGATGGTGTGCTGCCTTTGCCTTTCTGTTTTTGTTTTGCTGAAAGCCTCCTTTTTAACGTACCCATTAAACTTTCACTTTTTGATCTATTTTTGCCTCCTTTTTCATCTTCACTATTGACTTCACAGCTAGCCAAATCTTTACCATAGCAGCTGCCAAACAAGGAGTCATCTTTTCCAAATTCACTTAACGATGGCTGCTGAACCACTACAAAGTCACTTTCATCTTTACTTTTATTTAAGTTAAAGGACTTGCGGATTGTTTTGAGACTAATTTTCTTCATTATGACAAGTTACCGAATCTGGCTGATCAGCAGTGCAGGCGGTGATATAGCCCTAACACATGAAGAGCAGCTTCTGCTTCATTTATGTGTTTTATCCAGCCTCATTTAACTTCAAGAGCCATTTCCTGGAAACAAATAAAAAACAATTACATTCACAAAAGAAATATTTAAAAAATTATCTTTAAGGGTTTCTCCCTCTCCAAGCAAAACAGAAATTGCAGTACTTTAACAATGGGCATAAAATAAAAACAAAAATAGGGAGGTGACTTAGACACAATCAGACTCAAAAGATGAAACTCCTACATCTGCCTCGAGATTTCTACAACTTTACTCTGCTTTCAGCATGATATTTTTTGAAACATACACACACCTTGTATCACACTCACAGGTGCATATATTTAATGCATTTATATATAATTTTCAAACACATAAACACACCTCTCTTTCAGAAGGCTCCTAAAAAATCCCCACATAACTACAGAAGATAATACAGAAAATACTCTATTCAACAGAATTCCTACATACAGGTTAAACTGATTGGTCTTAAAAACATGGTCTTATAAGGTTATACTTTCTCTACACAAGAAAGTTGAGTAATATTAAAAAGGTTACATATTTATAGGAAAACTAACTGTAGTGAAAAAATAGAGGGACATTAACAGCGAAGTAACACACATTAACAGCAAGTCCCCTCCTGAACTTCTGTGAAAACAAAAGATTTCCAAACTGTTTTAGGCACAGAAGACCAAGTCACAGGCTCTTATTGCCCAAAACTATTAGAACTTTTCTTCCTCCAGCACTTCTGCCAAGACCGAGTGGACACAGCTGCTCAGGTTCCAGTCAACTGCTCCTGCCTGGCATCTTGCAGAGTCAGGTACCCACAAATTTGACCTTTCAGATTGACTGACATTTGGCTGTGTTTTGGAAGGGCTTGGTTTGTTTCTTTTTAATGTTAGCTAGACCTTCCAAAGTAAATAGCTCTGTAGAGAGAAGAATAACATGGGAAAGAGAAGAAGAGGGAAGTTGCTACTGCCACAGAAGTAGGTACTACAATTAGTAGGAGCCATTATTCCACGTACCTCCAAATACATGCGATGTTAGCAGCACAAACTGCAGCAGCAAGCCTGGCTCCAGGCTAAGCATGGCAAGCTGAAGGAGTCTAAGAATCTTTCAAGAAATCTTCCAACCTTGGTGGACTGAGGGGAAAGTAAAAAAGCCCTTATATACGCACTTCCCACTTTTCTCCCATGGTATCACAATTAAAGCAGATTGAGAAAAAAGGTGCAATGGACTGAAATAAGTTCTATCAGGTAAACCATATTATTTTCTTTAAAAAGTATTTAAAAACTGCAAAAAGCATGGAAGAACAATGATTATAACCGAACAGTAGTCCACTGGCTCTTACTGTTGCCCAGCCCAACTTTTGTGGTCCTCAAGTACACAAAGGCTAAAGGACCATACCCAAAGCAAACTAAAAGGCAGTGTGAAGCATCTATGGATTCTGAACTTCAAAGTACCTTGAAAAATTTTGCTGCTGGAGGGATGAACACTGCTCCATAAAAAGCAAAAGCAGTAATGCATGATTTACTTGGATTGTACCCTAGTCCTATCTGCATCAATCTATTTCAAAGACTTGTTCTCTGTCCTTGTCATAACCTTCAATATTTCCCAAGTTAACCTTTAGAGCACATTCAGCCCTTCCCCTTTTGCTTTCTTAATTATGAAAATAAATAACACTTTCTTTCAGTGGGGAGAAACTAAAAAATTTCTCTTGTCTGTAAACTAATTTACTTTCAAGTAGTAATGAACAAACATGCCCAAAACACTCACTTCCTAAACAACAGACCAAGAATCAATTTCTTGCTATAAATGAATATTAAGACCTTAAAAAAACAGAACCAGTATTTTATGAGACATTCACTACCTATTTTCCACTTTTAACATGATACCTGTTATATCAGGTATCATGAAACCCTAAAATACCATATTCCAGTTACACAATTTGAACACAATCCTGAGCTATGGGTCTGAATTTTCAAAGGTTAAAACACTATGTTTACTTTCCTACAAGTACAGATAAAGGGAGAGTTATGTGCCAATTAAAAGAAGACTGAAAATATATTGTTGACATTCTATTCCTAAACCATTTGGATTTTACCACCGTTCCAATTTGCAGAACTTTCTGTCATATGTAACTAAATGAACCTACAAAATGAGTGAAAATTATAACTTCAGGATTCTATGCTGTCCTAAGCTGACAAAGTCAGAGTATTAGTTCATTTGATGAATGTAACTGTGTTTTTGTGTCTGTAGTACCAGAAACCTGGGAACCATCACATTAGCTCCACCTGTGAAATCCATAGTGTTCTCCAACTGCTTCTGATAGTATCAGCTTGTGGATGTCAATTTCCACTTTTCCAGAAATGTTCCCCCATCCTTGTGGAAAGTACTATTTGCAATTCCTAATCATGCCAAAAAAAAAACCAAAATCAACCCAACAAACATGAAAAAGTCACGTCTACCTTCTAAGCTAGGGAGAAATTAAAAGAGCATTATCACATTGCTGACATGGGAAAGAAGATGCCCCAAACTGTATGATTCATACATCTTTTTTCATTGGTCTATTTCAAAATAATTAGATAGCTAAAATTTGGCTGAAGGAACATTATTTCAGCTTCTCCATAACAAAAAGATTAAACAAGTCACTTGAAAGAACAGGTTTGGTTTTTTTTATACATATCTGTATCAAAATGTGGAGTTTTTTATAGATGAAAATCCAATATCTAAAAATTATCTCAAAAGATCAATCTCTAAGGCAGCATACAGAGCAGTCAAATTTTTTTACTCTGAAAGCCACTACTGAGCATTTTTAAGAAAAAAAGTGTTTTACATCTGTCAGCCTACTTTTGCAGCTAATATCTTTATCAAGCAAAATGTATGACTGTCCAAATGGGACACTCTCAAGACAACTGCCCTTTTCCTTATGACGGACTTCAACTTGCCAGAAATCGCCTGGGAGCATCACACAGCTGGTATGACCTAGGCAAAAAGATTCCTAAAAAATATGGATGACTTTATGGAATGCATTCTAAGGGAACCGACTCGGAAAGATGCCCTTCTGGATCTGCTGGTTGTCAACAGACAGGATCTCATAAGCAACATGGAGACTGGCAGCCGTCTTGGCCATGGTGACCACGAAGCAATAGAGTTAAAAACCTCTGCTGAGAGGAGGAAAAGTGCCAGCAAAACTTTAACTCTGGACATGAGGAGAGAAGACCTCAGGCTGCTCAGTAAGTAAAGTCCCCCAGGAAAATGTTTTTGCAGGTTTTTGATGTTTTTAAACATCACCACCTAAGGGCACAAGAGCAGGTAATTCCCAAATGTCACAAGTCAAACAGGTGAGGCAGAAGACCAGCTTGACTGAACAAGGATCTGCTCTTGGAAATAAGGCAAAGAAGGATGTATGTATGAGGGTGTATGCCCAGTGGAAGCAAGGTCTGGTGACTCAGGAAGATTTGCTTGCAATTGTAGGGAGAAAATTTCACTACAAAGATACTGCTTGCAAATTGTAGGGAGAAAATTTCCCTACAATTTCCCTTTGAGTGGCCAAAGCTCAACTGGAATTGAAGCTGACCATAACTGTGGGGGACAACAAAAAGAGTTTTTTCAAATGTATTAACGGCAAAAAGCAGTGTAAAAATAACATCAGCCCGTTACAGGATGAGGATGGTCACCTCACAAACAGGGACATATACAAGAGACAGGTGTTGAATGCATTCTTTGCCTCCATCTTCAACAGGGATGACAGACCAAGGGGTTCCCAGTGCCCTGAGCACTTCCTCCAGGAAGGAGGAACCCAGAAACTTCAGGCCTGTCAGTCTCACTTCAGTGCCTGCTGAAATCATGGAAAAGATTATTCTGGGAGGTACTGAAAAACACCTGGAGGACAATTCAGTCAGCAGTCACAGCCAGCACAGCTCCACAAGGGAAAAGTCCTGCTTGTCGAACCTGATTTCCTGCCACTTCAGGGTAACCCACCTAGATGACCCAGGAAAGCCAGTACATGTTATCTTCTTGGATTTCAGTAAAGCTTTTGATACTGTCTCTGTCATAAGATCCTTCAGGACAAAATGTCCAGCACACAGCTGGATAAACACAGCATGAGATGGGTGAACAGCTGGTTCAAGGATCAGGCACAAAGGGATGTGGATGGGGTGACATTACACTGGTGACCTGTCACTAGCGGGGTTCCGCAGGGCTTCACCCCCTGCCCAGTTCTCTTCAACATCTTCAAAAATTACATGGGACACAGGACTCAACAAGATAAGAAGTAAGTTTGCCAATGACACTAAATTGGGAGGAGCTGACAACTCTCTTGAAGGCAGAGAAGCCCTGCAGAGACAGCCAGACAAATTAAGACAGATGAGCAATCAACAATATGAAGTTTTACAACGACAAGTGCTGGACTCTGTACCTAGGACAGGGCAACCCTGGGTGTGTGGACAGACTGGGGAACGAGATCTGGGATTCCTGGTCAATGCCAAGTTGAACATGAGTCAGCAGTGCCCTGGCAGCCAGGAGAGCCAGCCGTGTCCTCAGGCACAGCATCACCAGCAAGCAAGGGAAGGGAATTATCCTGCTCTTTTCTGCACTGGGGTGGCCTCACCTCGAGTGTTGGGGGCTGTTTTGAGTGCCACAATATAAGAAAGACATCAAGCTATTGGAGAGCATCCAAAGGAGTGTCATGAGGATGGTGAAGGGTCTGGAGGGGGAGTCTTACAACTGAGGTCACCTGGTTTATTCAACCTGAGGAGACTGAGGGGAGGCCTCATTACACTCTTCAACATTCTCATGAGGGGAAGTGGAGGAACAGATACTGATCTCTTAACTCTCATGACCATTGACAGGACTTGAGGAAAAAGCATGAAGCTGAGACAGGAGAGATTTAGGTTAGATACCAGGAAAAGGTTTTTCACCCTGAGGGTAGCTGGGCAGTGGAACAGGCTCTCCAGGGAAGTGGTCAGAGCACAAAGCCTGACAGAGTTCAAGAAGCATTTGGACAACATTGTCAGGCATGTGGTGTGATTCTTGGGGTGTCCTGCATAGAGCCAGGAGCTGGACTCAATTATCCTGATGGGTCCCTTCCAACTCAGTATATTCTATGATTCTATAAATGCATGCCTCATTAGTTGCATCCTTGTAAAAATTAATGTCAAGATATAAGAAAGGTTTGATGTTCAAACATAAAGCACATATCTATCCAGAAGCCAAGTCCATTCATACATGAGAAGATGATAAAAATCTAGTGACAGTCCAGGTCAAAGCTTTCCAAAGTAAATTGAACACACTCACTGATGAGAGCAAGTATCTAAACAAGTCTTCCATATGAGACCCACTCTGTAACACCACCTACACATATTTTATCCAAGACAGGAGAAAACAAATACACCCTGAAGTCAAATACCCTAACTGATCCCAATACCCCTCTTTCTTTGCATGTACTTAGAGTACCAGCTAATTCTGCATTGGACATCAATGTGTTTAAAAACACTGTATAAACAGCCCTCAATATATGATACACTCGTGCGTTTGCAAGTATAGAATTCTTTGCAGTCTGCATCTAATAGAGCTGAAGCAGAAGAGCCCAGGCATACACCCCTTCCTGGAATACATTAAAATGAATTATGCAACTTCTTCACAACCATCAGCACAGCAACAGCTTCGCTAGTATTTTGCATGCGTTACGGCATCACTGAAGTCTCCCACCGATGTGCTCTTCCAGTGCCATCTGCTGTACAGTGAATTTAGACAGCCTAACAAGAAACATATCTAGAAAGTCTTCTGGCAGGTATTTGCAATTATAAACACTCGAACTCTACCAAAATATTCCCAAAACCTGGTGGCCATGTATGCAGAAACACCTGGAACACACAGACTGAAAATGGGAGATTAATCAAATCCAGAAAGAGAATGAGATCTTAATTCATCGAATAATGAGGCAGAATAAACTTCAAACTTATGAACTTTTATCTCAAATTCTGCATTTCAGAATCTTTAATTTATGCAGGTTGACAAAATACAGGCCAGGCCTCTGGACAAAAACTACCAGATTACTACCCAGCAAACATCATGGCCCCTTTGTGCATACAAAAATAATGAAAACTAAATTTGCACACCTCTTTTGGAAGAAGAAGAACATTTATCAATCACATGCAAATGTGAAATTATTAGTGAAAATAATTAGGGCTAAAACTTTAACTTACAGGCTTCTTCTCAGAAACCTGAAGAGCAGGCCGTGCAATCATATATTAATTATTATGGTGGCCAGCACTGATGCATGAAAAATTATGGAAGTTTTAAATATATATCAGTTTCTGTAAATCCAGTTTGAATATTCCAATACTTCAGGGTAGTTTCAGTTTGATGCTACAAATGGTTTCAGCAGAGTGTAATCGTATAGCTACCTTGAAGCAGTGTTTGGAAAAGTATGCCAACAAAAAAGTTTGATTATAATTATACTGTCATTATTAATTTCTTATCTTTTTCACACTTTTATGTTAAGCATACTCCTGAATATGTTAGACATATGTTATGTTAGACATATTTTCTGAGACAAATGCTATAAACAATGCTGCCAAAATGTAATAAAATAGAAATAAACCAGGATTAACTTTAAGCAGTTAGGACAGAAAACATCATACTGGAAACATACAGCAAAATACAACTGATGTTTGAAGAAAGAGTTGTCCTTAAAAAGTTTAATAAAAATATCATCACAAAAATTACTTCAAATTATTAGTCAATGCTATTTCAGATAACTTTTCTAAAATAAATGTTAATCTGCTTATTTATTTCCATAAAGTGAAACAGTTGAGCACTGATTTTTTTTAACCCACATCATCCTGCATCATTCCCGAAAAGTCTGGCTTTCACTTGGAAATACATAATCCTTATCCTTATACTGGATCATCGTAAGACTTACATCATCTACAATTTCAATTTATTGTGTTTTAATATAATTATTTATACTAAGAAAGTAACTAAAAATACCTCAAAAGTGAGAAATTTCTGCATTCCTGGGCATGACAATCACTCAGTTCTCATTACAGTCTGATAATGAAGCCTGGTCTAATCTGCAGAAGTACAAGGTGTCATTTCCCTGCTGCCCCCAAATTCTTACTGATATATATTCATGCATTCCTTGGAAGAGCATGTCAAAAACAGCAACTTAAGGTAATGCAGATTTCAAGTGCTCTATTGAGGAAATTCCCAAGTGTCTAAATTTTCTCCAAAGTCACTAAATCTACTAATGTGAATTATTAAGAAGTTGCTCTCCATACTCATTCCCATCAACTTTACTTCAATACTGAAGTCTGTATCACTGGAAGCTTTTCTTCAAATCAGTACACAAAATACTGACTCAAGGTATTTCCTGCTATGTACTTGGAGTTTCAGTCTGTATGAGTACAGGAACGACACATAAAATACTCATTAAGTAAAGAGAGATTCAGGATCTGCTTCACACACTATCAGTTTCTGAAAGAACATACACACTGCATGGCAACTTTTGACTTTTTTGCTATACATGGTATATGCACACTGAAGATGTAATGAGGTTTTTCCCTTCCCTGAGCCTCAAGTAAATTCCTACATTGTATTGCTTTTTAGTAAGAAGAGTCTTTAAATCAAGTAATCTAAATTCCATTGCATACTCTTACACTTTGAAAACAACAAAAAAAGGTAAATGGTTTTAGCAGTGGCTTGCTTGTTAATGGATGAATATTGTCCTAATATGACTGAAAATTTTATAAAAGCCCTTCTGACCGGCATACCTGCTCTTCTAGTGATTGTGAGGCTCAGATGTACACATTCATATAAAATTGGAACAAGGAAAAAACAGATGAGAAGCTCATCTGACAGTACATTGCACTTACAACAATTCAAGAGTACTTAAAGCCTCCTATTTTTAAGCTAACTAATCAAAGACCCGAACACTGAGTTACTCACCACAAATTTAAATTTCTACCCTCTAAGATTTCAGCAGCTGAGCAAAGTATGGCCAGCTTCTCTAGAGGCCAATATAATTGAACCAGTTTTACACAGATTAGAATTTAAAACAAACCAACCAACCATAAGTCATGTCACTTAGTCATGTCATCTCTCCTATTTTCTTTCCTCCTTTTACAAAGCTTAAAGAGGAAACAGTCCATGGGCACTACTGTTCTAACACAGTGTAGAGTAACCCTAATCACTAGCAACCTTTAGCAGCAAATAACCAAGGTACACCTTTGGTAATATGTAGAAAAGTGGGGTAAATTAATAACAAAAACTTGACACAAAGGAATTTTTCTTAGCCACTTCTGATTATGGGAATTAAACGTATACAAAACCAGGAACACAGCCACTGGAAAAGTCCAAATATCTTGACTGCTTGTCTCTGGCCTGCTGTTGAAAAAGGATGCCCTTTAACATTTAGATTTCCCTGATTTTTTTTTTTTATTTTTTTTTCTTTGAACACTACTTAATCCATGAGTGCTTGCAGTAGGTCCTGTTCTTTCCCATATTTGGTTGCAGAACGGAATATTTCTATCTGATTGGTGGTTTTCCTCTGGGGAGTAACTTCAGGGTGTTAAATGGCATCTCCATTACAGTTCATATGTGTATAAACAGTCTTGTAACTACAATAATTTCATCACTACAATAGCCAAATCCAGATACTAATATTAACAATCCTCAGCCAAGGTTACATCTCTGTTACCCAAGGATAGCTGGCTGGGACCCATGTCTGCTCCTGAGCTACCCACACTAACGTGGGGTGTTAAACTGAAGTTAGCACCAGGTGGTATCAGCTCAAGAACACACACAATGTCATGATACCAGAGCTGCTGTTGCAGGAGGAAACTCCAGGGAAGCTAGGTGGATGACAGGCAGTAACCACTTCAGCCATTCCTGCTAGATCTCTCACAAACTAAGAATGAACACCCAAAGAGGGAAACAAGCAAACTGTACTTTTCATACATTCACTGAGACAGACAAGTACCACCTTTCATCACTTTCTTTTATGCAAACATATGATAATAAAACATACTGCTAACAAATTGTTTCAAGAACGTGGAAAAAGTATCAGGAAAATGAAGCCATAATTTGGCTCTAAGACCCTGATTAACAGCGAGGGAAAAAGGAACAAACAAAAATAACCCAGCAGTTCTGTGCATTCCAAGGCACTGAAAAAGAGAAAAGTGGAACATTTTTGATGAATCAAATGGGAGAAATCACTAAAGAAACCTGATGTGCTCATGTGTTTCACTGCAGGAAATCACATCCACTGAGTGCAAAGAAACCTTTGCTTTTAGTTTTCACACAGCTGTGCAGAAGCAGACGAAGAATGAGAATAATGCTCAGTCAGGCTCTGTTTTCATTTCTTACTATTTTACAAGAATGCAGCAGCCAGCCTTGCAGCAGACTGTCTGTCAGCAAAAATGAAGTTCAGCTTCATAAGCAAAGGTTAGACTTCCTGGGAGATAAAGCATTGAGAATTACTTTCCAACTAAGGGTCCATCCCCCACTCCCTCCTAACAGAAATAAATGCACCAAAATGTTTCTCCTCTGTTGTAAGGTATGGGGTAGCCACAGCATGATAACAAGGAGGATTTAATTTTTATATTTATTTATATTTACTTTTTATATTTATTGCATAAAAATATCTTATCCAAGATATTTATGCAATCCTCTTAAACCATAACACAGTTATGTTAGGAGTCTGAAAAGTTGTAAAATTATAATGATCTACAAAGCAATGTTCCATTTAACAATACGGACCAACACTGCATTCTGTAAAAAGGAATAAATTTTGAAACATTTTTGCTCTAAGATGGCACGGAACAGATTCTGTGCCAATGTATTTGAGAACAACAAAAGTGTTTGAAATCAATGTCGGGAAAATGAAAGGAAGAACGGGGAAAACACAGTAAAAACAAAACAAAAAAATTGTATTTATGTGTTTCTTTTCATTGAGAAGTATGCACAAATGCTTGTGTCTAAATGCTGGAACATGTTGAAAAGAACATAACCTGTGTGGATGCAGGTACTAAAACCCAATTTTGATCGCAGTTCATTTTCTGAATCCTCATGCATTTCAAAATGTAATTTTAGAAATGCTGTCCATCCGTTCAAAGCATATGCCAGAAAGACTAAAATAATAAAGCAGAACATTCTCTCAAAGTGATTTTTTGTGGTCAGCAATAATCTGACCACTCTTAATATTAGTGACAAAATAATATAATTGTGAGAAACACTTTTCCAGCCCTTCCCAAAAAAGGAAAGAAAACACTCAACTGACATGCAACAGCTAAATATTACCACTTCACATTGACTTATATTGATTTTGGTTTCGCTTTCAAAGTTCAGGCTGGTGTTTCTACAGCAAGCAGAGAAACACCATTACTGTGTGCAATTTCCAAAACACAAACCAAGCCAGCTGAAAAGAGTGTGCTGCAAACAAATATTTTGATGAGGAGACATAAAACAGATATCATGAATGTTCTTTTCCTAGTGCTATAAGAACAGATATTCAACTTCTTAGGCCAAACCTCTGTCATGAATGAACCCCACAGTACATGGGGGGCATGTACCAAATGGGTAATACAGAAATACACCACTCCGTTTGCACGTGTACATGCTGCATTACATATTTGCTTCCTGCTTCTCGGGGGGAAAAAAAAAATACTAGAAAAAAAGGGAAGACGCTGTGAGGAAAATGAGGAAAATACAGGAAAAGTAATAGAAAGAGAAGCCTCATACCATATGGTAGCATTATGGAGACGACCTCATTAGGGAGGTATTGAAAAATGCCTGGAGGACAACTCAGTCATTGGTCACAGTCAGGACAGAGTCACAAGAAGAAAGTCCTGCTTGTCAAACCTGATTTCCCTTTATGACAAGGTAACCCACATAGGTGCTCAAAGGAAGCAAATTGATGTTATCTCCTTGGATTTCTGTAAAGCCTTTGGTACTGTCTGTCACAGGATCCTTCAGGACAAAATGTCCAGCACACAGCTGGATAAGCACAGCATGCAATGGGTGAACAACTGGCTCACGGGTCGGACACAAAGGGTTATAGTGAATGGGGTGACATCAGACTAGCAACCTCTCACAAGTGGGGCTCCACAGGGCTCCATCCTTGGCCCCGTGCTTCTTTCAGTATCCTTATAAATTACTTGGACACAGAACTGGAAGGGATACTGAGCAAGTTTGCAGACAACACAAATTGGGAGGAGCAGAGAGGTCCTGCAAAGAGACCTTGACAAATCAGAGGGCTGGACAATCAACAACCATATGAAATTTAACAAGGGCAAGTGCTATATTATGCACCTGGGATAGGGCAACCCTGGATGTATGGACAAAATGGGGAATCAGTTGCTGGAAAGCAGTGCCATGGAAAGGGATCTGGGGGTCCTGGTCAATGGCAAGTTCAACATGAGGCAGCCAGGAGGGCCAACCCTGTCCTGGGAGGCATAAGGCACAGCGTCGCCAGCTGGGCAAGGAGGGGATTGTCCCACTCTGCTCTGCACTGGGGCAGCCTCACCTCCAGTCCTGGGGGCAGTTTTGGGTGTCACAGTACAGTAAAGATATTGAACTATTAGAAAGCATCCAAATTAGGGTCACAAGGACGGTGAAAGGCCTTGAGAGGAAGCTGTATGAGGAGTGGCTGAGGTCACTTGGTTTGTTCACTCTGGAGGAGACTGAGGGGAGACTTCACTGCAGTTACAACTTCCTCATGAGGGGAAGAGGAGGAGCAGGCACTGATCTCTTCTCTGTGGTGCCCAGTGACGGGACCCAAGGGAATGGCCTGAAGTTGTACCATGGGAGTTTTAGGTGGGATATTAGGAAAAGGTTCTTCACCCAGAGGGTGGTTGGGCACTGGAACAGGAACAGACTCTCCAGGGCAGTGGTCACAGCACCAAAACTGACGGAGTTCAAAAGGTGTTTGGACAATGCCCTCAGGCACATGGTGTAACCTTGGGTCTGTCCTGCGCAGTGCCAGGAGCTGGACTTTCATGATCCTTGTGGGTCTCTGTCAATGCAGAATATTCTGTGATTCCATGATTCATATTTATGTTGAAAATTATAAAGGTTTACACATCATCACTAGATATGTCACTATACTACAAAATTTTAAATATTGCCACTTTCCCTAAATTATGAGTGGTTAATTTGTTATAGTCATCTTTTTCTGCTTCTGCCTGTTCCAGTCATCCGATGTGAAAATGAAGACAGAGTTCTAACACACTGTAGCACCGAGCCAGCATGACTGATATTTTGCTTTCTTTAAGGTGCTCTCTTCTTGAAGAGCAAAAATGAGAAAGCATATCAGGAGAGCTATGAAGACACATTCACAAGGGAAAAAAAACAAAACCAAAACAAACAAACCCCAAAACACAACAAACCCAAAACAAAGTTAAACCTAACTTTTGTTTTAAATACCTCACTAGCTATACAATCTAGCCAACAGGTGACTTCATAGCCTGTGCTTGTAAAACAAGTATCTTCATCAGCAACTGGTAAACTGCTCACTTTCCCACACAGATTTATGTAATTTATGCTTATCTGACAGACAACCAGAAACATTCACAATTGGCCTTTATTCCTATAAATAATATCCACCTGGCATCAAAGATATTTAAAAAAAAAAAAAACCAGAAGAAGAAAATCTGCACAAATTAGCTCCAGGTAATATGATTGCTTTCAAAATATCCAGATGGAAAAAAAAAAAACCCACCCATTTTTAAAAATACCCCAAAAACCTTGTAATTAAATTCTTCAAGCAATAATTCAAATTTAGTTATCTAATACATTCCAGTAGCAACAAAAGAAACATTGTTAAACTCTAAACTCTAAAAGGTAAATATATTAGAGATTTGTCTACCAAATACACAAGCTGAAACAAAAGCACCTGAAACATGTTTTCAAGACAGATAGAGGCTAGTTTGAAAATTCACTATCCAGAAAAAGAGGATTCCATTTTTCTGTCACATCAAGCACAGTCATGTTCTGCAACTGGAGAACCTGTAATTGAAGGAATGTTCATATTCCTTTTTTTCAGCTCTTCTAGAAGGCCTGAACAAACAGCAATACACTGCAGCCTTACATTGTCTTGTACCATTCTGCCTTGGACTGAGGCTTGACTGAGGCTGACTTCAAATTAACCTCCCCTGGTATAGTTTTTCACTGAGGCTGAATGACCCTTTGAACTTGTATGACCAGGTAGAATCTCAAGTGTTTTTACAGCTATCACCCCCACTGCTTCCACCAGGCCATTTTCAATAAGAATAAAAGCTTTCTTTCATTTGAAGATAACGCTCTATCCTCTCAATTTAAGCTAAGATGCAGCAATTCTTTATGAGGCAGTTAACCCTCTATATAAATGGAAGGATTAAATGAACCCATTTATGGTCTGAGGGGAAAGAACATAGTATCTTGATTAAAGAGAAATAAAGTGGAAAGATCTCCCACAACATCTGTACAGAGTTAACATATGCAGAGAAATATCCAAGCATGCTGAGGAGGAAGAAGCAGCTAGTAAGAACAATGCCCAGAATCACAGAGAAGAGGGGACTGACCTCTGTTTTGGGACTTTCTTCACTGAATAGTCAGAGAGAAATACAATGTATTTGTTACAGGGATGTTACAAAGATCCCACTATTCAAACTCTTCCAAACCACACAAAAAGGTTTACTGTCAATACTACGTAATACTTGCCTTGCATCAAGGCATTTGGTTGCCATACAACTCAAAGATTTAATAAGTTTTCAACCTGCGGACTTGTACCTATGGCTTTCCCCTTCTGTGTACATTAAATCAGTCTGTATCTTTAATTTCTAACAGTGGAAAATTCTAACAGAATACAAACACCAACAATTGATATTATTCACATGTGCATTGTGAAAGAAAAGTCATTTTGTGAAATTATCATAGATTTAATTCTTTTTTCTACTAAAGAGAGTAATATTTTTCAAAAGCAATAACCAACTGTGTTACTACAATGCATACATAACATACATATAACTTGAAAGTATATGCACCCTTTCAATAAAATTCATTGAAAAGAGAAATAGATGTTCAGTGAAATATGAAGGACCTGGGATGAAAAGGCATTGGTAACATTTAAACAATAATTAAATCTAGTGAGTCAAGGTCATTCTAATCCCTGAAATAACAACGAATTCATAAAATACTGCAACAGAGTGTCTAATATAAAGTAGAGGCTACTATTCAAGAAACCAAGTTCCCTAGTCACTGCTCAAAAGTTCAGAGTTAAACTCACATTCAAAGACTATTGTTTGTTTTAGCATTACTTCCTACAGAAACAAAGCTCAACCATGGAAGTTTCCTTCTGTGTATGCCCTGCAGCCCCTCGAGGGCTGCCCCATGAAGTTTTATCAAATAAGGAGATAGACAGCGCCTCAGCTGAGAGAGCAGCCATGGCAAAAATTCATATATTCTTACATATACAAAAATCCAAGGACATTTCTAAAGAGAGGAAAAGCTTTCTCTGGAATTCAAAAGTATTTTGAAAACCAAGGAGGAAAGTGGCATGAAACAACTCCATTTCTCAGAGAGATGCTTTTCACAAAAATGGTTTCATCGTAACATAAAAATGTTTCCCTCCGACCTTAAAGATACCACCCACATTCACTAGAAGCAGAAGTGGTTTGTTACTGTGACCTGTTTTTCAATATTAACAGTTAAAAAGAGAAAGGCCTAGGAGATACTTTTTATATCAGTATGGTAAGAAAACAGTAGCACAAAATATTACAACTTAAAAACATTTTCTATAAATCATAGTAATTCAAAATTTGTGAGTCTTTATTCCTGAAATGATCTCTAAGTTCCACTAGCAATTTTATTTTCTTGAAAATTTAAAACATTATTACTAAAATAATCACAGGCAACTTCTCTCAACAAGTAAAATCCTTTGTGTTTTCCCTCTTGAACAGCACACTGAAAAAAGTAATTTTATATCCTTTATCTGAACCATTTATACAGGAAACATAGTAGACAATTTCATTAACGCTCAAAGCCCAAGAACTCAGAAGTTGAGAAAAGCCAGAAGAGTTTCCTGACCAATTCTCCTTCTTCTCTCACATGTGGGACAAAAACGTTTACACTAATGCTGCTCTCCAACATCCTTTAAAATGTATAGTCCTACCATTTACTTACCGTACACTAATTAAACTCAAAATTCCAGACAAAATTATTGGCCCCTGTAAGGAAATTTTTGCTGTCTCTATCTCCAACACTTAAATGTTAGTGCAAAGGCACTTGATGCTCTATTCAACACTTCATGAGTCAGAATATAAAAGAGCTTAATTTCCACTTTTTTTAGATGGATTCATAAGCTGAATAATATGCACCATCAGGCAAAATTAAGGTCATTTAATTCTGAAACCTAAATTCTGAATTCACATAATGTGGAGTTATGGGGGAAAGGGGCAAGACCTGTTAGGATTTTGAGTAAACACCTACCTACCTAAATCTAAAATATCCCCCACCTCTCTAAGATGGCAGCAGAACGGGTGCAGCTCCAGGAGTTCAATGCATGCAACAGCAAATTGCCATGCACTGCAAGAGATCAGTTAAAGCTTGTGGTCCCTTTCAGAGGTTTGCTGACAATGGAGGAGTAAGTCGAACACACAAGCTTGGGTTTTATCATTCTTTTGAGATATACCAAACCTTTCAGTAAACTTTCTGTCACTGTCCACTAGTCATGATTCAACTTCCTGACTTCCTTTAAAACTTCACAATTCAGCAGATATTTCACACAGTCCTTTCGGCCCAGTTGTTTGTTTGTTTGTCAAAGCAGTAAGCAAATGAATAACGCATGTTACAGTACCAAGATGTATCAGATAGCAAGATGAGGAGCAAATCCATCAGTGGTATGTATTTAACAATGTTAAAAAGATGCAGAAAAAAATAAAAGCAAACCACCAAAGTTATGGAGGAGGGTGACAAAATAAAACTAATCCCCTTCTCCCCCCCCAAAAAAACAACCAAAACAAAACAAGAACAACAACAACAAAAAACAAATCCAAAAACAAAACAAAAACAAACCCCAGCCCCCCCCCTTCAAAAGCAAAAACCAAACACCTTTCAAGGTCAGTTCTAAACCATTTAATTAAAGAGCAACCTGCAAAGAAAGCAAATTCAGACTAACAAATAGGCCAAGGCCCAGAGTTTAAGCTTTATATGACACAAGTTCTGAGTTGGCTAAACTGGTGTCACTAGCAATGCATGAAGCATTCTCACAACCCCTACCACATTCTGCTTGTAACACAACAGACCTGACTGAGGCTGATGGCCTGCTTACCAAAAATACAATTGAAAGCAAAGTACATTTTGACAAACTGCAAAGGTCAGAACTGCAACTACTGTTACCTAAAATAGATATAAGAAATCTGACTTTTGTCCAAGTCAGGATTATTTTTTCAGTATCTAAGCATAACCAATCAATCTAAAAATCTACAGGAGCTGCAAGTACTTTGGGCATACTACAACAGTCAGGCTCCTTAAAACTTTCACAGACATGATGGCCTTTATTGTTCCTGAAAATCCTTCTCCCTTCACATACAGGGAGCAGCTTAATCTAGGAAGTGTCAGAATTTCAGAGACTTTTTTTTCTTTTAATTAAAAGCTCCTCAGTAGCCTTTAGCCTTATCTTTCGTATAAAGGCAGAAGTACTTACTGTTAAAAGAATAATATCTGTGGCTATGTCATAGTTAACACCTTTACCTACATGTCTAAAACAGTCCATCATCACATGGAATCATGCCAAATAAAATTCTCTGGCAACCACTTCTTTTTATGGAATTCATGAGAAGTGGAAGCATGATCATATATCCAGTATCCCTCTGGATCACATAAGGAGTTTGCACAAATGGAAATCAAACTACAAAGTCTAAGTATTTGGACAGTGGTCCTAGACACCATGAAAGGCGATTCTCATTTATTCTTAAGATACACTACTGTGCCGCAACAGCTTCAGATGCCGGATGAATTGGGACAGAAAGTCAGATTCAGGTTTTCCCTCTTCAAAGCAGTAGCTTACTCCACTGGGATGAGAAAAACCAAACTATCTTTATCCAGACCGTTAATTTTCAGCTCTGTTAATCTTCTGTAAAACACCTTCAGAAGAAGGAATAGAAATCTTTTCACACTATGGAGCAGACAAAAGGCTGGTGCTCAGGGTAGTCCTCACACAGAAAGGACAGACAGGGAAAATGACTGTGGCTATCTTACATTCTGAACGAGGGCTCTACCTAACAAGCTGTTATATCCTATGTTTTACATCACCGGGAAATGCAGCCTGTACTGCTTGCAGTCTGCAAAACCTGTACATGCAAATGACAAGGGAATTTTTAGCTACATACTTTCGTATTTAATTTCATATTTCATTGCAGATACACTTTGTGCATCACATGGATGCTAGGCCCAATGTCCACCTATTATCTGTGGTGCTAAATAAATAACAGGGACAACAATCTACTTTGCTCACACACACCTGGAAATCTGTTTTAAAGGCAAAAGAGCATTTAATACATCAAGTGTAAGGAGCCCACTCTTACATAGCTGCATCTCAATTATATTCTGGAGCACCCATACTGTTTAACAAGATACAATTCAACTGACGTTGTCAAACAGTATCAGCTACAGAAAGATCAGCCTTTCACCGCCAGGAAAAGAGATCCAATCAGTGAAACAGACAAGCCAGCACAGCACAACAAACCAGAAGGCAGGGGATGGAGGGGTGGGAACAGAACTTCCTTCTTGTTTAAAGATTGGGGGATCTTGAGCCAGGTGGTGCCCAAGAGGAAATCCTTCTGAGTACCTCTAATTAAGCAGTCTCTCCTGGAACACACTCCAGGAGCAGAACCTAGATCAAGCACTAAGCACTGTGTGCCCACTGATCCCCCATGTGTTTGGCCTGGCTGCCCCTCCAAGGTCTTAGGACCCACTGCAGAAAGTAACCCAAGTGCTGCATTTCAGAAAGTGAGAATGCAAAATGCAGCTTATTTAAAATATTTCTTTTCCCAATTTCCCTGGCGGAAGGCCCAATAAGAAAAGAATAAATTAATTATTTTCTTTATGGTTTAGAGTCTATCCACACATGGAAAACAGGAGACATGGCTGTGCTTAAAGTACTGTCAAATATACAGGGCACATGGAGTATTATCTCCAGCTTATCTCACAAAAAACACTTTCACATTTTGCTTCCCCCGAAACAGAGGGTGAAACATTAAATAGTGGTTTTAAACATGGTCCTTTTAAGTCCAGGGGGATATTTGTGCTTTTAAGAAGGCACACACCATAATGCTGCACAACTTGAACACTGCCCGGAATAGGAACAGAATTTTGACTGCACAGGTAAAGCTGCTTAGCCATCTTTTTCATAAAGTCCTGACTTGTCAGAGTAAAATCTTTTTACAGGACTACACCAGTTCTGACAAACATACTCTACATGCAAATTTTCTCATTTTGGGTCAAAATGAGAGAGACTCTTAATTATTCATGATTAAGATTGGGAAGTTCTTTTTTCTCCTACACCTACACTCTAATCACCTGCAGAGAGAAACAGCTCACTACTCCAACCAGCAAATCTGACAGAGAATATTTTAACTGCTGTTTTTAGACAGACACTGTTTTGTCCTGATGCACACTGGAAGATGTTTGGGTTGGGGTTGTGGTAGGTTTTTAAAAATAATATTGCACAGTAGCAGAAAATAATTTTTCACTTAGCCCTAACTATCTGATTTTGCTAATATTCTGTCCTAACCCAACAAAGATTAATTAACTGTGAGCAGACATTTAACTCAATGGGACTCCTCGTTTTACATTGTATTCAGCTTGCACATGAAAAAATTGGGCCTTACACTGAGCAACTTCACATCTGTGTATAAATTCTCACACACAGGATCAGAGATAAAATTTTCACTGTCTGTATGAAGTAATGTGCTCTATCAGATTTACACAAACTCAAAGCCCTTAAGATAGCTATCTCCAGAGCAAGGTCAAATTTCTGCAGAGCCAGGAGTATAAAAGCCTGGCTGCAAAAGCTAACTAAGCTTCAAAGTTCAACCATGAAAAAAAGAGTCATGTACATGCACACCGACTTTTCTTTCTCCTGCTCCCTTTGATATCAATTTAAAGACACACCATAAATAAAATGAAAAAAAAAAAGTATTAACCCAATTTAAAAAAAAAGACAGTAGAGAGAATAGATACATACTTTTCAATGCTGATACACAGAACTTCAGGTCCTTTTTTTCCCCTGTCGAACAACATTTAAAACACTGCAGATTCCAAAAGCACTTGTTTTTTGGAATACACAGGACACCTGAGTCAGTACTGATATAACAACTTCCATTCACTGTCTTCTTCTGATCATCACTGGATTAGACAACAACTCAGACCAGTTCTGTCAGTGAATATAGACTCTCTTTTATCCCTGCAGTAAAGGACCACAGAATATTTACATTTACAGTAAGTATTTTCCCAAGTAACTAGATTTTTTGCACAAAATAATGTCAAAGGCCTATGGCTAATATTTTATTACTTCTCAGCATTACTTACCCCTAACCAGCAGCTCTTTTCCTTTCAAAAGCCAAAAAGAGGAAGAAAGTCAATGTTTCACAGTGCATTGATCAGCACTGTTTTTACCTCTGTTTTCCACTGAAGAGAGACTACAGAATGGAAGGAATAAAAAAAGCCACCAGGCATCTACATTACATAGACCCAGACTTAAGCTCTTACACATAACCTAGTGACTCGTACCTCTGAATGCACAAACCAACTATTCTGGAGCCAGTCTCCTCAGGCTGACCAAAATTCCAGCTTGGAAAACTTCCCCAGCATAGGTTTCACCCAAACCAGTATCCCTGCACAAACAGCTTCTGTTCAGTGAGTCTGGCGAGAATTCCTTACTTGCCCAGTTCCCACCAGCTCCTGAAAGAACATCCATTTGAAAAGCTGCCTACCCTGTTTTTGGAGTACAGCTTCCACACAGCTCATCCTGGAAGGCACACCTTCTGTAATCAAAAACCCTTGCCCTGCTGACACTTGTCTCTATTTTATTAACACTCCTAACCTAATACCTGATTACCAACCCAAAGGGATTCTGAGGGTATTAAAACCCATTACTGATGCCAAAACAAGTCAACATTATACCTTGTAAGTGCCCAGTCTTGCAGCACTTACTGAGGCAAAGCCAGGAGAGACAGAACTCCCTGAATCAGAAAGAAAAAAAAAAAACAAGGCAAGCTTGACCACTGTATTGAAAACATCTTGGGACCAAATATGCTTCAGAAACATTTGGAGTAGCCTACTATTATGTTCTCAACCTATTTGAGGAATGCAGACTGCTTTGGAGAAGGAAAAACAATCACCTACTCAAGACTCCTACAAACTACTGTTTTAGCACATTTACCAGAAAAACTCAAGATTAATTAAGAATAAAACTACTCAAGGAAAAACAAGAGATCTGACTGGAATCTCATTTTCAACAATTTTTTCAAAACTAGCACTCTATGTACTGTTTTAAGCAATACAGAATATCCTTGAGGAAAAATGCAGACTTAATAACTTTGGTAATCTCAAATGCTAAAATTAATCACTTTATCTGCTAGCTGCATTCACCACACGAAATCAAGACCATCAAAACCTTACACAACTCCTCTTACAGGTCAGTATCATATATCATCCAAGTTAAATGATACAAATACAGCTGTTGATAATACATTGCACTAAGAAGAAAAGAAAAATACCATATATCTGTATGGTTTACCTACCAATATGCACAGGCTCATTTTCATGGTTTAAATTTTTAACTACAGACCACTTAACAAAGTCTGAAAAAAATTACTAACATCTACTATTTATACCTTCACTGCCAGAGAAAATGGCTCTCATCCAAAACTATTTTACAGCAGTTTACAGCAAGATTATTTGATGTTTATAACAAAAACCCACACACTTTACAAACCTAAGATTTTTTTAAACTGCCAACCTATTGCACTTGGCAGATTACAAAAAGAATGTTTCACAGAAGACAGAGCTTGAGAGACTTTCTATGTACCCTATATACACACAAAAGGAAGCAATGTTAGGGGAGCAGCACCTGGACAGAAATGTCTATATACAGCATTCTTCGCTTGGCTTTACCTGCTAGCAAGACTTTTTTTCATATTCCTTCAATGGAGTTTAAATTCAGACGCAGAACAAGTCAGCCAATGTATCCACATCCATGCTAAACAAATACTTACATTTAACTTGCATAGTTTTCTTGATGCAGCAACCAAGGAAGAATTTTTTAGGTAACGTGTGGCTTACATCCTTGTCATAAACAAGGCCAACTGAGCTCCTCAGAGTCCAAAGTGTTATGTGAAGGGTTAAGGAGACAGCAGAGGACCAACAGTTTCCAGAGTATTTTATCTTAATATTTTCCAGAAGAAAATTTCATGAGAGATAATAGTTTAATTAATCTTTTAAAATAAAAAATATGTAAAGATAGGTTCTTAAATCCACATTACAGACTAATGAATAGCAGTTAGATTTGCGAAGCCATACACCTCAAAGCTTTCTGAAATTGTCTGGAGTTCCAGATGCTTATTGTTTGCATGCCTGTACATGACAAAAGCAGGAATCAGAAGACCATGAAAACTGGCAAAAGAAAATATCCAGAGCAACTTTTATTTAAGTGAGGTTAAGGACTTGGAGAGCTAAATTTCTAATGCTTTGATCTGAAAATTTTAATTCTCACAATAAGTAGACTAAGCCAGATTTTGCTTCATGTTGCCTTTTCAAATTGAGTCTTTGTGGACTCTAGGAAAGTCTGTGTACCTTTTTTCATAACCTTGATGTATCAGTCAATACATTACATACAGTCAGCTTTCCATTTTCATCCAGGGCAATAATTAAAGGCCAGTTTGTTTTGGGTTTGCTTTTAATCACCAGGAGAGGCTGAAGTAGGTGACAGGTTTTTGTTTCAGTAAGATCATTCAGGTATAGTGGGAAAAAAAACCTGCAACAAAAAACCCCAAAGCTATGAGTATCTAAATGTTTCTTTCAAAAGTAATGTAACTATTTTTAACACAGAAATTTATTCAACTTGCATAGTACAGTGGTTTAACTCAGAAATCAATTATTTCAAGAGAAAAAAGCAAAAACAATAATAAGGAATGTAATGTGTGTCATGAATCTTTATATTCTGCTCTATCAAATGTATATTTGAGTGGTAAGAAGCTTCTTTTTAAACCCAGACAATAAATATCCCATTACGAGTAAAATCTTCTCCTTTTTTACAAAAACATACTGTTGTATGCAACTTGCCATTTGAAATTCTCACGAAAATTTTTCAAGAATGATTTTTTTTTTTTAAAAGATATTTTCTTTTCTACTACTACAAACGTATTGGGAGGCACTGGGACAGAGGTACTAAGAACTGGGGATCTTTGCATCAAGTATAGCTATTGTCTTCTAAGGACTCACATTTATCGCCAGGAAATTAAGTGTACCACAAAACAGAATAAAAACAAATTTTGGAATAAACAAAAGGACTAGGAACATTACAGATATAATTATGTCTCTTCTGAAAAATAAAAAAACATAAAAAGGAGTAAACTTGAAGTTCTGTATTTCTTCTCAGTTTAATACTTTACAGTACAAAAGATACAGTTACATGGCGTAAGATATCTCTAGTCTGTTTCTAAATCCAAATCCTATCCAATTTATACTCAAGACATTTTAGCATTTGCATTGCATTCCCTTTTATACCACTTGTATCTTATTGTCTTCCCTGGAGCATCACAACTGCTTGAGCTACCCTCTCTAATTCGTTGCTAACACACAGTAAAGCCTATCAACAAAACATTGAGGCCCATACCAGCAGAGAACAGTCTCCTTCCTATCTATTTTATGTTATTGCACTGTACTACCCAAACACACCAAACTAGTGCTGTGTAGGCCCAAGAGAGCAGTAAAGGAAGAGAAAATAAGGCACTTGAGCAAGGGATTACCCTGGACTGTTGGCCCCAGTTTTGTCAACAATAGCATAGCAAATATGTAGTGAATTCAGGGCAACACTACTAAATGAAGTCTTTCAAATGTTTATGTTCAAATTACAGAAAGACTACAAAAAAATTCATAAGAAAGAGCAGAAATAATTAACTTGCTTCGTAAGCACAACTTTTAGTTAAGACTTCACTCTCTCACTTCATCAATTCACTGTGCTAAGGAGAATCAGAAGCTGTAATCAACTCACAGAACAATAAGGGTCAGTTACCATTTCTCCAAATCATCCCTCTCCAACAGAACCCAAGGTGACTCACCAACTTCACAATCTAGGATCAAAGAAGTCAATAGCATAGTATAAATTAATATACATATTTTTTTAGATTTCAGTATAGCAAGTTTTTATAAAGCTTAGAATTATCCATCATGCCTCCTGAATCCATGCAAACACTCTGAAGCTGCAAATATACACTGCAATGAAGTGATGCTCATGAAACCCCTGGAAGCAACACACTGCTTCTCCCTAAGTACTCCATACCCTTGCAGCTTTCCAGGGAGTTAGTTAATGCAGGTATCTCTGTATAACACTACACCGTTATCAATTCTACTTTTAAGTATTAAGGCTTAATTTCATTAAATTTTAACTTAAAAAAAAAAATAATCCTAAAATCTCAAAACTTGGGATATAGGAAATACATCTCTGATTAAGCATACAACAGGTGAACCTGTTTTAAGTAAAAACTCAGTTCCAATCACAGTGCAATGCCACAAACCCAAGGAATACTGAAGGGGAATTGACGGCTACATTCAAGTATTGTTTAACACTTCAAAAAAACAAGCATATTGAAAAAGCTGAAACTTGACTTTCATAAGTTACACATAAAACTGTGAGTTATGACTACTGTCTTATTGCAGAAGACTCAAAAAATACCTGCACATTCTCCAATGGTTTAAAGTCTTCCAGCCAAGCTAAGTAATTTATTTCAAAATTGCACCAAAGCGTCCATATTTTCTGCAATCCAAAGAAGTATTTATTTGCACAAACAAAAACTAGAAATAGAACTAGATCTGTTTTTAACACCCAGAGCAGAAATGCAGATGCATTATTCGTCAAGCAGGAATTATTTTTGTGCAGACAGAAACTCTCCAAAACAGGAGGCCTGCAGCAGGCATTTTTTTAACTACAGGTGTATTAAGAGGATGGACATGGCATAAACATTCCTGGCCTGTAGGAAAGAGGGGCTGGGACCTCACAGAGAAAGAGCACAAGAAACTGTTAAGGGGAAGTCAGTTCCCCTGACTGAAGCATATTCTGCGACCAACTTCTTTAATGCAGTAACCTACACCACAAGAAAAAAAAAAAACTGTGCTCCAAACTAAGATGATTTTGAAAACATAAAAAGATAAGAATAAAGAGAGGACAGAAAGATATAGCCAAAGTACCTCACATCACAGAAGCATCATCCTCTGCACCTCTTAAAACCTCGTTGTTTTGCAAAGGCTTTTTTCTTAAGCAAACGGCTTGGCATGGGCTTGTTGTTTTCTAAGAGAAGTGGCATCATTAAGGAAAGAGAGTGTAAAAAGCAGCTCGAAGAACAATGAAAGCGACTAAAGTTTGAGGATTTGGTAATGCTTTTTGTTAAAGTCAAGTTCTGAAGTGTTGCCTGTCACAGAAAGGAGTCTCTCTCGCTCGCCCCTTCGGGAGCCCTTGGCACACCCTCAACACCCTTGCACCCTCGCAACAACAACCCAGGGCTCCTCCGCCGCACAAAACCCGGCATGGGCTGCCCAAAACGCCACCTCCGGACACCCGCCCCGCCGGAGACACCCAAGCCTCAACTGAAGGCAGGTTTCACGGCGGGGTGAAGGAAAATCAGCCCAATTCCGCCGCCCCCCATAATGGCACCAGTAGGCGCGGGGTGCGTTCGGGCAGCGGCCCAGGGCAGGAGCAGGGGAGCCCGGCGGGCCCTGCTGCCGCGGCTGGCGGGATCGAGAGGCCGGCCTGGGCCCCCTCCTGTCACGGCGGGGGCTGGGCAGCGCCTCGCCTGCCCGGGCCGGCGCTGCTTCCCGCCCGCCCGCCTCGCAGGCCGCGCCGCGGCCCCGGTGCCTCCGCAGGGCCTGGCACCGCCGCGGGCTCGGGGAGCCCAGCAAACAAAGGGAGCGGAGGCCGGGGCCGCGGCTCGGGAAGAGGGCGGCGAGCAAGCCGCGAACTGCACCGGCCCCATCCGCCGGCTCCCCCTCCACCGCACCAGCCCTCCACTGCCAGCGGTGAAGGGAGGGGGGAGCCGGGCCGCGGTGCGCCCGTTGCCCCGGGGACGCTCACCCAGCGGAGGCCGCGGTGTCCCGCTCCCGGCGCGGGCTTCTTCCCGGGCACCTCGGCGGCGCGGCCCGGCCTGCGCCGGCACCCGGGCTCGGCGAGGAGCAGCCTCCGGGGGTGGCGGAGCGGCACTCACCGAGGAGAAGGAGGAGCTGGCTCTGCTGCTGCTTTCGCGGGGCCCGGCCCGGCTTCGGCTCTGGCTCCCTCCCTCTCCGTGCCGCCGCCTCCCTGTTCCTGGCGCCGCCGCCGCCGCTTCCTCCGCCTCCTCTGCCCCCACCCCTCCGTCCTCGGAGGGGCGCACGGGGGCGGCGAGCCTGCGATGGCCGCCGCCTGCTATAGGCACGGCTACGGCTACGGCTGCGGCTGCGGCGCCCGCGCACAGCCCGGCGGCGGCAGGAGGGCCGCGGGCATCCCCGCTCCGTCCCTCCGCCTGCCCGGCCGCCCCCGCCGCTCGGCGGACACCACCAGCCCCCCGCAGCCCGCCTGCCCCGTAGAAGCCGGGCCCCTTCCCTTGCTCGGGTCTGGGCACCTTGCTCCGGGCTCGTTCCCTCTTGGCGGCCGCGGGAAACCCGCGGGGGGCGGCCGGGAGCCGCGCTGGAAGGGAGGCAGGGAGGCGGTCGGGCTTTGTTAGCCTCGGCCCTTTCCGCGCTCCCCCACCCGCTCCGGTGTGTGACCGCTCCGCTGGGCTATAGGAGCTGATCAATGAAGTTTACAGGGAGCTATTTCCCCTCTGCGTTGTGGCGGAGGGCAGCCCCTCGCCGGTAGCGCCCGTCCGGAGGGGTCCCCTCAGCCGCCCCCCGCTGCTCTGCCGGCCGTGGGCGCTCCCCGTGAAGCCCGCGCTGCGCTGGAGAGCGAGGGAACGATGTGGCTTCTCCTCCGCTTCACCTTCCCTCACACCTCCCTTGGCGTGAAAGCGACGCGCCAGAACAGGCAATACATTTGTGCTTAACTCCGCTTCACGGATCTCCACGAGAAAAGTGGCACTAAACTTCAGGCATATCAGCTGTGCTGCTGCAACTCCAGCCAAGCAGACTGCTTTGCTTGCTTGTTCTCCGGTCTCATTTTAAAAATAAAATGCTAGCTCGAGAGCACCAAAACAATTCTTGATTTAGCATGTGTGAGACTGATGGAAGCGACTAGCAGGGGGTGAAGAATTAAAATCTATGGACAATATGGCTCGTAAAAGTTGTCGCAAGTCATGGTTGCTGACTGGTGTGGAGCTAGTAAAATACTACCTTTGCTTTCTGCTTGTGGTATGTAACTGATGCAAATCAACAAGCCGATTTGCACAGATATGCATAATTTGCTTACCTAGTTGCAAGACAGTAAGATTATTCGTATGACTCATTATGAAACTACTGATTTCAAGGTTAGAAAGACTGTTGAAAAATATTTATGCACATTCTGCTTGATTTCTTCTATGAGATCAGAAGTATTTGTGAGTTGAGGTCAGTGATTTTTGCCAATTTTCAAGGTTATTTGAGGTCAGAGTGTGCCCTGATTGCATTTACATTTTTATAGCTCAGGCATTTATGGAGAGTTAAAGACTCTTCATTGAGTCTCATCCAAGGGTCGTATGCTTCTCTATGCGTCTGATCAACGTCAGTTTCTGACGGGCCAGGACCATTTCAGGAGATGATGACTTTAATCAGAGTTGCAGAAAGAAATTATTTTTTCAAATATAAATTTTGGGTCTTTGATTTATACATAGAATGACTTATGTTTTTGTTAAGTGTTTTAGATTAAAACTGTTTGTTTTACTATTATGATTACATGTTATCAGTGGTATAACAAACAAAGCTAAGAATTGCTTCAAGTGGATCACATGAAACCATATGGATTTAAACTTTTGTTTCTAAAACCAATATTGTTGATATGAAAAATATAAATTACTTTCTAGGTTGGCAGTTCAAAGAAAGAAACAAACTAACAAAAGACTAACCTTTTTTTGTTGTTTTTTTTACAACATAGTGGGTTCCTTTTTTTTTTCTTGTATCTACTGTTGTAAGTTTAGCAACCTAGTTAAAAAGGGGAATAAGAGAAGGCTCTGATTGGGAGTTTTGGTTTAATATTCTGCAGTTCTGTCATTTCCTCAAACAAGGAATTTTTCTTTGTGTATTTGTGTGTGTGTTCTTACCTCCTTTTCCTTTGGATACAAGCATTTGAACAAGTAATTATTTTCAGGATCCGACTTGACACATATATGTAGTATTAACTTAAGCCATGTCTTCGGCAGCAGCTGCAGGACAATAGAAGTCATATGTGAAAGCCAACTGGGCTAAAAATGTTTGTCCTTCATTTTTCCTTCAGTAAGCTTTTATCTTAGGCAACTTTTGCTGCCGTCTATATTGCATGCAAGACAATTTTTAGAATGGTCTTAGAAATCTTATTCTACAGTCTCCCACACTATTAGAAAAAGTTAAGTCTGGATGATGAAGTTTCCCAGGCACACAAAGGTTTCCATGTGTCTGAAACTGCCCCCTTGTCAGTCTTATGAATCAAAGGACTTAGCTTTTTGCAGGAATGGGACTGATAGACAACAGGAAATTTGAAGAAAAGTAATGCAAAACATTTGGTAGCTTTTTCCCCCATGCCTTCCATAGCTTTCTTCTCACTAGGGATGATGTTAAATATGGCTTAAATTAGCATCACTATTCCAAGTACTCACCTTCCTCATTTTCTCTCCATCTCCTTCCCTCCTCCTGCCCATGCACACCTTTTACTTTTTTCATGGTGGCTTCAGGCCTCCTTGGTCTTCTCTAAGCCAGCTCAGGTAGCAAAATCTCTTGAGGTTCATTTTTCTAACAATAAATCATGACATAAAGAAGAATCGATGCCTTGTTTCTCATATTGCATTCTTCTCCATAGGCTATCAGTGTGCTCATGGCTTGTCTCAGCCTTAACATATAGCTTCAAGTTTGGGATAGACTTCTTCCCATCAAAATGTGACAGCAAACAGCCATATCCCAGTGAGAGCAACAGTTTATCACCAAGCCTGAATTCACAGAAGTGTGCTACCGGCATTGCATCTTGGATGGCAGACAAGGAGAATGTAAGCAGGATTACTCAGATGAATTTTTCTTGGCTTAAAAATACACATTGAACTAAATTGGGCTATTCATACATTCAGGCATCTTGTTTTAATGCTCTCTGCATGTATCACCCATCAGACGTACCTCACAGTTGCTAGCTTTTGTTTAAAATTATGAGAACTTGAAATTTGGTCTTAGTAAAAGAAAATTTGAATCTTTTATATCTGATTTCCTGCTATGCAGGAGCATCTAAAATCAGGAGCTCCACACCCAGTTTTAATTACTTTGGGGTTTGCATGTTGATAAGTTCTGTATTTTTATATGCTTATGTCTTTTTTCTCATTATACTCAAAAGTGTGATTACAAATGATTTCATTCTTCTTGAGATCAAAATGTGTATATACAAATCTGTAGTTCAGAGGGACAGGTCACTAACTTATGAGTGTCCATTGACAGCAAAGCCAATGTTATATCTACCATATCTATTTTTTTCTTTTTACTACTTACCTGCCTGGCATAGGTTACCCTCATCTTGTAACAACTTCCCTGGCCCTGGCTCTTTGGCCTGAATTGGGGTGGGACGTTAGTACTGTTCTTGCAGGCGTGTAACTGTATGTGATTTTTTTTAAGGACCCAAATGCCTTCCTTTCCAGTTCTGTTAAGTGTATTTCAGAAAGGCAGATTGTTATCATTTTACTAAAGTGTTCAAATTATTGTAATGCTTTACAGGAACTGGATCTTTTAGATGGTAAGTGTTCAAAAGACCTTGAAGAAAACATGCTTTTAAGGAAAGCTGTATATACAAAATCACTAAATTGCTGGTCATTTTTTGTAACTGTGGCCTAATTTTCTGATTTTTTAATTTCCATAGTCCTTTTTAATTATGTGAATTTTATGTATTCCTTTATTTGTATTTTTAGATAATATTGCATATTTATATCCATGTTATATATTAGAAATCCTTATATATCACATCATCACATATAGTTTTCAGACACTGTAGATTGCTTGTTCCACTTAGTTTTCTCATAGATTCTTGCACATTTTCTGTTGGTAAATTCCATTCCTATTGTAATATTTAGTTTATGTAAATATATTCAAAGTTGGTTGTCTTTTTCTTTTCCTTTTTTTTTGGATGGACTTCCCCCTCCACCCACTATAATAGTAGTGTTACAAAAAAACCCCACCAAAATGAGGTGTAGTAACAGGAAGTTCTTTCATACAGACAAACCTTTTGTCCCAGATTGGAGTTAAATTGACATTTTTTACTGACACTGCTGAAAATAGTTTAAGGTCTAGATGGCATTAAGACTTCTTACAGCTACTAAGGAACTATCATACATAAAAATAATGTGCTACATTTTAATCAGGGTATTGTTATTGCTTTTTCTTCATGCTGTGGTTATGTTATGCTATAGTTGTTACAATTATGGATTAAAAAACAGTCCTTATTTACTGTGTTTTTTCTAAAATACACCTATTTTTGAATGCCACTCTTACCTTTTTCATTTAATGTAATTTCAAGAGGAAATATACTTAAAAATTATTAATAAGCACTTCTGAAATTAGGATTCTTAAATGCATTACAAAATTTTGTGCTGATGATAGGGGTTCTTTTTTTTGGCAAGAATACAGCTCAATATTTACTTGTATCAAACTTTTCTAACAATTATATTACAGTAGAAAACAGACTATAACAAAATGACATATCTAAGAACAAGGGGACTAACTAATCCGTTGAGTAATGGAGAAAGGGAGGAATAATTTTAATTGTTTGTGTATCAAAAACTGAATAAAGTCAGGGTAAATTGGGCCTCACAAATTGATTCTAGTTAAAGTCAGAGAAATAAATACCATTTTTCTTTTTCACAAAGATGCACAGTAAATCATGACTATAGCTGGCTGCAAATAGCTCTATACAGTGAGGTTAGCCTATGTATCTTATTCATTGATTGCCCATATTGCCTGTATACTCGTGATCTGGTTCAGGTCTGCATTGAGTCGTGTAGCTTTGGAGAATCAGAAAGTGAGACAAGATGGAGAACTTTTCCCAGCTCAGACCTCATCTGGGTAATCACTATTGACACAAACAGTCTTAACTTCTTGGCACAGAGGACTTTGACCTGGAGCAGGGCAGAGCTAACAAAGACAATACATATGAAGTCTGTACTCTCAAAGCCAATGCACTGGTGCACATATAGCTTTTTTTCATCTGTTTCCCTATACTAGTTCATCGAAATAATAAATATAGAAGGCTATGGTCATCATAACAGAAGAGCAGAAACTTCACAGAGACTTCCTTCTTCAACTTGTAATATTTCTTCTCTTAAAACGTAATGTATGCATCCAGTAAGAATTTTTATGACTACTGGCGTCACACCCTTTTTTTTAAAAGAAAAAATAAATTTATATTTGGAACATTATATTCTCCCCTGTAGCCAAATTTATTTCGTTCAGTATCTTAATTGTTCTTTACAATGCAGCTCATGAGCTTGGCTTTTCAGACCTTACTTCATTATTCAGAACTAGCCCAAATAGTTCACCTAGGCAAGCATTTTGGAAGGCAAGTGCCAAAAACAAACCAAAACATATCCAAATGTCATACCTAATGTTTACTATGCCTAATAATGTTTACTATACCTAAACATTCTGGAATTTGGATCACAGTTTTGCCATAGCTCTGGAGGGTCAAATGAGATTTGTGTGATTTGACTGAGGCTGTGACAAGGGTGTATGTTGCTCTGGTTTCTTGTTTCTCTGTCTGAGGGAGTGAACCGGTCCAAAAAGTGTTGTGCTTGAACTGCTTTTTCAGAGTACAATTCATGACAAAAGTATGCCCCAAAAGTTTCAAATCTAAAACTGGTAATTTAAAAATAAACAATTTTATTTTCCAGAAGTTTATTGTTCTTAAGTGGGACTACTTAAAAGGAAAAGAAGCTGTAATTTATTTTGTCATCTTTAAGGGGAAATAGAGGAAGGAATAAAAAAGGGAAAAGGATTTAGACGAGGACTTACTCTTTCCTTTTACAGGCATAAATATGTTTTAAAACTTATGCGGTAATATCATTTTTGCATTTTTTCTTCAACCAACTCACGTTAGAGTTATATGAGGACTAATCATACAGCTGTGGCTAGAATTTTATTGAAAAGCCTAAATATAAAAGTTTGTTGACATCAGGAATCATACTTACTTCATTAGACCACATAAAAGGATACAAAGTGTAGATGTCACGTCAGAATGTTCACTGCAAAGGATTATATTAAATTTAAAAATGTCTAAAAACAATAGTAGCAGGTGTGCCTTGAAATTAATGTTCTACTTTCTATGTAACAACTAATTGTTCCTTTTGGCTTTAAGTGTTTCAGCCATTTCCTTAGTTATGAAAAAGAAGGTCGAACGGGTCCTTTTCCGTCCTCTTCTTAAGAATATCCTTTTAAAAACATGCATAAAAGCACAATAAATACTCAGTTCATGGGCAGGAGCATATTAAAAAGCAACAAACAAACAAACCTGCCCCTGAAATGGAGGTACGGTTGCAGGAAGTCATTTCACAATACCAGCTGAGTAGTTCTTGTCGAGCCTTGATTGTCCTTTCCTTCCAGTTCACAGAAGAGATTCACATTTACTTCAACACTGTAAGCTGTGCCTGTGATGCCAAAAGCAATTTCTCTTGATTTCTGAACTCCCTCTGACTTCAGCTGGATCCATGGCTGCTCCAGTATTCTCATTCCTCAGGTGCTTATTCTTACACAGTGTACTCTTAGCTGGATAAAGAGTCGCTCTGATATTCATGTTTCTCAAGATCTTATCATTAGAGGGTGTATCTGCTGCTGCTAGTTTTAATTGAACATAGTTTGTAAATAATTTTAACTCTTATTTTTTTATATTTATAAAGTACAAGTAAACTAAATTAAAAAATAAGATGACTTTGAGCCATGTCTGTCAAGCAATATAATTCACAGCCTTCTGGAATAAAATTTACTATTGTTGAAGAAACAATGTTTAAATCTAGAAGGCTTACAGAGGTACATATGGAACTTTTCACGTTTAGGTCACAAGTTCAAACATGGTCTTCATTAGTTGCAAATTAAAGCTATCAATAACTGACATCTGTTAAAAAGCCAATATGGAATGAGTTGCTTTCTGAAGTGGATAGCTCAGAAGACATAACTGGTGAACCTGTTTCTAAATGCACTCTAAACATGCACATTTAAAGATGTTTTTTCTCAAAAATGAATAATCTTGTCTCTCAAAAAGAAGTCAACAGTACCAACCTCTACAATTTGGCACAGTACTCTTATTACTTTTGTAATTTCAAGTAATAAAATACTGACATTAAGAGCTCTGTTGTACCTGAAACCTACTTTCTCAGTGATGTCAGAGCTATCAACTACAGTTCTCTACATATGTGCTGATCTCTCAGCAGAGGTGAAGCTGATTGGCAAGGCAGGGTGGAAGAGGCCCTTGCCTGCACTACACATTTTTGATAGATCTTGGTTGCAAGTCAGATCATGGTGAGATCCTGAATGGCATTGTGTGCATTAGGACTCAGCCTACTGTGCCTCTACATATAATTTTCAAAAACATCCTGAGAAATTTGTGAAGATGTCTATGTAAGTGTAGACCACACCAACTCACTTCATTGAATTTGGGTTGTTCTCCAGACGTAAGCTTGTCAAATCCATCACATAAAGCACCTTGAACATTTGAAAATATGAGAACGAGATTCAGAAAAGGTGAAAAATCCTCATATGATGATTGGGTGTATAGGTTGTTTTCAGTATGCAAGAGAGTCAGGAAAAATTCTTCAGCTTCTCTGTCTCCTACTTGGTGACCAAAGACAGAGTTACAGTAGTAAGTAAATGATCTTTTGTATAATTTTTCTTCTTCCACAAAAGCTTTTCAAATCCTTTAAGCATTTCACTGCTTTTTATTTATGAAGCAGTAAATTTTGTCACTGTTGATTATAGTGTAGCAAAACTCTTTTTAGTCATACTATTCTGTTCTAGATTTATGTAACTGGAGGCATCTTTTGGAAAACACTTGAAAGAAAGACTCAGTGACTACAACCTGGACATGCTGAAGATAATCTGACAGCTCTCATTCTTTTCACACAGGAACATTATAAAAGAAAAGAGCAGCACTGAATATACAGTGTGTTGTTCCAAAGCTGGAAATTATTACTGATTTAAGTAACTGCAGCACCTTCTTTCCACTGCATATGTTGCGTACTTGAATGTGCTTCTTAATACACCACTAAAACCAACATCAGTAAAGGCAACACTAAAGTGATATAATAAACTCCAGGATTGACGTATTTCAGCTGAAACTGGTAAATAAGGCTATTTTTTAGAAAATAAAGAAGTTAATATGTTTGCTAAATGTGCTCACACAGTGAATACACAAACAGTCTCTTTTGTGGGTAAAAATCAGATTTTAGCTGGATATCAAATTTTGCCACAGAAAACACTTCCTTTGATGGAAGCAATGGCTTTCTACTAAGTAGCATTCATTCAGGGCAGATTTTCAAAGACCTGAAGTGCATTTAGATATGTCAGTTAGGTGTCTCATGGATCTTCATGCCTTTGAAAAAACATCCTCTCTTGCCCTGTTAGGGTTTTCTTAATGCAGAATTTCTCTTCTTTTATGACTCATCTCTATCATGTCTTTGCTGTAAATAAAACATTCTTGTTTTTATAAATATGTTGATAGGCAGCATGGAAAACATTAATCATTGTAAAGCTGAAGGATACTTAGCTAAAGTGAAGTGCGTTAATTGAGAAATGTTGATTTAAATAGTATTCAAAGGCTACAAAATGCTCTATGCAAGCTCACTATTTTCACACCAGAAAGGCCATTTTATCATACGGGAAAAATAATGAAATTTCTGTTTTTCTCATCTGAAAAGAACAAAAAGTAAAACAAATATATTTAAAAACATATTATTTAACACGAATATGAAGAAGTTATAGAACACATTGACAAATATAGAATACTACTTTTTTCATAATGATACCCATTTTTCATAAAAATAAGAAAATGCTTAAATACTGGTAATATTTAAATATATACCTGCTGGGAGCAATTTTCATATGTAGGTAACTAAAGATAGATGCTTATATTATCAATAAGCATTTAATTTTTTATAGGCAAAAATTTGAAACCAAGTCTTTATTCTATGTGAATCCTTAGCAAAATTGCTGCTAACTTCAGAATGACTGTGGCTTCCTCACTCCTGCTTAAATGCTAACTAGAATGGCTGTATTATGTATATTACTGAATGCTTAATTATTCAATGTAGCAATGTAAAGACAAAATTAATGTGACTTCATTTTAAAACTTTCCAGCTGCAGATTCAGAGAAGGTCAAACTACTTATTTTTTTATTTTACTAAAAACATCAAAATTAGCTAAATGGAGCATCAAAAACTAAAGAAAAGTTACTATAGTGACTATTTTTGTTGTATTAGTAGAGGAAATCACTCAAAATTGCTCTTGTAAAAATAGTCTATTTAATACTTTGAATTTTTGAGAACTGTTTTACTGTTATTGATCATTACATCAAATTATTGATTGCTGTTACTCATTCTTGGTTGAATTGGTATAAAAAAATATGGATTGTTGTACAATTCAGCTTTTTTTGTCCACAGCATTCAGGTTCAGCACTGTAAGTGAAAAACTACCCTTAAATATATAATTTCAATGAGATTTAATATACTCACTATCACCACATTTTCTTTTAAGTGTGTTAAATCTTAATGGAGGACTTTTTAAGATCAGTACCATTACACTAATACTATTTCACTTAGCAGGCAAACTTGAGACTCAAAAGAAGTTCAGTTAGTTTGATGAGACTCATGTGTCATTAAGATGTTTGACAGTTGATTAAATTTCTCTCTTTTTAGTCTTTATTATCAAAACCAGTAATTTTATACAAAATTTTACAGTCTTACTAAACACCAAGAAAAGCTCTTTGGCTGATAATACTCAACATGTATGGCAGGCAGGGAAAGGAAACTTTTCAGACTTCAGTTAGTGATGAAGGCAGAATTTTAGGATTATTTGTTTAAATGAAATGAAATCTAATTTTTTCATATTTGACAAAAATACTGCTGTAACTGTGCCTGTATGGTATCTGTGATGCGGAGTCTGCAGCTCCTTCTTGAGCTTGCACTTGTCAGGCTGGAAGGAGGGCACCCTTTTCAGGAGATGTGGTTAATTTAACTTCCTCCCCAATCCATACCTTGTGTAATGCAAATCCAATGCAAAACCATAAGCAGGGCTGTAATTTTGAAATATGTTACAATGCTGGGTGTGATTTGATGTGTCGAATACCTTTCAACTGGTCAAATCCACAAACATCTCTTTATCCTCCACTCCAAGTAGTATGTCCATGATGCCTGAAGATTACGCTGCTGCAGAGGAGAATCAGCTCAATCCCTTATTCATACTCGGGGTCTGCCAGGGAAGGAGGTCGGATAGTTTTCCAACAGTTTGATAAACTGATCCATCTCGTAATGCTGTGTTTGCTAGATCGAATACAAGATTGGGAGGGAAAAGGAAAGTGCAGGATCACCACGCACCAGCAACCCACAGTCACACCCAGGTGAGTGTGAGCCAAAACTACACCCTTAGTGCATGAAATCCCTGATTTACTGATACTACAATGTGAATAGGTAAGACAACCAGAGGATGAGGCGAAGGCATGCTTTGACCAAAGTTCAGTAGGACATCGGCAGCAGCAGACAGCTTTTCAGAGTATTTTTTCAGCTGAGTGATGTTCTGGTTCTTGAATTTATCTTCAGTTAAGAGCTCTAAAACATTTACAAGAAAAATTCTATAAAGATTCTAGAAGGAACCTCATTCATAAACATCAAAATAATTACTCTAAACTACTCACTTTATGCCACAGGAAGACTCTTCTGGGAATGCTCAGTGATTTCAGATTTTCCAGTCTGCTTGTGGAGGTATGTTAAGTGGCTGATCTTTGATGAAAATGGATTAATTTCAGTGAAATTACAGTAATTGATATTACCAGGAACTCTGTTTCTAGCCAATCATTTACTAATTGGTCACTGGTGTAATAGAAAGTGAAAGTATGCCTTGCCATGAAAACTTTCAGGTTACTGGCACATAAGATAATCACTATGGTGACATTATTTCTCTGTAGCAAGTCATACTGCTTTACATACCACTTCCCTGTAAGTAACTAGATTCTTCCATACCATATTGTGACTATTTATATGCACAGAGTTCTCGCCAGCTCTCTAAGGACCCTCTTCATATCAAAGTTTAATTTGTATATGATAATTCACTGTTAGGTCTCTTAGCAAGATTGCCCTAAGCAAATAGGCAATGCATCTGAAAAGGGTCATTTTTCTCAAAGAAATTTAATAGAGCATTACTTACATTTTAACACCCACCTGATAATCAAAACATATTTCATTCTTGTTATTTTTAGATATCATTAATACATAGAGGAAACTTGGATGTTTTCTCCAGTCTGTAACTCTCTTATGCAAATTCAAAAGACAAAAGCTGTATTGTCTGCTTCTAAGGAAAAACTGCTGGAGGCACTTCTTTTGTTTTTCTAATGAACACCATATGAAAACAGGCATAGAATTACTATTTACTTAAATGCGGTGGTCTGCTAGGGTATCTTGCATGGTCTACTTTCCTCACCATGGCACTGGTCAATCTATTTACAAGGCTTTTCTTCTTTTTCCGTATTATTTTTTTGTAATGCATCAATTTGTTTATTATTTTGACCTGAATTTTTAATGATGGTGTTCTGTGAAGGGTGAACAATACTATTATGTATAGTTTACCAGGCTTGAACACATCAAAAAGCAATAATATTTAATAGTTTTAAATGTTACAAACAGTCTTGCTCATTTCCTTATTTCAAAGTTCAGATTTACTGTTCAATAACACCACAACTTTTATTGTTCCTAGTGCTAGAAGTTTCTCATTTGTCTGGTTAAGGATGATTCGGCGAGCATGTTAGAAGAGGAATGGATGTTTTTATAGGCTTTCCTGTATTAAACATTGATGGCTAGATGTGGTTTTGGTGATCAGATATAATGATTTACAGACTTGCTTTCCAGCCCAACATTTTCTGCTGCATCGGTTCCATACCAGGCAGTTTGTATATTTTCCTGAATCTACTGACATAACAGCACCAGCCACATTGTGAAATGTGTCGGACCTTGGCCTCCAGAGCTCTGCTGCCAAACACAGGGAAACAGTAGGTGTATACTGTTAGATGGGTCTTTTACCCCTTCACCTATGCATGCAGATGCATAAAATGAGTTGAATACAGCACTCTAAAGATCAGCATTTCTTTGCAAACACAGTGCAGATACAGACATATATATTTCCCACATACATTAATTTCTCTGTACAAGTTATTTTCTTCTTACTGCATCACTAATTTTCTTATAGAAGAAAACCTGATCTACTCATTTTGGTAAGTGTAACTTTGTTTTATAATGAAGATCAACCTTTAGAAAACTTTTAGGAGATGAAATAGTTCCCAAAATTAAATCTTACTTGAGAAATAAGAATACATAGTCCAGGAGAGACAGGCTGAACAAAAGCAAAATTACAGAAAATGACTTGAAATTTTCAATTTTCCAGTTTCTCTGAAAGTTCCAGAACAACTAACCGCTACTAAAGATATATAGCGTTCATTCAGTGAAGAATGACATGTAGAAAATGTGCATCAAAAACCAATGAAGTGAGGCAATGATTTATGTGCATCCCAGTATCAAAAGTGACTTTCAAAGGTATGAGGGGTGTTCTGAAAAAAATATTGCCTCTGATTGAAAAAAAAAGTTCTTTCTATTGAACTCAATATATTAAATGAAATGGATAACAAATATATCTGAAAGTGATTGCACAGATATCCTGTTCAAAGAAATCATAGGTCACTGGTAGAATCTGATGTAGTCAAAGAATTTTTTCTTGTGAAAAGCTTGATAATTAAAAACACAACTTGTATGGGATAAATAGGCTTTTCTATATAATATAGTTTTTCTCAACTATAAATTCAGTTAAATACTTAATTTCTGTTAAATAAAAATATTGAGAT
The DNA here is from genome assembly GCA_036785705.1 of Acanthornis magna. Lineage (NCBI taxonomy): Eukaryota > Metazoa > Chordata > Aves > Passeriformes > Acanthizidae > Acanthornis > Acanthornis magna. The sequence continues at coordinate 3,567,245 of JAWUZG010000017.1, forward strand.
ACACCTAACACTGAAATAAGAAATAGCACTTACATCTTTAGAAAAACATTGGCAGAAAAAACATTACATGAAGAGTTATTTTAAGTCTTGCTTCTCCCTACTTATACCTATTCTGTCTAAGATTGTAACTAATGGTGTGACATCTGGCAACCATATTACCTCAGGCTGTGACCTTGTCAGTTCTTACAAAACTGTGGGAAAAGTTTCACAGTGTAGGCATCAGGTTTGGATTTTTTTTAACTGTCTAGAAGAACAGAATCAAACATAGATAGAAGCTACTCAGCTCTTTAATTTCTAAATAGCAATACCTGCTTTCCTCACAACAGATTCTTTCCAGAGTTGCAGTCAGGTCTTTCGTAGGCAAATAAACTGAGTCATTGGCAGCTTTTGGTGCAGAGCAGCTCTTAAGACTTTACAAGAAGTCAACTTTATGTTCCAAATTAATTTGTAACGTCCATCTTAAAGAAATATACATCAAAAGAAAGTTGATTGTGCAGAATTGTAAAGTATTATTGCAAAATTTTGTAACCAGGAAACTTTGCAAAGTTGTGCATTTTTCCTGTCTGTTTGAAAAGGATGCTGTTTTCATTAGCAAAACAGTAATATTAAGAAATTAAGTGCACTGTTATCTGACCATGTTCAAAATTGTATTTGTAGTATAATCATAAATATTCTCTTTTCCACCTGCTGTCAAGATAGTAATGAAAAGAAGATGAACTAACATCCTCAGGGCAGTGTAAAAAGGAAAGTTAGGAGGAACATTAGCATTAGACATGAGTATGAAATCAGTGGTACCACAGAACAGGAAAGAAGTCTTGACTGAGTAGGTACTTGAGTTACACAGATGCTGCTTGCTTTCTCTGTTCATCAGCTGGCCATTTAATAAGTTGTTGTTTGTTTGTTTTTTTTAACAAAACTTCTCATGGCTTCTTCAAATTGCCAGAGAAAATTTTTCTTTTCCTGAAGAAACTTTCTTAATTTCTTTTTTGCCACACTGATCAAGTGTCTAAGACACTGAGGATAGATATTTAGAAGAATTTCAAGAGAGGAACCATCAACCAGACAGGAGAAATCCTGTACCTCTGTACTTCCTTCAGTGCTGGGAATACAACACCATGCTTTTTTCTTCTGAAAATTGGTATAAGTAATGACCTTATGTATCTATGTTTGTCCTTTATCAAAGGTATTATCTAAATGTTCAATGTTTCTACTCACATCATCACGCATTTTATTGAAAATTACTGCCACAAGCTGATATTTTCAGTGCCCTTGTGTTTTTCTTTATATAAATTGGGTGAGAATAAACACTGCAAGAAAGCAATTCTCTTTGTTTTTTAGGATCATATATATAGGGAAGATAGGTCTTTAACAGAATTTGCAATTCTCCCGTATTCAGAAAACCCCCAATTTCATTCAAGCATCATTTTGGTAACGACATTGATATTTGGAAGCTACTAAAAAGTTTTCTGCATTTTTTTCATGTCTAAAAGCCTATTTAAGCTCAGCATGCTACTTTAGCTGTAATCATAGGACTGAGTTAAGAAGCTCTACACATTACAAAAGATGCAAGCTACTGAAATAATGTTCATATTTTGAAAGCATATACCACTTTCAAGTAAAGGGGAAAAAATCAGAAATATGTGCACCTAGAAACTGGATATTTCCTCAGAAGACAGGTGTCTTAGCACAGAAGTTACGTTATATCGAGAAACCCTAAGCCATTCCTGGATCGATGGGACAATTGTACAAGATATGCAGGAGAACTCTAGCACTGTGGTACTCCACCAAAAGAAAGCTACAATGGTAAAGTAATATCCAGCACTCCTGCAAGAAATAGTTCTTAAATGGAAGTTAATCAGATGAGTTACCATGGATATAGACTTCTCTGACTGCCTGTGGTGGCTTGACCTTGGCAGGCTGCTAGGTGCCCACCCAGCTCCTTTCTCACTCCCTCTCCTGGAGAGGACAGGAGGAAAAAATGAGATGGAAAATTCATGGGCGGATGTAAAACCAGAGAGATTGCTCACCAATTATTGCCATGGGCAAAACAAACACAACTTGGTCATTATTCATTTATTTTATTGCCTTATAAGAATAGAGTAGAATTATGAGAAACAAAAACAAAATGAAAAATATCTACCCCTATCCCTTCCCCCTTCTTGCCAGGTTCAACTCCTTTAGTCCTCATTCCTCTATGTCCAACCCTGTTGCCAGAGGGGAGGTCAGTCCAAAACAGCTCCTCTGCTGCTCCTCCTTCCTCCCCCTCTTTCCCTATTCCAGCATGGGGTTCCTCCCATGTGACGTAGCCCTTCAGGGACTGCTGCAGCATGGGTCCTCTCAGGGTAGTACAATCTTCAGGAAAATACTACTCCAGCATGGGTCCTCCACCCCAGGCTGTGGTTCCCTGCAGGGGCCTGCTTCTGTGTGGGCCCTCCACAGGCTGCAGCATCCTTCAGGGCATGGCTGTCTTCTGTAGGGTGGGGTCCTTCATGGGCTACAAGGGGACAATCTGCATCACCATGTTCCTCTTGGACTGCAGGGAATCTCTGATCTAGCACCTGTGAAACATCTTCCCCCTCCCTCTCTGGCCTGGGTGTCTGCAGGGCTGTTTCATATTTTCTCTTCTCTCTCTAAGAGCTGCTGTGTAGCATCTTTACCTTTCCTAAATACACTTTCCTGGAGGAGCCACTATCCTGGCTGCGGGGCTCAGCCGTGCCCTGGGGTGGGTGGGCTACAGCCAGCTGGAACTATCTGTGCCCTGTTCTGTTCTCACAGAGGCCACCCCTGCAGCCCCCAGCTGCCAAACCCTGGGCACCTACACCCAACATATTGCTCACAGTGCTCCTCAGTGAAACCAAGAACAAGCGGGGGCCTGATGCACAAGGGAATCAGTGGCACACAAGTGAACAGTTCAGTGATACAACTAAAACCTGAGTAGCACAGCCACTGCTGGTGTCAGCTCTACAGATTTCACACAAGTAATGAATGCACAGTACTTGATAAGGGGCCCCTTAATTTGGCCATGACTGTCTTTGGATTTGGATAATACTTGCAACCAGATTTTGAGGCATCCCTGAGCATCTCCAGCCTCAGGTGAAGACAAGGGGATGATGTGACGATGTTCAACACCTGAAATTCAGACACAGGGAAAGTCAGGATAATTACTCAGACTCACTCTCATTTGAAGGTACTTATAAAAATGTTGCCTTGGATGAGGTGCAAAACAGCAACAGAAAAAAGGCTCAAGTTGTAACACATCCAGCTGCCAAGGTGCCTGCAGACCTGTTTGGGGTGGCAGAGAAGCAGGCAAAGGTCCGCCTTTTCCTTTAACCAGCTTGTTTTTCACTATGCATGTATGAAATAACTCTTGTTCCTCACCTACCTCTCAGCACCGTGGTGCAACTTCATTAGAAATGGCAGCAAATTCATCCTGCTTGTCATGCCCCTCACCATGACACAGGTGCTCCAGTATCTGCTGGGAAACCTCGCCAAGGGAGTCAGTGCCTTTGTTCCGGGTACCATTTCCATCATTAAATACTGATTTATTTAATTCCACTATGAAATAGGCTGCTAATAGTCAAAATCTGCCCAGTCATATTTAGCTTATAAGCCTGAGGTAAGCTTTCCTGCTGTTATCCTTAAATCCAAAGGATTTATCCATAAATTCAAAGTAAACTTAAAAGTTTCTCAGAAAAAGCAGCTTTTATGTTGAGGGATCTAAATGCTGAACAGACTTGAGAAGTCTTCTCTCTCTCTGTTTGTCCAGCCTACATTCCCTGTAAGAAAACAGGAAAGGAAAGGAATGCCCATATACCCTAACACACATCAGAGAAAAAGCAAATTCAAAGACCATGGGAAAATCTTTGTGCTAATAATGTACAAAATAAAGTCCAGCAGTATCCATATGAAACAGAGACATCTGAATTTATTATATTAAATCAAAAATCTAATCTATATAACAATACAGATGATAAGCAAAATGGTATTCTATTTCACTTACACACAAAAAATAAGGAATCAATCAACCAAGTTAAAATTTAAACATGCAATTATACAAGCCTTGATATTCAAACTTCATTTTTTTAATAACTGGTGATCTTACCTAAAAATCAGAATAATGGCATGTAAAATCTTTAGGTGTCTGCAACTGAAATAATTAAAACAAAATTTGTCAAAAGAAATTTCACCTATTTCAAATTACGTAAAAGGCAATATATGAAAATGAAACAACCTTTTTGGCTTCCATCACTAAATCAAAATCTATAAATTCAGTGTACTTTGCCAAACAAATTCACAAATGTTAGAAAATCCAAATAGTTTGAACTTTTCCAAACAAATTCACAAATGTTTGAAAATCCAAATAGCAATAATTTTAAGTGACTCTCAGTCAACTGGCATTAAGTAGCTTAAGGTTAGCTTTGTAAAACTTGAAAGATTTTTCTTTTCCGCTGTAGTGATATACTTTAATATTTATAGTTATGTCGCTATGTCCTCTGATGTTCAAATTCTATAAAAAATTCTATAAACTGAAACTAGTTGGCCATGCTTTGAGTGTTGGGGTTTCAGTTAATATCAATTCAAACTAAAAAATATTTTCCCACAGCTGGTCTGTAGAAATTCCTCTTAACAATTTGGTCCCTTTTTTTTTTTTTTTTAAGTCTCAGCTGAGACAGAGCTTCCAAGTTAGAACAGATCTTGGTTGCAATTTGCACCAATGTAACCAAGTTTTGAGAAAATGGTTTACAGAACAAACAAAGAAATAAAGAATCAAGTGTTCTCTGTGTAACAGCGGTCTAACAATAGTTTCACTTTATGTGTAGCGCTTTTGTTTCTGGATCTGGGAACGGCATATGGGCAATTCCTCTTACCCTCGGAGGTCAGATTCCATTATATCTGACCTCCACATTACAAATTAGCAAACAAAGCCATTTGTGAGCCTTCACTGCTTGTTATTGTTATTCATGCAAATCTGCTGCAATGTGCCATTTAGGACAGTCCTTGTTGTAGCCCAACCACACCACAATCTATGCCAATGACCAATAGACTGAGATACAAAGAAAGAAACAAGAAGTTAGCATCGATTTTCCCAGCTGTCCACATCTGCTGGAATTAAAGGCAGGAGTATCTAAAAATAAATGGGCCAGTCCTCGGTGAAGGAATGAGGGTCTTGTCCCCAAGAAACAATGGAAAGAAGCCTTCAGAGAAAAAGGAGGAAAAGGCATGAATTCGGTTTATCAGGAGATTCAGAGTTGTCAAAGACCCGGGGGAGGGCGAGATTGGGGGGAAGAAAGGAAAAAAAGGAAGTTTACATTGAGAAGCAGGTATATTTCAATTAATAAGTCTTCTTAGATGTTTATTCAGGCCTCATTTTTTCATAAGGCATATTTAAAGAGAATTAAATATGAGTAAAATAACAGCATTGATTTTGGTGTAGAATATTGTTTAGAGTATTTTTGGTGCAAATGCTCTCAAATCCCAGGATCTTCAGAAAAGGTATGTGCTATGCCATGAAGATGCCCATTTAAGCTATATTAAATTGGGGGAAGCAAGTAAGAGGTGTTTTGGAGTTGACCTATAATAGCAAAATTTTAAGCATGATTGTTATATCCACTTAAACACAGAATCTGTAGTAGGGGGAGTCAGACTACATGAATTCCTCTTGGTGATGACACCAAAGTGGACTGTATTAGGGAGTGTAAAGAACACTGGAGAGTGTAAAGAACAGCCAAGAAATGGGCTGTTTGATCTTATAAATTCATTCTGCATATAATTTACATAATATTCCATGACTCAGCAGTTGTTTATAAAATAGTTTTCATTATATAAAACTACATTGACTCTGAGCCAAGCATTTGTAGCATTTATCCCTTCAAGTTTGACTTTAAATTATAGACATTTCCATGTAAAAGAAAAATTAATCTATTTTATGTTGTTAATCATAAAGGAAAAAATTCCAAAAGTTCATGGCACATTGATGTATGTGTGTGGGACATGCAGCACTTTTGCATAACAAATTAGTTACATAATCTATAAGGTAAGAAGACAACCACATTCCTCTTTTCCTGGCTCTTCCTGTCCCCAAGTTTTAATGCCTTTACCTACATGTGTATGGGAATTATTACATGTAATATGTAGAAGAGTACAGGTAATAAGTCTCCACTGAAAGGCTTATAACCAGTTTCCTTACTACCAGAGGTTTTATATCCCCTTCTCTCTTGCTGGAAATGTTTAAGTTGAAAATCAATGGAAACTTTTTCCTCTGTCAGTTATATAAACATAGTTCAGTATAGGTATTAGGATTTTTTATTTAGGACCTTCCCTTATGTTTAGGACTTACAATAGAGATTTTACAAATCATAAAATCACATGAATTCCATAGAGTATTAATTTCTATTTAAAAAATATGAAAAGGAAAAACAAATACTGGGTTGTTAGATTTTTAAAAATATATAATATACAACTAATAATATAAGGAAGTATATTATGAATATGATTGACAATATCTTTATCTCCTTTTCCTCTTTCTTATATTTAACAGCCAATCTTTCCAGTGTTTCAAGCCACAGTCCCAGCAATTTCAGTGATGCATGGGGATAAACCCATTCACACAATTATAAATTTACCTCAGTGCTTTGGCAAAATATAAATCTATACAAGTACTGTATTTTTCACCTTCATTGAGGGCCTCTATCCCAGCTAAGAGTCAGACTTTTTTTAAAAATTTCACCTTCTTTAAAAATTTGATCTGCTCCTTTGTATGCAAATAAAAGAGCAATTTAAGCATCAATATTTTCTATCTGTCTTAGTTGTAATTAGATAGCTCATAATTCCTAAGAGGGTATTTTATTTTTGCTTTAATTGTCATAATGTTCTAGCCAAACTAGAAGTTATAATTCTATAACTTCTAGTTAATAGAATTTCTATAACTAGTTCTATAACTTCTAGAGAAGTTATTATACTATATAATATAGTATATCTGACAATCCACAGTACCTTGTTGTATCTTTCTACATTTTACAAGAATTTTTTCCATGCCATTTGCCAGGAATAAGGACTAAAATGCATCCTGAAATTCTGCAATGTTCATTGTAGCTGTTCTGATACACTGCTGAGTTAAATTATCTCTAATATCAATACCTTTTATTTCCAAAACTAGTCATATCCGGGCACTTAAGCGTGTTTACTCCAACTGGGCCAGTATCTTTTTTTGAAGTTATGAACGATTTTCTCAAACAAGGAAGTTCTATTAATATAAGTTTACAGGCAAGAAGCCCATGTCTACGTTCTTCTCTGACTCATCTGTTATCAAAAGAATGAGCGTCAGCTTTAGAACTCTATTTTACAACTGCAGCTTGAAACTTCAAAACTGTTTAGAATCTTTCAAAGTCAAAAATTTGCAATGTTAACATCTCAGATTAAACAAAGAGTAACAGAGAGAGAAAATACCACTAGCTGTATTTGTGTCATGGAAAGATACAAAGACAGAATTTATCATACCTGATCAACATCTGCGCTAACACCCTATCTAAACCTAGTAATCTATTTAAAGCTTTGCCCCGTGTGGGATGCTTCATCTAAAGAGGAAGTCTCGCTACTTTCTCAAATTCCAAGATAATTGTGTAATGCTGTTGAAAGCTTAGGAGATGCAACTATTTCCTAAATTGACCAAATACTAAGTTGAGCCCTGAGGCTTCCTTAAAGCTCAGGACTCTGCTTGACACCATAGCCAGGATGTGGCTCCCTGGCAGCCCCTCCTGTACTTGCCCCCCCATCAAATACTTGTCTCAGCCAACAAGAGCTGTATTCGACTCTTATCAACCAACTTAAAGCACCTAAAAAGTGAAAACTAGAGACAGGGGGCTTTTAATGAAAAGCCAGAGTTAAGGCTGGAGGATAAGCAGAGTGTTGCTACTAAAAAGCACCTGTGACTATGTGTGTGTGCACCCTCAGTCCTGCAAGTTTTACTTAAATATCTTTCACACTTGAGGACAGAGTCTCTTCTAAAAAGGGATATTCTAGTGCTGCTGGATGAGATAGCTTGCTGTGCTAACTATGAAAACTGTCACATCCATAACAAATAACTTGTGATGAAATATTTAAGTAACAGGATCTCCTTGGATTTCTAGTGGCATTCTCTCAGAGAGCACACAAGCCTGCACAGATTATAAAGTCAGTGGAATTTCTTTAGTAGTGAATTGCTGCTCATTTTCTCAAAAAGAATTGTAAATGTAGCTGTATATTTTATTGTAATATATCATTTTATCTTGGAAGTAGCAGAACAGCTGGGGTTATCTCAGTGTCACCCTACATAGCTCTGCTTTTTGAAGCTGGTAATTGTCAAACAATTTCAGCATGAATGTTTATCATATAAGGCCTCAGATCTGGAAAACATTTTTAAAATTAGTTGTAAAATATTGCTTAAATTATTTCTGACTTGATCTGAAAAAATATAAACTAAAAATATTTTGGGACAGAGTAGTTGTATTGAGGGATTTTTTCCTCCCTCTGTTCTGAGTCCTAGCATTTTCATATCAGGATTTGACAGTTCTATTTTTCTGAAAGGCCAGCAAAATGTTAAAGAGGAAAACTAAGATCATAAGAGTAAAGACTCAGGTTCTTTTTGAAAAATAACCAATATACACCTTAGGCTGGTGTGCAATTTGCAATGATGTTAGTGGGCTTGCATTTTTATCTACTACAGCTTGAAAATCACATCAATTAATCCTGAATTTCTTTAGAGACAAAAAAGGTTGTAGAAACTGATGTTTTAAGAAAATGAATAAAAATGAATGCTTATAGAAATTGCACAGAGGAAGAAGGTTTGAGACAAACAACATGCTACCCAATGATAAATATATAGAGGGTGTTAGAATCAAAGTCTGTTGTCTGTCAGAAATGAAAATGTAAGCATGTAAAATGGAATGTGGAGAAAAAGATTTATATTTAGTAAAAAATATATAAAGTAAAAAAAAAAGAGTTCAGAATGTTTACAGAAGTCAAACAGATGAAATAGGCTAAATAAAACCTTCATAAATACTAGACAGTACATTTTTCTCTTTAATGCAAAAATGAGCTGGAAGACATTCTAGACTTTCATTAATTTGGAATTTCTAGATGTGAATGTTGCAAAACTGCCTAGCAACACTGAGTGTCCAGTTCTTTATTGTTAACAGGATTGGAATATCTAGCTCTGTTAGCTTCTTATGAAAACTCTGAGCTCTAATCCATCATTTTGTGGTTAAAAAGATGCTTTGTAAAAAGTCTACAATCTTTGAGGAGCTAAAGGATGTTTCTATCCTCTCTTTTGTTAGTGTTACAGGTCATGGATTGCTTTCTTCAGTACTTTGTCTTATAAGAGTTACTATACCAGTGAATAGTCATTAAATTTTCTCTTAATATTCCTCAAGAGGACATGTAGGAAACTAGTTTTCCTTCTCACTATGGACTGTGAATAAATTCTACTTTCCTTTTTACCAGGTGTGCCATGTTTTGCTACTTGCATCAGTGATTGCTGGGTGTAGAAGGAAAAGCAGGAGTCTGGAGTATGCATCAGGTATTTTGAAAAAGTATTTTGAAATGTTGCAGGATGAACTAAAGATAAATGTTGTCTTAATGGATGAGAAAAATGTTTTCAAGGGATAATGACCAGCTTCTGGGGGTTTCCTTGGTTTTTTCTTTTCCCCTCCCCACTGAAGGGGATGTCACTTGTGATAACATACCTAGTGACTAGGTAGAGGTTGATGACTATTCCTCCAAGTATCTTCTGGTGTAACTGCTAAATCATGCTTCTATCTTTTGCACATCTGACTCTCCCATTTTCCCAAGTCATGCTTCTTCTGTACTTCAGTCCTCAGGGCAAAGAAAAGCAGTCTTGTCCTGCACTGGCAGTCCTTTGTGTAGTGGCTCAGGTTGCTCAGAGGGGTGCCTCACATCTCTCCATTTTTAGAACATTACCTTTAAAAACAAAACCAACAAAACAAAGCAAAACAAAATATTAAAAATCTTTAATTAAAGCCCTTTTTCATTAGTTGGCATGCACTGAAAACCAAGTGTCAGCTAATGGGTGTGTATAAACACAGCAGTAAGGCTGCAGCTGGTCTTCAGAAAGAAATATGCTGCTGCTGAAGCAGAGCAGGATCATGTCATTTTGGAGTGTACAACCTATCTAGCAGTAATTTGGGGCTAGATTGCAGTTTTGACCTCATGCTAGCAGTGAGGAAGATGAGCTGTATGCTAATAACAGTTCCAGCACTGCTGCCTGTTGTGCTGGGAGTGCACACACAGCAGCTGCTGCTGCCCTCGTGGAGAGCTGTGCACACCCTCTCCCACACCAGCCCATCTCTGCTGACATCTGGGTACAAACAGCATCATCGCTTGAACCGTGTCAAGGCTGCTGCCTGCCATTAATTAAGTTTCTGTCATCGCTTTTGTCAGGTCCTGATGAAACAGATGAAGTTCTGAACAGAGCAAAATAAGGAAACAGAAGAATATGCTATTCTTCTTCTTCATTCCTCTGCATATATTTATGGAGAAATGCTAGCCAACAGCTTGTCATTTCACTGAGACATATCCACGGAGTGATACAACTTTCAGACAGTTAAATGGGTGGCTTGGAGCTAAAAGAGAAATCTGGGAAGAACAATCTGGGACCAAACTTCTCACTTTGAAGCATCACCAGCTAAATGCTGCTTAATCCACAAATAGCGAGGTGATATGAACCCACAGCCATCCTTCTACTAAAGCGAGAGCCACTAATAGACCCCTGACTTGAGAGAATTACAAGACTGAGATCTAAGAAAGTAATTTGTGGTTCGTATTAGACAAACTATTATCTAGCACTAGTACCAGAGAAGTTACATGCTGCTTTCTGAAATGGTTGCAGAGATCAAATGGATTCTCAGTGAAACTAGTTATTTTCTAATTGTATAGCTAATTAAACTGTAAAGAGGGACCTGTTGACACTGGAAACAGTTTTCACATTCATCAGATACAGCCTTCTTATTAAAAGAGCTGTTGAACTACTCTAGGCTGGCTGAACCTCTCTACACTTGTCTAATCCAGGTGTCTTCCAGTATCTGCAGAGAAAATTTGCCTAGTGCAAATGAAGAGATAATTTCAAGGCATGTTTTTGTAACAAATGTCTCTCTTAGAGATAAGTATACATCTGTTTTCTTCAGGCAGTGAATAAAGCAATAGATAGATTCTGGGATACTCTTTCCCCTGCTCCTGATATTAGCAATGGGAAGGTATTAATAGGTAGGTAGCTCTTCTGCTACATCCTGCATTCAATAGACAGGAATTAAATCACAAAAAAAACCACAACCAAGGGAAAAAAGAAAAAAAGAAACATAAACTAGATCAAAACAAAAAAACAACTAGACAAAAAACCTTCAAAAAGATTATCATGTAAGGAAACACAGATTTCTGTTCCATAAAGAAGAGAAACATTGTCCAACAAAAACAGTGCTAGCTCTCCTAGTGGCCACCATTACATTATTCATTAAAAAGTTAGTGTATTTTTCATCACTAAATATAGCGGTTTGGGACATTTAAATACTACCTGTAAACAGAATGACTTTTCTATGAAAAACTTAAAACAACATATAATTTTATCACTGTTTCATCCGAATATGCATATTTTGCGTGAAATTTGCTACTAGCTATAGATGAATGTGTGAACTAAGATGGTAAAGAATTCAGTACTGAATAAAAATATTTTTAGCTCAGCATGTGTCATATATCTCATATCTTTAGGATGCTATTAATAAAGTGTTCCTATACGAAACAAGAAAAAGGCATTGGTAAGGATTGAAAAAATATAATTTTTTTGTCATTTACACTTTGAAAACAAAATAAAACTGATTCATTAATAACAGCAGAAACCTTTCCATATTTTCTTGCTCATGAATGCTTCAGATTATTAACATCCCTTAAAAGTGCCTATATTTGAAAATAAATCCTTGGATATATTCATGCCATCAGACAATGGATTCCTTTAGGCAGCTCTGGCAAAATTAGAGTAAAAAGAAAGTGGACATCAGAGACAGGTGATGAGAGGCTTAGTGTTACTTACGCAGATGTGTATACACATATAATAATAAAATTAAAATAAAAAAAAATATATATAAACCCTTAGTGCTGGTGAAACATGGGTTTGTTTTGCCTTTTTAAGCAGTGTTGATAATGAAGCTTTGGTGTTCTAAATGACCTCTTCTTCACTGAGGGCAACTGAAGTTTCTGTGGTTTACATTTACCATGTTAACCTGGTGAATTATGATCAGAAAAAAAAAAAGTAAAAATGACAGGTTGGCAACTCTGCTGGGTGTCACTCTATCAGTCTCATTTATTCTCTCAGGCTACACATGCCAGTACATCAACAGAGTGCATTCAGCTACCTGCAAATGACCCCATTTCCCCTCTGCTCTCTGTCATTCATTGTCTTGTGCCACTGAAGATTGCAGAGACGTGATCTTGCTAATAGTGAGCCCTGTGGTTAATTCTGGAGGTAGAATACAGTCCATCCAGCTCAATGCTTGGCAGTGATTCTGACTTAGCAGTGCAACATTAGCTAAAACTGTTTTTTGTCAGTTCACTAAGAAAATATCACTAGGTGAAGGCATACATATGGTTACATTTTCACTTTGACTTCTGAGAAATGTTTTCAGGATATTTGGAAAAATGCCTGCTTTAAAGAGAGACCTGAAGTTTAGTACAGAAAATAGGTTTTCTGAATACACTGTATCTATTACAAGTGCTACAGGTGAACTAGAGTATGATGCTTTTGAAAAAGTGCTTACAGGATCAAAAAAAAAATCTAAGAGCTGCCATTCAAAGCATGCCAGCTGACAGTCTTCAATTTTTAGCTATTCAGAGGGAGATAAGAGGCTGAGTAGGAAAACATGAAGGGAATACAACTGAATGACAATTATATAAAACACTTTCATCAATTTACAGAAGAAATTATCAGCAATAATTATCTTATCTTAAAGATCTGTAGTCATAAGAAAATGTACATATTTTTCCAAGACTTTTTAATTGTCTTAACAAGTTCTGAAAGCTTGCCAAAAATTGAGAAGTCTCACATTGTTCATGTTACTGTCCAAGAACATTCAGGCAATTACAGCCCTTGCAGATGTCATGATGTCAGATTTGTGGGCAATGACAAGCCATGTGATTTTCTGCTGCCTTCACAAATATTAGCTGATCAATGTCTAGTCTCTAAAAGCATTAGTCTCTAAAATTTACTGTCCCTATATGAAAGCATGCAGTAAGAAAAGAAACAGCAGTAGCAATACTTAGAGGAAAAGGAATGGTATTTTGCAATTCCCAGCAATGGAATTGCAATATACCTGGAGTCCAAGATTCAGTTTCAAAGCCTAGGAAAGTCACATGAGAAATCCAGAAATCAAATTTGTGTTAGGGACAATATTTATAAGTCTACAAAAAGTTATTAAAAATAAGTCTAAATCTGCAGTTCATGCATATACCATTTCAAAACTCTGTTCAAGATAGAAATACAAGTATTTTTGTAACTTTTACGATCTTGATGACAGAAAATCTTCCCACTATATTTCTTTTGAATTGATCATAAGATAGAGGGCATCTAACTCCATTATCAAATATTTCAACATACGACTATTGTGTTTTCAACATTTTTTCAAAAGATAGAAAAGTTTGGAACATAAAGTGTATAATTCCAACTGCATCTCCAGTCAAATCACTGCCGTAAGAGTATTTCTTTTGAGAAATTGTACCCTACTCAAGCCAGAACACAATTTACACTACAATGGTTGCTTCAGTAATTTTCTCCCTCTTGTCATTTCTGCCTGATGTGAATCTACAGTATTTGAAGGATGCAAGCCCCATGCATGAACAGCAGGCCACCTCTTTTTTGTGTGATGAGAACCATAATTTTGAGAAATGTGGTAGATTTTTGAAAAGAGAGGTTAGAAACAGAATCTCATTTTCTCTTTCTTTGGCACTGTTTTTGGTTATTTATGAATTCTAAAGGAAGAATAACATTGGAGAAAAGCAAGAAATGGGAGGCACTCAACACTGGCTTCTCTTTTCTTCTGAAGTTAATTAATGTCCAGGCTTGTGAAAATGACTAGTTGGCTGTAATGACATGAGTTTGGAAAACTCACTTTCTGAAGTAAATAAAATGTATTACATAGCTTCCAGATACTATTACTAATTAACTGTGATAATATTCAAAATTATATTGAGTTTTCTTAATGTCACCCAAAGTTTTTACAAGTCCATAAATTAATGATACAAAATGATTACTCCATCAGTATTTTAAGAAGAATTATTTCCTGTTTTGACTTAGACTTGGTAATTTAATTACAGTTACATCAGAATAAAAACAAAATGTCATAATGTGGGCTAAGATGGGAATGTCTTCCAAATCCAAAATCTTATTACTTAAAATGTTTTTATCCTTTGCAATGATGTACAGCACTAGTATTAGTAGAAAAGAGTAACCTCCATGACAATTTTACAGCTCTATACAAGAATATACTCTTTTCAAGAACTGTAGAGCATCTTCAGATGTTTAATATTATCCAAGCAATAAACTACAGAAGCAGCTCCCTTTAGAATAAACTGTCTTTATGAAGGAAGTGCACTAAACCATGTGGTAAATTATATAAAAGTAGTAGAGGAGTGCCCTGATACAAACTGAAATGCTAGATGTTTTAATAACATCAAAGGTTTTATCAGTGGTTTATTAATTTTAAATGACATAACCATAGAACTTGTTCATGAAAAGGAAAATATATGTGGCAATTATGTGCCCTGAGCCAAAACTCATGTGTAATGCACCGTGCCCTCAAGAGAAGCAAACCAGTTAAGTATGTTAGACATTGCCTTGCCAGCTCTTTCTGTGAAGTGGATGCAGATTCGATTCATGACAGTTTAATCCAGTCTTTTCATTTTGTAAAAAATCCTCCAATTCAAAACATGCCAATCTATGGTTTAATTCGGCTTTATACTTCCGAGGGAAGAAGATGCTTACTATCTGTGAAAAGGTAATTAAAAAATCAGATGAGAGTAAGAAATGCCTTCCCAGGGGACACTGATCTAGGTGCCTCCAGAGACCACGGACTCTGCTGGGGGAGAGCTGCAGTGTCTGCTGCCTGTTCCAGTGCTCTGTCCTGCCCAGAGAGCACAATCACGGCCTTGGCAGGACAGTGGGCATATCCCTGCCTGTGCTTCCAGTATCTAGGTGCCTGTTCTCCATTAATTTGCCCAACCTTTTTTTGGAGGGGGGGGTTGTTGTGTTACTGGTATTGCCTGCAACGACAATTTGTGACAACAAATTCTGTGAGTTCAGCACCCGTAAAAATGTGGCTTTATATGTTTTAAACAGACATCATGGAAGAAAGATTTTCTCACTTAGGTTTTTTAAAGGCCTTTTGTTTTGCAGCTCATGGTAGACATTTATGTTAATATTGACTGACTTACCAAATACAATAATTTGTATGAAATTAAATTGTCTAGCTATTATTTAGATGCAGCTGTTTTTTCTGCACCACTCTATAGGTCAATTGCATATCTGCATATGCAATTCAGCATAGAAGACACATCCAGTTAAATGGAAAATTAAATAGGAAAACAGAGAAATTGGAAAGTCTCACTAGGGAAGAAAATATAAACAATAAATTAATAATATCATAAATGAGCTTCCAAATTTGCATCTGCTGTGCTGCAAATACAAACATTTGTAACACTTATTTAAGCTGGGTATTTTGTACGTGATTTAGAAACAGCAAAATTCAGGAATTTATATTAAAGTACCTGTTGAGATTATGTCAAAAATTTTAAGATAATGCAATAATTACATGCTATTCCTGGCTGCAGAAAGCACAAAAAAATAAAGAGGGTTTATACACGTAGCTTCACTGGCATTTACAGAAAGCCTTTCCAAAACTGCTATCATCCTACTGATTTAGAATACTAATTTCAGGAACTTGGTAGTCAGTTAAAGCAATAAACACACAGCTACTCTATATATCCAGGTTGTCTTCACTCTCCATGTGCAATAGGACCACTACAGACTGCACATACATAGGCAAACAATATTTGGGTTTTTTGAGGTTTTTCGTTTTGGTTGGTTGTTGGTTGGTTTTTTTTGTTTTTTGTTTTTTTAAATTTCAGACACTGGTGTATATTTTCACCAACAGTAGCTATGGAACAGAAAAGCATGAGAAAGGTTGGGGTCAGAGCAAGCAAGGAATGCCTTCAGGGCCAGAAATTATGCTTGTAAATGGACTCTGAAATTAATTGAGAGGCAGATTGAGAAACAGATTAACGTACAAGGATAATTTTCTCTTGTGGGGAAGCTCTCATCTTAACTCTCTTGTCCATATCTGCCCCCTTCCATTCTCAATACTCCAATCTCTTTGCTTTATCTCCTTCCTTTTTGCAATTTTCTTTCACTTTTGTACTTCACAAACTTCAATTTAACTGTAGCAGTCAGTGATGTTTGGTCATCGTAGCCCCTATTTGGTGTTCCCATCAGAGAGGCACCTGGAATTCATGGCTTTTTGCATCTGATATGCCCTGATGTTTCTTTGTTAGGTTGCTGCTCCTTGAGGTAGGTGGAAAACCAGACAGCAGGAAATTCCCAGAGAATTGGAAGTTGCAACAGTTAAGCTCAGAAGTACAATAAAGATACTATCATTAACGGTATCAAGACCCTGTCACATAGAGTCTTTGATATGTTGATCTTCAGAGAACTTTCAGAATGTAAAAGGACAAAAGTCAGAGCAGTAAAGAAGAAAAAATAGTTCTGAATAGACAGCTTTGAAAAAAGGATGCAGAGATAATAAGACTTCATTCTGTAATGAATGAGTCACAGAAAATAATAAATAAAAGGAGAGTGAAAACCCCTTCTAAAACCTCAGAAAAAGTTCTTTCAAGCTCATGTCTATGACATTAAACAGAAGGGAAATTTAAAGTTACAGTGCATCCTATATTGAAAGTGCTATAAGATGGCTTTGGTCAAAAAGCTTCACAAAACTCAGAATTACAAAACCAAGTTCATTTGGGCACCTGCAGTGACATGCAAAAATGTAATGCACATAGATGCACAACAATATCCAATGCTTGTCCACCTTTCATCAGTTTATTGGGATAGAATCCATCTGATACAGAAGATATTAAAATAAAGTTATTTGAATTATAGAAAACAAGCTTGTCAGGAGTCAAGAGTAGGCAGCTCTTTAAAGTTCATCTTATGTAGAGTGCAGTAAGGAAGGAACAAGGGACAATGTAAGTGAGATCAGTGACTAATTTTCCCAGTGGTAGAACTCCTACACATTTTAACTGCAGATCAGTAAGAATACACTTGGTAGAAGAGATACCTACATTAAATAATGCCAGTGGAGAGGAAAAAGTCAAACTTGCTTCAGAAGCACTCATGGGAATATACAAGCTAAAGGGAACAAGCAGGTAATAGGGAAAGCAGAGCTGCTAGTGTGAATACAAAAAAGGAGATGCAGACACAGAGGGAGTCAGTGCTCGCAATAATGAGAAACTAATCTTCCCCTATTTAGGTTGATTTATAATGACTGCAATAATAATTGAGCCTATCCACCACTTCTTTTCATTTTTAGTATCCAGCAAACTTTTCTCTGTGTGTTTGTGTGTGTGTTTTTAATTATTATTTTATGGAGGTACACACTTTTTCCTTAATACATCACTCTTCTATTTGTAACAATGAAAATTTTAAAATTGAAGACCAATCTTGAGTCATGGCAGTATAAAATGTATTGCACCAGCTGATACAGCATGCCCCTAGATCAGTTTTGGGAAAACAATAATTGCATTTCTGGTCTAAAACAAGAGCAACAAAACTGAAGCAGCTTTTCAAGGTTAGGGATATTTCTTAAAGTTTAACCTAATTAGGACTTCATTTAAGAAAATCTGACTAAAATGGCCACAGTTACAGTGCAGGAGTATATTGGCAATGGAGAGTACATGTGTCTCCTCTACGAATCATTTTTACAACCACTACCTCCGACACTAAAGACAGTGTAAGAACTTTTGTTTTTCTGATGCAATGTAGATTGATCATATTTAAAGAGGTGAGAAGGAACTGGATCGAACACTCCTATAGATGTGACTGATGTAGCTCTTCCTCCTGAAGAAATGTTTTTATTTTGGGAAATGCCTGCTTCGGCAATTCCTTCCCCTTGCTGCAGAAATGAGATATGAATCCATTTTATTATTATCACAAGTACCACACAGGGTCACATAAAGTTCCTGCCAGTCCTATTTGGGGAAATATGAGTAGCCCTGTGTGCATCTGGTTAGAGCTCTTCATATTTCATGGCACGAGCTTATCATGCACAGCTAAAAGGAATTTTTACTCAGTCAGTGATGCTTCTCTTGTAATTGCTCTTGAAAAAGCACTGATAGACCCATGTGAGTTCAGCCTCCTGTTGAAAACAAACCCTTGTTGCAGCAATCACAGTACATTTATAATTAGCTTAATAAAGTCCCTTTGTTATATTGTTCTACAGATAGAAATACTGTCCTGCAAAATGACAGACAGTTTTGAGTTGCAATTTAGAATTTAGTATAATCTTGATACAGCAGAGGCAGGACATTAATGTGAGTTTACTGTGAAAGAGTAGCACAGTGATGGTGACCAGGTGGAAAAACAATTAGCTGTAAACTGAGAGGGTAGTGACGTACATCCTTTGCAAGTGCTGCACTACACCTTCATATTTTTGTTGGGTGCTGATAAAAATGTAGTTTCTCATGCAATGCATGGTATAACTGCCCCTCCCCCCCATATTACAAGGCCAGATTCTTTTGTGCACCTGCAGTTATATGCAAAAAAATTCATGAGCATAGACACACATCTATAACTTGTCCACCTATCAATTTATTTTTTCCAATTATGATGGCAAGCACAAATTTTCAAAAATAAGATCAGCCCTCTGATCAGATGGCCAACAATGTACCATGCGTCTTTACTACATATTTAAAAAACTCCTTTGTGAAATTGCCTTGCTTTATAGACAAAGCAATCTAGTCCTAGAGTATAGGTTACATAAAAAAGAAAACCCAAACCCTCTAATGATTCACCTCCTACTTCACCCCCTCATCACTTTGCTTTACAAAAGTCAGCAAGAGCTATTTCCAGAGTGCTGTCAGACACATCAAAGTGACATCAGCAAATACTCAGTTATTACTATAAACGTAAATTGTAGAATTGTATAATGGTTTGGTTTGGAAGGTATCTTAAATATCATCTAGCTCCAACCCACTGCCATGGGTAGGGACACCTTCTACTAGACCAGGCTGCTCAAGGCCCCATCCAACCTGGCCCTGAACACTGGTAGGGATGGGGCATCCTCAACTTCTCTGGGCAACCTGTTCCAGTATCTCAGCACCCTCAAAGTAAAGAATTTCTTCCCAACATTTAATCTAAACCCACCATCTCTCAGTTTGAAGCCATTCCCCCTTGTCCGGTCACTACATGCCCTTTTAAAAAGTCCCTGTCCCTCTTTCTTGTAGGCTCCCTTCAGTACTGGAATAAATAAATCATCCCCTGGCGTAGCTCAAGGCTGTGTCCTCTCACGCTGTCACTGTGTGCCTGAGAGAAGAGACTACACCCTCCTGTCAGGTAGTTGTAGACAGAGGACCTTCAGGGGACACGGCCACCGCCGCGCCCCCATCCCGGCCCGGGAGCCCGGCTCCCGCGGCGGGGCGGAAGCGCTGCCGCAGGGCCTCATGGGAGCTGTAGTTCTCTGCGCTCCCGCCGGCGGGCCGCGGGACGATGCGAGCTCCCGGCGTGCTTCGCGCGCAGCGCCGGGCGGCGGGGGAAGCGGCGAGCCCGGGGCGGAAGCGGGCGGACTACATTTCCCGAGGTGCTCCGCGGCCGGCCCCAGGCGGGCGGCGGGGCCGCGCGGCGGTTGAATGCGGGCGGGCAGAGCGGCGCGATGGAGCTGTCGTCGCTCGTCAGGAAGCTGGGTAATGGCTCCCTCTCCCTCCCGGCTCCTCCGCCTCTGGGGCTCTGTGCAGGGGGCAGCGTGCGGCCCGGCGGTGCTCTGCGGGAGCCCGGCCGCCCCTGCCCGGCCTCCGCCGCCCCCCGCCGCTCTTCTGCCTTTTGCTCTTCTATTCCACTCCCCCCTGCAGACGTGCAGGGGGAGGTGGCGCTCCCCTGGGGGGAGATGTTTCCCTAAGGAAATGCCAAAGGCTTCCCCTTCAGATATGGACCCTTTGGATTCAGTGGGCTTGGGTAGTTTTCTGTCCGGTCGGTGAGTTCGAGGCAGCTTTCCGTACTCACTACATACTCTGGTAGAGGTTCTGGCACCAGGTTATATCAGTATAGCTCGTAACATCTCACCGCTTTATAATCATGCAAACGCACTTCATTAGGTTATTGCTGGTGAATGTAATCATGTTTGTCTTCCTGGTAACCACAGTACTGACAGCATGAAAGCCCACTGTCTTTTGCAGATCTATGGCAATATTCCGTTAGTCCAAATAAGAAAAAAGTTATGTCAAACAATTTTATTGGTTTCTTAATCCCTTTTCTTGGGCAGGTCATGAACTGACAGAGATAAGAGAGCGATCTCTGAAGACTATTCTGTTTAAATTAGATCACAACTTGATTTCCTATGCTGATCTGGTCCATGAGAAAGCGCTTTTTCGTAACCTTTTGGAGTGGTTCAATTTTCCAGTCGTACCAATAAAAGAGGAAGTATTAAATTTTGTCCACAGTTTGATCAAGGTATGACATATTAACATTGTTTTATTTTTAAACTATATGTCTTTAGAATGCCAAAGCTAAATAAAGCTGGATATTACTTGACTTTGTAGCTCCATGTAACAAGATTTTTAGTGTTTTACAAAGGCAGGAATAATAAAGCCACTGTGTGTAGACCAAAATTAAAATAATTTCAGGAAATTCAAGTGGGTCAGAGAGATAGCTGAGAAAAAAAAAATTTCTGGGTTTCTGCTTTAGTTTCTCTCCTTCTTCAGTTTCTCATGTAATACTTCATTTTTAACTTGGAACATGATTTGCAGTTAAGCATTTGCATTGTTCCTGGGAAGTAAAGATTTGAACATTGGTGCAACTAATTTGAGAAAATGTTACAGAAACTTCAGGTATCTCAGATTTTTACATTCTTGTGTTTTAACCACTAAACTGCAGCGATGCAGGGTTAAAGAACAACCCATCCTTGATACTGATGGATGGATGTCGTGGTTTAACCCCAACCAGCAGCCAAGCCCCATACAGCTGCCTGCTCACTTCCCCATCAATGGGACTGGGAAGAGAATTGGCATGCTGAAAGGGAGAAGACTCATGGTTTGAGACAAAGACAGCTTAACAGGGAAAGCAAAAGCTGCATGCACAAGCAAAGCAAAACAAGGGATTAATTCACCACTTCCCATGGGCAGGCAGCTGTTCAGCCATCGCCAGGAGAGCAGGGCCCCATCACACATAACAGTGACTTGGGAAGACAAATGCTGTGACTCCAAGTGTCCCCCCACTTCCTCCTTCTTCCCCTGCTTTATATACTGAACATGATGCCATATGATCTAGAATATCCCTTTGGTCACTTGGGGTCACCTGTCTCAGCTGTGTCTCCTCCCAAGTTTCCATGCACTCCCAGACTCCTTGCCAGCATGGCAGTATGGAAAGTGGAAAAGCCTTTGGCTCCGCATAAGCACTGCTCGGCAATAACTAAAACATCTCTGTACTATCAACCCTGTGTTCAGAGCAAATCCAAAACAGCCCCATGCCAGCCACTGGGAAGAAAATTAACTCTACCTCAACACAATGGTCTAAATGAATAAAGGCAAAAAGTAACTTAAGACTTACAATTCTTCTTCTTCCCCCTGCTGTTCTCTATCCTCCACCTTCATCCAGAGACCTTAAGACTCTTCAAACTAACTTTGTCTGTTATTTGTCTTAATGTAGCATCCACCTGCTGCCCAGAAAATGATTGGAATTGGTGCAGTGGAATTTTTCTCTCAGCTTCGCTCCGATGTGGATCCGAACTTGCAGGCCATAATTGATGGGATTGTGGATGGGCTGTTTTTTCTTCCTTGTGAACTTCCTTCTAGTTCTTTATCAGTATGTTACCAAGCTCAGTCTCAGCCTTCACTAAATCAACCAGGTAAATTACATGTTTTGAACTGTAATTTATATTAAATTAGAGTAAATGAAAAGGCTATGAGAAGCTGATGTTTTCAGGCATAGTAGGCGAATTATTCCTGAGAGATCAGTGAAGTGTGTGGTAATCAGATTCTGCCAGAGACAGTGTGACCTTAACTAAATCACCTGGTGGCATTCCTGTAATGGAATTCCCTATCCATTTCCTCAGTGTATAATGTCTGTTTTCTGTAATGTACAAAGAGCATGACACAACTTCCAAGGACAGCTTTATGGCAGCAAGTGTAGCAACTTCGAATAAATCTGTAATTTAGCCAGTATGCGTTGCTGCTTTTTTTTTTGTATAGTAGGCTTTATCTTGGAAGGCAATTCAAATCTTACAAGAAAATAAGAAGATAAAAGAAGTAGTAGATCCTAGTACAATGATTTTTAAAACTACAGTAGTTATATGCTCTCTCTACTTAGTATTGGATAAGCATTTGTCATAGAAAAATACATAAATATTCTTTAAAATGTCACATTATGTGTGAAGTGCTATTGCTTGCATCTGTTATCTACCTCATTATCTCTCTGTTAAAATGATTTACAGTGCCTCTTAGGTGTAGTCTAATCCATGTGGTTCTCTTCTGCCATAAAAATTTTAAAACAGAGTTTGGAAAAGAAAATTACATCTCACAGAAGTCTTTACTTCATCCTCCTGGTTATTGTGGGAGAGACACTGCTGTTACACAATGCACATAGTAGTAATGTCACTCTGTCACTCATACTGTGTAGTCTCAGAGATAAAAGTAATTTTTTGGTAGTTTCTGCAGCCTCTCCAATGCTTGGAGTTTTAGTTCACTGAAACTGTGTGGTGCCTCGTGATTGATTTTTATTTTTTTTTTCCTTCCTGGGCCCACATATGGGCAGATTTTTACTTAATGTTTCTACTGTATGGGGAAGAATAATCTTTTACATGTGCATTCTTAAATTATATCCCTCAGAAACTATGCAATGAAGTTACTTATGCTGTAAATTTTATGGATGTGTGGATGGAATAATCTTAATGCTTCCAAACAGGAGTGTTTTATTTTTCTGTCTGTTTCAACTTCAGTTACTGGGGAAAATTGTAAACGAATAACCTGGCATTATCTAGCTTGTTTCTTTGAACCAAATACTATGGTCTGAGGAGATTGCTTTTAGTCTTAACATTTCTTGTATATATTTTTATATGAATGACATGTAGCAATATGCATATTATATACAAATGGACAACTTTTCAAGTGACCTAAGAAGACAGCAGTTTTGGTAGGAAAAGGTTTTCAGTAATTAATTTAAAAGTTAATTTTATTACTACATAGGTAGATTATAGGAAAACTTTCTATTTGGCTGGCAGTTCTCCACCAGACAATACATTTTGTGTAATCGTTTTTGATATTGTTTGTATGGTATGCAAACTAGTTTAAGAAAATGGGAAAAAAGTGCCCTTTACGGTTGCAGAATATGATCATAAAAAATAAACATTGACATGCTCTCTTTACTCCATTTTTCTGATCATCTGAAACTATTTTAACCTATTAAGGAAACTGATTTAAAACTCAAGGGCAAAAGGGAGGTAGTTAAGGAAAAGTGTGAAAATAAATTGAGTTTTTTGTGTGTATGCATTTTTTTAAACTTACCCCTTTTTATTATTTTAGTTCTGCCTCAAGAGGAATTATTCACTGGATATTTTTGTCAAAGTAGAAGTCATCTGCCGCAGTTAGAAGTACCTCCCAAAAGAACAGTTGGTATGTGTAGTTATAAAAGAATATGTTAATTACAGAAGGAGCTTAGAGTTGTAATTTAGATGGAATTCCATTGCAAATGTGGATAGCAAAATTGGCTCTCCTTTTTCCTATTGTTATTCTGTGAAATCTAACACCACAGAAGCTACAATTATAATACTTATAAAAATGACATTCATCTTAATAGATATTTCCTTTTTCTAGTAAATAGTGTAGCTCTTTGGAATATCTAATATGTATTAAATGTGCTACAATTTTAAAAATTATTTAAATGGCCAGTGTTTTTCAGATGATCTGTGTTTCATAATCAGAAGTGGCTTAAAAGTTTAAGCACATTTATTTCAACAAATAATAGTCTGAATACCTTTCTTCTTTTTTGAAAACTGTTTTAGGTGCTTTAGGAATCTTTGCCTTGTATTTGAATGACGACCAGTGTTATGCTTTGGTTTTTTTTTTGTCAAATGATGTGAAGTGTTTCAGTGACAGGCACAGATCAATAATATTTTGGCAACTCTTTTTCCTTTAGTAGCAGTTCACAGGAGAGTGTCATATTTAAAATACAGTGTGATGCTGAGATGTAGATTATAAAATATGACTTTGCAGTTACCGTATGTAAATCACCAGTTGAGTTTTTAAATAGTGTATCAGCTATCTTAGCAATTGCACAATAATTATTACAAACTTTCAAGTTAAAAATGGCTTTGAAAATATTTTCGTTAAAAAGTTATGTGTCATAATTGTGTAAGAACAATAATTTCTACTGCCTAAAGACTAAAAGCATGAGATCAGTTTTCCATATTTAGAGATCATGCTAATGGATAAAACATTCTTTAGTAGCCGATCAAAATTATAATTTGATTCAAAACATGATGGGGGGTTTGAGTATTCTTACACTAATGCTGTGTTTGTTATTTGCTAAAACTTTCTTCAATAAACATATTTCATTTAGATTTGACTTGATCTTAGTGGTGTTTTGGTATTGCTGAAAACTCTCATTAGAAGCACTTGAGTTTGTGCAAGTCTATACTAAAAGAGATTTCTGTAGAAGATAGCATATTGTTCATAAGTTTTTGACATTGCCTTGGATGTATACAATATAATACTTCTATAAAATATATTCCAAAACATCTGCTCTGTTTTTTTGCAGTGAAATGCTTGAAATTTTCCACATTTCCTTGGCTAACTCTGACTTCAACAGATAGACACGTTCTTTCATCAAATGAAAGGTGCAGTAATAGAAACATTATAATTTCCTTGTAGTTTTTGTTTTTCAGGAATAGTGGCTGTAAATTTCTGTCCTTCTGCATCATAAGGCTATTCCTGTAAATAACCTAATGAACTAATTTTTCAAAAATGGTAAAAGCTGTGCTGAAGTTGGGCACTGTCGCTCTCCATTTTTTGTGTTTAAATCAGACTATGTTTGGGTTTTTTGTTCATGACACTTCAGTCTGTGGTTTAAATTTCTTAAGTGGATCAAAGATTTCATTCAGCTAATAATAGACGAAGCTCTAATGAAATCATTATTTACTTTACCTCCATGACCAGTTGGTAAGAAAATCCATACTTTCAGTAGTTGCTCAACTAAGTTTAGGCCAATAATTTTAGGTACAGGGCCTTATCCAGGCATTGAGTCATTCCGACTGTCTTTCTGCAGTGATTTTTTTTTAAAGTGTTTTAAGTGTCCCAAGGCAAAGTTCTGTCATTGGGATTCCTTATGAGTTGACATAGAGCTGTGATAGATTTTTAGCATATTTTTTTTGTGTTTGTTTTTTCCTTTTGAAAGATCTCTGAAGCTGGAGAACCTCTTTAATATTTAATTTCCTTTAAGCCTGAGTATAGAAAAAGATCACAGATTTGTAACACTGGACATACTTGATTTTTTACAGTGGTTTCAGAAACAGTGGTTTGTGAAACAATTAAAAAAGTGAAATAGACCATTTTAAAGATCCTTATTATTTACTAATACGCATATTAGAGAATAACTAATAAATTTCTCCCTTAATGGAATTTCCCACATATGTAATTCAAGTGCTTTGAAGTTATGCATGAACTTTAGTAATGAAAGAAACTTTCTTACTGGTAGGAGTTAAATTACTTGCCATATACCACTAAGATAATCACTAGCTTCACAGGGAATTTCCAGTAGTTCTACTTTTAATTTCAAATTCAGAATCAATAAAGTTATTTCTCTTTTTCAAACCTGATTTTACACGTGGGAATTGAGTTTGTTCTTTATTGTATATAGGATTCACATAGCTAAGGAATAATTCTACCTAAAAATGGTATGACAATAGAATTACAGAGGTTCTTCTTTTTAGATTCCTCAGTGTTGTGATGATAACTTTCTTGTAAAGACTTGTTCAGGCTAATAATTTCTGGTTGGTTTTCTTTTAATCTTAATACATATTTAAATATGAACTTTTAGCTCTTTGAGAAGTAACAACCAAAGTTTAATTTGGAGTACATGTGAGCTTCTTCAGGATGTGATTATGCAAGATTTTCCTGCAGAGATCTTTCTTCAAAGGCCAAAGATTGTACAGGCAAGAATTCACATAAAATTTAAAGTTTTTGTTGGGCTGTGATGTAAGTTGTGCCAAGGATAAATTGATGCAAATGATACAATTTGTTTCTAAACAAAATAGTTAAACAGAAGTACCTTTATGCTAACTCAATGTGCATAGGAAGGGGGACATTGGCTATATATTGTGGTTTGAAAGTTTTTGCGTTGTAATAATGTATATTGCTCATCAGTAATGAAGTGTTTTCTAAAGTAATACTTTGTTTCTTCTGGATAAGATAACTCTGTGTCCCGGTTGTATGCACACCCTCTAATAGGTTCCCCTAATGAAAAAAGTGACTTCTTTGGAAATAAAATGTGAAACTTGGCTTTTTCCTTGGGCTTGATAGTCTTGTGTTCTGTAAGAAAAGAGTAGTTGAGCCTATTTATTCTTTGCTGTGATTTTGAAAAACACTTGGAAACATTTGTGAACTCTATTTAGTGCAAGACTCTCGCTGGCACGGCTGTTCACGAAGGTGATGAATGTTCAGGTCTTGGTGTTGGTGGTTTTGTTTTTGCAGAGCCTTTTGTCTCTGCTAAATCTGGCTTTTGGAGGAGACGGGAGGCAGCGGTTGGCATTGCAGGCTGTGTCCTGCTTGCAACAGCTCTGCATCTTCTTGAGAAGTAGGCTTAACTTCCATAGAGATCCAAGTTTTTCTTCCTCAGAGCAAGGTAGGTATTTTTAAGTATTTGAGATACTGCTGTTTTTACTACAGTTAAGGTTGTCTAAAATGATTACAGAAAAAAACTCAAACCAGAAAACACCCTTATAGCAAATGTAATCTTGTGAAACTGTTTGCTAAGGGAATGGTGTTCAGTACTATTAATGTTAATAAAAAATGTTGAGTACTTGCATTGTTTAAAGTACTTATTCAGTTTTAGTTTCCTGTGATTCCCCCTTCAGTAACTTTTCCCAGCATCCAATTGTTTCTCTGTCAGCAGAAGGAGGATTTTTAACTAAAATTAAATTAAATCTGTAAAATAAAAATGGGCAGAGTTTCAGAAAAGTTTTCAAGCTATTAGTACTTAACAATGTCGTTACTAATTTCATGAGCTATGTGAACTTTCTTTCTTTCTATGCTGAGGGCTAAAAATACTTTAATCATTGTTTTGAATTTTGCAGCCATTAGGGCTGCTTCACAATGTTCTTAATGCTTAAATGTTGTAGCTTTAATGGTGTAGATTAGTTATAATGGTTTTCTTGTTTCCATTTTGTCACCTGAATTGAATCAACTTTGTTTCTGTAAATTTGTAGTCTGGTTCTCTTCATAATAATGCCACTATATTTGGTGTCTTAATAAATTATATTGGCAGCGAATTCAGTTACAACATCAATATGTCAGATACCCTTACCCAGACACTATGTTTCTATTTTTAAAAGTCAAGATTTATGATTCGACTGGAATCTTTCGTGGTTTTTGCCTTGGAATTGGGTTTCCAAACACTGCTACTTGCCAGTTATAAGTTGTTCTAGGTCATCAGTATTTACTTGGTATTTTCCCATATCCTTGGTTACTTTCGCTGTTCACTATGTAGTATCTTTCAGGGTAATGGATTCCACTGAAGGAAAATATATGCTTTGTGTTACATAAAGGCACAGCTTCCCAGAATTCATCTGTATCTTACTGTCAAGAAGCAAGAGGTGCTCCTTGTTCTCAGAATCCATCACCTGGAAGTAGCAGCCCTCGGCCCTCTGTTATTGGACGGACAGTTCAGCGTCCTAGAGGAGATGGTCAAGATTGGGATGCAGTATCTTCTAGGTGAATGAAACAGAAAATAACTTAACACTTCAATTAAAAACATATTAATATAGGATTATATGATCTGCTCCTTGTCAGTTTGTGGGATGATACGAGGGTTTTGGTAACTTGTGAAGATTGAAACCATGTTTATGAATTAAACCATTCTTAAAGTGGTGCTTAGAATACATAAAATCATTGCCGCAGTTTGTACTCAATCACCATTTTAAACAAAATCTCTTTGTATCAATTGTAACTGCTTTTGCATGCACAGAAAAGCATTTATTCAGTCTATTGCTGGAAAGTCAGGGATTTTTCTTTTTTTCAGCAGATGACCTCATAAGTTCTTTTAAGTGGAATGGCCATCCTGTAGGTAATAATATACAATATTGTCAAACATGCTATGCTGCATAAAGATTTCTATTGAAGTCTTTAAAATTTGTTGTTAAATGTGACAACAAATTTCAGTTTTATAACGACTAAAAATTTGACAAGATCTTATATGAAATTATGAATTGTGTGTATACCCTCAAAATGTAGAAGTTTTTGTGTGTGGTTTTGTTGCTCATCTTGACACAACAGACTTAAAGCTGCTATTCAAGTACCACTGTCTCCCAGTATGTGGGATTTTAAAAGTCCTTGTAAATCCTTACTATGTGCTTGTTGTTAGTTCTTTTGAGTCTCTGTGATGTATGGGCTTAGCGATTGAATAAATCCTAGGTGTCCAAATAGACTGTGATGAGAATAGCTCAATTGTAAATACATCTTGACAGTCATTATATTAAAAAGTTATTTTTACTCAAGTCTAATATATAAATATTTTATCACATAACTAATACGGCACTGTTAATGAATTCCAGGCTTTATGCGTTCTAGGACCTGGCCATTTTCCCAAGCTGAACAGTTAACAGTTTAATAGCAGCTGGTGTATATTGTGCAAGAGAGAGCGATGGCCTGGCTGTCAGTCTAGAAATGAAAGCTGCATAAGAATAAGCACCAGTTAGGGCAGTGATGAGATGTCTAGAAACCAGGGACTGCTAATAGGATGATATTATGAGCTGTTCATGCCTGCACACTTTTATCTTGCATCCTGTCTGCTGTAGTAGACTTGCTCACTGCCCATGGATCTCATTTCTTACAAAGATATAATTTAGCCCAGAGGTAGCATAAAGAACAACATGGTTTGGAATAGAAGATAGGATAGAGGGAAATGGCAGTAGTGTTACTCCAACATTGGTGATTTTGCTTAGGAAGAGTTGCTTTTAGTGAACCATGTCTTTTTCAACATAATTGTAATGTAAATTTGTTTATTGCTATTCTATATGTAACTCTTCTTTTTCCTTGTTCTTTAATCTTGAGACTCTTCAATCTATCTGTTTGTCTGTTTCAAATTCTGCTTGGAAACTTAACCTTTCCTCTTCTGAATTGTTTTTATGATTGATACCTCTCCTTCCTTTCCCTCTGGTAAGTGCAGCCAAACCCCGCTACATATTGGTGAATTCTTCTGTTTTGCTTGTAGTTTTCTGTTGACCTCTTAATCATTTGGCATTTAACTTCTTAAAGACATCTTTTACATTTAATTAGACAGTAGAATGTAACACAGTCATGCCACAATTTAGTTTCTTCAGCTTGTTTAATAATACAAAAACAGAACCAAACAAAAACAAGTTGTAAGTCGTACACGTTTTTAAAGCAAATCAAGATTGCTGAAAGTCATTTGGGATAAGAAAACTTAAAAAATATATTCTGAGTTTTATTAATTATAGTGCTGACAGTGGAATTAGATTACTGTTGAAAACAGTAGAAAAATAATACAGTTATGAACTATATATTATTCATAATACATGAACTATATAGAATATACAATAATATATTCATGTATCATATATAAACTTTAATAATTAAAATATGTCCATAATTTAATTGCACTGTGTATATTTTGTAATATGTTTATGATTACACTTAAGACTTTCTTGGGCAAGGGAATATTTTCTCTTTTACAGTGGACAAGGTAGTCCTAAGGATTTAACATAGTGCATGCTTCTTAATTTTCTTTCTAAGGATTCTTGTGGCTCGCTGTATAGAATGGTTTTCATATAGTAAGTATCATTCAGGCTGAAATTTTATTTAGTTAGTGGTCTTGCTTCAAGCAGCTGATAGAATTTGTTCATTAAAAAAAGAAGTTTCAAATCAACTGATATTTCTCATGTAATATTGTATTCATTGCATGTGTATTTCTTCCAGTACACAGTGCTAAGTGATTTTGAAGATGACTGCCAAGACATTAGGCATTCACTTGTGATGCTACCAGTTCTGACATTTAAAAAAACCACCAAATTGCAACACTGATGGATAGCAGAGAAAGACTGGGGTAGAAGGAAGGATATGCTTGAGGCAGGAGAACATGAAAATACTTAATGCTATTTTTAACGTCTGTACATATGTGCTTTCTCTTTGCAAGAGTTAACTGTGGGTTTTTTTCTTTTTTTTTTTTTAATTTTGTTTGCTTGTTGTTTTAAGTGGAAACAGTACTCAAGCAAATGCAAACTCCAGAATCTCTCTGCAGTCACCATTTGATGTAGGACATATTGACCTGCCAGATATTGAAAATGAGGACACTTTAGAATTGCAGATGAAGCAGCTTAGCCTTCCTCAGTTCTGTGTTTCCATCTTGGAAAATGCAATACCTCTTCTAAGAACAGGTGAGAAAGTTTTGAGTTAAAAACTTATGTGTCTTTCCCATCCTTAATACAAACCTCTTAAGAAGTTGGTGTTATGAGGTGAGTACCTCAAATAAATAAGGCACAGATGATTACTGATGTACTGTGGCTAGGTGCAACAGATCTTTTCTAGGGACTTTGTTCAGGTCAAAAGGCTTAATCTGCTGATTGATTTCCAGAATTGCTTCAGATGTTTTAAGTACTTTTCACTGACAGTGGCAAGAATTGAGTGTGTGGGGAAAAAATGGTGTGGCAGGATAACATGTCATTCAGGATGATGAAAAAATAACCACTCCTAACCACAGGTGTTCTGATCTCTTTGAGCATAGAGTTTTCCTCCTGTTCAAGAAATAATAAACAAAAATTCTGGTGAAAGGCTTGTTTTTATTTTTACAAATGCAGTAACAAATGGTTTAAGAGACATAAGTAAAGATAGTCTAATTGCAATTATGATCTTCCTTTTAATTTATAGAGGTTCTAAATTGCAAATCCCTTTTGGAGGACAATCTCTTTGCTCCTAGGTTGTCTAAAATAGTATTTAGTTGTAAAATGTAATGTAATTCAAAACAGGTATTGGTAAATGTGGTAAGGTCTTCAAATACAGGAGTTGGAAATGCGCATCTATCTATGACTAGGATGCTAAAAGTTAGATGCTTCAGCTTATAAAAATTCTATGAAATATGTATGAAAATTATTCAGTTCTCTTTTTTTTGTTATAAACCAACTAAAATGAATTAAAGTTTTGTTTTTCCCTTTCAGAATAGTGATATTTAAATATTAATTAGTCACAAGCACATTCATGACTTCTAGCATCTTTTATTTATAATGTAAAACTGCAGAAAATGTATTTTCTATCTTTCCCATTTCTGGCGCCTGTCACTTCAAATCTGCAGAATTAAAAGACAGTTTTTCTACCTTTCAAGATTCTTTCTTTACCTGTTATCATAGGCCTAAAATAGTTTCACTTTCGGGTAAAATTGATCTGTCTTTATTTATCTTCCCCTCAGGTTTTTCACACTTTTTAAACTCTGTTAGGTGATATTTCTTCATTCTTTTGCTGTGCTGTAATGAGACACAGATTGTAAGGAAACTAATATTTTTATCCTGTTCTTGTTGATCTGTAAGCCTATGATCTGAAGGCACACTGTGAGACAGTGTGATATTGTGAGACAGTGACACACAGTTTCTCATGTGGTGATATTTTGAGTTGTTATCTTCACTAAAATAAACAGGGATTTTTATGAACGTCATGGTATAGTGTACATTTTATTCTAGATGTTTAAATTACTGGGTAAAGGAAAAACAGTAAGCTTATTGTAAAATTTGCTGCCTTTTATTTTGCCCTATAATGTGTATTATAGTTAAGCTTAAATTCTGTTCCTTGTGGAGATGTTCATTGGAATTTTTCTTCTTTTGTGCAGACCTGCCTTGTGAATGAAGTCATTGCAGAAATCAGTAGCAGCGTGGGGTTTTTGGTTTTGGTTTGGTGGGGTTTTGTTTTTTGGGGTTTTTTTTTGTTAAAATGGAGAAATTTATTAAGTTAAATTGGCAGCATTTTGCCTAAAATAAATGGAAAACAGCACTCCTGTGAGTTAGGTAAAAACAAGCTTTCAAAAAGGCCTTGTGCAATTCTCTGTCATATGCTCACCCAATCTGATCACTCGAGCTGCAAATTGTGCAAGCTGTGGTCATTATCACTACATATCTAGTCACATACACAGATATAAATTTTTTCCTCAAGTATATCAACAAGGCTTGTGCAGTGTGTAACGTTTACAAGAGATAGAAAAAGTGACGGAGAAATTAATGTTTAATTATAACGAACAAGTAGAGCTTTATCTTTTTTGAACAGATTTTGTTTTGAGGATTTTGAAGAATGCAGAATTTTTATCTTAGTTAAAAAATACTTCAAAAATTCAATGATGTTGTGTGAAATCCATCTATGGTTTTAAATAGAAACATACCATCAGCAAGTAACTAAGCCAACAGTTGCACTACATGGAATATTTAAGGGAAATTGTCAGCGTATGGTTCCTTTGGATGTTAGACAGTTTTGGCATCCTTAGTTGTGTGAGGTTGAAAATATTTGGTCTGGCTCCAGATATTCTGCCTTGTTCTTCATGAAATCTGCTATATCCTATGTTTTCTCATTATCTGGGGACACTAGGAGGAGATTGATATTTGTTGTAAATGTAGGCTGTGCATTTCTAAGATCAGGCCAAGTTTCTTTGTGGCCACATATTCATGCTTAAAAGTGTACAAAGGATAAAAGTCTCTAATAGACCAGATTAGCCTTGTTATTAAGAGACACTCAGAAGAAGAAATGAAAATGAATAAATATTAGCCTAAAAGCGAAGGGGAAACTGTAATGGAGAACTGCACAAGTAGATAAAGTATCTCCTTGTCTTTCAAAAGATCTCAAACAAAATAATCTCTGAAGAAAAGCACTCCTATACCAAAATTGCAGATTAATGGCATTAGGTAATATATACGGAAGATTTGTAACACAGCTGTCTGGATGGGGGAAATTAGTGACTACATTATGTACTTTAAAAAGGTTCAGTAATCAGATTTACAGCTGTAGTTAAGTTAATTATTATTTTCTAAAATAATTTTACTACAGGTTTTAAGGAAATGCAGTTTTTTTCCAAGTATACAGTTGCTTTAATATGTCATGATTTTGGCTGGTTGTTGTCTTCTGTGATTCAGAGCTATTAGTGGTTGAGGACAGTTAGCATTAGTTTTGTAGAAGCATATAGGAAAATTAAAATACCAGAATTTCATATTTGGACTAGCCTCTTGTTTTAAGTGGTGTCTTCTGAATATCAAAATATAATATTTTGTCTGAATTTATCCTCTCATTTGTGTCCATAGGCAGTAGGAGAGTGACAATGGAAGTTCTTGAATTGCTTGTTGAAGACATGTTTCTTATTGGTAATGCTATTTCTGAAAATGTTTGGGAAGATGACAGCCTTTTTGCATTGGAATTGGTAAGGCTTTGATCAGCCATATTGGTCTCCTTTTATAAGCTCCTGACATTTTCTGCAGTGATTCATATGTCTAAGCTTCTGCTGACATGTGCTTTTGAAAATTTTAAGTGGTTTATTGCTAGTTCTATTGATGACACAATTTTTTTAAATGTAAGTTCTCTTACCAGACAGTACTTGGAGTTTCACCTCAAGAAACTAAGCAATCATTTAGAGAAATACATGTGAGGAAAGGGATCTGAGGAAAAAGCACTGACTACAAATGTTGGGAACCAATTTGATGTAAATAACAACTTTTCCATTCTTTACTCCGTATAAACTAACTATCTGTTTAAAATTAGGGACATAACTGTTCAGATCCAAGACCAGAATTCTAATATACATACATGCTATCCATTTCCTACACAGAATCTATAGATGTCTGCACAAATTTCAGATATCCTTAACAATGTTGCTTAGCTGGGAAAGAAGAGGCCTTTTTAGTTCAACAGAGATTCAGAGCAATGAAGTGCTGTTGACCAAACATTTTAAATTGCTCAGTGTAGTCAAGAGTTGTTATATGCATGAATTATAAAATTAGTGAATAACAGATAAAATAATTATGGCTGACTTGCTTTTTTGAAGACAAGTGAAAGCTGAAGGATAAGCTGGCATGGCTCAGGCATGTAATAAACATACCAGACCTGCAGACTGAAACTTGTCTAGACTTGAATTAAATGTAGTCTTAAATGCACCTGACTTGAGATAGAATTTGTGAAAATACCACTGAATATGAAACAATAAGAGCTGCAATATTAATTAATTAAAATATCTCTGTAGGCTTCCCTATTGTCTATTTTATAAATGTTAACATTTGTATTATTTATAAGACCTATTAACAAATGAGGTTTTTTTTCTTTGAATTTAATCTACTGATCTGTGAAAATCTATTATAATTGATCAACATCACATCAGTGCTGAAGATTCCTTGCAGAACATTTGATCTCAGAAGCTTAATATCTCTTTGTCTACTTGTTTTATGATCTGAATTAGTATATTTCAATGCCTATAAATCTATCAAACTGCAGGACAATATATCATATGTATACCATACTGATTATTATTAGTAGGATGATGTTTATTTCCAGGCTACTGACAAACAATCCTCTGCAAATAACGTGGATAATGGTATACAATTATATTGATTTTTTTAAAAAATGGGAGAGGAAGTAAAAAATCTTTGCTGTTTCCTTTGAGAATCAATAGGGATAAAAAGCTCTTTGATGCTTGCAAAGTTATTGTGAATTGGTTTGGGAAGGGATTTTGATTTTTCAATTTTAAAGTAAAGCTTTATTAGCAGGTTCAAACCAGGACTTAATATTTCCTTATTTAAACTGAACTTCAAATAGTTAAAATTTCAGAAGTTCAAAAGTGTAGTGAGCAGAAATTAAGGGGTGGGGGGAGAGAGAAAAGTGGGTGAGGGAATGGGGAGACCAACCAATAATGGGTAGTTACTGAGCGAAGTATTCAGAACTAAAAGTGAAAGTAGACTGAGGTCTAGGACTAATGCATGGATGGCAAACACAATGCTGTGTGTTTCGTACCATTTATGCAGTTTTAGATTATTTGGCATAGATGTGTTAATGATACTGCAGGTGCTGTGTAAATAGTAAATATACAGTGATGTTTCATTTTTTTCTAATTACTGTATTTCTGATTTTGTTTTCAGAAAGACAAATTACTTCTGGTTTTGGGTCTGCTTGGAGAAACTATATTATATCATAAAAGCAATATAAGTGCGGAACAGCCCAAGGTGATGCTGGTGCATCACAGAATGGCATTTATTAGCATTTCACTCTTCACTGTTAGATTGCTGCAAGTACTTCTCCCTGTAGAAAAGGTATGTCATCACTAATAATAAGTGGATTGTCTCTTGGTTTTGCATTTTAAGAGGACAGAAAGAGATACCTTCCTCGGGGATTAATGCTGAGAAAATAGCAACGTGGACAGAGAAATTAATCTGATTTGCACTGGGTGATGTAGGATCACAGATGGCAACTTTGTCCGTTCTTCAGTTACCAGTGTAATCTGCAGATTTCAAATCTTAAAAGAACAATTTAATACAGTTTTTAAATTAGTTTTTGAAATTCAGTGTTCTTTTCCCTCCTGTAGTGTTTTTTACTGATACAATGTATGGTTTGCAAAGCTCTGCTGCCCCCTGCTCATTTATAGTATGTGTGCAAGTAAGACTAGAACTACATAACATGTAAAATCATCACTCTTAATCTGATGGAATGTAGTAGGCAATTACTTTTCGTAAATTGGAGTGATTTTAATTTTTCTTTGCATCCAGTGCTTTTTAAAAGAAGTTCTGTTTTAGCTCTTGGGGTTGGGTTTTTTTTTTTTTTTTTTGTTTTTTAGAGTGGAGGGGTTCATTTGTTTATTTCACATGGGAAGATCTGATGAAGTTTGTGTGTGATGGAAAGTGATAGGTGTTAAAACCTGAATGGGTTTAAATTTTTTGGACCAATTTTTAGTGGAATGTAGCTTTTCTTAGACATTATTCAATTGGAATAGAAGATTGATTTTCAGTTACAGGATTTTTGTCACAAATACTAAATATTGTACCTTAAAATAAGTGTAGACATGCTAATCTAATGAATTGTTACAATTTTTGTCTTTTATGTTCTTGTGTACCTAATACAAAGTTTCCATTCTGTGTATAGCAGGAGCTGGAACAATGTTACTGTATTTGAGGTCAAAATTTTAGTTGAAGGAATGCATGCTTGAAGTTAAAAATAAAATAAAAACCTCAAACAAGCAAGAGAAATCCCAGTCCTTAGCTTGCATTATGACCATGTGGAATTGTAGACAGCTTTTTATTAAATACAGAAGTAATTGTGGTCTGTGTATTCTCTGCCATCTCGTGGTCAGACAGTAAATTGACTCCGGCCAGCTGTGTTTGTGCCGTGCCTGGATCACGCACAACTTTTGTGACTGGTTGCAGCTCTGATATTAGAAGTGACATCTAATTAACTACCACTTTTAATGAGGAAAAAATACTACTTCATGTAGAAATCATTTAATGAAATGTGTTTCTCTAACTTCTAAGTAGCGGCAATAGTGATTGTACTTGTGGAATAACTGCAAATGCTATTGATGGTTTTACTGTATTTTCAGGCTGTTATTCTGACAGTTGTTTTCTTTTTCAAAGGCGAGTAAAGTCACACAAAAGAGTTTGCTGAACGCTTTATTCCTTCTCTCACTGGATATGCCCTTCTCCTTGGAATACCCCAGCATTCATGAATCCGTTGCAGCCTATCTGGAGCAGATGAGTACTGAGAACTACAGTATTTATAAACAAGTTTCAGAAGCAGCATATTCGATTGAATGCACTTGTAGCTTTATGGCTGAAGTTCATAAGGAGGTGTGAAATTTTATTATATAAAACATTTCCTGTAGATGAAGTTCTTTCTTCACTGCCTTTTCTCTGTGGTAAAAATTATAGTGTAGCATAACTGAGGAAGATCCCTAAGTATGAGTATTCGTTAGGATGCAAGGTGTGTTTAATTCATATTTGTTTTCATTCATACTAGTCAAGATGTTTGTAAAAAAACTTCTCTGAAGTAAAAACAAAGAAATAAAGAGTTGAAGATTGGAAGTAGTTACAGGACCTTCTATGGGGCAAAGAAGGAAGGAGGAGCAAATACTCTATATATAAATATATCTCTTTATATATAATACATACTTACATATTTATATAATACCCTATTTATTTTATATTTCTTTAAATATATAGTGTGGGTGTGTTATGTTGTCCAGCAGTTAAATATATTGTTCAGAAAATTTTAAATCCTAAGTACTGTGGCAATTGCAGCTTTAATAAACAGCTACTTCTTGACTGGCTGAGATTTGTGTTTCACTTTGTTATGAAGACAACTGCTTTATTAGTTGAGAGATTCTAGCATAGTACTGAAATATTCTTCTCCGTTATCCAAAGGGACAAGCAATTTTGCAAAATACTGGTTCCATTGATACTAATATAAATGAATAAAATACAGCAATATAAAAATAGGGCTGTCTTCAGAGTTAATCTATCCTTTGTCTAGGCAGGTTCTGAACTTAATAGAAGCAATACTTTGCTCTTAAAATGCTGTTTACAATGAAGTTAACTCCATCAAATTTAAATGGCTCATGTTTAATGTATTTGGTAACCAAATATGATGAAGACGTAAGTACTTAAAAAAAAATCTAACTCACTCTTTAATAGTGTTATGTTAAAAGTTTAATAGTTATATCTTTTATTATGCTCTTCTCACATAAAATGCATATTGATTAAAAAATAGTAATTTGAATAGAGTTATAGTGTTCATGCTGTGAAATGTTAGACATACGTTATTCCTGCTGACTTTAATAGAAGTTTATTTGGATTCAGCAGCTGAAGGGCTTCAGCTCCCAGGAATAGGTTCTAAATTTTTTTTTTTGTTGGAATGTATCGAATTAGTTAATTATAAACTTTTCTGTGGAAGGCTGAACTAAAACATATTTAATATTCAATTATGATAAATTCTGAGAGATTATGCAACAGCATTGGATACTTTCAATTTTATTAAGTTTGCTAGTTTCATTCTTTCTCTTCATTTTACTTCACAGGGAAGCAAGAATCTTTCTGAATTAGTAGAATTGGCAGACCAGGCCTTGAGTAGTCTACCCTTCCACCTACACTTTCCCTTGCTTCAGGAATTCATTCACATATGCTCAAATATGTGAGTACATTAGTATTTAAAAATCTTCTTGAGATAATATAATCTTTTTTTTTTTAATGGGTAAAGTTTCTCAAATAGAAGCTCAGCTTTTTTTTTCCCTATATAGGCAATTGTTTTAGCCACTGAATGGTCACTTGTAACTGATTTGTGCCATTTTGTAGTGGATTTCTTGAAAACTGAATTTCAGTTGCTAAAATGTTAATGCTGGTATTCTATGTACAAGCTTTTATGATTTTGTATGTAAAGTTGTTATGTGATTTACAAGGAAACAATCTTGAACATTTTGACTTGTCTGTCAGACTTCTTTTAAATCCTTTGTCCTGAATATATTTGTATAACTTACTTTTATTTTATTTTCAGAAATCGTAAAGGACTTTATTGTAGCTGCTTTATATTACAAGTTGTTAACTCATTTATTAAACAGCAAATTTTTATTGCTTTTTAGATTTTTCCATGTCTCTAGTTAGAGGATGAGTTACCTTGTGGTGTCTGGAAAAGTTTTTTCTTGAACAACAGAAATTTAATTTTATACTGATTGAGAACTTGACTTTAAGAATTTTTTCCAAAGGATACTTTATTTAAGAGTTGTCCAATAAATGATTTTAAATTATGAAATGTAAAAAATTTTTCAGTGTTCTAATGCTTTTAGAATGAATTATTGTTTGATTGCTGTTTCAGGCAACAGGAAATTCACTTCAATTTTTTAACTAACATCAATTCACTTAGTGATAATGAGGTGGGCTTTTACTGCTATAATGAAAAAATTCCAAAAGAACAGGTTTTTTTATAATCATATATATGATCTAAGGTGTTTACTGAAGGTCAATGAAATTTCATGTTTTTAGATGAACATAAATGTTTGTCAGGCTCTTAATTTTGAAGACAGAATTTGAAAAACTATGCTCTTTGACTACCTACATGTTTAAAAGAATATATACAAATATATACAAACCAAAAGACTGATAATATGATTTTGGCAAGTATATTGTGATCTCTGAACTTTTTTCTGTTTTTCAGAATGTGTACCATTGCAGGAAGTATTTTTCAGATACTATCCTGAAATTTAACACCAAAATTTTTGTAGACATCTTTAGGTACTTTAAAATAAATTAGTTAAATTAACTGTCTTTCATTTTTAGTTGGAAGTCTGCCAAGGACAACTCATTGCTTCAGGCGGAGAGTCAGAAGTTGCTTCTCCATCTATTGTCTCATCCTTTGCTGAATATAAAAGTTGAAGCCTATCACTGCTGTTTGAAAGTGGTTAAGGTTTGAATTAAAGCTTACTTAATACTCTTGATATTGCACTCAATAATGCATATTATATGATTTCATCATTAAAAGTGTTTTTAATGCAGATTCAGTTTACCATGTTATATGCTGAAAAATCAGCATAGGCCTGGGCTTGCAGTTTGCTGTTACATTCTTGGTATTAAATCTACTTTGTTAGGTTAGACTTCAGGTACTGCACTTGAAAATGATATGTAAAGAACATGTAAATCCTTTTATGTACTCCCTCTATTGTAATTTTTTGGTTTGTTTTCTTTGGGGGCTTTTCCCTTTTTTTTGGGGGGGGGAACAATGGTGTGTGTGTGACTTGGGTTTTTTTTATATGGATATTTTGTCATGGCCTTAGTTTTTGTAATGATAGCCCAAGGGGTAAAGAGCGTGAACTTCCTAAAAGTGTAGCCGAACTCTATACTGGGAATGCCAGTGTCATATTTATTGGGTTATTTGAGGAATTCATTAATATTGGCTCACAAAATAAAAATAATTTTTGTATTTTGATATAATACTTCATTGAAATTTTTATTTTATAATGGACATAATCTGTACTTAGTGTACTTTTAGCACAATTCAGTAAAGTACAAATATGCTGGAGCTAGTGTCTCTGAAATAAAGGCTATCTTCACTGAATGACACTTATCTGTTTTTGTGAGACTTTTACCAGGCTGTTTTAGGTTTTTCTTATTTTAGTGTAATGCCAAACACCATACACAGGTTTTCTAATTTATTTTCACAATTATTCAAAATAAAACTAAAATTATTTTCTATTTCTTAGTCCTGTGTAGTAACAGGAGTTTTTAATCAGTGATCCAAACAGATTGTGTTTCTTCTAGGGCTGTCATGTTTAGCTTTCAGAACTAGTCTTCCAAAGTGCATGGAAAAAGTCTTTTACTGCATGACAACTCCAGGCTGTCTATAAAACAAGATGTAGTAGTGGAGGTTGTCTTGAATTTTTAAACTAACCGACTTTATTTTTACTGAAGGACTGTTTAGGTATTCATAATGTTGCAAAGCCTGTGTCTTCAATCTGCCAGGGAGTACATTTTCTTCTACATCCTAAAGTGTTGTACGAAATCTGTACATTCGGCCTTCAGGAAGATAAGAATGAGGTACAGTGTTTACTAGCTGCATTTATAAGTTCATGCGCATGCAGAATAGGTGTTGATATTTTCCACAGTGGTCTAATGCTTACCTGAAATTTTGACTAAATATGGTTTCTTGCATACAGAAAAGCTATGCAAATAGTAGGGTTGTAGTAAATGGAAAGGATTTTTTTAACGATGAATTCTGAGACAAGATAATATGTGCGTAGTATGTTATTAACTGTAATAAAGACCAATGAGAAATGAAATAAGATACGTTTTTTACTTTTTTCCTGTAATATATTCAGCCCTAGTAAAATGTGCGTAAGATGAAAAAGTATGTATGGTGCTTTACATTTATGGGAAACATGAACTTTTAAGTCTCAAGTCTTTGTAAAGTGTGGTAACCTCTGAAATGGTTGAGGAACAAAAAGACACTTGAAATCTGCAGGGCTTTGCTATAAAATTGTATTTCATCACCACAAACATCTGTGTTTAAATATGGTTACCTGAGTATTATAGAAGTGTTTTATAATAACATAGTGGATATGTTATTAAAAAGACTGACAGTTTTCTCTATTAGTGGCTATATAACTGCTGCTTTTCATAAAGCATCAGTTTAATCTTTCAGGCATGTGACAATGAGAAAAAAATTGAGAAGAGCCTTATATTTCAAGGTTAGACTTGACATTTGCCATATATTTTTATAAAGGAAGTCTTTCTCTGAAGATAGACTAGAGTGATATTAAAGGCTGTCCTTGTTGCCTGTGGTGAGAGGATTTTTAGCTCTGGCATAAAATGTAGGGTTTTAGCTGCTAAAGGTAGGTGGTTTTGCACTATGTAAGGAAGAGTTAATTCTGATAAGCTGGGCTTTTTTCCTCTGTTGCCATTGCAGTAATAATTTTAGCTTGTAAATACTCTAATATTGTGTATTGTGCAGGTTATATACTGGATACATCAATTCAGTGTAACTGCGGTATTATATAGCTATTTTGGTTTTGATAGAGAGCTTCAGATGAATTATTATGCAGTTTGAAATATTTGGTAGCCTTCTTAGTTTGACTGCCTCAGGAAAGTGAAGTGGCCACATAACAGGCTTTAAG
This sequence comes from Acanthornis magna, assembly GCA_036785705.1. NCBI lineage: Eukaryota > Metazoa > Chordata > Aves > Passeriformes > Acanthizidae > Acanthornis > Acanthornis magna. Next base: position 3,609,363 of record JAWUZG010000017.1, read on the forward strand.
TCTCTTGTCTTCCTGTATCTTCAGAAACATATCATAGACTGGGAATGAAATGCCCCAGAAAGGCAAGGTCAGGAAAGAAAAGAAACTGAGTTTCTTTTACCTGCAGGATAGGGGGACCAATAGATGTAGAAGTTTAAGTAATGATTTATTTTATTTCAGAAAAGACAAACCAGAGTTCTGAGGGGAAAATGATTGAGTACTGTTAGGCAGAACTATTTGTGTGTTTTCTCTTGGAGGCTTGTCAAACGACTTAATATTTAGTGTAACTGACAATTTAAAAGTAGCATTCTGCAGTAACAATATTTTGTCTTTGCGACAATTTTGTTTGACAATTACAACATTGACAAACTGACTTAGACACATCAGTTGGTTGCATTAGTAGTTTATTTGGTTTTTTTTATTGAGCAGGTGAACTCTACAGCAAAGGCCATTCTAATATATCTGTTGCAAGGACAGTTAATGATGGAAGTATTGACTTGGAACAAGTTTATTGAGGCCCTCTGTCCTGTCATTCCTGTTTTACAGGTACTTCTAAGTGCTTCAATCTGAATTTGATGTATGAAATCATGTATATCAGGTTAAATAACAGAAGTGGCAGATGGAAAATAGATTAACAGTAGTATGCCTACAGACTTGTTTTATCAGATGTCAAATGGAGAAATGTTTTATAGAGGTCCTAATATCAGTAGAAGTTAGTACATTGAATTTGTAGACAAATTTTAGCCTGATATTACTTGAGTATGAAATTTGAAATGGGGCTTAAATGGTTTGAAGATATGAGTGGAAAAAATTAATTTAAAAAAATTAGTTAAGAATTACTAAAATGTCCCCTATGTCTTAAATTTGAAAACTGTAGCTCCTCTGTGATAATAGTTTTCTGATCAAATACACATTAAAAAATAGCAATCAGGGTAAGCTATATTTTTAGTATATTTAAATATTTGTTTTTTGGTGGCTTTGTTTCCAATATTATAGAAGTATCCCATAGGCTCCTGTCTTCATATTTCCAACAATGTGCAAATTTAATTGTCTTTTTTTTTTTACTCTCAGCTTGATCTAAAGGGAACTTCTACCTTTTGCAGTCGGATTTTCAGCCTAATTGCTTCATCTGAATTCTTTACTGTTTTTTTACTAGTAGTTCAAATTTTCTTTCTGTGGTCTGACCATAGTCTTCCAGATTAGATATTTTGCAGCATTTGCCTGGTATCTGTTTTTTTGCCTTATTTCTCTCTCAGCTAATAAATTCAAGTATACATTTTCTCTTCATTTTCTCCAAAAATATCACTCTGGATAATTATACCAATGTACTTGTTTCACTGCTATGTGTTCATTAATTGCTTGCACCTCAGTATCGCCGTAAATTGGAAAAGCATCTTATATAACTTAACTCTCTATGCAAACTGCACAGTAATCAAGGCTAAAATGGGGAGAAATTGCAAATAAGATGGGCCATGAAATAGATGGTTCAGACAGAAAACTATGCAGAGGAAATACACTGAGAACTTGAACGTGGTGAGAGAAGGGTTATTTCAGAGCTTTTTCAACCAGTAATTGTAGCTTTTTTGTATTACCTTCATATATATCTTACATGTGATTGCCATTCAAGATTTAATAGGTGGGGATTTAATATAAACTGTAGGCTAAACATGTGAGAAATATTCGTGAGTAGAATTTGCCTCTATTCTGTAGCCTGTAGTGGCTTTGTAGATAGATACCTAAGTAGAGCATACCAGAGATCTGTGTTTACCCGATGCATATAAAATGCATTGTATTTTGCTCTACTTTTAAAATGTTTGCATTATAATTACTTGACATAACTGATTCCCTTTTGTCTGTTTGTGTGTGAAAATGCTTTGATAAAGATCTGAAAAGAGGTAGAATTTAATGTTTTGAAATAATTTTCTTGTGGGGACTAAATTTTAGTTATTGAAATGGGAACTGGCCTTACAGCGCAGCATCTTGTTAGCACTGAAGGGTGAGGTGAAGCTTTGTGTCAAAGTACCTCTGGGCCATGTAAAGAAGTCTTTATTTTTATTTGTATACAGGATCATTTATTAATTTTAAAAATTATTTTCACAGAGGATTATTAATCTGCAAATTTGAAAGTTTTCTTAAAAATTACAGTGTTTTAAATTTTTTTTGTGTTGCTCCTTCCCCACCCTCCCTTAGCCCCTAAAAAGGGAATTACCTTGTCTAATTTGTTACGTTAGTAAGCAGATTTTTATAATTTTGGAAATTTTTGCTTGTTGTTTGTCTTAGGGTTATGCTGACATGAAAGATACTTTAGGTAAATGCATTCTCTCTTTGAGTGAAACAACCTCTGACAAAGGAGAGGGCATCCTCCCGGGAACTCGCAGACTACAGGCTGCTCTGCGCCTTCTCTTCTCAAAAAAGCAGCAGTAAGTAATGCTTTGTGGTGTTTCAGTACATCATCTAATGTTGATGGCAACAATGTCTTCTCCTAAATGTTATGCTGTGTGTTGATTTGAAAGACTGATTAATCAATACTGAGTTGGGTGCTTCCACCCCATATTAACTCTATAAGCGAATTAATTTTTAGCTATACAACAAAAGTCTTCCAGTATGAGGGCTTTATGTATTTATTTTAAGTATTTATTCATTTAGGGTTCGTTCTGTAGCACCTAAACATTTAGCATTCCATCTTCTGAGTGAAGAAGGGGCAAACCTGAAACGCCCACGTCTGGATGGTAATGTGCTTTCCAGCATTTCAAACTTATTTATTGTAGAAGGAGCTGTGGAGCTAAAATTGGATGATAAAATGAAGTCAATAATTAAGGTGAGTAAACTGTCTAAATGTTGTGTGATCAGCTCTTCTACCTCTCCGGTCTCTGAAGTTACTCACCACTTTCAGAAGGTTGCAATATTTCATACAAATTGCCTTGCTTCATAAAAAGAAATATGTTGATGTCTTCTTTCTGTGTGAACTGAAACAGTAGTTTTTATGCTACCATTTGCAACAGTAAGAAAAAAATCTTCCTTTTCTTTTTTTCTTCTTTGCAGAAAAGACTTGAGTGCAGAGAGCACAGGCCTGCTCTTGTTGAAATTGTTTATAACAATTTCATTCTGCGTGGATAGAGTCTGATTTTTTTTCTCATAGTTTTTTCCCCACAAAATCAATTTTACTAAAACAGGCACAAATAATTTTTAATATGAAATATGTTAAAACAGATTGCAAACTTATATCTGTGTTTACTTAGTATTGCTGCTGTTGCAAAGCGTAAAACAAATCATGAGCGTATGACTCATGGGAAAATGTCTTTTTTTTTTTCTTTTTCCTCATCTCCCCTCCATTCTTCTTTCTTTCTTTCCCTCAATACTTTCAGATTAACAATATGACAAGCAAATACTAAGATGCTTGACCCTATTGCCATTAAAAGTCAGTCCCTTTGCAGACTTAAATGCGTGTTTTAGCATTTCTGTATAGTGGTAAACTTTCGGTAGTCCTACATAAATTAAGCATTATTTGTTAGAAGTCTACAGCTGTGGTGTGCTAGAACTATTTGGTTTTTATATTCCATAGACATTATTAGGGATTCGTTGCAAAAAGATTATAACCTAATCCATCCGTATTACATGTGTGTGGGAGCTAATCAAATACATTCTAATAAGAAAAGTATCTTTATTTTCTACCTTCTCTTAGGAAATTTCACTGGTTACCTTGTTTCATGGTAGTGTACTGGATGAAATTCTAATATTGTTTTACTTTTAGGCAGAAACTGTTGAAAAGCTGTATGATATCCTGACTTCTGATGCTGTTGACCTAGTTTTACGGAAGTCTGCAGCTGAGCAGCTGGTTGTCATTTTAGAAGGTAAAATTCTTCAGGAAATTTGTATTCATGTGCTGGTCATTCATGAGCTTGAAGTTTTGCTGGGTTGTCTGTATGCTTGTGCTAAGGGTACTCTTTGTGATTTTTATTTTATGAATTTTGTTAAAAAGAAGAAGCGACTGAATTATGATGCAAAGAAGCAATCTTACACAGAACATTATTTCAATTGGTGCTGGGTCATAACTGTAGAGTTTCAAACCTTGATGTTTTTACTCTATATACTCAAACTGATTCAATGATGTTTTCTTCAAGGAATTTAAATTCTAACGTTAGAACATAAGTTCTTCACCATGGGAAGGTAAAATCTCAGATAATAAAAATATTGCCAGAAAAATTGCCACGAACATGAGGAAGTATATCTACTTTGTCTCATAAAATGCATTTAGTTATGGCTGAAAAAGTATTCAGATGTTTCAAAGTTGAAACAAAGCATAAGATGAAACCGTGAAGGAAAAATGCAGCTTTATCAGGACAAATTGCATATGAAGGATCAGTTTTTAGTTATTAAAAGAACAAACTAGCCCAACCAATTCAAATGATACATCTTTTTATTGTTGTCATTGAATATTTTTAAACCAGATACTCTGAAGTGTGGCATCAGTGGAAAATACTCTCATGGTAATTGAGTAAATACCATTTTCAATTCCATATTAAACTGTTAAAGTATTTTAAAATATCACAAGTGAAATCCTTATTTGACTAAAATCGAGTTGTACTGGATTTACTCAGATTCTTGAACATAAAGTTTTTAGGAAAGTTATGTAAGGTATTTAAGAATCTGTTGTTCAAAAGGCTACTATAGTCAGATAAAAATACTTGGACGAGGCCTGCTTTGAGGAAGAGTTTGTGATCTTATAAGAAGACATTTAATATTAAATTTGTGCAGAACCAGTTATTCTTACTATCTTTTTTTTTTTTCCTACAGATACCAAAATGCATGACATTGTGAAAAAGTTGGGTGTGATCGAAAAGATACTGGCTTACCTTAATGAGTGTGTACATGTGGATGGCAAGGTAAAAGTATTGTTACAGGTTCTTCTGCAAGCATTGCACAGCACAACAGTAGTAGATTCTACTTTTTTCTGCACTTACAATGCTAGTCTTTGTGCATTAATGCTGCACTGAATACAAATGTTTAATAGCAGTTATAATTGCAATATGTATTTAGTTCTGATTTTGATAATGCTAATATTCTTTTAATGAGAGAAAATTGGTTTCCTTAGTTATGAGAACAGTTATCCAGAGAACTGTGTATGGTGAGGCTCTGGAATGTACCAGAATTTCCCTGAAGGCTTTCTCAGTAGAGACCAAAAAAAATTATAATGACCTTAAAAAAAAACCAACAGTGTTACATATAATAGTCTCTAAACTTAAATTCTTAAGGAAATTAAAATTAAAAATGAGATGTAATTGTATGACATGTTACTTTAAATGTGCCAGATTGAATTTCAGGTATAAATAATTTTCTGACCAAGAGAAGATCACCAGGGAGAGTTTTTTGTTGTAGGTGATGGAGCTTTCTGTTTTTGTAATACGGCTAATCTGATTCTTGATTTTTTTCTGGAATTCATTCTTGGAAATCATTTCATGCAAGCATATTTGGGCTGTAAGGTGCACAACGTAATTTCAGTGGATAAAGTTTTTTGGCTTTCTTGCATAATACTGTTATCGCATTCCAGCAGTCCAAACCTTGAGTTATTTTAAGAAATCATGAGAATTTTTATGTAGTAATGACTTCTTTTCCAAAAATGTACAAGAGAAAAGAACTGCTTAATACTTAGTGGAATTCCTTTTTTTTGTCAAACTAATGAAAATTACATTCTTCTTCAGTAATGGTAATTTTTTTTCCCAGATTATCAGTATCTAAGATTATTTTATCTCTGTAGCATTAAGGAATGTCTTGTCCAGTTTATGGCAGCTTGTATAGAAGTACTTTGATAAACTGCTCCAATAAAGTTGCAGAAATTGAAATATTGGGTTCCTCAGGTCTTTTACTGTGGGTTTTTTTTTAAATGTCAATTTTTTAGTATCTTACTTTTTGGAGAGAGAAAGTAATGCTACTGTTGTTTTGGTTTGGGTAGCGAGTAAATATTACTCAAGAATGCAGAATAACAAGCATGGGAAATATATTGCCCTAAGCTGATCCTTCATAGTCAAGTAAGAGTCTAGGATGAAGTTTAAAATAATACTTTCAGCCCTTTACAAAGTTTAATTTAGTCCAGGAAGGGCTCAGGCAACAATTCTCTAGGGCCTGTGACATTAAGACACTATCCTGAGGGAATGTAGTCCAGATTCTTGGCTCTCCCCTTGAATGATTTTTTTAAAAATTTCATCAAAATCAATAGCAAAGAAAAACAAACCAAAAAATCTTACATGTTCTTAGAAAAGTGGCTACCGAGAAAAGAAAATAAAAAAGAAGTAGTAGAAATAAAAAGCAGCATCTAAATAAGGCTTTATATATAGCTGTGCAAAAGATTCTTTCCATACCAAATAAGTAGGACTTTTGTTCATTCAGTATTAAACTAAAATGTATTTGTCGATGCTGTTTACAAAACAAATTCTAAAGGGAGAAACTCATAGGCAGAGTAATGATACTGTGAAAGAAATTCTCTCTTCTCAGTCTTAGGAGCTGTGACTTTGTGGGTTTTTTTGGCCATTCAAAGATACTTCAGCTGTTAGCAAACTGCTTTCCATTCTCATGATATGACAGGCTAGGACTCAGAAAATTAATGTGATGTAATAAACTATTTGCATTAAAAAAAAAAAAAAGAATACATGTACATGGTTTTAAATACTTGGTGTTTTTTAAGTCTTTCAGCTCACATATATCCTTCTTAAGAATATATCATTTGAAAGCAAATGTTATAATTGTTTTATGAAGCCAAAGACCAATAAAATGACCATCAATTAATAATAACATGAACCCAAAAATAAATAAATATTTTTTAATGAATTATGCAGTTGTCATCTTGTTGAAATGTGCTTGTCTAAGGAAGTTCTAGGTTTCTCTTTTATAAATGATGGAATATATTGCTTAATAGTATGACAGTTTGTGTGAAGTGCCTCATAATAGCTTATACTGATAGTTATCTTTTATTTAATTTTTGGTCTCTTCCTGCAGCTTATGGAATCCATAGTACTACCATGTGTAACACTGTTACGCAAAATTGTGTGTGCTGACCCAGTTGTTCGTCTCTCCCTGGCACAGCAACCTTCTCTGCTGCTTTTGCTATTCAGAGGTAAGGATTGTATTTCCACTGTAATACCTGGTTAGATGTTTAACCAAATACCTTCACGTTTAACCAAATACCTTCTTAAGAACTTTGGATCACTTCAGATTCTGGCATTTAAAAGATAAGTCATTGTGTGCTAGTTTTACCCATGTTGTGGCATGTGTTGAAGGTGTTGGCAGAAAACTGTGGAGAGCAGTTGCTTTTAACTAGTGTCCTTCTATGTATTACTAGGTGTCAATGTTTTTCTAACACAGTTTAAAATATCTTTATTTTATTCAGTTTCTCTGATACTCCAAAGCGATCGTGCTGTTTTAACTGAAACTGCGGTATTGCTTTGTCTTCTGCTGTTTGATGAAGTAGCAAGAATAGAAACATGGTATGAAAATCCACTTATTTAATAGCATATTCTCTAGACAAATTTTAAGGTTTTAATAGAAATAAATTTTTATATATTTCCAGACAAGTTATGCCCCAACCTTTTATAGATCCTAAATCGCATATTTGTAGTCCAAATTTTTTCAATACTTGGTTTACGTGCTCTACAGGCCTACGTGGCATATTTTTGCACTATGAATACCTCAGTGTTGATTTGAAGTTTCTTTTTAAGCCTGATTGATCAGTAATCCATCTTTTCCATAAAGAGGAACTGCACAAATCAAATAGCTATCTGTAGACATGTTTTTTTAACTTAATTAGAATTCTCCTATTTACTTTGGTTTTTAAGTGTAGCAGTTGTCTTCAAACCAACAGACTTCATCTTATGATTTTTTATTATTTGGAATTTGCGTATGCATGAAAAAAACATGCTTTTAGAATTCACATACATGGAATATACTGAAAAGACTTATTATGTATGTTTTTTCTCCAACAGAAAAAGGGAAACAAGTTTTTAATGTGCAGCATATCTGCAATAAATATTCCATATATGTGTGATTTAAGGACTATCTTAATATTGCATAATCATGAAGAAACATTATTAATAAAAATTATTCATCAATGGGTTACTAAAGATCTGGCTAAAGGGAAAAATACATCTATACCAAATAACAGAGAAATAATGTGTGTAGCATCAGGAGAAAATAAAATCTTAAAATAGAGCATAATAACTATGACTTAATCTCTTGCAGGGCTGATGGCATAGCCAGTAATAATACCGACCTATGTGCCTTCAGTTTACCTGTTGCTGTTGTTAGAAGGTATGTGTGGGTGGTGGCTGCTTGGTTGGCTCATTGGTTTTGTTTGTTTTACAGTTAACTGCTGATTTCCATTTGCTGCCCTTCCTGAAGTATGGAAGGGGCAGAATGAAGGGAAACTTTGGATTTAATATCAAATCAGTGTTTTCATGATGATGGAGTCAACATTTTTTAACATGGGGTTTTTCTCCAAGTCTTTATTCTCTGTTATCAAGTTTCAAAACCTTTATTTGCAAGCTTAAAAGCTGGCTGTAATAGAGCATTTAATTAAAAAAATTAAAACTAAATTTAGAAACAAAAAGCTCTCATCAACTGCTTTCAAAAATTGTTATTGTTATTTGTGTATTTTTAGGTATCATCTCCCGGTCAGCATCACTGCTTATCATGTAGTTAGCCCTAATACTGTTGTGGTGCCATTGTCTTCTGAGTGCTTGGCTATGAAACCTGTGTCAGATATGCTTAAAATGGCTTGGAATCTGTCATGGTACCATGGGATTGAAAACCTACTGCAGCTGATAAATTATGAGAAGGAAGCAGAAATGTGAGCCATTTTATCTTTCATTTTAAGTCCCAGTGTATCTTAATTAAATTACTGTTCCATCAGGTTTAAATAAGTTTTTTACTTCAAACAGCAGTTCAAGCTGTTACTTGTTTGAGAATGCTGTCCTTTTAAACATAAAGAATGGCATCCCAAGAGGATGAAGGTATGTTGCCACAGCTAATGTTTTACCTAAATTGCATTTATACAATAAGGCTAGAGCTTGATCTAACTTTTATTGATGGTCAGTCTAATTTCAAACAATTTTAAATGGGCTCTGTGGCTGTTTTTCTTTATAGTCATTGTGGTTTCTTAGGGAACTGACTCTTTTTTCCTACTATGTAGACCCCAACTATAAAGTTGCATGACTTTTTCTTTCTTTTCTTGAAGGTTTAAATTTCAAATAAATATTCTTTTCAGTGATAATACTAAGATTTAGAATTTAAGTACCTTTTACCAAAGAACACGAAACACCTCATTATTTACATGTGGTGGTGTTCTTTTTGGTTTATTCTAGTTTTTTGTTTGGTTTGGTTTTTTGAAGGGTAGGTGAAGAAAAATTGGCTAAAAAAACTAAAGTTTTAAGGCAATTTCTATTTTATCATCTTAATTAAGCAGGAAAGGGAAGAAGTCAACACTGTGTGAAACAGTTTATAAAAATACTGACTGTTCATAATTTTTCTCTATGCCTTTTCAGATTTTTAGATTCTCTAAAACTTTCCTCAGAAGACATTCTTATATTGAAAATAACTCACACAGACCATGGACTGCAGGATTGTCTTAGTTTGATCATTCGGGCAGCATCCCACAGGGATGTTAGAACTGCTCTCACTAGGCTTAGCTTCTATGTCCTAAATGACAGACTTTCATTAAAATGCAGTTCTGGGCCTTGTGGAACTACTTTGAAAAGCTGTGTTTGGCAGAAAGCAATGAACAGGTAAGGATATTCACTACATGAATCCATTAAAGATTGTTATACTAAAATGTAACATTTCTACTTTTCGTATTTTAAATTTAGGGAATTGATTGTCCCTGCATCTCTGATTCTGATATATAAATATATATCTATATCTGTATATATATATATACATAACTGAACTGACAGGAACCATAGGCAGGTCAACAAGGAGAGGTGCAGGGTCTTGCACCTGGGGAGGAACAAGCCCATGCCCCTGTATATGCTGGGGTTCACCAATCTGGAAAGCAACTTTGCCAGAAAGGACCTGGGGATCCTGGTAGACACCAAGCTGGAAATGAACCAACAGTTTGTCCTTGCAGTAAAGAAGGCAAATGCTATCCTGGGCTGCTTTCAGAGGAGTGTTGGCAGCAGGTTGAGGCAGGTGATCCTTTCCCTCAGGCAGCACTGGTGAGGCCACATCTGGAGCTCTGAGCCCAGTTTTGGACTTACCAGTATAAGAGAGAATCATATGAAGCACACATACTGGAGAGAATCCAATGAAGCACCACCAAGATGATGAAAGACTGGAATATCTTTCCTATGAGTAAAGGATGAGAGAGCTAGGACTGATAAATCTGGAAGAAAGAAGGCTCAGAGTGAGGATCTTGCCAATGTGTACAAGAACCAGTAGAGAAGGTGGGGCCAGGCTCTTTCCAGTGATGTCCAGTGACAGAAGCAACTGCCACAAACTGAAACACAAGAGGGTCCCTGTGAACAATAGGAAACACTGTTTTACTGTGAAGGTCACCAAACACAGACGCAGGTTGCCCAGAGAGATTGTAGCATCTCTTTCCTTGGAGTTACTCAAAGGCTTCCTGGACACAGTCCTGAGCAACCAGCTGCAGGTGTCCCTTCATAAGCAGGGTGGCAGTACCAAGTGACCTCTGCAAGTCCCTTCCAATCTCAAAGATTATGTGATCTTGCAATTTACTTACACAAAACCATCAAAAATTTAAAATTCTGTATTTAAAATAAGGGCTATTTGAAATGCATAGGTAAGCTTTGCTATTATTATCAAATGCTAGTATTTAACTATAATTAACTTTTTATTCCCTGTCTGTGACCCTACTCAAATTTCTCTACATTTTACTATATAGAATTCCATGTGCACCATATGCAAATACATTTTTGAATATGCATAACTATTTTGCATAATAATGACAACAATGTTACCACCATATTATATGTGTAACATGTTAATACAATGCCATATTTGCTATATGTGAATGTGTGTAATATGCATATTTACTCTATATAGTTTAACATTTGCTGGTGACTCCAGTCCTGCTAGGATGAGATTTTAAACTATTTTAAAGTGCTACAAGTATGAAAGTATTTTTATTTGTATTGCAGGTTTCTACAAGTGCTTCCAGCTTCTGTGGAGGATGAAAAGCTTTTAGTAGATGTCTTAAGATTTTTGAACAAATTGCTTAGAGAGCAGAAATCAAATCTGGAGTCAGACCATATAAACTGGATCTTGAAATCATTGCTTAAAAATGTAAGAATGGAGTTGTTGTATATACCTAAGGGATTTGATTGACCGTATATATAACTATACTTGCCATACATGTGTGCATACCTGCAGATCTGCATGAGAGTGTGCTTAGCTACCTAGCTACAAATGTATTATCTGTGTGACATGCAGGATCATCCATTGTGTTACAAAGGGTGTTCTATGATAAATGCAGTCTGCATGCACTTGCATTTTCTCATTTGCAAATACAATCTAAGCATTTATGGAAAAATGCTAGTAGACTTAGTTTCAATTACTTTCAGGCTACAGGTACTTCAATTTATATTGCTACCTGTGAAGCCTGTAAACTTTTTAAGTATAGCCCATTCAATACATTAATATAAAATCTTAAAGCGATTTGATATGAAGTTGAGTAGCTGAGACATATAAAATACAGCCTGAACTAATTTTGTTACTATGTGTTTTCTAGTTTTTTGTCATCTATTTTTTATTGTAGGTTATTGCTGTATTACTTCGAGTTTTCTTTTGTGCTTCAAAATACACTGTCTTAATGCCAGGATATTTTAAAGGCCTTAACAGTAGATTCTTTTATGGCATTTACTAGATTTGAGATTCAAGTTATTGGTAATAATAGGAATTTTTCACTGTGCTTTTTGCAGTTACTTCTTAGTAAGGTAATAATGGAATTTCTGATATATAATGTGTGTGATTTGCAAGTTTTCAACAGAAAAATTGCTTTAATGAGGGTATTAAAATAGGATTTAAACAATGCATTATACGACTGTATTTTTATTCTTGTTTTTTTAGCATCCAAAGTCCCTTTTGGGCCTCCTGGTGCGACCACAATCCCAAGTGCAGAATGAAATAGATGAAACACAGGCTGCTGTCAGGCAACGACTGGATAAAGAGCTCATTCGTCTTTTTAACATGTTGTTGGTTTGTTCCACGTCAGGGACTGACAGGTACAGTGCAAATGGACCTGCCTCTGTGATTCTGACTGGGGATCATAACACCTATTGCTGAATTTTGGTCAGGTTTTGAATATCATTACATCATGACTCAGTTGTTCTGAACTGTGAAAATGGAATATACACTTCTTGAAATAAAAATCAACATTAGATATTCCTTTTCACAGTAAAATAACTAGGAAACTTGAAAGAGAATGCTCTAGTGGTCACTTAGCAAATGGATAATTAAATTGATTGCATGGAGGAGATGAGCTATTTCTTTTTCAATGCTGCAAATTTGCATGAGAAAATGCTAATTTCATTGATTTTGTGACATGTATTTATAGCAAGGTAAAACGTGAAATATTTGAAATATCAATAAATGTTTATTTTCATTGAACTCCTTTTTGGCCTGTTTAGGACAGCTACTTTTAGTATGAGGTTCCAACCTTTTTCTGTCAATTGAGGAAACACAGAAATTAATTTGCATTGTTTTTTCTCATAAAACCTTTCCTACACTAAATCTCTCTATCCAAATGTATTCTAAAAGCTACTAAAATTGCAATTTAGAATAATATTTGATTACTTAGTGCTGCAATATAACTGTTTGTGAAAATACTTTCAAAATGTTACCTTCTACATCATTCCCACTTGGTTATTTTCTAAAAATTGTGACAGTGGGAAAAGGGGCAGATTAGAGAAAACTCTGCTAGTTATGTATCTCATACTCCTGTATTTTTTACTTAATTCTAGATTCATTATGTTTTTCAGGAAATATTTTTACATTTCTCTCTTGAATCAGAACAAACATCAGTGTAACAGACCATGCATTTAAGAGTTGGACTCAATCCATGTGGGTCCCTTCCAACTCAGAATATTCTTGATCCTGTGTGATTCTGGAACTACTGAGCTTTGCAGCTCTTTTCATTTTGTCATCCATTGTCCTCAATCTCTTGGTCTTTATTTGACATGCTCCTTAAAACTGAGTTATATCTCATTTGTCTTTTTTTTTAGTTAAGCAACTTTGTTAAAATCAGTTGCAATATTATGTTTTCAGAACCTGGGTGAAGCTGGAAATGTCAAATTTAAATTCATGTTACTCTCTGCATAATACAGTATTAAGTAATTGGGATGCTGAGCCTCACTATCAATGAGAAGAATGTGGCATTGGCCTTTTGCAAAATGACTCTTCGTAACAGCTTCATATTGATGGTTCATCTTTTTTGTTTCTACAATTAAACCAGAGAGGGCTTGGAACTTGCCGGTTCTTTCAGAACAGAGCTGGCTCTGAAGCTGCTTCAGTGCTTAAGGCTAACAGATGCACCACATTTTTATGGACTTCCTTCGCTGGAGAGAACATTACAAGGAATGGTTCATGTCACTGCTCTTCCAGGTTGGAGTACCTATTCTGCTGCAGTTGAACCTGTCACTATTTGTAAGAAATATTTAACAGGTCTTCTTGAGGTAAGTACCCTATGTTCTTACTTAACTTTTGATTTGAACGCTTGTAAAGAACTGTGTAACTAATGATGCTATACTTTTCATGATGTACTTTTACTGAATGTCATCACTAGAAATAGGTGTGGGAAAGATGCTTTTTCCTGCTAAGTAAATAGGAAAAATGTGGAGACTAGATTGAGTGATGTGCATCTGTAGTTGCGAAGATTGGTTGTATTGCATGTGCTTTCATCACTGGTTTAAGAGGTAATACAAAGTGAGTGTAGTTTTAAGCAAGATGAAAAATATCTGTGATGTTTTTAACAACTGAAACTCTAGGAGGAAAAATCCAAGATAACTTCCCACAGGCAAAATCCATGTATGAAAGGTGGTCTGGGAGAACAATAGCTTGTTAGGTAGGTTGTTAACACAGAGAAAGCAGAAAAGAGATAATTCCAGATGCTGCAGTTGCTGAGAAGACAAAATTTCATTCTTGTTTTCAGTGTTCTTGTTTGCTGGGTCCATGCACATGGTAGACAACTAGCTTTTGCTCCTAAAATCATATATTTTGAAAACTCCAGTCTTCTTAAAACTGTAGGAAAAGCATAGTTCTGACTTTATGTTTGTTTAACGCATATTCAGTAATTACAGTTAGAAGTTTCCTTTTTAGTTTCAAATACCAATAGATCTGATGAAAAAAAGATAGTATTTTAGAGGTGTTTACTTCTCAGGATTTCTTGAGTAGAAGAAATAAATGTTTTAGACCTGTTTGATTAGATGAGCTCTGTGACTTGAAGTCTAGACTAAAAATGGCACCAAGGTTATAGATGTTGTCATGCAAAAGAAATATTATTACTGGAAAAAAAAAATTATGGCATGAAATCAACTTGGAATGCATAAGCTCTTGTTCAGAAGAATTATGCAGTTTTACATGGTCTAAATATGAAAGTAGAAGTAAGTTTCTTTTGGAGAGGAATGGAGAAGGTGAGTTTAAAAAATTGCTGTAGACTGGGACACTGAAAGAACAGCAGCAAAAATGCAGAGGTTTAAATCACCATGTTTTGTGGAAAAAAGTAAATCTAGAAATGTAACTTCTAAGATTATTATTTTTAAAAAGTATTTCGGGACATGTTTTGTTGAAAGCAGCATGCCTTTAATATGTATGCTTAGATATTTGGTCAGACAATTTATTTTATTAAGTGACCTTAATTTCTGTTTACTAGTATTTGATCTAGCAAGCTGATAAATTTATTCAAATCACAATAAAATATATAAATGACCCTTTTCCTTGAACACACAATTTTGAAAAGAAATTTTATTTTTAATTCCAGACATAGCAAAAGAAACCCTGGGTAAAATAAATGAACTTTCAGGTCCATGAATAGAAACTTTCAGGTTTCTATTCAACTTAGAGCTTACTATTAAGATTGACTGTATTCTTCATTTGAATTAAAAAATAAAAAACACAGGTGTTCAGAGGTTTAACTGTATAGGAAACCATCATATGACCAAGTGACTCAGAAATAAATTCTTATAATTCAGCTAGAAATTTAACATTTTTTCATAAGTTTAAATTATTATTTAGTGTGTACAACAGTTTGTGTCCTGTTTACAGTAAAGCTGTCATGAACTTGTACCTCCACCCTTAGGTCATCTCATCATTTTATGTTGAATGGGGGGGAAATGCCATGTCCTTCATGGGAAAAGGTGTTACGAAAAGCACAGTCCTTTGCTTGCTTCACTTATCTCATGAAATGATGGCTCAAGCCAAGGATACGGTGAGTGCATTACAGTTGTCCTATCTTGTCATTGGTGAGGGCTATGCAAAGAGAGATTTTAACTGCTGATGTTCAATAATAATTTTCTGTCGTGGTTTAGGAATTGTATTCTCCAATTTAATAGTCCTGCTAAAGCCACACCTCTACTTACTCCTTTCCAACTGGAAGCACAAAAGGGATAAAAAAAAAGCATTGATTTCATTTGGTCTATAATCTTAGATAAATGTACAGGATAAAGTATAGTATACAAAAAGGCTGAAGAGTCAGTTCTAGCTATACTGAAATAGTTTTGCAAATAATTCTGTGGATTTTGAAAGGCCTTCTTTCAGAAGAAGTATAATTTTCTATTTATAAAAAAATGAATTGGGATTTTATGTAGGATGAATAAATTCAAGGATTTATAACATCATTATTTCTTCAGCCTCACAGGCTTCTAACATGTTTAAACATTCATGTGCATAGGGCTTTCACAGTTGTGTGTGTGTATATGTATATGAAAGAATGTATACGTACATGGAAAAAGGACTGTCAGATAAGAGAAGCTATCATTACATATTAGCAAAATTCGTATTATGCTTTGTGTTCATGTACATCTTTGAGAGCTAGATTTCTGAAAGTTTGGTAAAAATAGCCTTTATCCTGAAGCAGTTGAAGCAAATTCAACAATTAAGTATTACCATTTTTGGGAATTAAAATCCAGTCTTATTAATATTTGTGATAGTCACAAATGAAAACCTTTCATTATGATCAAGCATGCCTGTAACTGGAAATTGCAGTATACCTGCTTCTCCAAATTCCAGGTGTCTCTTTCTTTGGTTCTCTACTCCTTTCTCAAGATATTAAGAGTTGGAAGACTTTTCTAAAGTTGCAAGGGTTTTAAGTACACTACAGGGAGACAGTAGCCTCCAAAGACTTAGATCGTAAATGTATGGAAGAAAGAGTGGACTTGAATTGATTTTTTTTTAGTATTATTATTATTATAGAATAAAATGTATAGTATCATAATGGTAGGGTTTATTTTCTTGTGTTTCTAAATCATAATTGTGTATACAACATTGTTACTGTTTAGACTGTACTAATAACTTTTAGTCTCGAAGAAATTTTAAAACCTGGCTGTTGTTTACAATTATGTGATTTAGTGTCAAATCCTTATGGAAAGAGAAATACAAAATTATCCTTCCTTTGTGCAATTAATGTTATACAAAAGTGTTTTAGTAGTAGTTGGTAGCTCACATTGTTAGTCCACCGGCATAGATTGAAAGATTTATAAAATAATTTTTAATTTTTTTTTGTTTTCTAATCAGGACTGGATATCTCTTTGGTCTTTGCCTTATGATAATAGTGAAGAACAAGTTCTGTCTCATCTAGGTCTGGCATGGCTGGTTCCTTTATGGGTAGATAGAGATCCTGAGGTTAGTTACTGTGATATTAAGTTCATATCTTATTTTGACCCTTAAGCATTTGCAAAATTTTTATCCATTAATGTATTTAATAGTAGAAGTGCTATTCTGAATGATTTAAAATGTTACTTACTACATCCTAAATAGCAGTAATAATACAGTAGGGAGAGTGTTTCCATATAAACATCATCTGAGAAATCCTTCCTTACATCTTCTGTCTTCTATGGTTTCATTAGTCACTCACTATCATGATTCATAGGCAGTTTTCCTTGTCATTGCTGTAACTTAGCTGCAAAGCAGAAACATTTAATGAAGTAAAAAATCAGAAACATTTAATGAAGTAAAAAAATCAGAACAAATGTATTTCATGTGAATCTGTTAAATTATATAAGTTTGCTAAATGGAACTATTTTTAAGTGGTAAAATATGAAGAATATGAAAGGCTATATTGCTGCTTTTTAATACTTGAAAATAATTTTGTTTTTTCGCTTAGTTGTGATTATGAGTAGAGAGCAAGGGAAATGTAGAAAAGAGGTTGTTACATTTTAAATTATTTCCTTAAGCTCCAAATTCAGTTGATACAACTTAATAATTTTTTAAAAAATGTGTTGCTAATTACTGTAAGAAACATACCACTTTCTGTTGTGCTTCTATGTACTAGGTCAGATTTACAGCACTTGGAATAGGATCAGCTCTTACATCTCTTGAAACAGGATGTATTGCTTTAGCAGAAAGCTGCCAGAATATTTCAGGAGGCCTGTGGGGAACGGTGATAAACATCCTTCTGGATCAATCTGAATGTAGCATGGTACGCAGGGAGGTACGTTTCTTTGTCCTTCTACTGTTGTAGATTGTCAAGCTCTTTTTCATGAAGAAAAAAAATTGTATTTTTTATTCTATGTGTCTATTGTCTGATTCTTCACAGCACCTGCTGCTTTGTAAGTTAAACACTACCTGATTAATACAAATGTTAAGATGCTTAATTGCACAAGAAGGAACAAACACAGATTACTTGTTTAAAAACAGAAATTATATAAACAACACAAGTGAACACATAAAAATTCCTAAGACCTACTCAGTTAGATAAATAAGTTGCTAAAGCATAATTAATTAGCCCAATTTTAATGGCTGCTTTGTAACATTTATGAATGCTCTGGTACAAACTGATCACCTGATCTGCAGTAAATATCTGTTCATTGCAGCTGTGAAGTAATCTAATTTGTCTAAGCACTAAGGTTTATTTGTGAGAACTTAAAATCTGTATTATGGTAGAGCAACATATAAAATTA
The DNA here is from genome assembly GCA_036785705.1 of Acanthornis magna. NCBI lineage: Eukaryota > Metazoa > Chordata > Aves > Passeriformes > Acanthizidae > Acanthornis > Acanthornis magna. Next base: position 3,627,458 of record JAWUZG010000017.1, read on the forward strand.
TATATTGATGTATTTAAACTCTACACTTTATTTGCAATTTCATATCAGCTCTAGTTGTAAGGTTTTCCTTTTGTTCCAATCAATAAGAAATATAAACTCTGACACTAAGTGACTTTTTTCCCAGCTCTATTGCTAAACTAATTACATTTTGCAAAGTAATATTTGAATTTATATCTCAAAATGCTTTTGAGAATATGTGCTTCATTATTTTTTTAACTCCAGATTATTGTCTTTTAATTATAGTCAAATTACTAATTATAGTCAAATATGACTAAATATAAAAAAGGAATATTGACAAAATAAAAAAAGAAATACTGATAAAAGAGTCAAATTGTTGACAAAATATAAAAAAAGGAATTTCAATCCATGCACAGACATGCAAAGTATGTGTAATATAAATTAGAAAAACAAACATGCCATGTATTTATCAAGGAAAATATTTGAAACATGTCTCTATCTTCTAATGTGTTCCCCACATTGTCCCAATTATTTTATAATAATTAAAAAATCCTAAAACATGAGGACAATAGAGTGAGTGGTCATAAACAGTTATCTAAGTTTTCCTGTTCAGGAATTATTCCCCCTAGTACTTCTTGTACTTGTAATGCTTATTTAGTAGGATTGACTGTACTGTAACAGTGATGAAAGTATTTTATAAACAAATACATTTGTTTCCCTGTGATTTCTATCCTATCTTTTTCGTGTCCCTTTTTCATATCAGCCTGCTCTTCTGCCATGCTCTAATGACATCTCTTATAAGTGAGGTTTGAGGGCTTTGAAGTTATAGCCTTCTAATTATTTTTTCCCAACATGAACATGAGAATTCAGTGTATTTCAGCATATGCCTAAAGCAGTAGAATAATATGGAGACTGTAATATTCAGTCTGATGTGGTTTTTTGGAACTGTGATGGCTAGATGGCAATATTGATGCTTTAATTTCTTTCAGGCTGCTTTTATTCTACAAAATCTACTTGTGATTCCAGTTCCTACAGAAGACATGAAAGATTGTATTTGGCAAGTGAGTGACTACATTTGATGACAAAAGTCATAGTGTCACAGAGAATTGTCATTTGATATGAAGACTTGTGTCAGCATTCCTATAAAATATAAGCTTAAAAAATTATGTGTCTAAGGTTACATTTTGGAAAGAGAAATAAATGAATAGACAAACTTCTTGCAAACTTTCAGCAAGCTTAATAAAAGTACCAAATTTAGTTTGTATATATGCTCAATTTCATGAATATAGTATCTTTGGATTCCTAGGAAATTTGCTTACTTATATACTGTATCATTAATGTTTTAAGATAGAAATTGGTCATTTATTTTACCCACACTTGGAATGTGGGTAAAACATGATTTGAGGGCTATGAGGAAGAGAAAATTCTGAGAATGTGATATTTATAAAAGGTTTTGAAAGGAAGATGAAACAGTTTATCACTTAGGTCAATTTAAATGCTTCTCACAGACAACCCTTGGCTCAAAGCAGGGTGAGCTGGAGGAGGTTGCTCAGGGCTATGTCCAGTTGGATGAAGAAGAAGAATGGAGACTCTACAGTCTCTCTGGGCAACTTGTTCTAATGTTTGACTACCCTCAGATAGAAAGTTTTTTCTTATGTTCATGTAGAATTTCCTGTATTTTAGTTTTTGCTCAACATGTTTTCTTCTGTCAGTGGATACCCATGAGAAGAGTCTGTCTCCTGTTAACTTCCTCATCAGATATTTATCAAACTGATAAGATCCCCTGGAGACTTTTCCAGTTTTACTCTTGAGTCAATCATCTCATTTTACCCTCAGCAAGTCTGGTTCATTGTATATAAAGATGTTTGGATCTTAGTTTGCAATTTTTAAAATTTTTGTGACCTTGGTATCTGTTCTTTCAGTTTATTTTGTTCCTTCCAGTATGTGAGATCGTACCTATAAGGTAAAAATGTATGTTAATTTTTGAAGAAATTTGCAGATGCAGTGATATCATTTCTGTCTGTTTCTTCTGCAAAAGGTCAAGTTAGTGCAATAAGAGATTCCAGCTGTTTTACTAGGATAAGTTATCTACAATTCAGCTGCACCCAAAATCAATTATGCTATTTCTTGCAGAGTTGAATTTTACAGAATGTCTTATTTTCTCTGTACATGTGATTACAAAGGAAGATGTGGAAACAATTTTACAAATCTGGCTCTTGTGTCAGTCTTACTACTTTATCAATATAAATAGTACTTGTTTAAATTCATAATAGCAGGGGATTTACAAAAGGGCAGCCATTGTAACTTGTCAGTATAGACTCTATTAAAAGTTGTTTTTAGTCTTTTTAAAAAAATTTCAGTGACTATGGTGAAGTGACAAAAATTGAATCCAGTTGCAGAATTCTGGATGAATTTCAGTGCAATTAAAAGAAGCTATGAGTCCATGTGATTCTTATTAGGAACTGCAATTTAATGGAAATTTCTCATTACTTAATAAGTGTTCATGCTGAAAGATATTATCAAACAATACTTTATGGTAAATTAAAGTTGTTCAAAATACAAACAACAATTAAAACTGTAAGATACCACCAGGATCAAGTTTTGTATTTCAGAGTTAGTTTTTTCCCTTGCACTGAATGATTTGTCTGTTTCCTTTAATGCCAGGAAGGAAAGGAGGGCTTCTAAGTGGATCTCACTGAATAGTAGGAATATTGTGCCATAGTGGAAGTAGAACATTGTCATTTTATCCCTTAGGCAAATAGGACTGGAAAAGGAAATATAAATAGAATTTGTAGGCTAGTATCTTCATGAGGATGTTTCTAGTGTTACTGTTGTCTAGTTGATCTGCTTTATAATATTTCATTTTGCTATGTCACCTAAAAAATTTCCTATGCCATTCTTTAGTCATGAGTAAAGTCAAGCTGTGTAAAGTAATCTAAGAGTGCAGCAGACTGTGTTGTATAAAGATTGCTGATGTCAGAGCACTCTGTGAATGTAATTAATGAGTAACTCTTTCCAGGCCCCCATTGTACAATAAAGTATGTGGCATGGCTTTTGAAACTGGCAAAGACAATACTGGGTAGTAAAATTTGGACTAAATTTATCAGTGTTTCCTAAGTTTGCACTTGCATAGTTGACATGGTCTAAGTCTGTTGCTGACGGTGTATGAGTAGAGTTTTATAATTGATCGTAAATAGTTGACTTGAAATCCTACATTCTGCTTCAAACTGTTTGTCATATCTGATTCTCCACTAGTTGGTGTGAAAAGCAAATAGTGAAAACAGTTTCTGTATTACAGAAACAAAAAAGAATGAGAGTAATCAACTCAAATCTTGGTGGTGACTTATCTTGAAATTCAAAATAGGTTTGCTGCTTTTACTTGATCTGATTTTGGTTTTTGTTTAATTTTATTGGGAAATAAACTTGTATTCAGTGTAAATGAAGGGGTTGGGGGAGAGCCTCTTGGGGAAAAATAGCGTTTTCAAATTACTTATTTTCTGTTGATCCAATTCTGCTCTCTCCTAGCTGCCAAAGAAAGTTTCTAATTAGCACTGAAAATTTTTCTTCCCATAATTTTAACTAGTTTATTTTTGAACTACTGCAAGATGCCTTCTAAAACTGCCTTTCTGAGTGTAATTGGTTTGAATTTTTCTGAGTTCTTCTAACTTCTTTCCACTTCCAATTTTTATGATCGGTCTAAACCAGGTTATGTGTAGCTTAATAAAACCTTTTGGGGTTTTGTGTTAACATGGAAAACACTGAAGAAACATTTAACAAAGGCAGTCAACTTAAACTGTTTATTTTAAATAAGACTACAAGCTATTGCCTTCAGGTATAAATCCACTGCTCTAGGATGTTTTCCCTGATGTCAGTATTTAAAAAGAAATAACTGAAAACCATACTTCAAAAATAATATTTTTCAGTTTATGTCTTGTTTTCTAAATAAATCTTTTCTCATAGAAGATTGACATAGCTAGATGTAGTATAATGACAGTATACTTTAGAGCAGAATGACTTTTTCAGGATATTTGCTCTTATCTGAATATAAGTGTGCATTTTTCTAAGGAAAACTCTTTTGTTGCTTCGTATCTGTAAGTAGAATTAAATGAAACATTGAAATTGTAAAGTCTGCTGATACACTTACTGTCTTGAAGCCGCTCATTTATAGCTTTTCATGGGTTTCTACTTAACTGTTAGCACACTTCTCAGGAGATAAATAGCTGTTTGATTTTGCTAAGTCATGACAGTTTATGTAAAATATTATGATTTAGCTCAGCATTAAGATCTGCATTTCATTTTTGAATTTATTAGTTACAGCCTGTAAACCAGTGTACACCCACATACACAGTGTTAGCCTTAGTTGGGGTGGGATTTTTTGACAGTTTATTTTATGTAAAATATTTCTTTAAAGTGTTGATGTTTGTGAATTTCATGTTACTTCAGGGTCCTTGTGTACACGATGAAGAATCTGGCCTCTCTCAGACAGGAATACCTGCACTTAAGGCCCTTTTGCATCACTGCCAGTTCTATGAACAGGTGAATCAGATGGTGAAAAACTGTTACCTAGGATGTTACATGTTTGATTTGAATTCTTACAAGGAAGACAACCTCAACATAGAAAAAGGTGGTATAACTGGTAAGTGATGTTGATGTAATCTTGTAGGATTTTAAACCTACTTAAATAACTTCTAGTTTTGAGTGACTTACCTGCAATAATTCTTAATAAAAACGGAATTGAAAATTTGTAAATGCTGCACTTAAATATGTTGTGAAGTCAAAATATTGCTGTGAGGATTTAAGAAGATAAGTTACTAGTTAAACATATCTCAGAAAAAGTTCTGAGCTGTTATTTGCGTCTTCAAAAAGTTGAAAATGGAAAAGACGTAATTGGTTCTGCAGTACATTTTCTTACAAAATATCGTGGGTAAAATACTTTTAACAATTGCCACTTTATGACATCCAGTCAACTTTCACATGAGGAAAATTTAGGAAAAAGAAATATATGGACTATTTTTAAGATTCCTGTTTCTTGAAGTGTTCGACTTCAAAGTTACATGAGTAGGAATGGACTCTAGTAAGCTGAATTAAGCTACATTCCAAGACACTCAGATATAATTTAATTCACAGACTGATGAAATGTAATACTTAGATTGGATTTATTTATTTTTAACCTGTATAGCCTTGGAATGTTTCAGATCTAACTTCTAAATGGACTAATCATATATTGAACAATATTTCTAAGGCTCACTATGATGCATTGTGAGAACATGCCTTCTTGTCTAAATATATATGATGATCACAAGTTTAGAAAGCTAGGTAATTTTTCAGAGTAAGAGCTTTCAATAGATTGAAAAATAGTAAGTTCTTTTTTCTTTTCTTTCCTTTTGTGTGGGCCTGTTTCCCTATTTCCATCTTTTAAGGCAGCAGATTTAAACAGTTCTTTTTAAATCTGTATCATGGGTGGAGAGGGAGAGCTTCAGATAAAGTTGATTAGAGAAGCCCTCCCATTGAGTCATGAGGTGCAGGAAGGACCCCATTGCTTTCTAAACTCCTTGTCAGAGAAGAGCCTGTGTGCTGCAGGATCCAATCCTATACCCAGACTTTGTCAGTGGTTTAAGTCTGAGGAATTATAGAGGTGTGATTGAACCTTTGTCTGACTTTATCCTGTGGGATTAAGGATGGCAAACCATATATATTTATATAAAAATGAATGATTTATTATGATAAAGGATTAGACAAAAATTTCTTAATCAGAATTATTTGCCAACCAGTATAGAAGCTAAACCTGCTAGTGTAGTATAGTACATGATAGTGTACTATATTAAAGCAACTATATTAAAGCTAGCAAAGAAGAAACACTTAAGTAGAGATAGATGTTACTCACCTATATCAATGACCTTGGGCAAATCTCTTTCACTCAGCCTGGAGGAGAGACCTTGAGGAGCACCCCCACCCAAGGGAGGAATCTCCACACCCAGTCCCAGGGCTATTTTCAATGAACCTGCTGTTTGAAAGTGGGACTGGACTTCTAGAGTTTAAAGTGATTGACTGTCAGCCATATGTCTCAGGCCAGCTGTGCCTTAGAATTTTTAGATAAGATGTGGCAGATATGATAAAGTATCCTTCAGCTCATTATCAGGATGTTTAACTTTTGGGGTTGATGAGTCAGACTGGTTTTAGCATAATTCAACACCAAAAGCAGCATGACACCCCCTCTGAGTTCACCACTGATAGTTTTGCAAAATTGAGCATTGTTTGAGTTGTTTTGCACATTCCAGGCGGAGCATCCTGCTAGAGTCTTGATCTGTTAAATTTGTTCCAGAGGCATGAACAGAAGAGGAATGTTCTTTCCCCAGCTAAGTTATGACTTTATGACAGACCCAAGGACAAGAAACATTCTTGGTTAACTCACTGAGAGAAATACCTCAGGAGTATACAAAATTCCAGTCATAAACATCCTCAGTTTCTTCAGTGTTTGCTTTTTTTTATCTATAAGTGTAATTCTTTCAATCCAACACATTTTACTCCTCCTGTGGTCCTCTTATTTGTGCCTTTTGGTACTTCTGTTAGCTGATGCAATAGCATATCTAAGAGCAACTCAAAATGTAGAATGGTGCAACATTTCAGTGAGCAATCAAGATACATTTTATCAGGCCACTGCAAAGCAAAACCAGAAAATATAGTATTTCAGGAATAAGAAACAAATTTTTTGTTTATTTAAGAAGGGGAGAACAGGACCTAAACCCTGTTGGGTTTTTCTCCTATGTATTTTTCACACATTTTTCAGGAATATAAAAAAACTTATCTTCAGAGTTATGTTAGAAATAAAATAGTTACTTCAGTTTAGTAGTTAGTGAAGGTATATATAGGACATCTACTTTTGTGGGGTGTGCACACACAGTCTGTGTAGTCTAGCTTTATTCTTTGTTATTTTCTTTTCTAAATATATGAAAGCTTCAAAACCATTATTGACAGATTTGTGCTATAAAACTTTTGGCACTTTTTATTCTGAAGCAGATTTACAAAGTAGTTCTACCTTCATTATGTTATATTTATGAATATGGGTTCTCTTGAAACTACATCTCTTGTAATGCGAATTTGAAGTTTTTTGAAGAAAAGGACATCTGTTCATTGTGTTTGTGCTTTGAGACCCCAGTATCTTCAATACTTTTGTACTTTTTAACTAAAACTAAATCTGAGCTATTTGAAATTACTAAAGGATATGCAGCTGCAGTTTGAGCTAAGTGTACCTTTTTCTCGATTACTTTATGTTGCACTGAAAATTTTTTATTTTGGTTTATTCAGGGAATTTGATGGATAAGAATTCATAGGTACAATGTGTGAAAACTTACAGTCTGGTATCTTCAGAAGGATGGCTGTGGCTGGCTGCTTTTTCACTGAAACAATCCTTTGAAAAGCTTGTTATGCACTCTGCTGGTCTTACAATAATTTTGATTCTTATTTTTGTTTCCCTACAGATTTTGATGATTCTGTTAATCTTTGGAAGGCTCCACCTAGTCAGAGCAAATCATCACATTCTCATTCGACATCTGAAACTATGGTAACTTGCAGAGTAATCTATTCATTTTAAATATGAAGTTGTTCATGAACTGCTTTCAAGAAAATTAACCCTCTTAAAAATGTTAAAAAACTCCAGCAAAACACAAAACCTGAAATCAATTAGAAATTAGCTGAAACTAAGTTGAAATTTACTCCAAAGTAGCTTTAATAAGCTGAAAAAACCCTTTTATGATTATTAACCTGAGCAAAAATAAATAAGATCCCTTGCCTTGATGAGGTAAATGCATAAGGCAATACTGAATTCTATAGCTTCCCACAGCAAAACATATTCTCTAGAGATTACTCTGTAATTGGCTTTATTGACTAAATGCAGTTGTCTCCATTTCTAGTTGCCACTTCTGTTGCTTTTATCCAAATCCTCCTTTCAGAGTGAACCTGTATTTACACAACACAGCTACAGAACTGGATCAATCAAAGCCATGTAAAAACTTTGGGTATTCTGTGCCATAATAAACTCTGGATTCTGAAAATGCTTCTGTAGAATTTAAAAGTGGCACAAGTGTTTGCATGACACAAAATAGACATGGAAAACTGCTTGAAAAATTTATCCCTGACTTTGATGAATACTGCAATGAAAAGCTGTAAACGTGTGCCATCTTTTAAGATGGCAAATGCAAAGGAGGAGAAATTGAAATACATTCCTTCCGTTCCAGAGTAGATTTGCAATATCAGTTCAGGCTGTGGAGGAAGCTTTTATAACATTCATTAGTTACCTGATAAAAATCATGTATTTTTCAGAGACTGCAGTATAGCTCCAAAAAAACTGTGACGTTGCAGTGAAATCCATTTTTTTAGTTTCATATTCAAAAATTTTTCATTTGTGAATGATCATCTAATCTATTACTGAAGCCAGAATATCATTGTTTAGAGGTTTCTTTTCTTGTAAACAGATGCATGTGCTGATATGACAAAGGCTGATAAATCACAAGATCCTATAGTTTTTTATTGGCTAAAATTGCTGTGCCAAATTTTGCTGTGGGACATGGTAAAAAAAAACCAGAGAAAACAGTATTGAAATTTTGTCTCAAAAGTATTATTCAAGTATAATTTCCTTACTCTTTTGATTCTCTGTTATAAATGTACTGTCTAGTACTGATAATGTCATCTTGCATGTTTTTAATAATTTAGGAAAAAGTGCACTCTTGCTGTAAGCTAAGATTTCTCATTTTCAGAAATGTTATTAATTAATTAGATTTTCATTAATCAAAACAAACCCCCCTCAGCCCCTTAGGGTTATTTTAAACACAAATATTCAAATTTGGAGATTAAAATAAATGAAAGTGCATGTAAATCAGGAAGTATATGCAATCATTATTGCTGCTTAAAAAACATTTACATAAGAATCTCAGATTTCTAAAGCAATTTTCCCAGATCTTTTTTTACTGAATAAATTGAGTGCCACTTACTTAGAGGAATGAAATGTGCCCACATTTCATCTTGTTTTGGTCATGTTACTTGAAGGAAAAAATAAATTTCAGTTATTCTTAACAGGGCTGAGTGTCTAATCTACTTAAAACTGTGCTTTAGTTTTTATGAAGAAATTGGAGTGTTCATTACATTAAATTTCTTCAGCTTCAGGAGTTTAAGAAAAAAGGAAACAATAATTTGGAATCCACTAGATTAAAGTAATGTATGATATATATGTAAAGTAGCATCCTAGTTCAACATGAAGACTTAGCTCTACTATTCCATTCAGCAGAAAACTAATTATTAAAAGTGGAAAGGATGGTGTAATACTAAGATACACTAATTTATATCAGTCTTCCACATATTGTAAACTTCATGCTTGCTAAGATTATGCTCTTACAACTAACCATGAGAGTTTCATAGAAGTTCATGTTTGGTTTTCCTTATTTCCCTGGCACATGTGAAGATGTCACACAAGGACTTTGATGGTCATTTCTGGAAGTTAATTTAATTTCCATTTTTCCTCCATGGACATTTTTAGCAGCTGTAAACTTTTTATTTTTTATTAACTAAGTTTATTACCTTTAAAGACATGTCAGTCCTGACATGACAGATTGAAAATTTCCAAGCTGCAAGATGTAGACATCTGGTGTTCCAATGCCACTCTTATTAGGAGAAGAAAGATGGAGGAGTGTAACTTTAATGGAGGCTAATAGCAAACTGTGTTTTGTAGGACAGTTACCTGAAGTGTCTATCTAGTAAAGTTATGAAATACTTCTGAAAATTCAAACTTGTCCTGAAATCTGGCATCTGTAATTTATTCCTATATAACTTCAAATTTTTGGGTCACTGTTCGACCCAATTCCCATTTTGATGTATGACTAAAGAAATACATTTATGAAATCATTATCAAAAGTTTGTAGAAGTTTGTCGCTAAATGTGGGATGTTGGTGGTGCCAGGAAGGTGTTGTTATTCCGAGCCCACGAGATGGCGTTCTTTCCCCATCACAGATGGAAAGGAAATCTGCAGGTCTTACTGAAGGGAGACATTTTCGTCAGGTGCCTGGTACAGATTTGATGAAAACAGCCACAAGTACCTGAGAATGAGCAATCAAACCAAGTAGAATTGTTTCGATTGAAAACTCTTCTCTGATATTTTAATAACAAGAAGAAAAAACAAACTTGATCTAAGTACGTCCATATCCATTCCTATTCCGAACATGATATTAGTTTTCTCTGTTTCCAGATTTCATGTAATCAGTACTTTATTTGGGCTGTCTGCTATTACGAGCTTGATTTCGCATAGGGGTCATATGGGCTTAACTGAAAATGGCAACTAAATTACTTTTTGGCTTCATCTTTTTTCCTCCATCCCCAATTTTTTCCCCCAAATCTGCAGAAAGAATAATTGAGAAAATTAAAGAGGGAGTCAGAAGTTTTGCAGAGACCATAAGTAAAATTTTGCTCATTTTATAGACTAAAGAATGTGAGGATGAAATCAATTATTCAATGTCATATAAAAAGACAGCAGAACTGCATTTTCTGTACTGTGTTAACTGACATGCAGTGTATTTTATGTCTTTAAGATCCCAGTGTATTACAAATTTTTGTCAAATTTATCTTTATTTTTCTGCCAACTGGACTATGGATACTGCAAAAATGCTAGTTCCGAGATGATTAATAATCTTGGTCTTCTATAGAATAGTTTAAACATTAACGCAGGTTATTATTACAGAGAACAAATCCTTACTCTTGTTTTAACCAACATGTTTTGTGTTTAGCATATATGATAAGAGACCACCAATCTACATGGAGATACCACGTTGCTTTACGTTGCATAAATATGCTGGGGCTGTTCTGTGTCCAGGACAGCTTAGCAAAATGAGCAGTTATTTAAAAACTTGAGCTAAAATGATGTGGGCTAAAGATCTACAGACATTTCCCAGACACATTTAGTCATGGCCATTCTTTCCTGTGAAATCTTCTTGCTATTTTTTATAAAAATGTGAGCTTTATTTTCTGGAACCGTGGTTACCCAAGTGCTATACAGTCAAGTGATTTAAACCTTTGAAAAGAGAACTGAATAGAATTAATCAGTGCAAGCCTATTAAAGCAATGCCAGAGGGATTTTTGTACTAGAGGTTAAGAAAAGACCTTTTATTCCTATCTAGTAGATAAATGGCAAAACCCTCACATTTCTCCTGTATTCTGACAATTTTTGTATTCTTTTGAATTAGTTCTAATCTGCAGTTGTCATCTCCCTCTCTACACACAGAGAACCTTTTCCCCTATTACAAGCCCTTCCAAAGTTTCATTGTTAAGCAACACAATGCTTCATTGCTCCCAGGAACAATATGGTGGCAGTAGTAAATATCCTTTACTTGATACTGTGTCTCAGACTTCCAGTTCATCCTTACCAAAGGTGATTTATAAAAGTGGTAGTTTCTTTTTTTTTTCCTGGAAGGCCAAACAGTGTGGAAACAGCTTCACTGTGTTACTATATGTTTTCTGATAATATGGCAGAAAATGGATGCTTTTAACCTATTTCCCACTTTGATGCAAGCATCAATAACTATTCCATCAGTGCAGGAAGATGATATTTTTCTAACCAGATAAAGCTTTTGCTGATTTTTTTAATTTTTTTTTTTTTTAACATAACTGAGAACCTGTTTATATTTTCTTCCCCAAAGTATTTAGAGAGTTGTCGAAGATATAGAACTGTTGTGCAGTGTAGCTGGTACTATTTACTAATATTTGAAAGGTTGCATAATTCATAATAATATCTGTAAGATGACTCTCAGTATAGTTAAAGTCCTTTTAGGGCTTTACTTGTTTCAGAAGAACCATATGGACTGTTGGAAGTTACATTTTGAGTTTGTACTGTTTAAGGAAAAGAGTTATGGTTTTTCTAACCTATTAGAATGCTTAGAATTGAAGTATAGTGCTGAATAAATGCAGAATTTACCATGTGTCGATAGATTGGTTTAATATAAATAATGGATTTTAATAATTATTTAAATTAGCAAGCATAAAACTTTAAATAACTTATTTTAATTAGCAAATATGCTTTTTATTTGTGAAATCAAAATAGAATTTGAATTTCAATCACTAAGTACAGTTTGGTACTGTATTTTGCTAATAAGAAAATTCTTCAGCCAAGCATTATCCTAGTGTTTATCCAAGCTCTGTGTGAATCCTGTGTTTTGGACGCACCCCCAAATCTTACCATAGCTTGTTTTATGTGTTACAATAACCCTCTGACTTTTCTTGAGGAACAACTGAGCAGGCTTGAGAAGAAAGACTCAAGATTGTAGGATGAGCAATAGTGGGAGACCAGAGGAAAATGGGGGAGAAAAGGAAGTTACAACATGGAGGTTGCCAGGATACAATAGCTAGGAACAGAGTGATGTGTGATTTCCTTCCCTCCACCCTTCTTGTCGGTTAAGTCACTTTTGACATTTCCTCAGGTAAAAATATATTCAAACAGTTATAAAAGTTTTAAAAACCGCCAAACCTTTGAAATACTTCAGTCTTCCTTAGAAAGTTCACTGTGAGGAAAAGTCTAATAACACCCTTCTTCGAGTTCTAACTCTGTTGGGATTTCATTGGATTCCCCAGCATTCTGTATTCTTTGCTCTGTATAGTGACACTCGTAAAGAAAATTGTCTGATGTGAATTGTCCATCTAGAAAATAAAAACCAGAAGTGAAGGAGTAACTTGACATGATAGATACTTGTCCTATGCTCTGAAACAGGTTACAGGTCTTGTTGTGTCACAAAAGCACATTTTGAGAGCTGGATGCTCTGGATCTTCTGATACCAAGCTTGTGGTAAACACAGTAGCAAGAGCTACTGAACTTTTGGAAACACACAAAATTCATAATGTAAATGATGTAAAATTGGTAGGAAGAGCATGTTATTATGACAGTAAAGTTATCTACTGTCATTTAAACATCTCATATCTTCACTATGAAATGAATACATGTAAGGATCACAGGATTAAGGTTAAGAGAAGTACCCAGAGTCAGAAAGACTCAGGGACATCAACTTTGACTGATGACAAATGCACTTGTGATATTTTTATCTGAGAGTGTTCTGGTACAAAGGGACAAGTGCTGATGTTCTCAGTAGAGCAAATAGTCCATGAAAAATTTGAGTTTAAATGCTTCAGTAATGTCTTTCTATCTTTATCCAAATGTAGGTTGAGTCAATTATATGAATGAAAAAGAAAGATGAAGAGGAGGAATTTCCAGTAACATGGGCATTGATCAGTTTTTAACTGAAATATTTCAGACTGTTCATATTGCCCATCTTTTAATAGTTTCATATATTGGATGTTCATCATATACACACACACAGTGGACAAAATTTAATCAAATTGATTATGAACAGTAGTACATTGTATTTGGTTTTGTTGGTTATGATGGGTTGTTCCCTCTTCCCAAGCAAAATATAAATAGAAGACTAGTCTGTAAAAACTGGAATCAACTAGCTTCCTTTTTATGGCTTTCTAGATTCTGTCTGCATCACCATCACTGGGGAGTGTTACTGAGCTTCAGGCAACTGTTCGAAGTTCAGCCAGTTTTATTCCTGAAACTGTAGCTGATCGGCTTACGGCACAAGGTAAGTCAGTTTGAGTTGTGCACCTAATGATAAATACAGTGTATTCACCCGCCCATATTTCAGTATATGTCCATGCTGCACATTGTACAGCTTGCATATTGCTGGAGCAATTGACGCTTCTGGTGGTTGTTTTAGAAGACAAACATTAAAACACTTCCTTTAATAGGAAATTTGACAGAAATAAATGAATGTGGTTGGTACTGCTTGAAGCGTAACTCAAGACTTAGGTTCTCTTCCTGGCATTTAGTCATGCTTTCAACACAGCAATCACGGTGAAGTCGTCATATACATATGAGCCCTCAGGAGTGTGTGCACACACATACACAAAGATGTATGGATAATTCTCTTTATATATAGAAAGATAAAAATTAATATAATGTAAAAAAAATACATATAGTCATGTATGTAGAGAGAGCTATGAGCAAATAAAAATACTATTTTTCTTTTTAAGAAAGGATTGGGAATTTGTGTCTTTCCAAATGTACTACTTATCTTTATTTGGTGCCTGGTAGAGGGAGCATTTTATTTATTTCAGAACTATTTCCTGTATCTGATTTCTTTTTTTTTTTTTTTTTCATTCATTCCTGAATATACAGTTTAAATATATAGAGGACTTGGATGTTTTATGAAAAATACAAATAAATTTGTTTTATGGAACTGCTAATTTAATCTTTTGGTTGTTTGGTTTGTTTTTTTTAATTAAACACACTCTAGGTCAAAGTGATACAACCATATCAGAATCTCCAACTCAACATGCTTCTCCCATGTCTGCTGCTCTGTCTAAACAGTGTGCTGTAGTCACACCTGCCCTTTTGTCAGCTGTTTGCAGACTTCTGCACAATCTGCTGGTTGTCATGCCAAAAGATACTGGAATTGCTCTTCAACAAGCACATTTGCTAACAGCTCTCAGCAGGTATGAGATCAATAACTGTTGAACTACAAACAAGGTGTAGCAATAGAGGTTTAAAAACCTTTGAATGACATCTACCCATGTTTCTTACTAAAACTGTTAAACATATTGATCACTTCTTGCTCCTGAAGTGTTCAAAAACTCTTTTTTTAAAAAATAAATACAATCAACTGAAGAAAAGAATCAGGATTATTTCTTGTTTTTTCACAGAATAGGTAGTCATATTGGTGATTCCATTTGTGTTGTATGTCTTGCACAGGACTACTGTGTTCCTCTCATGATGTTTTAGTTTTTTGTCAGGTGTTTGGAATTGCAGGTCATTTCAGCTCATTTTATGATTTTTTTTCTTTGAATTGTATGAAATATTTTGAAGATGAGCCAAGGACTCACACTAAAAGAGAGTAAAGAGAACTTGCCAAATTTGGGTGATAGATCCTAGTGTTTTACTTCTTTTTAAAAGAAGGAACCACTTCAAAGAAGTCTTGAGATTGTATTCCGTGTTTCCACTTGCATTGTAACAATTCATTTAGTCTGTAAAAAATGTTTGGAAGTCCTGAAGCGCAGCATGGAAAGTTAGATCATTTTTGGTAGAAGTTTTTGAGAGCATTTGTAGTTGCTCTCCATAGTGCAGTTAATGGCAAAAATGAAACACAAACACAAAACCCCAACAACCCTGGTGTGAATACAGTTGATATTATCACAATGCTGTTTTTTCTTCTAGAGGAAAGAAAATAAGAAATCAAATAGAAAAAATTGATTTTTGCCTGTGCAGTAACAACTATTGGAGTTTATATTAGTCTATCTATTTTGAAACAGCTTACTGCTACTGTAGTTGCCATTTCACTAGACTTTCTTAATATAGTGGGGTTTACCAGTAAGTTCGTCTTACTTTTTTTTTACTCTGTTTGTTTATATTGTTCTCTTCTATGGAATGTTAAGTTAATAGAATGTTTAATTATTTAACTATATTTCTAACCAATTTATTTTATTTTAGTCTTGTAAGTGCTAATCTGGTTGAGAGATGTATCTTGGAACTGAAAGCTCCTTTGGGTCACCGATGTCATGTAGAACATGTAAAAGCTCAGGTTAGAGAAGCATTTGTTACTTTCTAGTTTTTTATGTTATGAATTTAATTATATTAGCATAATTTATATTCATTAGCATAGTCCAGACACACTGCTATAGGCTACATTCATGTGAATCCTTTTGCTTTTGACAAAGCTTAAATGAAAATAAACCATTTTATTCAACATAGAAGAATTCATTTCTGTGTTAGGACTATAACTGGAACAACCAAACTGAAAATTAGTAGTCTTTTAAAAGTAAAAGCTAAGTTTAGCCATTGAAGAAATTATGTAATTTTTTGTATGTTATTGAAGTATGAGCCAGATATTGTTACTGCCACATTGGATATTTATTGTCTGTAACAAACGTGGCCGCTTTGCTTTTTCTCTGACCCTCCAGGCACTTGCATAGTTCTCAACTAATTTTGATGTTTGCAAACCATATAGGGTTCCTGCTGGTAGAACTACTTTTTAATCAAATTTAACTCTGTATATATAATGTATAGAACATACTGTTTCATGACAAAGCACCATTTCATAGCTTCTGCTGCTCTGCATTCAGATTTACTTTGAATAACGTTACTCCACTAATTAAAGAAATGTGTTTCTGCAGGAGATTTATGAGAATAAATAAATATGTCAGCTTCTGTTTCTAGGAAGATACATGTATCCCTCAATGTTAATGACCATTTTTATGGTTTTCTTTGTGAGGTTCCAATGAGTGTGCTGCTGTACATGTGGCAAGAGGCATGACCTTCTTACAAGGAACTTTTGCTTTGTTACTAGAAAATTGATTGCACACATGTTTCCAGACTTGGGATTCTGTTTCATCTTCGACAGTAAAAATTAGGAGAAACATTTTTAATTTATGTCCTATTATTTATTTTAAGTGGTGTATATTAATTCACAAAGTTATGGAACAGTTGACATAATGTGAATAAATTTAAAATAATGTGGATGGTATAAATATATGACTTTATTTCATATCTTTCTACAAATATTTAACAGGTCTTGTTACTACTTCAGTACTTGTCATCTGTGTCCAGACTTTTAAAATCGTGTTTATTGGTGGACTCTCATCTTGTAAGCCACGATGAGCTGTTAAAACCTTTCTTGGGGAACGCCTTCAGGATTCTCACCATACGCCCCAAAGATGGGTTAGGTAATGAATACTTTGTTTCCTTTATAACCAGACAGCCTTTACCACCTTCATGTAAATGGAGAGGTGTGCTCAGGCTCAGCTTTCCAGGCTGGTGCACATTTGTAAATGATTTGGTTTTTTTCTGTGTTATCTTTGCAGATACCGAGTTAACATCTGTTCTTCATGAAACATGGGTAGACTTTTTCAGCCTTCTAGCCACATTACTGTGGAAAAGTGGTCAGATATCTTTTCCGTCTGTGACAGCAGCCCTTGCAAATCAGTGTACAGCAATAATCGGTAATGACTATTCCTGGATGGTTTTTATCCTAGCAATGAATAAACACATAAAAAAGAGTCATTCCTGTTTAGATGCTAGGAAGTAATTACTAATGAGATATCCACAATGAAAACAAAATGCGTCCAGAGCTTGACTGACTTGTTTTGTTTTCTTCACGTGTATGGATTAGTGATTTTAGTTGTAAACCTTAGCCAAATGTGGCATTTGTGAAATGATCCATTAGCACTTACCTTCTTTTTTTTTTTTTTAATGTCTTCCATAAAAGTAAAGCAAAGTTTTGAGGAGGCATAAGAGACGTAGGAACTCAAGATTATACAGGGGTTTGTTTGTTTCTTTGTATTTTAATTATTCTTACATTAGTTACTTGCATAGTTAGGCAATATTCTGTGACATGCTTCAATACTGAAGTATGAACATAGTCCAGACAAGCTTGTGCATTTTGAGAGATCAAGTGAATCCAAATCCAATTGCAAATAAAGCAGCTAGTGGATACTGTTGGTTTTATAACATAAGCTGTTGTTAGAGTGAGGAGAGTTCAAAAAAATCCTGGGTGAATGAATGATTTGAGGGAAATGGAGATTGCCTTTTTGTCTTATAGTCAAATGAAAGCAGAGCAATTGATTTTTTAAGCCTTATAAAACTCAAACTTTTCTTTCTTAGATTTTTTGAAAGATATTAGATGCACGGAATTTGTAGAATTCCTTGTGCAGTGCGCAGTATAACTGCTGCTGGGCTCACAGGCTTTCTTTGACAAGACTTTCTGTGTTCTGAAGTATGCTTCAGCTTTATTCATAATGAAATGTAAAAATTTTATTTATTTTGTTTAACCTTTTAGATACCATTTCTGACTGTATTCATCTGTCTACCACATATCCTGCTTTATATGTGGCTAGTTTACAGTTCCTCTCTGTCCTTTTGAATGAGGAAGGAAGAAAACAGCTCCAAGATAAACCAAGTGTGTGTCAGAATCCAACTATTAGCTTTCTTCTGGATCACACTGAAGGATGCCGGGGATCAGTAACTCAACTTACTGCATTAATTATTCAGGTATTTAAAATCTGACAATGTGATTGCAGGATGTGGTTTTGCATTTTTGATTCTTTTACCTCCTTTATATTTAATCTTTCCCTTCTTTATGGAATGGTAAAATGTCTTCCTTCACTTAGTAGTAAGCAAAGTTATATGTGGTATTTGTGTCTAGTTTGTTTTCCCTCAGAAATTAGTTCTTTTATCTATATACTCATTCTCCTTTATGTGCAGTTTGTCACTGTAATAACAACAGTGATCTATGATTAGAAGTGTTGCGCTTTTCTGAATGATGCACATTTTATATAATGTAATTTATGATTTCTATTATTCTGAAGTCATTGTCATAACTATTTTTAAAATAAGTATCTTAGTACTATTTTGCTATACGAAACATATTTTTTTTATACTTATTAGTCATATATTGGATGGTGTGACCAAAAGAATGCTCTCTTAGAATTCATCTCCTCTCTTCCTATGGGTGCTGAATTCTTGTAGAATAACCTTACTCCTGCCAAGACTTGTCCTGGTATCTGTCGCATACACTGTGTTCCTTTGCTGCTTTTTTGCAGCACTCTGGCTCTATTGCATCTATTGGGGCATGATATTCTGTCCACTGAGAACCTGCTGTCTCTCAGGAAGGAGAAATTTCCTAAGAGAGTGTTGGTTTAGATTTCCTGAGTTTCGCAGAAGCTGGCAGAGGAAGCAGGCAGATGGACCCAAGATGGCGAAAAGAGAAACTTTATTTACAGAAACTTCTTTATATATCCATTAATAATCTAGCAACTATTGGTCAGCAGGGAATCTACCTCCTAAAACCATTGGTCACAGCTATACAACAGCTAGTACCAAACACAGAGATTAAGAAAGTGCAAAAATGCAGCTTATCTCTATTCTCCCTGAGAAAGAAGAGAAAGATTTCTAAAACAGTGCAACTACAAAGAGAGTCTTTCTTGGTCGCTCTATAGGCCACTGAAACCAGAATTCTCTATGTCTTTGGCAACTAATTTCAGATTTCAGTGCACAGCATTTTCCTGTGAGGACATGATTTTCAGTGTCTCATGCAATATAGGGGCAATTAGTTGAAATCCTATCATTTACTAAATATCCTGCTAGGTTTTTGTGTTTAATGCTTACATAGGTGCCTGAATCAAAACTCCTTGGCTCTGGCACAAAAAGTGTGGTTGCATGAGAGTGCGTCTGATAAAGACATGTTGTAACATTCCTCTATTTTCATACAAGTGTACATTCTTATGGTGAGGGCAGAAAATGTTGATACAATGAAAAATGAACTGCAGCCAGGTCAATGAAAGGACATTAGGCATAGTTTGAGTATTGTAGGAGATATGAGCTTTCAACATGCTTTTTTACTGTTCAGAGATGTAGATAGACATTGCATTTTGTTCATATAAGAGTTCAAAAGATAGCCTATGCTCTTTGGGTCCTTATGTAGCTGCTATGATCTCCCAGAAAGGATAACAGAATTAGGAAGGAAACAGCTTCAGTTTTTTAGATCAAAGTACCCATATTTATTTACACCCGCTCGTCGTCATTGAGAGGACAGTTGAATGAGGAGCTCATGGGATGTAAAGTAAACTATTAAAACAACAAACACCCAAACACTGAAACAAAACCACCATTAAAAAATGCAAAAACAACCCAAAAGATTTAAATATGGACTTTCTTCAGGAGAGGCGCTCTTAAAGAGAAGCAGTCAAGCAAATAATTGGCTAACACAGAAAAGGATGGGAGACTTTTCAAACAAACAGTCATCTCCATTAATCCTCCTAAGTACACAAAATCTACAGAATACCTGGTATATGCAGTGGCAAATGCTAATTTAGGACCCAGTGTGCAGGTGTGAATATTAGTAGGCAAGGTCTCAAATTGGTATTCATTATCATATACAAGAAATACAGTAAATGCACATGCTGACTTTGAAAGGCTTTGGTTGTTTTGTGTATGTAAATGTTAACCCTTGTGTGCATGTGCTCAAGATCAGAAATAAAAGTAATAAGGGAATCATGATCTATACATATACTCTCAAATTCTGGCCCTAATTTTTTTTCCTAAACATAAAGCTTACAATATTTTAGAAAGGCTGTGATCTCCCCTTCAACTAACTTAGAGTAGGTGCAGACTAACATATCCAGATCGGCTGAGGATTTATGGGAAATCTTAAATTTATTCTACAGCATAATTTCAAAAAAGAATTAAGTATCCATCCTCTTTTTAATACTTTTATAGTAGTTTAAAACTATAGAATCTGTTGGCACAAGGCATTATAAATTTATAGAGTTATTTTTTCCATTCAACTAGTAGTTAATCTTTAATTAATTCTTAATTACTTGTGTTCCCTGTACTTGACATAAATCTTCTTTTTTTATTATGAACTGCAATTCTTGATTGCAGAGTAAGAAAAAATGCATAAAAGAGCATGTTCAAGAAAGAATGGAATTTTGCTAGTGTGCAAGATAAAATTTAGAAAATAGTAAGATGAAATTAAAACTTTTGAAAAAGATACAGGTATAGGACAATTCACCTGAGTTATTGGATTAGTTCTAGTCTGCCACATAATACTTACAGGGAAATACCCCAGAGGCTGACAGAGAAATCACAAAATCTGCATTTTAGGCTAAGCAGGCTTGCTGAAACTCAACAGTTTTTTCCTTCCTGGCTTGTGTAAATTAGTTTAAACTTTCTGTATTTTTAAGAACTCAAACATCTAAATTCATTAATTTGAAAAGAAACCATCACCTATCAGAACAGAAAAACAGTTAATTTACTGAGAATATTCTTATGTTACTGTTAGATTTGAGATTTCACACTGGCTCTGATAAAAACAGTTGTAGTCTAAATGTAAATTTCTTTTTTGTTGGTTATAAACATGGAAGCCAGTCCATGCTTTGATTTTGTGTCAGTTGTCCTTATCAGTGAGGTGTTGGGATTTTTTCTAGTTATTAACTTACTAGTCTTTTTTCCTTGATCTTTTCACACCTAATTGCAGTGAACGCTTCAATAAATGATGACCTTAGAGCATACATCGGTGTTTTATTGCATATGAAAAGTTGAAAAAATTGTTAGGCCATTAATATGTGGTATATGTAGAGTTAAAATCTATGAGGTCCTATGGATAGGTACTCAGGAGATTTCTCTCTGAAGTATTAAGATTTTCTTAAGATGATGTATTTTTGCCTGACTTTAAACTATGTTTTTCTTTTTACTATGATCCAGCAACTATTCTTATTTTCCTATATTTTTCTTATTGCAATGGATGTCATTTCCTGTTATTTTGGATGTCAGAACTGGCATACTATTTTAGGGAGAATTCTCTAGTGGATTATATATGAAGCGCAGACTGCTCCTTGTCTTTCAACTATCTCATCATATGACTGTAAATAATTATTCCTTTGAAAACACAGAGATTATACATAGGTTATTAGAAATGTGGTGATGCTCACAAAAACCTCACAAAAATAAGACAAGCTACCATTTTTAACTGGTTAGAAGAGTATCTAAAATAATTATCAATGATTTTTAAAGGAATTTCACTGTATTTAATGTCTCTTCCTCATCAGTGTGTTGAAGGAAAATGAGATTGCACTAAAGGCATGTCAGTAAATTGTTTGCAATACCAAGCCTATTCCTGAATATAAGGAAAATTACAGAATGCCAGGATTTGGAATCTAGGCTTTAGAAAGGCAGAATGTTAAGAAAAGAATAAGAGGACTGGGCTTATGAGCAAAAGAAGAAAGATTTAATTTTTAAAAAATAAACCATTACAAAATATAATGCAACACGTTAGTGCAGACTGACTATAAACACTAATATAGAGAGGGAGAACTCTATATAGGAATATAGTGATAAATCATCCAAATGAAAATATAGCCTCTGACAACCTATTTATAGCTATGAATACTACTTTTAATATGGTCAATTTTTCATTTCAGTAATGAAATTGCATTTTTGTAGGTCTGTGAAAGAAAACCTTCAAAGGATGTGCTGAAAGAAGTTACTACAAATGCACTGCTGTCCCTGTTAGCTGTCAGTAAAAATGCCCAGAAATGTGCTTTGGAAGGTGAGCATTTCAAAATGTATGTTAAATGATTTACAGATCAAATGCTTGCAGGTATTTTACATATTACCTTTATATATTTTTTTTTTCAAAGCAAAAGACCTAGGTTTCAGTGACAAGGGGTTTTTTTGTATTTCCACTAAGAAATCTTAGTAATAATTAAAGTTTTCAGCTGCAGATGAAATATTATGTTGTAGCCAGTTTAAAACCTTGTGGAGAAGTCACAGCTCTGTGTTAGAGTACGAAGAGACCCATTAGGTTTTACCACTAATGGCATATTCATCCATTAGAAGATGGAGATTTTTCACTAGGATTATCTTCTGATGCTTTTGTAGGTGAAAGTATGCCCTGTGTTTTCAGTTCTGGCTGGATCTGGACAAGAAGAGACTTTTTCTCAGCTTTGTTCTTCCCTGCCTCTGTTTCTTTGGTCCCATTTCACAATATAAGTAGGACCCTCTTCCCTTTACAGTAGTAAACCAACTTCTAATCAAAGGCTTTTTGTGCCCTCTAGAACACAGGGGAGAGTGGTTAATTTGCATTTCTCGTGTATCATATATTTTATACCTCCTAATCAGTTCAAGTGGACTTTATCTAGGGTGCTTTCCTGTAACTTACATCTCTCAGTTGTTTTCATTTTCCACTTTTTAAACCTGCACTACACTGAAATAGATAGGTTAGGCAGATCTTCTCAGTGTCTGATCCCCAAAAGTGCCAGAAAACTTCAAGTTTTATGCTTTCTGCTGTTTCCCAGTGTATTGGTTCTGTAGTCCACCCTTGCTTAAATCA
This sequence comes from Acanthornis magna, assembly GCA_036785705.1. NCBI lineage: Eukaryota > Metazoa > Chordata > Aves > Passeriformes > Acanthizidae > Acanthornis > Acanthornis magna. Next base: position 3,650,326 of record JAWUZG010000017.1, read on the forward strand.
GTGTTGTTCTTCTCTTGATGACCTACCAGATCATCTAAGATCTTGCTTCCCATGAAGGCACTTACACTGCAGGAAGTGCATCCTTCTGTGCTAGAGCAGCCTTCAAGACATCCTTGCTGTTGTGCAACACAGATCTTAGAAAAGAGGAAGAGGACTTCTAGGGTTCACATCAGTGTTCTAAAGACACCGTAGCTCTAACATCACCTGTTCAGCTCTTGACTACTTTAAGTTAAAAATGTAGCGTCCTGCACCTCAAAAGGAACAAGCCTTTACAGCAGTCGAGGCTGACTGGAGAGCTGAAAAGGGCCTGGTAGGCAGCAGGCTGAGAAGACTAACAGCATCCTAGGTTATATTAATAGAAACACAGCCCACAGATCAAGGGGAAGAGATTCTTTCCTCTACTTACCACTTGTTAGACTAAATCTAAAATAGTGCACCCAGTTTTGGCCCATTACAACAAATGTCAGCAAACTGCAACAAGTTCACCAGAGGACCAGCATCAGGGTGGTTATGTTCACTTGTCCGTAGAGAAGAGTCTGAGGGAACTGGCTTATGTTCAACCTGGAGAAAAGACGGTTTTGGGAGGACCTAATAGGAGTTTTCTCTCACCTGTGAGATTTTGAAGAAGTTGGATAAAGTTTTGTCCCGGCAGTGCACGATACAGGAGGATGGTAAGAATGGGCATAAATTGAAACATGAGAGACAAACTGCCTGTAAATAAACATTTACCCTTTGAGGGCAGTAAAGCAGTGCTAGATAGTGTGCTATCTCTGTCTTTGGACATTTTCAAGACCCAGCTGCAGGCAAACCCTGCCTGCTTAGAGCTTACTCTGCTTTAGGCAGGAGGTTGGATTATGTGATCTCTGGAGGCCATCTCTTCAAACTTGAATTATCCCATTATAATAAAATCATAGAGTGCATTGAAAAGGGCCTTAAAAGACCATCTAGGCCAAGCCCCCTGCAATAATCAGGGACAGCTTCAACTTTATGAGGTTACTCAGAGCCCTATCCTAGCTGACCTTAAATGTTTCCAGGGGTGGGGCATCCACCACCTCTCCAGACAACCTGTTCCAGTGTTTCACCATCCTCATTATAAAAAAATTTCTTCCTCATATCTAGTCTAAATTTGTCCTCTCTTAATTTAAAACCATTACCCTTTGTCCTATTGCAACAGGCCCTGTGGAAAAGTTTGTTCCCATCTTTCTTAAGCTCCTTTTAAGTGGAAGGCTGCAACCAGGTCTTCTGGAACATTCTCTTCTCCAGGCTGAACAATCCCAGCTCTCTCAGTCTGTCCTCGTAGATGTATTAGATCCTTCTCAGCATTGTTGTGATCCACCTCTGGTCTTGCTCCAACAGGTCTTTTCTTGCTGAGGACCCCAGAGCTGGAGGTAGTGCTTCAGGTGGGGTCTCACCAGAGCAGAGGGGCAGAATCTCTTCCCTCGCACTGCTTTGGATGTAGTCCATGATGCACTTGGCCTTCTAGACTGTGAGTGCACACTGCCAGGCCATGTCCAACTTTTCATTCATTAGCACCCTAATTACATCTTGGCAGGTCTGTTCTCAATCCTTCTATCCTCCAGTCTCTATTGATACTTGGGATTGCCCCAAACCAGGTGCAGCGCCTTGCACATGACCTTGTTGAACACCATGAGGTCCATCTGGACCCACTTCTTGAGCTTGTCCAGGTCCCTCTGGATGGCATCTGATACCTCAGGCATGTCAATTGCACTGCTCAGTTTGGTGTCACCTGCAAATGTGCTGAGGGTGCACTCACTCCCACTACGTTATTGATGAAGACATTAAACAGTTACTGGTCCCGATATGGATTCCTGAGGGACACCACTTGTCACCAGTCTCCATCTGGACATTGATCTAGCGACTGCTATCCGCTAGGTGTGACCATCTAACCAATTCCTCATCCACCATCCAGTCCACCTGTCAATTACAAAACTTTCCAATTTGGAAGGATGTTCTAGAGGACCATGTCAAAATCCTTGCAGAAGCCTGGATAGATGACATCTGTAGCTCCTACCTTATCCACTAATGTAATCACTCCGTGATCTTATAGTGACTTAAAGACTCTAGATCCAAAGAACCCAGCTCAACATTTTGCACTTTGAGTCACCTGGACGGTTCCTTTCCTTTGTCTCATAACAAATGCAGCAAATCTGCTATTGTTAGGGGAAAATTGGGTAATATAAATGGGTGCTTTAATCTCTTGAAGCTTCATGCTTCTAAGAAGCATCACTGAAGATATCCTGAAGAATTATGCCTCTTCTGCCCAAATCTTGTTGCCCACTCAATCTTACCAGTCCTTCCTTTGGGCATTCCTCTCATGGGACTTTGTTGCAAGAGAAATGTATTCTTGCTTCTTGAGAACATTCAACTAGATGCACTTCATCTCAGAAACTGTTTGTTACTTCCTGATATCAAGAAGATAACAAGAAGATAATTGCCAGAAAGATATTTTTTAATAAAAGATTTTTTATTGTGAATATAATTACAGATGTTACTGGTTTTTGTCTTCCAGCTGACCTGATAGAGAGCTGTATGGAAAACATGAAGCACATTCACACACAACTGAATTTGGATTCCCTAAAACCTGGAAAATCACAGAGGAAAAAGGTAGCTATAGAAACCAGAACACTGATAGGATAAGGCACTTCCCAGTTTCATTTGTTTGTTTGTTTGTTTGTTTGTTTGTTTGTTTTCTTGAGGTAGATACTGCTTGTATCTGTCATGGAGGAGACAAAGTAAATGACAATTGTAAGGGTGCCAGAGACTGGAGCTTCTATAAGATTCAGTAATTTTAGAGCTTTTTCCAAATTAATTCTCTCACATGCTCTTCCACCCAGAGGTCTCACTCGGTCTCAACTACTTTTTTAAACATGGAGATGTCTGCTACTTCAGGCATGTCAGGCAGAAAATCCCATCAGTTCATACTTTGCTCAGTCTTGGGTGTTCACTGGACAAAGCCCCTGGGCATGTCCTGGTGTTTTTCTCCATGCATTTTTCTGGTCCTCAGGATCTTCTCCCACTTGCTGAATTGTTCCCTCCAATCAGGATCTTCACATCCTTCTTTTTGGGGCCTATTTCTTTCTGTCAAGGACCAGCTCTTTTCAGGAATCCTTCTTTTTGCCACCAACTTTTCTTTCCAGAACTTCAGGCTCCTGTTTGCCTATACTCAATAATCTATGTGTGAAGTACAACATATGATCAGCCCCTGAATAACTGGTTCCATCTCATGTCTTTTCATTAACTGGAAGATTCAGGACTTCCTACTTTTAGTCCAGGTTGTCAGAATTAGCAGCTAGTCCATCCTAGCTGAGGGTAGCAAATAGCAGGCTTCTGATTGAGAGTTCAAAATTCAGTTTCAGATGTTCACTCACATACACATTCATACTTTTGTAATCTGTCATGCTTGTAATTTATGATATTTAGCCTTATAGCAATATCAGAGCACTGTTTTCAAACTTAGTTGGACTTTCAACCTTGACTTCATGGCCTTTTTTTAACCTAGCTAATTTTTTCCATCTTGTTTCCACGAGAATAATTTTTGGTTTTCTTGAATTGTTTTTTTCAGTGTCTTTCAACCAGTGCTAGCTATTTTGATTTTGTCTATTCCTGTATCAGTCAATCTCCCTCTCATCCCAAAACCAGTTCTAATCTGCTTATGCATGTAAATTGTGGGGTTTTTTACTCTCCTATTATCTGGCTTTCATTTCTATTTTTTTTCTGTTCTCCTTCAAACTTGGTGTGGACATCTCAGTTTCTTGTCATCAGGCTCAGTTGTCCCTGTTTTTTTAACTTCTTGTCAGTTTTGGGTTTTTTTAACCTCATACTTGTGGTCCTTCTACTGCCTGCACTCCCAGTTTGTTCTCTCCATTCACAATTTATTTATTTAACCTTTTTCTTCAACCTCTCTTTCAGTTCTTCCAGACTTTCGTGTCACCCAAATCTTCTTTACCACTTTTAGATATAAATTATGTCTCACCATCTTACAAAGTTTCATAAGATTTTTGTTGCAATTCTCTTGTTTTCTGCCTCTTTCAGCTAAGAGAATTAATAAAATGCAGGCAGTAACCTCTGCTGTCAAGTTTGGTATCTTGTCCACTTCCACATAAAGCAGAAATTGCAGAAAATGTCTTCCTGTAGGGTATTTTTGCGTTACTTCAGCTCAATGGTATTTTTCTCTGAGGTTTTGGCACAGACATTAGCCTTGATTTGTGAAAGTTTGGAGCTGTGTTTTATAACAATAAGCTCTTAAAAAATTTTGAGTTTGACCCTGACATTTGAAGGCTATCATATCTTTTCTTGAGATCTCCGAAACACGTTTATTTTCCCTCTTCAAGGTTTGGAGGCTGAAAGGTGTCCTGCCCTGGATATGTCCTGTAAGGTTGAAGTCACTGGTTCTTTGTATTTTTTGGGTTGAGAAGGAATTTAAAACTTGAAATGAATTGGAGGAAAGGAGCCTCTGAGAAAGTTTGGAAGAACTGTTTATATTTATTTGAAAATTCTTTGAAAGACTTGCAAAAGACTTTGTGGCAGATTTCCCTGCTGAGCTGGGCCTGTAGGTTGCTGTGTCATACATAAGTGTGCTGTGCATCATATTTGATGCATAGTGACAATTTCATATGGGGGACACTGAGACATTGCTTTCATAGTAGATTTTGCTGATCATTCACAAAACTGCTCCTTTGCCTACTTCAAGGCACAACTCAAAGGAAAGTTATGACAGCTTCTTTTCTTTTTTTCTGCCTCTTCTTTTAACTGTGGGAAAAATGTGTTTGACTGAGCTTCATTCTCAGGGCAACTGTTGTGTTTTACCTGATATTCCTTTTATTCCACAATAATTGGTGTGATGCTAATCAAGGGCATGAAAGTATTTACAAGTAGCCAAGATGTCAAAAAAAGACCTCCAAGCAGTATCTTAGTAAATATCAAGATATCCTAAAATAAATAAATACGAACAGTGCTATCAATGCAATCCATAACTTTTTCAACCTCCCAGAAGTTTATACATTAAATGAGTTGTTGCTTGTGGCATATTAATGCTATTTTTTACTTATTAACTAAATTAATACATACGGAATTCCTTCAAAGAGTATCTTAGAGTTAGCATTTTATTTGGCTAAAAGTAAGACAAACCAGTTATAAAATGTATTTGTATGATGACTTGTATGTTTCTGCCTTATCTACTACACCTGACTTTCATTAACCTTTTTGCAGCAGACTGCTCATCTCTAAATGTCATCAAATATATGATTTATGATATATAAGCACATTATGATTTATAAGCATGCATTGATTCTTCTCCTTGTCTGAGATTAAGTATGAATCCTATTTTACATATTTGTTCTGTTATGCTTGTTAAGACAGAAATAGTAAACTCTGGTGAACAAGCTTGTTGGAATTTGGTCATCTTTCAGAAGTGCTTTAGTGTGTCACCTTTATAGGAGTTAGGTCAACCATTATTAGCCTTTAGTGTCACAGCTCTGTCATGAAGATAGATTTTTTTGTTTACTTGTACCTTGAATCTCAGTGTAGCGCCTCACTGTCCAAAGCTCTGTATTTATTTTTGTAATATTCTTATCAAGTTGGAAGTTATTTGTAGCGTCAATATCTGTTGTTAAGGATAGAAAACTAAGACCCTGGGAATATAAGGTTAGATTGGTCTGATCAACTGTAGAGATCACAGAATATTCTGAGTTGGAAGGGACCCCCAAGGATCATCAAGTCCAGTTCTTAAGTGAATGGTCCATACAAAGGTCAAACCTGCAATCTTGGCATTATTAGCACCATGCTCCAACCAGCTGAGCTCATCTCAGGGTCTGAACGACAGGGCTAATTTAAACTTGTTTTTATCTGAGGAAGAAAAATAAATGCTTTTAGGGAGTGATTCATTTGACTTGTTTTAGATGTGTGCTTTACGATGGAACAAATACTCAGGAAGTTCCCACCCGTTCTTTATTAGTTGTAAGAGAAATGGAGCTCTGCATTACAGATCTCTGCATTTGGTCAGATTGGTGCCCCTAGAAATAGTATCTGTGGGTTACAAAGAGAGATAAAGATGATAAGTTACTGCTTGTAAGTGTTGTTAATAAACATGCTTGAAGCTAGCTGAGGTGAATTCTACCTGAAATTAGAAAGAAACTGCTGAGGAGATGTGACCCAAACATTGATACCTTAGATTTGCACTTCTTCTTTGAAATAACTTTCATCCTTGTATAAAATTCATTCTGGTTTTATGTTGAGTTATTTTTCAGTTTTTTTTCCCTGGATAGGAGGATGACCTTATCAAGGAGTTAAGGTGTTCTATGCAGCTCCTTAGAAACTGCCTCTTTCAAAATGAAGAATGCAAAGTAAGTATTCTTATACTGAAGTAATGGGAGCACATTCAGTTACTGAATGAAGAGAATTTTTTTTTCCCACTTTGAAGTTATTTTCAAGCTGGCTAAATTTAAGTTTGGTATTAATGGCAAGAAATACTTCAAATTTCATTATTATTCCCACTTCCTGAGAATATTTCATACGTGTATTAGGAACTCAGTGTTCTTATGGAAACATCATCTCCCAGTGGTTTCAGATGGCTGTTATCTATCCAATTCTGCTTTGATTAACTCAATAATTCTAATTTTCAAATCATATAATATGAAAAATGGATGTGGAGAAAAGTGTGGGGCCACCAGAAAGGCACATAGAGATACATTACAAATCTTAGAAAGTTGTTTCTTCTCTGTATTCCTCTCTCCTTACTTTCTTTCCCTTTCTGAAAGGCAAGAAAACTCCGAAACCACCCCACAGCAAACAAGCAGAACCCAAAGCCTAAATAATAATTTGCTATTTACTCTTCTTTGTCTGAGTTAAATTGTACTAATCCTCCAAAACCCAATTTTGTTTTCATCTCCGTTTTTTATAAAATAATTTTTCTTGCTCATAATCTTGAATTTCTTCTTTTCATTTCACATTCTTTGTCTTTTTCTTTGTTCTTTTCCATTTCTTTTCAACTCTAATTCTGCCTACCGGTTTTTCCCATGGGGAAAAATCTACATTGCTTGTTTTCACTTTGTGTTCTTTCTTTCTGATCACTGGTCTTCCTCTTTCTTATTGCTGATACCATTCACACATGTATTCCCACTTTTTCTTTCACAGTTTAATTTTTCTTGGCATTGTGTTACTTGTGCTATTTATACAACTTTGACTACTTTTAACAAATACATTACTGGAACCACAAGATTTCCTGACTTTCCAAGAGTACCCCTTTTCCAGGGTATGTGTTAGCATCCTTTTTGTATGCAGAACACGTGGGGCTGAATAAGCCATCTGATTATCCCTGAAGTCCCCATAACTTTGTTGTGCCATAATCTCAACTAAGATTACTGTGGAATGTTTTTCTTGTTTTGATCAGGATCTGCAGAAAAAATTGCTTGGAGGCTTGAAGGAGGTTGCTGTTGATAACTGAAGATTTCTATCATTTGCTCTGTGTACAACTGCAAACTTCATGCTTTTTGAGTTCCAGTAATTACTTTAGAAGGAGTTGAATAAAACTTCAGAATAGAGAGCTCTTGAACAAGAACAGTTGGAATGAATAAATCTTTACTTTTTTTCCCCGTCTTTCCGTAATTAAGCTATGTGCTGGGTTTGACTGCCATAGAGTTAAATTCATTGGTGGTTAAAATGAGGGTGTCAGTTCTCCATACAGTCTTTTAAACCATAAGATAAAAATTAAGATAAAAATATGTTTTTCTCACTCTATATTTCACTTTCAAAGTATTGATAACATTTTAAATTCTTCCTCATGTTGTTGTAGATGGCAGCACTCAAAGCTCATCTTGTTCCTGTTCTGCATTCACTATGGCCGTGGTTTTTAGCAGATGACTCCTCAATGCAAATAGCTCTGCATTTGCTTTGTGTCTACACTGCAAACTATCCTGCAGGTATGAAAGTCACTGTGTGGTGGAATACATCAAAATATTTTACCAGAATAATTGAGACAGAAAAGCACAATAAAGGGAAAAGAATGTTTATTGCTACCATAAGAGGAAAGTGTAAAAGCACTGGTCCATCAAAGTCTGTCAAGAGTTTTGATTTTAATACATTCAAGACTTTTGTTCAGTTCTGGTTTCAAACTGTTGAATTTAGCAAGAGTGTGATTGTACTAAAGGATTAAATAGCATTTAATTCAAACCATTATGTTTGAAGGTTGCACTGAATGTCCTGCTGAGTAGTATATTATAGAAGTACTATTCTAGGAATTCTTTAATAAAGAACAGTGTATCAGTACTTTATATGGGTTGTACTTCAGTCCTTATTGAAAACATTCTGATTTTGAAATAGTCAATAATAAAATTAAATTTTGTGTTATATTTCTTCAATTTATTTATGCCGTGGATGCAATAGCTCACATTTGTGTATTTGTCATAAGGAATCTCCTTTTCATTTGAGCAAACCTTTTAGTTCCATTGAAAATTGTTGCCACTACTAAAAGCCTGAACTTTTTATAGCATGGATTTGTCTCATTCCATATCTTGGTTATTTAGACTTAGCAAATCACAGATAATGATTTACTCTTCGCTTGAAGAGACACAAAAGTGTCTGTTCCTTTCTCTCTGTCAAGACACCATAAAAGAGTTAACATGGTTAAAATATGACTCTTTTTTTAAGCTAATGTCTCCAGACCTTAAATGAGTTTGCAATGGCTTTTTTTCATAAAGAATTTCTTTAAAAATTGATTGAAGAAAGATGTGTATTAGTCAACTACAGAGTATAAAATTAAAATGTAGTGTCTTGTCATGTGCGAGAAATCAAGCTGAAGTTCTGATTATCCTGTTTCTTAACTCTGAGTGACTCTAGGCTGTATTTTTATTTTCCTTTCTGATAAGAGCAAGTGCTCTCTGATCAATCATGCTTTTTGTTTCTGTTTGGCATAGCTGGCTTATGAGGTGTTCCAAATTTACCTGCTCTGGACTGGTTAACCACGCCTCCTAAGTGTAGTCAGAGAAATCTACGTAAATATTTGCTACAGTTAAATAGTGTCTCATTTTTGTTTACTTTTGCCATGCAAGAAATTAACTGTTGTTGCTGATGGCCAATGCCACTGAAAAAAGGCATATGTCTATACTCATGCACAAACATCAGGTTGGTAACATAGCTGTTTCCAGCTGCTGTATTAATTTGAGTTTGCAGCTCTGTAGCATAGGATTGTGCATTCTACTGTTGTGCAATGTAATGACAGGTGCTGACAGCGCTTTTATTTCTCAGAAAAATATTCTAAGGATTTTATATTAATCCTGTCAGATTATACAGAGACCTCTTTTTCTGAACCAGTTTCAGAGATTCCTTCAAATTCAACTGACAAATAATTGTATAATTAGATATATGTTGTGGTTTTTAAGGAGACTTTCTGAGATGGAGCAATGGCATCTATTTAACAGCAGAATCGCTTCTTACATTCTAGAACAATAGAACAGAAGATGCCTATTCCAGTAAACTGCCACATTCAGGCACATTTCTATTCAAAGCCTGTGCTGTTGACTCCATTGTGGTTCAAAGAAAAAATACCTAACAAATCCTTTTAAAAGTTCCATCTCAATGTTTGAGCAGTTGCACTGCTCTTTCTATACATCTTTCTTTCAAATATATATCTGCATTTCTAATATGATAAATGTCTCATTGCTTTAAGGTTGTGCTTCACTTTGTTGGGCCAGTGGTGGACAATCATCACTTCCATCTGCACGAAGTGCAGCTGGCAATTCATTAATGCATAACATCTTGAAATTGGCTTCCCAAGTGTCAAATGATAACAGCCCAGTTCAGCAGGTGGTCTTTTGTCTACTATCTAACCTTGCTCTGTCTCATGACTGTAAAGGCATTATTCAGAAGGTAAGTAAATAGTATTCTTGATTTGTAAATAGTGTTCTTGATTTTAGCAATGGGTGCAATTTCCTTTTTAATAAAACATCATATTTTTATATGGACTGTCCTGTGACCATCCAGAAGTACTTTGTGGGAATCAAAAACATTGTTTTGATTCATATTCATAGACTGCACAATTTTTGCTAGAGCTTTTTATAACCTCTCTGTTTCATTGGGGTGTAGCACTTTTAATACCCATATATATTGGTAGCAATCACTAGTGGATCATGCAAGTGAGCATGCTGTAGACCAAACTGCATGTGAATGAAAAAGGAATTAAACATTGGATAAACCATTAGGTGTACTGTGAGAAATATAAGCTTTATAAAAGTTTTAGGAAAGATGTCCTACATGTCAGTAATTGGATGTCGGATAAAAATCTGTTCTTATTACACAAATGTATGTAATGTCTTTTCCTTTTTATATTTTGTATATAGAATGATCCTTACTCTTTTTTATCAAATGCTCTTTGAAAAATCTGTTTCTCTTAAATTTTGATCATTTAAATAAATTCAAACCTTGAGAAAAGAAGTCAGACCATGTAGAAAGGCAACTATAGTAATGATGTGATAAGATGAGCTAACACAACAGAAACTATAAAAAGTATGGTTTTTTCTAGCATCTTTTATAGTGATTTAATAATTGCAACAATTTCTTTTGATCTCTGTTGATCTCTGTTTTGATCTCTGAATGAACAACATTCTGTTCTTGGACCTAATTACCTGTTAGAAATGCAGGGTCAAATAGATCTTTTTGTGATGCGAATTATGTAAAACCTGGTCATACAGTTACAAAATGGCTAATACTCAAACTTTTTGATAGAAACAAAGTTTGAGATCTCTTCTGTAGTAGCTGTTATGTTCTGCAAATTGTTTTTGCTTTTAGTCTATTCAGAGTTTCACTCTAGTGTGATAGTACTTAGTCTTCCTTCTCTATCTTGGACTCTGCTGGGTTGCTTGCTTTCAACCAGATGCTTGTATATGTTGTCAAGATTCAGTGAGGCTAGGAATATTTAGTCAAGGACTTTTTCAGCAGAGGAATTTGTCTTAGTGCACCTCCCTCTTGCAACAGGGGAATAGATTTTCACCTTCTCAGAATCTCTTAAAGTGAAGGCAAACCCTGAGATAGTGTATTCCATATCAATGCACAGTGTTTTTCCTTAAAGCTTACAGAAATAAAGGACATTCCTCTGGCTGTCAGTGAAGGGAGGAGTGGTGCCATAGGTTCTTATGAGTCACTTCCTACTCGAGACATTCTATGATACCTTTAAAATTTGCTAAAAACATACAATAATAAATAAGGAACCAAGAATACGTTATGAGTAGTGCACTGATTCACTTAAAAGGTTTCTAGCTTATTTTTGGGTAGAAACACCAAGTGCAAAGTAAAAAGCTTATGGAGGGGTGTGAATTAGCCTTTAAAGAAATATATTGTGTTGGATTAACTTTTATGCATCTACATTGCATAAATTATAAAAGAAAATGTATGTTACGATATTAGCTTTTTAACCGAGCAGTAGATTCTTTTTCATGGGTAATTTTTTTCAAAAATCCTTGACTAATAATGGGCTGCCTGAAATATGTAAATGAAACATTCCTACTAGTTTTTATGTAGATTGGAAGGTGAAACCACGGCAAGCAAGCCATGGAATACTATGAATTCTAAAATCCTTTTTCTTCCTTCTAACAGAGTAACTTCCTGCAGAACTTTTTGTCTCTTTCATTACCAAAAGGAAGTAATAAAAATCCTGGTAATGTGTCTAGTCTCTGGCTAAAGCTGCTACTGAACATATCTTTTGGAGAAGATGGACAGCAGATGGTCATGAAGATAAATGGGTTTTTAGACCAGATCATTGAAATGTGTAAATACAAGCACAAGAGCAGCCAACACCTAGCACTTCTTATTCTACATAACATATGTTTTAGTCCAGCTAATAAACCAAAAGTATTAGGTAATGGTAAGTATCTGAAGGGTATGCAATCTGTTGTACTCTCAGAATATTGTGGCTTCCAGAAGACTATTTTCGTGGCAGCTTAGGTTACTGACCAAGAATTCCGTGTTGCTTCTTAGCAGAGCACTTTTATCAAAATTATTTTTTAGAAGTAATTACAGAACACATATTTTGGCAGAGAGACAATTACAATAATACATAATAAAAGGAAAAGCAAATAAATAGTTTTAAAAAGAAAATCAAGATTCATTGTTATGCAGATCATTTGGATATTGTAACACATTATGAATGAATGGATTTTTGCAATTTTCTCAAACAGCTAGTTTTTCAGAGAGGATTGAAGTATTGTTTATGTCAGTCAGTCTGAAATAACTGAAGTTCCTATCTTACAGTTGGACAAAACTTTACTAGATTGTGCAAGTCATGAATGTTGAGACAAACTATTTTATGTCCTGTCACGTACAGAAAATGTTTACAATAATGATAAAGTCATGGCATATATATTTAATGTAACAACGTGTTCAGAACTTTTTTCTTGGTTGTTTGTAAAAGGCATGTTTCTTTCCCCCATTTAATTGCAGAGAAAATGCTCCTGTCTTTGTTATAAGTTCCCATCAGGTCCATGCTTTTTATTTTTTTCCTAAGATGTGGATTTACTGCCTTAATGAAATATACATTATTCAGTTACATAATCTATGATTTTTTGTTGGGAAGTGAACAAGCAAACTTGAAGAGTCTGACTTCAGAGGAATGCTAGAAAATTAAGGCACCTACAGTGGGGTTACAAATATTTCTCATTGGTTGCAAATCATCTGCGTAATAAGTATGAAGGAAAATAGAAACATCTTAATATCCATCCTGATGTGGCTCTAATTGTGGCTACTGAGAGTTATAGAACAGTTTCACAGCTTACTCAGTCCCTAAGCATAGCTGATAGCTATACATAATGTTCATGTTTTATTACTGGTGGCTTAATTTTTTAGCTTTACTTGTTTTTGTTTTGCTATATTGTTTTTAACACTTCTTTCAATGTACTGTGCCAATTTTATGAGCATATTGAAATTTAATCGATAATAAAGTTTCTGTAATTCCTCTGCCATACCAGTACTTGTCATAAAAATAAGTATACTCCAAGCATCAGTCTACTGAGGCATGTAAATATATTTCCATTGCTCTTGATTATATTTTCTAGATGCATTTGGTTTCATTTTTTTTTATTTGTCCCATTAGATCAAGCAATTGCAGTACTGTCTGCCTGTTTGGAAAGTAACAGTCCCGCTGTTCAGAGAATAGGAGCAGCTTCGCTTTGGGCTTTGCTTCACAACTATCAGAAGGTTAGTATTTGAGAAATCTGTGGAAAAATTGTAATGTTGTACTTTTTTGCTGTAAACAATACAGTAATCTCTGAGTAAATAATAATAAAGTTTACAATAGTCATTCTGTTTTATTTTAATTGGGTAGCTGCTGAGGCTGGGAGATTAAACAACATGGTATAGAAGCAGCTTGTCCTTTGTAATTTGTGATTACTTTTATAAATGCAGTCTATATGATGACGCAGTTAGATGTTAATTCTAAAATTCCTGCATCTCATGCTCTGATGAATTATTGTAATTTTTTAAACTTTGCTGTTAAAGTGTGATCATGCGGGGAAGAAAGCTCATTGTGTTTTGTGTGTTTGTGTGTGCTACAGGCAAAAGTGACTTTGAAGAATCCATCTATAAGGCGAAGAATAGATGAGGCTTATTCTTTAGTGAAGAAAAGTAGGTCTTACTTCTACCTAATGCCAATTCTTTATTTTTTCCGTATTAAAGCATTTCAGTTTATATCATCACTGTAAGTTTTTGTTGTGCTACAAATTTTTTAATAGATGCTTTTGTCTCAAAATTACAATTAGCAATATGGTTTATGTTTAGGCATCTTACAAATACAGATGGAGGAAAATGCCTTAGGTAAAGACCTTAGGTAATTGCCAAGGTTAGTTTTGAAGCATAGGTGTGATCATGCTTTCAATAAAAATCCTTCTTTTCACAGTACAGTTCTGTGAATCTTTAAATCTTAAAGTTAGTGATAAAAAAAAATTCTTTTAGCATTGGCTGTTTAACTGTGCTCAGCCTCAGAGTGTTGAGCCACATAGAGAAGGGACTGGTACAGAACACTGTTCCAACATTAAAATACTATGCCATGAGTTAGTGACATTCTGAAAGCTTGAGATTTTTTTCTCAAGTAACTGAACATAATTTGTTTGAATGGCTTCAATACAATAGGTTCAGCTGAGGAACATTCATTCTGAAAGGTGTTCAAACACTGGTCTGTAGCTTGAGTGTCAGTAACTAATAATGGGTTTATTGGTGGTTAGTCACATCAAGTTAGTCTGATCTTGAAAGGACATGATAATGTCTCATTTTAAGCTAATGGGATTTCCTACTAATTTAAATTATTCTGTAGATATACTGAAATAGGTTTATCAATTGAGGGGCTTATAATACCAGGTTTCCATAGTATTTGCATAACAGATTTGCCACAAACCTTCTGTCTACATTGACCATTGTTGGTATCCTAGTAAGGAGGAGCTGTATTTTCAATAGAATATCTTATGATAATTTTTGCTGGGCTGTCACCCAAATCCATTCATTTTGTGCATGTACTGTTGTTTCAGACTCAGTCTTTACTAAGTCAATCATTAAACATAACAATACAACATTTCATATACTGAAAATGTATTAATAAATAGATAAGTTTGTATTGTTCTTCATGGCAGAACTACCACTGATTGGACTTTTCAAAATACCATGTTGAATCAACAAGGTAGAAATATACACCTTTTACGGACCAGGATTTCATAACATTAATCCCCATTTACCTGTGTACTGCTATAGAGCGTGAAGTCCCAGACTGAACTGTTGATTTTTAATTCAATAAACATTTACGTATCAAAATATGGAGTAGAAAAGATTTTATGCAACCATAATTGTTACAGTTTACAGTTGTGTAATCTGTCATCAATATTGTCATGAATATATTCCTGCATTAAGGTTCTCAACTAGTCTGTAAAGCTTTGATCACTTAACAGTGATAATTGGCTAAAATGGTAGATTGTTCTTCTGAGTACACATGGGGGAAATTTTCAACATGGCTGTTGTTGTTTTATGTTTCTTGCTTTGTTCTACCCAAGGTAAAAACCAAAACAGGCTTGCAAAATAAAGTACTAGTATTTGATTTGCTACTCATTAATACAGAGGTTAAGGTCACAAACCAGCATGTATTCCAGCAAGGCATTTGATGCAATCTTTGGAATAGTAATTTTATATTAATAGTCAACTAGAAAATCCAGTCTTACTTTTTTTTTTCCTTTCAGGTTCTCCCCAGCCAGAAGAAAATGAACTACATGCCTACCATGTAAAATGCTTAGAGAATATAGTGCAGCTCCTTGATTGTTAATGGTCCTCTGTTGACTTCTCATGTTGAAATTGAACAGCTTGTTCAATGGGAGCCTAACGTTTAAAGAGGGCACTTCTGATTCAGAGATCTGTGGCAACAGCCTATCTGCTGGGGAAGAAATTTATGAAGCCTTTGAGGAAGGAGTTCATCACTTTGAACCAAAGAAATTGCACTATATCTGGTTCAAACTATTTGTACTGTAATCCCAATGGGAAATTGTAATTATGCTACTATGTAAAGTATGTACACAGAAGAAGGAATGTACAGGGGAAAAGATGTGAAAAATGAGTAATTTTCTTAAATTATGAATTGAAATTGTTACTGTAAAGTATTGGAATTTCTGGTTTGGATTGTTTTTAATAAAGGAGTTTTTAACTGAGATCAGCATTTGCTGTGAGTGAAGTGGAATTTTTAAGATTGCAGGTGTGCACAGTCTGTGGTCAAATTCAAGAACTGAGAATGTTGACAGTTGTGTTACACATACTAGATGCAGAACAACAAGGTGTGTGTTCTAGTTTTGAAGAAAATTTCAGTTCAAACTGCTGCATATTCTTTAAGATGCTAACTATTGAAAAAGCTCTCAATTGCTGCTGATATTAGGGGTGATAGTTAACATAGCAGTTTATTCAGGATATGGGGTATGTGCATCCATTTTAGTTACATTACAACACTGTAGAAAATATCTGAGTAAAAATCTGTTGGTTTCTAAACACTTTGAATCTTTTGCTTGGGGCAAGTTCCCTCTCCCCCCCTCATATTATCTGAGCCTGTGTTGTCTTTGAAGTGCTACTACGTAATTATTGTTCTAAGTTTTTCAGTATTCTACGCTGAAAGAGTTTGAGCAAAAAACACGTTGGCATCTGAGCATGACACTTTTTCTGGCCATGCTTCTGGAGTATCTAACGGTGTTTTAATTTGCCTCAACACATAAAGCTTTTATTTTATATCAGGGTCAGATAGAAGTGAGCTAATTCAAAGCAAAACTTGAATAACATCTCAAAGAATTATAGCAAGGCCATGTCTACCTGTAATTAGTCTTTTCTTCTTAACCAGGTGATGAAAGTATTTTCTGCTGACAGAGGGGATTTTGGTTTATTTGTTTAGCAATGCTTGTAAATTATGTGTGACTTGATATAATTGAGCTGACCGTAAGTGTGATGCTTGTGGCTGTATTAAGTCATTACTAGAAATGTAAATTATTGGCTGATCTTCCACCCCTCCACCAAACAAAGAGCAAGGATGGACCACCAAAGCTTGATACTTTTCCACTTGCTATGTTGTGTAATTACTGTATTTTGCAAAGGGGTTGTTAAATGCTGTCTTGCTCATCCCATGGTATTTATTGCAGAACACTCAGCTGCAGGGCAGGAGATAGCTCTGCAAGTCAGCATTTGCTGACTGGGCTTGATGGGGAGGTCTCTGCCCCCCAGACTACCAAATGCTGAGTCTCTTCAGAGACTTCTGTTTCAGCCCACTCACCCCAATGATCTTTCTCATAAATCAGTCACTAAGTCAAAATGCAGATTGTTTTGCCTTTTTTTCTGTTTCAGAGACACAAAAAATAAGAACACTCAATGCCAAATGAATTCTAATGGAAGTAACCACTCCTGCAAGGATGGAGGCAGCTCATTCAAACTGTAGAAATACACATGGATCTCGTGAGGGGAATTAGGGCTGCAGAGTTGCATGACTTTATGAAGTGCAAGTACAATATAAGAAGGCCATAGAAGATCTGGATGCTTGTTTTCTATTAAATATTTCTGTTCTTGAAGAAACTATTCATATTGAATAATCTGGGTAAATTGCTGATACATTGGTTGTTACAGTAAGCCTTAGTGCTGTGTTTATCCCAAAATGAGCTATTTTCTTGGTATTCGGCAACAATTTACAGTGTGGGAAGCAATTGTATCAATGTCATAAGTAAATACTTATGTTTGGTGTTGCTATTCTGGAAAATCAAAGCAATTTTTAACCTCTAAGGGCTAAAATCTATATTCACGTTGTGAATAAGCTTTCCTCCTTCAAGATTAAGGAAAGGGCTTTATGTATTTATTTAAAGAACAGCACTCCCTTCCATCATATTTTCCCTTGAAAACTGGAGATGTACAGTGGCTGCATCCTGCCTTACTGCATGTTAACAAAGAGAGTTATAAAACATAAATGACCCTATATTTCCTGTTCACTGGCACTTAGACTGGCATAAATAGTCTCACAATAACCTTTAGTCTTAATTGCTTTCATGAAAAAGTTTTAAATATTTGGACCTTGTTCACAGATGATTTCAGAATTTTGGAGATTCATCTATCGTGAAGGATGGGGTATTTGTCATGTTCGTGTTTTCAAAAAAACCAAAAAACCCGAAAATACCTTCAAATTCTATGAGATGTAAAATAATTTTTTACCCTACAGAGGAAAGTGCAATTAAAGTGGAGATGGATTTCCTGAATAAGCTGCAGAATTTAAAAGGAAATATTCAACTTTCATCTAGTTTCCATAATAAAAGACATACCATGCAGGCTAGGAGTCTCTTCAAAATCCTTACCCAGGAGAACACAATTACCATTTGCACTAACTGCAGATATATCATGCTCTTACTTGGTTGCTTTATCTTTTATGATAAGCTTGTAATCAAGAAAGAAGTTATTAAATTCAAAAGAGGTAAGTGCATAAATTCCACTAAAAATGAGGCTTTCATATTCTTTTTTAAGATGGATGTGTCATCTACTGCATGTTCAAAACTTTCACAGAAATAATTTTCACTTAAGTGGTATAAAATTGTAGATTAATCTTAAATAATTTAGTTTTGATTGTGTGTGTTCATGCAAATAGAGACATTTAGTCATGACTTACTGATGAAGTTTTCAAACCTGTGAGTAACAGATTTTCAAGCCTACTTGAAAATCCTCAGGAAAAATATTTCATTTATGAGAAAGGAACTATTTTTTGCTCTTCCAGCAATTTGGATCTATGGATTCTCCTCGCTCAGCAACTACACAGCCCTGAATGGTATTTTTCATTGATTCCCCTCCATACCAAACTTTCAAATTACAGCAATTACAGGTTTGTGGCAGCAGTACTGGCCAGACTGGGGAGGGGAGTTTTCTGTACTGAGACTTCAGCCCAGCTTTTTGTAGGAATTTCCCTTCACAGTAAAGTAGAAGCTACTCTGACAGCTCCTCAAATCTGATTTTCCTTCAGATAAATGTTTTAATGTCTTCTAGGGGAGAAAAAAATGGTTAGCAAACACACAAAGGTTGCTGTCCACTGGGGAGTCTGGAGGCACTCTGCACTTCACTTGAGGTTTCTTCTGGTTGCACAAAAAAAAGAGGGATTCCTTCAACTCTCTCCAAGATGTCTCCTAAAGTGATCATTTACAGCTCCACTGCTGAGATAGCAGTCATGCTGCCATTGCTTTAGGATATAGAGAGGGAGTTGTGGTAAATACAATTTCACAACACTGCAGTTGTTGCAGGCTCCTCTCTTGTCCCCTGGGCTGCACTGTGAAAGATGTGCATTCTACATTTATCCCCTCATCATCATCATCTTTTTGTGATTACCTAACCTCACTGAGGAATTCTCTGTGGCCTCTAAGACTGGATTAGTCTCCCTGTTTTGTAACCTATAAGGGTTTGGCCCATGGTTGAGGGTCGGTCTGTGCCCTCTGGCCTCAGTTCCATCTCTTCTTGGGCACATCTTATTTTTATGACTGGTGTTTTAGGTGCTGAACATTAACAGCAGGGATTTTACAATTAGGTTTGGTATTCGGGGCATGTTCTCTACTCCTCCTCCAACCCTATCTCAGCCACCACAGCCTTTTCAAAAAAAAAAAAAAAAAAGAAAATGAAAAAACTAGTTTCATTTTCACTGGAAGAGCAAATTCTCACAGCACCTACTTTCATGCATCCAAAATGGAGTGTCAGTCTGTGTTGAATTTACAGCAAACTTACATGCTTAGGTTCACAAATGTCCTCATTCCTCATAAACAAAACACATAGACCTGCTTTGAATGGTCAATCTGGATGTTCTATCATCATTCCAGCTTCTTGATTGCTTGCCAACAGGACTATTAGAAAAATTTGTACTTTTTTAGATCCCAGTCCTTAGCATTTACAATGTATGTGTAAGTCCTTGCTGAGCCAGAACACAGGATGGCAATTCCCAGTGCTTTACATGCAGTAGGGAATACATGATTAAGTTCACGCATGTAACTAGCAAATTTCCGCTGGTGGTGCACATCTTTCTTTAGAAAGTCAGTTTTAGTAATGCTTTCTAATTGAGAATATCTTCAGAATATTGACCCAGAGTTGAAATACAAATGAGATCAGCAGCAGCCTGGAATGCCTTTAAAACCAAATATTCTGCCTCACCAAAATATCCTTCACTAACCCTAAGTGGCAGTGGAGAGCTTCACAGAGACAGAGCAGAGCAGGAGATGGGGGAGGAGCCTGTGGCCTGGTATCGTAAACATACTGGGAGTAGAGGATCACCTGTGTCTGTGTTTTAGATCCAGGGGGTAAAAAATGCATGTTATTAAGAACGTTTTAGCCAATATAGATGTGTCTGCTAACTCAGTTTAACAACAATAGAATGGATCCTCAGTTTAATTTCCTATGTTATGTTGCATCACAGGCTGCCACTGACTTCAGAGACCAGTCAGTATCTGAACAAAAAAAACCCCAAACAAACAAACCCCAAAATAACTCTTTTGAGAGAATACAGTTGTCGACATCTAGGTGAGTTGAGAAAGATGCACTCTCAGCTGGGGCAAGACCAATCGACATGCAAGCGTCAGGATAGTGGTGATCATCACATAAGTACAGCTTAAAGTCGTGTAGACAAGCTCAAAGTGATTGCACTTCAAAGGTGGATTTCACCAAATCAGGATAAAGAAAATTGTCCTTCTCCGTTTCCATTCTAGGACTGTGTAACTGAGGATTTGCAGAGGGATGTTCTCACATTGCTGTGGCAGCTGGAGAGTGACTCACTCCTTCTCAGCCAGAGCTTTTCTTGCCCATTAGGATATTTTTCCAGAAAGATGTCTTTCACAGTTGAGTAATAGTACCTGAATAAAAACTTTTTGTTGCTTCCAATTAAAACTACTCTATCTGAACTTCAGAGCCTTCCTGAATCTTGAATTTTTTGGTGAATGGGGTTGGGCTATATGACCTTCAGAGGTCTCTTCCAACCCTAGCAATTCCAAGATTCTGTAAATCCTGTAGATCTACTCACAGGCTTTAGTGCCCACATGATTAAATGCTCTGCAGTTTTGAAGTTTTTCATAAATGGCAAACAGTTGTGAAGTTTCAACAGCTAACACAAGCTCCTCCTGCAGGTAGCAGCAGTGTCACTGGAATTCTCATTTTTTTCTGAAAGTTTTGGTGTGACTTCTCATCTGTTTGTGTAAATTAAAACATTAGCTGCTCATTAATCCATAGCTCAGGAGACTTCTCCTTAGAACCTCCAGAGCTGTTGCTTCATGCCTGCAAGATGTACAGTTTTCAGCATTAAAAATAAGTTTAAAAAAGGAATATTAAATTCACCTGCATGCTGGTTTCTGACCTAATAACTGCTACTCTGGAGTGAAAAAATCTTGCCTTGTCCAAAATTATTCTGCAATAATTAAAGGTTTGCAAAGCATCCCTGAGAAGAATGTGTATTAATAAAAGAGAAGGACTGGAGCCATACAGCAGGAAGTTGCCAGAAGCCAGCACAGCCTGTGGGGAATTTTCGGGGTTCTGCGCAGCCTGTGGCTGCCTCTGTGTCTCACGACTCTCACTGTTACATTTATAGGAGAAAAATTCTCTCTGCTCACTTTGGGTGTTTGTTGACAGTAATTTGCTGTTGTATTGTTTCCATTTATTACATTTATCATACAATGACAGCAATCCTCCCTCCCTGTTTTGAATAAAGCAAATATTTTCATACAGTTTTATACGGCAATATGATCAAAGCTCGAGTCACAAAAATACCTTTAAATACTGTTTTTAAAGCTAACTTTCTTAGGAACAGGAAGTTTCCATCCTGCAAAACTAAAATAGGAAAAAAAATTATAACACAAGAATGGATTATCAGGATTTGTATTCTTCCATAAGTATTATTGAGTCTCTATGTGGTTAAACATGCAGTTTAACGTTGTGGGATTTCTCCAATATGCTTTTCAAAATGTATTATGACAGAACAGTGAAAATGGAAAAAAAAAATTATGAACATAACAACACTGATTTTAAGAAGCAAATGACCATAAAAATCAATAGAAAAATTCAATTTTAGGTGGTGTTGGACTAGGTCCCAGCAGGGGAAACATTATTGTATGGACAGGTTCACTAGGGAATATAGCAGGAATTGAGGTCAAAATGTAATCACCCAGAACACAGCTTTTCGGGGTGGATTATTTTATTCTCTCTCTGAACTGAAATACCTTTTAATGGTAATAAATCTCCTTATCCTGTGCCAGGAGTGTATTTGCCATAATGTATTAGAAGAAAGATCCTTAACAGCCTACGCACTTTTTCATATGATTCTCGAAAATGTTCTGTGCTTTCTCTCCGACCTGCTGGAATAACTTTATTTTCAGTTAGAGATAAAATGACCACTTTGAAAGAGTGGTAGGTGGTAGGTGCTAAACTAAGGGTTTGAAATCTAACTAAAACTGAACGTTTAAAGAAATAAAAAGAGGAAGTAAGAGAGAGAAAGAGAGAAAAAGAAACATTAAAACAGGTAAAAAAGCCTGGTACTGTAGAAAATCAGTTCAAAGGACCGTAGCTATAAACACTTGTGAAAACAGCAGCTCTCTGTGCCATCATAATTTGTTTGAATTTCAGTTCTTTAATCTTTATTTTCCTTTTTTTTTCTCTTTTTTTTTGTGTGTTTAGCAACAACCTACCTAAGGGGTGCTCCATTGCTGCTGTTCTAGAAACTTCTGCTGGCTTTTACTCTAAGAATGGCAATTTTGTGCCTACACCTTGAACCTTGCATCTTTTTATACCGACGTGGTTACAGTAGGTTAAGGTGGGGGTTTTTTTAACAGTATTAATAGTGACACTCTCACTAACACACTGCATAGAGGGGACTTTCTTTTATGTATTCACCTTCTCACTTGCCATCAATGCATGTTATTGCTACATTCCAAAGGAGTTCGTTTCTGTGTACAGAAATCCCCCCTCCCCCACCAGAAGAAGTATAATTTATGTTTTGGTGAAGTCATTGGAAATTCTTACTCGGTAATGTTAGGGATAAGATTTGTTTAGTTTCATTTAATTTCAATTCCTGGGATTTTCCTTGCATATATCAGTACAGCAACCATGACAGGGTTTTTTACATGCAGCAGAAGGTCATGTAAGTGTCAGAAATTTCTGTTAGCTGAAGTAATTAACACTGTCAAAATCTTTTCAGAAAAGCAAACTGAGAACTATTTAAGATGCTTTTAATGTTGCCCATCATGTACAAAGGATGACTAATATCAGAATGCCAGAAAATTGTATCTTTGTTCTCAGAATTTATTCACCATTTGATGAATTAATTCAGCAGCCATCTTCTGTATATTATTTTATATGAACATACATATATATATATATATGTTTGAAGCAACAGAATTTCTACTTAGATGAAAGGGGGACACATATGCATTTTTCTCAGGCTTGGTAAAAAATGCAGTTGATACCATTGTGTAAAAAAAGTCCATTGAGACTGAGAAATAATGTCCAGGTAATACCATTTACCATCATCTACAATAGAAACAACAAAAAACAGCAGACAAAGCTTCCAATCCCAGGAACATAGGGACAAAACACAGCTATAATAGTATACTGTATTTTTCATTTTATACTTTGAAAAATAATCAAACAAAATTTAGTAATGCTATGTAGTCAGGTTTCCCATTACAAAATAAATATCATTTGCAATTGATACAAACACTGATGCAAGGAATCTAAAAAATGCAATTTTGATCTTGGACCTCTTGATCCAGGATGTTAGTATGAGTAACCCAAATCCTGAAGTGTTGTGTGCAACAGTCCACCATGTGCTTGAAGAGCCCTCTCCCCTTAGATCTTTAGAAATTTACTGCCTGCTAAGTCAGGGTCTCTGACTATTTTTGATCAATCTAAATTCAGTCAACCAGCTCTTTAAAATTATCCCAGCAAGGTTTACCTCAGATTGTCTGTTTAAATTCCTGTCTGCCTGATGCATCAGACTATTCTGGTAAGCCTTTGAGCGCTCACACATCATAAACTCAGATCACTACCTTTTAAAAAAAATCTCTTTCACTTTAACAAAAATAAAGGAAAAATCCACTAAAAATAGAAAGACAAAATCGTAAGAAAAAAAATCTGGAATTTTTCACTTTGAGTGGTTCGAAATCACAGAATCACTGAGTCCTTTAGGCTGGAAAATACCTCCAAATCAAACAACCCCAGCTCCCTCTGCCACTCCTCGTTTGGCTTAGTCTTTGGAAGTTGTGTGTGCTGTATTTAAAATTGACAGGGGCCTCGCACATGATTTTGACTAAGGGGAGTTGAATTCAACCATCAAAATAAAAATGTAATATATTTAACTGATGGCAGCACCAATATGTTAAGATAGTTATGCTGGGATAGTTGATAAGCCTTTTTTGAGCAGCTATGCTACTTCATAGATATTTTATGATTCTGATAGATCACACACATACTTTCAAAAAAGTCTGTCAGAGATCAGTGTTTCTTGTTATGAACACATTATAAAACAAAAGATCTATGCAGTCACAATAATTCATTTTAAAAGTTAAATCTGCTTAAAATAATATTTGAAGATTTTTCAAGGGGTGCTCTGAAGCCCTATTGATGCAGTTAAACTTTCAGCTTTTTAGAAATTGGTGAACAAAATTACAGGCTAAATTTTGGAAAATAAAGAAAAATCTCCAATATTCCTTCTCAAACTGAAGACACTAATTGAGAATATGACTCATCACAGCTTTATGTCAGTATAAATATCATTGATTTCTTTGGAACTACATTAGCATAAAACAGATGTAATATGTTGCAGTGTACCAGGCAGGAGTTTATGGCACAAATATGCTACTTCTACTAAAACAAATGATTGCAGCAGATATTCCTTGGCTCCATTTATTCACAGTTGACTATGATACCTTTCTTGTAAAATCTCTACTGTTTCGTTTGGCTTTGTCTGAACAAATGAACTTCTGCAAAGCAGCAACCTACATAAGAAATATCTGTTCTGAATTTTAGTAGGAAAGGGGTTTTTACTTGAGGATTGCTATATAGCAGTGTATTTGGGGTGGAAAGGTTAAAAAAAATCCAAACTAACACCAAAAAAATCCAGCTTAACTCATTACAATTGAACAGAATTTTAAATTTTTCTTTGGATTTTGGTTATTTTTTCATTTCATTACATATGTAAAGATTTGGTAGTATGTAGTTGTTTTTACATACTTTCTGTGACCTTCTTAATCCCCCCGTGAGGTTTAGAGCAGGCAGCATTTAGTTCATTATTCATTCAGAAGTTTGTTAGCAATTTTTATTCATTTGTTTTGATTCTGAATATCTCTAAGCAGAGCACGTTTAGGGGAAGAGTTTGTTTTTTCCGAAGAATGCTTCACTCAAGGGGCAGTTTGGGTGGTTGGTTTTGTACCTCTCCCAGCATACAAAGCCAATCCAAGATCAAAAGTGGAAGAGAGAGAAGTGACTGTATATTCTTCCAAGGCATTTGTCTGGAAACCAGGATATTTGGATTTGGCAACTGGTGTTTGCGGTGGTTGTCTTTGCTTTTGGTTTTCTCTTTTTGTGATTGTTTGTGTATGTAGGGAGGAGATTTTAGATAACTTTGGTTGAGTTGATCTTGTAGGGGAGATGTGCGTAATCAGAAAATGATTAACTGTCACTTTGATGTTTACTGAGCTTTTTCCCAATAAAGGGTCACAAAAAGGACTTAAGAAAAAAGAAGATGCATGAGATAACTCTTTGCTAGGAAGGTAGCCTGTGTCAGGTCCTGGATGCATCAACAAGAAAAGGTTAAGGATGCCGTATAGGAAAGATGCAAGGCTTGCTCTCTTTAACTTTCTCCCTGGATTTTGAAAGCCATTTAAAAACTCATAAGCTTCTTTGCCTTATAAAAGTTAGAAGTCTTTCTTGGAGAAATTTCTGAGCTGGCAACATCCTCTAATTAAGGATAGCCTCAACCTTAAGTGAACTGCCTCTGTAGGGAGTTTTCACATCCAGGCTGTATTTGAGGGCATTGTTTAGGAAACATCTCTGTAAGCTTCTGCCAGAAAGAGAAAAAATCCAGCAACATTCATTTCCTTAAACAGACTTTTAACAGGGTTTTTTTTTTTAGCAGCATAATGGGCATAAAAAGTAGAGTTGAACTAGGAAAAGGCTAATTAGGAAAGGAAAAATAGGAAATAATTAGGAAAAGGAAAAATAATAGGTGTATGAGAATGGCTGTGCTCTGAAACAGAAAGTTCCATTTCCTGTTCCAAAACCAGATTTGTGTAAGAACCTTGAACCCTTTCTGCTTTGATTTTTTTTTCATTAAAATAAAACTTTGAGATTTCTGCAAAAAACATCACTTTTTGCAAACTCATAAAATCAGAGATTTCAGCAGGAATAGAAAAATTAAACTGAAAGAAATAAACATAGCCAATTATGCAGTATTAGTACATTAAATTCTCAGACGCCCAAATGTACTCTACTACTTTCCTTTGTGAATTAGGTTTTTTCATATCTTTCAAATGTTTTCTTTTATGCTATTACTGGATGGAAATGAATAGACTAATTGTCAACAAATTTTGACTACAAATCCAGTACTATCTTCTTATTATAAAAATAGAAGAACCTGTAAAATATTTCTAAGGAAATTTCTGATACCTTATTGGTGTAATCAGTAGCAGACATTTGCTGTCAATATCACTGAACAGAAAAGACTTAGACTGAAGAAAGATGCAGGGTGATAATTTTTATCATTAAGCAATTGTGTAAATAAAAAATATAAACAAAATTAATTAACTGGATATTTTATTTGGTTTATTTGTTGAGGTTTTCTCTCTCTTTTCTAAGTAGAACGACTTGGCTTTTTTAACTGTCTTCACAATTATCTTCACTTTTCCACCATTTTTTTCACTTCTGTTTTATTTTAATGCAGAGGAATACTCTGAATGGCACCTATAAGGATTTCCCCTTCACACACACACTCAAACTTCCCTCAAGTTCAGCAAGTCCTCACAGGTGAGCATTCCTGCCATGAACACATCAAAGGAAAGTCACTTACATATTGAACTTGCAAATTCCACGAACTTTCTTATCTCCTACCAACACACCTTTCACTTGAGAAATGGTAGCAATACTGCTTCATGGTGTTCAAAAATGGTTCAGCAGCAGCCATTCTTCTGCTGCTCAAATTAGACCTTTAATCCATTGATACATCTCACCATTAGCCATCTGTCACTAAATGTATCTTTTACATCTCTCTTGTACTATATTGCTATTAATATTGTTGCTGCTACTGTTTGTTTTTTTATTTCATTGTTGTTTCCAGTGAACTGTTCTTGTCTCAACCTGTGATCTGTACCTCTTGTGCCTCCAATTCTCCTCTCCAGCCCAGTGCAGGGGAGGGGGGAATGAGAACGCTAAATTGGACAATTCTATTTCTAAACTACAGAACTGACGCTAAGTTTTCAGTGTTATGTTAGGATGAATAGCCAAAAATATAAGTAATTTTCCAGTTCCAAAAATGTGGAAACATCACCATTTATCTAAAGATTCCTGAAGTCATATCCTCTTGAAAAAATTGATTTGTTTTGGTTAAAGCATTTCGTCATAGAACTATAATTTATATAACATTACCTCTTGCAGGCCAGTATGTTTAAGAATAAAAAATTATCAAGAACTTGAGCAGGTAGATTATATTTTCTTTACTTTTCCAAATTTGGGAAAGCCTTTTACATTCAATTTTTTCCCCTCTCTGAATCATCTTTATCAAGATATCCCCAAAATGTGGTTGTATTTAATTTACAATTTTTTTTTTCTCTTTGTAGGAATGTCTGATGTCCATTTAACTTCTCCTTTGAGGTTAAAGAACACATACTGAAGAAATCTTATCCCTTGCGTCTCTGAATCAGGCATGCCTATAGATTAATCCAGTTTGGGGTACTTGATTGTTCAATTAAATTAGATGCAGAATAGGAAAAAGCAAATCGAATTATTGTGCCTTTATCCATCTGCACCACTCAGCTATCCCACTTAAAGAAGCACAGAATGGTGCATGGAAAAAGAGGTATTTTTCTTGATGGTGGACCCTCATCCATAGAGAAAAAGAAGGGAGTTACATCCCTTGTCACTGAGCTTTTTTTCTGGATTAGTTAACCTGGCTTCTGCAGGGTTAGAGCTAATCTGCAGGGGTGCTCTCAGCAGGTGTGAAATTGCTAAAGCCTCCCAGCCCACTCGCTTCATTACCTCCACTGAAAAGTCTCTGAAACGAAAGAGCCTTTTTGGCCTGGCCATTTTCTGGTTGGGCATATTTGCAGGTAAAGAAATGGTACCTGGGGTGGTTTCCCTTCTGGCTGCCTCCTGCTTCACTGCTCTGCCACAGCCAAGGCCTTTCTTTCTGGTGGTGACAGCTTTCTGCAAGAATATTTGCCACTCTTTCTGCATTATTGCTACAGGCCTATCTGTTAAATCTTAAATACTAATGAATCATTAAAAAGGGTATTAACATATTTGCTGGCCCTGTATGTGTGTCTTATTCTTCACAGTTTTATAGCAATTTCTATTAAAAAACCTCATTACAGAGATTATTGTGACATGCTTTGAAACAGCAGCATTCATTACACATTATCTATGTATTGGAATTTGGGAAATTAATGCACCAGGAAATGAAATGACTCACCCAGGGTCTCTGAAGATGTATGTTCAACTCATGATTAAAATCCAAGCTGTAGATCTGCATTGTGTTTGCTGCACAAACTTTTTTGCTGTTTCTCTTTTTTTTTTTTTTTTTTCTTTTTCCTTTTAAACCACATCCTACTGTTTCACATTGAGCTGGAAAATTCCACTGTGCTGCTTTTGTTGTCAAACTGTAATTGGCATTTAGCCAATTACCTTAGTTAAATACATCTTGTTTGTGAGTGTTCCCTCCCTTTCCTTTGGGATTCAAAGGATGGAGAGAAAGGGATAACTGGGAAAGAAGATCCAGGCTGTGGGGAAGGAAGGGCAGAGAAATGGAGAGGCAGAGACCAAAGAACTGCTCAGGTGATGGAGTGAGTGTGAGATGTGCTGCTGCTGTTGTGAGTCTTGTATCCATGAATGGTCAGAGATAGATGGATTTTCCAGCCTTTCAATGCGGGTGGGGTAGGTAAAAAGAGTTAGAGGTAAGGGGGGAATGAGGAGAGGCTGTAAGTGGGAGAGCTGCACACTGGGTTTTCCCTTGCATTGCCTGCTCTGGGGTGTCCATTGCTCAGGTGGGTAGGGTGGAGATGGTATGTATTTACCTCTTTATAGGTTTCGTCTTCTGTAAAAATGTGATGGTTTATATGTCTGCTCCCAAATTACACCAGCGGAATCAACTTTCACAGTGCCTACAGCTTTCTGAATTATGGCTTGCAGGGGTGTTCCCTTGTCTCTATAGGGCACTTGTACTGGTGTCCAGAGGGGAGTTCAACTGCAGCTTTTAGGGGGAGACCCAGTAATGCCCTGGTTACAGACTCTTTTTTTAGCAGGTATGATGAGGGATCCTGTCCTTGGGGCCAGCTGCCCAAGAATTCTTGACATTTGTCATAATTTTTTCTGTTGTAGAGCAAGTAAATGTCCTTAGACGTCAACATATCATCAATACTTAGTTGTCATGTGGGGTTAGAAATTTATTTCTTAACTTCTGTTTTTCTTTCTATGCCAGATGGAGAGCAATGAGCAAGAAATTCAGAGCAATAAAATTGCAGTTTATCTATATAGACAGATAAGTGAAGAATAATTTTCATATAAGGGAATATGTCTTCATTCTGGAGACTTCCTGAATATACCCTAGCTGTAGTGTGAGAAAACAGATGTGTGAAAAATTTCATTTGTAATAATAATAGTAAAGAAATTAACATATGTTTATATTTTTCATCCCACTTTAGATTTTGTGAAACACCGCTCATCTGTAAACTACTACATGCATGCGTATTATTGCATAAAGAATAATATTTCAGGTTAGAGAGGTACTTTCTTTTTTTGCCTCTTCTGCAACTGCAATTTGAGAACTGCTAACCAGGAGGATAAAGATTTAAATATGGGATCCATACAGTTCCATTGTAGCAGATTTAAAGGCTATAATGCCACACAGCATCCAGGAATCTGACCAATTTGACTCATAAATCCTTTCTTTTCCAGCACAGAATCTGCAGTATAGTATCTAAAGCTTTCCATTTCCTGCTTTTCTTATCTGTAATGCTTCTGTGTTTCCTGAGACAAGATAAATGCAAGCTAATCTTTTGATCTGTTTGAAAAGATAATTTTGTCATGCAAATAAAACCAGGCTCAGTCTTCAGTTCAGTTCTGTTCCATTTAGATTTTTACAGTGAGCATAGATGGACTACTGACTATTTAGGTGTACCTTGCGAATCCAGATTTTGGCTTGTCCAGGACCATTTTAATTGCTCAGTTAAAATGTAATTAAGTAATACTCTTAGAAAATATGAAGCTGCTTAAAAAAACTGTGTCCTCTTGTAAGACACTATTAATCCTCAAAGCCTGCACTCTGTGAAGTTCCAGCACTTGAGAAAATACCCAGAATATTGAAGTAATTGAAATAAAAACAATACATGAATGAAGGGACAGAGTCAATAGAAATTTTAGTGAGGAGCCAGATGAGTCGAAAGTATTTTGGAAAACTAAGCTCAGACTTTTAAAAAAAGATTTTGCATAAAATACTTTTTTATTTTTATAAAAACATTTTTGATTTGTAATGTATCTGGTGAATTTTTGAGTGTGGTGAGGCCAGTAGTTTTCCCTGAAGATTTGTGGATGCCCTATCCCTGCAAGTGTTCAAAGACAGCTTGGATGGGGCTCTGAGCAACCTGGTCTAGTGGAAGTTGTCCCTGCCTTTGGCAGAGAGCTTGGAACTAAATGTTGTGTAAGGTCTTCCAGTGCAAACAATTGTTTGATTCTGTGATTCTATGATTTTATGAATTCAAAGTATACAACTTCCTCATAAAACAAAAAACAAATCCTGTTTAGGGGAATGCAATTTCTGCAACAATTGCACTTACCTACAATCATGAGCATGATTTCCCACAGACGAAAAAAATAGGAAATCACTTGTAAAAGCAAAAAAGTCACAAGGAAAGAAAAAGGAAGAAAAATAGTCAAGGTTTATTGACTTTTCACACTGAAACTCATATTTCTCCTTTCCCACAGTGTCACTCTCCATAAGAAGAAACTTAATAAAATACTTGAAATTTCTGTGAAAATTGTTGTGGATAAGAGGAACACAAGAATCATGTCAGCTTGAGAGATTGTGAAGAGTAACATATTTTTTTCCGAATTCTGAGAGAAAGACACATCATTATTAATATATTTATATAGGTATATTGTCTTTCATGTTTTTCTAAAAGTAAGTACATTCAGGTAGTACAACTTTTTGAGTTAAAAAGTGATATAGCGTAGAATTTCTTTATTACTTCATCATTTGGTGATGAAGTGTAACTGTAAAAATGGGGAATTACAGTAGCAAAATGGAGTCATTGGAAACACTGAAAATCATAGAATCATATGAGTTGGAAAACAACCCTATGTTGTATTACCCTAAAAGATGCCTGGTATTATACAGATAAATATATGCAGATTCTGATTTCCAGTCAAGTTGTTGCATTGCAGAAGGTGTTTTACTCAGCTTTAATGCCGAGTCCTGCCCGAGCTTGTGCAGGCTATTATTTACCTGAAATATTAATTTCTATTGTCCGCTTTTGTTCAAATTACCCTTATTTATTCATTAGAGAATTTTAATATATTCAAACTTAGTTTTGACTTCAAATTAGTCATATTGTTCCCATTTCAAGCATCTCCATAAACCTGGTTTGTTGAAATGCAAAAATTCTCTCAGTTATCCCAAGGAAAATCCATTAAAAATGTAAGAGTGAGGCTTGTTTTGACAAATTCCAATATGAGTCATGAATGCTCAGGATTCTTACACCTTTGAACAAGAATTTTCAAGCTGCATAATTTTGATCCCAAAATAATACCTCATGACATATTATCGCAAATAAATTCTCAGACCTTAAGATGTTACTTTTTATAACTAGTCACAGACTTATGACCTCTAGAAACTGTCTTATCTTCTCTTTAGATTTTGCACTTCCTGAATGAGAAATAATGTTGAATTGCGGTATCTGAAAAAAAGTTCATTTTGGATACGTAGCATGGAAAAATTCTGTTTTCTTTTGGTGATGAATCCAAAAGATCCCTGCTTCATCAGTTATTATAGTATCCATGTATATCGCTCTAGATTAATTAGTAATGAAAACTTTATTCTGAGATAGATTTTAGTGGGAATTAAGACAATTTCTGACGCAACTGCACGGAGGTCTCCAACTTGGTGTTTCTTGGAATGTGAAAGAAAAAGCACATAGTGATTTTCCTATTCCAAAACTGAAAATATCCTGTGAGAGGGGCACTTGATGTGCAGAGACTGAATAAAATCATGTCACGCTGTAGTCACTGATTCCATGTTCTTGGAGAGGGACCACACAGTTCTTTTTGCTGTTCCAGCTTTGTGGAAGCAAGGTTGCATTCTTATTCCTAGCTAGCATTTTTTTTTTTTTTAAATCATATCATGACAGATATGATCACAATTCACAAGTGGGGCTTGGGCAAATTTTAATGGCTCAGTGACATTCATAAATTAGAAGTAACAATAATTTGTAGGTGTTTGGGGCTTTTTTCAGAAAACTTCTTTTCGCAGTGTTTTACTTTAGTGTTACCAAAGTTGTTTCTGGGTTTCTCTATAAATTCAGTGTTCAATTATGTGAATTCTGAAACTGAATTTCTGTGTGTGCTTTAGCCAACATGGAGGCATAGTTTGCAGATTCATCTGCAAAATTTACTGAGAAAGTGGAACTGCAATGCATATATCCAACAAAAAAGCTGTGATAATCCAGGCAGCCTGGGTGAAACTTAATGTAACTCATAAAGAAAATACAGCTGTCTTGCATCCAATCCATGGCATACATATCAAAGACAAATACAATAAAAGAATTTATTTGAAAATAGGGACAAGCCCTTATCTTTCATCAAGAGGACTTTGGAAGATGATAGTCTCCATTATAACTAACAGTTTCTCAATTGTTACTAACCCAGATGGAATTTTGAAAAAGGGATTAGAAATTACAGTCAGAGTAATAGAAATTACTCAGGTAATCAAATCTCTCATTGTTTTTTAAATTTTGGATGTATGCAAGGCAGAAATCTGTGTCAATTCAGGGAGTATCTGACATGACAACTTTTTCTTTTAAAGGAAACTTTTTTTAAAAAGAGAAATGGGAAGAAGGAAAGAAAAAGATCTAGCTATGCCCATGTACTTTCTGTGTAGTTGTCCATATACTTTCCAAAAACTGTGTAATTACCTGACCACTCATCCAGTTTGGTTTCCCTTTCAGCCCTATGACTGAGAAAGAACTCTTTTCTAGTAATTTTCCACGCATGCTTATTCAGCATGGGTCAACTGAAAACTGAAGACTTAGAAGAGTCATTATGTATCTATGACAGAATAGCCTTCAAAAGATAAGCAGATTGTCTTATTGTTCTGTTGATCTGTTATTCTCAATGTAGAAAGATTATATTCCTCTTTCCCATTCTCCAGAGGGAAAATAGATGCCATTCAATATTTGATTGTATTTCCCAGCTAGGAAATAAAAGATTGAAAGGAAATTTCAGTTCCTAGCATTTGAAGGACAGGCAAAACAGATCTCTTATTTGGTTCAGTCCCACCTGACTCCTGGCAGTGCAAAACCCTTATTCACAGTGGGTTCATTTTCTATAAAATTCTAAAAGTGAGATGCAGAAGAGGTCTGGAAGCTCATTTAGTCCTTTTTCTGGCCAAGGCAGCACTGATATCTGCTGTATGTTCCTGGATATCTCTGCTAGAGTTAAACTGAAATGATGCAAGAAACAACGCTGTGATCTTGCTGTGTGATGTTCCTCTTCAGTCCAACAACTCTAGTAGGCAATCACCTTACAGATTTGAGTGCACTGTAAGCCACACAAAAAGTGGATTTGGTATCAGAGGTAAGGTTTTTTAAATGATTCTGTAGGGTTCAGTATTCTCAGTATGTGGGATTTCTCTCTGGGTTTCAGCACAATAAAAATGAAACCTTAATCAACAGCAAACCCCTCATGTTTCAAGTATGTCTATTTAAATCAGCTACAAAGGGAGATAATAATTTTGAATAGAAATTAATCCTTTTCCATTTAAAGAATCAAGATTTCTGGGAAAAATCCTGTTCGGCTCCTGACAGTTATGTATATACATGGTCTTTGTAAACACTGATCTGAAGAGAAGGAATTGTATCAGCAGTGAAGATAAATATTACAGCTTCAATCTACACTGCAAATTAAACACGCTATTAAAACCAGAGTCTAAAGAAGGTATTTTTTTTATAAAGTAGTCATAGTAAAACTCTTGTCAGTCAGGCTTTATCTTACTTTACCAGCACCTTTGTCAGTACTAAGTATTTTAAACTATATGACATGTTGCTGTGATTAAATAAACAATAAACTTCAAATTCACTTCCAGTAGCCAGTATTTTAGCTTGCTGTTGACATCAGATATATATTTTTGCTTGTCTTCCAACCTGTAAAGTTAGGACATAGATGCTCATTTTTAAAGTGGTTTTTTTTCTGCACCAGGGTAAGAGTGTTGAGAAAGCTGAGTGTTAGTCTCATAACTTTACTGTATATGGATCTGTCCTAAAAGATTGACATAAAAAATAATTGAGGTCCCATTATATTCAGTGCTTTTTAAGGTATCTTTTTTTGTGGAATAAAGAAATCTGGCCAATATACTGGAATGATAATTATATAGACAATTAAACTTATTTTCCAATTACCGTGTGGTTTTTGGTTAGGATTTGTACGTTATTGATTCCCAATAGACATTACTTTTCTAAAAGCATTATCTACAGTTCCCCAGACAAATAAACAACTCACTGCAAAATCCATTTCTTCTGTTTATAAATGTTAATCAGCAACAATTTAATAGACTAATCTTTTTTTCTTGTGATTTGCATGGTGTCTAACGCTTTGTAATTCATGCTTTTAGTTTTAAATATTGATTGGCTAAGCTAAAGTTGTGAAGTGTCTGCCTTTAAAAGCATGAAACTTTGTGGACACATATTCAAAACGAGACTTAAACTTGCTCTGTAAATTGGCACAGTGAAGTTAAGTAGGTATTATTACGGTTTTTGTGTCAATCAAAACTGGTTTATAATTTAAATCACGCTACCAAGGCATTGAAAGTTGCCAAGATTTATCCATAATGACCTGTTACTGTTGGACACAGAGACATTTTTGCACCAACTTAAGCAGGTAACTATACCATTGAGGAATCTGCAGTGCATACTTCAATGAAAGCTGACAGCAGAGTATAGATGTAGAATATATGATTGGCTTTCAAAATTTCCATTGAAAAGAAATAGCAGAAATAAATGGAAATAATGCCATATGGCATTATGCTCGTGATGGAAATTTCTCAACTAGACTAAATGTGAAATGTTCTCCACATGTCAATCATATCTGCTGTCATTTACATAAATTTGAATTAAGTATCTTGGATTAACTTTTGCTGTCTTGCAAAACAATGAATATTTCTGCACTCAGACTGTTCAAAGTTGCTCTAGTGCTTCATTCCTGGTAATCAACAGAGGTCATGAGTCTGATTCTGCTTTCCCATGCACTTTGTATAATTTTTAAAAGTACAAATACAAAGTGAGTAAATTTGGTGTGATTCTGATTTGCATAGTTCGAATCCTTGAGTGCTTATGCTTAATGAGCAGAGATTTCAAGGAGTGTCTAATGGTGACAGCAGTGTCACTAGATTCAGAAACTCCAGTGGTAACAAGACCCTGACACTACAAGATCAAGATGTTAAAAAAGGTTGGGGATCATGGCTTGCTTTTCAGAACAAAAACAGAAAGAGAAGAAAGAAATCAGGAATTTGAAAAAAATTAAGCATGTTTTTCTCAGTAGTTTGACAACATCTCTACTTATTTCCCTTTAGAGTATAAGTGTCTTTATAAAAAGAATGTCCAGGGTGGTTGCACTCTTTCATAAGTGATAAAGATGCTATTGAGTGAATAAGAGATCACTACAGATTTGTAGTGTCTGAGGTGTCAAAATAATACTGGAGAAACTCTATTTAGGACTCTCCTTGTGGTTCAGTCTCTGGTCACAGAAAAACCAATCGCCCCACCTTGGTCAGGGTGGGGTGAATACAGCTCTTTTTCAATCAGGGACAAAAGTGAGGGGGAAAAAAATGATGGCTGAGCTGGCATAAGGACCTGAGATCCTAGGAGACATAGGAGACTATAATTCTCATTACAGTGATCTTTTCTTGGTGTACTGTCTTCCTTGTATCATTGACAGATGGAAGACCTGGGTATTGGTGATAATTCACCACTTATAAAAAATTTTTGTTGCAATTATTCTAGTAATTGTTTTTTTTTTTTTTCTAGATGTGATCTTAGCATAGTCCTGGAGCTTTATCAGAATATATAGCAAAAATTTTAGGACATACATTGTTCCTTTTGCTTAAATTTTGGCTAAAGGTTTCCTATGGCGTTTGTGAAATATGTGAGACAGAACTCTTGTAGTCTGCACAATCTTACCCAAGCTTTCTTTATGGACAGTGACTGAAACAGTTACTGAAACAGATTGACAGAAAAGAAATAATATTCTGGATATTATATCAGAAACTTCACATGTTATGTAGCTACAGGATATTCTTACAAGTGGATGCTGTGCTGAAATCCTGCACCATAATTGTGAAGAACTTGAGAGTTTGTGCTGCCTCTTTTACACATGAATGTATCGGTAAAGAACACTCTAGTTATCCCACAGGAAGATACTTGCCAGCTGGGTGAATCTGAGGCTTCTTTTTTTTTTTTTCTTCCTGCAGTGTGAGGATATATCCAACAGTTTTCAGAACTGAATTCAAGGGACTTTTTTTACCCTCAATGTTCCCACATTTTATGAGTCACAAATCCTCCTGCACGAAGCAGACAAAACTCATATTTTCGGTGAAGAATTCTTTATATATTTTCTAAGATACAACGATTATGAAAGAATAATCAGTACCTTTATTCCATTATTCTTAATGAACAGTTTAAAAGCGATCTGTAGTTTCGTATGTACAATGCTTAGAGGTGTATGTCCAAAGACTTAGTTTAAGTTCAGTATAAAATGTGAGGAGCAGAGACTGAAATCACTCCTAATAGAAGAAGCATTTGAATTGGAGATGTCACACAAGAATTGTTGATCATCGAAAAGAGGTTAATGCATGCACTTGCTGCCCAGAAGAAAAAGCATTTGAAGCTGCAGGCGTTGGAACTTGAATTTCAGATGGAAGAGCATAGAGAGAGCAGCGCACTATGACAGTCCATTGGACAGGGCTGTATGGAGGTGCATCTTTAACTTGTCATCCCGGGTGACCACTCAAAGCACATTAAACAATTGTGACATTTCACCAATTGCCAGCCATGTAACTTACAGCAGCAAAACAGCAGCAGGAATTCCTGAAATCCTTCTTTCTTTTGTTTTAAACTATTAACTTTTGCAAAGAAATGTATAAGAGAAAGGATATGTGTCTAGTTTTCAGAACACTGAAAGGAAGAATTGAATTATTTTAATTTATAAAGGTGGTGGAAGAGGTACTGGGAAAATTCCTTTTTTCTTCATATTATGTGCATTGTCTATTTCTGGTTTGTCCAGGTATTTGTTTACCTTTGGCCACTAGAGATATTTCATCCTTTTCCAGACCTATCTTCAGTCCTTTGGTTCTTTTCTGTTCTGTTAAAGCCGTCAGTACAAGAGTTACTCATCTGTGATGGGATTTATTTTAAGTATGAATAAAGTATCAGTTTACAGAAAAAGAGTTTAAGGAATTATTTGGGCCTGGAAATTCAAGTTTTGTCATATCATCCACATGTCTGCCTTTAAGTTCTTAGTCTGTTGTTTTTCAGCCATACTTGACTCCGTGGAGAATGATAATAAGGATACATAAGCAAAAAAAGCTAAGACATGTTCAACAGATAAAAATATGATTTCCATTATTATTTGTACATCTTGAACTTAAGACTTCCCAAAACTGAAGTGTATTCCTGTCTTGTTCCCAATCTGGCAAAATAAATCAGTGACAATTTACATGCAAAATGTCTTCCAGGTCCAGTGCTGTGTTGAACTTGATGGATATAATTTAGGCTTTCTGTACAGTCACCACACAAAACTTTCTTCCTATTGCACTCATATCTGTGATGATACATGATGTACCATTACTACTTGGTTATAACTTTCTATTGTTATTGCCCCTTTTCTGTCTTGCCCTTATGAAAGCATGAAGAATTTCTTTGTCAGCTGCTGTTCAGTGCAATAATTTTCCCATTTCCAGGCCACCGTATTAATGCCTCCTACACAACCACAAACTACTCTCTGACTCATGCTGCATTAAGAAGCACAGATAAGTTCATCTGGCTTCATGTGCTTCACACATCCTTCCCAAAACACTTGGCCTTATTGATAGTTAGCTTGCTGGCTTGCATTGCTTCAAAATGCAGTAGTCCCTGAATTAATGGTTTTAAAGTTTTCATTGAAATGCAATTAGAATATTGATTACTTCAAATTTAACAGAAGCAAAAATGATTGAATGTAGGCAAGAACTGTCTTATAAGCAAAGTAAAATAATTTGTGAAGAACTTTGTGATGCAGAACTCGATAAGCTAAAATTGGATCAGAAATCTTAAAACAGAGGACGAGCAAATTTACAATGCAAATTTAACTTAAAATATAAAATGTAATAAATATCATTAAAGAGATCATAAACTGATATTGATCTACTATGCATCATGCCTTTGCTACACATCTAGATAGAAAGTCAAAACCCTTCAGCAGTGAAGAATTATATGATATATAAACTATTTAATTTAAAAACTAGACTTTATGTTAGAACAGTGCTGTATGTTTGTTTACATCAAAAACAAATGAAGTTATAATTACCTGTAACACTTTTGTTCTGTATTTATATATTTGCTTTTCAGAATTGTTAATTTTAACAAGAATTTCTCTGTATTTTGAAAACTCTCTTTATTTTCTCAGGAATTTTATTTCAGTTAGGTGTTAAAACAATATTAGTTTGATTTCAAAATTTCCATACCATGTTCTGAGTAGAATGGGAAAAATACTCTTTTGATGTTTGTAGTGACTTTTATATCTACAGTGTGAATTATTCAGAGTTGCATAATTCGTTGGGGTTTTTTGGTTGGTTTGGGGTGGGGGGGAAGTTTCTCCCTTTAAATTTTTTTTCTCTGTATTTTATTGGAAATTGTGGGGTTTGAGGTTTTTTAAATTCATGGGTAAATTTGTGTTTCTGTCAATCAGTGACAATGGACCATTTTCTCAGGGGATATGTTTTGCTAGGAACTCTGAATAAGAATGGAAGTTCATTAATACAGTATTTAAATGCCAGATGTACCATGAAGTACTCCCATTTTTTAAATAGCGTGATCAACCTCTTCTGTGATAGCAGAGACAGAGCTTTTCTATTCTTGGCTAGTGTGATGATATCCATGCCACTCAGCACTTACTTCTATATTAATGCTCTTCTGCCTGCCAAAAGCAGCACGTTGCATAGCTTTTTTTCAAGTCCCTATTCACCTGAAATAACTTGCTTTCTATTTATCTCTGTCTCAATTTAGAATGTGATTCATAGGTCTACAGTGAAAAATTATCAGCCTTTTAAAGCACATGGAAGCAAGAACTAATCCTGAGGGATCTTCATTCTTTGGCTCTTAGATGCTGAGCTCCCCAGAGCCAGAATTATCTCTGTATCTTACACGGTGTCAGCCACAGTGTCAGCACCTAATTAGAAAGCAGGAGGATGGAGACAAGTGAAGATGCCTTTTTCACACTTCTGCTGTGATTATTGACCTGTTAAACGCTGCTTTTCTTACTTTTTATCTCTTATGGTGAACTAAAGATTGGATGCCCCTTCAGTATGAAACCCTAAAAGGAAAGAAACCAAACCAGCCCTGTTGGGAGTACAACAGATCTGCTCTTCTTTTCTGAAGGAAAAGCTTAGATGAAAAGAAATTATAAAATTGTGGAAAACTCAGGCTGGAAGAGATATTCAAAATTCATCTTATCCATCTCTGCCTTCTGAGGCAGGATAAACATATCTTTAATGTGTCTGACAAACTCCCATGTTGGAAAGGCATGTATAAAACTTCTTTTGTGGTCATGCTACAGCACCTAACCAGCCTTACAAGAAGATTTTTTTCCATTATATCTAACCTGGCTATCTCTTGGTTAATAATGACTTTATTAATTGTAGTTCACTAAA
Source organism: Acanthornis magna (assembly GCA_036785705.1). Classification (NCBI taxonomy): domain Eukaryota; kingdom Metazoa; phylum Chordata; class Aves; order Passeriformes; family Acanthizidae; genus Acanthornis; species Acanthornis magna. Next base: position 3,690,200 of record JAWUZG010000017.1, read on the forward strand.
ACACAAAAAAAAATCCAGAAAGAAAATGTCGTGTTACCAGCCTTCATTCTTCATTTTTTTGCCCAGAGAAACTGTGGATGCTGCATCCCAGGAAATGTTCAATGCCAGGCTGGATGGAGCACTGAGCAACTTGGTTCAGTGGAATTTGTCTCCGCCCACTGCAAGGGACTTGGAACTAGATGATCTTTAAGGTCCCTTCCAACACAAAACATTTATGATTCTATACTTCTGTGACACCTCTGCACTAAAATACCACAGTTCTTTCAACTTTTCTGCTCAGTTCCTGATTCCAAATTGAATCAGTTCTTGTTCTCATCTGAATTTTCTCCTGTTTGTGTATAACTTTATTTTAATAAGATAAGTAGTATGAAGTCATGCTCCACCTAAGGTCTTGCCATTGTTAAATGAAGCAGAAAAATTTGTCCTTTGTCTTGTATGTAACTCTCTGTTGACATACCTGAGAAAATTTGTCTTTTGGAAATGGACAACATGATAACATTTTCAATTTTATTTGACTAGCAGTCAGAGCATCCAGATCCTTTTATTCATCTCTTCAGAGTTGTTTTTACTTTTTTTTTCCCCTCTTTTCTTCTTTTTTAATTCTTACCATTTTGAATGTTCACTCAGTTACTAAGAATAATGATGCTATTATGTACTCTTGGTTACTTTGTTTGCATCAGAATGTTCTATGTTAAGGAAAAATTTGTAACGTTCAGTACCCATGAGGACTGCTGTGCTTTTGCCAAAATAAGACAAAATTAGAAGGGTTGTTTTGTATGTTCCATATAAGCTTTGCTTTGATGAACATGTGCCAGCTGGCTGCTACAACTATTATCTGACTTTTACCTGTTTTGTGATAGTTTGGGGATGACTCTCACTTCTTGTCTGTTCATCTGCTGACCCATCCTCCTCTATGGGGAAATTTGCTGCTTGCCAGGGTAGATTTTAGGATGCTGCAGGGAGACTGTTGAGGCTTGCCCTGCTGCTTTTTCACTTGTGCACAGTCCAGGAGAGTCCTGGAGCACATCAGGAATGACTACATGGTGCTAGAGGTGGAAATGAAGGACATGGGCAGCTTAGGTGGTGTCTTCTTGATTCTGCTGAAGAAGGGAAAAGTCCTGGGAAGAGGAGGACAATTCCATGGGCCAAGACCAAGTTGCACAGCTGATGTCAACAGCATGTTGCCTTTTAACATCATAGGCTCTTTTTTTTGATCAAGGAATGCTAGAAAGAGATAGGATCCACCTAAGCACATAGGGAAAAAGCATCCTTGTCAACAGACTGGTGAGGGGAACTGCAACAGGAAAGTGAGATGACAGCCCACATGTGAGCAAGGAGGTGGACTGGGCTGACAAGCAAATGCTGTGCAATTATATGGACAGGAAACACCTTGTAAACAATAAAACAGGGCACAAGGGTAACCATTCCAATTATACTTGCGCAAAGAGGGAAGTGATAAGTAGGCACAAGTGGAATGTAATGGGTTAAACTTTTTTCTTTGAGGTCAAGTATTCTGCTACCTCTGTAAGCCAAAAATACTTCATCTTCTCAGCTACTCTTCCATAATTTTATGCCACTGCAGCCACTATTTGGAAATTCAATTTAACTAAAGTATGGTATTATGTCTAGTATCCACCATTACTGCTGTGACACCCAGTAGATGCCGAGATCCAAGAATTTTGTAACTTTGTTTTTTGTTTCACACATTGTAAATGTGATGGATTAAATTTTGAGGTAGTGTAATTTGGAAATCATCACAGGATGCAATTGCAGGGGAAAAAAGTGTACAGTGACGACTTTAAAGTATTTACAATAAAGGAGATAGTTTTAATTTGTCTAGGACAGATGGAATAATATTTTATTGAGGAAATACAAGTTAACATGGAATGAGCAGAAGCAGATGTAAAGCAGAGGATAAAAGGAATTACGCATTCATATAGTCAAATGTCCAAATACTCTAAAGGAAATCACTAACAGGCAATTAGTATTTAAGTTCTGAAATGTTCCTATTGGCAAAACTTTCTGCTGCTGCTTATATTTCTAATGATGAATCTTTCTTTCAGCTGGCCTGTAGGACAGGAATATAATTTATAAGTCAATAAGGACAAAAATAAATGGGAAGGAAACTTTTAGTAAAAAATGCTGATAATATATTGATTTCTTCCTGTATCTTGCCTGGTACCAAGCTATATAACAAGCTTATTATGAAACATATGTATTTCCTTCCTCTCCAGTATATTTTCAACCCACAAAACAATCAATTCAAAGTAATAACTAGGATCTGAGAAGCCAGCCAGAAAACTCCCCGTAGTATATCCTCATGCTACTCTCCTGGGTGTTATATGAATTGTGGTGCTGGGCAGCTTGGGTTTGTACCCTCTCCATTGCCTCGGTACCCTTGGCTTTCACTCTTGAGATACACTGGTTTCAATTGTTGTCCTTAGGATGCAGCTTGAAATTTCACACCATTTCCCTTCTCCTCTCCCCTGCCTTTTTTTTTTCTCTGTGGCTTAAATCATTATATTCTCTGCTGTGTTTGACATCTGCCCCTGAAGAGCCTCGTAGAAGGTGTGAGTAGCTGGGCACAAATGCACACACACATGCAGGCTGTGGCACGCAGTGTTTCAGCACAGCATTTCTCTCCCTTTATCCACAGTGAGACAGCATGGGTCATTAACAGTGAGTGAAGGCTGAGCACGGCATCCTGTGTCACTCCTTCTGTCTGCTCACTGAACTCCTGTTGCTGGTAAAATTCTCTTCCTCCTGAGCTGATGAAATTCCTGGATCCGGACAGGAGGAAAGTCTGAAATTCTGACCTCTCATATCTTCAAGACTCTTCTGCAGATAAATCTTGCTGTAGTGCATTGTATGCTTTTATCAGGTGACTTCTTCCCCAGCAACCAAATTTTCTTTGCTGGAAGTTCATGAGTGTTCATACCTGAAGAGAGAATGATTTTCTCACTCTTAATCGCACTGTATTCTTTCTGTGTCCCTCTCTTTGACTTCTCCCTTTCCTTGCAAAATAGGCAACTAAAGTTCAGCTTAAAACAGGAAAAAAGCAACAAAAAGTAATAGAATATATACAAACAAACTGGAATTGGCAGGTGAATTACAGTTATGTGCTGTTTAGTATAAAATGCAAAATTTTTTGCAATATAATTTTATATATATTTAAAGGGTTGTTTTAAGGATATAGGAGTATAAATACATTCATTTTAACTTTTATGATCCAAATAGCTGCTATTAGTAAAATGCATTCTTCAAACACAACAGCACTTGGTTTCTGTAGAACTGGTGTCAGTAACTCCTTAAAAATGAAAAAAAGAGGCAAACTAATGTTTTTAGAAACTCAACAAAATCATGTAGTATGTGCTAATACAGTTGGAAGACATTAATTTAGGAGCTAAATATAATGTCTTATTTAGTCTATTAAGGAACGGGTGAAGGGGTCACTCAAAATATTTTCTCTTCTGAAAATTGATTTTCTTGATGAAGAGTCCCAGAAAAAGTTCATCTTCCTAAAATTTTAAGCCTCCTTTTGGTATGCAATTATTTTTTTGACAGTGCTTATTACAAGTGGAGGAAAAAGACTGTGTTTGCATGGGGAGCTTCAGCAAACCAAGTGGAACTTGGGAACCTGTCTCTGTTGTAAAGTTGAGTTAGCTTTGCAGTTTTGAAAAGTCTGCTAAGGTCATTAGTTATTTCTGATGGAGAGTGTTACTTCCTAAGGGTATGAAGCAACCTCTGAAGAAACAATATAAGCTAATCCCATTAGAGGCCAAAAGAACAAACCCCCTCCCCACCGAAAACCCCCAACCAAACCAAACAAAACAAAAATGAAGTGGATGTGACATGAGAAAAAGAAGGATAAATTCTGAAAATCTCTGCCAATGAATGGGGACCAAACTTTCGTGTAGGAGTTATTTTGACTTGTAAGTGCTTGTAATAAGAACAAGAGGGGATGGGCAAAAGTTACACCATTATTTTATTATTCCTCCAAAAGATTTTGTCAACTTCAGCTATTCCCCTCCTGCAGAATTTTAGTTTAGTTGCTTGATCTTTTAAATCCTGGAGAGGTGGTTTACACTCTTTTATACCTCTCTATTTCTGATATTTGTTTTCCAAGAAAAAATATTGAAAGTTCATATACCTTAAAAATATGAAACTTTGCATCTCTTCTCCTTTAAATATCTAATATCAGATAGATTTAGGTACAAAATATGATGAGATAACATGCTGCCAAAAGAGGTGGGTGGAGCATAACGAGTATAGAGAACTTCCTTACTAAGGAGAGGCCTATGGACCTATCCTGAGTGCTGTCACCTCCTCCTACTTTCAGCTCAGGAACCAAGATGATGTGACCATGGGCAGAGCAGGCAGCAAGGGCAGCGTCTGGAATGAGCAGTAGGAAGGTAGAGCCTATTTTTGTCAGATGCAATGATAAATTTTCATTTAGCGTTTCTGAAATGTTCACACATGGCGTGTCACCTTGAGCTGCGCGTGTGCAGGGGTGAAGGTGTGTGGGCGTGCTTTTTTCCCGTAGAAGGGTTTCTTGGAGCGGGAGGTTTTCATCCCACACGTACCAGGCTGAAAGCAAAGAAACTGTATTTAGAAAGGTGCTAAATAAAGTAAGTGATTGAACAGAGGAGAAGGAGGATGAAAGAACTATGCTGATGCTGCTGTCAAAACAAAATGGGACAATTGCTTAAAACAAAAGCCTGGAATATTTTAATGTACTTAGAAGATTTAATTAGAACTATGTAGGCCTGACTTGCCACTGTTTGTGCCTTATATAACCATATTAATTGTTCAAAGTACCATATTGTAATAAGGGGAGACATTGACATTATGCATCAAGAGTGAAAATACCTTAATGTTGCTGCATACTTTTAAATAAAATATATATGCAAACAAACAAACAAACAAAATGTCATGATGTCTGTGTTTGAAAATTGTTGTGATAGAATGTAGAGCGGCCAAGAATCTCCAAAGTGTTTCTATTTTAATTTGGCTGTTTGTACCTTGCCCTCACTATTAACATAACATTTATTATTTGTATACCTGAAAATTATACAGTTATATCAATATTTATACATGGAAATTCTGCAATTAATTTGCAAGGCAACCTCGGATTTTAATGCACTTATTATAGTATAATATTTGTTATATATTATCAAGCAACTGGGATACATTGTTTGGCAAATATAACACAAGTGTTAACTAATAAGATTTAAGACAGAAGGGATTTTCATCACTTTGGTGGAAAATGTTTTTCATCTCTTTGCTGCCAGTTGACCGTATGTGTAATGTACAGTTTTCTAGCAAATATATGGCAAAGCAGCAGGGAAGAAGGCTGGTTGTTATAAGAACATGTCATTTGGATCAGGTGGGAATGCTCTGGAAGGTGGGAAGTAGCATCACCATACACAAAATTCCCTATTAAACATATTTACATAGGAGAAACAAGTGGAGTTCAGGGTGGTATTGTAACGAAACAAATAGGAAAGCAAGGATGGATCCAGGAGAAGATGGGGAGATGTCAACACTCCTGAGGGGAATGTGGGTAGTAAGTAGGGTCTGCTCAGAGTGGAAGACCACGGCAAAGACTGTACAATGAAGGGCAAGACTTCTTCGGCAGGAATATGTGGTTTATTGCCAAGAAGGTGTTGCTGGAAGTCAGTGGTCTGAGGAAAGGATCTGACCCCTAAGAACATGGTGTTCTAGGAAAAGGATTGATTTCAATCACTTTTTCATATACCCGCCCCCCCCCTTCCCTAGGTCTGAATGAATCTGCAGATCTGCATCTGCTAGGTATAAATAAAAACAACAAACAACCTGATTTAATGTAGTGAGTTTTGAGGGACTGCACTTCAAGGGATGTATTTTGTAAGCGTAGAGTCCCATCACAGCAGTCATTCAGTCTAATTTGAATAACACTTAGACTTCTATGAGTAAGTTCTTGCTGGAATGTGCATGATAACTTAAATGATTATCCAGCCTTGGCAGTCAATTTCAGTAATAGAAATTTAGCTGTCTTTGGCAAGCTGTGTAAGGAGTTAATTAGCTTCACTGTGTTGTACCTTCTGTTTGGTTTAGTGAATTTATCTCTCTTCTGTCCTTGTCTGTCATTAACTTTCAGTCTCCTTGATTGCAGTCTACATGGATCTTCAAGTTCTTCATTAATTATGTTAGGTAAACTCATTAGATACAGTGCCTTTTGTCTTTATACATTTCAATGTTTTAATCATATTTCCGGTCTCCAAAGGCAGTGGGAATGTAATTTTTCTTTGCTGTATTCCATTGATAAAAAATTGCAGGCTAGACTTTTTCACTCACTGTTTCACAGAGACTGAGAGACACTCAGAAGTTACAGACTCCCACAACAGAGTCTCCATCCTGCCAACATGAATGGAATCACTTATTCCTAGGTAGCCTACTTACCTTCCATTTGTTGTCACAGATAGACGCAAACTCATAAAAAATATACACTAATGACATAATGACATTTTTTTAAAAATCATCAAATTAAAAAAAAACTAATTGAAGAACTTGAAAGATCAATAATTTTACAATGTAATAAAAACAGTGTGATCATTAATCTTTTCCAACATGAAAGTCTTCAGCGACACGACAGCGCCTGTCCCAGCTTATGAGATACAGGCATTACAAAGTTGACTTTAGAAATCAAGTGGCTCTGAATGTCAGAGAAAGTAACAATCTTTCTATTGCAAAATTTCAAACATTTATTTTCTTAATTTGCAAACAGTAAATTATATTACTAAAAACAATGACTCAGAGCAAGTGCATTTCAGTCAAAATTGTTTAAGATATACCTACGGTTTCTATGTGTTTGTTGTCTTGAATTTGTGTGGAAGTCTTCTTTCATCCCATAGACAGACTATCATACAGGTTTTCCCCAAGTAGAGTGTATGGATGGTTAAGAATTATTTTAGTTTAATTGGTGTTAAGTTTGTGAACGAAAGAATTGCAGTTCATAGGCTGGAATGTCTTTTAACATAATTTACTAAAGCATGTCCTGAGGGTCACATCAAATAATTTTCTTATAACTAGTGTGAAAGAAGAGCAAGACTATGCCAAATTTACCTGGATTGGCCCCATAATTTATGCTGCTGAATAGTTGCTGAAATTGCTAATAGAACATTCATGTACTTAAAATTTACAGATATAGCCTTCTTGCAATATCATCACATCCTCATGGTTCCATAAAGACTGTTTTGTCTAAACGTGCACAAAAATATAGTCATAGATAGGTATAAATTATATTTTTCAGCATTTCAAATTATTTCAATATCTCTCTGCTATAAGTCAATTTCATTAGTATTTGCCATACAGGAATTGTGGATACTAAACTTCCCTTGAATGAATTATGAACAAGTTTTTGTTGGATTTTGTGTTTTTCAACAGATGCTTTTGAAGTGTCTGAGAAATAAAATAATCCCATGTTTACCAAGCCAGGAGGAAATGTCATTATTACTTGCTCTTATAAAATTGGAGATTCAGTGCAATGGGCAATGTGGGAAAGGATTAAAGCAGATTGGGTAGACATTATCATTCTGTGTCACTTGTCAGGAAAGCAAAGCTTTGGTTCAGATTTCAAAGAACGTACACCAATGAATTGTTCTGATCAGGAAAACTCCAGGATTGTCTTTCAAAACATTACAGTCTCTGACTTTGCAATGTGGTGCCATGTAGCTGCTGGGAGAAACAAAAACTGTGAGATGAGTTTTATTGTGGTGGATAAGTAAAGGAGATAGTGGTAAATGTTTTCAAAATAGGATCTTCTGAGGCACTAGCTCTTTTACCTGTATAAAATAAATCTTCAATAACAAGTGAGGATTTATTTAAATAATACTTTCCAATTAGCAGCAGGTAAAAGATAACAAAGTTAACAATTAATCTTATTTTCTCAAAAATAAGCTGGCTTTAAGCTTGTCTGATCTCATTATAGGACTTCACACCTGCTTGTGAGAAACTGGTTTGGTGTTAAGAATCACAGAATAGAATAGAATCATAGAATCGTTTAGACTGGAAAAGACCTCTAGGATCATCAAGTCCAACCTTTTACTGGGTACCACCTTGTCAACTAAATCATTCCCGTTGTTTCTTGAACACTTCCAGGAATAGTGACTCCATTACCTCCCTGGGCAGACTGTTTCAATGCCTGAAAACCTTTTCCTGATGTCCAACCAGAACGTCCCCTGGTGAAGCTTGAGGGAGCCTCTTGTCCTGTCACTGGTTTCCTGGGAAAAGAGAACAACCCCCACCTGGCTACAACCTTTTTGGGTGGTTGTAGAGAGTGATAAGGTTTCCTCTGATCCTCCTTTTCTCCAGGCTAAACAACCCCAGCTCCCTCAGCACCTCCTCATAGGACTTACAAGAAGGAGATGCTTCAGAAGGAGAGTGAATGCTGGAGTTTGCAGGAAGAGGAGGGCATTCTCCCAAAGAAGGCATGAGGAGAATTCCCCATCAGCACATTGCACCACAGAGCCTAGGGGATGAGACCTGTCCTACTGCAAAGGCAAAGAGCACACTCACAGATGAAAATGTAGAAATTTGTAAACTGATCTCCACCTTATTCAGGTAAGGGGTTTCCTCATGGAGAGCTGAGAAGCTCTCTAGGTTTTGCTGTGGCTACTGTCATAGTTGGCTTATAACGGGAGCTACATGTCCCAACACACAGACACTTGAAATTTCCCAAACTGTGTGTTGAATCGCACCTTCACTTCCATTTTCTCTTATGACTCAAAAAAAAAAAAAAAAAAGGCATCTTGGTTTTGCTTCTTCTCTGTAGAATGCATTTTGAAGGCATAATCCTTGTACCACCCCAGACCTTCTTCTGTTTCAGCATTAAGTCCAGCTTTCATTGCTCTGCTGTTGTTCCTGGTGATACATCAGTGTTTGGCAGTGTGGTGGCTTGGGGTGTAAAACTCCAGAATCTGTTTAAACTGTGATATGGTTAATTGAGAAGTGGGGAATGTGTCTGGGAAAAAACATGATGACCTGCTTTACTGTGAATACTTGACCACAAAAATGAGCAGGAAGTGATAAAAATACGGGAAACAGGACAAAAAGTCCTCACCTCTGATAATTTTAAACATTCACGTTTCAAAATCCTGACTATATTGATATAATCAAACATGTCCTATTTGTAGAGCAATAGAAATATTTTCTTCTTACTCCAAGTGCAGTGCTTCTAACAACAAAATGAAAACTTACAGCTGCAAAAAATACAGTAATCTTCAGAATGATCAGCTCTACCTACACAAACCATTTATTCTCCAAAAGAAGAGAGTTTCGTTTTCATGCTTCTTTTGCTCTTGAAAGAAATTCAATTTATGATTTTAATCCTAGCAATGGCAGCATAGTTATGGCCGTTTATTGGAGAAAAAAGTATATGAAAACATTGACGACTATGAAGTACAGTATGATCTAGAAAACATCCCGTTGTATCCCTTTTAAGCCCTCCCCCTGTATGATGAAATGCATTCTGTTGAGTTTTTATTAATTTCAAAGAAAGTGAAATATCAAGGATGTCCTATTATTTCTCTTCAACATTTGGAACCTTTTCATAACACACAATTAGTACTTCCAGTGTGGTATGGAGAAACAGAAAGGGCAGAGAAGCAACAGGCATCAGCTCCCATCGCACCCTGTGGCATAGACAGAGAAGTCTCTCACAAACTCATGAGTGACTTACTCTGCTTGATCCAACAGTTGTGGCTAGAACAAACAGACGCTGCCAGAAACTTGCTGCACTATTTTTTTTTCTTGTGTATGTTCTACCAGTCCAGTCATGTCATTTTCTTTGGCTTAGCATTATAGCTAAGCCATGCTCCAGCTCGGATTTGCTGCCAAACTCTTCCAAAGCTTTAAGCCTGTTGGTGTGATTCTGCATGGGTAAAGCAATTCTTCTCGCCTTGCCCGGCTCCAGAGTTATTTTGAAATACTGAATCTCGAAGGTGGGAGGAGAGGAGGAGAGCTGCTGTTTAGGTTTTAGGTTGAGAGAGTAAGAAAAAAGATAAGAACACTTTTTTTTTTTTTTCTTAAGCAGTTGCTGAGAGGACCTCAAGAGCTTTTGAAGAGGAGGAATCTTGGGTGAAAGGCTGTATTAAGAGCACAGGATTATTTGCAGAAGAGGTCACAGTCCAAAAACTGCTGATTCTGAGTGGTGGCATGGTAGAAAGAAGCAGCTTGCTTCTTGTCTAAAGGTGAATGTATTTTTGCAAAGAAAAACAGCATGGAATTCTTGTTAAGAGGAAAGGGAGAGAGGAAGGAATAGGTATTCAAGCATCACAAAAGCAGTTCTTGCAGTTGTATCATAAAAGTCAGCATGCAGCATTTAATGTTTTTGAATGCTAGTGAAAATTAAACCATGAGATCAATCAGTATCATTAAGTTTATCCACTCTGTCCCACTAAATATTGTGACTGTTTTCCAGAAACAGGAATTTCCAGCTGAAATCAGGCTTCTGCCAGTATTTTTTGACCTCAAAATCTGGAACATATAAAGCAATGTGTTTGTAAAGTAGCATAGTTCTTGTTGGACGACTCTTATAGAAACAAAGTTGAATACTACATAATACAATGTGCTCAAGGGATTTTGGATTAATCTCTGATGTGTTGTTCACCATATCTCTCCTTCTAAAAATTCTGTCAATACGGAGATCAGTCATGACACCAGATTCCACATCTGAACCCATTTTCTGTGGTTTTCTTACCATGGTTTTTTCTTTGAGACAGACTTTGAAGGAAGAAAGCAGACTTGCGATGCACATATTGTTTTGGTAGATGGTTGGGAAAGAATGGGACGTGTCATATGAAAAGACTGAAAAATTAGCAGGGCTGAAAAAGAAGTGCTTATTCTTTCTTGAAGACACAGACATTTTTAGAAAGATTTAATACGTTTTTTCTCACTTTAGCAGAAAGCAGGGTAGCAAGTTCTCTTAGGCAAAGTAAAACAGAAACATTTCTGTGTGGTCCCACTCAATCTGAAAAATGGGTTGGTGGTTGTGTTTACATATATGTTTAGGGGGTCAGAGTTACATTTCAGTTTGTACTGGGCCTTTCACCAGATTTGTTGCCCTCCTCTGGACACATTCAAATACCTCCACATCCTTCTAAATTTGCAGGGCCCAGAACTGCACATAGTGATCGGGGTGAGATCACACCAGCCCCGGATACAGCAGGATAATCTTCATTAGAATCCAGGTGAAAAGCAGGGAACTACTTGTCCAGTCACTGGGGATTATCATAGATTCCTTGAGAGCTGGAAGGAGCCAGCAGTGCTTCTGGGCCATGGGAAACAGACAGGAGATAAGAGCTGCAGTAAGGGCATGAGGAGAACTAGGATAGGAGTGAAATTAGCTTCTTTCCTTCATGAAGTCGTTCATATGAACACAAGACATGAAACCATCTCTGTGGCCCCTTACTCAATCAACCACCATTCTCTGGGCATGAATGCATTCATGCTGCATTTCTGCCTTTCAGTTGTGGGGAAAACTATTTCAGTGATACCCAGTTAGGATAAATGTCAGTACAACAAGGCATTTGACAAAATACCTGAAGGTCTTGACAGAGCAGTTCAAATTTCTTAAAGCAAGTAACTCTCTGGCCCATCAGTGCTTCCACTTCAAAACCAAAGTTGGTGCACTGGAGATTGAAAAGTGTCCTGCAAAAAAAATTCGCAAACTTGCAGAGAAATACTAATACGTAACAGAAATTTTACTGATGCCGAAAATATACTTAATAACCTGCTGTCAGCAAATCACCTTTGTTGAGAGCATAAGAACTAAAGAGACACATGACAAGGCTCTGACATGTTTCTGCAAAATCTTGACTGGGATGTTAAAGTCAGTAATTACAAAAGGTTTTGTATATTTAAAGAAAACAAATGCCTAAGGGAGGTTTTGCTCACTTCAAATGAGAAAAGGCATACAGGCTTTGAGTTGTTGTTAGTTAAAAGAAAAAGAATCTAATGATTTTTCTCATCCAAATTTAACTGACAGCTGATAATCTCGGCTCTCAAACTCATTAACTCATAGATTATTATCTTGACCTGATAAAACTGAAGGTGAAACAGAAGAAAAATGAAGTCTGGAGCAGTTAAACTGAAGGGTGGGGAGGCTGCTGAAATCTGCAACTCTATCCAGATTCACCCATCCCTGATGACACCCAAATACAAGATTTTAATTTTTTTTTCCATTGTTGCTTACAGGATGGGTTTTTTAAAATTTCTGTAAGTATTCACTGTCACAGACAATGATTTTCTCTGGTGGGTAGCATAACAGCTGGAAAAAAATTATGATTTTTCCTGAATTTAAAGGTAAGTATATGCACCATCCTGTCATTTAAAGTACACAGGAGCTGAAAACATTCTGGCAGTAGAGTGATTTCATATGCGGTTATAATACAAAAGGTGTTGGTTTTTGTTATCAAGCAGCCTTCCCTATAGGGTCACATACCTTCAGCAGTGTAAACTTCTGAGAGAATTTTCTTTCTTTTTTCTTTCCAGTAAAATAGCATTGGATTCAAGGATAATGCTCTTCTGTAATCAGCATTTTTTGTTATCCTTTCCAACGAACACATTGATACTAAAGAGGCACACCTGAACAAGTCTCATGTGGTATCCAGGATAGCCAGATAAGAAGTTGTGAACCTTTTTGATCCTGGAGAGAAAAGCCATCTGGTGATGGCTCAGCAGCTGGTTAGCCGGGATTATTGTCATTAGTGATACTGATTGTTTTCCTTTGTCTGTGAACTAAGCACATAACTTTCTTGTCTGCCCCAGTAGAAGCACTTTGGGGCAGCTGTGGTTTCATTATAGAGTGAGCAGAATATTAAAAAGGGAACACACCTGAAGACAGATTTTAGTGCCTGTTCGCCAACGAATTGCTGAGGACTTGAGCTGAGGATTACCTGTGTGACTTTGATAATATTACCTCTGTTCTTTCCTCCAATGTTTTTCACCCCAAAAATGAGTATTATCTCACGTTTGAGCCCTATAGGAATAAATTGGCTTATACCTTGAAGCCATTTTCTTGTCTGTCTCTACCTTTAGTTATTACAGGTTGCTCTTTAGTTTTATTTGAAGATATGACTCCATTCCAAAGTAATCAATGCATTTTAAGCAAAGTTTAACTTTTCCTGCCTAGGTTGTAGTTTTCAAAGAAAGCCTTTTTGCTTAGGCTAGAACAAATGGAGCAGGTTCCCTGATATCCATCATCAAGGCTTGTAGAGTACTAGGTGATTAATAAAAGGGGATGATAATGGGAGAAATTTTAGTGAAATTTTTTTGTTAAAAACTGAACATATTTCTTTTTGAACAAGAGCAGAAAATACTTGATACCACTGTGTGCAGTACTGAACAGAAAAACTCTTGAGCACTGAGATGATCTTTGTGGTACTCTGAAAAATAACTTGCTGCCCATGGAAATATTGAATGATTGCTGGGTATCTCTTATGGGACAACTTTTACAATCACAGAACCACAGAATGGGTCAGGTTGGAAGAGACCACACTGGGTCGTCTGGTTCAACCTCCCTGTTCAAGCAGGGTCACACTGGAATGCATGGCACAGGATTGTGTCCAGATGGTTCTTGAATATCTCCAGTGGAGGAGGTTCCACACCCTCTCTGGGAAGCCTGTTCCAGTGCATGGTCACCTGCACAGTAAAGCAGTTCTTCCTCATGTTCTGGTCGAACTTCCTGTGCATCAATTTCTGCCCATTGCCTCTTGTCCTATTGCTTATCACCACTGAGAAAAGCCTGGATTCATTAGCCTTCTTGGCACCCATCCTTCAGATACTTACAGACTTACCGGTTGGACTCGATGATCTCAAAGGTTTTTCCCAACATGGCTGATCCTGTGATTCTGTGGCATTGATGATGACCCCTCTCAGCCATCTTCTCAAGGGTGAATGGGCCCACCACCCTCAGCCTTTCCTCATAAAAGAGGTGCTCCAGTCCCTTGATCATCTTTCCTGCCCTATGCTGGACCCACTCCAGGAGCTCCGCGTCTCTCTTGCACTGAGGAGCCCGGAAGAGGACACAGCACTCCAGATGTGCCTCACCAGGGCTGAGTAGAGGGACAGGATCACCTCCCCTGACCTGCTGGCAAAGCTCTTCCTAATGCACCCCAGGACACCACTGGCCTTCTTGGCCACAAGGACACACTGCTGGCTCGTGGACAGGGTGTTGTCCTCCAGGACCCCCAGGTCTTCTCTGTGGAGCTGCTTTCCAGCAGATCAGCCCCTAACCTGTCTTGGTGCCTGGGGTTTTTCTTCTCTAGGTGCAGGACCCCGCACTTGCCTTTGTTGAATTTCCAATCCATCGAGGCCTTTCTGAAGGGCTGCACAGCCCTCTGGGGTATTGGCTAGTCCTCACAGCTTTGGGTCATCAGCGAAGAACATTCATTTAAGTAGACTGAAAACTTTTATTAACCATATATTGAGTCAGTTATGTATAAACTGCTTTCTGACCAGGAGAAGGAAGAAGATAGAAAAGGATTATACAAAGGATAGCTATTTTTTTCATACCTTTGTACTGTGTTCACTCACGTTTGGTTGTCCCAGCCACAACTTTCCTAAGTGCTAGTTCAGCATAACAAAGGCTTTTTAGAAATGAGGAAATTGCTGTAAAGTCTGAATATTGAGCATGAGCTGTCACGGGATAACGTCTTTATATAATCATTGATTTTTCAGCTTAGTTTGTAATAAAAAGTTCATGCTGATTTATATTTATACAAAATATCAATTGTATTTATTACAATCGTATTTTAGCAATTTGGGATCACAAATGGTTTATTACCTGCATAGCTGAAGGGATTTCTGCTGCTGTTTTGCTGCTAGATTTTCTAGTGATCTTCTGCATCACCACTGCTTATCAAAAGAGTGAGTAACAAATCAATTTGCCTAATATACTGAAGCAGGTAAATATGAATGTATTAACATCTCATCCTACTATCCTCAGAACCAACCAACCGAAAAAAAGGTATATGTAAAAATTGAATTTTCTCACCAAAATTTTAAATTTGAAAAACTGATCAGTTCTACAGCCTATGAAAAAGTTACGTTTGCTGGGTTTTTTTCCTTTTTTTTTCACATTGGGAAAACAAATGGCTTACTCGAGTTCCTTTGTCAGCTAAATGCATACTTTGATATTAGCTGAAACAATATGTTAAGGGTAATTTGTCAGGAATAACATCAAGCTAGGCATTGCTATTCCTATTTTGTGCGCAGAGGACAGGTGACATCTTGAAGTTTTCTACATCTTCTAGCATTTTTTTGTTCTCTGATTTTATGTTCCAAATTTACAGCTGGATGCAAACTAATAGTTTAAACCATTATCTAAGTTTGCTGTATTCCTTGCCAAATATCTCTACTGGTCTGATCCAGAATCTCTCTGCTTCCAATGAAAAGAAATAGTGAGCAGAAAATGTATTGCTTCCCC
Source organism: Acanthornis magna (assembly GCA_036785705.1). Classification (NCBI taxonomy): domain Eukaryota; kingdom Metazoa; phylum Chordata; class Aves; order Passeriformes; family Acanthizidae; genus Acanthornis; species Acanthornis magna. The sequence goes on from JAWUZG010000017.1 coordinate 3,705,666, forward strand.
TACCACAATATATGAGGCTGCTGAAATTTTGGGCAACATACTAATATTTCCCCCTGAATTAAAGTGCCCTTTCAGGCTTTTATGACACAATGCTAATCTCATGCATGTTGCAATTTGCAAGTCTGCCTGGGCTTTTATTGCATTTATTGGTTTCAGCGGGAAAGTAACCAATACCAGCATCATCTCTTGCATGCTGGAATTAGATAATTTAGACTATACTATCATGTATGATGCCGTTTCCTGCACTGTGTTTCTGACTAGATATATGTCTTCACAATGAAGAGGAAGATCACAGAAACCTTATCCAAAGCTTTGTACTCTACTCAGACCTGGGTAAGGTCACCTGTCGAGATGGAGTTTACTCAAGTTTTGTACTGTATATTTATTAAGGTCTTTTTTTTCTGTGTCTGCTCTTTATATCCCTTGAATCTTACAGTCTAATCTTAAACTATATAGACAGGAAAAAATGAAGATTTTAAAGTATGATTATTACTATTCATTATTTTTTTGGTGAATATCCTTTAATGTTTTACAGCTACATTTAGAGACTCTCTTTCATGTTATTGACAAATTTGCTCTTATGGTTTGATAGCCTTTTTATTATGTGTGTCTTTTTATTGTCTTTTTTCCTCAAGCCACTTGTAAGACTGAGGCAAAAAATTGTATTCTGTGATACCTTTTGTCTTATCTATTTTTTCCAGTTCTGTTTCACTATAATTCTTTGGGATAGCTGTTTCAGTGCATCTCCGCTTTTTTTTTTTTTTTTTTTTTTTGTTTTTTTTTTTTGTTTGTTTTTTTGTTTTTTTGTTTTTGTTTTTGTTTTTTTTTTGTTGTAACTTTGTAACATTGTGTAATCAACGTTTTGGAACACTGAGTCTTTTTTTCCCCCTCTTAATAATCCTGTTCAAGCCCTGAAATTTCGAAGTGGAAAGACAGGAGCCAATTTCACTGCTTCTGTCTTGCCTCTTCATACTCTAAATCAGGTGTGTGGTTAGGGATTATGAGTGTTTCACAGTGGATGTGAGACCCCATTTTCACAGTGCATGTGAGACTCTGGCTTTCCACCTCTCTCAGATCTCACTCCTGTATGATCCAGTGGGAAGCTCCACTGTCACTATGTCCTTATAAAGCCAATTTCTCTCATTCTGACTGTTGGGTCAGTGTTTGTACCAGGATGAAGCTCTTCCTAGAGGGACCACAGGCTAGGGATCTCCCATTTGCTTCAGAAACCACTTTTCCTCCCATGCTGGTTCACCCAGGCACTGTAACATTAAGTTGTCTTAATGACGTGACTAATTTTTAGCAGAATCAATAGCTTCAGAATAATTCACGTTTTAAGACTGATGTAGGAGAGACTGTGTCAGTATCTGAAGTGTGTGCGTGAGGGGAAGGGGGCATTTCACTGGTGCTTTACCAAGGAACAGATGTGGGACAGCTGGGAAATATTCAAGCTGCAACTTCTTTTTTTTCATATGATTTGAATCTGAAATGCATTCACAGAAAACAAGAAGAAAAAGCCTCATTTTTATTGATGGTTGAATATTTCCCAATAATAAATCAGCATCTGAAGAAAAATTGCCATTTTCCTCCCATTTCAAAGTGGTAGCTGTTCTGAGAAAAGTCCTTCAACTTTTTCTTTTTTTTTCCTTTCTTCTTTTTAATGTTCTTCTAGCCTCCTACTAACAGTTATGGAAGATCCAATTTTCATGGCATACGTAGCAGAGAAAGGAGAAGAATCATCACCCTGGCAGACAGAGATTTATGTCAACTGCAAAAATGTCTCACACAAACAAAAACCATTAGGTTCTTTCTTAAGAATGAAGTAATCGAAGCACAGGCCCTTTATTTGCAGAATAGACTTTATTTTTTCTGCTCTGGCAAGACTTGGAAGGTCAAACTGGCTGTGCCTGGGCTGCTTTGGTGGGACAGCCACGAGACCCCAGCTGTGTTGGCGTTGTACTGCAGCCTGCAGAGTTAACCTATCCCTTGGTTCATGTGCAGGATTAGAGACTATTTGTCCTTCTGCATGTGAGACACTTTTACCTAGTAGGTGGACTCTTTAGTATCAATTTTAGAACAGCTCTGATGTGCAGAATGGAGCTGCATATGTTTACATAGAGTTAATTTGGTCTCAGAAATCTATGTCTATGAGAAGCCTATGTGACAGGGTGAGAAAGAAAATGTGCTTGATGTTGTCTACGTCCATGATTTTTGCATCTCAGATTGAGAGGTGTATAGAATAATAAATACCCATGATTTTCCACACAGGAGGTGTTATTTTGCTGCCAGGCAAACAGTACTATTCGGCTGACAAAAGCAAATATATCAGGACTCCTTGAACCTAGATTTAAAAGTATGAACAGCAGCTTGGTATCTGACAGCTTTGTGGTTTTACAGGCTTCTTGCCACTAACCACAGTAATTTCAGAGTTTTCTATTTGGGGATGGAATAGCAGTGTGGTCCCTGCACTCCTCCCCCACTCCTTCACCCCCTCCACTCCCCCCATGCCCAGAAGAAAACAAAGCATGAAGACTGTCACTGTCAGGTTATATTTAATAATTTATTATAAGGTTTAATTGCGCAAAAAATAAATGAGAACATGGAAAGTATATGAATAAATGATGCAAAGCAGAAGAAAGCATGACTGAGAACATTTACAAAACAATACACATACATATGTAGTTGTATGTGTGCATATGTATATATTCTGCTGAAACCTACAGAAGAAATCACACAGAAATTGAACAAACAGACAAAAATAATAAATCCTTAAACAAACAAAACTAGAAGGCAGACCTGAGAATTAGGATCTATGAATCTTTTGGCCTTTCACAAATCTGCTGAAATACTTAGGACAGAATGCCAGTAAATGAAGGTGTTACCATGACAGCTGATAATCATCTACGTCTGCATACTGCAAATGGTGTGCCTGGCCCACCTATGCCTGATTCCACTTTTCTCTTGAAGCACATGTAAAAATGTTGCTGGATACGGTGTTTGGGATTTTGTTTGGCTTTTTTTCTTTTTCTTTTTTTTTTTTTTTGGAAAGGGGTTAGTGGTGGAGGCATCATGTCTGCCTACAAATCATGTACCGGTTCTACTTGGCTGGCTAGGAAGAGCACAACAGCCTGACAGTGAAAAGCACATTTTGCGCAGCCTTCTCCAGTGGAAAGCTTTCTTCACGTGCACAGGAAAATAAGAGCCTAGGTTCTTCTGCAAATAACATGGACACAAGGCTTCTCTTCACTATTTGAACAATAATAGCATCATGTGGTTATCTTACACTTCAGCTAAAAATCTAAAATCCTAAACTAAAGTGTCCTTTCAACTTATGCTGAAGACTTAAATTGTTTACAATGCCATATACCATTAAAAACATCTTGTTTTGGTTTTCTGTTCTCCTGAACAAGGACACATTGCAAGGGATGTTTGGTTTTTCTTTTAAATTTCATTTGCTGAAGGTTTTCAGATATACAAATGCTTGAATGTGAAATCGATGAGGATACACAGAACTGTACTACTAACAAGTTGGTTTATTTCCTGAGTTATCAAATGTCATAGCAGATAATTCTAAGTTGTGCACAGCCTTACAAATGAAACCTTGTAGCATTGGGTCATTTCTTATGATCCCCCTGATAGTAAAATGCCAAAACAATAATGTAATGGATTTGATTACACAGATATTCTCAATTGGAATCCTGATACACAAACATCCATAAGCTGAGAAGATGGTATTGTTTTGCTGCTTATAGAGACAGTCAAAATACATCCCTGTTTTACTGAGGGAAAAAAAGGGGCGAGGTTGAGGTTAAATATCTGGAATACCAGATTGTTTTGATTATTTGTGGTACTGCCCTTATTTCTTTTCTCTCTTGGTACTTTCAGCTTGCCTTTTTGAAACAATTGCTTATTTTTGAGATTTGAAGAAGAAAACAAAATCTGTAGTGCACACCTTTGCAGATATTTAATCTGTTTTAATTCAAATTCCGTAAACATATTAGTTCTACCAGGATAATTCACAGGGAAAATTACATCACACATAGCATAATAAGAACAATATGTTTTTGTTTTTTTTTCAAAAAACAACCCCAAAACAACAGCTTCATTTTTGTACCATAGTAATATCTAGTGAACAGCAGCTGAACAACGGACTGATACAAATTAAAACCAAAAAGAAAACAACCCCAAAATTATCAATACTCTCATTGGTTTAAAAACTAGTAATCCACACACAAGAAAAGTTCCAAAAGCTCAATTTGAAATGTAACAGAACTCTTTAAATATTTTATGAATCTGGCAGGATGGGACCCAGTAAGAGTTTGATTGCTGCTTGGATTATGTAAATAGACCTTCCAGTGTAAACAAACTATTGTTTATTGCTACTTAGTTTTAATATTTATCATAGATTTGTCCTTTCCTTTTGGAAATTTTTTCATTTCTTTTGAATAAACTCCATCAACTGTAATTTGGAAATTTTATGTTGAACAGTTACTGTGTTATTTCATGCTGTGCCACTTGCTCAAATAGTTAAGAGGAAAAAAGAATCAATGAAGCAAAATGACACAACCATTGATAGCAACCAGCTCAGCATACTATCTAAACTGCAAAATAATTCTGTGGGATTTTTAAGGTCTTAGAAACTTTGCTGAAAGGAAATAAATATAATAAAACGTTGTCATTAAAAAACCGAGGGTTGAATACCTTGAAGGTTATTCTAGGGTAACTACCATCTGTGTGATTTGAAAATGAATATATGAGATTAAAGAAAAGTAAAACCTTTTCCATAATAATAAAATTAATCTTTTTGCTGGGTCAAAAAAGGAAATGTTTAAATTCGGTGTTCAAAGAAATATTCAATGATTAATAGTATAACTAAGCCTTTAAAGTGTGTAAACTCACATCTCTTTGAAAAAAATTTCTGATTGTAGGAAAGGCAGTCACCAGAGTTTGGATCAACAGGATGAAAAAGAAACACAATCTGTGAAAGAAAGTGAAAGCTAAAGCCTGTTATTTTCTTTATTAATTTCAGATACGTTTCTTTACCTTAGAGAATTTTTCTGACTGTAATATGTTCATGATACTGCTCCTTCTGTTAGTCTTCTGCTCTCCCTTGTCTGTGCATCTTGGGGTAAAACAATGCTTCTGTGAGGAAACAGGCTGTTTTAAGGGCTGGACCCACCAAGGAACACAAGAACCTGGACTCCTCCACACCCCCACATTTGGCAGGGTAGTTCAGCACTTGACCCTCTTTTTGACTTCCACCTGGCGTAAATTCCCAGTGACCTTCTCTGTTGGGCACCTAAATGTTTTCAAGAACGCTCAGAAATAGCTTGTTCTAAATGCACTGTGCAACTTAACCACCTGCCTCCTCTCCAGCTCTTATCCCAGGACTAGGGGACAGGAGGAGAGGACCAAGGCAACAGGGCAGGCAGAACAGGTGAAGTATAGTTCTACCTGCATTTGTTAGTTGACTCCTGAGATCCAAATAAGAAACCTTGCTTCAGAAAAAGGAAAGATTTCAGATTCAAAGGATTGTTCAGATCTCACTACCAGATTAATTTCTAGGTGTGGGGCTTTTTTGGTTTTGGTTGGTTGTTTGTGTGAGGTTTTTCTTTAAGGATGATGATTATTATTTTTGTAATCATAAAGATGTCTGGGCACCAGGACTCTGATTTTTAAAATTTATTTTTAAATCTTATGTGCATCATGCTCCTTTAAATCTACTTTGCTATGGAGCTCCGTGAAAGTCCAAATCAATGGTATTTATTTACAGTAGCTGAAACTCTGCCTCAGTGAGTACTCCCTAATGCAATTTCCTTCAAAGCTGAGATGCTCAATAGGAGTTAATCCTCTAAACAGCTTTGTAAGTCTGACACTAAGGGTTATTTCCAAAACCAGCCCTGTCTGTCTGCAAGATAGGTGCTATAATGTTCTCTTAGGCTGCAGACCCCAGGAATAGAAGCGATCCGCCAAGTTCTCAGACTGTATTGTTTAAGGTGTAAGTAAGGCAACACAAAAGACATTTCCAAAACTTGCACATTCCTGGGGAATCGTTTTAGGCTAGAGCACAAGATGTACTTTCACAGCTGTGCCTCGCTGGGGTGTGGTGTCAGGGCACGTGTGGGCTCAGGGTGACCACTGCTCCTTTGATATCTCATGCAGAAGGTCCCTCCACTAGGCTACAGACCCACAGCTGTCTTCAAAACACTAAACTGGACCAGGATTTACATGGTCACATGAACTGCAGGTTCATCCAGCATCATACCTGCCAAATCACCCAGGAAATGGGAAACCCTTCCCAGTTCTCTCCGAGCCTGCATCAGACAAGCAAGCACACCCTCTCCTCTGCCCTCTGTAGCTGGGCTCCTGCACAGAAACATCTCATATTTTAAGGATGAATAAGAGCCTGCAGAGCTTGATAAAGACCTCTCCTCCACCAAGAGGTCCTTGTCTCTCCTTTTGTCCCTTATTATTTTGTTCTTTTCTAATAGTACAATGCATTGAGAGTTACAAGAAGAGGATGATCATCGGGATAACTGTGGGATAAACAAGTGATGAGTTTGCCAACACTTCCTTTAAAGCAGGGAAGCCTCAGGAACACTGAGATAGCCTCAGCTGTGGGAGCTCAGAGACTATTGGGGCAGGCTGCCACCATGCTACAGGACTGACTAGTGCCACTGCTCTGACTAATTTCTTGGTCCTGAATAGGCTTGATTTATAAAGCTGTAGATTTACCTTATGACCTGTGCTACAACCTTGCAGTTATATATCCTTACATGTAACTTAGGACATGATGTTCGAGCTAGAAATACCAAAGGAAATGTACAAAGCTATCTAACACAAGTTTCAAAAGATTACTTCCACACTATCCACACTATTAGCCTGTATAGTTAGATAAAATAATTAATATGAATTACTAGCCATGGCTGACTTATTTCTTCTAACCTTATGCTTACTTAAAAACAGAATTTAGTAGTTTTAGGAAAAAAGCATTCCAGTGGTTCTAAAGGTTATTTAGCACCTCTCTTAACAGTATATTCAATTAGATTGTTACACTAAATAATTCATTTATAGCATTAACCAGTAAATTCTATAAAGTGATTCAACTGATGAACAGGTTATCATACTAAGATATAGCCAAACAAATGCACAGTATCTTTCTTTTTTTCTTAAATACCTTTATCTGTTTGTGATGATGTCTACATGTGTATTTGAAGAGAGGAATGTAAGAAATATTTACATGTATTAAAATTAATCTCTGTTAATACCCTTTTTTCCCCTCTGAAATAAAACTACCTTTGTCAGACATTTATTATTTTCTTTGAAATGTCTATAATTTGCCCAACAACGGTAGAATGGGAGGAACTTTCCCACAGAACTCTGTCAGAACATTTTGCGATTAGAAGAATAAATGTTGAGCACCTATGTATTTTTATGGATCATAAAGGAATATATTGCTTTTATCACCCAGAATTCGAAGAGTTGTGAAAAATTCTAAATTATACTTTTGACAATATCTGACTGCAGTAAGTCCCAAGAAGTTGCATGATAACAATGGTGGTGCATTGCACAAAATACTATTTTTTCTATACTGCATAATGCATGTTAGGCAGACTGGCACTGGTTCTTCCAGCCAGGTCAGGGAAAATGAGCCCAGCACTCATTGGTATAGAGTAACTCAGAGCTGTGAATTGGATTGAACACAAAACATTGTTTCCAGCTCCGGATAAAGAAGGAGAAGAAGTTGAATGCTATGGAAAACTCAACAAGCCCACTGATGTGTGCTTAAATGTTTGCCAATTTCTCCTAATCTTTTTAAAGTTTATAGAATCTGGTTTTATTTTTGTTGATTTCTTAACGTATTTTTCACTTTCTTTCATAAATTTCTGTACCTTTCTATAATGATGCTTTTCAAAGATGTAAAAAGAAAGAAGAGGTTAGTGTATCATTCTTTGGTAAGAGGTCATAACACTTTTTCCCCCTGCATTTTCTGTTTTTCCTTGTAAACATGTCAAATCAGAACAATTTCCAAAAAGGAGTTCTGGGTATCTCCTGTCACAGCCTGTCATCTATGGAAACTCAGGAAATGCAACAACTAAAATCCACATGGATAATTTTATTGTATGTAATTTATTCTGTTTTACGTACAGGAGTAGTGATGACAATACATGTTAACCGAAACCCTTATTTTGGTTATTGGTATGGTATTGCCAAAACAGCCAATTAATTTTGTGTTATTTTCTATGCCCACTCTGTCTTGCTATCATAAAATTCTAAAAAAGACTGAAAACAACGTGTAGCCTAATTAAAAATTAACTTCATTCATGTCAAATATTTTTACAGGAAAAAAATCTACTGTAAAATATATTAATGCACTTGACAATCCCAGGATTGTAAGAGAATACAGTAAATCTGTTGAACCTCATGAGGATTTCTGTATCGAAGCAACAAAAAACCCCAATGAAATTCATTCTTTGGGACTTTAAATGTGATATTTAAAAAGATTAACTTCTTCATATTAGAGAGCCTATTACTTTTTGAGTTTTCATTCAGTTAAAAAGGAAATATTGTCTCCATTACAGCTTGCAATATTCATAACAATATGGACATTTTAAAATGCTTTAATTATATTTAATCATTCTTAAACCTCAGTTACTTTCATATCTGTTTTAATCGTGTCTGTAAAAATCTGTCGAGCTGCATATGCATATAAAGATCTTTGCAAAGTGAAACTTCCATTTTCTTCAATAGCACTTCACTAGCAGATTCTAATATTTAGGTTTCTAAGCATAATGCAATTTAAATAATTGCTGAATACATAGCACCTTCACCCATCACCTTTTACTGTCTTGTAAGGACCTGGACAGGGAGACAAACTTGTTGCAACAAGGGAGTCAGTATTCTTCGAGATTACTTTCATTCCACCATAAGCCTATCCTTGCTTCCAATATACCTCATCTTTTTATCTAAAATAAAAGGAGAAGAGGATCTATTTATAATATCAAGAACAACCACAGCAGCCTTCATGGAGTGCAAGACTTTATAACTGCAGAATTCATATATCCAACCCTTTGATTTTAAAGTTATGCCACTACAATGGTGTTGCACAGTCATTATCTTCCACTTACAAAACACAGGCAGGCATTATGACCAGTTGTCTGTGGTGAAAAATGAAAGATTCGAATATATCCTGTTGTGAAATAAGTGTGTTTGGAAAGAGTCACAAGCATTTGGATGATGTATGGAAAAATGAAATTTTCCAGTGCTGTTGCATCTATTCTTGTAATCAAAGAGCAGCTTTTCACACTTTTTCCACTGTTCACTCTATTCTATGTGTGGATAAAAGCCACACTTATTCCTTTGCAGCAGGTGTAAAAAGAAGCTAAAATACACTGATAATAAACACTGAGGTAGAGATTAACTGGAACTCATTACTCCTTCCTTTTTAGTGTTTTGTAAATAATTCTATGTTCATGCTAAAATGCACAGCCATTCAAGACATCTGTATTTTCTAATAGAAAACCACCTTGCAGTTTCCAGGTTACCAGATGAAAACCAGCACATGTGGCTGGTGAGCTAAGTCTGAGTAGAGGTTTATACGCTACAGGCTGATGGTCTTTGTCAGTTCCTAGATACCAAATATCTCAAAAAACTCCTACTTCTTATAGCATTGCCTGTTAAGACTGGAAAGCTGAACAAGCATGAAGTTAATTCATTTTCTGATAAATGCAATATATAGATATGATTAATGATTGTTCTTTTTTTCTCTTTGCCATAAGCGGGTAAGGGTCTTCACAAACTGCCTGCACTTGGCAACTTCTAAATAAATGCGTGCCTGAAGGCTGTATTTTGTACTTAAGTTATTGCTATAGAGAGCACTTTAAAACACTTTAGCCCTCAGATACTCAATTTCAACCCTTCTTCCAGCAAAGTCTTATTAGCTTAGAACAAAACTTGATTAGAGTTTTCTGCTTCCCAACAGGATTTCTATATATGTGTTGTGAAATGAAGTATTCTCCCAAAATGTCATGGTAGACTTTTGACAAAACAAAAGAAAGCAGCTATTGTCAATGTCTCAGCAAACTTCTTTGGTTTGTCAATCTATTTTCAAGCTTTCCTTGTAGCTTTTGTGAAACAAGAAAAGAAGAAAACAAACCCCGCAAAACCTCCCTAGAACAGAACTTGATACATGTGATCGCATGCTTACCACAAAAAGTAATGCCTAAATATTTACTCAGTAAAACAGCAAACTTCCTGCTACAAGAGATTCTCCTTTCTTTTTCCTTTACATAGGCAAAGAAAATTGTTTCAAACTAGCATACTGATGGACAATTTAAACCATTAATAATACAATGTGGCTGTTTAAAAAATGGGAATATTCAAGTTTCTTAGCACCATTTGATGATTTATTAGCAGTCTCTTTCACTTTCACCTATTCTGCACCAAGTGACTTCAAAATCAAAAGTACCAGCATGCATTAATCTATAACATTCACAGTTAGGACATATTAGTAACTATATTTAGTAATGCTGTGTCTTATTTTTTCATAGGGGTGAATATATTGTTATCAAGGGTGATTTTTAAAAAATGTAAATCATGGTTACAGTTATAAATTCACAACACACCCTCAGAACCAGAAATGAAAGCAATAGCTTTATTTTATTTCTTCTATTTTATAATGTACTAGTGCTAAGTTCCATTTGTACCAGCTGCACCTGGTTACCACTGAAGACATTTTGCTGCCCTCCATCTCTTCACAGCTCATTAGCTGAAAACAGAGAGCAGCTCTTGGGTCAGGAGTAGATGTATTATCTGTGTGCCTTGCACACGAAGAAAGCCGAGACTGGAACAGGGTCCCATGGGGTCCCTGGCTCTATTTAAAGGCCGTTGTAGTCTCTAGGCAGGCAGCTCTACCATGTGCTCCACAAGAGAGTTTTCCCTCTGGTGGAAGCACTAGGAGCTGTACACAAGTAGTCTCAGTGGGGCATCACTTAGGTTACCAGCAGGCATGTGCCAGGAATTAAAGCAATTCCATGAAAACAGAATTTCCTGGCATACTGTTGTCACAGTGTCTGCCTGGTTCTCATGGGGCTTTTCTGAGGAACATTTGTGGAAGCTATGTGAATACACCAATGTTACAGTGATACAATCTGCTGTTCTAGCATGGCACATGTGGCAGCCTTCACTGGCTCCTGAATACCTTTGTGGTTCAGGTTCCCTGTTCTTTTACACTGTGTTACAGTACATTGGGAAGTTGCATCCTCATTTTCAACTTCCAGTGTGCTTGTATTTAGTCCCTACAAGAAATTGGTTCCCAACAGGTCAGATTTGCCTTTGACCGCTTGTGTTCTGCAGCTTTGCTCAATTTTCTGCGTATTGTATGAGACCCCACAGGTATTTTATACATGTATGCGTTGAGAGGGTGGTTGCATTATGCAAGGAAATAAAAATATTTAGTAAAACTGCTATATATGGCCATATATATAGCCAAAACTGCTATAATGCCCCCTGCCTTCCTCCCTCCCTTTTCTGGTGTGTTTTCTTTGAAAGTAGCATCTACATTTTCATTAACTTCACAATATTCAGTTATTGCATAGGAAGAAAAAGCCACAGACAACAACTGCTCCCCAGGAAATGAAAAGAGAACATTATATAGACCTTATGCTTTTTACCAAAATACAGTTGAAGCCCTAGGTTGAGGATTTAGATAGGTTCTTAAAATATATGGACACTGGAACTATAAAGTTCTGATATTCTCCTGTTTTGCCTTTTCCCCACTTTTGGACTATGTAGAATATGCAATTATTAAATGACTAGCATTCAAGTCACAGAGGAAAAGAGCTACTTGGACACAGCATCAAAACCTGTAGAACATATTGAAAACTTAATCTAAGGAGTTTCAAAGAAAATATATATGATTTTAGGGCAAGTGAAAGAATCCCACTTGCAAAGGAAAAAAAAAACTGACTGGTTCCCCAAAAGGCCAATATTTGGTAAAGCTGCACTGAATGATAGAATTACACCAGCACAATATCTATCCTTTTGTATCACATTTTGCATTTAACGTTTGCAAAACAGAAATATTCCCTAAGCAAAATGTCATCCAAATCTTTTTCTTAAATGAAAGTGTGAATTAAGCGTCCTTGATGGGTACAGCTCTGAAAGCACCATAGGTACGGTGCCCTGACAGCATGGGAGTGCAGTTTTTCATTTTAGCTCATCAAAATACTCTCTGTAGGGAGCCATTCTATTCCTGAGTATGGCAGCAGTGAGAGGAGGAAAAGAGGTAGTGAATGAGACAAGGAAAAAGGGGAAAAATAAATAAAGGTGATTGTGGTGGGGTAGAATTGTTTCATTCAAGTGGATCACAAAGCTTTTTTATTCAGCAGCTGTTCACTGAGGTGTAGAAAGCTGTAAGTCTGCAAGGTCTGTTAGCCCGGAAAATGGTTGGAGAAAAGCTGAACATACTGTATCAGTAAATATTTAATCAAAAGCAGAAGTTTCTTCCATACCTTTTAATACATATATATATAATGTGCATATATAAAACAACCCAACAGCACTTCTTCAGTTAAATTATAGTACATAAAACTGATTGTTTCATTGGAAAAGAATCTATGTGTCTCCTCCTTGATACATTTCCTCAACCTGTCCTGAGAAACAACCAATGAGATGAATCCCTCGGGTAATCGCGGCAAGAGTTTCACACTGGGAACAGAACACAAGGCTGCTCAGATCATACAGGAGGGCAGATTTTTCTCCTCACAATTTCAAACATTTCAGGGCATCACGAGGAGTACATAAATATTTGATAACAGTTACAAAAATCTGAATGTTCAGGATAGATAAAACTCATTCCCCACCTACAGGTATGCCTTCCAATTTATTCCCTCATTACTGATTACAAACACACCTACTACAGTTCGTTTTTTAAAGACGTCTTCCAAAGACAGAAAATTTCCATTGAGAGGTACTCATCCTCCTTTTGAAAGTAAATAGATGCTTGACACATGATCATACAAGATACAATGTGCATCTAAAACAGAAATCTGAGAAGGAAACACAGAAAATCAAAGTAACGCTGACCAGAAAGACAAGACCAGAGCTCAGCTCTACCATGTCTGGCCCAGCCGTGGCATGGGCGGTCGCCAGCTGGGCATGTGGCCCGCTTTTATTTGTCTGAAAAACAGATTTCCTGCTTTTTAAAGTCAGGTTTGCAGGCATGGTTATCTAAATAATTTGCGATCAAGAGGAATTTGCAGCAGTTCTGAGGACGAGACTGTGCTGCTGATAGGGATATTCACAGCTCTTAGGGGCATCATGGGAATTGCATGTGTCAGGGATGAATTTGTGCCCCGGGAATCCAAGATTAGAGCCGGACCAGGCAATAACCTTATCTTAATGCCTCAAACCCTATTCCCAACAAAACACACCAGCCTGCTACTACTATATGTTGGTGTCTGGCTCCGAGAACACCCAACCACCCTCTAGGGCAGCGGTGGAACTCGCTCAGATCTGAAGGTGCCCCCCGCAGCACTGACGCTGCGTCTTGAGTTGGTGACATTCCAGCGACTCCGGCGGGAATTAGCAGGCTGTGGTCAGGGCCTACAAAGGTTGTGGGTGAAGCCAGGCTGGCCTGCCGTGGGGCCGGGAAGGAAGGCCCCAGTGTCAAATGCCACTGCGACGGAGCCCCAGAAGGGACCTTCTCCGGTCATGCAGAAACCTTCACACCAACCAACACAGTTTCATTTGTTTTCCACCACTTTCTTACAACACGAACGTGTCCCCCTTCCTCCCTCCCCCCAACCCCCCAGCCCCCTCTTTTCCGAACATATCGACAAAAGGAACGGCAAAATAAATAAATAAAGACTTAGCCTCTGCTTCGGGGAAGCCGCCTCTCCCTCTCCAGGTTTCCGCCTTGGCGGTGCCCCGGCTGGAGCTGGTAGGCATCAGTTTTCACGGCAAATGGTGGGTGCAGAGGGGGCCAGCGGCTCCCTGCCCTGGCGGGAGGCTCAGGCTCAAGTGTCCATGTCGGCCGGCAGCCCCCGGCTGTCATTGCACCAGCCCCGAGCCGTAGCTGAAGGCGTAGCTGCTGGCCAGCGACAGCGACTGCTGGTGCTCCTCGCCCTGCTCCGATGGGTAGCTGGGGAATGTCTGCGCCCGGGACACCTTCGCCGAGCCGAGGCTGTGACCTGCAGCGGGGAGACGTGACACAAAAGATGTAACTGGGCTCTGGAGCCTTTCGCCATGGACTCAGACTCCAATGGATTGACTTCATACCGCCCCAAGGTGCCAGGATCCTTGATTCATCGGGCCCTTCTGGGGCTGCACAAGAGGGTATTTATTTCCTGTGGCTGAAGGCACAAGTCGGTGACAGATTCCCCATGAGGGAAAAAGATCCCAGACCCAACTCAGGCATAATTTAGGGTCAGAGTTTTATTTTTTTTTTTTCATTTCAGAGCGTCATATCTGTGTATTTTCTACACTGTAAATCTCAGTTACATTAGTTAGGACTGACAAATAACATCTTTTTTATCTGAAGCTCTGCCCACGTGGTGAAAGTAGTGCCAGGGGTTTCAAAAGGATTAGTCCCACAAATGCCACTTAATTCACTTACTGTCCTTTGAACAGCATGCCACTTTGTCATGTAAACACAGCATCATCATCATTCCAAAATGGACTGGAGGTGGGATATGGTGCACATGGGAGAATACTGGCTGGGAAGAGGATGTGCCAGACGCTTTTTTGGATGGACTTGTGAATCTCATATAACCATGGTTTCCATCAGCAAGATGGGAATCCATGTCTGAAAAGCCAGTGATGAAATTCAGGCAATCCTGATGACCCAAATCTATAACCTGATAGTTTTCCTACCTCATATTTCCTTTTGAAATTGAGATTTAATTAGGAACAAAAAATAAACTTCGCAAGTACATATCTTCATGTAACATATATTCTTTTTTTTTTTTTAATGTACATTGAAGCTTGGATTTAAAATGGTTTTACATAATGCTTTAAAAAGTATCTTAATAGATGTATTACCTGTAGGAATGCAAAATCATATTTTTACTTCAACCACTGAGCTATTAAAGAACAGCTGCAATGGTATAGACTCAAATATCAAAGAATTCAGCTCACGCTGAAATGTTTCAAAACAGTTAGCAGCTTTCTAGACTGGCCTAGTGGTGCTGGAACCAAGGATGAATTTCACTGGATTTGGGAAAACTTTTCCTAACTTGCATTTGGAAAAGTTTGATCATATAATGTTACTGAATTTCTCATGAAAAAAACCCCCTGTGATTCCCCCTGAACTTGAGTCAGTCGGAGCAATGCTGAGACCAAGAGAGGAAAAACCCCAACTAAATGAAAAATAGGACAAAAGGTAGTGACATCTTAGTGACACTGGAGACAATAAAACCAGAATCTGAATTCCCAGTGGCATGTTAATGGTCATGAAGCCCTTTTCATAGTACAAGCAAGCAGGATGAGCTTTTTATGTGCACTTTTCATATTCATTCATTGGGTTAAATTGACATTGGCTACCAAAACCGGACTGAGATGAGAGGTTTAAATACTTTCTGCTTCAAGAAGCTCTTGCATCAAACTGAATTGAAGTGTATGATGCTGTGAGCTCTGAGCTACAAAGCAGCTGATAATGTTTATGAATAGTCTTAAAGACGTTACTGCTTTGACCAACTTTTAACCACAATATTAAGTAAGGCCTTCATAAATTTTTTACTTTTATTTGGGATTTACATCACAATTTATTATCACTAAAAAAAAACCAAAATGAATGCAAACCTAAACATGAGAAGATGAATGATTCTAGGTTTTAATTTTGTGTTCTAAATCTGGCACTTTTCCTTCTAAGGATGTAAGATCTTTCTTTCTTTTTACCCAGAAGCTAGAATCATACGTATTTTAAGCACCATAAGGAATTGCTAAAGCAGGCACATGATTTCCAATACAAAATTTGTCTCTTTCTTACAAATAAAGATAAATAAAATATGTCAAGTTATAATTTTCCTTCATTCTTTTCATGTATTTTATCCAAAGAGTGTAAAACAATCCCTGTGACAACGAGCAGGAGCAGAAATAATTACCAGCCAGGGAGTTCCCTAAACTCAGGCCTATTTGTGTCATGTGTTGTATCTCACATAATTAATTTTTAGTCCATTTTTGTAGAATAATGCAGCTTTGATACAGTGATGAAGAGTGCCCCTAATACACTAATTTCTAGCCACTACCTAAGGAATTCAGGCAGTCTCTTAAAATGTGGAAGATGAATTTGAACCTATTAGGGTTGAAAAGGAAATTAAATTCAGGTCTTTCATTTCCTGTATATATGCCTCAAAAGCCAGCACATCCCTTGCTCTTCTTCAAAAAAATATTTGTAGATGCCATGAGGTGTAAGACATCTGACTGAGGTTCAAGCTGAAGAGTATGACATCAGTCTATGAAAATAATACCAAAAAGAATAGAGGACATTGGTTCAAATGAAATAAGAAAGCTATGGGTAATAGAAAATTTGTGAGTTTGGAAAGAATGGATCTAGGCAATATATATACTTTCAACTTACATTTTAAAAAAAGCAATTAACAACATTATTATACTTCAATAAAAAAAATAAAATGATGGTGGTAAAATAATAAAATAGTCCAATGGTTCCAAGTTGACTTAAGCCTTCTAAATAGTAAATTTCAAAAATTTAGGGTGCTTTTAGGTTTTTACTACAATTCAGACTATGACATACTGGAAATTATAATTGAAATAAATTATAATTGATCCTTTTATTTGCATTCCTAAATATTATTATCATATCACACAGCTGATCAGTCTTTTGGAGTCCTGGGTACCACAGTGTCTCCAAAGTTACACTTTATGTCAGCAGTAAGGATTTTGAAACTAAAGATACAGGTAAAATTTTTGCGGTAAAGGATTACAGTTTCACAGCTTTCTAAATTTCCTGTTTCAGTCATGTTTGGACCTTAAAAGGTTAAGAGAGAAGAATAAGAATAAGAATGTTGTTTGTGGATTTTGCAGCTCTTTGGTACCACAGCTGCTTTTAAGAACACAAAACTTACTCTTCCCTACAATTCTTCTGATGTCAGCACAGGATGAATTTGATTCACACAGATTTCATGACCTGAAGACATCAAGAGAGCCAGGGGAGGTTTTTCCCTCATGGCTTACATAGGAAAAATTGCTTTTTTTTCTGTTCTAGGACAAGACCTTGGAAATGCGGCGTATTATTCAGCCTGCTTCATCCTTTATTCAAATTTACTCTCAGGATTACAGAATGCAATGAAGCTGTAGTCCTAAGCAATTAGGTATGAATGATCCATCAAGAAAATTTAATGTAACCCAGCAAATTAAACTAAAATTAGATTTTTCCTGATCTTAATTATGTTGGAAGCAGAGGCAGTATACACAAGGATCTTATTTCATGGCATGGTGCTTATTTATAACAATTCTTTAGAGGAAAAACCCAATGGTTTCCTAGTAACAGTAGTGACTGATGTACATATAAGTAGATCGATCACAACTTCTGAGAGAAAACTTGCAGTACTCAGCTAAATGGAAAGAAAGAAAAAAGAGGATAAGAGATCGAGGCATAAGCTTTAAAAGCTCCCTTACTTCTGCTTATTGGGAGATGTTTCTGTTTCAGATTCAGAATTCAAATTCCTAACCAGAAGGCAGGTGCCAGCCCTTTTTCTTTTCTAGATGAACTAAAGGTTACTCTTCTCTTTTCCAATACAAGAATTCAACGGACTCTCATCTGATATTCTTTGGCTAGAGCACTCATCTCTGATGTACAAATCCCATGTTAAAATTCCCCTCTGCCTGTGGGTAAGGTTCGACATTACACTTTCTGTAGAAAATTGGCTGAAAATGTTCCCTTTCTGCTCTGTACCAACACTGCTGTTCACTGTCCCTCGGTTGAGCCATTGAGACTGAAAAGCTGCTTTGTAGACTGAAGCACTTTGGTCATCTGCTTTGCAAGAGCCCTACAAATCTCTGTGCTGGCAAAGCCGAGGAGCAGGAACAAGCAGCCAAGGGGGAGAGATGGCAGGTTTTTTCTCAGGCTGGTTTCACTGCCAGATGGTTTGTTTGGTCAATGATGACCTGTGAGCAATGTGCCACCAAATGCCATCGTCACCAGAACTGCTCACAGCTCTGATGAAGGAGCACTTTTGAAACCCCATGACTAAGCTTTTCCCATACAAGATCTAATATAAGTTTATGTTTCTGCCGTACAGTGATTAAAAATTAATATAAGCAAAGACTCCTGTGTTTCAGCTTCTGTTGCAGGCCTTTAATTACCTTATATGAGATAGCCATTAGGTAAAAAGAAAGACTTTTGCAGCTGCACAGCAAGCTTTCATCTGGGATTTCTTAGCCTCTGAACAGATGATTTTACAAATAAAAGGATGTACTCCTAATGCGCTTTCATTTTTCTAGGTAAGAATAATAAATTTATTTTGAAAATAAAATTTGACGTTTCCATTTCCGTGATTATGAGTACAAAATTGAAGCCATTAAATTAAAGCCAATTGAATATCTTTATTAGTATTGTGCTTTGTATTTGGAAGTGCTCTGAGACTTTATGATTGCAAGAGCTCTGCAGTTGCTATAGATGTTTCTATAAATGTTATAGAAAAACATGGCTGCTGAAAAGATATTTCTATGAATCAATCAGTGCAAGCTAAGAATAAATAAAGTGAATCACTTGTTCCATTGTAAAGCAATCATTTCTTTTTAGAAATATTAATTAGAAAATTCTGTTCACAATAAACAGAACAGTCTGGGAAGCAGGGAAACAAAGATGATGAGATTTTATCATTGCACAAAAGGCTAGTGCAAGAAGGTGGAAAAAACCCAATTAGCTAACAGATGTTCAGGAATGAAACGTTAGTAAGAGGGAGTTAGTTCTATGTTGTTTCCTCACACAATTCTCACTGGACAATATAAATGTAATCCTTGAGCCAGAAAAGTTCTCAAAACTGGTACCAGTCTTTAATCTAGATTTGTGTTCTCTAAGGACTCTCCCAACAGCAGTGAAAGCTCCTCTTTATACCAGAGGAGGCCCACAGATTGCATTGAGGACATTGTTTCAGTGGGGAAGCTCATCTCAAAGTGCTTCAACCTCCGATATTCTTTGCAGCATTTTTGTTAAGACAAAGGACAAAGTGGGAAAGGCACTGTAGCTATGCATTGAAAGCCCACTAGGGAAAATTAAGCTCTTACTGAAAAGAACTAAATTATTATGACTGCTTATTTCAGATGGACGCTTTTATCCTCTAAGAGCTTTTGTTGCAAAGAAAGACTCCATATTTTATTCTGGATAAAGAAAACATTTCTCTAAAAAACCCCCCTACTTCAGTCTCAAATCAGTTAAGTGGCTATTATTGCATCAAAAAGGATACTTTCATTTAAGGCAGAAAATAAATGATTGCTGCTATCCTATTTATAAATTGATACTGGTTAAAATTCTGCCAACTCTCTGTATTGAATATACAGTGTCTTCTATTGAGCTACTGATGACAAAGCAGCTTTCCTTTGCTGCTGTTAGATGATTGGAATAACTAAAGCAAAGTTTCATAGCAGGACAAACTGCTACAAAGCAAAACATTTATTTTGCAGTAATGATGCAGTTGGACTGGAAGGGCATTAATTGGTACAGCAATTATTATGCTGTCACTCACAAAAAGATGCAGTGGAAGGGAGCAGATGGAAACTGAAAAATAGCATAAACTACATTACAGCATATTGATTTCCATATACTTATTGAAAGTGAAACTGTGGGCCTGTTTCAGTTCCAAATAAAGACATACAAATTTTCCTTTGAATTTAACTACAGTTGGAATAAAAACTCCAGGGAGCACAGCTGGGCTCCAACTTTCATATATTCTAAAATAATTTTGGATTTCATTTCATCCATTTCATTTCATATATATCTTACTGAAGGGAGTAAAAATATCAGGAAACCTAATTTTTGAGACAGATTTTTAAGAAAATGGTTTGGTTTATTTATCAGAAATACTTTTGAATACAAATAATTTAAATTGATAATAAAATACATGGGAAATACATGAAGAGAGTGAATGACCAACTCTTACTCCCCATTTAAAAATATTTCCTTTCCATTATTAATTGAAAAACATTTTCATTTTCCTTAGAATTTGAAATAAAAATAGTAACTTTTTTTCTTGTACTGCATCAAGATTAGTTAAGTGCTTGAGTAGATATATACTTGTTACAGAGCCCTATCACTTTCCAGGATTGGAAGACTACTATTTAACTTCAAAGTCTTTGGCACTGTCATCAAGTCCTACTCTAGAAAAGAAGAAGCTTTACATGTGCATGCAGAAGAGACTGCAGGATTGGCAGTTTTAAACCAGTAAATGTACAATATGTGAAATTTTTGAGTATTAAGTAAGAAGTTTGCAACATTCCAATTTTGGCACAAGAATGCTGGAGAGCATTTCATGAAGAGCATGTCTACATGTCAGTATTTTGAAATACAGAAAAATTGTTTCTGTATACAATGTAAATTGCTTGTAAATATTATGCACAGAAAAAATGAGCGTTATTTCATCTGTACCCCTACCTAAAACAGCAGGCATTTAAAAGCAGTATCTTGAAACATGTAATTAAAGCCAATGTATTCACTGAAGGCTAGGTAGGCTTAATTGCTGTTGTGTTTTTCTGGGAAATGTTTTTAAACACTTGTTGTCCTGCTGAACTTAACCTGTGAATCACCTACTTAGACTATCACAAGCTCCTGTGGCAGAAATACTAGAACATCAACCACATCCTTCTCAAAGATGAGCAGGCTTATCTTGCTCTCTGCTTTTAGTTGGTTTCCATTAGGACTTTTTTTCCTAATAATGTATTTATGTGTGTTTATAAAGGGAGGAGAAATATATAAACCCCTACTACCTAATATCTCCACCTAGGAGAGGAAAAAGTAAGTTATTTACACATCTCACATTACCCAATAGTCCTTTCCCTTTTTGCTCATATTCCTGCAGCCAAAATCTGACACATATTTGGAAAAAACTGATCTATTTTACACATTACATCTCTTTGACTTGTGCTCTTCTATTTGTTATCTGCAACCGTAGGCCAGCATGCCTGAACTTCAGGGAGATTAAGCAAAAGAAAGTGGACCAGCAATTTTTGTAGTTCTGTGCTCTGAGCCAATGTGCAGGTAAACACAATAAGCTTGTACTTAGCTTTCTTATGTTGTCCTCCATATACAGACCACAGCAGTCCTAGCAGAGATTAATTCATTTCATCTTCGCGGCTTTTTACGCTTGTGTTAATGTTGCAGAATTAAACCAGCCTCCTCTCACTCTCAGTCCTGAGTCCAGCTCTTTAACTATGCCAACACAGTTGAAGGAGGTTCAATCACATTCCCACTTGACATAAAATTAGGCTAAGGTCCAACTTTGCTTCAAAAGAAATATAATTTTCCAGATGAAGACTCTCAGAAAGAAGAATTTCTGAATTTGGTTTCATGGATTCTATAGAAGAGAAATTTTCCGCAGTGATACTTTGAATTTTTCGTTCATTGATTTTAAAGTATTTATCATGGAACCCCAATAGTCTGGCATTGAGCAGGCCCATCTTGCAACCCAAACTATTCTATAATACAATGCAATACTTTCTTTTCAGCAATGTTTCTTATGAGAGAAAAAAATCCTCTATTTCTTTTTAAAATCAGTTAAAGAAAGTACTGAACTGCTCTTCCTGACTTGCACTAAGTTAGGAGAGTTGCGTTTTTCTCTGAACCATTATGAAGATGAACCAAAATTTGTGTGTACAGAGAAGTGACTACGGCCAAGGATTTTGTTTTGTACCGAAAGACACAGGCATCATGACCTTGAAGAAAACTTTTGAGAGGAAATGTGGGCAGTTTAATTCTAAAACATGTCAAAATGACAGCAAGTTAATTATCAGCAAATAAAATCTTGAATGAGTGCCCTAACAAAGCCACCTGAAAAGGCTGAGCCACTCCAAGGTGGCTAGCATCCCTGGCCTAATTTATCGCTCAAACCACAGACTCAGTCAACCAGAAACCAATATAAAACCTAACATAAAACATCTCCACATGAGTTGTAAAATCGAGGCTTATTATGAGACATTAGCTGTTTCTGGACTTTATGCCTGTGCAAAATAAATTTATTTCATTCACCACAAAAGTAAACAAAGACAAAGCATTTTTATACAAAATGCATATAGTTTCACTTTCCTATTCAAGCTCAAAACTCAATGAACTTTTTAAAGAGAAACTACACAAAACAGACTTTCTATGTTGGAAATACTAAGGAAAAAATAACATAGAGGAGAAATTAGTGAAATTTCCTTCTCTTCAAGGTACATTTGAATGAGATCCAATTGCAAAATACAAGAAATAAGAAGAAAAGAATGCTCTGATCCTAAGATCTTATGGGAAAGGCTAAAGTGGGGGTAAGAGACAACAGTTAAGGAAAACTCCAACAAAAATTATTTTAGTGTTTATTTTTGCATCATGGAGACAGAACAAACCAACAAAAGAAAATACTCAGAAAAATTAGCCTGTTCCTGGGATAACTGAAAAGTAGGAAGAATATAAAAGCTAGTGAGAAAATAAACAAACGTGAGGGATAAGATAAAATTGTGTGGATTGAGTTACTTTTTCTTAAATTATTTTCTGCTGTGGGTAAGTAGGCAGAGCTCCACACTTTGCTGTCTGCTTTCGACTCCTGGGCAGAGCATGAAGTCACTATGACGGTCAACTGATGGCTGATCTCTGTGCAGAAATACGTTTGGAGTATAATTTTCTTTTACATCCTTGCAAAGTACATCTACTAGAACAATTTAAAGCTGGTACCTATGTATGTAGTGTTATCATCTTGGTTTACCAGTTTGTTAGCTCAGTGTTCAAAATGTTTATGTTCCTCAAAATGTTTATGCTGTGTTTTTATTACAGCCAATCTAAATGCCCAGTCAAAAGAGACATTTTTTCAGATAAATTGTTAAATAACCAACCCCTAAATCTATTACTGATGTAACAGAAAGCATCTTACTGAAAAATTCAATGCAAAAATGCAAATTTATACATTGCATATCACTTTGATGATATGGAATATGTCACTGTTAAATATTTATTGCATTTCAAATCATGTTGACATTTCCCCTTGGATACACTATTCCAGAAAACACTATACAGGCCTCATGAAATTCTACTGATATTACAGAGAAGGAGTGAAACAGTGAATTTCTGATTTCATATTAGGCTATCTAAAACGAAATGAAGAAAAAAATTACTTACATCCATAAAAAATGTGTAGGGTGGAGATAGTATACTCCCTTTGAAAAGGGGGTACTGGAGGCTGATTGATCAGTGCTATTTAATCTTGTGGCTGTTATAATTCTGCTGATCTTTAGTGTGGCCAATATTTCCTCGCCTGGTAGTATTTTCATTATAAACACTCCATTCACAAAGATTTATCACTAGCCTATAAAAAATTTGCCATAAAATGAAACTCAGCACATGAGGTCTGAGAGCAAAGTCAGAGAGCAAATTTGGTCTGACAGGATGGAGGAAATATGTTTTTCACCACATTTTTATCTAAGTAAAATTCAGTCTTGATTGGAAAAAAAAGATAAAAATTAGAAAAAAAATTGGCAGGAAATAGAGTTTACATTGCTTAACATAGGGAAAAGTAGGGATGAAGGATTTATCCCAGCCCAAATGGATATTTATTTTACAAAAACTATATTTAAAAGACAATTTTATTATGTGAGTATAATATGAGAACTAAACACATATAAAACATAAAGTCTAAGACATTCAGGTGGTATAGCTGAGCCCTTCCTTTGGTGCTCCCAGGCAGTTTCTTTGCACACCTGAAGAGCCAGGGAAATAGGAATGTCAAAGGTAGCAAAACTAACCCTTATCAAAAACAAACACACAAAAAAGCAAATGAAAATGTAAACCATATTTTATGCATGTTTGGTTTTCACTGTGGAGTCAGATATGCTCCTCTTTGGGCTGTTCCAAAAGGCAGGAATGCCTGGCTGTTAGAAATGGTTCTGAGGTGTAACAGGACCATCATTTTAACTTCAGCTGTGCCTGAGATTACCTCAGCAAATTGTTGCACTGCAGACTCAGTCCTGTTGGAGCCACGCTAGAGCTTCTCACTGCACGAAAGCAGCAAAAGTCATAATCTCTTTTTAATCATATTCTTCTACCCCTGTTACAGAACTCGGAGTGATCCTGCTGCTGCACTTCCCTAGAGGTATCTGAGGACAAAGTGCTGTTCAAACTGTAGACAATGTCCTCCAAGAACAGGAAAAAGTCTTGGACTCTGGTGAAATGCCTTTCCTTCAAGGAACTTTGTATTTATGTTGTAACACAGGGAATTAGTCTTGCTTATGTGTATTTTGCTGGGAAGGGAAGGAGGAGGGTGGCTTGTGGGAGGTAAAAACACAGTTCCCAGTTTAATCAAATGAGTTATTTAAACTGACTGAAGATTTTCCATCTTTTTTTTTTTTTCTGCCACCAATGAAAAAATTTAGAAAAGATCTCACATTAGTATATGCAGGGATGAAATACAGCTTTAAGCACTTCTACCTTTCAAAGGCAATTTTTTTACCCATATATTGAAAGCATTTATTAAACTATTTGTTATTCAGATTTAAGCTCTCTATGAAATAACTTTCTACAAAATTGTCCTTAGAAATATGCATTAGAAGACCTTAATATTATTTCAGGCTGCAACTAGATAGTAATAGTAGATTCCAGGCAAAAGTGAAATATTGTATTAGCTGATAATTAGCTCTCTGGCAATGTTAAAAAGTTTCCTGAAGGCAGGAAGACATACCTGTCCACCAGTTCTCAAGAAGAAAGGATATATTTTTGCCTTTAAAGTGCAACTTGAAACTACAGACTATCCTTAACAAGACTTCAGACTGCAGGCACAGTACACAAAAAATACAGAAATGGATTTTATGACATGTATTTGAGGTATATTTTGAGTTATTTGGTAGTAGGCATTGCAAGTGGTTGAACAGTTTATGAAATGGATGGAATAAAGGAAAGGTTTCTGCCTGTACTGAGTGTAATAGCACTCTGAGTTCTTTTGTTCCTTGCAGAGATTGCATATATAAAATATGTGGCAATAAGGCAGTTCACGGAGGCTAAACAAATTATTTTCCTCTATAATTTATTCTCTAAAATAAAGAAGTTTATTGATTTTTAGATTATATAAGTTTAATTGGAATAAAGTAGATGTCTAAAACATCAATGAAGCACTCAGGAAAGTTAATCCATTTTTCATGACTCTATAAATAATTTCTTCTAGCTGTAAAAGCCTTCAATTACCCACCAGGAAATCAAAAACAATGGCTCTAATTCACTGAGGGATGCAAGTGATGTTCTTTTGATTTTTTTTTTTCCCCTGAAAGGGAATTCACTGTGATTCAGTGTGAACAAACTGTGCCATTTTTATCAGAGTTGTGTAACAGCAGAGGAAATGAGTGGAGGTAAATCTGGTAGAGGTGTGTCAAAGAGCTTGATCTGCTTGTGTCTGGAGATGGGAGGAGTCAATTTTTCTTTACTCTTTCGGACAACAGAACAAACAGCTTAAGCCGAAGCTCCTCCTTCCTCACCCACCGCCCCCCCACAATAAGCAAATAAACATAATATGAAGCCCAATGGTAACAGTAAGACGCACTGAAATTACCACCCATGTGCCTTCCCTAGAAATTCGTTATTAAACCTGTAAATATTCTCTCCTGTGTTTTGCTTTTTCCGTTCCTCAGCTGAGGATGTTTCTTTGTTAGTATTCCTTTTGCGGCCTCTCAAATCACAGAAGCTGCTGGAGCAGCGCAGCAGCAGTCCCTTCGGAAGATTTCCTTAATTCCAGCTGCTGGGAAGAGAGTCCTGACAAACCCAATTGACTGATCTGCTGAAGCAGGAAGGGGTGGAGAACCATCACCTCTAAAATGACATTCATCCTGTCCCATCTCACTGCCTGTTAGTTGAGTGTTACTAAAGCAAGCTAGGAAATGACCAAAAAAAGTGCCCATAGCACAAGACAATAAGCAGCAATCATAGTCAGAACCTGACGCGTACAAAGTAATTACACTTCATACAGACATTTAGAGAAAAGAGTGTTACATTAAAGCAAGGCACTTCACCGATGGCGATTTTGCCACTGGCTTTGACTGTAAAGAACTGTAACACAGATTTTAAATTCATTATGAATGTCTGTAGTTGTAGCACACAGGTAAGAGATGCTGAGGTGAACAAAGATGAATGAATCTCCCAGAAGAGTTGAATGCTACAGATATTGGTGTTGGGTAGCAGTTTAGCTAACAGCAAGATGGATGGCATGGAGCCATCAGCAGTAGAAGGGAAAGAAAAGTAACACAGAGGACCCACTTCACAACTCCTGAATGAAATCTGTGGAATCTCTTACATAGGGCTAGACCATCCATGGCTCCAGTCATTTTCAGCTATTGGCTGTCACACGGTGGCATGTGAAATTCAGCAATTGCAGCTCAGACACAAAAGAGATTCAAACCAGCTTCTGCCACCACGGCTTGCTGCCTTTTGTGCTGTTATTTTTCCTTTCAGTGCCTATTATAGCAGAGAAGCATATAATGTGGAAGCATACAATATGAGACAGTATTCCTGAGTTATGGTACTACTTCTCCATGAACACTGCAAAAATTATTACCTTGCATGTAAATTTTTAGGTTTACTAGTACAGCTCTAAAAGGTGGGAAGTAAATAATAGGATACAAGTAGTTTTCTGGCTGGACAAAAAATGGGAATTTAGAGAGCTGGAAATCAGCTGTGATTTAAAAGGAAGTTAAAGTATGAATTTAGCAGAAATGACAGGTACCATATCTGGTGAAACGTTACACTTTTACACTAAGGCAAAATGTCAGCTTACAAAACTGTGCTGTATGAGGTACTGGCTTCAGGCTGCATGACTTAAGGCAAACTAAAATGAAACATATATATCCTCTATTTTAAATAGACAATGAGGACAATTTTAAGGGGGAAAAATAACAAAACAAACAAACAAATCAACCCCCCCCCCAAAAAAAAAAAACCAAAACCCAAAACTAACAAAGCAACATCATAAAGCAAATTACTTTTACCAGTTATTTCCAATTTATCTCTTTATAGCCTACTCCTCCCTGGGGCAACAATAATTAAACATTAGTAATCGTGAGGACTTTCACTTATCATTTGTAAAACAGAAAAAAGCAGTAATGTGTATTCCTTAGCTGAGTCCTCAGGTCAAAGTGTGAGATAATTCTTATAGAACAGGTATGCTATTAACAAAATATAGATGGGTATTTGGGGTATTTATGCCACAAGCAGAAAAAGAACTAAAATCTTTTATGTTATAGCTCACACCAGTGATGACTGCACTATCCTGATTACTCAGGACACTGATTCTGCATCACAAAATCACCATATTTACATCCCATTGCTAGAATTTGCAGTTAAAATAATTTTCTTTATATAGTCTTGCAGCTGCAGACATGAGCACTATTAAGGCACAGAAGAGGGAGCACTCCATGATTCTTGGAGAGTTTTGTCTCCCACAAGATCTTTGCATTCTTTTAAGATTTTATATTTTCCTTCATAAGTGGGAGAATGGGATCCAGTTAGTTACTTCCACTTACGTCTCTTTGCAACGAATATTTAATGAAATATAGCAATGGATACAGAAGCCACTAAAGTAGCTCAGAAATCGATGTACTACCTCAAAATCTCTGCCAGTCAGTACAATACCTGGCTTCATAAATTCACTCTGAAAGGCAAAACAAAATGAAACAAGCATTTTCTACCTTTTGAGAACAATCATATACTAAAAAAGGAACATTTCTGGGATGTGAAATCTGTCTGTCCATTTACTTTAGAGGATAATCAGGAACTGAATTTGAAATGCGACTGGGGAGCTATCTAAATTTTAGAAGATATTCAGACCTGCTGCTGAAGGCTGTGAACCATATGCTTTGTGCCTATAAATGTGTTGCTCAGACAATACCTGGGGATTTCAGTAGAGGCAATGAGCAGGGGGAAATCCAATTTTTATGTCTTTGGTGGAATGACTAAATAGCAATGACTCAGGCAACTGGACTGTCATGATCCATTACTGACCCATCCTATCCCTACTAAATTGTTACTTTAAGAGCAAAAATAAGGAAGCACTAGCAGCAAGGAACACACTGGAAAAATGCAGTGTTGCTGTTTCTACCAACTAGCTATTATTTGTCTTCATTTTAAAAATTAACTGCCTTGAAACAGCAGCAGAGATGTATTACAGTATCTTGAATTTCCTTCCCTCCAAAAGTGAAGAAAAGGAAAGGAAAAAGAAAAGAAGAAAAGAAAAGAAAAGAAAAGAAAAGAAAAGAAAAGAAAAGAAAAGAAAAGAAAAGAAAAGAAAAGAAAAGAAAAGAAAAGAAAAGAAAAGAAAAGAAAAAAGAAAAGAGGAAAACCTTTACAGGATATGCTGTTTTGTGCAACAACACCTTTGCAAGAAGTGGAGTGCAGGAAAAGGAAGCATTATCGTAGTATTTTGACTTTGACCTGAGTAAAAGAGGCAAATAGCATTCTTTGCTAAGTTTAAGAACAGTGGCACCATCTAACAGAAAGCTTTTCCTCCTTTCTTCAAAGTAGAATGTGGTTTTTGATTTACTGAGTATCACCTTTTGATCAAAGACTTTACCTCTACTGTAGTCACTTCTATGATTTCACACAAAATCTTTTCCAGTTTTTTTAATGCCCTATTTTTGCTTAACGAGAACCTAATATGCACATATCTCTAACTTACCAGCTAGAAGCTATGAAAGCAGTGAGAATAATTTCAAATTATGATCAATATCAAATCACTAAGATGACCTGTCCCTTGCTCAATCCACCTGTGATGTTGTACTAGGAATAGGGCTGGGAGGATTTCAGCTTTCTAATCTTTCCGCCTGGAATGTCATGCAGAGGGTAAAACGCTCTTTTCATTATTCTGTAGTAAGAGCAATCACTGTGCTACTCCTGCTTTACTCCTTGATGCTCAAAGGTAAAAGCGCATGGATGGAGTACAGTCCTTTTTAGTGAGAAAAGAGAGCACCTCTTCAAAAAGAGCCTCTTTTATTTTCCTGCCATTAGCATCATCTTGTAATGGCTCTGACTCCTGCCTAACTAGAAAGGACTAGAAAACACAGTTATTACAGTAGGACTTGTCTGTAAATTAAAGGATAGTAAATGTGCATTTCAAAAGATAGCTGGACTGGGTGACGATTTTTTTCAAGTCCTGATGACTGATATAAAGTCTTTACTTGAAGTTTGTTTCCTGTGTGTCTCTACTATTTATTTCTGTTACTATACACAACACTTAATATTATTTATTAAGTTAGGAAGACTGGTTTCTTTTAGAAAAAGCAAAGCAAATAATAACAACAAAACAATCCAACCAATCCCCTAAAAATATGAATGGCAGATGATTATTTGTAGTCTTTTTACAAATATTTTGAATTTAATAAATGATAAGAAAGAGATATAGTTGATTTTTAAAATAATTTGAGAAATATAATTTTTAATATTAAATTATTATTTTTCATTTCCCCCTCCCCCCAAAATATTCCAAATAATTTAAATATTGTTAAGCAATAGATGATGGAAAACTGTTTTTGATGAGAAGATCAGATATAACTTTTCTAAGGACTAATACAACCTCTATTACCTATTACTATACCTATTACCCTATTACTATATTTCCATAACTTGTTTTTTAAGTTCATCAGCAATATCATGCATAAATGTTTTTCCATTAAGCATTAGAGAGTGATCTGAAGAAAATGTATAATTTAATATGAAGAATCTTAAAAATATTGCAGTAGATATGAAATATTTTTAAAGTTTGCTATTTCAGCATTTTTTACCATTAAAGGATTTATTTGATATACCTAGACTGTCTCAGGTAAAAACCCCCATTTCTCTACTATGTGTTCCTCAAGAGCCCATACATTTAAAGGGGACTTGACAAAAAAGGATGCTTTATAGAGCATATACTAAATATTATTGAGGGAAATGAAGAGGAAATATATGGAAGTATAGTGAGCTGTGACACACCATTAACCATTTTAGCACCTGTAATGTGTCTTGCTGGATTCCTTTGGCTGTTTACCTGTCTTAGAAACTCTAAATAAATACATTTTTTTAAACTGGTGCTTTATCAGCTGGAATACCATTGCTGCTTAAAAGATTTCAATATCTCAGCTCCATTTATCACAACTGCTGTCATGTCACAGCACTTAGCAGAACATCCCACTGCCATATGAGAAGTTAGCACACCTGCTAAAAACTGTGAATATTAATTGACTGTATCACAATGCAAGTTTTTTTCATGCACCAGAGAAGTGTATAATTTAGATATAAAGCATCTGGATGAGAACGACCTGGTCTGACCTAAAAACTGGATTTTTTTTTCCCTGAAAGATTTAATTTCCTGATAAAACAATAGTATATTATATTTCACATTCAGCTGTACTTTTTGGCAGACTGAGTTTTGCTGAGAAATAATTAGTCAAAATCCCTTTCTTTAAACATTCTTGATGCACTGAATTATTTTTTTCTCCCACCACCAAAAAAACCACCAAAGCAGAGCACAGCTTTTTGTGTACCCAGGCACCACTCCAAGCTCCATCACTATTCAGATATCAGCTGTAGCCGTGCAATTTCACTTCCTTCAGGGGGATTGGTCCCGAATGCCACCGGAATGACTTTGAAAGCAAAAGGTTTTGAAAGCAAAGGCTGATTTAATCCCGAATGTCTTGGTCCATCCCTTCCGAAGGCTCGGAGCCTCACCACGCTGCAGCCACACCTGGTGACACTGTGTGTGCTGGGGGCTGCTCTGTGCAGCGTGGCAGCCGATTACAGGGCATGAAAAACCTCCTCAGCCTCATTCACTAATTGGGGCTCTGGCTGCAGCTTCACAGAGCTGCAGACAGTTTTCCTTCCACTGTCCACTGCCCAGATAATTGGTGTGACATTTCGTCTCTCCCTTCGCTGGGAGAAGGTGCTCGGGCAGAAAGTTCTCTCTTCCAGCCCGTGCCTCTGGCCCTGAAAAAAAGGGCAATTATGTTTCGTGGTTCAGGGGCTGACACCTTTTCCAAGCTGGTCAAGAGCAACCTTCCCCTTCTCTATCACCCTGCTGACAGTGAGACACGATGGAAAAAGAGACTGAACGTGTTTCCTGCAAATTCATGCTGTTAGGTAGTTATACGCGGAAAAAAACCTGCCAGTTGGATAATTAGGGATGATGCCTGTGGTGCCTTTCCTTCCTGCCCATTCTGATGCCTAAGCAGAATTTCTTGCCTGTAGGTTTAACTATTTCAGATAAACCAGCGGATTAATACTGACCTTCTAGGTTAGAAATTGTAGCTCTACATGCTGTTTGTCTCTTTGTCATTTTTGCTCTTTGTTAGTCCTTGGGAGTGGGACAGCTTATATCATTGCATTTAAGTTTCATATATTGGTTTTTATCTTGAATTTCTGAGAATTTTCATCTCTTTCACTTTAGGAGAATCTCCATCTTCAAATACAAATGTAAGAACTATAGATTTTCTGGAAACAGAGTTTAAATACTGACCACACAAAGATATTTTAACCTTATACATTAGGTTTCAGTCACAAGAAGATTTGTTGGATGTGAAACTACCATAATACTCCCTTTTTGAGCATTCACTGGCTGCAACAGCAGAAAGAGACTGTAACTTCAACAGGACAACAGATTCAACCCAAGTAAGAAACTTAGGAGTATTGTTCCAACTGAGCATTTTTACAGTCAAGACATTTTAAGAGCGACGTGATGCAATGAGATGAATAAGTAGCAGTTAAAGAGTATCAGCTTTGTGGGAGCTGCTGCAGTATTGTCTTTCAACAGATCATATGCAACTTCCTTCAAATAAAGAAAGAAGAAACTAGGGGAAAGGCCACACCCTGTAAGCTACTATAAAATACACAAAGACAAGCTACATTCACCAGAGGGCAACCCAGCACTTTCCACCATGGTGTATGTTCTGTTTAATAAATATTTATATATATATAAGCCAGCTATAGTCAGATTCTCCAAAGCTCATAAACAGAACAGCAACAAACATGGCAGCTAAGCTACTTCCAAGTGAAACGAATTGAGAGCATCTCAGAATAAAAAGAGAGACCAATAGGAAATGCCTCTAAGGTTTAAAACAGCATAGCAGCCTTTAAAGCCTTTATTTTCTTTATTGTTGCAGATATCTGTAAGAACAGATGGTTTCAAAAAGATGTGTTTCCATTTAGGCTTCTGCCGTACTGTATTTATGAGAATGCACAGTCACAAGACATATGCCACCTGGCTTTGAGCTGTGATTCATTCAGCTGCAGAACTGTATTAGGGGAAAATCTTTTGCAACACTGAAGAAGTTGCTGGAATTTTGTAGGAATAACACTCCTGCAGTTTGAAGAACTCTTCCCTGTTTCTGTAAGAATAACTATATCTGATATTCTGTTCAGAAGAAAAAGTAAGGAAGGAGAAAGAGTAAGTGGTTCTTGTAGGTCGAGGAAGTGGCTTGTAATTTGGTTCTCATTGACAAGGACCAAGGAAAAAGAATCTCACAATTCATATAAACAGCAAGAAGAAATGAGCTCCTGAAATCTCGTCCTGAAGTCTCATCTCTAACCACAGATCTAATGCACGATCCATAAAAGTTACTTCTTCCCTTCTGAAAAAATACAAGTGGCTCAGCACATGCTCAGTTGCTTATTTTTATTCTTTGTATCTTATGTTTATCTTGTTTATATGCAGAAAAGCCATAAGTGCATTTTAAAGCCATGCTGTGTTTTCTCCTTTCAGCCGTAGTTTTTGAATGATGCTTAGTGGAACCTATTAGTTCTGTTTGAGCCCTGGAAAAGAGTGGAAGGTGACAGAGAATTAATCAAAGACTTCTCTTTGCATCAATCCACTCAGGGGCTGATACACAATTTCTAATGGCTGAAGCACAGACAGCTACATAAAGCAGCTGCAGGATTAGTTCTGGATGGATAAAACCACACTACTGATGTAAAGAAGCAAAGAGAGAGGGAAATGACCTGTTATTTGAGGCTCAAAACAAGCTGCCAACAAGGTTCTCTCCCCTCTCCTGCCCAACATTCCTCGCTGAGAATCCTGCGATCACAGCCGATCTGTGGTTTTGGAAACATGTAATGTAGGAAAAGACGGTTTTAAATTTCTGTATTCTAATGGAAGTTTAAATTTGATGACACATTTAGACAAGCACAGAATTTGACCTCTGTCTATCCCACATAGTGCTGTGGCCTACAGAGTCAAGGAAAGCAAACCCGTGGGGAAAACAAAACAAGCTAGAAAGGGTAAATGCAATAAAAATATCCTTTACTTATCAAAGAGTGAAGAGTCATCTTTCCATGTGAAACTAGTAGAAATAAAAATTTTTCTTTTATATCTAGCTTATTTATTCTGGTTGATTTCCTCAGTCTTGCAAAAGATTTCTGCCTAATATAACTGTGAATCTTAATGAATCACAGCTCAAAAGGCAGAAGATGTATAGACATTTCTGGTCATTGTTAAATGTACTTGACCATGTTCAGAAGTGAAGAATTTTTTCACTTTGGAAATACTTGAAAATGCACTTCTTTAAAAGCTTAGCTGGCAGGAAAAGTGTAAACATTGTTTTGAGATTCAGCAAAGATATTTATAGCCATTCTAAAACAAACAAACAAACAAACAATCAAACAAACAAACAAAGGCCAAACCTCAACTTGTTTCTATTTTAATACCAGATAAATGCACAGACAACCTACATGGAGTTTAATAGATAAGCTACAGACAAGGTGATTAGCTTTGACTGAGGCAGGTCTTGGAATCCTCTGTACTTTGGACTCTTTCTAGATGCATCATACAAGTCATATGCATTCAAGGAATTAAATAATATCTTCCCAAGAGAGGTATACATATTAAACAGTTGTGTACTCATATAGAAATTCTTTAACTTTTTTCTTCACTATTACCCCTGTGAGCTGGGAAAAACTAAAAGATATGTTAGTAAAGAACACAGAATAAACCTGCTATTGAAGTGCATCTCTCTTTAAATGCAGTTTATTAAAAATAAACTGAACTACATCTTCAAACTTTTTTCAAAATGTTCATTTATTTACTCAGACTTCCAGCACATGTCACAACTCTTGCAGATATATCTCAGACTGATGTATTTTGTGGCAATCCTCACTTCAATAATTGAGCAGCCACCTATATTTCACACAATCCACCAAATGCAAAGGAACACCTTTTATTCACAGATACTACATGCTCAGATTACTAGTGTAGGTGCAGCAGTTTGTGTTTATAACAACAGCATCAGCTGAACTCTATACTACCCTTCGATCAGGAATAGGCTAGGGAGAATGTCATATTTGAGATAGTTCTGGGAATTTCACGGGGGGAAAACATACAGTCTGAAAAAAATTATACATTTGTGTGCTAAATCTATGCTGTTGCTGTACATTGGTGCAGCTCACAGCTGCCCAGGGATCCAGTTTAATGAAGATTCCCCTGATGCAGGAAAGTAGCAAAACAGGTAACCTATTTCCCTGTGAGCTCTGCATGTTCAGGGAAGAGACAGGACACTGACAGTGTTACAATTCAAGCTGCCATTTTCCTAACAGGTTAAATAGTGAACATGCTCAAAGATTTGTGACCATACAGAAAGGATATCTACCATTACTCATCTGGTAATTCCCAAGTTGCTGGTCACTGTCTCGACAAAAAGACAAAGGGTTTGTGTGTCCTGTATTTCTGTGTTCTCCCCTTCCAAATCACCACTTTTAGTGACATTAAATTTGCCAAACCTAACTCACACAAACTGAAATTGCACGGGAGTATGCTTTCTTCCTGTAGGATTGTTTTTAAAGACAGCGGATTCTGTGCTCCAATTTCTGCTTATGTCTAGGATACTTTCACATCCTCCTGTTATACATTGTACTGAACAGCGAATCTTAACTCCCTGGGTCTGAAGCCCCACCACATTTATTCAGATCCATACAAAAAAAAAAAAAAGCAAAAAAAAAAGCTCTAGAAAATGTTCTTTCTTTTGTCATATGACACAGTATTCCAATTTAAAATGTGTTTATGACTCTAGGATACATTTTCTCACTGAGGCATACACAGATTCATCCATCATGTAAAATCCCAGAAAGATGTTAAAAAGTCTGAAAGAGTATTTAATAAGGAGGACATTTAAACTCACCATTTCCCCAATATTAATAATGAGTGATAATTTGGCCACATGATGATATCAGATATTGCATAAAAGCACAGACTGAAAGCGCAAGAATATTTATTTTTTATTCTACCATTAAACAAGCAAGAAGAACGATTAGAATGAGTTGTGTAATAGAAAGCAATGAACGGTAGCATAGATGTTTTCCCCCTACATATTTTGCCTTAGAATAACTCTGAACCAGGAGCACTGTATGGTTACATGTACAAATAAAAAGCTACAACAGTGACACTGGCTGCTAACAGTGTGGGAATAAAACAAAGCCCCCATTTAGCAACTTGTGAGAACTTCACAACTAAAAGGAGGAATATCATGCTAAGAAACTAAAATTATCACTTTTATGCTCTATTTTTCTGAATTTAAACCAAAACATACATTTGGATTTAGACCTACAAACTGTAGAAGAAAGAAATTTTTAAACTTCTGAAGGCTTCACTGGCAAATTAGTGTCTCCATCCTGCTGCTATGCTAAAATTGTGGAAAAAGGAACCCAGCTCTGTAGGTTTAATATTGCTAAGGAAATAGCAGTTCTCCCACTGTCAGGACTACATGCAGAACGATGATAAGCCTGCTCTAAGAAATGCTTACTTTCATGTAAAAATGCACAGTAAATAATTTCTTCAGGAAAAAGGAATTTGTGCTGCATTTTTGACCATCACAGTGTCAAAGAGACGAAAAGTATAAAGATGTGCATTGGAAAGTTCTTCCACCAACTAAGAACAAGTACAGACATGAAACACAGCCCATCTCAACCGATACTCTTGTTTCAACTAGCTGAATGGTCTGGATGGAATTTTTCTAGACCAGTAACACTAAAAACTCTGCTCCTCTGTCACAACATTTTAGTGAGAACAACCTAACTCCTCTTAGCACATACAGTATCCTTGTGCTAAAGCATTCCTTTGAAGTTTCCTCTTTTTGTTGGGAAGGGGCAGACAGAAAAATGATTTGTACGCAGTCATCTGCACAGTTTTTTTCAGCATCCTAGACAGACCAATCCAATCAAGTTCATGAATTAATCTGATTAATAATAATTAATATGAAATCAAAGGAGAAGCTGCAGAAGTTGCTGCACTGTAGTATTTCTATTGCTATGTAATGGATCTAATTTGTGGTTTGTAAATAATTGTGTTGGTGTACAGTTACACACAAAAAACACCTGATCTTTTCCCCCTGGTTTAGCCAATTCTGTTTGCCTTTAAAACCTAGTGCCTAGAGGCACTAAGAAAAGTCTGGAAGAGTATTTATGTCACTTACCTTTAACTGTGATATGGATGCACCTCAGTAGTTTTGTTACTATTGTCCTTTCTGACCACAAAATGGCATTTGGTCTACAAGCCAATTAGTGTTACCAAGTTAGCCTTTAGAAACTGTTTCATACATTGTTTTGATGGCTTAGATATTTGACATTATTTAGCCTTTACACCGCTGACTTACTCATGAGCAGTTTGGAGCAAAGGAAACAGCTAACACTTCTTTAATAAAGTCATCTTTAATGAAAAGCTCTAGTAGTGGACTGAGACCAGCTGAGGTAGGGAGGAGGAAAATAAAATTTCGGACAAAAATATAACTCTCTTAAATATGAGAATGAAGAGTCTACCCCATTGGTAGTAAAATTAATATGATAAACTATAGACTAAGAAGTTATACTGATCCTGCTTTTTCAAATACTCCTCTCATTGCACTTCTACAACCTCTGGTAGAGGTTGTTCCTTCTCATTCCCACCAAAAATCACAGAATTTCTGCCCAAAGTAAGCATATCTCAGGTCTGACCTAATATTGGCCTTTTTCCATGCACAGAAACTCCGAAGTCTCCTGAGGGCAAGAAATATTTTCTTGCAGTAACACATATGTTTTTCACAATTCAGTGGTAATAATGACAATAAATACAGCTCCTAGAGTGCTTTAATTGTAGTCCATAGCTACATACTGTGCATATGATAGTGAAATTAGAATGCCTCTTGAAGGTGTTCAGCTAATTTCAGCTAAAATGTTCCTTTTTCTAGAAATGACTCATATCTACTGCTCTCATGGTGAGTGGAGAATGTCCCTCTGCTTTAGGTAAAATCTATGGGCCTCTGTTTCAAGCATTTTTTTCAGCCAATTCAGCAATGTAATAAGATTGTGTCATAAAAACCACTGTTATCATCATATGTACTCTCTATATTTTTGTCTGAAACCACAGAGATGTTGATGACAGGTTATGATTTTATGACATTTAGGAATATATAGTATCATCTCACTGTAAGTTTATATTTAGAAAGACAGAAATGCAGATAAAGTAAAATAATTAACTGCTTCTTGCATGGCTATTCAATGTGAACAACTAAAAAAGTACACTTAATATGAAGAAAAGGTTAAATGTTAAGGTAAAATTTGCACATAAATGAGCACGACTATTCCCACATTCATTCACCCTTTCATCTGAGTCTTTCACTGCAGTATTTTTCTATTTCCTCTTTAAAAGGGTTGAATGTGCTGTGACATTTTTAAGGTTTGTCTTTTTTGCCTTTCTGCCATTGTCTTTGCCTGTATTTTCCTGTACACAGTGATGGCCTTTGCTAACACAGTGAATAGAATTAGAATACTCTAATGTATTATATTTATACTATCAGGAAATTACAGAATAGATCAGTGGACCACCTGTCTCAACTGATAGTGAGGACATATGGTGGAGGTCAGCATGACTTTTTCTCCTTTTTGATAGGAAATTTCAAGTGGAAAGTAAAATAATGAAAGTATTTAAACCAAAGCTGATTAATGATCCAGATGTTCACTAAAATCTATGCGTGGGATCTAATCCTTTAAGAATGATTACAGATAAGGTAATTGTTCACAGACACAGTTAGTTGCTCTTGTCTGATAATAGTGCTTAATCTCCTTGGCATGTTAAATGCAATCCTGGAAATAACAAAGCGGTTATCAGCAGAAAATATACTAACAAAAGATTAAGTATATCCATCTGTACAGAGGGCTAAAATTGGTTTTGATTGTTGTTACTAGAAAAAATGCAACATAAAAAATGTGAACGAAATCAACGCAAAAATAGAAGAGACCACTCATAAGTGAACTCTCTTATTTCAACAAACAAGAAAATGATGTGATATAACATTAGTCTAGTCAAATACAGATGCAGAATTGAGTTAGTTCATGCAAGCGCTGTGAGAAAATAAGGTTATGAGCAGATACATATTACACAAAAGTTTTCCAAGTTAAAAATCAGTTTTGAGTAAACTTTCTCATAATTTATGAAATGACTTTTATTTGTAAAAGGAATAAATGTAAATTTGAGTCAACCAATTGAATGAGATTCATAAAACACACTCTTTGCCTAGATTATTTTTCTCTAAAATAAAAAAATTTAGAAAAGTAATGTAATTTCCAACTGTTAATGGTGTGCTAAATTATTGGACTTTAGTGATTGTACTTCTCAAAATATTTGAAAATGTGATATTATCTGTGGCCACTCTCTCATAACATAAAGGCAATAAAGTAAGGTCTCCCAAACAATTTGGAAGATTTGTATTTAAAATTCTAATTTATTGGAATAAATCCCATAATATTTTTTAATATGCAAAACATACTATCAAAATTGAACCATTCAATAGTGTATTAAGAAAGCCGCTATCTTCTTTGGGCATCATCTATGTTATATACACACATTAAAAAACAACTTAATATTTAGATAATGTATATAAAATGAACATCTCTGATGTTCTTCCTTTTCCTATAATCTACACATATGATCTGGAATATGTTTGCTGTTTTCGTCATTTTTGGTTGGTACAGTTGTTAAATTAAATTTTCCATATTTCAGTACACAGATACCACGTTTCTAGAAGCATTGCACATACAGATAGAACTGACAGATAAAATGCCTCACCATTGTTCTCGCCAGAAGGCAGAGCATACGTTTCTGTTCCTTCCATCCTGGAAAAGGCTATATTATTGTCAGTACAGTGTTTTTATTAACATTTCAGGGCAGACAAAAAGATGTTTCATTTTTTTTGAGCCACTATAAAATAGAACCTCATCTTCTTCGCTCTTTATTTTCCATAGGATTGCAAGGATCTGTGATATTAAACACACTTCTTCCTCTAGGTCAAATAAATGATAGACTATACAGCCCTGACACAGTTTGAACAAAATGTAAAATTGCTCATTGTTACGATCTACAAGATAAGCTGTAGGTACAATGTACTGTTTTAAAGCAATTAGTAATCAGAAGGAGGAAGAGTTTAATGCATTTCTTCTTGTGAAGTCTTGTGAAATGCTCAAGCTCAAGACCACAATGAAACTCTCCAGCCATGAAAATGCAGCAGTTATTTAAAATAAGCTTAAATCCTGGCACACAGCTTCTTTAGTGGGAGGGACACATTATAATACTGATTATTCACTTTTTGAAAAGTGATCTTTCCGGATAAGACTCTCAGATAACATCCTTCCTCTCCCACTCTCCCATCCTAAGGTATCTGTTATTTTCTATCTCTTTCTGGCTTCTTGAAAGGAAACAGATTTTCAAGTAAAGTGATGAAACTGAGATTTCACACTGTTAGTAGTAAAAATGAAACAGCAAAACAATGAATATTAAACATTTCTTGAGGAATAATGATAAGAAATTAAATAATAAATATTTGCTTGATTTCAGAATCAGACATTAGTAATGTTTAATGAATAACACCCTTTATCTCAGTCATATACATAAAAATACAATGGTGGTTATGGAAAATATTTTTCCAAATTATCTTGTTTCTCAGTGAGGAAAAAACTAATTTCAGAGATAAACAAGCTATTCCAAAGAATTTCCATGGGACCATATATGCCATTCTCTTCCATAATACAAGAAACTCTTTTATGTCTGTGCCAGTTCAGTGATCCCACTTCACAACATAAGCTTTGAGAACTGAGAAAGAAAGGTTATCACAGAAACCCTTCACAAGAGCACAATTAAAAAAAAAAAAAAGAAACCAACACAAAACACAAAGTTTTTAAAATATTCAGATTTTTATGGATATGGTCTGTAAAAAACACCCCATAGATACGGGTATCTGGAACTACTCACACTGTTTTATGAAGTCTCTGCTGAGACGTGGTCACGAGAAGGACTGAAAGCTCTTTTGAAATATTTAAAGTATTCCTTTACCAACACTATTCTCATAGCTGGTGCAAATTCAGGGCACTTATCTGCTTTCCCAGGAGTCACACCTTCAGCTTGCATGAACTGCTATAATCATATCAGTATCAGTGCTGACTTCTATTTAAGGACTTAAAGCTTCCAGAGCCCTAAGGAAACATACCCCCTGCAATATTGAGGAAGCAGTAATCTGCATCTGGAAGGTAGACTGACTGATTTAGGCCAATATAAGTGTTAGATTGGTTCAGAGCCAGGATCCAATTACATTTTTATCCCGAAACTTGTGTGTCAGCTCTTGCATCGCTGCTGGAGATCTAGTTGTTGAACACTGACCTGAGCCCCACAGCTGCCACAGCAAGGAGAAGAATTCCAAATGGAGATTTGGGTCATAATGCCATTGAGGTACAGAGGCATCATTTGATCACACAGACTGAATCTAGATCAGGCCCCAGAACATGAACTTGTTTACAGTGTGCAGGTGAGAGCAAACGGCAGGGTGCTTATGCTAGCCTTGAGCTTGGCCTTATGCCAGTGACTGGAGACCAGACAATGCCTCATTTGCTGTAATATCCAAAGGATACTTAATTTGCCATAAAGATTGCCTTCACAAAACTACCTACCAAATTATTTTGAACAAATGAGAACTACTTTATGTCCCAGCTCAGCATACCAAATCACAGAGCCATGGCATTTCTTTTTAAGTGGTGGCACTTTCAAACAAGACTCACTGTTTTGTCAAGTCACCATCCTATTCCATGAATCCAGATGATCATAAGAAAACAAGGCAACATTTTAATCAAGACTGCTACTACTTATAATAAATTATATCTCTGAGTTGTGTACCAAATTCTATGAAGGTGTTCTTCTATTACAAATGAGCAAGCAAAAAAACCCAGACACAAAGACCTTTCATTGAATTAGAACATGAAGGCTTTCAACTTAACAATACTTATTAACACCACTGAATGTGACCTGCTAGGCAGATTTTTTTCCTGCCCTTCACTTCAATTTCCAGTGTACTGATGGTCATAGTGAATATGAAAGACCTGAATTGCTTATCACCTTATAGAACACTTGTCAAAGGCATCTACACTTTGGTATAATGGTGCAGTAGTGTGGTAACCATAATTCTTCTATGGTGATCATCCACATCAGAAACTGTTTCTTTATATCTTTGTGCCTGAAGTGCCTGTCCTTAGGAAAGAAGCTTCCAGTTATTGTGTGGCAGTAAATGTGTCTACTGCACTTTCCTCAGACACTGGATTTAGTGCACGGCTTTGCTGTGATATTGTTTTGCACAGAGCTGTGATGCCAACATCAAAAAATTAAGTCATAGTTTGGGATAAAAACCAAAACATCTGCTAAGCAAAGGAAACTTCAGAATGACAAGAACAAGCTTCTAATGAAAAGCACTTTTAGCACATTAAAATGGTAACTATGAACCATTGTATTTATGAGATCAGATCTTAACAAGTACAGAATAATAACAGCGGTGAAATAAACACTTTTGATACGTTATGTAGGGTAGAAATAAAAATATGTATCTCTTCAGCAAAAATACTTGGACGCCTTTTTGGCAAAACTATGCTGATCTAGCACAGATAGGGATCTGGCACTCATATTGTTCTGACACATGACTGGGAAAACTGAACCTAATTGTCACCAACTATTTGTATATCAGAGACATTTCAATATTGGGGAATAATAATCTTGTATGATCTATGAGAAATGAAAACAATGCTATACAGACAATAATTTAAGAAAAAAACCGAGATTTTAACAGAAATATAATGTATATTAGGCAAAGCAAAAAAGACAAATGTGTCACACAGGCAGTGTAAGGAGATTTACAAGATGCTGTACATGGTCATATGCTTTATGTAAATAAACATATTTATAATATGATAGGTAACATGGCTTTGCTCTAAGCCCAGTTTTGGCTGAATAACATTTTTGATCTAATACACACTTATTTGAGCAAAAAAATCCTGGATGTAAGTTATTTAAGTTTGCAGACATTTAGAACTGAATATATATTTACAAGACATAATGTACATATGCAGGGTCTAGCACATCTTGATAAATTTTAGCTACACAGTTTAGAAGAGATTTCAGGTTGAATAACATCTGTGTTACAATATTATATCCAAAAGTAATGCATAATAATATATGAAACTCAAACCTTACCTATGATTATATATTTAATTTTGATCTATGTAATATTTTTTCAATAAAGGTTTTCAACGTTTAAACATCCTGTTAACATTTTTGTGCAAGATTTTTGTATAAGATATTTGGGGATATATTTAACAACTGGTACACTTATATCCATGAGCTTTGTATTCAGTTTCTGTTAATAAAACTCCAGACAACTCCCCCTACCCCTTTACCCCTGACCGTAACTATTTGGAAAAATAAAAAGTCCTCTAAGTACACGTGTCAGCAAAATGCATATAAGTATTTCCATTCCAGACAAATTGCTGTGAACTAATTTTGAATAATTTTCTTCCAGAAAAATCTCTGGAAAAATAAGTCTAGGTTAATGGCTTCAGTGGCCACTTAAAGAAACAACAATTTTCAAACAGTAGGCACATAAAGTGTAGCATCTTGGATGAAGAGCAGTGCTTGGTTGTCAGATGAGAGATGTCACAATAATTGCCAGATTTCAATGATTCTTTCCCAGGTAGGTGAGAACTGCAGGTGCTGTGCAAACAGCCAGACGGTGAGTCATGCTGCTTCAAAGAGAAAGGTAATTTACTCCTCTGAGGTCAGCAAAAACAGGGTTCAAAGCTGATTCTATCTATCACTTTAGGATGAAAAATAGCTTTAAGCAGCAACTCAGAGAGTTTGGCATTGGAGCTCCTACTGACTAGGGGCTGTTTTCAGGGAGATAAGCACATCATGACTCCCCTACTGTTGAGGCTGGATATTGCTTTA
Source organism: Acanthornis magna (assembly GCA_036785705.1). Taxonomy (NCBI): domain Eukaryota; kingdom Metazoa; phylum Chordata; class Aves; order Passeriformes; family Acanthizidae; genus Acanthornis; species Acanthornis magna. The sequence continues at coordinate 3,749,081 of JAWUZG010000017.1, forward strand.
CTGACAGCGCAAAGGTATAGATCCATTCTCTAGGTATTAACCTATACTGCAAGGCTGTGTGTTGGGTAAACTTCATGCTGTGTGATGGTACTGAGAAGGCTTTATGAAACCATTTAACCATTTCCACAGCCGCAGTGATATTCTCAATTTTTATTTTTTTATCTAACCACATTGGTGTAAAAAAATAAGAAAAAGAAATGGCTTTCATATAGATAATTTTTAAGGCCAAAGCAAATGTGAAGGTATTTTGTCACATAAAATACATTGAGATCCATAACTATTAGAATAAATATTAACTTCCATCAAAAAGGCTCTACATAATTACATGGGCCACTGAAGAAATGCTCAGAAGTGGGGGTTCTGTTTATGCTACAGTGATTGTGGACATGAGTTATAGAGAAAGATTTTCATCTTGTTAGGTCTGCAGAATTTGGTTGGTTTTTTTTCATGAGCAACGATGACTTGCAACAGTGAGGCCCAATGACTTAACAACAAATTATTTTCTCTCTCTTGTCTAATTAAGAAGGTTTTCTTTTTCATCTTGCATGGTTTTGAATATTTAAATATACAAATAAACATACAATTAAACAAAATGAGTAAGGATCTGATATTCATAGCAATGATAATATTCAAATTTGCTGTACATTTTTCCATTTGATACAAAGGATTGAAGTACAACTAAGATAATAGGAATATATTAAGAGGGATTTCGAGCTGTTCTCTACATTTTTTCAGTGCTAAGACACCGTGGGGCTGGTCCAGTCCATGAGCATAAGATAGAGAAGTTCTTTGCTTTGAAATGCTGGCCAGGAAATCAGGAAACAGTACAAAATGATAAAGAAGCTCAAGGAAATCCTTTCCCCTCATTATTATACTAGATGAAGAGAAGATCTATGGCCTAGAAGTGACAAGAATTTTGCAGCCACAGGCATTGAGAAGAGATCTCACTAGTATCCCGGAGAGTCAAAAGGCATTACTAGTGCATGAAAACCAGTATATTTCAGGAGTGAAGAATCATACACTGGTACAGATAATTTGCTGCCCGGTATTTGCTGCCCATGACCCTGTTCCCAGCCCTTCCCCCCATTTATTTGTTAAAAGTGGGTTGTGTTAGTTAATACAGGGTGACAGGAGAAAAACAAGACTTCAGAAACAGATTGACTAAACCAAAATGCACGTTTGATCAGAGACAAGTGTTTCTACAAGAGTCATGAAAGGGATGAAAAACTGCTGAGCTGTGTCTCAGAATTAAATACCTGCTCCAATGAATGGGAATAATGAGACAGTTGACAAGGCTGAATGAAATACATTTCCATTTCCTAACCCAGAACAAGTTATCTTTTGCATCATGAAATGCCTGTGACATCAAATGTTTGGTGATTACAGGACTTCCACCTCACAAATAGAAGGCCTGCAGACCTGCTGAGATGTCCTGGAACAGTATAACAGCAATAATAGATAAAAATAAATGGCCACAATCTGTCAACAACTAATCATTTAAGTTGATGCTGCACTTATAACGATTACAATGAAAATAGGTTTTTTAAAATTAAAATGTTCGACACATGTAAACTGACTGTGAAATGAATTTTCAGCAACAGCATTACTTGTGAATATTCCCAAAACCTGGGATGTCCACATATTAAAAGAGGAGATAGAAAGCACATTTGGATACCTGCATTCCTGGTTTGATGCCACCAGTCCACGATCAAGAAACTAAGAAATCTGACAACCTCCCATTAGAAACCATAACACAGCATGCAGAAATCTTTCAAAAAACCCAAAACTCATTCCTATTTTAGCAAAAAGTTAGGCAAGTATATGGAGACACAGCGGCTGCTCTGGATGTGTGTATCAATATTTAGGAAGAAAAGATTTTGTTATAGTTATCTATTTATACAGATGTGTGGAAAATGAGGGAAACATGAAAACTTGCTTCATGCAGTTTTCACTAACTTCCATGGAGATGATCCATACCCACTAATGACAACTCTACAAAATTTCAGTGCAGAAAAGAATAAGACTTTTAGTGTTTAAATGCTTAATTAGTGAAATGCAAAAACAATGAGCAATGTTGCAAGCCAGGAGAAGAGTATTTTTCTTGGAAGCTGAAACCAAACAGCTGATAAAAATCCTATTTTAATTATATTTCATTCAGGAAAGATAAAACACGATATAGCTATAACTAACAAGCCATGTGTCTTTTTCTGGTTAAAAATACAGCTTTGCACAATTCTCAGCTAAATAATCAAGTGATAGAGTAGATGCTTTACCTTGAGTGCATGATAATAGTGACTATAAGCAAGTGGCACCAATTCAGCTCATATCAAGCAGCTTTGGAATATCTTGCAGTGGCTCTATTGGGCTCAACAGAGCTTGGAGGGGAAAAGAAAAACCAGCTTAGTACCTACAGTGGCAGTCCCCACCAAGGACAGTCTATCCCCAGGGAGAGAGATGGGTTGGACAATATCCTGCCTTCTATCCTGAGTGAGGATGAGAGCACAAGGAGGACAAGTGACAGATAGAAGATGCATTCTTAGTCTCTTAATCAACATATCCAGGGCAGAACAGCCTTGCAGGCACAGGGCAAGAGGCTGTGCCTCATCACCTCAGGCTGCTGGCTCCCATCACAGCCTTGTGCTGGGCTCAGGGGTGGCATTACAGCACACGGGGGACAGGACACTGCTGGGAACACAAGCACCCACGCCACGTCACGGCACACAAACTACTGCCAGGGCAAACAACCGCGGCACTGTCCCTCTGCACGGAAACTTGACCTACCAACAATAACATAAATGATTGAGTCATTAAAGAGACTAGTAGGAGTCTTATGATTTTATTCTCCCTCTGATGTTTATCATGTAAATTCCAGAGCATGTAACTCTGGTTTCCACCAAGTGCTTTCTCTCTCATCTCTCTCTAAATCTGGTATTGTGCCTTTTATCGCATATAGCTTTGTAACAGAATATTTCATTTGTTCTTAAACTCAGGGAAATGAACCTTTCATTAAAATCACTCCCCAAAAGGAATCTTCAAAGAATTTTGAAGGATAAACAAGTATCCAGCAGCTAAACAGCCAACTTGTGTCTAGTAGTCAAACACAGAACAGCAAGGAGCACAGACTTCTGTTTTTGAAAAGATGAACCTTCACTTCGCTGAAATCTTGCTAACGCTGCATTGGGAGGACATTTCCTTTGTTATTCATAGTTCTTACTTCTGTGAAATTTATCTTAGTTTCTTATAATGTATCATTTTGATCAAATAAAAAGTTGGCAGGACATAAAAATGCACCAAGATGAAAAGGCTTTTTTTAACACATAGAGAATGAAAGACATTCTAAAGTTTTTTAACTTTTTTTTTTGTCTCTACTGAATAATACTATGATTTTTTAATCAGTTCTGCACAGTGAAATTCACTATGGAGTTATAAAGAACATATTCTTATGGCTTGATTAAACTGAACATACTGAGTCGGGTGTTCATTGTGCTTAAATTGGCCTTACCATGAAAATAAATAGGACTGTACTAGCAACAGACCATATGCCATGTGCCACAAACATTGTCACCACAATTTTGCTGTTTGTTAGTAAAATGAGATACATGTAAAAGAAAATCTTATAGAAACTTAAGGTTAATGCATCTGAGATCTTATGATGCCCCTCCTCTAAAAATATATATTTTCATAATAACCAAACAATAGTCAGTTAAGTCAATGTTATGTCACTTTAAACCCACCATTAAATATACATTTGTATGATCCTGTTTTATGTCATAAAGTTTAGAATGTGAAGGGAGGATTTTTTTACTGAAAGTAGAACACTGTCAATTGCATTTGACATCCTTGGGCTTGGATTCTTTCCTTGCTGCTGCTGGCAAAGCTGGTGTTATTAACATTCCCCCCTTCTTCCTGTTACACAGCCTACATTCAAATTTACATTGTTTCTGGTTTATAAAACATTTTATGAACATGTTCTACTGAAGTGTCAATTTCAATTTTTTTTTTTTTTTGCTTTATGTAAAAATATTTAATGAAAAAAAAGAAGTAAAAACAGTTACTGCAAAGAAATACTAAAGAAAACACATCTTTTCGCCAAGGTATTTTTCTCACAATTGTGTAGGCTTCCCCTCACCCCAAGTTATCTTAAAGAGGGTATAATAATCCATGATTTTGAGTAATAATTTGAGTGATTTGTCAGTATAAACGTATTTCAATTTGTTTGAGATTACAAAAATGAACTGACAGTCTTCTTGATTCTAACTGTGATAACATACTTAACACAAAATCAGATAGTCATAGCTAAAGCAGTCCAGATCTATTGGTGAAACAATTTAATAGAAAAAAAGCAGTTTTCACAAAATTGATCTTTGACAAGTATGTCAATTTTCCCTTTGATATAACGTTGCAAACATTTCTTCTTCAGACAACCCCACACCGGCTGAAAGCATCCATGGAGTTGATTATGCCTTGTGTGCTCTCCCAGTACACACAATCTTTCACTGAACTGCAGCTCTCATGATACACCACAGGTCCTTGAATTTTACAATACAACAGAGAGATCAAATGACCGTAGCAAAACTATAGTGAGTCTTAGGCAAAGTCAGACTAAGGATTCCTGATGTCACTTACATTAAGCTGGGGTCAAAGCTTGATTTGCTTCTCACACAAATAGAGAGTGAGAAGCTATAGCCGTCACATATTTATGAAGTAATTTAGCTAAGACATAAGAAGAGATTTATAGATAAGAATCTGTGTAGTTTGCACTGAAGAAATTATATTGGGTTTTGGAGGGGAGAGGAGGCAATCAGCCAATATTTAATTGCTCTCCTTAAACAGTTGGGCTTTCAGTTTTAAGTCGAGACTAGAGTGATTCCTGTGCTTTCTGGTCTGGCACAGTACAACCCCACTGACAAGTGATCTCACCGAAGGACTATCTCCTGAGAGAAAGGGCACCAAAGTATTGGGCTTAAATGAAATCAGGAGGTCTGAATTTGACAACGAAATATGCTTTATTAATAATTTTTGGCTTCCCACCTTCCCCTATTTTTCACGGCTCATAATTGCAACAACCTCTTAACTCATCAATGATTTATCAGAGTGAATGGGAATATGTCAAGATACTCTTTAGAGCTTGTCAGTAATGCTCTTAGAGGCAGCAATCACTGTTGAACAAAATGAAGTTCTTTACTGGTTTCTGAGTGAGACACATCCCACTTCCAATAAGCCATTTTAAAATCAGTCCAGTGACGCACTACTTTGCACAGAAATTCAAAGCTCAAAAGGAAAGGATCAAATCTACTGCATAAGACTTGAGAAGCCACATAATACAGTCATTTTAAATAAAGTAGCTCTTATGCAGTTCCTACTCAATAAGTATCTTGTTTCAGGTGTCCTTTATTCATATCTCAAATTTTATAGGCTTCATTTACTAATGTGAAGGTCCTGATGAGATTCAGCAAAGGAAATGGGAATGTGGAAGGCTATAAAGCATTTCAGCTTTAGCTGCTGCTAGACACTTAGTGAAAAATTACTGAGCGATCAGGTTTATATAACAGATATATTCTAACATTTTATGTTATTCACATTGTTCAGGCACCAAGATTAGATGGGGAAATGGATTCTGTACTCTGTTGCTGGGCATATGAACAAACAATGGAAATGCCAAAATGACGAATGCTCTCCCATTCATTTTACATACTTTAATTTGCAAAAAACGGCAGAAGTCTACACCAGAATTTCCTGCAGGATTAGCTTAAGGAGGGTTGAACAGGATGATTCAAAACCCTCTAAATATTTAGCAAGTTGAATATTCCCTGATTATTTTCAGTGACATGTTAGAGTTTCTACTTTGAAAAGGCTGGAAAAATACATAGGTGGACGAAATTTTTTGTATATGACTTCGTCTCCCTTTTATATACAACACCATTTAGCTGACCAGATTGACACTACATGTCATCCTACTTAAAACATATATTTAAAAAAAAAAAAAAGAAAGAAAAAAAAAGAAGGGGGAGTTTTCACCTAAAAAGACCAAAAGACAACATGTAATGTAGGCTTGCTTGCCAAGGCCAGAGAGGAACCACAGCTTCCCTCCATTTTGGTTTGCAAAACCAGCTTTATGTTTCTTGCATCTTTATTGTGAAATACAAAAGGTAATTGTATATCAACAACAAAATTCCTACAGACTGCATTGAGGTAATTTTTTATTTCTATCTAGTTATGGTTTTGTCATGTGCTTACAAGCTAAAGTCCTATCTCATTCAAGACGATAGTTTGATTTCCCAAAATTCCTCACTAAGATTAAAAATATGGCTCTTAGCAGGCTTCTTAGTATTTTTCCATGTAATTTAATTACTTTCATGTGGGCTTACAACAAAATGTGGTAATAATTCATGATAGAGCAAATAAACATTTGTTATAAGTAAATTGTGATAAGCAATACTGTGAAAAAAACCCGTTAATGTTCTCTTTCTGGATGAAACACGTAAGATGTTACTGGTGTAATTCTTATACAAATATATGCTCCTTCACATGAGTACTCTCACAGAAATGAATAGGTTTACTTTTGAGGGTAGGTGTTCATTATTTTCAGCATGGATAGCAAAACCAAAGTCCAAAGAATGAGCACAAACCAGATCAAGCACAACAGGAGTGACTGAAAGCATTTCTTAATTTTGAATTTCTTGGAGAAAAGCCAGGTTGTAATTAGAATTTCTGAACATAATTTCCTCAGGGATTTCAATAACTGCAATACAAAAAGCTAATGATGTCTCAATAGCAAAATTTTATTTGGCCTTACATATACAATAATATACAAACTGACTGTGTTTAATATTTGTATCATCCAAACTCTAAAGGGCAAGAAGTAGAGTTCTTCAGATAGCAGAAAATTCAGCCTGCAATTCTTTTTTTTTTCATTCTAAGCAAATTTAAAGCCCTAAATGAAAAATCAAAACCAAACAAAAAAGACTAATTCTCCTTAATACCTTTTGTTGTATAAAAACACGTGTTTTTTTTGCCAATTTTTAATATCTTATGTAATAGTGCTAAATTTTATGATAGGCATAAACAATAAACACTGAAGTATTAGGAAACATACAGTATTTTTTTTACATGCTTATATAGCTCTTGTATTTTTTCCTTCTTAACCATGATTTCAGTTAGTAAGGTTACTCTTGGCGTCTCATTTTTATAATTTTGTAGACCTTGATGTATAGGGGAGCATATCAACATATCAATCACAACATATCTTCTGTTGTGCTCAATTTTTTTTTAAAGCTGTCTATTATTTATGAAAATGTATAATTCATTTATGTCGTACTCATGTATGCACAAAAACAGTATAGTGATCGTTTTCCCTTTTTTTCTCTGTTAGTTAAATTACTTTTTGATAACAAATATTTAAGGACAGTAGTTAATTTCTGAACTGTAATTGAAGGAAATATTTGGATTATCAATGGAAATTAACCCATCTCATTTTAAGATGTTTTGTGCAACCTGTGTTCCGTTAGCTCTATTCTGTGTATTAATCTCTACAGGTCAATACATGTAAGTATTTTCATGGGCTAATGGAGCGTGATAGGCTCAACACCCATTTATTGAAGTGCCTTTTCTCATCTGAAATGTAGTTTTTAAAAAACCAAAAATCACAAAACCCCCTACCTTCTTACTCCACAGCATATTCATTATGAGATCAACTCACACTACTAATTAAGTTAAATTTGACTGCTAAATAACTCCCAAAGAGCCAATTTATCTAAGGCAGTATGAACACACATTCATTTCTCCTTATACATCACCAGCTGTTATTAATTAAATTCTAGTCGCTTCAGACTGCAAGTTTGAAATAATTGTGACTATGGAAAAACTTGTACTTAGCAGTGAGCTTGGCTACTACCTTACTGATATTGATTGTCATCTGGATATAGGTAGACACTACTCCAGATATTCCACTTTAGAGTTTGTGAGATATTCAGAAGTATGTGGGGAATTTTCGAATTTGTTTCTTGAATGTACAAAGCTTTGTCATAAATCCCCATGAAGTGCAGAACTAAGTTGGATAATCCTCCAAAGGAAAGGTCTCCATCTCTGAAGGTGTGATATACTTTTTGAAGCTCAGAGGGGATTACAGCAGCAGAAAGTGACTCTTCCCTCTGCAGCAGCTCCTCTCAGCTGGCTGCTCTACCAAGGTGAGGGCTGAAGTGATGCTTGCAATCTGTTTCCTTGCTGCCCACCTTCCACCCACATCTACGAGGCTCCTGTGGGCTGATGTTTTGACAGCCCTGCACTGAAAAGACTATTGGTATGACAAGGTATTATGAGGAAAAGGTGTACTTTGCACTCCCTTCACTTTCTGTACAAATTCATTGCTTTTAATTAATAATTGCAGCAGAAGCTTCAAAGAGATTTTCATTACAGATAATGAATGGTATTCTCACATGGAAAAGTTTTGCAGCCAGAGTCTTCTGGATGCATTTCCAAGCCCACTGGTAAGACTGAATTAGTCTCTCCTGAAATCAACTACACTTTCTCAAGCTTCAGTCATTATAGTACATGTAGGAGAAATGAAAACCTTAAGTTCTGAAATATTTATTAGTCCCATGTTTCAGTGGAAGCATGAATAAAATCTGCACACTTACAAAAAGTAAAATTCTTGCCTTTTTAATAATACACTTCCAATATGCTGAATCCTGCAGAGCTAGGTGGTACAGATACTTTAATTATTACTTTGCATAAAAAGTTTCGCTTTCTTTTATTTTGAAGGCTCTTTATAAAGAAGAAAAGATTGTAGAGAGTGAATATACTACCTTGATGAAGAAGAAAACACACATCAAGAACACAAGAAGAGGAAATCTAACATCTCTACAAATAAACATTTTTGCATTCTTATTGTGCCCATGAAAAAATATCAGGGATATGATGAATATTTGTAAGGTGATGTACAATTTTTTTTCACAAACAGCTTCTGGAAGATTATTTTCTTTTTTCCATTTCTGGTATTCAAATGTAAGACTATAAGCATAATTAAAAATTAACTTTGCTGTATGGGGGATGATGGGAAACAAACGCTGTACCCTTTAAAGAGTCACTCACTGAATTCACAGTTCACCTGCTGGTTTTAATTTATGTGATAATTTACAAAACAAACCATTTCATGTCCTTCATTTATATACCGCATTTCATTTATTTTCAAGAAAACATGTCCTGTTTCCTTGCATTGGGTACTCTTGTTTGTGAGTAGTTTCTAACCTCCTATCTAAATGGAAATTGTTTATGCAAACAGATTATTAAGAGCGAAATGAAACAAAATCCTTAAGGCCTTTAGAAGTAATACAAAGTGATATGTTTATGAAAGGCTATTTCTAAAAAGGTCTACATTGAAAATGTAACAATAATTTCAGTTTCCTAAAAGACACAAATCAATCTCAGCTTAAGAGCAGTGAATCATCATCATCAAGTTATGCTAATTATAGCATTTAAAGGCTTAAGCAAATTTAAACATATGAAAGAAAACCATAGACAGAAGAAAATTTGTTGAAGGCCTGTAAGTTAGTTGAGTCAACAGTTCATATATATGATTTGCCAAGCAAATTTACCAAGAATAGCTCTTCTTCCTAGAATTACTTTGTTTTAATCTTGCAACTCATATAGTCACTTTATGTCGATTTAATTAGGCACCCTGATGTTGCCCAAATACTTGCCCCATCTTATTGGTAAAAATACTAAAACAACCTGACATTCATTAGCTACCGAGAAGCTACATTGAGCCAAATTGTCTATCCAGCTTTATGTGGTGATTCTGGAAATAATTTTCACCATTAGTTTACAAAATGACTAAAAGAAACCTGTTTTATGTAAATTCAGGAATCCTGCTGAGGTTCCTGACAATTGATAAAATGAAATGGAGAGAAAATAACCAGTGCAAATAAAAAGCAATTTGCATGAATTCTGGTGAAATGGAAAGAAGCTAATGGATATGGCATTATAAGCAACTTGCCTTGTAAACTGTAGATTTCTCCAACGCTGTTCTGCCGGGTGATGTGATGCCAGTATGCACTGCGAGGAAGTGAGATCGACTTGGATAAAGTCATTGGTTCAGACAGACTGGTCTGGAGCTAAAAGCCAAAGCAAACATAAATGGAAGGTTACACATTGGCATATTTGATAAATAATCTCAAAATTGTAAATCGTACCTATGTTGTCATGAACATGCTATTTTCTGAATTATCACAGGTTTTATACAGTCATTGAAACGGTGTCACAAGCAACAGCACCGCGAATGCTCAGGAAAATGCTGTGAAACTGTGTCTGGGTGTATAGGTTCAGTAGCAGAGGTTAAATAAGACATCAGAACATGTCCCTATTTATCTACTGCTATTCTTGTTGCTGCCAGGGTTTTGTTATTTTCTTCTTTAACTTTATGATAATGATGGATTAGCATATGCTTGAATTCTTAAACCCCTCTGCAATCACATTTCCTTTAGGTCATTTAGCCTGCATATTGGATTCAATACCCAGAAAGATGCCAAGAGAGAATCTGAGGCAATCAGCAGAGAATTAGCAATGGAGAGTCATTAATCTCCTAATCCTCCTTTGAAGGGGAGGCATCTCATCACCAGTAGCAGGCTGCAGCTTGAAGAGCAGATTTTCCTGGTCTGGGGGACTTCATGTGACTGCAATTGTGAATTGCATGGTAAGCGTCCCTGTGTACAAGAGCTACAGCACAGAAATCTGACAGCAGAAATGACAACTTTACTAAAGAGATCTCTGTCTCCAACAAACTATTGATGTGAGTGAAAGACGAGACAATGCTACAGAGAAAAAAGAAAGAGGAAGGATTGTGCATTCTGGCAACCTCTTTGGATATTCCTGTTATGCTTTCTATGTCTAGAAGAAAAGAGGATGCACTGGCAAGTTTTTTGTATCTCTAGCTTTACAGAATATAAAATGTGATCAATAATTGTTGGGATCTAACAAATCACCATAGCATTGCGAGCATAATTTTTTCAGAGGATGTGTGAAAGGATCAATACTGAAGGATCAATTATGTCTGAAGAATTAGAATGAAAAACCTCTTGGTTTCAGGGGTGGCACCAGGATGCCTAGAAACTAATTTTCAGAGAATTCAGCTACAGGGCAGAAGGTGTTCAAGGTTTGGATCTTTTACTGCTGGTTTAGTCTTTAGTTCCTAGGGATTTCTCATTCAGAATCATAATGCCAAATTAAAAAAAAAAAAACCCTTTTTAATGATACAAACTTATATTATTCTGTAGTTTAAAAGAAACTCCAACCCCCCCAAGAATTTAGGGACAGCATGCACACAAAGATCTAAAATTATTTAAATTTTGAGTATTAACACACACTGATGCATGGAATTTATTTTGCTTCAGATCAATCTGCTGTAATTACCTCTCTTGTTGTTTTCTTGAGAACTGTCATCAAAATAACTCCCTGTCTACAGCTAATGTCTTTTTTGCTCATTTATAGCCAAGTATTACATTTCATTTGTCAGTGGTGCAGATCATCACTAGAAACTATTTGATATGATGTAAAGAGCTTGCAGAAGCATTTAGTCCATTAAAAAAGAAGTTGGAAAGCATTATCACAAGAATTCCAGTTTTAGGGAGGTTTGGGGGTTTAAAGTTTATCGATACACAGAATTTCCTTTATTGTAGTGATCAGGACAGCAACAAACCCTCTAAATTATTTTGCCACGTTTGTATAGCAAGGGTATCAGGGGTAACTTAATTGAGGAAGAAAATTGCATAAAGTCATCTAACTTCAGTTTACCGATGATTTAGTCATCATTTATTCACCCAAAAGGTAAATTAAAGACAAAATGTTTTCTTAGTATGCATTCTGAAAAAAAAAATTTCAGTAAATAGAACCACTTTGACTGCAGTTTATTATCTCAAAGATAAATCCATGTGCTGAATGGAAGTTGTTAAACATACCATCATTCCTAATCTGAGGTGATTACTTCCTGCCTGATCTGACCAATACTGATGCAGAAGAACTTTATTTGCACACATTAGAGCTTTAGAAGATTAAAAAAAAAAATCTGTTATCATGATAAAATAAGGTAAGAACTGCTCTAGTGCAGAAATTGCACTGCAAGCATTCACAATATTTTTTTTACTCAGATTCTCTAATTAAAGAACAACTTCTGATATCACCTATTGGGTCAGAATTATCACCATATGCTAACTGCAATAGGACCAGATGAATGATATTTCTTTGGGGACTCCATAGAGAAAAAAAATGCAATTTCTAGTTTATTATAATATCATCCTCAGATTAAAAAAAAACCCCAAACACTTTAAAGTACAATGCCAATTTTGTTTTTAATTTGAGACTTGAAAATTGAAACATAAATATATGGATTTGAAGACCTTATTAACCTGTATATCATATAAAGGATGATAACATTAATTTGTCCATGAAGTTATTCTTCCTGAATAGTAGATTACCATCAGCTATAATTTTTCTTTTAATCTTTTTCATCCATATAAAAATCACGTTGTTGATCAAAGGTAATTGACAATGACAGAATGCTTACTTCTACAAACTGCTGTTTGTAAAAATATTTCTGTATTCAAAGAAAATCGAATAATAAACTGACACAAACCTATTTTCTCTAGAGAACATCATATATGTTACACCGTGGGTGTTTCAGATAAAAAACTTGAAACAAAGGTGAAGAAAAGAGGCATATAACCAATTGTTCATATACTGTTAAATAACTATTTGCTATATTAATAATTACAGGTTAAACAAGCATCTAAAGTACAGAGATCTACAGTTTCAGGATTCCTGTTCCTCAGCTGTAAATGCAATTCTGGTAGTTAACAATGTTAAAATAGAAAAACTAAACACATAAACAATGTAAATCAGGGAAGATTTACAGAACTGTTTAATTCCTAAAAAATTAGGCACTCAGGTTCAAGACCTCTGGTTTCCAGACCAGTGAAAGAGATCATGCTCAAGTTCAGAGACTTTGTCCTAGATACCCTTCCCTTTTGTCTTTTTACTATGCCTCATTAAAAAACAACTGGCTTCTCCTCTCTACTTTTTTGAAGCAGCTAATGCAGAGAACTTTTCACTATGGAAAATCAAGTAAATAACCTTTTAATTTTCTTCTTTTTTCAAAGTGGGTAGACCATCCTGCACAGATTTATTAATGTCCTTAATTTAACAGCAATATAGCAGTTAAAAATACATTTAAAAATTATTTTACGTATCTCATTTAACTTATTTACCATGTAGAAAAATTGAAACAATGTCTCTGAGCCTGGATCTCTTCTCACATAACAGTCCAATATTCAGTTGTTTTTTCCAACACTGACACATTTCTCTCAGGAGCTGGCAAAACAGGCTCAGATGCATTAGCATCAACTGTACGGAAAGGGCCCATAATGGCAAAGGTGGCACAGACACACAGAAGAAATAAACGTTTCTATCTAGGTATGAATTTGAGATGATTCTGCTCCTCTGCTCTGGTGAGATCCCACCTGGAGTACTGTGTCCAGCTCCAGGGCCTTCAGTATAAGGATGGGAATTCGTTGGAGCAGATCCAGAGGCAGGACAAAAAAATGATCAGAGGGCTGGAACACCTCTCCTTTGATGACAAACTCAGAGAACTGGGGTTCAGACTGGAGAAATTCAGGGAGACCTTTTTGCGATCTTTCAGTATTTTAAGGGGGCTTAGAAGAAAGATGGGGCAGACTTTTTAGCAGGGCCTATTGTAATAGGACAAGAAGTAAGAGTTTTATATTAAAAGAGGGTAAACTTAAATTGGACATGAGGAAGGAATTTTTTATGATTGAGGTGGTAAAACACTGGCACAGGTTGCCCAGAGATGGTGGATGCCTCATCCCTTGGCACATTCAAGGTCAGGTTGGACTGGGCTCTGAGCACCCTGGTCTAGTTGAAGATGTCCCTTCTCATTGCAGGAGCATTGGACTAGGTGGCCATTAAAAGTCCCTTCCAACCTGTGGGATGGGACTGAGGGATGTTTTGCTGTGTTGCATTTATGTACTTGTGTTAGGAAAGTAAAAGCAATACATCAAATTAAACATGCATCTAGAATAATTTGGCTACAAATATCTCTCAAATCTGATGAGACTTCAGGAAATAAAAAAAATAATCTAGACTTTTTTCCCAAATTTATGAGGAAAAAAGTGGTGATGAAATTAGAACTTAGGTGAAAAGACAAAATGCATACCTCAAAACCACATTAACTCAAGGAATTTTGTAGTGGGAGTATTAAAAACCCAAACATCATTGAAGCATTTTTGTCATCTGACATGAAAAACACTTAGCAGTTGGGCTTCATCCATTTCCTCCAGAATCTATCTGATAAAGTATCTTCCACACAGTGAACATTACATTTCTTTCCTGTATCCAAATCCAAAATATCCAAAATATTGAGTCATATGAAATCTTTGCTTTGACAGTGACAACTTTATAATTCTTACTGGTCTATTTGACTAAAATAGAAATTAAAAAAAAAAAAGAAGTCTATTAATGTGTCACTGTAAGAAGTTTCCCATATTTTTCATTATTGTTATTCCATGAAAGGCATAAGGACTAAATTTTCTTTTAATTCCCATAGGCCATTTCCATCGACTTCAATAGATTTGTTACTCTGATATCAATAATGAACACAATTCCAAGAATGGAGCCTGTTAACTGTATTAGGGTTCTGAGCTTTGATCTTTTTAGCATATTATTCTCTTTTTTTTTTTTCATTAAAAAGTCAAAACACTGAAGGTGACAGAAAATACATTTGGCTTGAGGAGACAAAACTGAGCAATTTATAGTTCATTCCAATTTTTTTTAGTCTACAATAAGGACAGTTTTCTTTTTACAGATATGCTCTGAAAATAGGTTAGTTTATCATGGATAAAACCCTCTGTCTCATTTCAAATTCTCATTAGTGTCTTTAAACAAATAGCAAGAGAACTAGGTCACAGAAGACTAACGAGAGTTGTAGTCTAGAAATATGAATCAAATGCCATTATTTAGTTTATTTTTCTTTCTAACTCTAAAGAAGCTGCTTTGTGTGTTATGCCTTGCAGAGAAAGAGGACTTAAGAAATATATTTCACCTCTCAAGTGTCAATTAGCTGACACAGACTCATTTCACTGCTACCCACAGTAAAGAATTACAAGACTTTAAGAATCACACAATCTAGTAGGTAGCATCAGCTGAGGTAGCACCTCAGATGTCACCTGAGTAAGAAAACAAGAAGGAGAGAAGTTTTGGGGTGTTTTAAAATGAGTTTTCTCATTTTCTTGTCATGAGCAAGAAAAGGGTATCATGTTTGTCTTTTTTGCAAAAGCAGCTACTCTTGTCCCATGTTCGCCAATGTATGACCTCATAAGTCCTCTGAAAAAACTTGTAGAAAAACTATCTGTATAAGCAATTTCAGTGATTTCATCCTTTTTAATATATTTCTAGCATTAAGGTTTTCAGTAGCTATTCCAACCTTGCTATTACCTTTTAGAGAGTTACTTAATCAATTATGGGCCAAAAAAAAATCAAAATGGTAAAACCGCTTTCTGGTGCCAGGGTGGATGATTATTCTTTGGTGGTGGAATAACACTGTGAATGCATAATAAACCAGTGGTGAAAGTATTCAGAAGGGAGATTCAAAGGGCCTATTGTTTTTTTATATTCTCCTTGGCCACCCTATAAAGAGAGAACTGGGACACTGCTTCTTTTCTGGTGGAAGTGTGTTGGTTTTTTTCTTTTATTTTTTCTTTCCTCTAAAATAAGCTCATAATAGATAGATGTTGTTGGACAGAATGAATTGATGTTGAAGGAAAATTAGATGGATTTTATGGCACATCAGGATTATAATTGTTCATTGTCAATAAGGTGAATGTCTTCACCCATATTCCTTCACAAAATCATGGATTTGTTCCTTTTGTGGTAAAAGTTTCCTGGAAACAATAATAGTTACTGTGAGGGTAGAAGCTCAGATTCTTACATCTTTCAAAGGTTTGAGCCATTTTGTTATACATAAGAAAATACTTTATCCATGTTTCATTCCGTAAAATCATTCACTATCATTTCAAGCCTGACTATACAGCAAGTCTTAGTGGAAACAAGCACAACTGAAATAATTTCTTCAAGAAATACATGTGTGTTTTTATATATATATATATGATAGAGAATCCAGTATTGAACAGACATTATTTGCAGATATTGCTTGTCCTTTCTGTTGCCATGAAACAGGAACCATCTACATAGGCTTGCAGCCCTGAAGGCCAACCACAACTGAGCCAGCAGGTCGAGGGAAGTGATCCTCCTTCTCCACTCTCAAGGGAGAGTGCAAAGAAGACACAACCAGGCTCTTCCCAGTGGTGCCCAGTGACAGGACTGGAGGCAATGTGCACAAACTGAAGCACAGGAGATTCCCTCTGAACATCAGGAAACACTTTTACTGTGAGGTTGAATAAGCACTGGCACAGATTGCCCAAGAAGGTTGTGAAGTCTCCCACCTTGTACATATCCAAAAGCCATCTGGACATGGTCCTGGACAACCAACTTTGATGGCCCTGCTTGAGCCAGGAGGGCTGGATAAGAGGTTCCTTCCATCCTCAACCAGTCTGTGATTGTCATTTCCAAAATTATAGAGAATGTTTTACTGAATAGGGAGAGTCGCAGATCTGTCTCCTGAACAGTGTAAGTATAAGGAAGTTGAAGTGGAAAAGGATGAACTGAAACACATCAGAGTTAGACAGATCAAAGAAAGAGACCATCAACAAAGCCTTGTATTCTGCATTTGGAGCAAGTATTTTCTGGGGAATTCAGCCTGAGAGTTATGGTGTTCCAGAAGGGGTTCTTTCATGAGGTTTGTCAAGCCAAAGCTAAAAATAGAGAGGCTTGCTATCGGTGCAGACATAAAAAGTGTTGTCCTCCTTCCCCTGTCTGTTTTTCACTCTCCTTGCTTTGCTGAGTAGTCCTCTCTCTTACAAAGCAACTAGAGCCTGACCTCATCCTGATATGCTCTGGCAAAATCTTCAAAGTATGAGATTTCTTTCATGGAATTACTTGCCAAAAGATATGACATTGCTTAAACAGATATTTGGGACACTTGAAGTCTCAGCATTTTAATTCAGAGTACCATAAGGACAGCCTTTCTGACTTCATTTTGCTTTAGAGCTGGTGTGGTAGAAGCCATGGTATGAAAAATGTCTCTTAGTAGAGAACAGACTTAAAAAACTCTCTAGCATGTGGCAAGAAAGGTGAAATATGGATGAATACAGACTGTCCCCAGTAGGGAGAACCCCACTTGAATAAGTTTGGGGCTGAAAAACTGGATTTCTAAAAAATGCAATGATCTGTATTCACTGTTCACTGCACAGTTATTTGACTTTCATTATTTCTGATAAAGCAAATGACTTGGACCTCATGAGATTTCTTATGAAGTTTTTTTCTATCATCTAAAACAGATCAGTAGTTTCCAATTACACATATTTGTGGAAATCAAATTTCTTTTAGCTCCTTCATTTCAGTATAGAGAAATTGCTGACCAATGAACTTTAATAAAATGACAAGAAGATAATTTTCTGAATACTTTCTGAAACAATAATCATCAATAACTTTTCATGAATATTCCTCATTAAGCTTATCAGTGCATGACTCCAGTATTCAGTAACACATATAGTCTGGCTGACCTCTACTTTCTGACATTTTTAGAAGTTAGCTTTATATGTCATACAAAGACGTTTCAATTAAAAACAAGAAATAGAAAACCTAGAATACATTAAAATTACTACTATGTAGTAAAGTCTTCTCAGATGTCTCTTCAATATCTTTTGAAAGAACACAGTTCCTTCCTTTTTGCTAGTTACTTTTAAACATTTAAAATGCATCTTGAATCACACATACTGGGGCTAGGTATATATATGTGATGAACAAGAATATAAATTATTAAGTTTTAGCTTTGAAAAATACTGTATTTTTTGGGGGGAGGAGGAGGATAAATATATGCCTGCACATAGGAACACACAGATAAAAACTTTAATTTAAGGCAATTTATTCATAATTGATTAAATATTTACTTCAGTAGCTCCATTGTCTTTAATGAGCTTTTACAGATTAAAAATCAACTGAGAATCTGGAATACAAAAATAAAGGGCTATTCTTTTCCACTTTGTGTGCTCACAGACAGGGATCATATCATGATCATGCATATAGATAGATACAGCCAGAACATTCTTGACATCCTTCTTTTAAAATTGAAATAAGCAATCATTAAAAAGCAATGCATAAGCCTCTAAATAAATATACATAATGTATATTTGGAAATATTTGGGGTTTTGTGGCCCAGAAACAACTTGTAGGGAGCAACATGATTCTCTGAACCGCAATCCAAATTTCTGTGCATAAAAGAAGCTAGTGAAATTTTTGCTTCCGTACTGATGCTTATTTATTAATATAGCAAAAGTCGCTGCAAATCAGGAATTCAGTTGGAAAGGTGGGAGAAAGAGAAGTGCTTGTAGATTGATTTATCTTTCCAAATACTTGCATCAGTCCAACAAATCTTGCCATCAGCAACCTTTCTTCACCTAACTTCATTTTCAGACAAAACACAGGTGTTCTTTTTCTGTTGACAAAAGTTGCTTGGCACAGTAGAAGTTGTAGATACATGACCACATGACATATAACTCAAGCTTTTTTAAATCCATAGTTGCTATTTAATAAAACAATCCTTTGCCTCTGTTTCAGCTTCACAAAACAAAGGAAATAGAATTATACCTGTTGCCATGGAAATCTGTAACTCCGTTGCTTTTTTTCCTTCATGTAATACAAAATGTATGTAAAGGCGTTCACCAAACAATATGTGGGAACACATCACAGAAATGCCATCATTTTATAAAGAATTTTACAAAATCTCTCTGGTGGTAGCAATTGCAACTTTTACCACTATGTTCTACAAGGAAATGATTAAGAATAATCAAGAGAAGAACCTTTGCTGATTTATCAATGGATTTTGAATCACAAAGACTGTAGAGATATGCATTCAACAGCCAGTCATATGAATCCATATGAATCTTGCCTGGCAGCTGCCTTTATGCAAATGGATTCTGACAGACTGAATATGTTATGAGACTAGCAGCTTTTACCCTGAGACAGTCATAAGAAACAGAGAAATGGATGCTTCTGCATGGAAAGTCTTCATTAATTCCTTGCTGCTGAATGCTGTAGAACTGAAACATTTTTTAAAAATCGATTCCTGAAATTGAGATGGAACAGTACTCCACTACATTTAACATCTTCATCACCAACGTGGGCAGTGGGACAGAATCCACTCTTAGCAAATTTGGGGATGACATCAAACCAGGGGGAACAGTCAAACATCCAGACAGGAGGGCTTCCATTGAAAGGGACTTCAGGAAAGCAGAGGGAAAGGATCACAGGAATGTCATCAAGTTCAGCAATGACAGATATTAATGTTGCAACTGGGCCAGGGCAATTCTGCATGCAAGCACAGCCTGGGGACTGACTTGCTAGGTAAAATCTTTGCCAAAGGGAACTAGTTGTCCTGGTGATAATAGGAGTGACCAGGGCACACGTGCAGTGATGGAGGCTAACAACACACTGGACCACACCAGCAAAAGCATAGACAGTAGAATGGGGGAAGTCACATTTACCCACTATTTGACATTTGAGAAACCACATTTGGAAGTTTAGCTTCGTTCACAAAGTTTTCAGGTTTGGGGCCAGGCATAGGAGGAATGTCAAACTGGAGAGAGCCTGGCAGAGAACCTCTAAGAAGCAGAATATGATCAGTGACGCTGGATTTAGTGTCTAATGTTTATTCACCATGAGAAAGTGAAGGCTACAAGAAATCTAAGCCCATTTGTTTCTCTCTCTTCCTAAAGATATGTTGCAAAGAAGACTATTAGCAGAGATGCACAGTGAAAGGACAAGAGTCAACAGGTCACAGGCTGCGGCAAGGGAAATTTGAGACTTAAGGAAGAAAATCCTTCACAGTGTGAACAGCCAAGTTCTGGAATGAGTGCCCATAATCTGCATCATTGCGGTATTCAAAACTTGACTGGATAAGACCCTGGCTAACTTTATCTAGTTTTGATGTTATACCTGCTTTGAACAGGCAAGTAAGTGAGGTTGGCCACCCTTCCAATGACAGTATTTCTGATGCTGTATCTAATGGGTTTGAAAATCGGAGAGCTAATGAAATGTGCTATGCCGTTGAGTCAAATGGACATTTGGCTGACTGTAGTAGCTGCACGTCTTCGTACAACACAGCTCCTGTAGTTAGTGAAATAATGTCAAACCAACAGTACGGAGTCTATAGTGTGTACTACCGCCCTGCATTTCTCCTGAACCAGATTCCTGCACAGCTGATAAACAAAAACTCTTAGCATGGCTGGTATCCTATGAGACATCAATAGCATAAGAACAACGACCCACAGCTGAGAGGAAAAAAGAACATAACCATCCCCTATCTGGACAGGCTCTGATAAATACATATTAAAGGACTGCATTTACTTGGAAAAGTTTCTGCATGTCAGATTTGGCTTTTTTTAGATAGTATCTGTTGTCTTCAGTCTAATCAGAAAGATTATAAATAATTTTCATGTTAAAATCCCTGTCATCTTTATAAAAAGGAATAGAAGTGGAGAAAAATAGCAAAATGAAGACATAGGGTGAACTTCACCTAATTTTTGTCCTACCGACAAGTACCTGATGAGCCAAAGCACAAAAAGCACAGGAGGGAATTACAAAGTAACTTTAGGGCTGTTAGGAGAATTTTTGATCTCTTCTCAGATTATTACTTTTTATAATACTCCTGTTCTCAGAAAAGCACTGTGCCCCTCTGTAAATCATTGATAAAGAAGTTTCTTATTAATCAGAGGCAAAGCCTTAACTATTCCCTTGAGTGATATAAAGAAATCCTAAACAGAGTTGATGAAACAGAGGAAGGCCTTGCTTGACAGGAGACACAAAATGATGCTATAATTCAAAAGACTGACAGAAACCATGTGAAAAATACCTTTTTCAGAAGTTTATTCTTCTGTGAATAAGAAACTGAGTATGACTAAGGATTTGGTTTGTTATTGTTTTGGTTTTGTGCTATGCCTATCATACAGCTGATTACTCTATGACCTTGGGCCATTCATACACAGCAGAATTTGGCTTTAATCTTTCTGTGCCTCATTTTACTCATTACTATTAATATTATAATAATACCTGTCTCCTGAGAGCATCAGATAACTTCATCAGCTATTATTTTTTTCTAATAATAATAGAAGCTCTATAGTTACTTCATTTTAAAAGAAACACTTTTCTGAAAATAGCAGATATGAGATTAATACTAAATTAAGCCTCCCGGTGAGGTGGTTTGAGGATTATTTTTTAGCAATACTTAAATCAACATAACCTGCTTCTCTGTTGAGAGAGTTCAATGACATGAACCTACCAGCACAGTTATACAAGCAAGCTGGTTTAAAGGCACAGAATAGGAAAGAAGACTTCCCTTCCACATTAAATGCTTCTCAGAGGTTAGTTAAGGGGAGGGCTGGGCTTCAGTCAGACATGCAGCAACCAGCGCATAATTGCAGCAGCCATTCCTAATTTATAGCTCATATCACCCACAGCTTTTAGCAAATAAGATTGATAAACAAATCATCAATTTTGTTTAGGGAAAAGTTATTTGGCTCTTCATTTCCTGCGTTTCTGGAAACAAATATGAATTTCAGCCTGACAGTGCCTCTCCAACTACTTCGCTAGCTTTGTAAATATGCAATATTTTGCAAAACACAGGAAAAGCAAAAACAAAAAAATTACAAATTTGCTCATGTCACCAACCTTCAAGATCTTTTATATTCAATTGTAACTTCAGAAAGTTGAAATAAATGCTATCTGACTTTAAAGAAATAGATTTTTAAAAAGTGCCTAGAAATGTAGATAGGTGGCTACAGGGATTTTTAAAGTGCTTACACACTAAATTCACAGGAGGGTTTGCATCTTTGGATACCTTACTATGAAAACATCTTTGCCCTATTTCATCTAAACAAGCTAACCACACCGTGGTGACTTAAATACAAACATTCACAGTGCAGCCCAGCTGCATGCAGACATTTAACTGAGGTGAACAGAACAGGAAAAAATGTTCATAGGATTCATGTATGCAGCTTCAGGATGGATTCATAGGATGGAGCAGCCTTCATGAAGATTAAAAAAATTATATCTCAGTTGTGAGACACCTTTGCAAAGCTTTTAATACAAATTTTGAGCTTATACTTTATATTAGCAGGAGGGCAGATTTCAATCTGAATCTTAGGTAGCATGATAGAGAAAAAGTTTAAAGAACATGGTAACAATATACAAAATATTCCAGAAATTTTTAAGGAGAAAAGAATGAGCGTAATTTTTAGGAAAGGATGCACATCCATGTGCTAAGGTACTTGGGTTTTAATCCATAGGAGAAATTTAAAATATCTTTTTTGCTTTCAAGATCATCCAGCCCTATGACTACAGATAAGAGCGATTTCAAAATTGTGTCAGACAAAGAAATAACTGAATTTTTCCCACCATGCTCTGAATGAGAACCCTCATGACTAGTACCACTTCAAAAACATTCAAAACTCCAGGGCAAGTTTAGTTTCCAAATGGCAAAACAGCATTTCAATTACATCACCAGCTACCAAAATATTTGACACTCTTATGTAAAGATTTCCCAGCTCTGCTCTCAAACCTACCCACACCACTTACCTACACATCCCACAAACCTTTATGTTGTCTGCAGTGTTTGTGACAGGAGGAACAGCTCTGATCCCTGCCCCCACCACTTTGTAGGAGCAGCTGCACAAACCCTTCGTTGCCATAGTAAAGACTTCCCCTATTCCATGGTTTCATTCAGGCACACAGCAAAGATCCAGGAACACCAACCACCTACAGAGTTCCTGGGAGCATCTGGGCTTTACATCTCATCTTTACACCTCTTGCTGCCTGCAAGGTGCCATATAGGGGCACAGTTCATAGGGCAAGAGGGGGTAAAAAAGGTCTTGACTTCGTAAGGAAGGGATAAATGAGAGACTCTAGTGGCTGCAGAAGTTTGAATCTCATAGTGGGAGTGTTCTACTGTGCCAGGGAGGCTAAGACTAGGGACACTAGGGAGCATTCTTTACTGGGAGGCTGGTCAAACACTGGAACAGGCTTGCTAGAGAGGTGGTCAATGCCTCAAGTTGGTCAGTGTTTAACAGGCATTTGGACAATGCCCTCAAAAATGTGCTTTAACTTTTGGTCAGCCCTGAAGTGGTCAGACAGTTGAACTATATGGCCATTGTAGATCCTTTCCAATATTCTATTCTATTCTATTCTATTCTATTCTATTCTATTCTATTCTATTCTATTCTATTCTATTCTATTCCATTCCATTCCATTCCATTCCATTCCATTCTATCCTTTTACAGAAATAAGCTTCACAACACCCATGCAAACCAAGTAAACAGCTCATCAGCTCTGTATTGCAGTAAAGCAGCCAGGTTTTTACAGGGTTATAAAATTTCTAGACACATTGTACTGCAACATCCTACGTGGTTTCAGACAGGAAGTACAGAATGATATTGAGCTAAGAATGCATGAATGACTGACCTGAGGCTATGCTTCAACTTACATAAAGTACATGAGTTCGTGAATCATCATATGTATTCAGAATGTTAATACTTGGGATTATATATAATTTGGAAAGAGAAGAAAACATACTAAGAGACCAATGTGTCATGACATAGGATCAAGTATGGATGAACTATAGAATTTTCTTCTGTTTCTGCTTCAGGAACTAAGTCAACTCAAACACACTTAAGCAGAATTGCAACACGTAAGATCTTTGTTATACTAAGTGAATTGCAGCAGTGAAATGAAGCCCAGAAGATATATAAAATGTATTTAGCTAAATATTTCATCTATTCATTGGGTCAGCAGCATCCACTAGTATTTCTCTGAAATTCCCATACTTCATGGCTTGAAATAGTAGATAATAGGTACATAATTGCAAAAAGACATCAATAACAACTGTAAACCAGTCAAAGCTCTGAAGATGCAGTGGCAAAGGCAGGATACTTCAAATTGGAACCATCAAGTTAAAATAAAAATTTAGAATATTTGATGTGTTTGTTGATGTTTGATCCTGTAAAGTTTTATGAGTATGCATTAAGGTTGTGACCAGGTTCAAAATATGTGAAGATATGATAGTACAGACTCGCTTACAGAGCAAAGAAAAATTAAAAATTCACTATCAAACTAATGTTGTTTTCCCCAGCCTCACATTTTTTTCCTAAGACAATTTACATTAATATTTTTAATTCTATTTACATTCTTATTAATACTGTGTCTGACAATACTATAATTTGTATTTATCCTCAGACCAGTCTTATGAAATGCCTTCCTCATTCTGTTCCATATAAGAAAAATAAAATGACTCTCAGGCTTATTTCTTAACCATCTTCCTTTTCAACATCTCTTTAAGCCCAGTTTCATTGCCTGATATTTGTCTTCTTTGGTACATTCATTATTTCCCTCCTAATAACGTCTTTTAAAGAAATAATACATAAACCCATTGATACTATTTTTTTTTTAATGACAGAAATCTATCATGATGACTCATTCATATTAAGTTAAATTTTAAAGGCAAGACTTGTAAATTATGAGAATAGAAATATACAGATGCAATGTTTAATAAAGGTGTTTATTTCCTGAGAAATGTTAAAAAGACCACAATTTAAAATGGCTTTTAGCTCTGCTGTCTAAAGTAAAACAAATGTTATAGAAAATTTACAATTATAATAAGTTATGAAACCTGGGCCATTATCATTTATTCTTGTATTTATACTTCCGTCTTACTGATGTTTGATTAAGTTCAGCTGGCTAACATCAACTTTAGTGCTATCTTATTTAGGTTTATTGTTTTACACATTGTAAATTTTTATTCTTTTGAGATTACATAATAAGTTTTTACTGGCAGGTCTTGAAAGAAGTAATTTATAGGGCTACAAAGGTGTAAGCATTTCCTCAGAATTCCTCCCTCATATGTGTAGACAAAACATAGGAAATCTACAGCTCTTAACCTCCCATTTTCTACACTTGAACAACAGTGAGGGCAGAAGCTACATCAGGAGTGTTTTCAGTGGAAGTTGAGTGGCAGAAGATCAAAGTTGGCATTAGAGAGGAAAATCAGAGATTAAAATTCCAATGCCATGTTGTCATCCTGGTGCAGAGGTTAGACAGACAAGTGTTACTGAGAACAACTGTTCATATGCTTGTGTATAAAAACTATCCAAATTGAAATTCTTTAAAAATAGATCGCCAAACCCAGTATCTTCTCCTGATGGCAAGGAGAAGAATACAAAATAAAAGCATGTAAATAGAAATACTGTAATTATTCTTTTTAAGTTTTATCTTGAAATTAAAACCACTAAAACCCAGTGCAATATTGCCCCCTCTCTGACAAAACAACAGCAAAACAGAATTATCATCTGTATTACAGCGATCCATCAAAAAAGCAGACTGAAAAAGTGAATATACAGGTAACAATTTCCCTGAAAAGAATTTCAATTTAGCTACTAGCATTGGCCCAAATTTGTTATTGTACCAAACAAAGCAAGCATAAAACACTATCACTCTGCCAATGCAACATTTCAAATTCCATCAAGAAAACTACCTGAGCTAAATTAGATCAATGTCCACTTTGCAAAATTTTTTGAATAAAATCCAGTCTGCTTTGATCTCAGTAAAACCAATAACCAGCTCAAATCCACAGCTATGCCAGTGACTACTGATCTCATATTTCAGGTCTTTCCTCCAGTGTTATAATTTGAAAGGAAAATGGGCAGAAGATGAAAGTGTGCACATGACTGCCTGCTTAAACTGACTGGGCTTCTCCTGCTCGAGGTGACAATGAGGCAGATTTGGAATTGTACAAGCTGCCACAGAACATTTTTGCTTCCAGTCCATGCACTTTCAAAGGTAATGGGAAGAATTAGCTTCCTTCTCATGTCTCCCTCTTATTAACATAGTTATCTAGCATGTTGCTTGGCTCAAGCAAAATACTTCTTAGCATAAAAATGAATTTATTGTTTAGCATTCTGAAACAGAATTTTTGTGTGCAGGGACCTTCATAAGTGGAGTAAATGTGGCTGTCTGCAATACCTTTATCTGACAAGTCTCTGGTGGCAGTAACTAATCTAACCTTTTTTC
This sequence comes from Acanthornis magna, assembly GCA_036785705.1. Taxonomy (NCBI): domain Eukaryota; kingdom Metazoa; phylum Chordata; class Aves; order Passeriformes; family Acanthizidae; genus Acanthornis; species Acanthornis magna. The sequence continues at coordinate 3,775,316 of JAWUZG010000017.1, forward strand.
TTCTGCCAGAATTTGTTTCTAGTTTTTTTTTGTATTTTGTAGTTGGACTTTTTTTGCTATTTCTGTATTATCAAGGTGATGTACTTTGTATATTTACTGTGAAAACCAATCATAATCTATATAGTTTGTCAAGGTTGCTCAGGCAAAAGAAAAAAACCAAACCACTTTAATTTCTTTTATAAAGTTCATTCACTTTTTATACTAGATTCTAACCTATTATAATCTGGTAAAACTTAAATGAAACTTCAGCATATTCATTACTTAAAATATATTAACACTTAGGACAGAACACAAATATTCACAAGAGTCCTTTCTAATAAATGACTTCTAATGATTGGAAGGAAGAAGTAATGATTAGTGTTACAAATCTTTTTCTGATTTGTACAAAAATGGATATAGCATTCATCTTTCTTTACATTTAAAAAAATCTTTCATTTTCATCTATGTATATAAAAAAAATATTTAATTCAACACTATGAAACCTGAGCTGTTCATTACAGAAAAGGTCAGGAAAGAGCAAAAACCCCCAAGTACAGATCTATACATAAAAGGATGAAATGTCAGGCTTTGGGAAGACCTGAAAGACATTTATAGCAGTTAAATTCCTCATTTAAAATATTCTCTTGCTTGTGTTTCAATTTCAGATCCTATGGAAAAAAAAAATAGGTATTTGGTGAAACTGTTGGAATTAGATTAAATGATACTTGATAAGAGGTGTATAACACATACTTAGTTTATTTGATATCTTTAGATTTTGTTCCTAATATGAATAAAACTCAAATGTCACAGATGATCCCTTAAATGTTCAGCACCCCATCAGTCAGGAGCAGCAGCATTTCCAAATCCAAACTAACATCAGTTTATCAGCTGAAACACAAGATCAACAGGTTTTCCTGCCTCTCTTACACAGCCCACAATTTCTACAGAGCCTCCAGCAGCCTGTGTGGGGCTCTGCTGATCTCCCCGTGCAGATCACAGTGCAGCCTCATCAGGAGACAAATACATCACACACGGCGTGGCTCATGAGTCATTTCTATTTCTCAGCCTGCTCTCGCTCCGAGTTGGATATTGCAAACCATATGGCCACAGCCTTCGTAAATGTGGTTTCAAGGAAGTCATCCGATGGCAGAATGGAAATGGCTTTGCTAAACAGCAGAGCTGCTAATTGACAGGAGGAAGAGCTGAAAGTGATGGCTCTGTAAAAGGAAAATCCTGTATGATCCAGGTCTAAGCACTTATTATGGCAGCACGAAAATGTTCTAATTTCTGTTGCTGGTGTAGACACGTTAAAAGCAAACATATTTATAATGTTGTTTTTCTCCGGCTTTTTCCCTATTATTCAATCACTTTCTGCCCAGCAGAATGCAATGTTTTTTCTGCCAGCAGTTCTACTACTTCATATAGATTTCCATTTATTCTACCTTGTGTTCAACTTTCCAGCAATTGCTCCTTATTAATCCTGATTGTAAACTCTCATCTTCCTGCATTTTCTGGTCAAAGTTTGTGCATCTCAACTATTATGCAAAGGCTCCTACTTTGTCTAGTTTTATGGAAAAATTCATCTTCCTTTTTTCGTAAACCACCAAAAAAGAGTCTTTTTTACAGCTTCCCAATTCATATTCTCATAACAGACATGCAAAGTCTGAGAGGAACATTCAACATAGCAGACTTTTGACATGGAAATCTAAGTATTTTTCAAGTTTATTTTTCAGTGAATAAGGGAAAATTGTGTCTCTGCCTGTGGCAGGGGGAGTTGGGACTAGATTTTTAAGGCCCACTTCCATCCCTTAACATTCTCTGACTTATCTGAGGAGTAATTAAGAAAAGTTGAACATTGGGGTCTTAGGTTGCTCCTTGCAAGAGCCTTTGTCTCAGGAGACTGAGTAAGATATTTTGGCTCCGGCGGAGCATGTGGGATAGATCTGTGCAAGTCAAGTTTGCATGACTGCAGGTACGTACAATATGGATGAGGGAAGGAAGGAAATGGCACAATTAACCTGAAAATCTGTCTAGGGAAGAAGGTATGCAGAGAATCATGGTCATTTCAGAAGAAAAGCATACAGTCTAGGCTCCCTGGCCTGAAAATCAGCTTTCCAGAACAACCATTAAAGACCACTTCTACTTCTAAGCATACAGGGAAAACTTTCTCCTTGGTGTCTTAAAAGAACTCCAAAACTTTCAATAGCAGTCACTTAAACCAAACTTGTGCAAACTGGAAATTCTGAACTAAAAATATTAAAATAGCTCTTCTTTCAGGGGTTAAGACACACAGAACATGTCTGGAGTGTTTATACTGTTTTTTTATTTCCACCTGTGAGCCCATGAGAAACAACTGAAAGTCATTCCTCAGTAGTCAACACAAAAGCTAAAGGCTTAAACTTTGAGTAACAGCCAAAATATCAGAGAAGCTGACCACAGATCTCACATCTAATGGTATCCACTGTTCCAAAAAATCACCTCCAAGAGATCATTGTACATCACACGCTGAGGATCTGTGACCATGAAAATACATAAATCTGAAAGTCTGTTTTGTCTTGGGCACAACTCTAATACCACCGCTACAGCTGAATCCACTGATTTTGGTTTATTACCAATTTTGATAAGTTTAAAGACTTTTGGTGAAAGGACCTTACCCTTGCCTTCTGCTCCATTTCCATCATTAATCTTTCATGTTGCTCTGCTATCGCCAGTGTTGCAGAATGGACTTTCTGATATATCATTTCTCCTTCTCGTGTTTGAAAGGTGAACAGCCCTTCTCCTGTGTCACACATCCTGCAGGGAGATTTAAGCAGAATGGAAAGAAAAAAAATGAGTACTGTGCAATTTTTATCTAACTGTTATAAAAAGTGCATACCTTACAGCAACAAATGCCAGCTTTAGAGGTATAGTTAGACTCTGAAATTCCAAACATCTGCAGTTATTTTTAGCACTGGAGAGAGACATATTCCAAGAGATGGGCAGAACTTCATTAACTTATTTTTTAAATTCAGTTTTAATCATCATCTGGATAGTGAAAAAGAAGCTTTAGCATGGAATAAAAACTTGAGGTAATAGAGTCAGTTATTTCTGTAATTTTTTCCAAATGTCTGCATCAGTAAGTGGCAGCTAAATTTAATTTTTTTAACCAATTGATGCCAGAAATATGTAGTACATCGTGACTTTGAAAGCTGACATTTTAAGAGAATGCTGACCAATTTAAAAAACCCTAATGTTTCGGATGTTTACAGAATTTTTAAGGAAATCAAGTTTTGTTAATATCCCAGCACCCTGAGCATGGTCCCAAAAAGCCCAAAACATACAGAATTAAAAAGAATTTTAGAAAAATGTGTCCCAACATTTATAACAGGTTTTAAAATATCATTATCTTTAGAATTTGCATCCCTGATTCTGCATGATTATTCCTTCATTAAATTTCATTTAAAAATTTCTCGTCAAATGAACATGCAGATCTATATTATTTTAATTAAATAATTTAAATGTATCTCCTGCTGCATTACATGCATGTACATACACACACACACATTATTATATTGCAGCTTTTTGAAAATGCAATACCTTTTTTCATAAGATTTATCTTTTTGTCAGATTAGAATATGGTTTCCTAAAAGATTTTATTAAAAAAGTCATCTGAACAGGACTGTTGTGCTGTATAAGGCACTGCTGAGAGTTCAGCAGTTGCTTTTGATTTCAAGGTTGACCAGTGAAAATAAAACCTTATTAACACTTACAAAATCTTTTCCTGTTCACTGGAGGAGACATGCTACTGTGAGCCTCCTACAAAGAATTTATGCATTCCTGTGTTTGGGAATAACAGAAAGTATTGGAGGCAGAAACAGTAAACAGAGGTGCTTCTGGAAAATACCTAGTGAAAATACTTCATAATGATCAATATTGAAAAGAAATTCATAGACTTAAGAATATATGATTAATAATATTATCCATAATTCTGGAATAATACTGGTTTTCTTCATTGCAAAATATAAATAAAATATAATCCATTTTATAGATAGGTATTATTTAATCAGTGTTAATGTGACGTGCTAATAAGGGATTTAAAAAAAAAAGCTTTTGTATCAAATTCCAGTGGAGATCAAGATCCCTGATGTAAACATTTAAGATATATTATATCCTTAGCCACAGTCCTCCAAAGAGCTTCTGGTGGAAGTAAAATGTCCCCAGAGTTTTGTGACATTATGGCAACAGCCCTTCAGATCCCTCAGGGCATCATATAGCCAGTACTCTGCTTTTGTGTAAAGAGATCTTAATAAAATTCAAACAGCATGAAATGGAAAGTCTGGAAAAAAGGATGGGGTTTCAGAAACTGAAGGAAAATATGATCTTTTTGTTTTTTTCAGAGGATGGAAAATCCTAGTGGGATAAAAACAAGGATGTAGGCAATGGGGCATGATTAATATTCAGGATTTAGCTCTTTGTTTTCACCATGCAAAACCCAACCACCACCACGGCTGACCAGAGTAGGGTCTGCCCCTGGCTGGAGGCACTGGTGCAGGCTGTGGCACTGCCCTGGCACCTCACCCACTGCACAGGACATTGCCCTGCTTCCCAACCTTCCCAACCTTCCCAGCCTGTGGTGGACATGGCACATCAGTGTTGGAAAGCCATTGACTCCAGCCTCCCCATGAGGGCTTCCCTGGCTAATGATGGATGGTATGCACACAGCTGCTCAAAATTGGAGATGAAGGAGAATTCTGGACATCATTTTTTAAAGTGCTGAATTCTCCCAACTCGGCTTCAAGTTTAACAGGACTTAATGCCCCAAAGAATGAAGCAGTTGTTACCTGGCACATCTGAACCAGGTTAAAGCTTCAAAAATCATTAGCGTAAAACTTTCTTCTATTAAAACTTACTAATAATCTGTCTCCCAAGGAGATAAATCCCTTTGCCATAGCGAAGTTTTCCTGTTCATCTCCTCAGAACATTATTCCTTTACTCAGGTGAAAATCCAAGTTGAGACCTTCTAGTCTAGTCTAGTCCAGCCTAGTCTAGTCTTGCCTAGTCTAGTCTTGTCTATTTTTTGTTCTATTCTATTCTAGTTACAAACCAAGATCAGTAGCCTCATTAGGGCTAGTTTCAGTCTTTCTAGAACAAGGAAACACGGACTAAAATAGAAGCACTCCTAAGTATGATGAAGATGGAGACAGGGAAAGGGTGCTCTCCAAAGCTTTACGGTTTGGCCAAAAAATCAGAGGACCATTACATATCTGGCCAACAGGAACAGACAAGCCCATGAGCTGAAACAAGATTTCTTGTCTTGTTCTATTTGTAGTCAAAACAAAGTCAGTAGAACAAAAAGCTATTTTCTCTATGGCCCTTCTAGATGCCAGATAACTGTCCCTATAAAGCTACGATTTCAGGTTAAGCCTTGCTAATGTGCTACTTTATTAGGAGTGAAAGTGAAGTAACTGTGAGCAAAGTTAAATTTCTCTATGTTCAAAGCACATGTGGTTGATCCGTTGCCAATTTAATAACATTTTCATAACTTTTACATGCCCTAAAATCACTTTCAAGAAAAGGCAGGACAAAGGTCTGGGCCTCTTTTCTCCTGATACTGTCACAGTCAAGCAATGCAGCTCCACCAACTCAGTATGACCTTCACTGTCAAAAAAATATCACTGATTTTGTATACTTTAATTTTTTTATGAGATACTTACAGTCTCTGGGCACTTGAAAAATGCTGATCTATTTCTGTGTTTTTCATCTTTAAAACAGGGATGTCATTAACCTATGCTTTAAGACATTTAAGGATTCAATGTATTAAAATGTATGAAGTGCTTTAACTGAAGTAAGAAGGTGCAATTTTTTCCCATATATTATTACAGAATGATATAACTGGACAGACAGTGATACCATTAGATAAACAATGCTGCAAATAGTTGCAATTCTTTTAATTTGTGAAATACTGCAACAGCTTTTCACAACCATCATCATTAGTAGATCTGGCTCAGGAGCCAGGAGAAAAAAATAGAGGGAATATGAGAGCTCAGCTTTTGGCCAAAAACAAACTGGATTCAGAGATCAACACTGAAAGTTCTTGCTTCTATTCAAGGTAGAATTTCTGTTCAAGCCAAAGAGATTTTCCCACCACCATTGCCAGACATTTTTCAACATTTCCCAAATTCATACAATGGTTTCCCACTGCCTTTGCTCATTATGTAACTTCAGTATTTTAGATTAGAATCAATACTGCATATAAACCTTGTAGAATTCCCTTCAAAAAGGAAACTTTGTTGACTTGACCACCATTTACAAAAAGTACTTTTTCCCAAATAGAAGTTCATGCTGTCATGTCATGGGTGAAATATTTTAAAAGTTTAACAGCAATATTCAGCAACTGCATGAGAAGTCAAGAATCTGACATACCAGCTTCACTATTTCAGTTAGGGGCAAAATGTATTTTCAGAAAAATGAAGGCTGTCTGAAAACTGAGATGCCCTGAAAAATTATTTCCTTGTTTTAAAATAAAGGATCATTTACAACTGTAAGTAGAAAAACTTTAGCTCTTCATGTATCTACATTTAATTTTTAATGAATTGGAATGATTTCTTTTTATCAACAAATAATTTAGGATTAAAGAAATAATGGCTGATTTATATACTCAAAAGTGTATCAAATTACATATAAATAACTAAAAAGAGGTAAACATCCTAAAATAGAATATGAAAAAAATCATAAAAATGTTTACTATTAAAAACTAATTGCTACTAATAACTATAACTTTTAATAACTAATATGCAATAAATAGCTACTGTCTTAGTTTAGCATTTCTAGTTCTTGAAATTGAAATGCACTTTAAACTCTTAAATGAGCACAGATCATGAATATGCAATATCCAGTAACCAGAGTGCTAAAAGTCACCAGTACCAAACTGGATGTAATTGCTGTTGCACACTCCACAGCTACTGTGTGAAATATGGTTTCCTTAAAAGACTGAAGCTATTTAGTCAGACACTTCAACAAATTAAGCTCATAAAATCACAGAATCACAGAACTGTTGGAGTTGGAAGGGACCTCTGGAAATCATCTAGTCCAAGCCTCCCTTTCACGTCAGGGTCACCTGGAGCAGGTTACACAGGAACATGTCCTGGTGAGTTTTAGACATCTCCAGAGAGGGAGACTCCATGGCTTCCCTGGGCAGTCTGTTCCAGTGCTCTGCCACCCGCAATGTAAAGATGTTCTTCCTCATGTTGAGGTGAAATCTGTCTTTTAGTTTATGGCCATTTGCTCCTTGTCCTGTCTCTGGGCACCACTGGCACCATCCTCTTGGATGCCCACCTTTGAGATATTTATATGTATTGATGAGATTCCCTCGCAGTCTTCTCCAGACTAAACAGGCCCAGCTCCCATAGTCTCTCCGCATAAGAGAGATGCTCCTGACCCCTCATCATCTCTGTGACCCCTTCTGGACCCTCTCCAGTGGATCTTGTCTCTCCTGCACTCAGGAGCCCAGAACTGGACACAGCACTCAGTTGTGGTCTAAATACAGCCAACTAGAGGGGGAGGATTACTTCCCTCAGCCTGCTGGCCACACTCTTCCTAATGCACCCCAGGATCCCATCAGCCCTCCGGACCACAAGGGCACTGCCAGCTCACTTGTCACCCACCAGGACTCCCAGGTCCTTCTCTGCAGAGCTGCTCTCCGGTCGGTAAGCCCACAGCCTGTGCTGGTGCTTGGGGTTATTCCTCCCCAGGTGCAGGGCCTTGCACTTGCCCTTGTTGAACCTCACTCAGTTTTTCTCCGTCCAACTCTCCAGCCTATCAAGGTCCCACTGAATGGCAGCAGAGCCTTTAGCTGTATTAGCCACTTCCCCAGTTTCATACCATCATCAAACCTGCTGAGGGTACATTCTATTCCTTCATCTGGGTCATTGATAAAAAAGCTAGAAAAGACTGGACCCAGTATTGATTCCTGGAGAACACCACTGACTGCAGGCTTCCAACAGGATTCTACTCCTCTGAACATGACCCTCTGAGCTCTGCCATTCAGCCAGTTCTTGATCCACCTCACAAGTGCTTAGTTAGCTAATGCTCATTTCCTGCATGCCAAAGAAGGTAGTCAGCCACATATGGGACCAGACCTGTTACTTCTAAGATGAGTAGCAAATAGAAGTCAGCCTTTCTTTAAAGCCTTGAAGCTGTGGCTGTCAGTCATGAAAAAAAATAATTGGTATGCAGTATCTAACTCTGAACTGAGACACATTTCTTGTGTTGCTACAGCTTTGATTTTCTGAAAAGTGGTGGAAACCAGCAATTTTGCCTCCAATTTAATTAGATTATCAGTGGAGACACACAAACACTATCTCTCTCGTGGATATCTAACTTTTGTTCTTTCCTTGTTTGTTGTTATCTTAACTTGAGCTAAGCCATTTTGACAGAAATCCTGTTTGTTCTTTGTGTGCAAGGACGATACACACAGCATACACTAAAGACAGGCCAGCTAAGCAGCAGACCTCACTATAAAATGAATGCAAAGCTTCCCTGAGGGTCCAAATTCTTTGCTCATTCCAGCCTTCAACACATGCTAGCTTGCTTCCTGCCAAAGCTGTTATTTTCTGAGAAGACAACAAAAAAACAGAAGACCAAAAAAAAAAGTAAGGAAAGCAAATAAACTCTTTGTGGCAGGAGCGTATATAGATAAAAAGCTCCCTTTATCCCTAAGAATACTTATCAAGACAACTGAAAAATAAACTATGCATGTTTTTATGAAACTGTAAGTCAACTTCTATGTTGAAAGGATAGAAAAACAAAGAAATGGAAGGAAAAGAAAAAAGGTAATGGTTATAAGAATCTCTAACTTACTATAGAACAGGTAAATAAGGGATACTTTGTGGGGGGAATCAGTAAGGAAAAAAGGTAACTTCATAAACAGAATATATATGGGACCTAGGAAAGTTCTATGGGTGAAGCAGGGAGAAGACAATTAATAGAAAATGTGCACAAAGTGTAAATAATTCAGGTATACTACTTCGACAGCAGACATGATCAGAAAGACCCAAAGTTGGGACAAGGTAAGGGAAAGCAGGGAAAAAGTCCTGTGAAAAATTGGTGAATGGGAAATGAAGATCAGCCAGGTGAAGCACAGCAATGATACAAAGTGCAACATCCACAAGGAGTAGACAGAGAATCAGAGTGTGGTCTGTTACACATTCCCTGTGGGAATAATGAGTTAAACTGCCATACCTTGCTGTCAGCAGTTTAGAGTTTTATCTGGAGTGTCAGAAGAATATCCTGGCAATTTCATGATCTGAGTAGCAAAAAATGAAAATGTTCTGATATATGAGGCATCTGCCTGCCCCCCTTAATCGTGGTTACTTACTGGTGAGAATATAAAGCAAGAAAAAGCAATTATGCATGCTATCTACTAATTGACAGCTACAGACATTCCTCCATGACACTTGATGTCATGTTTTTGCACTTAAGCTGAGGTGAGTAACTTTACACTGCTCTTGAATAAGCTTATCAGATATAGACCGTGGAATCTCCTCAAATTTGGCCTGAGTTAATACAGGGAACTTTGAATATTATCACACCTCTGATACAGCTCAGTAACTTGATTGTGGAGCTTAACCCTGAATATCTGTTCAAGGTCAGATCTTGTGCTTCTTGAGTCATCTTCAGTGTTTTCAAATAAATTCACTAAGGGATCTCCATGCTATCAATGTAGCTTTCCTTCTAAGGCCATTTATAGAAACATTTTGCAATTCTGAGAAGGAAAATGTACACGGATGGAGTGGAAATGATTGATGATGATTCGCTGCCAGCTAGATGGAACTCCACCACTCAGAGGAATACAGCAGTCCTTCTCTAATATTACTTAGAGGATCTTAATGCCTTCTGAGTTGCAAATCTTTTAAAGATATTACATGCAGTCACGGTAACAAAAATTGTATGTGCTAGTCTGATAAATACACTGCTAGTCTTTCTGAGCAGAGATGTGATACCCTAAAAAATTTCCCTCTTACGCAGAGACTTATAGAGGAACTCACTTTGTGAGTGAATAGTGCTTTCTCATTATAAGTTTATTTCTTCTTCTGCCTAAACCACAAACCATTTAAGTAATATAATATACCAGAAACAAAATTTTTCTCATGAAAACACGTTTTTATTTGTTTTGTCGGATAGGACAGATTTCTGTACGGTAGCAGTGGTAATTATGGCTCTAGGGATACTTTTTTTCGTTGGCTGTGCTGCCTCTACACCCACTGTCTCTCTGCTGCCTTCTGTGATAGTACATTTAGACTACTGGGGCATACCCAGGACACCAACCTATTCCTGCATGTCAGATGCTTTCCACTTTTTGCTTAATGGCAGTGCAGAAAAAGGGTTGTGGCTTTGTCTGGACTGTATCAATGATTGGTCACTAGCACAATAATCCTCTATTTCATTTCCACAGGGCTTACCCTTGTCTATTGTAGGACACTGTGGAAAAAGATGTATTCTAGCTTTTTTCCTGAGGCTCAGTTTTGATAAGAAGGAGGATTCTGTCTGAGACTTGTTTTGGACCGTTTCTGTTTGATTGCTACCAAGCCGTCCCTACTCTTATCATAAAAATGTTCTTTTTTATATAAATTACTTTGCTATATCAGAATAAAATTAGGTAGTGCTGAAGAGTTAAAGATAGCATATAATTCTCAATGCTAGTTACAGCATCAAAAGCAGAAAACTGGCTGCAATTGCTGTTGTGCAGGGCTTTTTTTCCCCCCTTTACATTGTTCCAGAGGGCCTCCTCTGTCACTGATGGGCTTGGCCTTGGCCATCAGCAGGTCCACCTTGGAACTGCCTGGCATTGGCTCTGTCAGACATGGGGGAAGCTTCTGGCAGCCACCTCTGCATTCCCCCCACTACAAAAGCCTTGTCACACAAACCAAATATCCAAGACATTATTTCTCACCACTAGAAGCAATATTCTGCAGTCCAAGAAGTAGAATCCAAATACTTTACTATAAGTACATTTTTTTGTCTCTTCCTGCTTTATAGACCACTTTCATAAAACATGACCTAGACATTTTGATGGGGGCAACTGAACTGTGCTGTTTGTGCTTCGTCACCTCTAAGTAAGAAATATTCTAACTTGCACAAGCAAATTACCCTCTTGTATTAGTATTCAGTTCATATTATTTAAGAAATCAGTGTAGGTAATTAATGCACATGTATATACAAAACAAGCCCCTTTATGGAGAATTTTGACACTGTAACATTTTCTTTAAAGAAAAGTCACATTTATTAAAAGCAAAGAGAGGATAATAAAGCCAATTGTTGACATGCTCTTAAATACACAATACATTTGCATTTTTGACAGTTTATACAATAGAACAAACATGAAAATGCTGTTAGATAATTAGTTCTGTTAATTTGTAGAGCTCAGGTCTTGTTGATGATGGTGAAATACTATTTAACATTATTATTTATTACTGTTTAACTACTGGACGAGTATCTATTCTTACCAGCTTTGTAAAAGATAAACCAAAAACTTGTATATTTCTATTATCATTTTAGCACAGAAGAAGCAGTTCTGGTTGGCTGTACAACACACCAATGAAAAACAGTGGTCTGATAAAGAGTTTGCAAAGACTATCATAAGCTAAATTTGTTTGACTAAACCTTTTCAGTCATCATGGTTTGGCTATTATTTTTCATCTCACTTTTGAATGAGAAAGATAAAAGTTCTGAGTCCTGGAATCTGGGATCACTTGCAAATACAGATATTTCTACAGGACTTTTACAATCCTGTTAAGAGCTATTATTTCCCAACAAAAACAAATATCCCATAATAGTATTCAGTTTCTTTCAGTGTCATAGGAGCAGTACACACGGGAAACGGCATTCAATCTACATGAATACTGTTGACTTTGACAAATATAAAAATGTTAGATATAAAACCCAAATATGGCCATTACTGGTTAAAATAAATGATAAATGTAATAATACAGGAGCCCTGTGGCAGCACATCACTACTTGCTATAAGAGAAGCAATAAAACTTAGTCACCCAAGATCTTTATTTTCTCCCTTTTTATCTTTTCTTTCGGAGCCCTCCAGTACTGTTATCTTCAGGACTACTCCTTGCCCAGGGTGCTGGGGATGGAAATCCTGTCAGATGATACTCCCTAGAGTCTGCATTCATTCCAAACACAATGAGATATAATTCTGAAGTTAACGCAATCCTCTCTCAGGACTAACTGTTGCTTTAAGAAGAAGAAGAAGACATTTGCCAGTTAACAGATGTCAGAAGGGTAACAGCCAAGGACCAAATTTGCATAGGTATATTTGTTAATTTTATTTCATCTTTGAGAAACTTGGGATGCTGCACAACTGTGACCCTGCACACAATGCCTGGAGTACCTCATTGTGCTCAAAGTTAAAAAGAGTTGGTAACCTCCACCTTTACCCATTCTGTCATCCTGCGATTCTGATTCTGCAATAATCCCCAGTTTTGCACCTGCACATACCTGTAAATATGATACCAACAGCTTAACACTTGAAATCATCTACAAGTGCATTTGTTCTATAATACCTCACTGACCTCTTATCTATGGATTGAATGCTATTGGAAACAAAGTGTGCCTGCTGTAATGCAGGTGGATACTGAGTCTGTGCCATTTTATTTTGATAGCTAGCATGCAAAATAGGTATTTCCTGTGTTTTGATCAAAATATATCCACATAAGGAGAGAAAGGAAAATTTCTGGTGGGCTGAACAGGAACAAACTCATGAAATCCATATTGATGATTGATGAATAATAGCAGTAAAATAGAAGTAAAAATTATGAAGGAGCTGATAGAGAGCTGCATTGACAGCCATAGAAACAGGAAAAAAATGTGAAGTAGTCACACATATAGTTTTAACACGTATCCAAAACATCAGTTTTCCCAGTTTATGAAAAATGAATGCTGCATTCTCTCATTTCAAAAGTGGGACACAAAAAGTGTGAAGAAATTATGAAAGGAGCACCCTGAGCATTCTGTGTTGAGATTTTGACTACTTAAATATAAGCACTTCAAGTGTTCCTCCCATCCCTTCCCCGTTTAAATGCACCATGAACAGTGATTTTGGCCATCAAAGAATTTGTGGTCAGCCATTTCCCTGAAGCTTTCAGAACATTGTGATTTTATTGTGGTGGGGATTTAAGCACTGCTGACTTCTCTCAATGTCAGTCCACTTTCAAGGTATGAGAGATACTGCTTTGACTATTGTGGCCACAGAGGAATTCTCAAAAAGTCATATGCAAATATTATGGGCACACACGGCTGTCCAGAGACACTCACCATGCTATGTACATAAACTAATGAGTAATTAACATATGCTAATGACACCCAAGGACTCATCAACACTAATTGCAAAACTGGTGGGTTATCAAGTCCAGTTTGGAAGCATCCTGCCACAGCAGCAACCTCAGGGATAGGCAGTAGCACCAGGGATGAGACAAGGCAGGGTTTTGTTTAAAAAACCCAAAGCTATATATGTCAGCCACTGAATAAGAATTGAAGATCTTAGTTGAAGGCCATGATTCTGGCCTGAACTTTAGCTAGATATGTATGCTGACACCCATGGTCAAATAATGCCTTCGGTGGTAAACTGAGTGTGCAATAACATCAAAAAGTAATTACAGAAAATGTACAGCCCCCTCCACAAGCATTAAAAATTCACTGAACTTGCACCAACTTTCTACATGTGGTATTTAATTTAGTGAGGAAACGTGACTTCACTCCCACTTGCTTTAACTTTTCCTCTTTGACACAAGCCAGGCAGAAGTGAAGTAGACAGATTTTCCCTGTTCTCTCAATTGCAAACAGCAGCAATTCTGTTATGGATCAAACAACTCCCACTGCATTCACCCGGCATCTCTGACTCCCAGTTTGATTGTGTATATGACATTCTTGTGCTAGTCCTTTCCTGCAGTGGAAAAACCCTTGGTAAGGCTTTCTCATTAGCCTGATAGCTAAAATCCATTTTAGTTTGTGTTCAGGTAAGTGGCAGCTTGATAACATCTTGAGAACCCTCAAAATATTTTTTGAAAATTTTGTTACATAAAGAAAGGCACTTCTTACAATTACATAAATAAGTGGGAAGAAAAAGAAATAAGTGGATAAAGGAAGTGTAGAAACAAAGAAACAGAAGAAGAGAGTACTGCAAAAGAAAATCATCACAAATAATCAAACAGCTCAGATCATACTGAGAAAGGATAGGAAAAGAGTATAAAAGGATGAAAGGAAAAAAGCAGAAAGCATTATTTACAGTTTATAGTTACATACTTGGGCTCCCTACATCTTTTCCTATAGTATCTCATATAATATCTTCTGTCTAAAATGTCACAGAATGCAATGGCTATTTTCTGATCTTTTGAAAAATATGCATTTCCACCTCTAACTAATATCAATCAGTTATGCTGATTAGGTTCTTTTTGTTGAGTATCTACTAGAGTCCTGTGTGAAACTATTGATGTTGTACTGGCTAAAGACACATTTTATGCTATCTTTAGTGAAGATTTTGCTTAAACTGAAAACATTTAAGTAAAAATGGCAAGAACCATGGTCATTGTGTTTACATGCCACCATTTAATATTCCCTCAGATCAGTTCTCTGCGGAGCATTGAGATACTATTAATTGACAAGAAACGCACCTTAACAAGTCTGCCAGAAAAGGGGAAAAAACAAAGACTGCAAAACAAATTTGGGATGGTAGAATCTAAAAGTATTAACTCCATCTTCTCTAATGCATAAATTTTTTAAGCACAGCATACCTGCTCTCTGCCCAGGGAACCTGGGGCATTGTTTGGAAGCAATATAAGAAAAGCAATCATCCTTTGCAGTGAAAAAACCCACTAACAAGCTTCTTTTTCACTGGAGTTGACTTGTCTAGTTCAATATTCTAGAGTTTAGGCTTCTACTGTTCTACACTGACTTAGCAATACTTTTATAAGAAATTTATAACAGCCATGGAACTGCTCAGAACATTGGAATGTGTCAATCCCTTCTGTCCATGATTCTGTATGCTGGGTTTAAAAACTTCCTGAACAATAGATGCAATACCTACTGCTTCATTGAAAATTTATATAGCTACCCAAAAAGAAAGCAGTATTGGTGGCAAAAGAGAAGGGGTACAAATCCCTTCTGTGCAGAATAATGCATAAGGTGTATTTGTGGTTCTTTTGTAGCAAAAGGTGACTGTGCCTTCTCTGGACACTTACACATAACAGCTAGGGCATGTTTGTGGCTATTTCACATATGCCATCAAAACCACTTTGAATATCCTTGGTAACACTTGAAAAGACTTTTAAAGTATTTCCCCATTTTGTCAATCTGGGACATTCATATTATAGGTATTCTTATAATAGACAGAATCTTAGTCTCCAGATGAATGCTAATACACATTTCCATTTCTGTATATTGCTATTTTTGCTCTTATTTCTCTGATGGTACTTTTTACCAGCAACTCCAGCAATTTGACACTACTTCCACGTGCATGGAACACTTTTTCTTGGCTGTCCTCCATCTCATCTGTGCCTCTAAAGCTGAGAGCTAATCATAGTGATTTTTTTTCTTTTTTTTTCTTTTTTCCCCTCTCTCTGATAAATTGGTCTCATGGGGCTTAAAGAAGCATCCGGTAAAAAAAGCAAAGTACTTCTGAAATGAAGTATCTGAGGTTGTGTTGTCAACATCTGCTAATGACAAACACTTATCCTGGACAACATCTTCCTGCTACTTTTGCTCATATCCTCCACACTTTCATATCCCTCCACATATATTCCAAACCCAGCTACCTTTTGCTTTTTTTAAGAAGTCCCTCCCTATCAAGTTCTGTCCTACCAGCCCATTTGTATTTAATTACCACATTCCTATGTCCTCCTATTCCATGTTCCTTTAACCGTTCTGTTGTCCCACCCCAACAAACTTTCCCTCCTATTTTCATCAGTCTCTGAGTTTCTCTTAGTCCCACCAAGCTGGTCCACTTGCTGTCTGGTGTGTTGCAAACCAGCTGTAGCACACTCCTGCCCAGGTCCTCTTCAGAAGCTGGTTTGCATTGCTGCTGTTGCTCTTTGTTCTCTGTGGCAGTGGCAGCACTCTTAGACAAGCAGAGACACTGATGATCCAGCCTGTTCTGTCATTAAACAAAGGGTTGGCACCCTCAGTTATCATCTGAAAGAACTTCAGGATTTTCCACTGAATCACCCTGAAAACTATGCAATTTTCTGCCCTTAATCCCATTTCTGACCATAAGTGATACTTACGGTCAGACAGTTTCAAATTTTTTTTTAGTTTCTAAATATTGCATCCTAATGAATGCAGTAAGTGGTGATAATTTCTGTTTACCTTTATAGTCAACTTGATTAAATTTCAGCCATAATAGCACACATTTCAGGTAAATAAAATCCCTCCTGTCATTCACCTAAAAATGTTTTCAGAAAATGTACCAGGGATCATTTAAAGTATCACTTTAAAGAGGTGATATTTTTCAAGTTGGACAAAGAATTATTAGAAAAAATAGTAAAAGAATGTGAAAACCTGCTTAGGTGTACTGGTTCAAGCAAGCCATGCGAATACAATGTTATATTTGACTTTTTGGCCACTGACAGGATAATCAAGTAGATGAAAGATTTCAGTGAATTATAGCACTGACTGAGTTTTCTTCCAGAAAGTCAGAAAGATCAAACGATGTTTGGAGCAGCCGAGATTGAGAGATTCCATTAGATGCTACTTCTCCCTCCCCTCTTTCTAATAAGATGGAAGCTTTTTAGAAAATATGTGACAAATGACTACTCATAGCAGAAATAAATCACACACCACAGAGTACAGCATTATTAATAGTGCAATAATAGTAATAACTTACTGTGATAGCAAAGAAGTACCATTAGGAGGGACACAGTAGCTAATAGCATTTCCTCTACAGGGGCTAAGGGGCAAACTTTCCTTTGGTACCTTATTTATAAGTGGAAGATTAAAGGAGCCTGTGGGACCAAATAGCCTGACTTTTCCAGAATGCTTCTGAGTAGGCACTGCCTGTAAAGTGCTCTCCATCTCCCTTATGTGACAATATTTTAATAGTTCTTTAGTTAATTTAAATTAGAGTGAGAGGACACTTAGTTGCAATAAAATACTTGAGGGGAGTTTAATGTATGGTAATGCTAGGAGGGCTGCGACATGGTTTTCAATTATTAGGCTTGTTTTCTCCTTAGCAAAGTGCTTTGTGAAAAAAACCCTTGAAATTTAGCACATGGATTTGTATTCAGGCACTACCTAAACAATTAAAACCATTACTCATGAATGGTCAATTGGATAGTTCTTTCAGGTCTTCATATTTAGTTACATACACATTTCGGGAAGAAAAGAATTATATTATTTTATATGTGTTCTTAAAATATTTCTCTCTCTGTGTGTATTTGTCTTAATAGTATAAGTTCACAAAAAGTAACTTGGATTTCACTAAGGGTGCAGCTGCTGAGAAGAATACATATTATCAGAGTGAAGAATATATATTATCACTTTTTTACCATGTTTTAAAGGCTTTAACCAAAACGTTCTAGGTACTCATCAGTTCAGAAAAATTGTCTGGCTAGCAAATTAATGTTGTCTCCATTAGTTGTTTTTTTCTATATTATTGCCTTGGTTTTGATTATCAATAGCTTTTTACAGAAGAGCAGATTTTTTCTAATCAATTACAATGAATGAAATTAATAATTAATAAATAGATGGAAATATTATTTTCATGATTATTTTGAAAACAAAAATTGTAAAAAAACTGCATCAATAGAAAAAAAAAATTATTAACCTCCACGGTCACTCACATATTCCAACACAGTCTTGGGTGCAGTGAGATCACACACACTATAAGTATGTTGGGAAATGTGTATATATATAATTTACATACATATAAATCTCTGTTGGTAAGGACATCCAACTAATGAAAAGTTAGCAGACTGCTTCTGAAAAAAGAATCACCATGGAAATTTTTATGCTAGAATTTCTGCTCTCACACTATTACTATGTCCAGACACAGAAGTATTTCTGGAACTGCTGTCCATCTGTGAATGACAGTAATGGCCAAAAACACTCTACTGACCTCTTTTGGAAACAAAGAAGTTACTGGATACCCACACCCTCCAGAAATACATCTTAACAACAGTGAACAAAAGTGAAAGAAAAAGATGCCAATAGGTATTTTATAGAATAATAGAATATGCTGGGTCGGGAGGGATCCATCAGGATCATTGAGTCCAACTCCTGACCCTGCACAGGACACCCCAAGAATCACACCATGTGCCCGAGAGCATTGTCCAAATGCTTCTTGAACTCTCTCAGGCTGGGGCTGTAAGCACTGTGCTGGGGAGCTGTTCCAGCATCCTCAGGGTGAAAAACCTTTTCCTGATATCTAACCTAATCCTCCCCTGACTCAGTTTCATCCCATTTCTTTGAATCCAGTCACTGGTCATGAGAGTGAAGAGATCAATGCCTTCGCCTCTTCTTCCCATCGTGAGGATGTTGAAGACTGCGAAGAGGTCTCGCCCCAGTCTCCTCAAGGCTGAACAGACCAAATGACCTCAGCTGCTACTTATATATAAGTTTATTATTTGTGAGAACAATGAATTAATACTGCCTGAAAGAACGGGGGGAATTAGGCAGAAATCAGGCAAAACCTTGTAAGACCAGCCTGCCAAAGCAGCTTTCTCAGTTCAAGAGTAGTAACCAGCAGTCAAGCGATATTCAACTTGATTTCAGTGTAATGAAGACAGAAGGCAGAGAGAAAAATAAAACTTCCATTGCAATTTCTCTGGAATCTGACATACAAGAGACAACTGTTCAACACTAAAATGACCTTTAGAATAAAACCTATGTGCCAGCAGAGGAACCAGAGCTTCTGACAACCAATGAAGCCCACAAATGTATAAAACCGTGCCCCTTTATGTTTCTGCAATGCTCCGTGTGCATGTGCAAGCACGGGTTTGCACAGTTTCCTACATATTGATGAACAAGGGTCTTTTGTTGTGCAAATTCCAGCCTTTGCATTTTGATTACTTCCTTCTATGTTTGTACAGTACACAGCCGCAGCATAAAGGATATTTCAAACCTCCTCCTCAACTGATGATCCTACATTTATAAGCTTTGGAGAAAAGAAGGATTTGTTTGTGCTTAGCATTCTTGCTGGCTACATGGTTCTCTGTGCAAAACGTGGCCTTGTGGATCACCCTTTGTGAAGTGTTTAACACTCTTCCACTGTCTATATTGATAATTAGGTGCCAAGTTTCAACATTTTTAATTAGCACATGCAAATAGCCTTGCTGGGGAGAGATGCAACAGTATTTCAGTGCTAAAATAGACACTTTTATTGTAAATGGTATCTATATATTAAATGAAGAACATTGCAAAATCTATTAGTATTTTGTATGTAACAGTTTTTGAGTTTAGATGTCAATTTTTCTTTTTTTTTTTTTTTTTCCCCAGTCCTCCTGTATTTTCAGGTAGGAGGTTAAAGGTTATTATGCCTCTTGGAGATAAAAGGACCTGCTGCTGGGGCATCTCAAATTATCCAGACCTGCCACATGAGATTAATTATTGCTGTTGCTGACTGTGTAATTCAAAGGTTAAAATGCAGAGTTGATACAATAAGTGAATCCTAATGTGATTAAGAATCTATGAATTATTTCATCTGCTTCTTCTGCACTCATACATTGCACAGCAATAACCTTGTTAGCCATATTCAGCTTCAGGAATATTAATTCAACAATGCATGCTTACAGGAGAACATAAGTATGAAAAAGAGACAATTGGCAAGTAAATAACAAATTTTTTGGGCTCACACATGGATGTGAAGCCTCCTGAAAGCTAAATGGCGGCGGGTCTCAAAATATTTTAAAACAAGCCCTAATCCGACTATGACGTGGCTGTGTTATGAAGGGAGAAAGCAAATTAGGCACTTCAGCTGAAAGGTACAATTCATGTTATGTCAGGATCATCAGAAGGAACTTAATGTGCTGTCTGCTCATACATTAAGCAAACACAATACAATTCTTATCGATTTCACGAAAAAGCTTTGCAACATTTCAATTAAACCAATGATATTGGATAGCTGGTGATCAGTTGACAAGTCACGCTGATCCCTCTGGGATCTGCAAATATAAGCCACTTCTAAAGACACCTCAAAGACCACGGCTTTCCTTCTGAGCTGTACATCTGCTGTGTTCACTGGACAAACTTTGGGTGACTGTTTTTCTAACTGCATGTCTTTCATCAAATTCATAAGAAAATTTACTGCTTGGGCAATGCTGAATTAATGAACTTGTGATGTGCTCATTGCTATCAATTTAGAATTTATAAATGTATTCAGTATTATGCTACACAACTTCATCTATGAAGCTTGCTGCTCTGTCCTAAGAGTCACTGACTTCTCAATCTATTTCCGTTAAATTTAATAACGGTAATTTTATTCACTCAATATATTGTCCTTTTTAAGATGTCACTGTTTTTCCCATAAAAATTAGCTTTCACAGTGAAGTGAAAGGCTCAGACATTCCTTGCCAGTTGGGGAAATTCTTTTGTAGGTTTGTATATCATGAGTGAATTTTGGAAACAGTGTTAAAAATAAGCAGAATACTTTAGAAGGTACAATGCATCCTTTTCTTCTCTCTGCTTCCCATATTTAATTATATTATGAAGAATTACATTGCTATGTGAGTTTTGGTGGAACTAGCTCTGACTTATCAATGCTAGAGCAGTCTGAGAGGAGCCTTGGCAGAGAGAAAACGCAATGAGCACTTTATAAATCACTTACAATGAGTTATATTAGCTTCTGCTAGTAAAGCACTTCTTAGATTAGCTACCATGATCAAAACCAGAGTAAGAGTCCCGTAGGTGAGTTAAACACACAACTCCTTTTAAAGTAGGGTTTAAGTGAATCAAATGACTAACATAGAACTTATTCCAGGTCAAGAATTTGGCAAGAGGCAAATTGAGAGTTGGAATGGAAAAAAGTAGGAATGGAACTACAGTTACAACATATTACAGTATAACCTTGGCACCGCTAAATAGCAGGAACTAATGAAACCTTTTCAGTGGTAAGAAATGCCACTTTCCCTAAAATTAGAGCTACGTCATTACTGAGAAAAAGTCCAGCATAGGATACATAAAAGAGATTAATGTTTCTTTTTCAAGAAAGCTTTTTTCTTTTTCAGATTTCAGTGATACTTGCTGCTTGTGGAAAGGATATGAGAAAGAAGTGAAGGGACAGTGAGGAGACATAAAACCACAGACAATTTATATCATGGGTAATTTGGTTTTTTGAAAATACCACAAAGGTGTAAAAGAAGGAAAAGATCCTTGCAAATGTAGCTATTTAAAGTGTGCGATACTGAGAGCTCTGAGCTAACATTTTTGTGAAATGATAAATTATTTACTGAAGCTGCACAAGTGCTCAGACTGCTGCTCAACCCAAAGTGACTCACAAATTCCATCACAAGCTTATGATTTATAATGATTTATAATATATGATTTATAATTCTATGGTAAACCCATGATAGATAAACTTAATCTACTATTTAGATAATCCACCAACAATCAGGAATTGCAGGCTTTTCTTCAGGGAGGTATAGACCTGTATAACCATGTATGAAGTCCCATGACAGTTGTCTCACGAGGCACATGCACAATGGGCTTCTTCCCACATAAGAAAAAATCAGGATGTTCCCTGTGATTGAACTTTAAGAGTTAATTGACTAATACATTTCATATTAACACCAAAAATCACCACAGAGGACTGACAGACAAATGAAACATTTCAGTCAGATGTAGTGCCTGAAGCAAACACTGAACTTTCTGCTTCAGATAACCCTAGCATCTGTGTATCTACCACAGAGAAAATGAGTATATCAGTCTTGGGAAAAAAAAAACTGAGAAATTCTCATGTCACCATGCTGTAATGCTTGAGCTTAATATTTTTCTTAACCAAAGAAACAGATTCCAGATCTTAGAAGTGATAGAGAATACCATATTTCATTAAATACTCTCTGATGAACAAAAAAATCCAAATCAAAGGCAAATAAAAAAGGAATAGTTTAGTGTGGTTCAATGAGTCTCTTTGAATGCACAGCATGAATTAACTTGGAAATACTTGAAATTGTTTAAATTTTAACATCTTGTCGACAAAATAAAAGAAAATGTATTTCACAAAAAGGAACGTGTAATAGATTTGTGGCTCCTTCTGTTCTCAAAAATCCAAGAAAACCTTCTGCCTCAAACTCTCTTCTCAGCTGGAAACTCACAGAATTTGACAAAGTTTGGCTGGAGTTTCCACAGCTCATCCCTTCATTATATTTTCTCACCATGTTTAACTTGACTTCAGCTTTTTTTTTTAATACTTCTGGCCAGTTAATGCACTTCACCAGACAACTTCCATACATAAAAAATAATGTAAAAGACAAAATTACAGTAAGGCGAAAGAAAAAACATTTCAAAATGAACAAGGAGTCCATATGTGCCTAATTTTCTCTGTGTCTCAATTGTGAATTCTTAGGAATCTCCTCTTATGCTCCTGAAAAAATGCCTCAGACAGCTTGTTTTGTAAAAAGGAAAGCTTGGACAACTGCCTTTTGCAGTTACCGGAGAGTGGAGTTTAAACCTTGATTATGGGCTTTATTACGGACTTTTTGATTTACAACAGCAGCAAAATGTAACTTGGACAGGAGACTGAAAAGGATGTCTTCACACCTGATCAGGAGTATGAAATGTTTCACCTGTATCTGTTTTACTACTTTTCTGTCATGTTTATTCAATTCCATGTACTTAATACAATCCCATGAAAATTAAGTGCAACTTCATCTGGACAGTTCGGTGGGGAGGTCTCTAGGGACACGCTTCCCATTTCAGAGACTTAAAATCAGAGACAATCAAGGCTAATGCCCATGTACATGGAACAGCACTTCCAAAAGTCGGAAGAGAATGCCTCCAACATATCCAATATCCAAAATAATGAGAATAAGGTATCTGAACACATTATATACCTCCATAAATTAAGGAAATCCTGTGAATCATTGATGATTAAACATTAAAACTCCCATTGTGGTTTGATCCCAGCTGGCAACAAAGCATCACACAGCCATTCTGTCACTCCCTCTCTGGAATGGGGGAGAGAGTCAGAAGGGTAAAAGTGAGGAAAGACAGTGTAATGGGTAAAGTAAAATCCATGTGCACATGAAAAATGTCACAAGGAATTAATTCACCACTTTCCATGGGCAGACAGGTGTTCAACCATTCCCAGGAAAAACTACACTCAATCACATATAATGATGACTTGGGAAGAAAAATGTCATCACTCCAAATGTCCCCCCTCCTCTCCTTCCCTCTGCTTTATATGCTCAGCATGATGCCATATGGTATAGGATTGTCCCTTTGGTCAGTTGGGGTCAGCTGTCCTGGTTGTGTCCCCTCCCAACTCCTTGTGCACCCCCAGACTCTTTGCTGGTGGGATGGGGTGAGGAGCAGAAAAGTTCTTAACTTGGTGTAAGCTCTGCTCAACAATAAAACACCCCTGGGTTATCACCCCTGTGTTCAGCACAAATCCCAAACACAGCTCCATACCAGTGACTGTGACAAAATGAGCTCCACCGCAGCCAAAACCAGCACAACTGCCCAGTCCAGTCCATGACTGGTTAGTTGGAAAGACTAGATTTTAAAAAAGTAAATGCTAGGCTCTTGCCTCATGTGCCTGATCCATTCATTCTGTTAGATAAACAGTATTAATCTGCACAAAGCTATTGTGGTGCCTAATGGAGTTGTGAATGATTATTTTCTGATAGGTGATGAGATTGCGCGGGATTAGCCCTAATCAGGTACTTCAGGTAATGATAATCTCTCCATCCAGCATTGAACAAAGCCACACAAAACTGTTCTTTCCCCAAATCTCAGCAGGGTTTGGATAGATAAAAATACATATTAAGGAAACCACTGAGCAAGGAATATTTACTTTTTTTGGTTCAATAAATAACAAAAATTAAGGATGAGTCTAACTTTATAGATAGTGCAAGGATAAATATCTACAAACTCCAATTCAGTGCAAAACTAAACAGAAAAATCTGTCAGATTAAAAGAATCTGAGTTAATTCCTCCCATATTTTGGACATTCTTCAAATTATGTAGTCATTACATTTCATTAGACAAGTGAGCAGTTCAGTTTTATAGATCCAAGTTCATTTTCCTTTTAAATGAAAAGCAATATGTTAATTAAAAGATACATTTTTCAAAAGCTTAATTTTGATCAATGTATTTAACATAGTATCTCTTCATGAATATGTCCATTTATTTTATTGGAGGGATTTATTTTCTCAGAAAAGTAATACCAAAACTCAGGATGTATAATAAATATATAAAACAGAGCTCCTAGTGTTCATGCAAACCTCATACACATATACTGGATATCTGCTAAAACTCACTAAAACATAATAACCTATTTAAAAATATTTCCTTTAAAGCAATTGCCTACATTTAATATTTAAGCCTTAGGGAAAAATTAAAGCAACAAAACTTTTACTGCATAACATTCTTATAAAACATGGATGAGCGCTTCACTTCTGATAAAACAACATGCATCAGGAATTTATTGTATTAAGATACTAGCAGGTCAGGGGACAAAGAAAATCATGTTCAGAAAGATAAGAAAGATGATTTGTTGATTGAAAAATAAAAATAAAACCCCAAGCAAATCAACAACAGATTTTAAAATGAGTATTATCATTGCCCTATATAGCCTTCAGATGTTATTGAAGATACCGACTTTTCTCTAGCCCTATTTTTTTACCTCTATGCATTTCCAAATCAGATAGCTAAAGTACTCCCAAGCAAGCAAAAAGGGAGGAATCAGATCAAAGACAATAAAGCACGACAGATAAAGGCAGAGCTAGCTCTTAATAATAAAACACAGGAAAACAATCCACTTTTCATCAGGTCATATGGTCCATGGACTGCAGGAGCAGATGATATTCAGATACTAGCATGGAATTAAAATACTGTAGGAGGCTTGAAATGGAATTAAAATACTGTAGGAGGCTTGAAATGTTAATTCTTGCTAAAATTGCATATTTGAATAAACCCTTCAGCTTAATCATTGAAATCAAGTTGAAACATGGGTCAGCTTTGCTTATTTTTACCAAAAAAAAAATTAAATAAAAAAAACAATGTTGTCTTCATGTGAAATCATCACAGAAAACTAATGGAGCACCAAATTGGTCTAGTGACAACAGTTTGGATATACAAATTACTGGTAAAGTGGTAACTCCCAGCCATAAGAAATGGCAGAGGAATTTTGGCCGTTATCTGCTTAGGCAGTAGGGTCCATTTAATCAATGGTTTTGTTTCTGATCACAAACTGCACTTTTGTGACTATTTGTTAATGGTGTTGAATAAGTATACATCAAAATGAATATAAAGATTTTTTGACAAGATAGTGTGTCTAACCTAAGAGTGTACAGACACACCTGCGATTTCATAGATTGTTTCAGAAAATTCAGGCTCCTCATAAAGGAGTATGATGAGCCATAAAAAAACTCAAACAAAACCATAAAGAACAATAGTCTAGAACCATAAAACACAACTTGAAACACTACCAGAGGGAGAGTTAAATGCAGAATTATTTTTGTGCAAAAATGCAGAAAAGGCAGTGAACCTAATGGCAAGATATGAAATACATTAAAAAGATATTAAAGAGAAGAAAAACAGAGCTCCATGGACATTTAAAACCGATCTGAAGATGGAAATGGCAATGAGGATTAAAACTGCAGGCAGAAAAAAGAGCTAGCCTTTTTATGGGATCACAATGTTCTCTGTACTCCTGCTTGCAATTATACTCTAGGGTGGCAATCAGTCATCAGGAACATCCAAAAAGAGTAATATCCACTGTAATGGAAGTTATTCCATTCATACTGCGTGATGAGCCTTTTCCATGCTCCAGAATTAATTTCTTCTACATCAAAAGTACTCAAATTATACCACACTAGTGTTTAAGCACAGTGAGACTCATAAACCTTAAGAATGACATTTCAATCACAGTTAAATAAAAGTCAGAAGAAGCTTCAGCTCATTCTTAATATAAGACATATTAATGTTTATTTCAAACCCTGGCCCGAATATATTGGAAAGTATTATTCAGCAAAGGGAAGTATATGCAGAGGTCATGTATTCTGTCTTGCTTTATAAGAAGTGGCTTATCTAACTTATCAGAGTGCTTTAAAAGAAACCACTGTTTATTTATTCTTTTTTTTGCATCTCTTTAGGTCTTACCTTCCAGACTCAAATGTAAACCACGTGGAGTCACGTCCATATCTCCTCAAAGAGCTCAGAGGCCACATGACAAGCTTGACCTTGGCATTGTGGATGTCCCAGAGATAGATGTTTTCATGTGTGATCTGCATTGTACATTCCCCATAGATATCTAAATTTGGTGTAGGCATAAGGTACACATTGAATCGTTCTGGAAAAAAAACACAAAGTAAGACATCACAAGTTAAAGCAAGAATTTATACCGGGGGAAATAGAAACCTGAAATAAAATCTTTAGTATTGATGGTTCAGAGATCAAAGCCAAATTTCTAGCTTTAACAGAGATGAGGATCCACTGAAGCAATCCTGCTAGTGTATATGAGAGGAATGAGAGGAGAATCATCTTCATTTCATTTTCCTTATAAATGATGCAGCAGGTGAAACATCTTTTACAGATGATCTGCTTGGTCCTCTTGGACATATGTTCCCAACACCTTAACTGAAGTCCATTTTACCCTCACATTAAGGTCCATAACTCTTTACAAATTAAAAATTCACAATGTTATGAACTGTGACAGAGACTCCTCTCTCAAAGAACAGAACTGTAGGTATTCTGGCAAAATATCCATGTACAACCACTGCTTCTCGGAAAAGCTGTCCTTGAAATTGCAAACCCAGGTTTACTTTTTGAAGCTTGTTAATAATTATATTCCTTGCATTCCATTTCTGTTTATTTGCCAAAATCATTCTTATTTGTAAAATTAATAACAATTTTAATCATCTGTTGCTTTCTTGAAAAATCTGATTCAACAGGATATATTACCATGGTCATGACATCAATCACTGTCTGCTGCACTTCGCTTGCAAAGTGCACTTATTGCAGTAGGAGGTCAAGGGCATTAATAATTTTCTGAAGTGCCTGAATTGCATGTGATTTAATAAGCAATGCAAAAAAAAAAATTGAAAAAAAGGAAAAAAAGGAAAAAATCAGGATGATTTAAAACACCATTTACTCATATGGGAGTAAACCACATCATTAGGAAGAGAATTTTAAATAAAAATGCAATTTCCTTTGAAGAATAGCTACTGTTTCTATGAGTTGCTCCTACAAAGAATAAAAAACTCCGTTAAATTTTTGGTTGTATAGTTCAAAGTGCCAGCCTATATTTTAACTCCAAATGCATTACAATATTGGGGCTTAAAAGCATCATATGGGAGACTGCAGTGGATTCACTTTTCTCCCATAGTTTTCTTTCATCTTTGAAATGGGTAGAAATGCAAAATGTCAACGCTACTGCCTGAAGGGTGTTGACAAAAAAAAGATAAGAACAATTTAAAATATGAGCATGAGCAATGCTTATTCAATAACAATACTGGGAAAATGTTCTTTAGAGGGACAACTGATACGAAAATTGCCTCCAATTACTTGATAAAGAAAGAAGAGTTTGGTGTGGAACATATTTAATCCACAATTTGAACTTATGAGGACATTTTCTCATAGTGTTCTCATAAAAATTAGGAAGGAATTTAAATTTAAGTGAGAGAAATTTATTGCAACAGTCAATATTAGCTTCCCATTCTGTTTGAAATTCAGTAACACAGACATTATGTCTCCAGTTTTTAAACATTTGATAAATATATGTTTTTGACAAAACAATTAAAATATTGCAAGTGAGTTAATATAAAATATGTTGTAAGTGTGTGAGTGTGTGTGTGTGAATAAAGTAGCAAAAGTTTGAGGAATTAGAGAAAGCAAGGAACTGCAGCGTGAGCAATAAAAATTGCTGCATAGCTATAAGTAAACTTGTCATCCCCAGTGTTGTTCTGTTTCAGTCAATTTAATTTTGTCCTATTAATGACTCCCCAATTGATTCATTCAGTCACAACCTCTTCTCCCAGGCCCCAACTCTCATTAGTCACACTAATGGGTGTTAGCCCTAGAAGTTTAATTTTATGACTAGGATCCCATGTGTGAAACTCCAAACATTTTGTAGAAGTCTTGTGACACACAGCACAAACAGATTAGCAGAGGCTGCTGAGATCACTGAAAAGAATTTCCCCTAATGCTCAGAGGAGGGCATGGGGCAGAGGTCTAATGTAATGCTTACTAAAGTAAATGGAAGGACTCACACATGGGAGTAACGGGTCAATGACTGCACTGGGAAGGGTATGGTGGTGAACAAGATAACTTTTATTTTGCACTGGAATTTTATACATATATTTATATTTATATTTATATTTATATTTATATTTATATTTACATTTACATTTATATTTATATATGCCCTTTCAGTATCCATATGTCATTGGGACTGTCATGCAGAAATTCCTTGTAACTGTGCAGGTGTGCTTTTATCATATATTAGACTCCAGCTTTGCATTGCCGTGCTGTCACTTATTGCTAATTCCCACCTCTATTTGAAAGAAAGATGCAGTAACTGGCCTGTCAGCTCTTTCTCTCTTGCATTACGTGAAATAACAGAATGTGTCTATGGGGGGATGGGGTTATGGTATGAGAATGAAAATCTCTTTCCCTGTCTTCACTGACAGAATGCCTCAGACAGCAGAGAAAATGAAAAGGTACAATTATTTTCTGAAAGTAAACATTAAACTGCTGCGTGGAAGGCACAGAATATTTCAACTTGGTTTCAATGTTACCAGGATACTCATGAAATGCTCAACTTCTCTGATGTGTTTGAGGATATTATTGCATGAAGGGCATTCAGGACATATGGTATCCTCAAACTGTCAGGAGACATTTGCTGACTTTGCATGGGAGGTCAGTGTCTAAGGTGAGATGTCACGGATTAAAGGAAGTATGTCTGATTAAAGTGAACATCAGCTGCAGGGCAAAATGTAGCACTCTTGGAACTGAATCAAACTGGCAAGAAAAACAAGTGTACAAGCATATGTGCTGGAGAAGACTGAGAATGGATATATTTGCTTTTGCAACAAAAACTCTACTTTTCAGTAGCGGGCAACTGAGGACATGAGAAGGTGTAGATATTATTAAATGATTTTACTGATTAACATGCAGGGTCCAATTTTTCCATTGCAGAAAATATTTGCGAAGCTTATGGGAATACAGCCATTCCATCTTTAGTGGCCCATTTTGCCCTTACACTTATCCAGGCAAGAACAAACACTCATCCTAGGCCAGACTTGGGAATCCCAGCAGAATTCTGACACCAGATCTCTTGAATGACATTGACTAGGTTATTTAGCTTCTCTTTGGTTCAGATACCATCTGCATGAGTAGGATGAGATAATAACAGTTCACTGAGTGGTAAGAGTAAGCAAATAGAAGTTAATAAGAGACCCAGAAAGTAGAGAGATGGAAAAAACCAAGCAAGTAGATGTGATGTTGTTGGACAAGATAAGGCTGAGATCGAACAGGTGCAATTCCGCAGCATTCAGGATCCCTATCCTCCTCCCTTCTCTAAAATTGGTGAGAGCAAAGTCCAGGGAGTGGGGGAGCCAGGAAGAGAAAAAAATGCTGATATATTGTAACACTTATTATTCCACTCAGTGTGACTGCTCTTTCCCATCTCCTTGAATAAGCAGAGCAATGCTTCATCATACACTTAGTGCATGTAAAGGTGTTTAGCATTTGGGCCTTGGCAAGAATACGACATTTAATAATGCTTTCCAGGGCACAGGAGCATAAGAGTCTTTATGAAAATGAGCATATTGACTGAGACGGAGACTTGGCAGCAGCTCCGGAATGCTCTCAGCCTTCCAGCTGTACTGGGCAAGCAAAATGACTGGAGCCCAGTGATCCTGATTCTGCCATTTTATCACTGGATTCCTTTGGTTAAATCATCCCAGCTGGAAAACCGACCAGATGACATTGCAATCTTGCGATCCAGATGCTTGGTTTCATTTGAGCTTTAATGATGGGTAAAAAATTACTTATAGAAGGAGACACTCCGGTTGGCACCTATATAAATGAGTAGAGGTTTTGGAAGCAAACATTCAGTTTATATGGGAAAGAAACTCCTCCACTTATGAGACTTCTGCTGCTGACTGCCTGTGGCTAATTTTCACATGGTAAGAGAGCTTAAAGTCTTGAAGGTACAGCATTTTGTGTTTATTCATATCTCAGGTTTATTACAATGTTTCTCTTCTGCTGTATGCAGTGAGGAACCAGGACTTCAGAATCAATTTTTTCCTTTGCTTATAAACATTCTGCTTTGCTTCCATTAGAAATGTAAGCATCTCAATAAAAATACAAAGGTAGGTAAAGATTTTAAATTGTTTCACTGAAAAGTAGTAAGGTAGAGAAGAATATGAAGTCACACTGGATTACCATTAAAACTGTAAACACCTTATTTTTCTGAATAAAGCTGTCTGTATTTAATTTATTTAAAAAAAAACCCAACAAACAAACCTATTGTATAAAAATGGATTAAAGATAACAGAAGATGAATAAAAAAACATTCAAAGTGCTTTTATGTATTAAATTACAGAGATTCTACAGACCCTAGAAAATGCCCTAAAACAAGTCAGCTTTGTGAATGTAATTACAAAGTCTCTATGCTTTGGCTGTAGTTTGTAATCTCAATATGTAGCACAAAGAAATGCTTCCTAATCCTCTTCTGAGGATTCAAGGACGTTGTTCACTATGAAAAGCTACATTTTTACTAATAAGAATTAAAGAGTTTCTTGCAATTAAAATCCAGGAAGCAAGACTGCTGCTCCTGTGGAAGGCTTTTAAATAAAAAAGGTAAAACCAATGTTATGAAAGAAGAAAAAATTTACAAAGGAAGTAATTTTATGAAATACTTATTTAAATATTAGGCGGGGAGGAAAAGCAAAAATTTAATTATCTTTCAAACTTTTCCAGACTTCAAAAATGAAAATTGGGTTGATAATGGAGTAAAATTAAAAAAAATAAAATTAAAAACTCAAAACACATAATTAAAAAGACTCATATTGATATCACAGGCATGATAGTTAACAGTAAATAAGATAGAGCAGCAAAGGATATATCTGGCCTTTTTTTCAATTTAAAAATTTGCATTTTAATATTTGCTTATTTTCTTCAGGTTTTACGTCAGGTTTACAAGTAAAGTTTAATAGAAAATGGTTTAGTACATGTAAAGCTTAATAGAAAATTATTTAGTACAAGTATTCAGCTATTTTAGTACTATTATTTAGAACTCAAAATGATAGGAATAGAGTCATCACCAAACAGATGCCCCTGCTCCTAAAGAGTGAATTTATTAATAGTTTACACACAATACTTTTTTAATCAGCATTATCATGAATATTCTGATTTCTTTTTCACAGTAAATACAGTCTGTCATTGTATACTGTCGATTTGGATGACATCTTTTAAATTCCTTCTTTTTATAAAGAATGAAAATAGTGACACGTTGGACACATTGTCCATTGTGAGCATGGAGAAATTCTAGATATGACATCACCTGGGAAGATAAAAATCTAAAAATAATCCCAAAGCCCCCCAATTTTTTTTTTGTCATTATGTTTTGGGGTGTAATGCAAATGGTTCTAAATGCATTGAGAGCTGGAAAGAAAGCTTCAATTCCTCCAAATTAAGTGAAAACTCTACATTCACAATTTCTTTGTCTAGCAGCAGCTTGAGGAACGTAAGGATTATGAAATGTGTGTGTAAGAATCAGAGCATATTGCTGAGAAGACTTGTTAACAGTGTCCAATCAGATCCAACTCAGTTCAGATTTTCTTTCCTGGAGTTGTAACTGTGGATTATTATTTGTCTTCTCGTTGCATATAAAGCCTCACTGCCATGATACTAAATTAATTACCTGAATAGGATCCTGAAGTGAGGCTTCTACTGATTTTGCTATCATACTGTATTTTAATTCTTTAGCAAATAACGTAAAAGGACTTTCATAAATACTATGAGACCGTGTTCAGTGTGGAAAGAAATTTAAACAGAAACAAGGTAGCTGCTATAGGGCTGAGGTACACTAACAAATCACTTAGACTTGCAGGAGAGGGAAGGTAAAATGGTTGGAGAGCAACAGAAGCTTCATTTCATATCTCACTTTTATTGGAATTTGCATATCATTCCAAGCTAAGCAGCCATTAGCTGTGAGCCTTAAATTTAAAAAGAAAACCACATAATAGTCATTTTCTAAAACAGAGTTTACACAGCAAGACTTGTGGTAATACTTCTGGAAAGCAATAATGGAGCTGAAATCCAGCAAGAAGGCTTCTGCTACTGATGTGCTTTGCACAAGAGTTGCTTGGGTATTTTCTCTATCCTTCCTACAAGACACAGAGCAGAGCTCTCTGCCATAAGCAGCACAGCTCCACATTTTGCCTCTTTTTGCTGTCCCCACTGTGGAATCGCTTGGTGCTGGAGCCTCCAGCAGCAGCACAACCGCAGTAAAACAGATCTCACTGGCACTTACTAACAACCCAGAACTGTAAAAGAATGCCTCTTTCAGGTGCCTGCCCTACCTTGAATTTCTATCCTCATGTGACAGGACTGCTTTGAGATTGTACGGCCTTTGAGCATTTGCTCACCGAATAGCAGCTTTGGCAGCCTTTGGAGCAGACTGTTTTGCAAACCATATTGTTGCACTCCTGTCACAAAGAATCAGGTGTCTTCCCTTCTCAAATCTAAAGCTCATCTCAGAAGAACCACAAGAGCGAGAGTGGGAGGATAAACAGGCTCAGACATAGTAAAAGGAGGTATTAAAAAAATGAGAGAAACCACATATATTTTCTTTGCCAAACATTTCTGAAGTGTGATTCTTTGTGTATAAAAAAATGTAAGTAGCATGTAGCAATTTTAATAGCCCCAGAGCATATACAATAACAATTAAGAAAATTATTTCAAATGTTGCAAACCGAGGGTAGTGGCCTCAGTGGTCTCATACAGGAAGAAAACCACAAATCTACACATCAGAAGGTTGGGGGTTTTTTCAAGGGAGAGTCAATTTATTTATTTGATACTTTTGGTGAATACCCTTACTTCATGAAAACATCATTTAAGAAGAAGAGTGGGCAAGTATAGAACAGATGAAGAACGTTGCATATTAAATATATTTTCTCTTGGAAAGTGCAAAGCAGCTCATGAAAAAACCCTCCTTATTAGGCTAGCTTTTTCTAAGGCCAAAGAATTATCTTTATCAAATTTTAAACATTTCTGAAAATCTTTAGGACCAAGTAATTATTTGAAAAAACCTCAGTGGAATGAGATGCAATTAATGCTTAACACACCTGTTCTTTTGGGATTAACGTATTAACACTAGTTATATCATAGGGATATGAACAGTATAACACCATTATTCAATGTCTTCTAGCCTTTAAAAGTGAAAAAAAAATTATCTAAAACTGTAAAACCATTGACACTATAATATTTATTACAATCTGTGGTCTTGCTCATGTAGCAAGGAACCTCTTTTGTTCAGTGACATGAAAGAAAGCCTTTGTATTGGTCAACAGAACTTGCATGAAACTTGATGCTGAGGCTGTGAGACTCTGTTGCATGTTTTTCAAACTGTGTTCTCACATCTCTGTTTCAAGTAAGCATTAATAAACTAAGTCGAGAGGAATTCTGTGAAGTTGACATTCTTGCAATATGTTTTGAAATAATGACATTCAAACGTACTACACTAGTATACAGTTTTTATTTAACACAAAAAAATAAAATTATCCAGAGAGTGACACAGCTGCCATTTTCATGAAGAGTAAGATACTTTAAACACATAGCCACTATTCATAAATTTCCAATTGTAAAATTAACTTTGCCCTTTCAGTTTCAGGTCAACAAAAGCTCAACAAGAATATTTATAACCAAAAGCTCAGTAGACTTTTAAAAGGTTTTGAGGTGTATTTTGAGCTACAGTTTTTGATAGCATGTGTAAAAGCTACAATATAGAGAAAATGTGCAAGAAAATAAAGTAAAAATTTGAATTTTTTATAGCTCACCAAATGATTCCACCCTTCAACTAATCACCTTTTCAATAAGACTATCATGTGGGGAACGATGTTGCCAGGCTTGCAGAAAAAGAAAACCAGTGTAAACTGAAGGCAGGGCTCCACTCAACTGGTTTTACTGAAGAAACCTGCTAGAGGAATTTGAGTGCAACTGCAGGTTCTTACAGCACAGATAAATGAACAAAATGCCAGCTTTCGTACCTATGGTAAGAATCTCTGCATTTTTTCCTCCTTCCAAGTTGATTAAAAGACACCCACAACTGAATTTGCTTTGCTTCTGAACAAGACAACTTTGAATTTCAAACATGCTTATTAAAATGCAAAGTTGTGCATCAAGGGGATGAGGGAAGGATGAGGATAGGTATCAGAATTACTTGTCTGAGAAACTGTAACTAAGGATTTAGCAGAGCATGCTCGTCAAATATTGGATTATATGTATTCAGTCACTTGTTTTAAAAGAATACAACTAATGATACCCTCCATGCATTATTATTCATGTGATTTGTACAACAAATACATGCTTTGCCTCTTTGTTTCCTTTCATTTATTTACTTAGAACAATAAAGATGCTAATTATGTTCATATATGCTGGTTGGTAACACTGCAATTAATTTCTAGACTAAGGCAATTGAATCAAGACTAGTTCATACAACAAAACTAATACATGCCTCCTGGAGGTCACATGTGTCTAACTGGATCTCTTTCAGGAACATGATAAAACGTAGTATTTGCCATCTATGTCCAAAAGCTGCTGGAGAGTACAAGAATTCACTGCAGAAAGAGCCTGAGGAATTTGAAGCTCCTTTTCTGTTCACAGCACAGGCTTTTGACAAGGTTTATTTCCTTTCAAATTTGTGAAAGACCTCCACCTGTTCACACAGTTCTCTCCTCAGTAGCATGCAGATGAGTTTTACACCTATAGCCTATGAACATACAGCAGATGGGATGCTTTGAATGGTGTCTGATCGTTATCACTTTCCCACAACATTAGTAGCTCTGCCTTTGTTAAGTAGTCTGAGACTACAAATGGAATTCTGTGTCTCATAGCAGGCAAACAACTTCACAGACATTTGAACTTCTTTTAAATCGCTTTTCAACGTGTCTGTTTTTTGAACAAAATTCCTTAAAGGTTTTTGTATATTTCATGCTGTGTGCTATTAGGTTCAGAGAAATAATGTAATATAATAAATGTAGTGCCATTCATTCTCTAATTTAATTATGTAATTTTGTTTGTGATAGTTGGCTTGATATTTTATGACCATTGAGACAGTGTGTGTTATTACTTTGTTGAAAGCTACTGGATCTTTTAAAAGCATCAAGACAGTAATAATCATTGAGAGCCGTAATTTAGGGAGGACTAAATGAGCACATTTTGTGTTGCCCTCCTGTTCATTAATAGGAATTAAATGGCAGGGTAATCACAGATTTTCTTTTGTTATTGCCTGTTCCATCCACTAGCATTCTTCCTGTGCATGTGTATAATCCAAATAGCCTTTTGATGAAGACTTACAACTCAGGCTAAGTGTTGACTAGCATCTTTCACTGCCCTTTTCACCCAAATTTGACAGCATTTAGATGATCCTGACTTCAATATTCCAGAGAGGTATGAGTTTAAAGTGAATATATATTTTGCAGTCCAAACTAGTGTCAGTATGTTCACTGCTGCCCTTAAAAGGTGGCAGAACAACAGCTGCTGCTTTATTCCTCTGCACAGAAGCCATCATTTCCAGAAACAGAAGGGTCATGGTCATCATTTCCCATGACAGGGAAGTTGAACACGATGAAGACCCAAAGTCACTCTATATGTGTTATTTGGCATGGAATTTATTCATCTTTATTTGCAAAGGAAATAGAATTGAGCTTCAAAAGCACATCCAAATGTTTAGTCACTAATGATGTGCTTCTAGCTAATAGCAAAAGGCCTCACAACAACAGGCACAAGCAAACATGACATGGGACATCACCTAAGAACTGATCTAGGAGCAAATAAAAAGCTACTTACCATTTTGTTCTCTCTGGACTCCAGCAGCAAGCAAATCTGGTTCCCCGAGACTTATATCATTGAGCCTGGCCCCTAGACACTCCATGCAAAGATGTTTGCACCACTCCTCTGCCTCTAATTCTGAGGAAACAGAAAAAAAAGTTCATATTGACATTTTACCAAAAAAAGCGTGAAGTTAAATCAATAGTTTCTTACTGATCAGGTTTATAACAATATGCTTGTGTTGAAACATGAGTTATTAGCATAAAGTTCCACATTAATTTCTTTGCCTTGGTTTAAGAACTTTTAAAAAGGGTTTACACTGTTAGGACTGCATCTTCCATCCTCAAATTTGAGGATAGGAGGTGGTGTTAATAAAGAAGAGGAATAATGAATTTTCAAGGAAGTGTATTTCTAGTAGGCCTTCTTGAAAGAAAAAATATAATTTAGAAAACCTTTGTATATAATAGCTGAAATATTCTTTACTGCTTTTCAGGTGAGTCTGAACTCTTTAGTACTGTTTCTAAAGGTGCTAGGGCACTTTTCTAAGAGCAAAGGAAAAGCAGTAATAAAATGATCTTCAAATGCTTAGCTTCCCTCTGTGCTGTAGTGAAAGACTGCCTGCCAAGTTAGTCTGAATAATTAATTTCTTCAGTTCTGTTCACATTCTTTTGGTCTCAGAGAAATTTGGGCATTAGTTGAAACACTTACACGAAGACTCAAACCTCCCAGTCCTCTCTGAGTCCTCCATTGCATCCCATTCATGCACACATAAGAACTCCCTATCTGCCAGTCCATGAATTCCACAGGATGCAACTCCCCCACACACCACAACACCCTCCCACTCAACTTCGGTTTCATCCTATCCACACCCAAATTTAATACAATTAAATCCCTGGCATTGGTCAAACAAGCATCATCTCAAGTTGGAGCTAACACAGTGTGAAACCACAACCAAGAAAAATCATCCAACTACCCTGGCTGTCCCTTATTTGCAGGAAAGACTTCACCTAAGGGGAATTTCCAGGAGAGCAGGCTCAGTACCAGGCACTCTCTGAGCATCCGTGGTCACAGCCAGTCTGTATCTGATCATCTTTGGCAGTGAAGGACTCCAGAAATCTAGAAGTGTTTGTATTAAACTGCCACAATTTTTCAGTCCTTTTTTGGGGACATCTGGAAAATAATTCTGTGACAATCTCTCCAATGTAGTGCTGAAATTTGGAGAGAGAAAAAAAAATACTGCATGCAAGCCCCTCCCAAACATTTAGTGATGATGACTCATTGAAATTAGTGAAATTTTTTTGTCCAAGAAAAACTCTTCTAAGCCTAATTGGTACAGTCCTCAAATTCTTGCCTGGTTAGACACAGATCTCACATGACAGAAACATTTGCTGGACAAGAAAGGGAGACAGGCATGCAGTTCCAGGTCTCCAAGAATCTTTGGATACCCTCCTTTGTTCAGTGTCTTGAAAAATCCAGGAACAGATTGTTCCTGAGTTATTCTGGCTATCAGCTGACTAAGTTCCCAGACAAACAGCTCAAATAATACAGCTTATTTGGGGATTTTTGAGAGCCAAGTGTGCTTGTTGCCAAAAGAATGTAGGGGGCTTCTTCAGAGTGTTGTGAGGAAAGTGGTGTCCCTTAACCCTTCCTGCTCTTGTCTTTGTCTCAGGACACAGACCCCCAAAGTTGGTCTTTTCATAACATCCTCAGTTTCTGGTGGTAAGAGACAGAATATTATGTCAGTGACATCCAGATGACATTTAGTTTTGCGTGTGAGAAGAAAGTATTGAGGTAACAGCACACTAGCTTTTCAACACTGCTACAGATACAGCCTCCCTGATGGAAGTAAGGAGAGAATAGGTTTACCACTGGACAGCAGTAAAAATTTACAGCTTTTAAAAGAAGCAAGATGAATTTGTTTAAAAGCCTACTCCCAAAATTATTCTATTCATGCATGAGGAAATTTCCTGTATATTTTCCCTTCCTCTCCTTCAGTCTTTGCCATTTCCTTGCATACTTGTGAGGTCTTTTGAACCAAAGCCATGCCTTACAAATCCCACTATCCCATGGAGAGGGTTTCATGCCAGGGACATAGATGACAGAACGGGCCCCCAAGACACACTGCCCTATTCTGGCAGCATGTGGATGGGGAGAGGGAGCAGGGCACCAGCACACAGCTAAGAGAGTTTCCACTGAGTTGCCCAACATCTGCTTCCAATTACAGATAAACACTGGGCAATCAATGGGGAAAGGTGGTAGCACAAAGGTGACAGTGTAAATCTAGGCAAGTGCTTCCATGTTTCCTTCCTTTGGCTTCTTTTCTGCCTAAATTGTGTCACAGAAAAAAATTTATGCTGACAGAATGCATAACTCTATATAAAGCCTGCAATTTTTCCTGGAGTGTGGCCAGGATATAACATTTTATGTATTTTACAAAATATGCGTTTTATTACTTTTTTTCATTGTGCTTGCACCCAGATTGAAAGGGCATGTACAGAAAATGTAGAATGAGATGATGGTAAACAAACACTAACCTAACCTTTCTAATATTACAAATATCTGGGGAGAAAGTGAAACACACTGCTAATTCCATAAATCCAGCTTAAAGTCAATATATATTCAAAACAGGATTCACGTAAAAGCAACAAACTCAATTTATACGTATTCTCACACCAAATTTCCAGTAGTTATTTTTGGAAACAAACAAATGAATTGTTCTAGGAAGCTGTTTCTTCTGTTTGTCTTTGTTTTACCTCCTCAATCCACTTGCCTCTCTCTTTCACAGGAACATCCAGATCTTGCAAGTTTGAATCCAGAAACCTTTTAGAGTGTTCGACTGGCAGTTTAATTTAAGCTGCTGCCTCATTGCTGCCATACACTGATGATTAGGCCCAGATTAGACCATTCTCCATAGAGAAGAAACTTAGTATGAGCATTATGAGATCATGGCTGTGTTTTGCAAAGTGTAGGCTATAACATCCATTGTACTGCTGTATAACTCAAAATTGCTATCTTACAAAAATGATTGGCTTAATGCTACGGGAAATACACTTTCATTGAAGAACTGAAATATCTTCCCACAGAACTGTGAGGATTTGTGTCTGCTGTCAGAAGAATCAACATTATCTACAGATGTGCCTGGAAGGTCAAGGGTATGAAGGTAGTGTGTGTTAGTTCTGCCTAATGCATCCTGATCGCTATTGCTTACTTGCAGGGAATTGCCTTCAACATTTTCCTTGATGGACATGTGAAACCTTCTTTAGAAGCAGGTGAATTACCTTTCAAAACCAAAGCCTTGATTCTCCTTTCACCATGTGCATCTATAAAGCAATTCACCATTCTTTAGTGAAATGTCTATAGGATGCCTTGTGTTTCTGGATAACAAATGTTATTTAGAATTCAAAAAATTATTTATTACAATTTGTAGTACATAAATGTGTCATGGCAGCTATATTTAAGAATGACAGGTACCACAGCAGAAAACAGAGATATCTCAGTTACTCCTTTATTTTGATTACATGAATATATTGAAACAGATAAAATATTACAGTGGAACCATGTAATAAAAAGTGTCAGCAAAATTGTTCTCTTTAATGCATGTAGATTAGATTTATTGGTGGTAAATGCAGAGTTTTTAGTTGTAACTGGTACTTGTCATTGAAAAATTTATTTTCCTTTTAAGATAACTGAATTCCTGGACTGAATGATAAACTGTAAAGTGTGCTTTCACAGCTATAAATAAATACAAAATACCTGCATTTTTATCTTTATTGTTATTCAATTATAAAATGCTGCTATACAAAAATCATGAGGTGAGATAAAACGTAAAGAGATCTTAATTAGGCACTATTTATTGTGTAAGAAATATTACTGGGAACAAATCTGTAAACTTGTTATTCAAGTTGTTATTGGCAGTATTTTGCTGCAGCTGATCTGAGCTTTTAGGTCATGCCTGAGGTTATATGTAATTTCTGCTTCAGTTCTCAGGTGATTACACTGGTGCTGTACCTAGTCTGACCAGTGTCTTGGAAATAGGTGATACCACAGGTTGAAAAGTGGGTTTGTTGATATAATAATAATAATGATGAAATAATATTGACAAATAGTGTTAGAGTTAGAACTTTGTCAAAGTAAAAGTGTTCTGCTACTTACAGTTTAAAAGAGTTCATTATACACAACATACTCTACAAAGATGGGTGAGGGGCAATGAAAGAGATAATATGGACATATTTCAATTTATTGTCCTTAGAAATCCTCTAGATCTCCTTCTATCTGGCCTCTAGATCCTCTAGATTTCTAAGGCTAGAAGCAGGATTGTTTTCAGACTCCTCACTTAGGAAGCACTTTGTGTGTAGCATTAACTAAACACGTTCTGAATCCTGAAAACTTCATGTTCTTTCACATTTTCCTTCCGTGCTCACACAGCACAATCCTACACCACCTTCCATCTCCCACCACCACAGGATGCCAGCACAGTTGGAAGCCTCTAAGCTGAGATAAAGCCCCACAGTGCTGACCCCTCCTGCTCAGTCCCATGCCCTCCATTCTGTGAGATCCCCTCCATCACTATAAGCAGCAATTTATTGAATTTGTAAAAAAAGGGCTCAGTTTATATGCACCTCCTAAAGACAGGTCTCTTTCCCTTCTCATGCAGCCCGTATAAAATGATGTGATCAAGATTTTAAGTTGGAAATACCATGTGCACAATATTAGACAGGGATAACAAACACTGTCCTTGTGTTAATCAAAAAACCTCACTTTGTGTTTTACCTGATGTCCAGCAGCATAAGCCTAAAATGTTAGTTTCTTAATTTCTAAAACATTTTTGTTTACTGTACAAATTGTTTAACTCTTCTTACCTCTAAATGATGTCTCTAAGAGACACAAACCCAACTAATTATTCTTACTCTGAGTGAAACCGGAAGAATCTTTCCTGTTCAGATTAGTACGACTTTGACCTGGTATTCTCCATCAAGAAAGAAAGATGATACTAAAAAATGTGCCAATTTATCTCCTCTAAAATCACCCAGACTTAATTAGAAGTTAATAAGAAAAAATATTATAGAATTCCCACAGGACTGATGTGCTATTATACCACACATAAAATATATTAAGCAACTTAATCTCTTTTTTTTTTTTTCACTAGCAAATAACACTATTGCCTGCAGGCATGTAATTTCTTATCACAATCAATAATACCTTAAAAACATCTATCATTTATCAGGATATATATCATCCTTTGATGATTCAAACATAATTTTATGTTATAAATATTTAAAATATGCCATTTAACCACATCTGTGTTACTTTGGGCACTTTTACTAGGGCATGTCACACACACTCAAACACAGATACAAATCAAAAGCAATGTGGCTATTTCATATCTTTGCTCAGAGGAACAGAAGGATAGAGCTTATTTTTGTAATAATGTATTACTGATTAGCACTGGCTCTGCATGACTTTAGCAATTTTTTGTTAAGTGGTAGCAAGGAAGCAATGAAGGGGACATACATTCTATTTATAGTGAAAGAACAGAAAATCATTTTGTATGTACACTAAAATTTTCTTTCAAATAGAAAGTAACAGAGATAATGGGTTGCAACTCTGAGAGCAACTGGTCATTAAAATTATTTTTTTATTGGCCAACTATATTTGAAGGTATTTAATGACATATGGACTCATATATAGAATTTTTCCTTGTGTTTCAAATGCTACTGCTTCTAAGGAAACTTACTAGTATTTTTCTTGAACTGTGATTTTTGAATATATCACATGGAGCAAAGTGTTCTGCTATTACTTAAGTGTAAATCATTGAACCAAAAGACAAAGGGAAATCATGAAGGAAAACCACATATACTGTAAATTATATCAATTTAATTCTAGATATTCAAGTAGTGACAAAATATGTGAAAGGAAACCTGAAAATATTCTTTGAAAAAAAAGTTTCTAAGTTCCTCAAAAATTTCTTCTCATTGCCACTTTTTAATATGATAAGACCCTTACTTTTTAACTAATACCAGCTATTAAAATTCATGTATATTTTTGACTATACCATCACTTTAAAGATATATGCATCTTTAATTTGAACTTTTTTTTTTTTTTTTTTGCTTAAAAAACCTGAATAATGCAGCAATCAAGATAAATGAAAATTACAGAATATGAGTACATACTCTGTAACTTTATCTGTTGGTATATTTTGCTAATGCACTTTTTTATAAGTGAGGGAAGATATGGTCTAAGTCTTATACAAAAACAATATACAAAAAGAAACTTTCATTTCCCCATTATCTGCTATTTTAAACTTGAATTGGCATAAGGACAGTACAGTTAATTACAATAATTACCAAAGGACATTTTTTAGCTTTTAAAATTGTTATTTCTGCCACAATTATCTGGAGATGCAAGATTTATCAAGAATGGGGTTCTGATAATTAATTTGATTATGTACCTGTGTTTGCAAATAGCCACCTGTATATGTCTGTATTTATTGAGATAGATCAAGGCTGACATTTTCATGAAAATACCCCATTTTTTTCTGCAGATCTGATAAAAAGATTCAGCTTGAATAGCCAGCACTCAGCTACTAGTCTCTCTATTGTCCTGTCTATAATATAAACACGTACAATGTTAAGTCAATCTTTTAGAAGGCAATAACAGTATTTAAAAAGATTTATCATACTGATGTTACTGTCCATAAAAGTCTTGTCCATTAAAGCAACAAGAAGCAAAGCTTCCCATATGAAATGCTGCTTTGGAATGTAGTTTTCATACAGAAACTGAACTCAGATGACTTGTTTGAAAAATGGAGAGTGTATGGGAAAATGAAGAAAAATAGCCTACAAGGAAGTAATTTCCTTTGCTCGATACTACTGCTAATGTAACTATAGGACATTTGTCTTTTTTTTTTTTTTCCCTTTATAAAAATGGCAATTTCTGCTATTAAAAAGAGGTGTATATCACCTCAGTCTGTGATTAGTCTAACAGAAATGAACGATGCCATTCCAGGAAGAAAATGCTATTTAGTGGATAAATTAGTCCTTGAGGGTAGATTTATAGGTAGTCTTAAAAATTATGTATTCTACTTTGTGCTGGGGACTAGTGGTTCTCATTATATCCCAAATGTTTATCAAGTCATAGCATGTCCAACAGATTAACAGTGAGCTGACATCATTACCTGAAAACATTCCTAGCAAATTTTCACTCTCAACTCAAACTTTCTTTAAAGTACAAAGTAAGAACTATAAAAACCTGCTGAAACATAGAAGAACCATTTACATTTTGTCTGAAACTAACAGGCCAGTTACAAGAATCTGATGTGGGAATTATACAGTTCCCCAGGACTGTCAATCCATACCTGTTTCAGCAGTTATTAACATTAAATTGCAATGGCATGAAAGTAAAATAACCTCAGGCAGATTGTCTGTAGTGGGAATGACATAAACACCATCAGTCAAGTGTCCAAAAAAGGTTTGTCACCAGGAACATAACAGACAGAGGATGCTATCACATCAACTTTTGCTGCTACCCCATGATGGGCAGTCAGCAATAGCATTTTTCTATCTTAAAAATAGGTAGTACTTCAGATTTAGTCTACTCCCACAATATTTTTATTCCTCTTGGGAAAGTTATAATGCTGATTTTTAAGTGCATGGGAAATTTAATACCTTCTGTGCAAATGCAAAATATGCCTCCTTTCCATTTCCAAGTGTTCAAGTCATGGTCTAGTAAGAGAATCCAATACCTAAATAAACTGGTACAAATCCTAGGGTTCATTTCACTTTTTTTTCCTTTTTTTTTTCTTTTTGAATATGTTAAATATTTAGTCTTATTTTTGAAGCATTGACAAATCCTGTCACTTGAAGATCAGAAATATTGTTAGGTAAGATAAATAATTTCAAAAGTATTATTTTCCTTTACAAAATCGAGGTGAGAAGGACTAGTTTCAATACATGGAAGAAAAAATACATACTATTGCCACTCTATGCTTCATTGCCCTCATGCCTTTGAACATAAGACTTTCACTACAGCCATCTGAATATCTTCTGTATTTAATCAGTAGGAGCAGACAATAACTACCACACTAGGATGTCTTTGCAATCTCCCTTTCTTCTTCTCTTTGGCTAAACTTGCCTAATTAAAGCAAGACTTCAAGGTATGAATATTTAGATTTATCAAAAGTTGTGCCATTTTGGCTGAGCACGGAGGGCAGTGTTCGTGTTGCCCTCTTCTGATGTAAAGAGGCTAGGAAATCTTTCCTGCATGGGAATATACACAACTTTCACATTAACAAAACTCTTGAAAGAATACGTTTCTTCTTCCTGTGT
Source organism: Acanthornis magna (assembly GCA_036785705.1). Taxonomy (NCBI): domain Eukaryota; kingdom Metazoa; phylum Chordata; class Aves; order Passeriformes; family Acanthizidae; genus Acanthornis; species Acanthornis magna. The sequence goes on from JAWUZG010000017.1 coordinate 3,819,811, forward strand.
TTTCATTGTCCAATAAATGTAGCATTTTCCTCAAAACTCTAAAATTATTGTTTTGAAGATGTGAGTCCTTGCTACTATGAGAGTTAAGAAGGTTTTTATGGTATTGGAAGTGTAAAGAAACTCATTCCAAGCAATTACAGAGAACCTCTGACTGAAATAATTTGTAAGATCATAATGAAGTAGGTGTTCTACTTGATTTTCAGTTGTATAAAACTTTATTTTCAGGCAGAATAAAGTATTGTCTAGAAATGACTCTGGGTCTTCTGCTTCATTCTTTGTGTTTTTTAATGTGGTGCTACAGTGAAGAAATAAATCTTAAAAGTTCGTAGTTTAGAGTTAGTATCTAAGGAGATATAATTAGAAAAGTCTTTCTCGAATTTCACATCTACAGAATTTAAACCCAAAGGGGATTACTTTTTAATTATCAATTTCTTGCTCTCATTTTAAACTTGTATCTTTTATTCCCAGCATAAAGTGGATTTCTACATTTGATACATGTAAACATTATTTAAATAAGAAAATATTTTATGAAAAGAGACATTCTTTGAATGTCTGTGAAAATAGATGCTTTCCAATCAGGGAAAATCTCCTGTAAACAACAGTCTTATTAAAAAATTTATCTAAAACATGAAATTTTAGAGTCCTGGGTTTTAATATACACCACTGATATATCTACATCATGATCAATAAGTAACACACACATATGACTACCTGAGAAAATACAGTTAATTGTAGCTGAAACCTATAATCCATACTTTCATTAAGTTAATAGGACTTTTTTTCCTTTTAATTCAGTAGACTTCTAAGATTCAGAACAGTAAAACTATGTCCTTTGCTGAACCAGGAAAACAGCAAATAGATCCATCTTCAATTATGTGTCATTTTCCTCCAAGAAAATAAGTCTTGATGAATGCAATCTTACAGAACATACCAAGATTAAATCATTGGAAACTTCAAGAGCTCTGCTGAAATGGCTTAAGGCACGTTAACTGGAAACTCACTGATGAAAGACTGTTTTATTTCAAATCTTTCATCTTTATTTAAGGGTAAACAACTCACCATGAAAGGATAAAGAATGTTTAAATTCAATATTTTGAACCATATAAAGCAAGAACTGCAGCAAAAGATTAGGATTTAGGTCTGTAAATCAGAGGGGCTGATTACAGTGAGAAACAGTATCTACAGAAGGTTTGGCTGTAATTAATACACACTGGTGATTAATTGCCCACTAACAAGGTACTTGTGAAGTGAATTTTAGGCACACACAGAACTAGAGGGGATGGGATGGATATCCTTTGCTTTATGGAGGAATTGAAGTCATACACTGGTGAAGACTGGTGTTCTGAGGTCTTTATTGAGACTCCAGGCAAGAGATCCCAATTTCTCATGACTTAAGCTAAATTCAAATCCATGGCTGATATCTTTTAGTGGAGAAAGCAATCTAGAAAACCAATTCTACAGAGAAATGAGTTTTTAACAGTAGGGATGAGAAAATTGATCACTGTCATTTAAAAAGGAGTTATTCAGCACCATCAGCACCCTCAACTAATGGGCAAAAGTACAATTCTTATGCTGCCATATGCTTTTCTTATTTTCTGCATTAATGATTTTAAATGAGAAAATGGCTGACTTGAATGTTGCTCTTCCTTCTGCTTGGAGTGGCCTAGTCCTAAGTTCCACTACCTTAAAAAATGAAAAAAAGCCCCTCTTGATTTTGTGATATGTGAGGGTAAGCAGGGGTTTATTAATTTAGTGATAAGCAAATGAATATGACATCAGTTTTTTTTCCTGGATCACAGTGTTACAATGAGATCATAACAGCAACCAAGTAATAAAAAGCAACTACACACATAATTCTGTCCTTTTTTTCCCTGAATCGGGTAAGGGTAGACAGACAATTATTATTCTTTACATTTTTGTAATAAACCCTAATATATGCCTTTATATAGAATCATGATAACATATATAATTAAAGAATCAGTTGCCATGCCCAAAACTAGTACTGCAATATAATAGATTGAAGCATGAATGAAAAAAAACTTGTTATACAAATGACAATGACATTTTGGAGAAGTAATGATTTACTGAGCTAGAAAAAGAAAAACCTTTTCTCTTTATATCACAAATCTGAACTAAATTTTTTACAAATACACTATATAGAGTTATAAATCAATAGTTTTTGGTCATGACCTCCATTAAATAAAGTATTTATTTCTTTAGAATTCATAATAGCCTTCATCATACATACAAATTTTTGACATGCTGTCAGCTATTTGATTCACAAGGGAGATCAAAATTATAGCTGTGACAACCTTAAAAAATTAAAATTATTTAAAATTGCATAATTCATGGGCTATCACTATCTTCTTAACTTAGCAGACATGCAGCTACAAACTGCCTATAAAGTAGACCAACATAATAACATGCAGAAATATACAACTCTCCTTCCAACTTCTTCCTCCTCACATTTCCCCTACCATGATCACAGATTTTAAAAATAAGCCCTTAGACATTCAGATATTAAGCCTTTTCACTTAGATTGCTGTCTTACAGTATTAATTCTTATTATAATAATGTCTACATTTTAATTAAAATTACACTTATTGATAGGATATGAACCCAAGGATATCTCCAGACATCAAGAAATGCATAGCATTTGAAGGACTAGTTAATGACACATAGGAGTCCTAGAGTTTCTTTTCAGTTGGCTCATAACCACAGTGAACTGTACCTTCATCTAAATCAAATTTATATACACAAATAATAAGCACTTCCCAGAAATAATAAACTCTTCCAAGAAAAAAAAGTATGTCAATATGAAATACCACATGAGAAGAAAACTTCATACTCAGCACACGATGGAATTATTGTTAGACAAACATAAGGCAGAGGTTACACACATATCTGAATATTGCTGATTTCTACTTTATTGCTGATGAGTACCAGCAGCAAGGACAGCTGACATATCCAGTGACATATGCTGGGAGCACTGCTTCTTGCATCACACAGATGTCATGGACATTGTACTAAACTTGGAAAAGATTCACACTGTCACTGAGCAGAAACATTTTGAAATTACATTGGATTTTTGAGTTTCTTGCATTAATTCATTTCCGTCACTAGAGAGAAGAGCAGAGATAAATGTCAGACTGTCAATTTAATTCCCTTCTTATTTTTTCAGTGAGGTGATTGTAAGCTATAGTGAGGTTTAGGCTAACCTCCTTACACATTCAAACAAACTTACCATGGTAATATTGTTGATGTTTAAAATATAAAGCAGAAGTTACACAGTAAGATATTTTGCCATTCTTACTGGATTCATGTTTATAGGAACATACCTAACACATATCTCTCTTTCCTAGACAGATTAACTTAATTATCTGGAGGCTTGTCTATTAGCACATTCAAATTTTCTTTAATTTTACATTCATTAGTCATATTTATTTTATATGCCCACAGCAAATTCTCTGATTTGATTATTTCAATTTCTAGGTCCAGTCAAAATTATCAGGAACAGATGTAATATTGACTTCATGTTTTATTTATGGAATATAAACTTCAGATACAGGATTGATTTTTTTTTTCCCCGGAAACTGAAACCAAATGCTAAACTACTGAGAGGTTTGGCCAGTGGAGAACTTTCTAACGACAGCCAAATTCATACTGTCACTGAGCAATTCTGAAATGGAGCTGACTGTTTTCCAACAGCAGTCCAACGGGTTACCTTTGGGGTACTTTACAAAGTACTTCCCATTTATAAAACAGAGATAATTTATTTCAGTGAGCCATTGTTTTTATTTGGAAGGTAATTAAACGGTCTTGATTCCCTTTTCCATTTCACTAATTCTAAGTTTGCTTAATTTTTCTGCTAGCGAATAGGGTTATGATTTTATCCTAAATACAGGAATATTTTTAACTATGTCTAGTTAACAAACAAATGATTTTTCATAATGGAGCAGTTAATAAGAATTCATTAATAGGAAAATAACAATATTATGTTTGTATTTTAACTTTAAAACTAAACACACTTTAAGGAAAGGCTTGGGATTAAAAACAAATAAGGAACTTGAGATTAGGTTTTCAACTTTGTCTTACATGATCATGAAAATGCAGGCAAAGTGCTCTTAATGCTACCCAATAAAATTATAGTCTCATAAGAGTTACTAGTAATTTTATGTTGATACGTTTTCAAAAAATTAATTACAAAATTAATTCCACAAACAGACTCTTAAAAAAAAAAAAAGAAATCTCCCACATTTTTAAAATGTACAGCTTTCTTGAAAGTAAATGGATCTAGTGTTCTATCCTTTAGAAGCAGACCAAGATTCTTCATAATTCTAGTTAATATGGAGATTTCACTTCAAAGTAATGCTCTAAACTTCATTAGACATCAGAGGACTAGTACCTGTCATATAAATTTTACTAAATATGAATCTTAAACCTCTAACGTATGCCAGAACACTATATGAATGCCTTAATATCCTTGGAAGTATTTGGAAGTATTTGCATTACTTTTGTGGACAGAATTGTTGATTCTGACTTCGCTATGGCATGAAATGAGTGATTGGTCAATTTGAATTAAGAAAAAAAGAATTCCATCTAATATGAAGCAACCCTAAACCTGCTTGAAAGAATGTAGTGAAGCTGTCACACCAGGTGGTCATCACACAGCATTGCAAGTTTGATCCACCAAACACCTGCAAAACTCAAACCCAATACAATGTTTATTCTGTTTTCAGGAACATTTACAAATTGATAAAAACTGAATCTAAAGCAAAATGGGAAAAAAGTTCTCAATTAAGAACATAAATTTTCTCTATTTTTATTTAAATTGTTCATACAAATTGTAGCTGTTTCAGCAGGAGGAAGGAAATTAATATACTTGTCATCATTAACACCTTACTTGCCTTGTTTTCACATTAATAGACTATTTTATAAGTTTGAAAACAAGTCAAAGTGAGAAACAGAGGAACTAAATGACTAAAAGCCAAAAGGTAACAAGAGCTTCTATACAGTTGTTTTCCACTGAATAATTTCAGTTATAACCTCAGAATAAGTTGCAAGGCAGATTTAGAAGAAGTTTGAAGCAGTTGAAATGACTTAAAACAAAACTTTAAAAGTAGTCATGTTTTAGGAAAGATATTGGAAAAAAAGAAAGCTCTTTTAGAGCAAACAGGATAATTCATCTGCATAGGTTCTGAAAACACTGTATGAATGTACTTGAACAGCAATTACAGAAAATACATTCATATTTTTGTCCTTCATTACAAGCTTCATATGGAGAAGACTTAATTGCATTAAATGCCATACTGATTTGAAGAAAAGCAACATACATTGGGGTAGTCTTTAAAACCACACTACTTTAAAACTACATTAAGTAATGATTACGACTGATAAATTGGGATTTTTAAATTAGGCTTCTTTGGACATCTGAAGCACAATTTGCCTCTTGGCCGTAGACTGAGTTTCCTTATTTAAAAAGAAAACTCCAGAGAATTTAAGGCCAAATTGACTCATACAGTAAAATTAATTAAGGAAATATTTTTTATTTATTTACCAGGGAAAAGGACAACTCCTCTCAGAGAAATTTATTGATGACTTGTTTGGAACTTCAACCCGGGATCATCAATTACTATAAACAGGGGAATCTCAGCTATCTGGGAATACACTAGTCAGTATCTGGAATATCTGCTAATTGGTGTATTAGTGATTAATTTGCATACCTATCATATCTGTGGTAGTCTTTTCAAATACACCAAAAAAGTGAACAATTTTAATTATTGAAATTTAGAGTTATTTCTGCCTAAAATTTATTTAGTTATGTTCTTTAAAGTACGTCATAGGTCGATATATTTTCCCCTTAAATATTGGCAGAGAGATTAAAAACCTGAATGGGCTGTGACAATGCACTAAGCAGTTTTCCTCTGCAGGTATAAAAATTGGGACAGCTCTAGAAAAATCTTTCAAGAACATGTGGTCAGGAGTCACATAAAACCTTGTCTTTGCCTGTCACTACATTGCTACAGCAGTCCAACATATGGTTCAGTCTTAAGAATTGCTTTAGCTCTCAGCACTAGCCAGCAGTGAAATGCAAATGTAGAAGCTTTACTGATCATCCTGGCTGCAGTGGCCATTCTGATTGTTCAACAGACCCAGGGGCTGTGCTAGTGCTGGTACCACTAGAGGTTTTAGCAACCTCTCAAAATGTTATGAAGATGGATGGACAGTGAACACCAAATGCTTACCTTTAGTTTGTTTCGCTGTGGTTTGGTTTGATTTTTTTGAATGTGCACAGATTTGCCCAAGATTTCCATGGCTAGATTTTACACAAACTAGAATATCCCATGCTGAATACATGGCCAAATGCACATTAGTAGCCCACAAAGCTTTCTGTGCTCTTCCACACACACTGCTCTTCTCAGGCTGCTTTTGTTCAGTGACAGAAGTGTTTCAAAAGACTTGAAACAGTTAACCTGCCAACAGCCCCATATACCTTACACACCATAAGTAGCCAAATGTAATGTAAGCTGAAGAGTGACAGAGAATGAAAAATAGATTGTGTGTTTTAGGTTTGGAGCAGTAAATTATCATGTTATTCATTGAACTTTCCCCAGGCTCAGCCAACCATACATCATTTGTCAATACTCCAAATTCAATCTATAAATTAATGTCATGATTTTTGTGCTGTCACTAAATGTATGCTGTTCTCAGGAGAGGTCAGAAACCACAGAAATCATCTAATTTTATGGGGTGATACATATTCACAAATCCCAGGAGATCTGACCTATATTCCATGTAGATGATCAGAAACCTTTTTACCTCAGCTAATACGTGGATTCCACGCCAGTGTTAGCAAACTTGTGGATATCAAATGGGGTATTACACTAATCCCAAAGGTAAAGGAAGTAGAAATATGTCCAAATACAATAGCTATGAGTTAAGTAGTCCCATCTTCTATTATTTTTAGAGAAACTTTTAAAGAGGGGGAGAAAAGTGGAAAAAAAGGACTAGACTTCTCTAGGACTTGCTTCTGAGTCTATAATTTCACCACAATGTACTTCTCTACTGGCGTATTAGTACCAAGTGAGTAATAGCCCATACCAGTACTTTCCAGAAGAGCAGACTGAAAGGATTAGGAGTTTGAGTGAATGATAATCAAAGTAAACAGATATGCTAGAAACCTGAGAGCCTAGTACTGCTAGTCCCAATAATAAAAATTAAAAAAAAAAAGATGGAAAGAAGGAAGGGAGGAAGGCAGAAGAAAAGTAAGAAAGCAAGAAAGCAAGAAAGAGAAAAAGAAAGAGCAAGAGAGGAAGGAAGGAAGGAAGGAAGGAAGGAAGGAAGGAAGGAAGGAAGGAAGGAAGGGAGGAAGGAAGGAAGGAAGAAAGAAGGAAGGAAGGAAGGAAGGAAGGAAGGAAGGAAGGAAGGAAGGAAGGAAGGAAGGAAGGAAGGAAGGAAGGAAAGAAAGAAAGAAAGAAAGAAAGAAAGAAAGAAAGAAAGAAAGAAAGAAAGAAAGAGAAAGAAAGAAAGATGAGACACAAAGTGTTACACAGTTACAAAGTATTATCTTAAACTTGCTAACAATTCCTTGATACATATACATATAATGTTGAACAGAGTTCCAGCCAGCTCCAAGACACACTTGCTTCCAGCCAAAGCTAAGCGTATCAGCAATGTTGGTAGTGCCTCTGTGAAAAGACATTTAAGATACAGTAAAAATCCTGCAGGGATATGATAGGAAGGAAAACATGAGAGAAACAGTCCTGCAGACACCAAGGTGAAAGAAAGAGTGGGAGGATGTGCCCTAGGTGCCAGAGAAGGCTGTGAAGGACTGTATACAGTGGGAAAGACCCCATGCTGGAGCAGGGAAAAAACATGAGGAAGGAGCAAGAGAGACAAAATATTATGAATTGACTACAACTTTTATTCCCCATCCCTCTGTGCTGCTCAGGGGAAGAGGTGGGAGTGAAGTTGAACCTGTGAAGGAAGAAGTGGGGAAAGGTGTTTTCAGAGCTTTTTTTTGCTTCTCAGTATCCTACTTTGTTGCTGGTTAGCCCAAGTCTGTTTTGCCTGTTTTGCACTTCAAGGACAACTCCCTGCCCTTACTTTCACTCATTAACTTTTCATTGTGTCTCCTCCTCCTGTCCTGCTGAGTAGGGGAAGTGAGAGAGCAGCTTAGTGAACACCTCTCAGCCAGCCAAGGTCAACCCACTACAACTTAACTTAACATGTTCTCTGTGTTCTAGATATGAATATTGGAAAGAGTGCAGATTTGTTTGAACTAACAATACAGTCTGGATATTGCCATTAAACATGCCCTGCATCCTTGCAGGTCTATCATCATGTTTCCCAGTAAGAGCAGGCAATCATGTTTTCATATTGACTCTACTGCAAACCAGATGAGAGGCATGGGGAATTTGCAGAGACGTGATGTTTTCCTAACAAAAAGCTGCACTATTTGCAGACTAGAGCTGGCTTGCAGCCAAGAGTGGTTGTACCTAGGCATGAAGACATAATAAAAAAAATCATTCTTTATTGGCTCTTCCCATCATCAGGCAATGAAAACTACAACCCTTTGCAGATGACACACCTTAACAAGGTGCTAACACTTCTGCACAGTTTGAAGGGATAATTCTCAAGACAAGTGATGATTTGCTCTAAAATGTGTTATTCCTAGAGCTGGTTGAGACTTTTCTGAGTAAATCCAGATGCATCAAGACCTAAATGCACTGTCAGAAAACTACCCATCTCACTGCTTGTCTGCCTGACAGGCTGCTGAAGAATCCATGATTTCAGCATCAGGTGCAGCTGTATCATGGTGAGGGGGGTCAGAAGCCTAAAGGACTGGGGAAGAATAACTACTCTACGATAATCAAGCTCTGTAGTCTTGCTTGAATTTTGAAGGAAAACATCTTCTTTGAATTTCCTTCCTACAAGAACATTTAAAAAATCTATTTTTAAATTTCAGTCTTTAGAACACAGGAAGTTATAAAATTGAAACCATACAAATACACAATATTACATTTTGTAGTGCCGGGTGCTAGAAAGTGACAGTCTAGGAAAGAAATTGAATCCATTTCTCCCGGGTTTACAAAAAACACTACTTAGAACACTAAGTCTCATTCACTTTTTTTCCCAAGTACCTACCACAGCAGAGGCCCCTATAACAAATTGCTCAATTAAAGAACACCACATGCATAATGCATGGGACAGACTAACCAAGATGGAAAAGATAGACTTTTGTTCTAATTTCAACTATATATACTATGCCATTCTATTTTCAGTGTTAGAACTCCTGATATACTTTTGTTTCTCTTAATTATGTTCAAGAAAACCTAAAGAGGCAGGACACAATCCACCAGGAAATAGTCTCAAGTTGCACCAGGGGAGGTTTAGATGAAATATTACGAAAAAATTCTTCACTATAATAGTGGCCAGGCACCGGAATAGGCTGCCCAGGAAAGTGGTGGAATCACCAGACTCAGAAGTGTTAAAATCAACCTAATATAATCACAGTGAGATACCTAAGAACATGAGCATGTGGAAAAAGCAACCTTAAGTACAACAACAATGGCACAAAGTCTTTTAGAAAATCTCACATTGTGGGAAGAAATTAAAACATTACCTTGCTTAGTGTTGTTTCATAGCATGACCCCATATTACCATCCCATACATGGATATTTCAGTAAAAGCAGATTCTATATCCACATATATATATCTATAGTTGATGTTTAAAATAGAGAAAAGTCCTCTGCCTGTGACTTTTTTCCAGACTTTGACACAGTCATCTGTCATCCAGTTAATGAAGTTATCCCAGTCCCTCTTCTGCAAACTGCCAATTACAACTCAAAACATGAGGAAACTTTATGCATAGAATTCATCAAGATTCTTTGATGCTTTTCTGTAATCCTTTAATTATTGTGTGTGAATGCCTTTTGGCAGTGTAGAGCAGGCCAATATTTTTAATGGCAAGGTGTAGATAGCATGAAGGAATGTTAAAATAGGTGGTGTCTTAGTGCTTTACCTACTAATAAAATGTGTTTACAAGATAGGAAGTACATTTGAACTTTCACACTTATAATATGATTAAAATTATTCTAACTTAATTACTTTATGGCATAAGTTATACAAAAGGATCTCCATATCTTTGTGTCATAGGACTAGAAGCTATTTATGGCACAATACTTTTATCAAAACCACTAAGAATCTCAAAATGAGATCAGAAAAAAATCTTGTTCTACAGAGATACACAACATATTAGCAATTTCAGATTTCAGTTTAAGGTAAACAGCCAGAGGCTAAAAAAACCTTTTTTTTTTTTCTCCCCAAATGTTAGACCATGTTGTTAGCCTGCATTTTTATGGGCTTGAGTCATCTCACTTTGTTCTAGTATGAAACATACAGCTTGCAGATACTGAAAAGTTCATTGATTTTTAACAGCTTACAAAAAAACCCCAACAGTACCAAAACACAAACCAACAAGTCAGCAATTAAGACATTTTCTATTAAAGTCCAACGAATAATTCCATAACTTCACATGCCTGAAATCCTAGACTTCACCAACACTCACCCACCTCCACTCCATGCTAACTAGGAAAGGCAACTGTTGAAATTCTAGGGCAGCAGCTTTGAGATTCATGCATTTCCCCTTGTCTCCCTAAATTCAATATCCAAGATGGTGCTGACCTTAAACCATCTACCAGATGAAGGTGAAATCTCTTCTCTTTGTCTTCTGAATTTGCTCAGTTTTTGCAGGCAGGAAGATTTTTTCCCTAATCTTTCACTCTCAAGAAGTTCTACATCAACTCTAAAATAGATAATTCATCATTATCTTAGCTATCTTCTTTGGCTTTTGTTCCTATGGGAACAGTTTATATTTCAAAAAGATTTAAATTCCTTCAAGTAAAACTGCGATAAGGAAAGCACTTATAGTGCCTACATTTTAATATATTTGTCCAGACAAAAGAATAATGCCGAACTTCTGAGGATCATAGGACAGCTTGGGTTGGAAGGAGCCTTAAAGATCATCTAGGCTGGCAGGTCAGTAGTTGCTAGGGTCCTCATTCCTATGCTTATAAAAGATGGACGCAATGTTTCTTTTCCCCCAGTCACCTGGGATTTGACCTGACTGCCATGACTTTCCAAATATCATGGAGGGCACCTATCTAGATCCACTATGTTAGACATTATTAAAGAGCCTCCAGACAAGTGTACAGTATGTGAACAGCAAGGGCAATGCAATCCTTATCACCTCTGCAATTTACACAGCTACATAATCAAAATGTAGGGAATGAAGAAAAGAATTTCAGCCTCCAAAGGTTTTGACTTTCAGAGTCTAACCTTAAGGGCTTCCCATATTGCAGTCTTAGAGCAAGTTTGCCTTTACCAATTCCCGCTTTTAGAAATGTTACATCTTTCCTCCTTATTTTGTCACAGCACCTGTGCATGCTCCTGCTAGGCTGGAAGTTAACCTTGTTTCCTTCCTGTCCCACATTTGCCCTACAAACTGACAATTCAGCAGCGTTCCTAGCTCAGGGTCCTGCCTGGGAGAAGTGCTGAAAAGATGGTGAACATGCATGTCTACTGTTTTCAAATTTAGCATCTGGCTATTCTACTAACAAAAACCCCAAGAAAACAACAAGTTTGTCTTCCCAAAATATTTTTTAAATGCTAATTATTAGAACTAAGTCTGCAGTCAATTAATAACCTAGAAGTGACAGAAAAGGATGGAAAGTAATAGTGTAGAACCTGTTCCAGCAACAGCTATGTCCTGAAGATGGAGTATAATTTTCTGCATTCATTCCATTTGCCAGTAACATATATTACCAGTATGTGTCAGAAAATTGTAACATTGTAGTTCAGAAAGATAACTAAGAAAAATGAGGATCAACCAGCAACCAGGAGAAATGAGAGGCAGAATCCAAATACTTCTAATTAATATATGTTGAAGTCAGAAGAGAGATGCTAATTTACAGGCAAAATATAAAAAACAAATGAACAACAACAAAAAAACCTCCTAAAACTCATTATTAATGAAAAGGGAAATATTTTTCCAGAAGAATATACATTCTAAATATTAATCTTACACTTTATCATTTATTACCATGACTCAGACTGAACTTTGCCCTGAAAGTAGATAGCATTTCAAATATTGTGATAAAAAATGGAGAACACAAGAATCCAGAGCAATGTATTTAACATCATGTAATGCCTGTCTTTTCACTCTTTTTTGGATCCCAGACATTGTGGTACATGTGGAAGTGAGAATATGCATCTGAACTCCAATGAGCCATATGCTTTACGGAGAGAGCAGGTTCCTTCCTCTATTTATATAAACAAACAAAACCAGAAAACAGAAAAGCCAGGGTCATAAATTTTCATATAAAAATCTCTGACACCTTAACAGCAAAATATACCATGTGTCAGAATAGTTTCAGCTACTTAAGTTTATTTTTCTGCATCCAAAATGTGAACTTTGTGTCCTTTTGAGTGCCCAAACAGTATTTGGGAAGCTGTTCTTCACTTTGACCACCTCCATGATTCTGGAGCTTCAAAGTCACAAAGATAACAGCAAAACCGGGAACTTTAATCTGGTTATTTGTAAATACCAATATTAATATTTTTAAGCTTTACTTTTAAAGCTTATGTAGCCATTTGTATTGTTAGTCAAAACAGCAGTATGATCATTGACGCTTCATCTCAGACTCAAAGTTTCACTGTAATTTTAATCCAAAACCTTCAGTTTTTTTACATGTCAAAGGATACAGTAATATGAATTACATCTAATACTCCACTGATACCTGTCAAACTCTTTCAGCACATAGTGGTTTTGCTTGTGAACACTATCAAGGAGAAAAAGCCCAACTCATAATCAGCAGTAATTTGCCAATAGCCCAAAAGCTTTTTCAGCATGAACATGAAATGAACTTGTGCCTTTTCAAAAGATACCGCCATTGTATTTACTTTTTAAGACAAGAAAGCAACACCAACAAATGGTGAAAACACATTTAAAAAGAAAAATATGTACGAAACTAAAAGAAACCCAGGTTGCTGAACACATTGTCACTTGATACCAACAGACTTTCAATTTCAACAAAGTAAAACTTTTTTTGGAGAGTTATGACAAGACTTACTTATCACAGTTTGACTACACTTAGAAGAACCTGAAAGCACTAGAATACAGAAGAAAAAGCCTGTTTATGCCATAGATGTATAAAAGAGTTTTATCAAGATAACCATCACAGCAGCAAGACATTCAAGAAATAAACATGATTAATTGAGCCAAAACAACCACAAGAATGGATAAACCCCTAACTCAGAAGTTTCAAATAGAGTTGCTGATAGACACTTTGCCATAACCCAATTCTATTTTCCCCAGAATTTGAACAGTGCAAGTTTTAAGGGAAAGCTGATGTATAACCTCTTAAAAATAATGAAGATGCTTCTTGGTTGTAATGACTCTAGAGCTGCAGTTCATGCTTGCCTGGGAAGAAAGAAAACCCTTCAATTCATATACTTCTATACAGAGTGGGGCATTGTACTGAAGAGAACACAGAAAAATATCAGTATCCTGGGGTATGTCTGCATTTGTTTAACAGTGGCAGTTTTAAGATTTCTCTGTGATTTTTACTCTGATGTTACAGCTCATTCTATTCTCAAATCAACAAAATCACCTTTCAGCTCTGACTTATTTTGTCTCTCTTATCTCTGTCTCCATAGTACTTTCAAGCCCCCACTTTTTTTTTTTTTTTTTTTTTTTTTTTTTTTTTTTTTAGCAGCGCTAAGTTTAAAAGTTCATCAGTTTTCATCACATTCTGTCATTTAGAAATCAAAATAGATTTTACACAAACCTGTGCTGGAGGGTCCACTAAGCATAAAATGGCCAGGGATTGATATCACTTAGTATTTTGCTGTCATCACTAAAGGAAAAATCAAGCCCCCATATGGTCTGTCCCTGACTAGTGCAAATCAGAAACAGCATTCCTTGAAAGGTAGCTGTTATGCAGGCACAATCCTTGCCATGCCAGCAACTTCCAAAACAGCACCATAAACTTCTAGCTTTAATCAGTACTCATGCCCTCCAATTTCATTTTATGGCTGGTTCGGCACAGCCACCATTGCTCACTGCATCACATCTACAAATTTTGTGAGAGTTTAAAGGGCATTTCAGAACACCTGTCTCAGTTCTGACACTTGTCTCACATCACATTACAGATATCAGGCTTGCAGGAGGAAGAGTTTCTTAACAGATACATGCATCCAAGTAGGGCTGTAACTACACAAAAAGTGACAGCATACCTACCTGAAGAAAAATCCCAACAGGAATAAAAAAAACCCCAACCAAGACCTATCCCAACAACTTTTTTAGCAAAGGTATCAGGGAATGTCAGCACATCAAACCCAGCAGCTAGAATCCAGAGCTATAAGACCCTGTCCCTTGCTTGATTAAACACTGCAGTGCTCAGAAAAAAAACCCACCACATGGGAAAGGGGAAGATTTTCTTTGAGGCTGTGTGACAGCTCATTGCTGGAACACTAGAGACTTTACTCTTAATTTTCAGTCTATGTTATTTCTGCTATTTGAATGGCCACAGCAACACAAAATGATATTGGGCATATAGTCTGTATTTGTTCTTCCAATAAGGTCACTTTATATCTTAAAAAAATGTCCTTTTTTCCATCATTTTTATATTTAAAAGACAACAGTAATATCTTTTAAACCTTTATTATGTTGGAGTAAGTATGCTTAATTCTCCAAAACTGTTTCATTTGTCTGCACAGTATTCTGTCCCTCCCTTTAATCTGCTTATGTATTTGGCAACATTTAATTCTTTCTCAAGACTCGAAGTTTTGCACATCTCTATTTCTAAAGCAACTCAGAATTTCATCATTCTTAATTTAAAAAAAAAACAAAAAACTCTTAATGGCAATAACTTTCATATGATTTTCAGGGAGGCTCTAATTGAGACCATAGCATGTTCCTTGCTAAAGTAGCAGCAATTTCCCATGGTTTGAAGAAGAATTCCCACTCTATTTAGAGTCTGTCCTAGGTTCACTAAGTTATAGACTACTTTTCATGTTAGTTAATCAGCCCTGACTTCTCATTAGTTTACTTCCACTGAAACAATTCTCATGGTAACAGAGAATTAAAAAATGTTGTTTGCAAATCACCAAAGTCACAAGTTTCTGCCCACTAGAGCAGATGCCAGAAACAGACATAAGTGACAGCAAGAAGCTTCCCTTTCTTCTTGAAGAGGGATAATTCTTTAAAGACTTGTGATTCCATGCTTTCATTCAGGGAACTGTAATATATGAGATTGATTTGCTCCTCAAAATATTTCACTAGGGCTTCAGAAGTGAACACGTTTCTACAGCTTTGTAGATGTTGGGAGCACTGGTGGTAATGATGGGAACAGGTAGGTGATAACAAAAGCACATGGAGGATTTTTATTTGTTTTTCTAGAAAATGTTTTCATTAGTAAATGAAGATTACCAACAATTAGATGCACCTCAGATTACTAATTTGCTGAGATTCTAATGGAAATACAGGGGCTACAGCCCACCCAGAGCTCACATTTGCCAGTAGCTTCCTTGAAGACAATAAGTAAGATGAGGGACTAAAAGCTGCAGGATCTTAGGAAAAATGCACAGGCTCTGAGCCAGCACACCCAGTGAGTTGGTATCACAGCTCTCAGGCTTTCTGGGGAGAAACAAAGTGTTCTGCATATTTGGAGACCTATTTTAAAACAGAACAGTATTTTATTGTGCTTAATTCCACAATTGAAAAAGCTGTGTGCCAGAAAAATGTGCTGCTTTTCAGCACAGGGACTTTAAGATGGCACAGAGGAGAAGGTATCAGCTCATACTGTCAAAAAACAGAATGATACCATTATTTAAAATAATTTCCTGGTACAACTCTGACAAAACCCCTACCTCACATTGTTCAGTCCCTAAAACCAACTCAGCTGCAGGTATTCCTTTCTCCTTGTCTCCAAGAAATTATGGATTCTATGCTCAGCAGACCTTTTGCAATGGGTTTAATGTTACTGTCCTTCCATCTGCCTCTGGAAGTCAGGATGATAAGAAACAAGGTATCTGCATCTGTATATTCAGAGGCTTCATGGCGGAAAAATGTTCCCTTTATGAAACTCTGAGATCCTAAAAAATTCAGGGTCAAGCAGCTATGATTCTAGAAGATTTCTGACCTGAGTCAAAACCACTTGAGTGGTTTTTTTTTAACACTGAAGCCATGGGAAAGAAGAGGGATTAGTAAAGTTATTGTGTTAATCAAAGAAGTGGCAAGATTTGCCAAAATAAACACTGTACCTGTGTACATCTCTATACACTGTGAGGCTGTTAAAAGTCTATGCATTTTCCCATATAAACCAGTGCCACTGAAGAAGAGAAGAAAAATACCCATTTTAAATGATAAGCAGTTCTCCAAATATTCCTTAAATTTTGTTGATTTTCATAAAGGCAAGAAAAGTCCTTGGCACATTTCAGCAGCAGTAAAAATGGTAACAGTTCCTTGTCGGCAGACAGAATTCACTGTGGAAATTACCTGGGAAAGAAATTTTTTTCGGACTGCATCTTCCTAGTTCAGAAAACACAAAAGATTTGGAGTTCAAGAGAGTCCAATTTTAGTGAAACAAAACAGTGTATCTCCCTCATCTGATAGATATGATGCAGTCTGTACTGTTTAGATCGACTGAAGGCATGAAGAAAGGAAAACTGATTGAAACTCCACGATACCCACAACTAAGATTTGTAATCTTTCAGAAACAGCAAGGTATCTGACACTTTTATAGCTCCATCTTCTCTGTGTTCTCAGATCAGGTAGTTGCAGGGAGCAACAAGACCCTCTGAACTACTTTTTCTCCAGGTGGAACAGGACCAGCTCTCAGTCTGTCTCAGTATGTTAAGTGCTCCTGACTCTTGGTGCTCTCTCCTGGGTTCACTCCTGTATGTCAATATTCTTGTGCTGAGTGCACGAAACTGGACACAGTAGTCCACATATGGCCCTAAAAGTGCTGAATAGAAGGGAAAGTTCACTTCCCAGTACTTGCTGTCAACACCTTTACTGATGCTGCCCAGGGCATGCTGTCCACCAAGACCTCAGAGCCTTTTCTGCAGAGCTGCTTCCCAACAGTTGGCACCAAGCCTGCCTTGTGGCTGGAATTACCACAAACCTGGGGAAAGAGCTTTTGTTCTTGCTGAACTTCATAAAGTTTATGTCTGCCCCTTTTTCCAGCCTGTCCAGGTCCCTCTGACAGCAGCCCTGCCTTCCGAATTTGGGTCACCCCAGCCTGGTGTCACCAGGAAACATGCTGAGAGTACCCTCCACCTCATCATGCAGATTGTCAATGAAGACATTGAACAGTATTGGACCCTGAGCAGTGCTAATCCCTGAGGGATCCACTACCTGCTGGCTGCAAGCTTGGCTTCACAAGCTTGGCTTCACAAGCTTGGCTTTTTAAGTCCAGCCTATTTTCTGTTAATTTTATAGTGCCTCGATCCATCCTGTGCCCCACCAATTTTGGGGGGGCTATAGAGGAGGCTACAGAGGGTGTCAAAGACAATTAAAATCAAGGTATATGAGAACTACTGCCTTTCCTTTGCCAGATACCCTATCATAGCAAACAGGATTTTCATATAGGAAATGGTTTTCCTACTCCCATGCACCTTGCTGTCCTTCATGTGTTTACTCATGATTTGCTCCAACAACGTTCTCAGGGACTGAGGTGAGGCTGAGTCGAGTAGCTATCTGGATCCTCCTTTATGTCCTTCTTGACAATCAAGTTCCACTGACTTACGTATGAAATCCAAGCGATTTAAGTGATGCCTGACTATGCCTTCCTCTGCTGAAGATGTTGCTTCACATTCAGGGGCTCAGGGACCTGGAAGGCCTGAGGACAAGCCTTGCAAGTGAAAACCACAGTATAAAAGGTACCTTAACCTTTCTCAAGGCCCTTGTCCCTGCATTGACTGCTCCAGCAAGCAATGGGCCCACATTTACTTAGCCTTCATTTTGCTGCTGAGGTAAGTTAAGAAACCTTTTCTATCTTGCACTTCCCTGCGCTGGAGCTTTTTTGATTCCTTCTCCAAATGAAGAAAGAAATCCTCTATACATAGAGGGATACAGTGTCCTTGTATCCCTCCCAAACAGTCTGTCTCTGCTTTGTTGTGTTTTGGGGGTTTTTTTTGTGTGTGTGTTTGAGCTGAGTCAGGAGCTCCATGTCCATTCATACTTGTCTTCTGTAAAGCTTGTAAAGCTTATCTTCTGACAATGGGAGGGGACAGTTCTTGTGTTCAGAGGATGCTGTCCTTGCAGATTGGATAGCCCTCAAGGGCTCCTTTGCCCTTCAAGGATCTCCAGGATCCTGCCAAGCACGTCCCTGAACAAACATCTCCCCTCATCACGTTATTGATCATCTTGTATCAAGAAATTGTCTTCAATCTGTTCCAGAAATCCGGATCTCTTATGTTCAGCCCTCTTGGCCTTCCAGTAGTAACTGCTGTGGCTAAAGTCACCCAAGAATACTAATGCCTGGGACTATGAGGCTTTTCCACCTACGCTAAGACTGCTTCCTCTGCCTTCTCTTGTTGATGAGAAGGTCTAGAGCAGACACCTTCTACCAACATCACCTGTCTTGGTCTGAACTTTGATCTCTGTCTCACTTGTCTGCCACTTCACCCAGGGTTCTGTCCACTCAAAGCACACCTTTGTGTAAAGGATAAAGGGAGAGCATCTCCTACAGACACCCTGTTAGCACCTTAAGGTATGTGTGCCTTGTGTGTGCAACTGGGTTCAAGGTTATGGAGGTGCATCACATCTGTTACAGAAGAAAGGGATCAGTGGGTCAGACACGCTGAATTTCCTTAGGTTTGCCCCTTCTTTGGTGAAAGAATTCTGAAGTTATGATTTGCTGTCATTCTTTTCAAATATACCCGAACCCTAATAATTCTAAGGAAGGGACAAGATCTTTTCGTTAGGGAGCAAGGGGAATACATGTGTAGGTGTGGTAGTTTTGCCTGGCCCAGTTTTTGCCAGTGGATAGGGTGGGGTACAAAGATGGCTCCTGCATGTCCTGAGTAAAGATTCTGGAAATTTCTCCATCATGTCCAGCAGAGCCAATCTCTGATGGCTCTGAAGATGATGGACATGCTGCTGGCCAAACCTGGGCCTGTTAGTTACGCCTCTGTGAAAACATATTTAAGAAGAAATCAAAACAGGGTAAGCACGCACTTCTTTGTAGCCAGGGAAGGAGGAGGAGGAGGTAAAAATATGTGAGGGAGAACAACATGGAGGCACCAAGGTCAGTGGAGAAGGTGGGGGAGGAGATGCTCCAGGCGCCAGAGCTGAAAACCCTCTGCCAGCCGTGGTGAAGACCATGGGGGAGCAGGTGGTCCCCCTGCAGCCCATGGAGTCCAGGGGGTGCAGAGAACCCCCCACAGCCCGTGGGGAGGTGCCCACGCCAGAGGAGCAGGTGGAAGCCTGCAGGAAGCTGTGATCCAGTGGGAGTCCCAGAGACTGAGAGTTGCAAAAGCCTTGCAGGAGAGAGAAAGGCCTTGCTCCCGGGATGGAAACAGCCTGGCCTTGGCTTGGAAATCTGCAGCCTGGAGAGAATCTAGGACAGCAGCAATCGGGCGGGGCTGCTCATGAGATTGGACCCACGCCAAAGAAGTTCGCAGAGGACTGTCTCTCGTGGGAGGGACCCCCATGGCTAAGTAGAGGATTCTTTTCCCCTGATGGACTGACCCTGACCAAAGGAAACCCCCATGCCCTGCCCCCACCCCGGAGCTGTTGGTTAGAAGGAAGGAGGGAGGGGGCGAGCTGAGAAATGGCCTTAATAGGGAGAGGGGTGAGCAGAGAAACAGCGTTTGTAGCAGAAGAATTGTGGCGTTGGACTGACTAAGAAAAGCCGCATATCTTGCCCCAGCCTGGATCTGTTGGTTGAATGGAAGGAGGGGGCAAATAGAGAAACAGTGTCTGCAGTAGAAGAATTGTGATGGACTGACTTAAGGAAAAAAACCCCACACCCTGCCCCTGCCTGGGAGTTGTTGGTTAGTTGGAAAGGAGGGAGGGGGTGAGCTGGGAAGCAGTGCCTTAAGAGGGAAGGGGGGTCAGTGAAGAAACGGTGTCTTGAGAGCTTATTTTTACCTCTGATTTATCCTCCGACTCTGTTAGACTAATAAATCACTTTTTTTTTGCAACTTTAAGTTTTACCGCCTGCTTTTGCCCTGAATCTAGTGCGTCACCTTATCAGTGGTCTTATCTCAACTCATAAGTCCAGTGTTTTGTGTTAATTTTCCCTCTCCTCTGCATAGCTGCAGCAGGAGAGAGCATAGAGAGCAAACGTCGTAGGTGCCTGGCATTTAGCCAGGGTCAAACCCACGACAGTAGGCAAAAAGAAAAGTTTCCATAGCACTGAGTTCAGTTCTGTTGGAATACAATTAACATATTTTTATTCAATTATTAATCATAATATAGAGTCACGACTAATTCTACACATTAGAAATCTAAATCTTCAGTGTGGACCACTTATCTAACGATCTCGTAAACTGATTGTAGACAGACACAGATTTTCTATGTGTGTCTTTAAACTTAATTAACAAACAAAACTGTCAATCCATCTTTCATGAGGGGATGTACATATCACTGTTTGCAATATTTGATCCAAAATATACATAATTAATGACCTTGCACACTTTTGACTTCCTCCACGTTTCTCAAATTTTGTTTCACTGTATTTAATTTATTATTTAGACTGTACATAATGCAATGGTTATATGATAATATTAGCATAGAATCGTAGAATATCCAGAGTTGGAAGGGACCCACAAGGATTACTGAGTCCAGCTCCTGTTTCTGCACAGGACCAGGAATCACACCATGTGCCCAAAAGTATTCTTGAAATGGTTCTTACACTCTGCTAGGCTGGTGCTGTGACCACTTCCCTGCAGAGCCTGTTCCAATGCCCAACCACCCCCTGGGTGAAGAACCTTTTCCTAATGTCCAACCAAAACCTTCCCTGACTCAGTTTCAGGCCATTCCCTCAGGTCCTGTCCCTGGGCACCACAGAGAAGAGATCAGTGCCTGCCCCTCCTCTTCCCTTCATGAGGAAGTTGTAACTGCAGTAAAGTCTCCCCTCAGTCTCCTCCAGAGTGAACAAACAAGTGACCTCAGCCACTCCTCATACAGCTTCCCCTCTAGGCCTTTCAGCATGTATACATAATGTTATATATATATGTATATTTAAAAATATATATATTGTGTTACACATCTAAACTTTTAAAATGCAGTTTCAAATATGTCAATAAAAAATGATAAACTTTATCATTAAAGAATTTCCCACTATTTTTAAAAACTCTTTTTCTGTTAAAATATACCCTAGGACAGAGATGTGTACAATTGTATTTTCAACCAGAAATTAGTATTTTCAAACAAGAAAATAGTGCACTTT
The DNA here is from genome assembly GCA_036785705.1 of Acanthornis magna. Classification (NCBI taxonomy): domain Eukaryota; kingdom Metazoa; phylum Chordata; class Aves; order Passeriformes; family Acanthizidae; genus Acanthornis; species Acanthornis magna. Next base: position 3,841,275 of record JAWUZG010000017.1, read on the forward strand.
AATCGTGCAGTGTTCAGTGTCTTGCATGTAACTACCTGTCATAATGTACCATAATACCAAAGTCATGTTCTCAACTCATTCATTATGCTATGGAGTCATTCAAACCACAGACTCCTTGACACCCTGCTTCACAATATCCTGAGGTTTTAGCTGGTATTTGCCTCTCATTTGCAATGGCATGATAATTATTAGTTTAGTGAGTGAGTGCCTATAGCAAAGCTTGTTAAAATAAGAATGTTTCACATCTTGACTTAATAACATCTTACAGGTTATTTTTTAACTAAGATTTACAAGTTTAGCTGGAAATCTCCAGTCTTTACACCATCTGCATTCAGTCAAAGAAAAATAATGGAAGAAAGAGCTCTGTAACACCTCGAAACATATATTTAAAAAAAACCTCTACGAAACCCCAAAAGATTTGAACCCCAAATTCCAAAGTTTTTTGTATACCACAAATTTCTTTAAGCTACAAATTTGTATCTGGCATTGTGAGTTAATTCATCTGAGCCAGACTTTGATGTGTAACTTGATTTCTTCAAGCTAGAGATGAAGCACCAATTGCTTACCTGACTCACACGCAAAAGTCTTTGATGTCTCGTCATGAAAGATAATTGCCACTGCATGCTTCTTTGTCTCTCGAGGCAATCTGGTTATGTTTTTGATATTGTGCAGCTCAGTTACCTTAAAATGAAGAAAAGTATTTTAGACCAGTGTATAAATAGTACAAATAAAAATATTAACCTTAACTTCTCGGTTTTTACTATAAACTGTTTTTCCCCTGCCCTAGTTTCAGAAAGGGCAGGGTTAATTTTTCACAGTAACCAGGAGAGGTGTGTGGCTAAGGTCCAGATGTTATTCCATACCACCTCATTCATTGTCAGGGTGGGAGTAAGGAACTCTTTCTTCTTCCAGTGGGGAGAAAGCAGCGGTGGGGAAGAGCCAGGTATTATTTCAGGCTTTTCCATGTAAATTGTTTCTTTGTCTTATACCTTGTGCTATTTATATTATTGCTGTTACTGTTCATTTTCTTGTCTCACTGCTGTTCCTAGCAAATCGTTCTTATCTCAACCTGTGATTTTCAGCTTTTGTGCCTCCAATTTTCAACTCCATCCTCAACGGAGTGGGAGGGGGAAGGGATGGGAGGAGGGAGGGAGCAGCAGTATGGTTTTGAGTCTCGGTGGGAGAACTAAACTGGGGAGTACCATTCCTAAACTATGACATGCCCTAAGGTTATTTATATTTATAAGTTTTAAAATCATAAATAGGTTGAGTCTTAAGCTGCAAAGCTTAACTGCAATAACTCTATTTCTCTAATAAATTTCTGTAAAACTCTATTTCTCTAATAAAATCCTACTTGGAAACAGTTTACAATGACATCAAGCCAGCGTTGGGATTTTCTATAATCTATTTTTCAATTTCTATATTCATACAACTTGGATCAGTTTCAGAATCTGCATCAAATAGAAAACCTAATGTTGGAAGAACAGTGTTTCATTAGTTAAGGGAGGTAACTCAATTAATATGTCAAATAGTATCACTACATTTGCAAGGATAGATCCTCATGCGTCTTTCAAGTGTATCTGTCATCCTCAAAAGAACACAAACTTTTATTTTATTTTCTAAATATTTGCAAATCTTATCACCAATACAATAATCTTGCAACAAATTTGCAACATAAAAAATTCAATCTATTTTCATTTTCTTTTGATGCAAGTAGATAACTACAATAAACACAAATGAAAGAAAAATATGTTATTCCAATCAGAGCTGGTGGCACAGCCTATATTAAACTGATTAAAACTTTGTATTATAAAATCTTTTTCTCAGTTTCTTGAAACTCTCGGCAAACTTCATCTGCTTAGAGTTAGTTTTTTCAGGCAGGACATTTGCCTCAGGCAGAATTAATCTCTAAAAAAACATCATCCGCATGACTTTTGCCATCTATGACTATGGAAAGAAATGGACTGAATATAGGTGGGGATTTTTTTGTTTGTTTTGCTTTGTAATTCTTATGCTGCCAGTGTACCATTCTGGCATTCTCCTTCACATGCTGAGAAGAACGTTTTTAAAGCAGAAGAGATTTTATAGGGTGTAGTAAAAAAATAGAACATGTTAGGGCAAAGACATTTCAATAAAATATTGATAGCAGATGAGCAGTGAGAGGCATCAAGCCAGCAAAAGAAACAGACAAAACCTGAAGTGGAATCTGCATGTGCTGATGAACTTGAGACCAGAACTGGAGACTGCTCTAGAGTCTGTCTTGACAGACTTCAGCAAAACTCACTACAGTTTGTCAATACCTTTGTCCAGCAGCCTGACTACCAAAAGCTGATCAGAAGGACCTACTGATCCTCCCCAATTTGCTCTCTGCACAGTTGGTGCAGCTCCTTCAGGTCCCTGAGGACAATCCTAATCAGGAGACGTCCCAGTACAGACTGCAGCAGTTCCTCACTTGTTATTGACTTCCAAGCAGGTTATAACCCATTAACCATGACTTTCTGGGCCTATCTGACCATCTGACCAGGTTTACATCATCTTGAAGTCCATCCACACAAATAATAATGTCCCAGCTTGGATTTGAGAACATCCTGGGACAAAATGTCAGAAGCTTCACTAAAGCTCCTCTCATCACATATCCTAGATGGCGATCATACTGGTCAGGCATGATTTACCCTTGGTAAATCCACGCTGCCTTTCCCAAATATTATCTATTTCTTCATATGTCTAAAATATATTTTAAGATGATTCACTCCACAGTTCTTCCCATAGGCTGAAGTAAGACTGCCAGAAGTTCTCCAGGTTGACCTTTGGTTGACTGCCAGAATTATCTGTATTCTTCAGGTTGACCTTTTGGCCTTTTTTGGACACAGGTACAACACTTGCCTCACCATTTGGTTCCTAATCCGTTAAAATTATAACTTCTGTCATGCATTTTCAGGGCTTTGAAAGAATCCATATACTTCACTAGTTTTTGGCTTTGGGGAAAGAGAAGGGCTGAACACCAGAAATATCACCGTCCGATTAAAGAAGTTACCGAAATATCTGTTGTTTTTCCTGGATCTATGCATGGTGAATGATCTAATGTGTGAGAGGGCTCTTATGGCTCACCCAAAGCACTAATCTCAAGGAAATCCTTCAAAAGGGGAAAGAAGGCATTAGTAGGCAGAGGAGAGAGCAGACTCTAGAATTCAAAACCTGAGGGAACAATACCAAATCCATAAGTCATTACCAAATTTTGAAGAAACAGAAGACCCCAGAGTAGGAGATGGGAGATACAGATCTACTAGTCTTGCTAAATAAGAGGAGGATTTAAGAGAAAAATATTTAAGAGGATTTGGAACACAAAAAAGTTCAGGTTACTAATAAAGAGAATTGAAAATGCAGCTGGCAGTGCAATAGGAAAGGGAAAACACTAATCAGAAGAAAAAACTCCAGTGATTCTAACACAAACAGTTGATACAGAAAGAAACATTTTCACTTGTGTGTGCATGTGTGACAGTGCACACCTTGCAGAAAAAAGTGCCTTAAATCTTATATATTTTAAAGGGAAAATTTCTCTTTCTGGAATAGCAGAAAAGGAAATAGAATTGCTTTCAATAGTGACAACAAGGCGTATTAAGCCACCTTCTAGTCTCTGTCATATAGTAGAGATCTATTACTTTTTCTTAACATATGAGTGTTAGAGATTACTGAAAGATCCTGCAATGCTTATAAGATAAGATAATAATGATAATAGAGCCAAAAATCTTACATTCCTGGAACTAAAGCTACAAAACTTTCATAGTAATTTTTCTTTGAAACATAAATACAGATATACCTGAGTACACACACCTGGCCATCTGTAAAGATGATTTTTGAATAATTTTATTGATAGTGCATTAATCCTGCCTTGTTTAATATAGTCACATATGCAACATCCATCACACACTTAGGAATATTAACATAAAATAGAATTTTACTTTATTTACTGGTGGGAATTTAATGTCTGAAAGAGACAATGAAAACTCCACCAAATTCTTATGTGCTGCTTTTTGGTACCCATATAAGAGATTAAGTTGAAAAACATGCAAGGTAAGTGAAGAAAAATAGAGTCCATGCAGGAAAAAAGGGGCTTTTTTTAAACACATGTCAGTTTTCCTTTGGAATCATACCACCTCCACAGATAGCACAAAATTTCTTATAACCCTAATGTGACAGTTACAGGAGCTGCCTCTTCCAAACTCACTGATTTTTTCTTTCTTTAAGACAAAGTTTTTCGAGCCATTTGTAGTCTCACACAGAAATCATATCCCTCTTGTGTACACCTTTCCACAAAGAATGGACCTATTCGAAACTACCATGAGATATTGTGAGATACTTATTTCCTTGTAAAAACTTTTAGTGGTATAACAGGGGTGACCAAAATATTTCTGCCAGTTAATTCTTTTTTTCAAATCATATCTTTCTCATTGGAATGCTTTGTTTTACAAGAACTGAAGGAAGTAGTAATTTTAGTTATAAAATTTTGAGGACATAGGAAATTTTAGGAAACATAATTTTCCTGGGCAAGGTAACAGAAAAAGAAATGACAACACTTTGGGAGCACAAGCTGACACTAACAACAAGAGGTGCCATAATGTCAATTAAGCCCCTCATTAATTCTATTGGTTATGCAATTTTTAATATCAAATAGAGATGAATATTTGTCTCAATGTTCATCTTTTCAAATTGTACCATATGCTTCCTTCCATGATCAGAGAAGAAAGATAGAGGTAAGACTGTGAAAATCTATCCTCCCATTGATAGAGAGAATTAAGTTAATGAAATTCTGAATTCTGGGTTTAACGCCAATGAAGCATGAGTCATTTCTCTACTTGCTGAACATGTGCAATTAAAAAATAAACACCTGAGAGTTTATATTATCTTGTATGAAGGAAAAAATGAACTTTGCCTTGGCAACCAGACTGTTTTATCTCAGGGATTTTTAAAATGGTGGCTTAAAGGCTATTAAATTCCATCTTTTTTTTTTTTTTTTTAAGGGCATATAAATAAATAAACATTTTTAAAAGGGGAAAAGTATCAAAGCTACTGAAAAGACAAAAATAAAACTTATAAAAATCATAGCTACTTTAAAATAATTGAAAACATCACTTTGCAGACTTTAAGAAGGTTTTAAAAAATTAATAGAATTGAAAAAAATATTTAAAAAGTCTCCCTTTTTCATGAGTAGTACATTAGGTAAATCTACTTTTTTAAGCAAGAAACTTTATACCAAAATTTGTTTCTGTAGTATTAGAATGGACTTGCTGACAAAATTCAGTCCAATACATTGAAAATATTCTTGCTCTTCACAACAACAAAAAAGAACTTTGAAACTACCTAGACCATTGATAAGCTTGTATCAGTCAGAAAAACTGAAGAAGGGGAAAATTTGCTGTAGCATTACATATGTAAGAGTCTTACCTAGACTTCCCCCCCCAACCCCCCCCCAAAAAACCAAAACGAAACAAAAAACCAACCAACCAAACAAAAAAACAAAACAAAAACACGAGCATTTTCCCATTGTGGGATTATACTTTGCCTAAAACTTTGTTAATGTTGGAAACAACCCAAACCAACAAAAACTTTGAAAATCAGTTTTCCTATTTCCCCCATTTGTTCTTTAGAATAAAATTAACTCTACCAATGAATAAAATCCTTAATATTGCCAGCTCGGTGAGTAATCTTGAAAACAGATTTATTGTCTACTGTTATGCTTTGATTTCATCCAGTAGGTGAAATAAATCCTTTTTTATTAAGCTATGATTATATAGTTTACAACTTTCCACTACCATTAGCATTAACTTAGACTTTCTTTCCTCTACTAGATATTGGTGCTATCGTTTAGTGCCATTCTCCATATGTTGCTCAGTGTGGTATGTGCTAGGGACTCTTAGCACCTGGACCATTTCTCAGTTCTCCTACTCCTCATCAATAATTCCTGCTTCATATGTCCATCACTCAGCAGCCCACACATACATTTTCTTGTTTGTTTTTTTTTTTTTTTTCTATTTGGTTTCTTAATCTTTTTTTCTATCAGTCTTTAAATCCACTTTACTTTTTCTCTAGAAAGATAATTTAACACTGTTTGATGAAAAGATGTGGAAGAGTTACTTATATGTTACCAAAATTGCCAAGGTTTATTTCTTCCTTTTTTATTTTTATTTTTTTTAATGTTAAACAGTTTTTTTTCTTTCTTGGTGGAGGGGGGAAAGAGCTTGACATGGCTGTATCAGAGACATCCAAGTCCTTTACTTCTCATTAATATTTCATTAAAGAACATAGCCTTGAAGGGCTGCTAGGTAGGATAACTTCTAGGATTGGTAAAAGCAGCATCTCACTAGTGCAAAATCATACTAGGCTAGGCTTGCATCAGGGTCTCAAGGCTACACAGCAGTGCTGGTTACTGTAACTTGGTTCCTCTCACAGTCACGAATTTGGATCGCCTTGAAGATTCCTTGTAAGCACACATGAAAAGAAATGCACTTGATCTGGACACAATTTTTTTTTGATGTTTGGATTGTTCAACAGAATGTAAAACTTCTTTACAGATATACATCAAGCACTGAACAAGAATGCAAAACATCCTATAATAAGTTTTCTGCCACTATTGCTCACTTATCTTGACCACTTATGAATTATCTAAATATTGCTTCAAGTAATGCAATGCACTTCCTCTCATCCCCATTATTTTCTTTACCTTGGTTTGCAGATGAGCCCAAAACTTTAAATTGTTTTGTTGTGGTATAATATCTCATCTGAAAGAACACCACATTCAGAGCTTCTACTTGCTTCCTTTATTAACTCTTATATAGGAATAATGAAGTCCATAATTATCAACACCTTGTAAATACTGCCTGGCCGCATCTGGGTGGATCAACCATCAAAAAATAAATCAATAAAATACAGAACAGTGCATCAGCCTTAAAAACAAGAGAAAAAACTGAGAAGGACTCCTCTGAAGGAAACAACAGTTAAAAAATCTCATGCTATATGGTCAAAAAGGCAAGAGGATCAGAGGAAGGACTTAGCTTATGCCCTCACTTTGGAAAAAAAAAATCTTAGTTTCCTTGAAGATTTTCCCTATCTGATGTCTTATGATAATAATTTGTAACCTGAGACGCTCACTGAAACTTGAAGTCACTTTCTGCATGAAGATCCTCAATTTGATGCTAGTACCAAATTCCCTCAATTCCTTACTCCCTGCCAGAATGCCCAAGCATTATCAGATGCCAGGGGACTGAGTTATAAGAAACACCAAAGGATTGGTCTGTATTAGTTTTAGCGCATGTCTGTGCCAACAGACTGGGAAAGTATCCGAAAAACATCCTGATAGCTTTCAGAAGTCTAACTCCACTTGTCTCTAGCTACACCAACTGTAATTTAATTTCAGTAAAGTCATGCTGCAGATTCCTAGTAAATAATTCAAGTGCAGGAAAACTACTAATTAAGAAAGTCTTCAGTGGCAGGTAGTCATAGCCTAAATCCAAGCACTATACAAAGGTATTGGCTGATGATCAAGGAAATTATTTAGGATTGTTATATGGAAAATAAATTCTCTGAACAGCAGACACAACCTCTGAAGTGGACAGTCACCTCTGTCTAGTCGGAAGAGATCAGATAATAGATTTCTAGTACAAACTTCTAGTCTCTCTAAAAACACTTTAGCCCTTGCCTGTCTATCAACCCAAAAGCTTCTTTCTGAAAGAACATTTGTTACCTAGGTAAATAACAGGAAATAGTTACAGGATCAAAATTTCATTATACCGGCAAAGTATTTTATATTATGAAACAGTTACTGTCAATGCATCTTAAAACACCTATCCTTTAAAATGACTGGGACTTTTGTTATAATTTCATCATCTTAATTATATTCTTAGATGTGAAAGGCTATTAAAATCCAGAATACACTTAATTTAAACAAAAGCTTATATTAACTGGGATCCATTGCTTCTTAACAGTAAATGTAAATTGCCTCTTTTCTGATTACTTTCTTTGGAACTACATTTATTTCTCTCAAAGAGGAAGAATTTTAGGAGCAATTCAATACACTTTTCCTTTACCATACTTCACTATTGACCTACACTGTACACTTATTTGTTTGCTTCTTGTACTAAAAATCTTTTCTAGTCATGTAGCTGAAGATCTAGGATTTCCTTTTGTGTTATATGGACATGTAAAGACTGTACATACATAACACATCTTGGGCTCTGGTGCTCAAATAGTACATTTAAATAGATGAGATAACTCTTCCACAATTACAGAAATATTACTTCCAAATCACATATTACTACTACTAGTGATTACTACAATCACTACAAAAATTAAAATTCCACAGTAAATAAGAAAGGAGGCCCAAAAGAGATGAAAACCACAAAAATCATGAATAAAAACTTAAATGCCCCATTCTGGGTTATATCCTATTTCAATTCTTCCAAACATGTGCCTCCCATATGAAACTGGGAGGGAAATGATTCTGCAATTCCATCTACTGAATGTTATTTCCACTGTGCAGAGCCCTGGAAATTGCCTGGGCAGAAGAAAAGGTCTGAATTTACATAAATGGGTTTCTGTTTTGCATTGCACACAACCTTCCCGTCATTTACGTTCTAACTAGAAAAAACAGGAGCAGAAGAGAGAGCTATAAAATGAAATCACTTATCCTCTTATTTCTTAATAATGGCCCACATACTACCATCTGTTGTGTAACACCACGCAAGCAGTAATGTGACAGAGCAAAAGCCAACCCAGGGGCAAGGAGCAGCGACTCCAGCGAGTGACGCCCAGACAGTGAAGAGCCACTTCCAAGCAGAAACAGCATGGCAACAATGAGAGTGTGATATAAAAAGCAGGGGCCATGTTAACTGTCGCAGCAAGGAGAGGGCAAAGGAGGCACCAATGTGCTGCTTCCAGTCTGCAAAAGGAGAAGAGGAGATGTTGGCTCATTACAGATCAAAGGACCACAGGCAGGATCTCAAAGCATCTAAACACTTGCCGCCAGCTCAGCTTTCAGTGATACTATCTGCAAATAGCAGTGGCTCCTTTGACATTGCTAAATCCAACTGCCACAGAGTTGAAGTTCTGTTACAGCTTTGGATGGAGCTGGATGTGATTTGGGCTCTTAAGAAAAGGCAGTGTGCTGCCTGAAAAGCATAAAGACCTTTGGGACTGGGCAAATGGCTGCATTAACAGAAGCACAGGCCATACATCCAGGGAAATGACTTTTCTTCTTTACTCAACATTCAGTAGATCACACCTATAAAACTCTGTCCAGTTTTGGGACTCCAATGAAATTGATATGACAGAGTAAGTTCAGCAGAAGGTCCCGAGGACAGCCAGAGCTGGACCATTTGCCCTGTGTCAGGGAAAGGCTGAGGGCAGTAGCTGCTCCATCCTGCAGCAGGGATGGCTTTGGGGGCACCTAACCCACAGCCCCCCAGTGCTGGCAGGGAGGTTATTGAGGAGATGGAACCTGGTGGGAGGAAGATGGATAATAGGCATAAACTGGGGGAAGAGATGCTCAGGCTGCATATGGGAAGCAAAGTTTTCACCATGAAGACAGCCCAGCAGTGGGACAGGCAGCCCAGGGAGGCTCTGCAATCTCCATCCTTGGAGACCCAACTGGACAACGCCTGTGCAACCACATTTGCTCAGACTTTGGACCTCAGAGGTGTCTCTGCTGTGAGCAGGAGCTGGACAAAAGAACTCCTCAGGTCCATTCACATAAGAAATAGATTCTAAGAAAGGGATGCTAACGGACCTGCAAGGATATTTGAGCCCTTGTGGTTTTGGGCAAACCCCTATGGGATTGGCCATTCAGAGTATTTAAGATGAAACACATTTCCATGACATCAGCATATAGGATATGGGGGTGCAAGAGCCTGGAAAACAAGAATTAAGCTAAAAATGTACTAAGAGGCAGAAAAAAAAAAGAAAAAAAACTCATGAAAGAACAGCAAATCTTAAACCAGAAGATTACAAGAGGAATACAGTAACAGAGAAATCTCAAGATCAGAGAAGTAAAAGAATGGATCATAAAAGAGCAAAAACAGTTCACAAAGAGAATAGGAGTTTTCCCCATCTCTGCATGTGGATTTACCCTTGGAATATGAGTTGTTACGGTAACAACACTCTCCAGGAATTTTGCCAAGGAGTGGCATATCAACCTCCATATTATGCCTCTAGGGCAAGTCTCCAGCTGCTATTTCAGAGGAGTAAGTGTTTAAGAAACTTCTACCAAGTAAATGTTCATTCCTCTAAGTTCTAAATGGAAACCACGCCTATAACAGCAGTAAGAATCTTGTCTGCTAATTGAAAAAGTACATCTTAAAAATAAAAAAAAAAGGGGGCAGAATACATTAAAAACAAGTCAGACTAAGTACAAGGCAGTAATGTCAGGGCAAAAAAGAAAACTTTGATGGGAAGAAATATGTGTAGATCTGATAGTAGAGGGATAATGAATAATTCCTTCTTACCCTCCAGATAAAATTGAGATCTAAAAAAATGAAAAAGTTTAAATTTTTCATCATTTTTGGAAAATGTAGATGACATTATGCAAATTTAGCCTGAATACAAAATAAAATAACTATTTTAATTTCTCAAAATTTAAATAAATGCAAGAGAAAGAGAAATTACTACTATTTATAACTCTCTCCATTCTTTAAGTCTTTACTATTTCTAAGTATTAGAATATCTGCCTTTCATATGGGCTACAACCTGGGTACCCAGTTTCATGCTGTACTATAACTAATCACTTACCACATAAACAGTTACAAACTCTTTATTTTTTCTCAATGAAACCTAACAAAATTAAGGGTGGAAAACGATCTTCCTTGACTAGCTTTTCTTATGCCACTTTAAACACTAAATTGGCTGATAGTATTGGTAAATCAAACCTACCAGGGCAGAGTAAGTATATTTAGTCATATCAGCTGCCTTTACTAGGTAAAGATGTAGGGATTTTTCCAAGCCAAGTTACTTTCTCTCAAGCCATGCTGCTGTAATACTGTCAGGATTGAGCTGCTGCCTAACCCATAAAATCAACCAGCCTACTGGGATTATTCTGGTTCTGGCTCATAGCCTGCTGTTTGAAAGTGATAGTTGAAATCTGATCAGTTCATCTGTACATGGACCTATTCCCTTAACAAACATTTTAATTAAGATTTTTAAATACATACTGAAAAAAATGCATTCACACTTCACGGGGTATTTGTACAGACAGTCAATCACAGTTCTCCTCAATCCCATTTCCTTGCTATCCTAAAGAACCTTTCAAATACGTTTTCCAATCTAACCTTTCATTTTGAAGTGCAGTCTGAATATCAGCCTACTGTGTATGCATTAAAATAAACGGGGAAAAATACAACCTTCTTTAAAAGTGAGTGTTGACAAAATTTAAACTAATGCCTTGATGCTGAAACAACATAAATTTTCTAATTTGCAACCCAGGTTCATTCTTGAAAAATAACACTGTGCTAGAGGGATGGCACAGGGGGAAGATGATTTTCAAATGAAATAAAGTAGGTTTCACAATTACCCTTTCAAATGTCAGCTGCAATTAAAAAACCCCATGCTTTCAATATCAAACTTCCTGCTAGAATTAGTAGGCATGCAAACAGTATTTACACAATATTTTACAATGAACATTAGATCATTAGGTGAGCGTCAATGTCCTTGTGACACTACTAATATATACTGGACAGTTAGAAACCATTTCCAGTTTTCAGTTTTCACTTTTAACATTCTCAAAGTACACGACTGTGTCCAGATCTTTTCTATTTTTGACCCAAAGGTATTGGCGAATTAAAAGGACTATGTTACCAGTCTCTGAGTAGAATGAAAAGGAGAAACATACTTTTCCAAAACTTCCTTTAAATTTTCCCCTCAGTTCACCTAAATTGGCTGACTTGGAAGAGTTTCCAAAATTATCTTGTTAGATCAGCTCAATTAAAAATACGAGTTTATTAACACAGACTAAATTTGAAAACAAATCACTTACATGCAGTAATTGCTTGAATGCAGTAAGTGATGTGTATACATAATTCTTCCTGCTAAACTGCAAGTTAAAACCCTGACCATGAAATCTCCCACCGCATTGACAAACTGGGTCAGGAATGTTAGAGGACACAAGTAACTGTGGGCTTTCAATGCACATAAATAATTATGGCTGTATCTATGCTCTACATGACGCCAGTGGCTGAGCTCTAGGTATAACTTCTCTTTCTATCCCTTTCAATCTGTGAAAGCCTTTAACTTCTGCTGTAGCTCCCTTTAGCCAAGGGGGAGACTGGGGTCAGAATCAGGTGACAAAAGTTGGCTTACTTCTAACATAACACTAACAGGGAAAAAAAAAATCCCAGTTGAAAGGAAACTCATGATGCAAATTTTAAGGACCTCTCAGATGCTGAATATCTGCTGAACTATCGAGAGGTCTATTCAGATGAAAATAAATTACAGTAGCCAGGAAAAGAGACGAGCCATCTTTGTGCTTGCATTCCCTATCCCTGGCTTTCTCACCTTGTGCCAAAGGTGAGGAAGACACACACAAGCACAGGACTCAGCTGGGGGCTCAGACACTTTGCTGGCCATGGACCACATCATGTGATGCAAGCCCATGTGTGGACATCTACAAACACAGCCACAGACATATCCACCAGCACAGATTTATTTTGTCTTGTTTTTAGAAAACATTAGAACAATGAATACACATCCACCACAAAAGCAGTATTATTTAGAAAAACTTTCCTTTCATTGATTTTTAAAGGCTGCATATATGCCTCAGTGTCTTTAAAAATAACTCCCATCCCAATCCAGTAATGCCAAAACTGGCATTTTGGTGCTGTTCTTAAATATAAACACATACATTATAGGAAATTCAGATATTCTGAAGGAAGCAGCAGATTACCTATGAGATCCCTGGATGCTCATCAGAAATATGCATCAACTAGATGGAAAACTACCAGGCATAGAGGGGAAATGAATGAGCTTAGTTTAATCTAAATTAGCCTACGCTTGTACATGTGAGTGCACACATACACACAAAGTGGTCCAGACTTCTTTGGGAGAGAAGGTGAAAGAGAAAAATGTGATAGAGAGAACCTGAGGTAAAAGAAAATTCCAAGAGTGCAGTAATTTTCAAGAGATGAAACGGAATGATTATAAACAGAAATGTAGCCCTTCTTTTAGGATTATTTTAAAATAGTTTTAATTTTTTTATAAACTTTTTGAAATGTTTTCATTTTATTTGTTTCTAAAATTAACTGAAATTTGTTAGCTGAAAATTTGAAAATTCTTTTAGCTTAATTGTCATTGGGGATAAATTAATTTTGAGTATCTATTATGACAATTACATACAGCTACATTTCCAACTCTAATGCATTTTTAATAACCTTCATCAGCCAGTGATTTGAATTTCAAATTTCCTTCTATGAAGAAGTAAAAATTAGATAGTTTTGTGCTAATTTTCATAATAAATTGCTCTTTATTTACGTTGCAAAGCCTCCCTTACTCTAAGTAAATCAAAACCTTAAATGAAACTTAGTACTCATAAGACTTATTATATTTCATCTCCCTTTATTAAGAGAAAGCAAACTACAGAGACAAACCTGTTGGCCTTCCCTCATACACCAAAACCTGCTGTTTGTACCTGTCTGCTTCTTTTTACAGCTACTGCACAACACTCCACGCCTCTTGCCATTTCCACAGCAATATGGTAAACATTCACCAGCAACACAGACACATAACTCAGAGTAGTTTCAAGGGAAAAATATTGTCATTAGGAAAAAAAAATAAAATCCTCACAGAACATTTTTTTTCTAGTGTTATAAACTGCAGCCTAGATAATTAGGTCTTTAACTTCCATCATGAACTTCTATTCTTTATGTAGTATACCTACTTTCTACACTTCAACAGTGAAAACAGACACACAAAATATTGGAAAAAAAATAGAAATGCAGAGTCAAGTACTGAAGGCTAGGAAAGGAAGACCTCAATATTATCTCACTACTAGTTCCATAGGCCTACTTTACCATTTTCCTGCTGTTCATGGCAGCGGGCCCCACTGGATCTGAGTTATGGGCTTCCTACCCTGTATCTTAAAACAAATAAGTACCTTTATGTTTATTGGCACCTATTCTATACATATTATGATACACATTGTCATAAATATATGATTGTATTTGATTTTCCATAACCGTTTTTCACCACAGTCAGAATAAATGATGAATACCATTCTGCTAAGTAGAGGCTTTATACATTTGGTTGACTGCCATAAATTCATAATGTTTTTCTTACTTAGTAGTACAACCTGACTTCTCTCAGTGTTCTTCTGTAATGGTCATCACAGAAGTATATTTCACACAGATGGTTTCCCAAATATTAATTTTCTTTTACACCTTCCTTGCTTCTGAGATGTGTGGATTATATTGGTAGGTAAGAAACAAATAATTGCATGGTGAAAATAAATGAAAGTCAAAAATATGTCCTTTAAACTTCTGATTTGAATTTAAGATATCCAGATTCCACTTTTCACTTGCATTAAAAAGAGGAGATTGGTTAGTGCAAATCTCCACAGCAAACCCAGCTGTTTTATATTCTAGCTCAATTCATTCTTCTTGATTTCCCCCCAAGGACCAATGAGGACCTGCTTCAGAGACCTTAATTCCATTCTCGCCCCTCCTAAGTGTCTATCCTCCAGCTTCACTGGAGTCCCTGCTACTGAAACCCTCACTTCCAAACAACACATGCTCTTCTTATTTCAGAACTGGCCTCTCATGGGCGATGTCTGAGAAGTGAGCCCCTCCCAGCTGCTGGAACAAATGAGGTAGTGTTATTGGAGAGCAATTTACTTGGATGTAAAATCCTGAACAATCCCTCCTTGCTCTCTGTTAATGTGCATCTGTCTTGCTGCACAGACTTTCTTTACCGTGTGTAGTTGGGCTGAAGAGACAGACCATGTCCATGCTCTTTGCTTCCTTGTTCACTTCCCTCTCATTGTTGGGATTTTTATCTCTGCACCAGTCTCCCTGGCTTTGTGCAGTCAATTAAAATAGATTTATTACTTTTAGTAATATACATTTTTTTCAAAATTTTCCCATCCCATTTTTCACTTCAGCATTTCTCATATCAATTATTTGAACAGCCAGCTTTCCAGTGGCCATGTGTTTCTCACAGCTATTTAAAGATAAGGTGCTCTCACAGAATGCCAGAATATTTATTCCTTTATTTTTCTCCCATGCTCTAACATTTGGTCTATTTCTTCTCTTAAGTCTTAATTCAGCAATTTCCCTTTCCATGTGACCAAGAGCCAGAGGATATACATAAAGAGAATGGCTCCATGATCTCACCTCAAACAGCTGTCCCTGTACTAGTCGGTAAAAATGACAAGTAGTTCTTACAGTGAATACTAGTCTTTAGCCCTGAAAGAACTGAGGGAAGCATATTTCATTACTCAAGAGAGAAAATTATCTGAATTTCCATCACATTCAAAGCTTTATAGATGACATGAAACATTTTAGCTGTCAAAGTCAGAAGTGTTTCTAAAAAATATGCACAAAATACAGGTTTGCAAGGCTTTAAACTGCCAAAACATGGCTAGATTTCCATGGCAAAAGCAGAATATACATAACTGACACACAGACCATCATATTCTCTACTGCAAAGCAATAACGCTAGAGCAGTTCAAAGAAAAGTTCTCCTGAGACTGTTTTAAGAGACACTAGGAAGACTAAGTATATTTTTTCCATCACTGAAATATACTCAGGAGAGGGCAAGACCAGTTTGTCACAACACATGCAGCACAGGGACACATCAAGAGCTAGCAGCAACTTTAACGACATAGACTTCATAGTTCACAGAAAAGTCTGTGTTGGATGGAACCCCTGGAGATCATCTGGTCCACCTTGAAAGCTGGGTCTTCAGTCAGGTGACACAGGGCCTTGCCAAGCTAGGTCTTCAAGATTTCCAGAGAGGAAATACTGACCTCTCTGCTTTGCCTGCTCTGATGTTTAGCTTTTCTAAACATCAGTTGGCTTTTCTTGATTGCTTATATCAAGCTAATTTCCCCTGAAATAACCTCTGCCCAGTGCCTCTTGTCCTTCCCCTGGGCATCCTTGAGAACACCTCAGCCACCTTATCAAAACTGGAAGCCTGTGATTAGCTGCCCCCAGGCCTTCTTTCATCACTAATGTAAATCTAGTTCTTTCAGTCTTTCCTCAGGTTCTCCAAGCTCCAACTTCCTCACTGACACTCTCTGTTTTTTTTCCCCGTCTTGAATAGAGCACCGAGGGGACCAGAATTAGGCACAATATTACAGGTCTGGCTCAGCATGGAGAAGCCTTCCAGGCTGCAAATCCTCATGCTGCTGCCCATGCTCCTCCTGAGGCTCTCCAGGACATGGTTTGCCTTCATTGCTGCCACACAGCTGGCTCAGCTCAGCTCAGCTCACTGCCCAAAGGGATCCTCAGGACCTTTCCAGAAGAGCTGCACTCCAGACATTCAATTTCCAGTCTCTTTTTCTGCTTTGGTTTTCAGGCAGCAGGTGCGGGACTTCATGTTTATCTTTGTAGAGGTCATGGAGCTTTCAGTCCTGGAGATATTCAAAACACAACTGGACATGGCCACCAGCAATGTTATCTGACTGATGCTGTTTTGAGCAGCGGATTGAACTAGATGGGCTCCAGAGGTCCTGAATTGTTCAATGGTTCAGTAACATTTGGGAAGTTTTACATTACATTTTTTTTCTCCTCCTGCTGAAATGTTTAAACGTTCCTCCCCTATACAATAGTATTTTTTCCAAGAAAAAGGTTCAGTCTTCCAGCTTGTTTTAACACTTAATATAACGGGAATACAGGCTTCTATTTAAACAGCTGATTTGTAAGAGCAGAACATCCCTTTTGCTGACAAACTGTACACACACACTCAATACCACCATGAATTTACTGTAATAAAGTGTACATTAAACACCACTAACAGGTTTTGTTGTTGCTTTGTGTTACAAGTAAAGACAATCTTTACTTTTCCTACTGTTATTTCCTTCCTTGAATCTTAGATTCAGCCACTGATGCCACTTTTGAGGAATTCAGCACCACACATTGACACCGCTTCTTTAACCTGTGAATTTACACTTCAAATTAATACATTGTGACTCAAAGGTTTAGATGGATGAATGGATACAGGAATGGACTCCTAGGATCAGTTATGCTGTTTAGGTCCATATTTGTAGGAGTTCGAAGTCCTGTCAGCACAATCAACTTGCAGATTTCTTCATTACATTGTTAAGGAAAGAAGATGTTATTGCCTTAATATAATCTTTGTCGAAAAAGATTTTGTTTTATTAGTTTGTATGCTGCCCTTTGATGTGCTCAGACTCTATTAACAGCTTTATTACCAGCACAGCTCCTATTATTCCTGCAATTTGCTTTCTGGTACACAGAATTCTTGCTTTGAATAACTATGTTGTTCAAATACTTCTATATTTTAAGAGGGATCTGATAATTACCGCAAATCTTTTTGTTTGGTGTACAGAACTGCAGTAATTTTGTTAACAGTTATTCATTTAAATAGGGTTCGTTTTAATCTCATTGGCTGAGTAATAGCAGCCTATGGAAGCAATGTCCTTCACAACCTTCCCACACCAGCCACATGATTTTACTAGAAGATATTACTTGAAAGTGCTGTAAACAAATATTTGAAGATAATTACATGTCAAAATGAGGAAAAATAAGGATATAGTTTTCAGGAAAATTTAGTTATCTCTGCCTTGAAGACTTGGCAAAATAATGATGTAAAAACCACAGGAAGTACATTTGGGCACCTCTTTCAACCTCAAAGAGCAAAGTATTACAAAAAGTAATTGTTAAATTCTTACTTATTTGCAGATGAAGACTTGCAATATATTATTCAAAACTAAGATAGTCACACACACATTCATTGGGTTAATAAGAAATTACTACATTGAGATCACTATTTTAATTTTTTCTGAAAGAAGTTCTAGGGAAAAAAATTACTTATAAAGGATAAGGGGAGAGGAGAGAAAGGAAAAAGTGAGACAGTTTTCAAAGCAAACAACATCTGTGTCTGTGACCAGATCTTCACAAGGTATTCCTATTTAGCTTTCATTGAATATGAATTTTTGAGTGAATTTAACCAGATGAGAAAATGAGGATTTATTGAGGAACTATAGATCAACTAACAAACAGTAGGAGCAAAATGGTCAACAGAGCAAAGCCAGACAGGTTTGAATTTGAGTTTTTGAAAAACAGACAGCATAAAAATTATACCAAGAAAAGAAGTGCAGAAGGGGAATTCAAATAATATTTAAATTTAGATGCAAATCAATTGGTTTAATATATTTTGTCACAAAAAGCACAAGAATTAAGCCTAACATCTACATTTTAATGGATGTTTGTCAACCTTTCTTTCTGAGAACACCTTTGCAGCCAAGAAGCAATGCAATATCATGAGTAATAATAGTAACATGCCAGATTATAGAAGTCTGTAAGGGGACTTGCACAACTTCTGATTTGTAGTGAACATGAGCAACATGAGAGTCTGAAATACCCCATGATAAAGCAGGACTCTTGGACTAAACTAGAGTAAGCAGTAATCTAGTTCACTTTTCTTTAGCAATAAGAATCTTTATTTAAGCAGCCCGGAAGTGGTTAGAGAACACCAAGGAAAAGAGCAAATGAGAACAACCCAAAGGCAGCTAAGTGGAAACAATGAGAGAGATGTTCTTACAAGGATTGTGGCAATGCTACCATATGTAAATATTTTTATTTTTCATTTCAGGGCTGTAATTACATTTGAGAATTGTAGGAACTAGCACACACATAACTGTGCCAAATTCAGTAATTTTCAAAGTTATCAGGAATTCACTTATCCTGAATAAGGACAGTTCAGCAATTCATGGTTTAAGGTCTTCTCAGTAACAGACTAGGAACTGTGCTGTAGGAAGAATAACTATCTTATTGTTCCTGCATACTGTGTTCTTAAGCACAAAGAGAACCTATTCCCTCCTTCCTCTTACCAAACAGGACTGTCTGGGTGTGTGCTTGTGCACACATGTGCACAGGAGACCTTAATGCCAAGAAGTGTTCAAGAAGCTGCTGTAGCTGATATAAGATCTTGCCATAAATCACCGGGATTGCATTCCACAAGTTCCCTCAGGACAATAAAGCAATGAGATAAAATTGTAAGGTATCTCCCACTGTGGCCCTGGCCACGAATTTAATCCAGTAAATTACAGTTAGAAGGCTACTGCTGTTCTTTTTCTTGATTATTATCTATTTTTGTGGACACATATTATATAATGTGCTTAACACCATCTGTCCCATATACATTTTTGACTATCAGAAGTCATTGCTAAAAAGTTTTGCAATTTATTTCTTATTGCATTTGCAGATTTATATAAAGCACATTGTTATCAAACATGACAGGAAAAACAACATAAATCTAAAAATCTTATCCTGCTTTAATCTTGCTAACTTAAAACTCAAAACCTTAGAGATAGCTGTTGTTTACAGTCTTAACAGAACAATCTTTTACATTGGGGGGATTAAATCAGTAAGTCTTTATCTCTATGCCAGATGTCAGCTATTTATTTGACGGGTAAGCACACTAGCACTGACAGATTCAAGCTTGTCTTGCTCCAAGATAGCTATATCTTGTCAGGGACAGACCCAACCCACAACATCTTCACTTCATGTGGAGTCTATTTAACTTACAAGTGAAAAAGAAGCATGCATGAATGGAAGTGGAAATTTTACAAGGAATGGAAGAATCCTTATTTGTTGATTCCCATTTTGGTACTTATGGACTACCATTAGTAATTCAGCTATGTCTTCCTGAAGTGGCATTTGGGGTCTTGAGTAACTCTGTTCTCTGTGTAGCTGGGCCTGAAGTACCTATGATCACGTTTATAACACAAAGACATGTCTACAGAAGCCTCCCTTGCATACTGCACTTGTCTCTACAGTACACCCCAATGCAAAAGTGCTTATTTCTACTCCCTTTCTTGCACATTTCTTTCGCACTCTGGGGTCTTTGGCAAGGTTTTTGATCCTGGTGGGTCAGAATCTATTCTGGTTAGCTGCTCTTCAACCTCTACTTTGCTCTTTCTAATTCTGCTTTAACAATTAATTGGCCAACTGTGTAATGCTTTTTCTAGTTCATTTGGATACACTCCAGGTTTGGACATTTGATCTCTCTTTTCTACTAATCTTCATGTTACTACTAAACCATGCTGACTTTCTGTAATGCTCCTGAAAGCCTCTCATGGGTTACAGGCACTGGTACTGCTTGATCAGTGTGTCTCAAAAGCATGAAAGAATTTAACTTTTTATATGCCTTATATCTTCAATTACAGAAATAAGAAATCTTTTTTATTCATGGTCTCTTTTAAGTTGGTTAAGCTGTGGTGTCTGGTTTTGGTCTTTTCTGACCGTGTAGGGATGGGCACCAAGAACATACCCACCCCTGCCATGGATGAATAGCTATTGCTATTTTATCCCCTCTCTGGAGGGAGCAATGGGAATTAACACAGCTGCTCTGCACAACCTCTGCAATGAATGTTCAAGGGAAAATGCAACAGCTAAGCTATAAACTTACCTGAGCAAGAGTGCAATGATCTAAATTTACAGTAATGAGAAGTTTTAATTTGATACCAGAAACTGCAGTGAACAGATGAGGTCACGTTTTGGCTAATGAAGGTAATATGCACTGTTGCTGTCAGGAGGCACTTGTCTAGGACTAATGCCATTACTGTTATTTATAGTAAGAAAATTACTAGTAAAAAAAAAAACCCAACAAAACAACACCAAAACAATGCACAACAGCAATTTACAGAACTACAGAATAGCAAATAAATCCATATAATCTGGATACTGGGGGGGGGGGAGGAGAGGAATTAATTTTCTAAAGAGCCCAACTTTTTAACTCATCACTGACTATTGATTTAGCATATGTAAACCAGAAAAATCTCTATTTTTAATTACCTTAGCTTTGTGGAGCCAGTTCTTGGGTTTTTTCCTTTGTTTAGCCCCTTCTATAAATCACACTACACAGTACACAAGTTTATTACATAAGGATAGGAGATATATTGTCATCTAGGTAAAATACCTTAAAGAGGAATTTCATCTGAGCTTCATTTCAAGCTCAAACATGGAAAAGCAGAGATCTTGATGAGTTACTTATATCAGGGTACTGTTTGTGATCTTGAATATTGATTTGAACATAGGTAAATCAAAGATATTGATTTTTGTTATATTTCCTCTTGAGATGTAAAATTTTCTTCTGTATCTCTGCATAAGAAAGCTAAAAAAATTGTACAATACAATCTAACTCTGTGCTACTCCTAGACCTTTTCCCAAGGTAACCTAGACCAACCTGAAAGTCTGAAGGACATAAATTCCTAGAGAAACAGTGCATTCTGAGTACCCGCCTACATCAACTCCTTCTACTACTTATAAAGAAATTTAGAGGGAAAAGGATCTCAGGGTCAATATATATAGTCTTATATGAATAAAAGGGAGTGAGCAGAGCCTTTTTTCCCTTTAAGCATGTTGTCCTTTCATAAGGAGTCAGGACTGCAACTTATATTCTAACCTTTGTTATAAATCACCAAATCTCAGCTCTTCAATATTTAATTTTTTTTTTCATTGATTCTTAGTGTTCAGAGTTAATCTTCAAGTTTTCGTACCATATGCCCTCTTTATATTTTATGAGTCAGAAAGGAAATGGAGAATTTCAAAACAGGGCTAAGAGTCTGCACTGACTAGAGATAAATAGGCATTTTGAACAACTTCAAAATATAACAAACCAATAAACAGCTCTAGAAAAGAAAGAAAGAAAATCAGGGTATTTTTATCCAATATCAGCAATCAAATAACTATATTTGATCCTATAACAGCCTGCACTGTTCTCTCAATAGTCACGCTCAATGACTATTCACAACTCATGCACATCTACTTCACCACTATTTTATTTATCAGAATGGAGGCAATTGAGGAGAATAATCACTATGAAATAATAAAATATCCTGGGAAAAAAATCAAGACAGAGAATAAGATTCTGGGTTTCTATTTTGTGATAATATACTTTCAGAAATTATTTCATGACTTTATTTGAAAAATGGGTATAATCCAAGTGAATGGATACAATTCCTTTTTCTGTACAGCCAGAAACACATTATCCTTTTAAATAGGAAAGAGTATCCATTTCTTTCTCTTTCCTTCCTATCTTCAGGGAGTGGAACAAGAGGGGAAAAAACAGATGAAAAAAGTAACACTCCTCCTTTCCTTCTGCAAAGGGTGACTCTTCCATCAATACTATAACACGCAGCTGCATCTGTATCTATGTTACTTTCTTAGCTTCCCAAACAATTCCTGCATTTTGTATTATTCTCCTACACAGATGACAGTTGACAAGCAACATATAAAATCTTTCTGAGTCCTTTTACCCACTAAGTATGCTATAGGCATAACGTGCTTAAAAATGAATTTAAAAAAGCCCCCAAAACTTCCCCAAAGCCTTGCAAAAATGCTGTGGCTGCATCAGAAGCCCACACTGGAGCAGGCTGGGGCCTGTGGACCGATGGAGAGAGGAGCTCATGCTGGAGATGGTTTGCTGGTAACACTTGTGCCCCCACAGGGGATCCATGCTAGAGCAGTCTGGCTGCTGGAAATTGAAGGCAAATTTGTAGTTTTATGGTAAAAACGTCAGACCTGCCTTCAAGAGATGTAGGCTTACATTCACACTTTTTCAGTTCTTGCTGTGTGGCCCTTGGTTAAGTCATCTGTGTGTTTCAACCTGACAGGCTTAATGGAAAAACTAACATGGATATGTCACAAAGCTAATGATGACTTGATAGAAGACAATAGTACAAGCACAGATCCCTGCCCTATTTTAGGATTAGCTAACAGACTTGGGGGTCATGCTCAAATATCTAGTTTTCCCACCACAGAAGTGAGGGATGAGAAAGCAGGGAATATCTCATTCAGTGAATATCTCATTCAGTGAATCCTGAGTTTTTACTGCTAAAAATCCTTTTTGTTGACAGAGCTTGTAAATCTTGACTTCTTGGACAAACCTTATACATACAAAGAGCGGCACCACTACAACTGAAGCATTTAACATTTTCAGAATTTGTTCAATACTTAGTTAACAACTACTGATTAAACATGAATAAGCAGTTAATTTTACACATTTCCAAACTGTGAGCATTTAAATAAAAAAAACATCGTTCTGTTGCTTCACACACATTGAGGGTTTTTTGCTCATCTGGAAAAAAGCAGTGTGATATCTCACCTGCATCACTGAGACTTACAAATATTTTACTGTGATTTTATGGCCAGGATTAGGTTTGCAACAAGGCTTTCAATACATTGTTTGCAAACCAGACATACCAAGAACACACTCTTCCTAAGAAGAGTGGTAAATGGGAAATGCTTCAGTTCATGAGAAAGGCATGACTCACCTTGTGAAAGTTCCTGAAATATGCTGCCTTCTCATCTGGAAATTTTTCTAGCCTCCTGGGTCCTTTACTGGAAGCCTTCTTGAAAACCAACCAACAACGCCTAAAAATCTGCAAACAAAATCAATGGATTCTATTAGTTTTTCTTTAAAGGCAGACATTATCACAAATTCATTCAGTTACTGAACTGACTCAGGAAGAAATTTTAAAATTACAATGTTTTACTTTAAGGGTCTGGAAAATTCTGAGAGCATCAATTATTTATACACAAGTATACCACTTTGTCAATTTATACATCTTAATTGCCAATCCTTTGTAGACTTTTTTGCTTTAATTTCTGTCATCAATGGCAAAATTGATGATTCCTGAGATGCAAGTAAATCCACGAACTTTGAATATGCAAAGCACTGTAAGACCATCATTAGAGAAAGTTCTTTCAGAAATCACTCCACACATTTCTAGGTTTCACATTTGTCTGTCCTCTCTTTTTATGAGAAGATTGACAGCATTGAGAAACATTCATTACAGCTTTTAACAGAACACAATAATCACCTTTAGCATCATTGTGTACACAGAAAACAAAACACACATTTGAAGTAAGCACTAATGTGACTATTACTGGACAACAACATCTAGTTATTCCACTTAGTGCAATGACAAACTTTCTAAGGAAAAACTATGCAGGTTATTAAATTTTGGGAACATGTAGTGAAAAATAAAATCCTCTGGAAAATTTCCATGAGAAACATGCTAGATTTTGCTTAAAAAGCATTTTTAAACAACAAGGATACTTTATTAGACTATCTACCATGCATTTTGACCATATTGCCATAACCAGAATTTTAAAATAAGAATTGAATTACCAAATAATTATACAATTGCAGTTCAAAGAGAAGATGATTAATGATAATCCTCTAGACGATATTATGCAATATATAGTAGTATAGTAGTTTTTAATATATTAGATATCAATCTAATTGTATAATCTATGACAGCAGTTTACTTCATTCTTCTCTCCAGTACTTGGACAGCTCTATAAACAGTACCATATTGAATTTTATGTTATTAATTCAAGGATACATTGAAAAAAGCCCCAAACTCAATACTACTTAATGCTTCCACTGGCCATATTTAAAGAGCCTTAATTCATACAAATTCCACAAAATTTAATGACACAGCACAAGAACTACTATTAAATTTGGATGAACCATATCTCCCATTACCAAAAACCTAAATAATTAAAAATACCAAGGTCATATGAGCAGGCAGAGCTTTCCCCTCAGTCTGCTGTCTACATTGAGGACAAGCAGAAAATGTAGTGTCATTAAAATAATTAAGCTTAATTAATCACACTATGATAGAATACTACTGACACTATCCCTTTGTCACTATCTAAGATGAATGTTATCAGTCAAAATAAGCGTTTTATACCTAACATTGGACTACAGTATCAATATGTTTAATTATGAAGACTTTTAGAAGAAAACATGGCATGTACTTAAATCCTTTGCAAGTATACTTCTAACAAAGCATACAACTTTTAGGCTTTTTCTACTAAGGTTGCAAAGTGGCAACTGTACAACTGTACTTTCTATCTCAGAAATTACTTCACCTATCCTGAGGGAAAGCAAAGACAATATGATATTTCCTGAAAAAAAAAAAGAAGACATTACACTTTGGGACATCATAAACCATCTTTATTAGATAGTACTTTCTTCAAATAACATCTTGGCAGTGTTGTAACTTGACTTTACCAAAACTATAGCACTGCTCCCAGAGTTATTTCTTGATGAAACATATTAACTCTAAGTAATTTTATAGTGTATAAAGCTCCACACACAAAGGTATAGAATATTCACATGATTTTGACCTTACTAGAAACAGTAGCACCAACTGTCTGAAAGGAACATATTTATTCATTTAATAAAAGTGTCACTTTTAATAATATTCCTGGCTCTTCTGGGATCTTGAGTGGTTTTTTTTAGTCTATGTGTGGTTTCAGTTCATTTCCTCTGAGGAAAGCCTTTTCCTAGGAAGTTCTTTATCAAGGTAAAAACCACTATCTTAATTTCAAATGTTCTCTCAATTTCCTTATTTCATTATTCACCCTTAATGTCTTACAGTCCTCAAAAACTTCTTTTTAGAAAAACCAGAACAACACAAGGCTGCATCATCTCTGGTGGTGGGTTTTGGCATAGCCATGGAATCTGCTTTTTACAGATGACCTGAATTTTTGACAGCTGATGATAATGAAACAGATATTTTATTTTAATTAACACAAGTTTTTTCAAAGGTTGGTGGAAGTTTTTTTAATTTTTTGTTTGTGTTTTTACATTTTTTTAAAAAATATGTGTTTATATGTATATATGGGACAGTCATATTTTGTGGTAATATGAAGTATCAGTTAGATCAAGTACATTAGAAATATCCTTAAAAAAAGGCTAACTAGACATCACAGTCAAGGAGTCAGATATCTCCCTCTGAGGATGAGAAATTTCTAGATTAAAGGTCATCTAGTACATATTCCAAAGCACCTCCTTTAGTGAAAAATGAGCAGGTTGTCCTAAATGACAGCTTCAGTCCTTTTTTCACTGGATATCAATTTGGGACAGCGTGAAAGTGAGTTTGAGGTTTGCAGATAAGCTGACAAAAGTCTAGAGGAAGGGTTTGACCTCCTCATTACTGGGAATTACCATCAAATATTAGGGCTAGATGCTAGTTATCTTTAAGGATGCTCCTCATCAGGCCTTTTCACAAATTTCAGAATTGGGATGCATTCAAAGGCTTCAGCACACAGACTGCAGAAATGAACAGCCTTTGTTTTTAAAGCCTCTTGAATAACAAGAGGAGGGAAACATAAGTTTGTCCTTTCGACTGTAATTGCTTCAACTTACTGGCATCCATTTTTTCCAGACTTTTAAGAAGAGGAGAAATCTGAAGAATGAAATGGCCCAAAAAGGACTCCTGATATTCTGTGTACATATGCCAAGATACACACTTGCATTTGGATTTTATTTTTTGCAACCTAATTTTAAAGCTGGTATAAACATATACAGTTCCACTGCATTTCAGCAGCATTTTACCTTATTATGCCAACAGACAGTTTGTATCTTAGTGTTTGAAAAAGCATTAGCATATGAATTTACCTATAAATATGAATAAATAGGTGCAGATGTGAGCACATAGCAAACAAACATTTGCCTTTCATAAGGCACCTCATTGTTATACAGAAGCCTACTCAATTATTCACGAACTGTGAGATACTCTTTTATCCCTGGCCTACTTTAGGATGCCATTGGCTGTAATCAAAACTTCTGAAAGACTTCTAAAGTCCTCAGATAATTGGGGAAGCCATTGTGAGAGAAATCAGCATCAGACCTTTAACAACAGAGAGAATTAGAACCACTCACAGTGTTGTCTTCATAATACATAGTATTTCCTGTGAGACTTAAGTGTCTGTTTTCCACATGTGTTTAGTTGAAGAAATGCCAAATATTTGATCATTTAATCAGGGTTACATCCGCGGATGAGCACTCACTGCTCAACAAACATGATTAGAAAATTTTGTATCAAGGGTAAACAGCACAATGTCTACCTCATGCCATTGCCTTTTTTCACTGGAGAAATCAATAAAGATGGCAGTAAGTACAGGCTGGGTTTAGATTTTCTTTTATTACTGTATCAATTAGAAGGACAAAAATCCGTTCATTACCATCTTGAGAAGGATTCCATTGAAATTATCCGCTGGGCCTTAGGCATAGCAGAACCTCCTTAAACAACACCCTTTTTCTCTCAGATGTGCAAAGCAGAAAAAAAATATTCCTCCAGATCCTATTAGCCATTATGGTGTGCAATTATGTTATCAGCAAGCCATGGCAATACCTCAGCACACTTGTGGTCTGGTGAGAATTGATTAGGTCGCCCTTTGCAATCTCATATGGGAATGATTTGATTACAATGTACAAGCTTGGGGGGAGAGCAGCCTCCTTCCTAAACATGGACCCTGAGTAGCCTCATCTTGTTACTGAGAGAAAAGGATTCCAGAACCTGGAACAATACAACCTTATCATAGCCCCCAAAAATGATTTCTGAAATCTTTCCAGTCAGAAATTTGACTTCCAGTGCTGATACATTTCTATTAATCTTCAGACATCCTGTCTTTTATATTTTGCTTGAAACACTGCAACAGATCAATTAATTATAAAAGCCCTGCATAATCTCCTTTTCATACTTTTTCTTCTGCTTAATACAGTGGTCAGCTCACATTTCCAGCATGATCATATTTTTTAATATTCTTGACTAATATATGCAAAAATTTGGCCTCTGAATGGCCCATTACTTTTCATGCTCCCATCATACAATTCTGTTTTATTGTTGCCTTGGCTGTTCATGACAAATCCATTAAAATACATATTGCAGGAAATCCACTGGCAAGATATTTTTTTTTTTTTGAAAGAAGAAAATATTTTTCCTTTTTCTAAAATAATTTAAAATAATTGGTTTGCAGTGGAACTCTTATGTCTGATTTTCCATTTTCCAGCAATTTCTAAAGCCTTTTCCTAGTCATTTACCATAAACGCTATTGAGATTCACATTTCTTTTTATCCACAGCTGTAGCCAATAAAGATTTCCCAGTCATCATTAATATTTAGAGAAGGGGTTTTTATTGACAAGTTTCTACACATTACTCCAGAAATTTCATACTCAAAAAACCCAATACAAAATCAGAAACAAAAATAATCCCTCACCCAATTTTTAAAAAAATAAAGTTACAACACTGTAAGCCTTTTTTTCTTCCAAACCACTTAAGATGCTTTGAAATCTCCCTGCCCCTATCCAAAAGACAGTAAAAACGGCAGCTTTCTTGGGTATATTGGAAAACCATCTAATTTTCTGCCAGTAGCTGGAGAAACATTTGTCTCCTGAGAGAAACAGCAATGAGTCAGCCCCTAATTGCCAACAGAAACCATCACTGACCAGGACAGGCACTGAAGCATCACTCATGGGGCTTTTTGCTAGCATAACCCATGAGATTTTCTCTCAGGAAGGCAATGACATAATAATATTCAGTTCTGCATTTACATCTCATTATCTGCAGGAAAGACTCTCATCCCTATCTTGCCATGTGCAGAGCTCTCCTGTTTGACAAGACAACATCTGCAGTACATGCATTAGAAACACTAAAACAAGAATGTGTTTAAATTTACCTCAATAGCTACCTCCATTAAAAATGGATATTTTTATGTGGTATGTGAGAGAAATGCAGTTTGTTGTGAGATGAAAAAATGTAATCACAACTTAAAACTATAGCATTCATATTGAGAAAAAATAAAAATAGTTGTCACAGTAAAGTCATATTTAACCATTGTTTTGACACCCACCATTTTTTTATTCTATGCATAATTTGGATAAGGGAGAAGAGACAAGGGGTGACACCTTACTGCTTCAGTGAAACTACACTTGTCACACATTCAAGTAAAACTTAAGAGAAATTGAAATGCAGTTATTATCTGTAAAAAGGCCCAGGAGGAAAATGGGAATTCATACCTCAGCCTAAAGAGCAAGTTACAGGATCTAAGCTATTGCTGAGTCAATTCAACAGAAAAAAAAAAAAGTCCAAACTACAAACCAATACACCTCATCCTTGCAATCCACTTACCTGAGCTACCAACACTTGAACAGATCCAATTTTGCTGTCTACTTTTTTGACAGTAGAAATGAAATACAGCTCCCATTGCACTTAGTGGTGCCTTTTGAGTGACAAATTAGGATTTGTACGAAGAAGCAAGAGATGTGGAGCACTGCTGCATAGCACTGAGCTCCCAAATTAGAGGGTGCAGATAGCAGGGAATTGGGGCCAGCTCCTGCTCCTTTCCCACACTGCTGGAGCTCACCTATCTCCCAGCAGCAGGGCAGAGACACTCCACAGGCACCTGACACCCTTCACCCAAACAGGAGAGGCAGAATGAATCCGTGGCCCTGCTCAGAAATAAGAGGCTGCTTGCGTCTGCCAGCAGCTCTGGGATGTGGGGCCAAGATTTTATCACAAGATATAATCAGCCTCGGTAGTTTTTAATTTCTTTTTTTCAATTGAGTCTAACTCTCCACCTCCTCTTGCCTATTTCCACGTGTTTTCTTCAAACATTACCAAACTGTGTACCACAAAGCAACCACAATAAAAGCAAAGCTGTTTAAACTGTAAAGTCACAATTTAAAAAAACCAGAGAAATACATACCAAAGAAAGACTAGTAATGTCTTCAATAAGAAACATTGTCTGAAGGTGTGCTATGAATACTATCCAGCAGGGAAACATTCCTCTCATATGATAACCTTGCACACACCCTTGAGCTTCATTTCATCATCCAAATTAGGGAGCAAGGTTAAACTTTTAGTTTACAGAGCTTGTAGCATGACCTTCTGCAACAATGCAATTAGGCCTTAGATAATTTTAGTGTCATAGTTCAAATCCTAAAATTTCTGATAGCACTTTTTTATTGCTAATATTTTGCACATTGCAAATATGCTGGCATTTAAAGTCAGGAATTGAAGACATATAGAAACATCTGCTACAAACTGTTTCATCTAAGATTAGATCAATCCTTGTGGGCTTGATTGCAGTCTGACAATTAGGATGGTTAGAGAGAGATGATTAGGGACAATTCACCCAGTTATAGTATACACACGTCATCTTTTTGCTGCCATAACATGCCATTATAGACTCATATAGATGCTTATAATATACTATAATTTATGGTGTTATAGTCACAGGCTATACATGTAATCCATAAAAGGATTTATTTTATTATTAGGGATTTATGTGAAATCGAAGTACACCACAGCAATTTTCCAACTATTCCTCCACTAGCTAAACTAATCTGTGTATAATGCAAACACTTTAGTTATGGAAGCTGAAGGCTTTTTTTCTTTCATGTGTTTAAAAGAGGGTGGAGGATAGACAACTGAACAGATCTGCACCTTGAATTCCTGTGAAAAATGCTACATGACTTCATCAATCGTTGAGCACCCATGGCTTAAAAACTCACCACTGTTGGTTTGTTTTGAAGCACCATCAGGGCAATTCAAGGGCAGAAGGACAGCCTACACAAATAAAGCACTCCGACTCCATAGCAGGCTGCAGATCAGCAGAATTTATAACTTGCATCTGAATTGACCCTATGGTTATTGGAAAAAATCAGTTCCAGTAGCCATTTCTTTTGGCTTTCTGCATCTCTGACTCAGTTTTGGCAAGACTAACTGCAGTGATCCTTTTGGAGGAAACTAATACTCCTTACTTCATGTCTGGCCTCAGAGTTGATGACAAAAAAACCCCCTTGAAACCAGAAGAAAAATTTGATTAAAACAGTTTTAGCACACATCCAGCAGAAAAATCCCAGAACTTGCAATATTTTTAAAGAAATTATGTTCACGAAATCTCAAGCACTTCACTGAGCTTAAGCTGAATGTGCAGCACCTACTTATGAACAACTATGTAGCCAAGTTGATACCTCCTCCTACAGATACTTTTCTAACTGTAATCAGAAAAAAATATCAGCAGAGAAAGTTATAGGTTTGCAATATTTTAATATTAAATTTGAGTAAATTCTCAAACTGAACTGGAGTAGCTACCTTTCTTAACTCATCAGAAGGTTTTTTTTTTAGTGGAAATACAAATTTTTTCCCCCACTTTTTACAATATTTTACTTTAATTAGTTACAAGTAAAGATAGTCCACTTGAATATGAAAAACCACAAAGGATGGTTTGATACACTGCAATGGAAAGCAATATTTAGAGAAGAAAAGCTAGGACTCCTTTATTTTTAATACTATAAATAGAAATAATGGGAATATCACTATGTTTCTTCCATAGATGAGCTTATTATGCTGAAATATGGAACCTGTTATGCATATTTTGTAGACAGTCATCATTTCTTGAAATAATTAAAGGTATTTATTGTACATACAAGGGAACTTAATGCTGAGAAACAGACAAGTTATTGAGATAGATTTCTTACTTGTGTCTCCAGAAAACAAACCTTTACAAACAATCTGAAATAGCATACTTACATTGAAAGATGGGATCTATCAGCCAAGATCCTTAGTATTTTATGTTAGGAAGGAAGGGATTTGTGAAAGTAAGTAAGTGTTAAAATAAGTGTTAAAAAACCAAACCCATGCAACAGAATACCTTAAAATGAAGCAGAGCTTCAAAACAAAACAGTAATCACAGACATCTGTTCTATATCAAAAAGAGATAAAACCTCAAATAATTTTTATAGCTCCAATTTAGAGGGTTACAAGCTCAAATTTATCTTCAGAATCCAAAACTATTCCTCAGATTTACATCAGCTAGATTTTCTAACACATCATGGAATTATAGAGCCGTTCGGGTTGGAAGGGACCTTAACGATCATCTATTTCCAACCCATTCCTCACACACATCCCATGGGGAGCAGGGACCCCTCCAACTAGACCAGCTTTCTCAAAGTACCAGGCCTTGAACACTTCCAGGGATGAGGCATCCACAACTTTTCTGTTCCTGTGCCTCACCACCCTCACTGTGAGGAACTTCTTTCTAATATTCAATCTAAACCTACTCTCTTTCAGTTTAACACCACTCTCTTTGTCTTATCATTACATGCCCTTGTAAAAAGTCCTGCCCCATCTCTCTTGAAGGCCCTCTCGCCCTCTTTAAGTACTTGAAGGTTCTCTAAGGTTCCCCCAGAGATTTCTCTCCTTCAGGCTGAATAACCTCAACTCTCTCAGCCTGACTTCATGGGAGGGTGCTCCAGCCCTCCAATCATCTATCTTTACTTCTCTCTACATTATCACATAGAAACCCGTCTTAGCAGAGGCATCACAGTCCTCAGGATGCTGTTGTTTTGACAGATAAAAGAAGTGGAAAGTTTGCTTTGCATGGGATTTAACATAGCTGAGCACAGCACTAAGTTTAAAGCATTTTTTGTAAAGTAAAAACAATGAGAGCTGACTTTAAGTGCCATTGTATATTTATGTAGGTGTGTAATTTCTAACAGCAATCGATCCTCAAGAGTAGAATAGGAAAGTTAGAGCCTTTTATTCTTTGACACATTTTGTCATTTCAGCATATATTTAGAAAACCTTGCAAATCCAGCCACACGGATAAAAATGGGTGAAAGCTCATTGTAAGCTATAAGTAATTTGCTGTAATCTATGAAATGCTCAGTCACTGCCCCTGGCACACAGGCATGCATGAAGTGTATGCAGCATGCCTATACAGTGAGAGTAAACAATATACAGATGTCAATGTAGGAGAAAAGCTCTTCAAACATATTTTGATACACTGATCCACAGAACAGGAACGGATTTTAAAAACGGTATTTATCTATGACATATTCAATAACCCTCTGAAATACGAAGTTGCATAACTCAATCGTGTTGGTTTCCTACAAACCAAGTTCATCCTTTTTTTTTTTTTAATGCAGTTAGATATTCTGCTTTGTCTCCCTTAAGTACTACAACATGGCCACTTGATTTTATGGAAAAACTAATCTTACGTAGGAAATAAGGTGTTCTGCAAAATGAAGCCCGCAGCAGGGTTTGAGCAGGACCACACGAATAGTAATGTTCAAGAGGATGTCTAATTTCAGTGCTGTTTTTCTGATATTTGATCACCTGCATTACTGTAACCTATAGGTTAAGTCTGCTCCTCACAAAGAATCATAGTTTTAAGAGATGTTAGCATGCCCCAAAGACCTTCACTACTTCTTACTTTTAAATTAACTGAAGGGGAGGAAGATGAATTCACATCTTGAGGTAAGTGGAAATAGTTAAAAGCTCAGTTAGCAAGGATCCCCTGCCACAGAAATTAAATGAACACTAAAATGGAGCAATTCAGTGAAATTTTCTCCTATATTTATGCACAGAATTACCTTGGGTTTTTAAAGTTAAAAAAATCCCATACAAAAATCAAACCAAATACCCAAAAAAACCCAACCATCACTTGCTCTGGGTTGTGAGTTTCAGAGGAATGCAGACAGATACATATTTCAAATGCTGCTTCATTTGTATAAGTGATTTGCTTTCTGCCACCCTTATGTTACTTATTTTACTATATTTCCGGAAAATCTCTGCTTAAAGATGTTACCAGTCTGCTATCACAATGCATCAGTATTGTAACGAATAAGATGCAATCCAAAGCAAGAAAAGGATGAGAAAACAAATGCTGTTACACAGAACTAAGAGGATTTGGAAGAAAAAGCTATAGCCCTTAGCTCTTGTAACAAGCAACACCAGTTCTGTTCAGCTCTTGTTGCAACAGCAAATTTTTAACAGATAAAGACAGCTTTTACTCAAAGAGAAATAGCATGAAATAGCTTCCCTCAGAACACAAATGCAGCTGGTATGTTACATTCCCAGACAGGATGTCCTGTGGGGAAATAGCTACTACAGGGGATTAGGAACCACGTTCATACGACCACAGGGAAATAAAGAAAAGGAAAAGCAGATGGTTTCCAAACCCAAACTTCCTAAATCCAAAAGACCACTCTGAATTCCCTGCTCTGTACGTGTGATAGGTCTCAAAAAAATCTGCCCTGAATTGTTTGAGAGATTCACCCAAAATGTATTCAGGTAAATCCACAGAATCCATGATTTAGTGTGCTTTGGTTCAGACCCAAACTGGTAACAGTCAAGACCTCGTATATCAAACACTAATTTCTTTATTAAAGGAATTTTGGTCATCCCATCAAGCTAATATTATTATCTAAGAGGAAAAAACCCATTCAAAACAACTTTCCCACCCCTCCCCCCACTTTCACTGATTATCACCAGCAGTTCAGAACTTGTAGGAGCTGAGATTGTCCTTCTACAACTATTTCCCATGGGCAGAAGAAAATTATTAGTCTACCCAACTGATGCTATTTATTTTTATAGTCTCATCAACCGCTTAGAAATAGAAAGCACATTGACTTTCTGTACTCTGGGGACCACCTGAGGGCATGAGTGGGTGGAAGAGGAGAAAAAAAAAGAGTTGTAGCATTTCTGGTCAAATTTAACAGAGTACAAACATCTAGCATGTTGGTTCAAGAGTAGCTAACACAAGTACCTTTTCTCACTTGCAGTATTAAAAGTGCACATAAGGCAACAGCAGAAAGTTGTGCTGCTCCCTTCTCACTTCCTGCCCCTGCTGAGAGGGTCTCAGATACAGATACGAAGCTGTAATGTGTAGTCTAACATAAAAAAGAAGGGGGGCAGGGATTGCTGTGTGCTCGCTAGTGTTCATTCTACCAGAAGCAACATGTGGCTTTGCAGTATAAAGTTGTATCTTAGTTGTAGGGTCTTAGTAAGAGTTTAAGACTGAAAATGTAGGTAGCTTTTTACAGATACAGCTTTATTACATAGGGACAGCAATGAGCAAACTCACAAAGCCTCAGCAAGTCAGCTTTCTTGTTAAGCAACCTTTCCATGCACAAAGCCAGCAGAAAACTATGGTTGCAGTACAAAATATGCAGATTTTATGGAAAATACCCAGTAGGTTTAATAGAATGATTACCTTTATTAATAACTACTCTGAGTAAGAACACACTATGAATCATGAACTACAAAAAAGTTTGCCAAATTCTGTATGATACAGAATCCTGTAAATTCAGATACTGTGACAGAATGGACTAACAACTTTATTAATTTTTTTAGTATTAGAATCAGCAATGTATTATGGCCAACCATTACCATCTTCAAGAATTTATGTCTGTGGTGCCTTTTGACTGGCTCACCACTGTCTCACACATCAAGAGCCCACAGAAAGCGCATCTTCTCGACTGATTTTATTTATTACAAAATCATGGTGAGAACTCCCAAATTATTTTCCATACCTTAGAATTAATGTTTCCAATTCGGAGCTGGGGTAGGGAGCAGAGACAAGGAACTTTTCAGTGTAAAATTGAATAAAAGAACACTGTAAATCTCAGTCATCCTCACTGAACAATTCAGAGTCTGAGAGGTGTTTTATATTATGCATATATTTACATCATCTGTGTATCGGATAATACATACTGGCAGCAGCAGATAAATTCTGTGTCTGCATGTTAATCAACACATATTATGGTCATTGCCCAATAGATGTATATAATAAATAGGTTTCTAAAATCAGTTATATTTCCAGTGTCTCAGAAATTAATCCAAGCAACTTTTTGTATGTGGTCATTAAAGCTCTTTCCACTATACAGACAGGTCTAAGTCCAGCACTGCAGAGCAGCAATTGCTACACATCCCTTTTTGCTTTAAAGCCTGCACTTAAATGACCCAGCCTGCACATGAACCAAAATAGAGTTAGGTAAGAGTTGGGCATAGATGAATGAGAGAAAATGTGCAAGTCACTGAGCCCTGCCTCCTTCAGTTGCAGAAAGCCATGCAATAGGTGCCTGCTGCTCCTTCTGTACTCATCACACAATTAATAGCTAAGGAGATATTAGAAGTGCGACAGTTTTTCTTGTTTTCCTTATGGTACTGGCTCATTAGTATCAAAATAATTTCCTTTCTGAGGAGTCACGGAGAGAGAAAATACTGGACATTTCACATTCATAATTCTTTTTCTTAGGTGCTCAGTGGCTAATACATAACCACTGTGCTTTGGAGAGACAGTTTTTGTTGTGATGTAATTTATGAGCCTTGTCCCAGTGCAAATTCCAATCCTTGCAGCTAACATCTGCATGAGAGGACTTTTGCCTTTTACCCAAAATCACTTTTTTTAGTACATTCCACTACTGGCCTTTGTATTTTTAACATCCATTATAAAGAATCTATCAGCAGAGAGCCACTCAGGTGAAGACATGTTGGTTCAATGCAGCATTCTCCAGTGAACTCACAGCAGCAGGTCACGGCAAGACAGCCACCGTGGCACTCAGCAGCTGAGGATGCTGCACCATCTTACTTTTTGATCACAAAGCCTTTTGTTCTATTTTTCTTTAGAAGGATCCAACTCTATTCTTCTCAGCACACAATATGGAATTCCTCCTTCAGCTCATCTACCTTTCAAATTAACAAGTCCCTGGTTCCTACTGTTTTCCCTATGGTCTCCTTAAGTCTGCCCTGCTGGACTTTTAAATATCTTTCAGTAATCACTTTAAATTAGTTCAGTCTTGGTTTATGATAGATTTAAGCTCTAAGACTTCATAAATGAATAAAATATTACATAAATTGAAAGGGCTTATAATGGAAGATCAGCCCAATTTACAGAGAATTTTTTTTTACATGTTCACAGAATTCTCCCTCTCTATTTTTACTTATGTTTCTGCTGCTATTTCTATTGTTGCATAAAACAGGAACTCCTTTCTTCTATGAACTGTCCCCATTCTTTTATTAGCAGCAGCACAGCAATTGAAGAATATTATTAGCACTATTAATTGTCTCACAGGATATGTTCCACCAGATACACTGTGTAATGTCATGAAGGAGTCTGCCTGTTTCTTTCTACATGCACAGCTGAAGTTTCCTATCCTTAATCGTTAGCAAACATCATCCTACAATACTTGCTTTAGTGTAATGTACTTTAAAATATTTTGCAGATCTTTTTGATGCTCCTATCCTTGTTTCTGAAGGCTGCAGAAACATCACTAAAATGCAGCTTTCAGCGGTACAAGCATTGGAAGACAAGGTGTATGGGGGTTTTCATTTTTTCGAAACTTGGTTTTTGTGGAAAGTAACAACAGAGTTCACTACATGGTTTTCATGTCTTATTTATATTAAACTTCTCCAGTCTTTTTTTGCAGATGAAGGGCTTGCTTAAAAGGAAGTGAGAGCAATATTCCCACTGACCAGAGGCAGAAACCAGAAGAAAAGCCAGCAATGGTCTGTTTCACAAAACTGAGCCAAGCTTGGCTTCAAAATACTGTCATTAAGATAGGTGGTCTGAATTACTCTTAACCGGGCTACATAAATATTTTCTTGGTTTCTTTTCACAATTTTCTTTTTTGATCATTGCCAACAAAAAATTCACATTCAAAATATACCAAAAACATTAAGAAAAAAATGTTTTTACAAGATAAACCTACACAGATCAATACTAGACCTGATCTTTGGGACAAATTCTTTCTATAGGCACAGTAGTACTTATATTTTAGAATCATTAGAATTGTCCTGACAGAATTTACACCACTTACATTCAGCTTGTCTTTCTGTGGTTTTCAGTATTCAGAAATTGTGAGAAGGTCACCTATTTTAATCTTTAGTTCTGGGAAGTCTTCAAATCACTAGCAATTAAAACTGAAGCCATATAAAACCAAAAAACCCAAATAATTTTGCCTAGAACTAACTGAAATATTTACAATTCATTAGGATAATAATTTTTTTGGCCAGAATAAATTTTGGATTAAACCCTGTTCTCAGCTTTAAGAATCTTACTGCTTATTTACAATGGGATTATTTTAAAAGAGAAGTTAAAAGTTCTCTTCCTTTCCCCCATGCCTATAAATAGAAAAGGATGCTTCAATTTATTGAAGTATAAGTCTTTGATGTTTTTTCAGGAAAAGCAAGGCAAACCATTAAAAAAAAAATCCCTCAGTGACCATAAGCTAATTCAGTAACACAATACAACACATACTTAATTCCTTTAAGGTCGTGCATGTTGTGTCATTCTACTTGTCACCAATCTTTTCAACAACACTACACCACTTCTCCAGAGATCTAAGTCAATTATATAAGTGGGTGTTTGTTCTAAAAATACACCCACGATTAAATGTCTCAGTATGTGTGTGTATACCTTTACTCAGAAGCTTTACTTGGGGGAATGTACACACTCAAAATGAAGGTACAGAAGATGCCAAAATTTAACTCATTTAACTCATTTATAGGGACCCCAAGAGGAAAATTAATTAGCACAGAGGAGTTAAACAAAATATACGTTATCAAAAAATATAAGCACTTGCAAGCATTGCTGGCTGAAGTTCCTAATTTCTAGGGCAGCACCATCCAATTTTGCTACAGGTGATTAAAATTTCTTAGAACTGTCATAAGAGATGGTGCATGTGTTTTAAGAGAGTGCTTACATTAAGAAATCTATTTTAGCATTCTTTTCATTACTGCTGCAGAGAATTCCTGTAAACTGTGAACAGCAAAAGCTTGATACGATGACTGAGATTATTATAAAACCACATACCAATATTTAACAGTCCCACTCTGGGGTGTTGGACTAGCTGACCTCCATTATCCTATGAATAAGTGAATTAGTGACTAAATTCAACCTTAAATGAACAAATTTTCTTTTAGAGTTATAAATTTCTCTGTGAGGAATTTCTGAGAGAAAACAACCTGGAGATCTCTTTCTCTAAATGTACAGCCTTTTTATTCTTCTCAGTTCTGCCCTCTGTTCTCTTTAAAACTGGAATGCAATGAGCTGAAGCAAAATCGGTCCACAGAGCCTACAAGAGGTTTTTCCACTTGTACACCCTGGAAGCAGCATTCTCAAGCAAAGGCATTGTCTATCAAGGACTACTTCTGAAACTCTAGAAAGCATTAATACAGTGTACTTTTCCCAAGCCAACCTTAGTCTTCTCTTCCCACTTCCCCTCCCCCATTTTTATCCTGCTCCCTTCTTCTCAGCAACAAAACTTTCTATCACATTTTAAAAAAAGTAATTTAGGGTGGCAGCTCTTTCCCCTTCTGAGCTGAAACTCAACTTTCTCCCTTCCAAATAAAGGATTTCCTAAAAAGCTTATGTACTGTTAATTTTAATGAAAGTAAGGGTCTTCAAACAATGGTTTTCACCAGAAATAAAATATGATTACAATGTCTCAGGATTAAGGCTCAGTAATTTCTAGAGAAAAGTTGTTTTGTCTAGACTAATAGTAAGCATTTTCTTTTAATCCATCAGGCTTTATGCCTCCGAGTCGCATAAGTCTCTGCCCTCATCTCTTCAGTCGAAACATAGCACAGTTCAGAACACGCATGCAGATGTCAGGCTCTGAACAAAAGCTGAATAGAAATCAGACTGCAAACACTGGAACTGTGGTTTCCATTCTTCTGAAAGTATGAAGGGACAGAACTAACTCTGCATTTGGGATCACACTATTATAAAAATGCATGCTTTTATTTTCCACTACACAATGTACTCTTCGTTCACAAGTTTTTGAAGTTTTCATCACATCATCAAGACTTTTGTACCAAGACAACTTTGGGATAGTTCAGAATTTGTACATTTTACTTCCAGTCTAGGATAACCGATATCCTGCACAGATTAAGTATGACCATTTTGTTCAGTTTTAGGGAAGAAATAGTATATAGCCATCATACAGGAATTTTAAATTAAGGTGGGGCTTGTTTTCTGTAAGGGCACCTGTCTCCCCTTTTCCACATCAGGTTTTAACTCCTGCCACTGTTGTATCAGTGCTTTTGATGGCAGCATCCATCATGAAACTACATCAGAACCTAGGCTAGTAGGACCACAGGCTCAAATCAACTGCTTTCTGACAAGTGCAAAACATATTTAACACTTTGTAAACTATAAATAGAAATTTCATTGATCTTAAAATGTTCTTCTGTTGTATTTCTGACATTTTCATTACCAGCTCAGGAGTCCTACGTGCCTGAGGCTGGTGTAATTCCAGAGATGTAAATTATTGCTTAAATAGAAAAGAATTTACTCCTAAGCATTCAAAAAACCCTGATTTTCTGCACATCATCTGCAATTAATGCTGCCTGAATGAATAGGGCAGAAGCTTCTTTGTGAAGACATCTAGGATGAATAACTAGATTTTATATCCTTCACTTATCTAAACTACTACAAGTACTGCTGAAGGCAGGCAGAACAAGTTGCTTCAACCTGTTGACATGTAGTCAGATACACCAGAAGCAATAAAAAAGTTTAAAAAAAAATTCAGTTTTCAATTCCCAGTAGTAGATTCCTTGAAGAAAATATGATAGTGTGGGTAGGTATATAAATAATGTTGGTAAATATATAAATAAAGTGAGATTTACTATCCTTCTTTTCATGCTACCCTGCTTCTTTTCTCTTGCTCACATGTAAGTATTCACCACACCACAGGGAGGCAACTATTCACAACTAAATAGAAACTGGAAAAAATAATTTGATTTCTGAGAATTAGAAGAAAATGAGAACTAAATTTCTGTCTTGTGTCACTGAAGAACCATTTTTCAGA
Source organism: Acanthornis magna (assembly GCA_036785705.1). Taxonomy (NCBI): domain Eukaryota; kingdom Metazoa; phylum Chordata; class Aves; order Passeriformes; family Acanthizidae; genus Acanthornis; species Acanthornis magna. Next base: position 3,881,893 of record JAWUZG010000017.1, read on the forward strand.
TAGAATGAAATAATTAGCATTCACTCTCCAGAGAAGACTCCTGGATAGACCAAGTCTGAAAAAAAGGGAATTTTAACAATGAAAATGGCAGCTGTGATTTGAAAGATGGCACTTTGGTTTTCTCATTTACGAGCAAGAATTTCACCTCTGGACCTGACACTTTGCACCTATTCAAGCAGCAATGACTAAAACACGGAAGAGAAAGAGGTCCAAGAAAGTACATATGTGATCTTCTGAGATGGTCAGCAATTGACTCTATTTGGAGGCAGTGCCATCAGGCTTCATGGTTGAAGGGCAGGATGGTTGTCCACAAAAAAAAATTAGCTTCCCCAGTAGTGACCTGATCATCATTATCATTCAGGAAAATTGAGATGAGGGTTATGACCCAGACACACATTTTGTATTAGAAGTAGCTTTTGTGGCTACAGAGGACAACCCCTAAGAATCATTCATCTTATACATGAATGATCCAGTTCAGACCCAAAGGAGAGATATTTCCTGTATTGCAGTAAAACAAGCAGAGTGTGGAAGTCTCAGAAACGACCAATTCTCTCCCCTTCTGTATGCCCCAACCCCCCCACCAATTTCTTTACTTAATCCTTCCAAACCAAGCAAAATGTATGTGTGACAGAATCTTTTCCCTTGCAGGCACACATATACTCAATCAGAAACTTCAACATGATTGCTGGCAGTTCCTTCATCAATTACCTGGGTAATTTCTTGAATTTAGTCATGAGAATTTGCTTACAGCTTACTAGAGAATAATCATCCTGCTTCATGGGAACTGAAAATATAGGTGCCATTGTTTAACCCAGCAGGTCGCTAAACACCACACAGCTGCTTGCTCACTCACTGTCCCCTGCCAGCGGGATGGGGGAGAAAATTTGGGAAAAAAAAAGTAAAATTTGTGGTTTGAGATAGTAACAGTTTAATAGGATAGAAACGGAAGAGAAAATGACAGGAACAAAAGCAACAATTTGAGAAATTAGTTAGAATACACTAAGCAAGTGACGCACAATGCAATTGCTCACTCACTACCCACCCGCCAATGCCAAGTCAGTTCCTGAGCAGGGTTCTCCAGCCAGCTTTATCCATGGTTTATAGACTGAGAATGATGCCAGAAAACATGGAATATCCCTCTGGTCATCTGGGGTCAGCTGTCCTGGTTGTGTTTCCTCACAAACTGTTGTGCACCCCCACCCTCCTTGCTGTGGGCTGAGGAGCAAAGGCCTCAGTGCTGTGTGAGCTCTGCTTAGCAAGAGCCAAAACATCTGTGTGTTATCAACTTTGCTCTTATTCTATATCAAAAACACAGCACTGTTCCACCTACTCGAAAGAAAATTAACTCTATCCCAGACGAAACCAGGACAGTAGGACAACAGAGTATTTATGTAAGCTCTGCTGTAATTTGACATCTCTGTTGAGTGTCCTAATTCCTGGGTTGAAATAGGTTTGTCTCTGATCAGCTTGAATCAGGCACAGAACGTGAAGCTCTCAAAATTCAGAGAAGTGCTTTACAGATCATCAATAGACAAAAACTAATCTGAATGTCACGACATATTAAAAGCACCTCAATTAACTCATGATTAATATTTGGTGTGTGTTAATTTTTTCCTTGCATAGAACCTGTATCCTAGAGATTTCTCCTTCGTATCTTCGCATTGGATCTGCAACGAAGCATAAACTGGTGGTATCACATCTATTTCCATAGCAACACACCAATTTCCCAACACGGTCATGGCTTCTACTCTTATGGAAAGCAGAGAGAAAAGCAAGGTTGAGGAAATGTTTGTCAAACATTCAAACATGGAGCTAGTTTAAAGTATTCTCTTAAAGTGAATCAAACTATTTTCAGCTAGAATACTAGCACAAATACTTACAAACAAACCAACAAGTCCTTGGGTTTTTTGTGCTGGTTTGGGTTGTTTGTTTTCTTAAAAAGATCAATCTTAACATCAAAGTTCTTTAGTTACTTCCAGTAAATCTCAAACAGTGAATGGATGAATACTCCAAAATAGATGCTTGCTTTTAAAGTCCATTCCCATTCCTTATATCATGTGCATCAAAACACAAATTATCTAAATAAAGGATAAGCTCTTCGCATGCCTTACCGCAGCAGTATTCAATATAAAGCCCTTAGAGGATAGAAGAATACAATGTACACTATATTTTAGACATGAAGTTGATTTAAAATTCCTTTGCCTACTGCCAACATTCATTACTTACTAAACAACACTAATAGTAAATTGATATTCACAACAGCATAGGTTTCACTATTAGTTAACAAACAAAAAAGCTCTGGAAAAAAGCTACCACATTAATAATGATCATAATTTGTGAAAACAACGAAAAAAGCACTTAATAAAATCTTTTTTTAGCAAGAAATCAGAACTCAGATGAAATTTTAAAATGTTTTTTCCAAGAGTGCCCCATAGAGTATATTGCTCAGATCTTAAAACTGACAAAAGAAATCATTTGACTACAAACTGTTATGCCTTCAATCCAGCCAAGCCAATTAGTCACTCTGCCCCTATCAGAGCATTTCAAATATATTGTACATTGACAAGCTGCCTACACAATAGCAGCCTTGTGATAAGAAAGTAAAAAGCAAAAGGAAGAAAAATTAATAACACATTGAACACATGCTCTGTCTTCCAGAGAGTCTCCCTATCTTTGACAGAACTGCTCTGAATCAAACCTCCATGCTTTCCTTGTTCTTCACTCACATCTTTAAAATTCCAGCTCACCCACATACCCCAAGCGCCAGCATCAGTTTTTTTCTCAAATCCTGTAACCCTTTCAGGGATTCACAACAAAAATGTTGAGTCCTGACAGACTTTTACAAGAACCAAATGCTTCTAGTGGCACCCTGCCAGCTCATCTTAAAAAGACGGCCATCCCACACCTAGAGGATTTAATAAACTGCTGCGACTAAAGGAAAGCTCTATGTTAAAAGACGGGTCTATAAGCAAATAAAGATATTTCTGTCAGTCAGAAGAGGGTTAAGGAACAACATGGATCGTCTTCCAATATTATATACCACACAAACTCCTGCTTAGTTGCTTTGATTCACAGTGTCTGTTATCTTAAAAGAGAAATATCTAGCTGTGTGGAGAAAAAGAGAACAGGTATGATCGCTTAAAGTACTTTGTGATGAAGGTAGGCCATAATTTACAACCCATGTTTTATCTGATAGTGACAGAACCTCAACAAAAACCATACGTGAAGCTAAACTTTATTTTTAACTTATCAGAAATATGTCTGCAAAAGATCTGAGCTGTGTTATGAATCTACTTGTTTACTGTATCCTTCCTATTCCTCTTATCTGCTGAGCCCTACCTTCTCCCCACCATCTCAGCCTCCTATTTTTTCTGGTTTCAGTGCGCTACTATGAACTCATTCAATCCCATTACTTTTGTCTTCACTGCACTCAGGCCCATATTTCAGGCATGCATTCAAGGTCCAAACTTTACCAGTTCATTCCGACTCATTTCCAATGCATTTCCTCTCTAGGAAAGTAACGAGCAGCTATCTCCACTTTCTTAATTGAAATACCTAGAGCTCAGAACCTCCCTCTTTTCAGACTGCCCAACATACCAAAGCATCCTTTATTAATGCACACTGCACAGTGAAATGTCTAAAACGTGCAAGTATTTACCTAAGAGATTACAGCAGCACTGTCAAAGGACTAATGTTTCCAACCATTTGGCTGTAAATTCATAATCTCTAACCTTTTCGTATTCCGTCTCACTTTTACAGCACAGTATCATTTCTGATTTTATTTGGTTGCTTTTAGAAAATTACCTCCTTCCACAGGAGGAGATCTAGCAAGGTTTGTTGATGAGAGGTAATTCAGGAGAATTAAAGAGAAGAATAATAGTTCATTTCACAGTTAGGTCTCTGTACAGAGGATTGATTGAGATAACCTCACTAATGTGAGATTTCTCTTTTATTGACTATCAATTATTTCAGTAATTTCTATGCTGTCTGAAAGACTCAGGGTTAGGAAAATGAATTTAGCTTCCTTAATGTACTTTGAGAAAAAAACATTGCAAAAACTGCTCAGCCAAATAGCCTTCTTAGAGAAGAGTCTGGACTGCAGCTGAGAACAAGGATGAAATTTTATTGTGGTTCTGGTGCAGACCCCACAGGTCCTGCCATTTCCATCATCACACAGTGCATTCAAACCAGTGCATGCACGAGGCTGAAGACCTATCTCCATATCTACTATTTTATGATTGCCCACTTTTCTCATGAGACTGTAAACCAACTCTTTGCCAAGCCCATGTGTCATCCAAGGGGCTTCTACCCCTTCCTGGCCAAGGGGTAGAATTGCATTTGTCCTACCTTTTATTTTATCTTCACTGTCTGTTGAACATATAGGACAGGGCATGCTTGCTTTTACTATCTCATAGATTTGTTGCTGCTATAGCACTAGATTTAATTTTCTATTTTAAAACATTCAACACTGGGAACTATAAATATAAAAAAAAAGCAGTAAAAGCTTCACAAAATTAGCTTTGGTTTTGTCTCAAAACTGTACAAAGACTCCAATATTTCAGTTGCTTCAGATGCAATTGTAAATGTTTATTCATTTTCTTCTTTTTTATTTCAATCTAAAGCACGGACCCATGATCCAACAGCTGTGGTCACCCAACAACCTAAGAAGGAAGTTAGTATTAGGTTGGTAGAACAAGGTAATAACTTTATGCAAAATGATTCTCACTGTTCATTTTTCTAAAGAGCAAAATCATTAAAAGTACAGCATAATGCTCTGTAATTATAATCTAAGTCATTTCCCCTGTTAAAAATACATTCTAATTGCTTTAAGTGAAAACACATCATTATAACTTCCCTTGAAAGGGGAACTAATAAATAGATTAGTAAAATCCTACAGTCAGTACATTAAATCATGTTTGTTCATTCAGCTGAGACTGGAACACATAAAGTACATCTTCTTATGGAAAGACACAATTAGGGAGAACGCCTGGCTCATGGGATTAGCCAAGGGATTTTGAGTTTTCCACATCTAGCTTGGTGGTGTGAATCCTCCCCAGCTTGATGTTGACTGAAGCTTATTACCATCTGCTCCCTGTTCAGTGTCCTACATAAAATGAATTGGTTGTCTTTGCCTAATTCCAGGCTCACAGGTGTCCAGTGTTACAGCCATTGACAGTAATTAGCACACCTTTAAGCAATGTCAGCAAAGATGCAGAAGATTTAAAAAACACAACAAAGACGCTTATGTAATTTGGTACAAGCAGTCTACCCAAGTCACGCTTTGAGAAGAGACAGGATGGTGGAATTACCTCTGCTTTTTACTGTGCTTCTGCCAAATCGCTGAATATGGATGATTACATTCTTGCATAAAACTTTGAATCTCTAATTTCACTAGACCTAAAAATCCCAAGGAAGTAAAGTAGCAACACCATTTTTTAACTCTGCAAGCTTATCTTACCTCTCTTATCTTAAAGGGGGATTTTAACAGTTAAAATACAGTTACTGTATTTAGCATGGCTCTGCTCAGAATCTGAGAACCATTTTGGTATGTACAAGAAATTGCTGCAATTTCTATAATATCTACACCAGCTGTGCAGGCAACCACTGTAAGAAGGAAGACAATAAGGAGAGTTACAAATTAAATTATCCAGATCTCTTATTATTAACCCTTGGGTGAACAGTCCTGCTTCCTTTTGTCATCCCAGTAATTGCAGATATATATTTGTTTTGTGAAATAAGCACTAACTCATGTGAAGAGCAAACTAGTGAAGTGTTGTAATTTCAGAATAGGTAAAAACGAGAGTTTTCTGAAGTTACATAAAGATAGTTGTGAAGTAACCAACTGGAAATCTCTCATTTTCCAAACACAGAGATTTACAATTAATTCCCACTGGTGATGAGCTGCTTCTGCCTCATTTAAGTTGTATTTCAGGCTGCTACCATTTTCTCCACAGGCCAGAATCTTACATTGCCCATTGTGTGACTCCTACAAACATGTATCTATACATATACAAACATGTATCTGTACGTGAAACTAAACTTTGTATTATGCAAGATGAATTTTGGAAAGGAACTACACGAAAGGAAAATAATATAAATTAAGTATTTATTTCCATGTCTAACAAAACCAACATAAAATATTTGCTTAATTTTTTTTTTTTTTCAGTTCAAATTGTTAATTAGAAACATCTATTTACAGCCATTCTTTAATTTCTCATAAGAACATAATTCCAATAAGAATTGTATTTCTTTAAAACTAATATTAGGAGAAACTTTCCAGCTCACCTCTAATTATTGTATCTGTCAGCTCCACAAATATTTCAATGTAAACATTCAATTTCAGTAGTCTTTTATAAGGTAAACAAGCAAACAAAACCAGCCAGATTTGAAACTTAATTTTTTTCCAAGTACTAAATTTGAAGCTCTTCTTGAGTTTTCATATAGTTTTTAAATATTCAGACTATTCAGTAGTTTTCCTTTGGTCGCTTGCATAAGGATGTTCTTTTTATTGTCGTATGATCTGCATTTAAATCGATGTGAAACCTTCCATTTATTCCAGAAGAACACAATCAAGACATTATTGATTTTAGGCAAAGATATACTGAAACCCTCTAAGAAAGGCTGACCCTCTAAGAGTTTTAGTCCAGAGAGCTTATGAGTTTGCTTTCTCAAAGGAAGGAAAAGCCAAGCTTAATTTTTCTGAAGCATTAATGGGAATCATCTTGGTCTTTAGATCCATGTCCCTCTTTGGATGATAAATGACAACTATTAGGACTCTGGTTTATCATGACACAAACCACAAATCTCTTCACTGAAAACTGAAAAATGCGGATTTTTCAGGACAGGACAAAGAATGACTGTGCCAAGTTCTGTGACGGTCCAGTCCAGAAACTGGCACCACATTTCCTATATATTTTTAAAATATAATCAAAAATAATATGAAGTGCACATAATAAAAACAATGTATATATGTAAAAAGTAAAATACAGCAAAGGATCTGTTGTCTTCCTGAATTTGAAATTACTTACTCTGTCCTATGAAGCTTAGGTCCAGATGAAACAAAAATATTGAGAATCTATTCAAAATAGACAAGCTTTATGGAAGACGAGCTTTATAGTTCACTGGGCATCTTTTTTAAAGGATCAGCAAGACAAAGAAAACATCAAGAAAAAATGACTATGTAAATTTTAGTGGCTTTTAGCTGGGCATCTAATTAGTCAAAATGAAAAGTAGAGATGGCAACCTGATTACTCTAGCAATTTGATTTACTCTGACCTGGAGCAGCTTCTGCATATTTTACATGTCACATTTACAGCAGAAGGTTTATCTCACCAACAGCACTTTGTGTTCACACTCTTTCTCCTGCTGTAACTGCATAAAAGGCTTCTGCCATGTACTTTTCTGCTTCCCTTTGACACATGGTTAGTGATATATTAAAGATCAAGTTAATAATGTTGAACAGTTTCAATACTTGAAAAAGTATCTGTATTTCCTATTTCACCTCAGAGAATAAAACTTGGGTAGCCATAGAGAAGGTCCCTGTTGATAACATCACTCAGTCTAGCTACCTCATCCTTCTCATATACATATACTTGCATACAGAATCTCTTGACAGACATAAGCAGGCTCCATTTAGCTTCAGTGAGATTGACTGCAAAAAGCAGTTAGAGCTGTACAAATATCTGCTGATTCAAACTTTCACCTAAAATGCAAGAAAATGTCATGGCAGAAATAATTCATGATTCAACCTGCTGTAATTGTAGGGCAGAATCCAGCTCTGTGCAGAAAGCTGACAGTTCAAGACTCTTTGGCCTCACTTTGACAAGCTGGAATATAACTTCTTGCACAGACTTTCATTACAGTTATTCATAAAACAGAATTCCATTATTGGTCTGAAGAACTGTATAGATTTGTACAAGATTATTCATGCTTAACAGGCTTTGTAGTCTTTGTAGCCCAGCATTTACACCCTTCTTAAAAAAACCCCAAAACAAAATATAAAAAAGACACTCACTTATACTACTAACAAAATTGTGTGTAACTTAATGAGAGGTTCTATTGCTGAGTATTATATTATTGATTGGTTTTGGCCGGGATAGAGCTAATTTTCTTCACAGTCACTGCTATGGGGCTGTGTTTGGGATTTGTGCCATAAACAGTTGATCACCCAGGGATGTCTTCATTACTCTTAAGCAGAACTTACACAAAGTCAAGGCCTTTTCTGTTGCTCAGCCCACCCCACCAGCGAGGAGGCTGTGGGTGCACAAGGAATTCAGAGGGGACACAGCTGGGACAGCCGACCCCAAGTGACCAAAGGGACATTCCAGACCATATGGTGTCATGATCAGCACACAGAGCTGGAGGAAAGAGGAAGAACAGGGAGATGTTTGGAGTGATGACTCTGTCTTCCCCCGTAACCATCACACGTCACGGAGCCCTGGTTTCCTGGGGATGGCTGAACACCTGCCTGCCCATGGGAAGCTGTGAATTAATTCCTCGTTTTGCTTTCTTTGCCCTCTCAGCTTTTGCTTTGCCTATTAAAGTGTTTTTATCTCAACCCACGAGTTTCTGCACTTTTACCCTTCTGATTCACTCCCTCGTCCCACCAGGGGAAGTGGGTGTGTGGTTGCATGTGGCTTAGCTGCTGGCTGGTGCTAAACCAGGACAATTATAAATTGTATTCCATCAGGGAAGGTTTAATTACATATTTTCTTACAGTTTAATTATACTGGTAAGATGAAGTATTATAATTAAGATAGAGCACATTCATGATTCAGAAAACACAAATTATTTAGTAGTTAGCAAATATTCAAATATTGCTATAAACAAGGTATTTTTAAATGAAGATTGAAAAGAAAAAACTTAAGTCTATGATAAGACAGCATTTCACAATGGATTTGATTAACATCTTCAAATAGATTTCATTCTTAAAAAGCAGATGATAAAAACAGTTTGTAAGGAATTAAAAACCAAACACTTTTAATATAGAATTTTTAAATTCTATGATTCTACCACATTTTTGCCTGAATTTTGGCCCGTATTTTGAAAAAATACAAGTTCTAGAAAAATTACAAAGAAATCCCAACAGCTGCACCAAGGATGCAGGTTTTGTCAATGTCCATTATGACAAAATGAAAAAGGAAAGAGAGAGAAATTATGAAGAACTTTCATAGTCAAAGGTAATTTGTTTTTTATAAATAAACTTAGTGTTGTATGCTAATATTTTGACAGCTCTGAATATCTACCAGGCACATCCATCCTGAATTGTAAGGAAAATATGTGCGAGTCAATGTAAGTAGGTTAGAATAGGTGTCTCAGCTTTTATTTTTAAAGCAATTGAGTTTGGCTTGTGCAAAATAGTTTTCAAATAGAAAAATTACATTCTACATTGTAAGAGGCCACTGGCTTGCCATTTGCTTTGTGATTAAATGGCACAGGCACCACTATAATGAGGCAGTCTATCAAAGTCTTCTACCTGGTTGTTTACACTCTATGAGGCTGTATGAATGAGGGATTTTAAAGTTTTCATTAAGTCCTTGGCTGCTGTGCATGCACAAACACAAAGCCAATTATTTTAAAGGTACACAGGATTTTACTCTTTTTATCTTTCTTGAGAGCATGATTGCTGCTGCTTATGCTTCACTGAACAACAGAAATAGGGACAAAATTCCTGTCTTTTGAGCAGTCTGTTACAATTACTTTATTTACACACAAAATATATTCTCATGTGTAGGCATCAGCACCTGAATTTGAATTTTGAATAGCAATAGTCAATTTGGGAGTGTAGGGAATTTTTAATGAAATTACACAGATATTTCATATAACAATAATTAGTTGGCTGAATATGTACATTCCTGTGCACTATTTCTCTTATCAAAACCGTTTCTGTTTGGGGAGAAAAATCTTACCTTTTTTTCTTATCTGAAGAAAAGAGTACACAATAAACATAATCTTTTCAGCTACCCTGCCATCCCCCTGGTATCTTATGCCATTGTTGTTTCCTCTATGTGTAGAATGGCTTCCTCGTTTTTTTTTTGCTATTCCAGACCCTGACCATGTAAATACTTCCACAAAGAAAAATCCTTTTTTCAAGGATTTGATTTAAGAAAACTGCTGCAATATTTGCTGAGCTAATTTCTGAGCTGACAAGGAACAAATATCCTGAATTCCAAGAGAGACAAGCCAAGTGACTCATTCCTCCATACTTTTTTCAGGTGAGGTTATCCATTCTGCATCTCAAGTCCTCTACAGTGTCCTATGTACTCCTATCTTCAGTAGTGACATCTAGGACTTTTTTATTTTTAAATTGTTTCCTCACTTAAATGCTTACTCAGAAAAACAAAAACCCCAAACCCCAAAGAACTTACAGCAAAGGTATCATTTTTTAACATAGTCACAAATCCTTTTGCATATACAACACAGAATAAAGAAAGTTCTGCATCACGTATTTCAGAGGATTTATGTTAAAAAATTCCCTATCTAATTTAGCTCCCGATAGCTGTAATTTATTATGGACCAAAAAAGACCTTCATTAGTGAATCGGGATGCTCCGAAGGCAGGTAGGCTAAATCCAAACACTGAGTTTTGAAAGAACAGCTTAATGAAAGAAAGTTAATACTTCATCAGAAACTACTTACATGCATCATCACTGAATTTAAAAAAAAATTTTAGCAATATTGCTATTGTTTAACAGAAATAAACTCTCTACACCCAACTGTAACATTTGTTACAGCTGTGTATTAATTCATTATATCCTCATTTAGAGAAGATAAGAATATTCTGCCTATCTAAACCATAGATTTATGGTTACTATCTTTACCTGAGACACTGAATTTGCATTAATTTCTCATGAAACAGATGAAGATCTTTCGATTAGAAGGGCACAAAATTTATACTGAAGACATATTTAATTCATTGATCTTAGAGGATGAAGGTAGCAACCCATTCTCCTTAAAAAGAATAGAAAGATTTATCTGAACTGTAAAGTTTTCTGCCAATTTTTTCCAGTTCTAATGGAAATAAGAAGTTTGAACTTTGATAAAGGCATATAGCTCATGCGATTAATGCATTTTAATGTCCCTGTAATGAAGCAGCATTTCAGAAGAAATGAGGCGCATGACTAAAGAGCATATACTGTTACTTCAATTTATGACACAGGGAGAAGATAACATACACACTAAAATACAAGGGCAATTTGTCTAAGTATAATTGTCCATATTAAATTAATTTTTAATACGTATTTGGGTTTCCAAAAGACTTTTGATGCCAGTTATTAATGAAACAGGAGAAATTGCAGCACAGAAACACATCAGGTAACACAAGTCTGGGAACCAGGCTATCTATTTTAGGAAAAGAGGGGCTTTAAGCCTCAGCACAGTATAGAAAGTTCTCTAAAAACACCTGCTCAGACCTCAGTAACTGTCATGAGGTTAAATCAAGTACTAAGGTTGGTCACAAAAGCAACAGAGACAAATAGAGAGCATTTTGGTGCCACTATGACCATGATTTACCCACACTTGAGCTCTAGCCTGGAGAAGGGATGGAGGCCAGCAGAGAAGGTGAATGAAGTACAGATGTCTGAGATCAAAAAGCAATGTGGTGTGAGAGAGCTGGGGGTAAATTGTTAACCAACTCTTCTAATAGAGGAACTGAGGGTAGGAGATGAGGACAGCAAGAGTCAGATTCAAACCAGCCACGGGAAGTGGTTTGTTTAGCAGTGGGTAGGAAGCCATGGATGTATTTTTGGCAAAGAGTATTGCAGATGCAAATATAGTAGTGGATTCAAGGAATGGCTCAACAGGCACTGGAGGAGGGATCTCCAAGAATCACCAGAGAAATCATGGAAGACTTAGGAAAGCTCAAGGGTGAGAAACCACTGGAAGCTTGAACACCAGTTGTGAAAAACCTATAAATTTGTTTCGCTTTTACTGTTCACTGCATATCAGTCTATGGGCACTGATGGAGGAAAATGACTGAGCTTGATGCACTTTTTACTCCTATGACCTGTAACACACCTTCTGTTTATAAACTGGGTCAGTCGCAAGCAGCTACTTCTCTGCTCTCGGCAAAAGTCTTGAAGGGACATTAAAACAAAATTAAAACTTCAGGCTTTGTATTTAGTCAAGATTTGTAGCACAACTTCTGACAAAAACAGTGGCTGAGTTTTCTGTCCATGACAATTCAGAAGAAACAACATCCCATTTTCTGCAGTCATTTACGTATTCTTCAAATGCCTTTTTGTGCTAAATGTTATCTTTTGCAGAACTTGACAAGACTGAAGGCAATGACATTGAGAGAATGCAAACATGCAGAAATATAGTTCTCCACTGACTAGCCTGCCTTTTTTGAGTTGCTGAGGATCGTGCATCCTGCGCATTCTTAACTGAAAGTCGGTGACAACCCTTTATCACTTTCCTGTAGGTAAATTGCTTTGTTTATAAATTCTTCTGACATCAAAAAATAAAATATCATTCCTGAAATGGCCTCATCTTGCAAATCTATTCACATATCTTTTAAAAACAAGCTGGAAGGCATAGCAAATAAAAGGTAACATTACACCATAACAAACAAAAGAAAACCCCATCAGCAACATCAAGTATGTGAACAAAAATGTATCATCTTTTTTTTTTTAATATCATTAAAAGCAGATCCAAGTTAGTACTTAGTTGCCAACAGAAAAACTTGAATGCAATGAATGCAATCATCCACACCCCTGACCTAAAAAATCCTCTAAGCCACCTAGTCCTAAAGGAAATAAACTGATCATAAAGTACTAAAATACAGTGACTAAAACCCTGTTTCTAAACAAGTTAGAGAAAAATTAGGGAATTCCTTGGAATGTCTGATCCTACAGAGTCATTGGACATGGGCAAGACAAACCCTCAAGGCCCACTCCAGTTTCCACAAAGTAACAACTCTATGGAGAGAATTACACCATTTTTCTTGCTTATAATTAAGCAAGAGCAAGATATAGGATCTGTTCTTTCCTATCTATATATTTTATTGTGTAGGTGTTGGCACACCTGTGGTACAGGAGGTCTGTGACTGGATCTTCAAAGAAATGTTTTCTTCAGGACAATGTAACAGAAAGCATAACTGTTTTTTTTAAAGAGAAAAGGCTGATTTTTGTTTTGAAAGGATTTTAAATCCTTTCTCCAACTAGAAATTGTTAAGCTATGTTTCTGAATAACCCTTCAATTGACAAAGGACTACTCTTGTGCTACAATTTTCTATTCTGAGCCCTTATGGTCACCCCTCAGTCAGCATATTTTGGAACACAGTCTGAGCAATCTAAGCCCCTCAAGGGAAAGCTAATGAAACTAAAATTTGGCATTTCACTGCAGAAGCCAGACCTGAAATGCTACTTTTCCATTGTTTAGAATAATTCCCAACCTAGCCTTTAAAAACATGCTACAGTAGTAGTTTTTACCTTAATTCACAAACTCAAATGTATACAAATATGCTGAATTGCTACAATCTGATGCAAGGCACATTTGAAAACGTCCTTGTAAATCAGAAGAAGAAAATCAGTGTTAAGTGCTTATTAGATATATAAGAGAAATGTCAAAGGAAAAAGGACAAAGTAAAAATGAATTGACATGATTTTTTTAACAGGAAAGCAAAGCAAATAATCTGAGCCTAATTTTTTTCTATTATCACTGTATTGTAGACATTACCATGCACATTGAAATTGAAAGCTTGCCTGTGTGGCAAACTTCCTAAGCAGACTATACCACTTAAATTTAAAAAAACCCACCCAAATTGGCATCTATGTCTCTGACAGACAATATATCTCTGCATTCTCTATTTTTATTCCAGCTGGAAATACTGTTTGTAAAACTTTGCTACGCCCACTGTAACCATTGTGAAAGTGTAGAACATCTTCCATGAGACAAAACCCCATGACATATTTGACTTGGCGAGGAGACAGGAAAAGGTGTGCAGCAGGAAGCATAAGCATATTTTATTCTATAACCATATACTAGCATGTTTTATTCTATAACCATTTCTGCAGATTTTTCTTTCTTTGTTAGAAAACAATGTCATTAAAAGTATAATCCTGAATCTAAGCTTCTATGGTGCTCTTGCACGCCAACTTGTCAACTCCTGCATGAAGGATATTGTAAAATTCTTTTACTTCTGGTTTGTGGTTTGTTTGCTCTGGTTTTATTAACAGATGGCAAATAACCCATGTGGGTCAATTTTGTGCACGAACTTCTATAAAATAATGTTCCAAGAAATTTGGCACAATATTACTTCAATTGTGAAATTGGAAAGTCAATTAGCTTAGGGCTTCACAAGCTTAATGTTGGCAGAAATTCACAGCACTAAATCAGCAGCATCAGCAAAACTGCAGTTTGTGAATTGATTGAGAAAGTTTTCATTACGAACAGCTAAAGTTAAGGACAAGCATGAGTGACCACACACAAATTTCCATTAATAATACCAACCTGAAAAATATCAGTAATAGCACATAGAATGAAACAGTTGTGAGCTGACAACTCATGAGAAAACAGTAAAACAGTACCTCATTACTGTTACTGTATTTAATGGAGAAATGTGGTATTCATAGGCTGGTTATGTATACAAAATAACGTGAAAGAGAATCCTATAGATGGTTTAAAGCTCTTAAAACTCTTTCCAGTGACACAAAGGTGATAAAAACAGTAAGATAAAAAGAAGCATTTTTTTTTTAATGGGATCATTACCAATTTTCATGGATATTTTCCTAACTTCACATTCAAAGTGCAGAAATATATATACATATATATGTATATGTATAGATATAATAACTGATGTTGATTATTTAAACAATGATAGTGCTGATACTTAAAAGTTGTGAGTAGAAATGTGACTACTTTAAAGTTCTGGAGAAAATTACAAAAAAAAAAAAAAGAAAATTGTGCATCTTCTTAAAATACAAATTGCCAACAATTCATCTTAGAAAATATCCACAGTGAAAACTGATCCCAGCATAAATTACACTTTCAATCTTTCATAATATGTTTTTCGTCATCTGGAAAGCAAAACATTGTGTTGATTCATGCAACTTTGAAATTTCAAGACTATTGAAAAGAAATTTTTGATATGAAACACATATATTATGAGGGAATGTCCATGCAGGAAAGTGGACATTTTGCTATTTGTTCCTTCTAGGTTGAGAATGTTACCACTGAGTTCATAAACAAAATAGTGACCATCTGAAACAAATAAAAAAATCAACAACAAAGTGATTAGAAATGACAAAACTCTTTCTTGGGAAAAAAAAAGAGGAAAAAATATCACAACTGTTCCAAAATATAAGAGATGCTCATATAGTTTCTCTTATGTAATGAAGGCAAAATGTTACCTTTCGATGAGTTTGCTGAAATTATCCAGTAAGATAAATGAATACATACTCAAAAACAAACAAACTCATAACAAAATTCACTGCAACAAGGACTATTTTTAGTGAACAAGTCGAGATACTGTAGAGGTAATCTGTTCCTGTCTACATAACAGCTTTACTTGTTAACCAAAGGTAGAGTTTTGGCTGTTTATGAGGCACAGAAAGTACAGCAACAATGGAGGAGATGACTTGGCTTTGCCAGGCCAGCAAATCTTCCTAATTTTCACAGGATACAAAGGAGGAAAATTAAATGCAAAAAATGTGTCAGAGCTTCCTTTGGCATTCTTTGAAACAATTCAGAAACTAAGCATGTATTTGCATGCTTGTTTAGGGCTAAATTATTTCATTAATATTTATATATTTTTATTTTCCAAAGATTCCTTCCTCTACCTGTGTAGAGAGATTCCTCTCTATCTGAAGAGAGGAATTCACATCTGTGGATTTATACCTTAGTCCAAATTAGTCTCACATCTTCCCAAAACTCCTGTTTGCTGTAGTTTTAGCTCAATGCTATTGAAGTAATTAAGTGGATGATATATAAAAGCCAGAATAAAATCAGAAACGAAGTTTCTCCCTTAGATCTTGGTGTGTCCAGGTCAGGAAACCTGCATGTATTCAATCTGCATTTCCTCTGAGCAGGAATTTGTATTTCTTTTAAGCGTTCATTGATAGAAATTAAAGCAGAAACACAGATGTGGGATCTTGGTCTCCACTAAAAAGCAAAAAACAGATGGAAAAGGATAGTGAATCTGTTTGGATTTTAAGGAACTGGAACTCCTTCTGTGAGCAGACAGTATCACAAGTTATTTGAAAAGGAGGTATTTGAGCAATGATCTCTGATGGGTCTTCAGTGTCTCAGTGGAAAGAGGAATAGATAGATGTACATTTACCTATCACAGACAATCTCTCTTCTTGATAAAAAATAGCATTGGCTTTTTTTTTTCCCTTAGGAAAAACAGACCTTCAACCTGACACCTCTGAAGTGATAGGCATTAAGAAAAGATAATAGTAGACACAGAAGCCAGGGATTAAAAAATAATTTGAATTAATTAAGTCATTACAAATGAGGACACTGGCATGTTAGGAAACTTGAGTACTGTGTTAAAAATAATTAGTTGAATACATTCTAGTATAGAAATGAAAAAAAAATGCATAGGAGGTAATACTATGGTGTTTCAATGAAGAAACAAGATAACTGAGGTTAATAAATTAAAATATTAATGCAGTAGCATTCACTTCAAAGAGAACAGCTAAGTATTTAAATTAGTAAACTGAAATTAAATGGAGCTGTTTAAAATCTTTCAAAGCAGGATGTAAATTTTCATAAACACTATCATAAAACATAAGTTTGAATATATACGACACATAAAGGACCAAAAAAAGGCTGGCTTTTTAACAATCAGAAACTGGCAGAAATAATTTTTAGAATGCATTCTTTGAAAAGTGAAAGCTCCTTCCAGCTAAAGAAAACAGAGATAAGCATAGATTTTAACATGTTAAATGTAAAATTTTAAGTCAGGCAAAAGAACATTTTGAGACAGGAAAAACCTTGAAAAATAAGAATATTCAGTACTAGGGGGGGTTGCAGGGCCAAAAGATTATCAGCATGTAAAAGAAACATTCAAAGAGCATAAGGCTGTAAGAAAAAATAAAACAAGCAATTAAATTAATTCTTTGCATCAATCTACCAAGGAGTTTGAGTGACATCCAAACCACTGTTTTGGTTTTGGTTGGGTTTTCCCTGGCATCAAATAAGTAGCTGTCTCAGTGAAAGCATTAGTAAAAGAGGCTTTGGAAAATAATCAATAAAATGAATAATAAAAGATTACTACAACACAACAGCAGTTACACAAGAGCTGAACAACTCAAATGCAAATTCCAAAGATTAAGTAAAGTGAATGAATTAGCCTTTAAACTGGCCCCATTAGTAGTGCAATAAGTAGGAAATCTGACAAAAAATGTTTTTGTAAGAGACTGGATATGGACTGTGGAAATACAGAGCAGTAAGCCTGGCTGCAATATTACTCAAACTAGATGAAAACAAAAGAAAAACCAGAGTGAACAGGAAAAGAATAAGCATTGCAAAATTGTGAAATGTCAGCACAGCTTTTGGAACCAGGGTTACTGCTTCTCAAAACAGATATGGTGTAGGAGAAATGTATGGAGAAGGGAAAGAATAGATAGCAAAAGATAGAAACAGATTCTGCAGTGGGATAGACTAAAACAATGGAAACGCCTCAGTCTGGAAAAGACATGCCTGAGGAGATTGTGCAAAAACAGAAAATAATGACTGCCATGGCAAAGATGGACAGGGAATGAGTGCTCACTGTTTCATGATGCAAAAAATTAGAGGCATGAGAGGAAAATTTTTTTCAGCAAATAAAATAACAAAGGAAGTACTCTTCATATCCTTAAAAACAGTTTTGTGGAATTTATTGCTCTAGCAATAAGTACCACATGTAAATGTAGACAGACTCAGAGGGGAAATGCTTACAAGGGAGTAGCACTTACTACTAATTCATCCCTTAGGTCAGAAGACACTGAATATCAGAACCTGAGGGAAGAAGTATCCCTCCGAATTTGCTCCAATATTTTACCACTAATAGTATAGCTGTCCTCTATCAGTTTCACTGGACACTTGAGTTGGAGAGACAGTATGGCCATTACAGAAAAAAAAAAAAAAAAGGAAAAAACAAATGGAAAAAACAACAAAAAAGTTGCCATTTCCTTTGCCATTTCTGGTTTTTATTTAGCCATTTCTAATACATTAATACATTATACTAATTTTAAATATCTTCATTGACTCCTTAAGGATTTTGAGACTGGAATACAACTGTGTTCTATATGAAATTTTGAGCAGAAAATCTGAGTAAAAAGAAACCACTGAAGTTTTGTCTATTAATCTCATACTATTAATCTAATGTCTACACTGAAATGCCACCAACATTTTCCCATGAGCTACTGTTGGCTCATATGAGCAAAAGAGATCATAGCCAGCCTTCACAAGTGCTGTGCTGGAAACCAGAAGTAAATACTAAGGGCCCACGAATCCAGAAATATGGCCAGAAAGGATGAATTCTGAATGAGGACTCAGTCTCTGAATGTGGATGAGAAATTTCAGTTTCATTCCAACAACGGAGTCCGATTCACTCTGTCCCTTTTGAAGCTTTCATGAGGTGAAAGAAAGCAAGACAGAGAAGCATTTCTACAAAGCATGACCTAACTTTTCTTTGGAAGCTCTTCCCTTTCCTCCTGGAATATATGAAGAAAGAAGTCATGATTTGATTCCTTTGACTGGTCAATAATGCTGCTTTTATGTAGCCTGAGTATAAACATCTGTGGATTAAAATGGTATCTCTGAGGAAAATATATTGAATCCTTAAAGCATCTATGCTGGCAAGAAGCAAATCTTCTATAACCAAACTATCTGCAAAAGACACATCAGTAGTCTTTTTTTTTTTTTCTTTTTGAGAACCTGGTCAGATTTGATAATATTGTTATTCCTAGAGATTATACCTGAAAAAAGGTTTTACTCTACTCTCACAGCAGGTGCCAAAAATATGTAATACTTAGTGTCACAAAACTGGATGCTCTGACCTTCTTATAGAAAAGAAATTTACTTTCAAGAAGTTATGTTCACTTGCTCTTGTTCCACAGTTCTTATATGACCAGTGGAATGGGCACAAAGCACAAAAGTCTTAACAAAACAAATAGCTACTTCAGTCATTAAAATCTGGAATATTCAAATGAAAAGCCCTAATAAACACTGAGACTGAGAAAAAAAGAAAAAACCTTCAGGATTCAAGCCTCCAATCTGCAAAAATTGTGATGAAATTGTGTTTTCTCTCTCATTAGTGGCAAATGGAGACAATCATTGATGGTTTCGTACATTTTTCTATTTTTAAATGTACATTAACCAAACACAAGAGAAAACAGATCCAGCTCCCTGCAGAGAGTATAAATATTTCTGTTCCTAATATTATTCTAAGGCTGAGTTTTCATGTTAAAATGCCCTTGGCAACAAAACTAGTTTTAGGTGCTCCTGTCTCCCACCATTTATTTGTACCCTCTACCTCAGTGCACAGCTGGTGCCAGAATACAAGAATATTTGTTTGTGGAACCAGATTTAAAGCCTTATAATAAATTATTTTGGCTGGTAAGAGTAAGTGAAGGGCTACTGTACTTATTTATTATTTATGTATTGCTAAAACAGGATCAGTTCCCTCAGCCATCTCTCAGGTGGCACAAGTAAATGGCTGTTTTACTGTTCTCTGCAGAGGAAAACACAGGGAAGGGATAAAATCAGGGAGGCTTTCTGACCAAAATCAACAAGTCACTGACCCATTTCTATCATCAATCCACAGCCACAGAACTCTGCACAGCTTTTTCACTACCAACCCTATCAGTTCTCTCCCAGCCATCTCAATTCCTTTTCCACAGTACCGGAGGCTATTTTATAGTGGCAAACAATACAGGGGTCTTGCTAACAAATATGTCTGTTCTGCTGTATTAGAATTCAAAAAGATGTATGGGGATGACCATCTAAAAGAAACTACTGATTACTGCTAATATGAACTATTTTTTTTTCTGAAGAAATGTGTGAAAATAGTTCAGTGGATTTGCATAATACTAAGCCACAAAACAAAAAACTCAAAAGCAAGACACTATAAGGAAATGGTTCTTTTATAGGTCTGTAGAAAATGCAGGAAGGACATGATTCAGATGCACAAGCAGGAACTGTGAAAAGTTCATCAATACCTTTTCCACTGTGATCAGTCTGGTCTCTGATTTTGTGACTGGTATACAATTGAGGAAAACAGGGATAGTGTCACGACATGTTGATTTTAATGACTATAGCAATAGAAAGAGGATAGAGAGAAACTGAAATTCTCAAGGATATTCCAGATTCCATGTAAAAATTATCTATTATTTTGCAGTAGTTTTTCTGTGTAATGTCTGCCATATGAAACCCTTACAGGAACACTGTGGGGGTTAAGGAAAAGAAAAAATAATTGCAACGCTTTTCGTTTCTCCTTCCCAAAGGTATTTAAAGTAAACGATTAAGAATTCAACGGCTATAATATCCTAGATTAGGAAAACAGGATGTGAGAGGAGACTTCTGAATTTTTAAGATGGATAGATCTGGGAAAATCATTCTTGAACTAAATCAATTAATGCAATATAAAAACAAATCTCTATTTTTTTCCTTTTTTGGCACTCAGAGTGTCTAGCATGACTTAAGACTTCAAGTAATTACCTAGCTAGTCCCTGATCTAAGCATGAGGCAAAAAAGAAATGTTAGATCCTTTGTTTTCTCCTCAAGTTACTTTCCACTGCAAACTCAAATAACAGAAGCCTTTCTTTTTGTCATGTGTTGGCCATAAATAATACTTGTTAAGAAAAGCTGATTCGGAGACTTCAAAAATGCTGCAAAATGGAAAGCAGAACACCCAATGTCAGTCTGGCCATGCTCACTAAATGGCAGTTTGACAAATCTCCTCATGTGTTTCCCTGAAACAATTCAACAAAAAAGTATCCCATGACAGCAAAGGAGAGAGAAATATAATTGGACTATTTTGTCCAGCTATTTTTGAGTGGGGATGGGCAGTATCAACTGGTTTTATGTTTATGATGGACTGAAAACCAGTCAACTATTCTGGAAGAGCCTTCTAGAGCTGTTTCCTACCCTTTAGGGTACAAGCAAAAAGCATCTATTCACAAAGCAGCTTTCCCACAAGCCAGTAACAAGGTGGGATGGCAAGGCACACAGCAGAAAACACCCTGGCAGCTTTGTGTTTTGATGAAGTTCCCTGCTATGACTCAGAGCAGCATGAGGCTCTTACTCACACCCCACTCCTGCGAGGAGCGAAGTGCTGAGGCAAACCCCAGATGCACTCGCAGACCTGTGCAGGTCCCACCAATGCTGCTCTGCTCCGCCAGGCTCTGACTGCCCCAGCTCTCCATAAAGGCACCAGAACAGAGCAGCAAGGCCATTCAGAAGAACGCAGTCAGTGCTGCATCTGGGCAATTTATTACTGAGAAGTATCTTGCTGCAGGACAGGGATTCTTAGTCCAAGCCAGGTACAGCTGTCATCTTAAATCAGGTGACTTCTATAGGCCAGCTAAAATATGTTTGGGGAAAAAAACAAAATCCCAGCATAAGAACCACAGCAAATGACTGGGAATGCTTCAGCACAGGTCTGCACTCACCCATGAACTCTGAGAATGTGAAATTCAGAGCAGGAGATTCTATACATAATAAAACATTACAATATTGCCTCACAACTTGAAATGCATGTGTTTGGAGCTGGGCGTTCAAAATCCTAAACTCCAAGGA
Source organism: Acanthornis magna (assembly GCA_036785705.1). Lineage (NCBI taxonomy): Eukaryota > Metazoa > Chordata > Aves > Passeriformes > Acanthizidae > Acanthornis > Acanthornis magna. The sequence continues at coordinate 3,903,618 of JAWUZG010000017.1, forward strand.
AGATGAGCTTGCAGCTTATGGCATGACAGTGAAGTTTACCAACAGATAACCAGCTGCTTCTTCTTAAACTCTGGATATATGATTACATCTACTTACAGCACATTTTTTCATACATTAAAAATAATTCAGATAGATAATTAGAACTTTACTGTGACCCACTACTGCTCTAGACACAGGGACCCCTGAAGAAAGCTATTCAGTGCACACTGAAGAGAAGAACTAGTGGCTCTTTTATGATGCATGGGATGATATAATGTATCCCAGACCTGGTGAGACATAATTCAGTTTTATCAACTTCAGAAGGGAATCCCACTGATCATCTCCATCTAACATTATTTTTCACTCCATCCCTCAGTAAGAGAGGAATGTGCAGTAAGTACCATACATTTTTTATTTCCTAAGCACTCTATGACTGAGAAAGTGATATAAGTAGAATTTTCTTGCGGGATATGAAGTTCTCTCCTTATTCTGTTAGTGAATTTTGGCAACATTTTGGCAATGTTAAAATGTCCCCTATGATATTCAGGACCCTTTCCATATTGGGCTGTTATTTATGTCATTAAGCAAATTTATCTTTCAGCTTATCTGTTCCAGTGAGAGTACTATACACTAATAGAATTTGATGTTTTTTCATTTGGCTCTACTGACAGGTAAGTAATTTGTGGCTCTTGTCTTCAAAGAAAAGGGAGACGAATACTCTGGGGTTTCACATGTGATGTTCTCTTTTTTTTTACAGTTAAATTTAGAATAAAAGAAACAAGCTTGTTACAGGCAAACCTGCTCTGCAGCTGGTGATAAAATTGATAGAGCCATTTTAAGCATAGGTCAGGCATACAGCTCAAAAGATGAGATGAAAGATGGTAAGTTAGGAACTACAACAACCATTCCATCTACAGAACCAATTTTCACCCAAACGAAATGCTTCCCCATTTTAAAACCAAATTAAACACTGTAAGACAGATATGTTTGGATCACATCGGAAAGACAAAACCACATATTTTAACGTAACAGACCAGTGAGTTTTCTTTGCTTTTTATTTTTATGGCCTTTATTTTGTCTCTGAATGTTACAAGGTAACAAAGACTGATTAGCTGGGCAGCCATTAACTCCTTTAGAAGTGATGGGATTTATAACAGCAGCAAAGCTGCCAGTTTTCTCTTCTGTCTCTTGGGTAATTAGAGAATAACTGTCTTCCAGATGTGCTGGCAGTATGCACTGTATCAGTCTCTCTGCCTTAAATTCTCTTCCCCATTCAGTAATTTTTATGCTAAAAAGGAAGAATTATATTGTTTAGAAATGATAAAAATACAGTCGGAATTTGGACTCTTTACTGAAAAGTAATCTACGTACACAGTTTTCTATGATGCAGAATAGTTGGACTGTTGTTGTCTTTGTATTGTGCACCAAAATGATACAAATAAAACACTCTTGAAGCCAGAACAGTAGGCAAGAACAAAAGTGTTCTGGGACATTTCCGAGTTGGCTAGAGCCAATATTCATCTAATACTTCAGAGTCATCTCACTTCAGTCCACTGGTTGAATGTCTTCTGAGGTACAAATTACATCACTGAAATGTAGGGAGAGGAAGAGAAATCCATTTAGTGACAAATCCACTCCTACCTTTGTTTTAAGTGGTTTTCCAGCTGTTGTGTATTTTTGCTGAGTGTCCACATTCCTAGACCTAGGGGCAAACATCTAAACATTTAATTACATGAAGTGTCACCATCCTCTTCAAAAAATCTGTTTGAAGACCTGTGCTGTCTCCCTGCATATGGGCAATTTCACAAGATCACAAACTATTCTTATTCCAGGTAACTAGAATTCAGCTTTCATACATATCTATTTAAATAAAATTCTGGTAAATTTCGTAAAGATACACCATTCCTCAACACGCTCTTTCCAAATGACCTAAAGGCTTTTTGTGCTTTCCCACTCCAAAGTGCTAGTCTCAGCTGTACGTTACTACAATTTGAAAATTTTATCAAACCTTTATAGTGTAAAATACGTGAGAAACTATTTCTTGATAAAATCTGTGGTTTACTCTCAAAATCCCTATGATACTATCAGTTGACAGCAAAATTTACTGCTGTTAAGTTTTTCAGTCATCACTGTGGTTTAGCAACCCAGGTCAGTGAGGAAGTTCCCATTCAGGTTCATGCTAGAATGTATACTCACACTATATCAGACCTTTCACATTCATTTAAAAACACTGCCTTACAAACCTTTGTTAAGTGTCATTAAATTGTATTTGCTTTCTTTGTAAGTATGCACACTTGATTTTTTTGTATACATGATCCTATAACAGTTCTTCATATTTGTTTAAAACACCTCTTCAGTTTAATGAAATTTTGTCAAATTCTAATAATACATTTCAAGGTATTTGCAGTAGCACACTGCATTGCAGCCTAATACGAATGTTTTTAACTTCATTTAGGTCACCAGCGAACTTCTGTGGGAGTTTGGATCCAGAACAATCCCAAGGACTTTTCTTTTGTTACATACTCCCTGAACACTGTTTTAATAATTTAGTTCCCTGAACTACTTTGCCTTCATTTGCAGTTTGAATACTGTGCTCAGTTTTGGGCCCCTTCCTACAAGAAAGAAATTGAGGTGCTGGAGTGCATCCAGAGGAGGGTAATGGAGCTGGGGAAGGGTCTGGAGCACAAGTCCTATGCAGAGGAGCAGGGGGAGTTGGGGTTATTTAGCCTGGAGAAAAGGAGAGTCTGGGGAGATGTTATCACTCTCTACAACTGCCTGAAAACCAGGTGGGGATCAGTCTCTTTTCCCAATAATAGGCAATAGAAGAGGAGGTGGCCCCAAATTATGTCAGGCAAGGTTTAAACTGAACATTAGGAAAAAATTCTTCACCAAAAGGGTTGTGAAGCACTGGAACCAGCAGCCCAGGGAAGCAGGTGAGTCACCATCCCTGAAGGAATTTAAAAGACCTCTAGATGGGCTTAGGGATGTGTTTTAGAGGTGGATTTGGCATTTTATGATCGAAGGATTCAGTAAGTTTTCCTCATTCATGAGATAGCATCAAAACCACTAAGAAAGTCCAAACAAGATATCAGCTACTTCTTGTACAATAGCAGCAGCATAAGAACTGTATCACTCTATCACTGTAACAACACAATTTTGATAAAGGACTAGAGATAACGAGATAACAAATAGATATTAGTAACAAGTAGTTATGAATGTATTGTCTCTCCCATCTATCAGAAATCTCTTAATGACTCTATTATATGTGTAGGCTGAATGACCCTAGATTAACCATAGAATAATAAGGAAATATCATAATGGCACAGTAATAATAAATGCAATGTTATCAGGAAGCCACATCTCACAGCCTTCTGCAGGAAAAACCACAACCTTTTGTATCAAAGGATACAAAAGTAGTAACACAAGATAGGAGAAACCTTGAAAGCATAATGTCTAATGGTACCAATGCAAATTATAAAAGAGGAGTTACTGAGAAGCGCAGAGAAAGGTTATTTAAGGTATAACTAAAGCATGCACAGAACTGTGTAGCAAGCTAGTGCAGCTGCTCATGATCGACAGCCTAAACAGAAACAGCTTTAGATTGCATAAACCTAAACAACCCCGTCTGGTTAGAAAGGAACCTTATTTCAGAATCAGTTATAGAGAACTGATCACTCCAGTATCCTGAAGGGCTACACAGGTTCAGTAAATTTTGCCTATTATCATGGTATGTATCTGCATGTATCTGCTTGTTGGGGTCTGGTACCCCAACCTGGGTTGTAACTTGGATGCAATACACTTAGTTATTCCCAAATGTGTTTCATAAAAATCTATTCTATAAACAAACCAGAAAATAATTCATAAATATTTATAATGGTGAAGGGAGAGAATGCTTCTTCTCAAAATATGCTAATGATTTGCCATATCATGCAACTACAGCAGCAAACATTGCTGAATTTCCCTCAAAAAGTATAACTTATTTATATAATAAAATGAATTAACTAAGCATTTCTTCTATATCAGCAGTTCTCTTGTTGCATTTTTGGCAATTCCAATTGCATTCTGAAACACATTTTATTTTATTCATACTTTATTAATCCTGACAGAGTAGCTAGAGAGAACAGTACACCAAATCAACCTAAAGCCTGATAGCAAGACTGCATTAGCTTCAAAAAGATAAAAACTGAGCCAATAAAACAATGTTAGTCTCATAACCTCAGCCCTTCATAATCAAAGACTAGCATATTACAATGAAGAAGAAAAAAGTCTATTCAGATGAGTATCACTATTACACATATTTTTCAAGTATTATTCAGAGAAGTTTCTGGGCTGTGAGGTATCATTCAAATGTGATTCAAAGATGATTATAACAGGAGTTACAATAAAAATAGAAGTGTTTATGTAAGAGAGCTCAAACACTCCAGATAAAACAGAGTTATTTTATTTTACATACCGTATTTGAAAGAATATTCACACAGCAATGAAAGGATACTCAGCTCAAACTATGCCAAGGGTCCCTCACCCCTACAGACTGAATGGTGGAAGGAATAAGTATTATGATTATTTTTTAAAAAATACCAGTTAAGATTGAGAGTTTTATGGAGATTAGGATTCACTTATATTGTTGAAACTATCTAAACTTTAGAAAATTACCATGCAAAGAAAATCTTGTTAATCTTCTAAAAATGTTCAAATCATATTATACTTTTTCTCCCATGATTTTCCTGAAGCCTGTCATACATTTCTAAATGGTTCTTGAATTTCTTTTTTCATAAAATGCCACATCCACAGGACTGTCACATACTAAGATAAAATTATCTAAAAAATTGATGCATGCCAATTAAGAGTAGTGCAATATTAGGCCTTCCATATGTTTTTAGATTGCTTCTTCTTTTAATATCTGTATTCATACCAATAGCTATCTCAGTAAAAAAGGCTAGATAGAATGTTTGTGCTAGTATAAATTTTCCAACCTCAAGAAAGGAAATAAAAGAGAAACAGAGAAAGAAAACCATCCAAATAAATACCACATGATCTTTTCAGATACAAAATCTTGGAGAAACATTGCCTTGAAAATACAGAAGATAACGTACTGCTCCTTAAATCCACACTTGCGTTCTAAATTCTGACAGAAAAGTGAAACTATCATGATTAAATGGCAATTAACTATTGTCATTCATGAAATTATTTCTAGAATAGCAGCACCCCATGACACAAATCCCTAATTTTAAATCTATCTGATTGACAAAGTGGGCATCTGTACGACACCATGCAGTGGAAAATAATTTTCTTTTTCCAGTTTGCTTTAAACTCCTGTATTTCTTTCAGGCATACTCCTGACCTTCAAAAAACAAACAAACAAACAAAAAATTTGGTAATTATATAGAATTTAAACTGCATGTGCAATCTTAAACTTCTATCCCTGTGCACACATATTATAAAAAAGGTTTACACTGCTCTGTGTTCAGTGTTCAGTTCTGTTTCAGCCTCTCTGGTTTTTGTCTCACTACCATTCTTCTTGTCTATCTAACCTATTCCTAAAGCCTTCACAGCACAAAGCCCGGCTCTCTACACACCAGTGCTAATCTCTCAACTGGGAAAGCATCCCAGTCTCTTCCTTTTTTTCTGCAATTTCTTCCCGTTTGTTATCCCTCTTCTTCCCAGAACCCCTCTTGCTCACATTCTCCTTCATCCTCCTGTTTCATCAGTCCAGCTCCTTGTTTCAAGGTCTTCCACAAACTTCAGGTTGTCTGCCTATGACCTCTCTGCACTTCTGCCAGAAATGCTTCCAGTAGCAAATCTACACCTAAAAATATGAAATTCATTATCATTGTATTATCCTCAAATTATTATCTTTGGACAAATCTCCTTAAACTCAGTAATCTATGACAGTTTCTTTGTTTTAATGCAGCTGAACAAGTTTTTTCTTCAACAGTATTTTCCAAAAGACTGAACTCAGAGTGTTGAATAAAGCAATTCAAAATAAGGGTTAAATTGTAGACTGACCAATATTACATAAATTTATGAAGAAAATACTATAAGCTATAAATATTTAATACCAATTTTTGCAATGAGAAATGTCAGAAAATCTAGGAAGAGCTAACAAGGTAAGCTAAAACTGACAGAAAATTGTGTCTATATAATACAATGTTCTGATACTTCTTTGCAGGTGCTAATTGCCTTATTTTATTGATTTCCCCACTTTATTTACTTTTCAGTGTCCTCCTTTCTGCTAACTGGACCTAATTGCTCCTTTTCAAAGTATTCCATCACTGACTGCAAGGAAAGTTTTGCTTGAGAAAAAAATCTAAGGAACAACTTCAGGATTTGCCATGTTTTTGATTCAACTACAAAAGTTGGGTAAATGGTGTTGCTTCACTCAATCAGAGCCAACACTACAACTGCTTTGCAGTTCATAATTCCATTATCACTTGTCTGCATATTTGTATTTGTAGGGGTTTAAAAGGTTTATTTCTCTTTAAAGAAAATTCTTGCTGCCAGCCTAGCTAAATTAAAAATAAAATTGAATTAATATTTAGATCTGCCCTTTAAAAACACAGATTTAATTCCAATCACATGCAATTTCTTCTGAATTTCTTGGTAAGACTTTGATTAAGCTAAACAATTTATGTTTCTTTCCCAAGGCAAAAGCAAGCATTCAAGAAATTATAATAAACTAAAATAAGTATAAATATATAAACTACATACAGGGCTAAATTACTTTCCGTCAGCAGTGGAGAAAACAGCTTTGCAATACATTTTTAGCAGATGTACCCTAAAATGCTGGATTGTTTTGCTTTGTTTGGCCAATGTTTCATATGGCCCCATGCTCACGACAGGCTCAACTGTTTCCCAAAAACATATATTCACACATCAGACAGTTGACAGTCAGGTGTCAGTCCATACTCACTTGACAAAATGGAGCAAATCTAGCTTAAGCCTGAAGAAAAGCCTGTATAAAATAATGAACCACGAAAGGTAATGAATTCAAGTGTTATGTACTGGAGACCAATATTTCCTACTTTTCTAAATTAAATGGTATCCTGACATCCTGTCTCCCTGCACGGAAAGATACAGCACATCCTTCCTCTTCCACCAATGCAACCCTGACATTTTATTCTGACTCCGTATCTGTTTAACCATAATGCAGAGGAAATAATGGAGTAACCGAAGTTCCTGATCTCTTAAAACCGTAAACACAAGGAATTAGAGAGAAATTATCTGCCATAAATTTTTAAATCACTTTGAGCATAAAGTTAAATTATTTTAAAAAGGACCTTTATTAATTTCCTTGTTTGTTCTTTTTTGCATAATTTCTGTTCACAGAAGTAACAGAAAAAAATCCACCTAAGGCATTCCTTTTACAAGACTTTTTACTACCACGCTTTTAATTGTGCAACTCCTTTTCAAAAAGATATCAGACAAGGAAAAACTGAACAGCACATGCAATTAAAAAAGACATCTTTACTAAACAACATACTTGTTAGATTTCCTCCTTATAATACTAATCCCCATTAGTATTTTGATGCAAAATTCTATTACTTTGGTTTTCTTGTAATAAGGAATGAATCTATTTGCTTTACAGAAATATCTGAAAAAATTAATTCTCGAAGGTGCTAAGCTCTCAAGGCAGTGTTAAAAAAAATGTTATTCAAACAAAGAACTAATACAGAAACTTTTGAAAGCTTTCTAGTTAAAAAAAACACCAACCTTTCAAAAGTAAACACAGATACAACATATATAGACCCTCATTTTTCTGGCTATCTGGCTCACAGTATTTTTGACTTACTCCTTTTAAAATTCAGGATTACTCCCTTAGGGAAAACACAGTTTGGTTTGTAGCTAAAGAACAGAGTTTCTAAAAACTGAGCTGTTCCTAAAGAACAGGTTTCTAAGGCAGAAAAGTTCTTCAGCATTTTGTACCTACTCAAAGCTTTAAAAACAAGGCTTGGGACATTAAATAACTATTCAGAAGGAGTCCTGTGCATTATCCCTCAAACGTATTCACAACAAACGTATTCCTTTTTTTACTAGGGAAAAATGTTTCATTTAAAACCACATGCACTCCTTTCAAGACAATGCTTTCAGAGATGCTAGCTATCTCTTTCCACTTGCCAAATATAAAATAGGAAAATCAATAGCAAAATAGTAAAAAGGATGTTATGCTTTGTTTTAAAGCTGGGTAATTTTTTCCATACTGGAGAAGAGCTGTATTCAAGTCACTTTGCCTTTCGCACAACTTGGAGACTCAAACATAATGGAAATGCCAATTTCTGTGGTCTGTGTATAAGTTATTTTGACTCACGTATTCTCTTTACTGCTTGTAGAGTCCGTGTGGCACATCCAGTATCCACTCAATCAACAGAAGAGCAATTTAATACCTTTGTTATCAGAAGTTCTATACGTAATAAAAGCTATCCTCTATTGTGTCTGTACATTTATAAACATGGTATTTGTCCACTAAGGAATCATAAGGACTTAGCTTACTTATGTTAGGGGAATTTATTATATTTTCAACTTGGATATATCAAATAGCTTGGGCATAAGACATATTGCCTTGATATCTTCTGAGATTTAGTATACACAGAAATGACGAGTATTAGAGAAATTATTTTCCTTTATTTCTCAACAATTAACTAATTTTATTGGAATTTCATGGGTTTTTTTCCAGTTCACTCTCATCCTTCATTTCCCAAGTCAAAAATTTTATCCTTTTTGCTTGAACTTTCAGATATTCAATGATCATGTTTGCAGCAATCCAACATTATCATAAACAGTTTTACATAGACTGTGAAAAAGCTGTTTAAAGAGAAGAAAACAAAAAGGACCTATATTACAGTTCAAAAATTTAAATATTTCCATGTCTGTTTTTCCTTCACTGTCACCTTCCTCTTAAGACAAATCTCAGGGAACATCAGTGCCCAGGAAGACTTCATAGTCAACTCATCTTTAAATCAGTCTAGAACAGAGATAACTAGCAGAGATTTTGGACAGACAAAAATTCATTAACCCTTTCTGTGACAGATAAAATTGCATGGACATTTTTTTTTCTCTCCAAGGTAATACTGTGGGAAAGCTTCAGAGGGAAGTCAATGCAAATATCTCCTTGTGAGTCTATAGAAGGTGATTATTATAATATCTTTGTAATTTGAAATACTCTTAGTTTGACACCGGATATCACCATGACTCAAAATGTTCATTGCAGAAACCAGAATTTCACACAACTTTTGGAACAGTGAATTTTAAAGAAACATGTTCAGAACTCATTGTACTTGCCTTCATAAATTCACGGCATCTCAATTTGTGATGGCCTAAAAATTATAAAATTTAATCCTGAAATGTTATTTAAAGCATTTCATAATTAAAGGAGATTTAACAGACTCTTTATGTGCACAGAGGTTAATATTGTCACCATCTTTTATAAATGAAAAGCTATCCACACTAGTCTAATTCAATATACAGAATTGAAATCAATGAGAGTTCTATATAAAGAGCAAGGGTAGAGAATGATGCAAAATGTCAAGAGCTTCTATTTATAAGTACTGAAATTCTAACAAAAAAGAAAAAAAAGAGAAAAAAGGAAAAGTTAGGGTTGAAAGGAACTGATTCTTTTGAAGTAAAAAATATTATCGTACTGTATAAACATAACCATGCAAAAGCAGAAACTCTGTTCAATGTCTCAGGCATCGTCCTTGAAACTCGCTTTTTTAAATGTTTAGAATTTGAAAAGGATCTCATTTCATTTGACCTTCCATAGACCATAAACTGCAGAACTCCCAGAAACTGATACTGTATTTTCCTTTTCTGAAGGAGCAGACTTATTTTAAACTCAAGCTGAGTAACACATACCATTTATTTGTGTTCCTGTAGCAATACCCAAGGTAAAACAATATTCTAACACATTTCTTAAAGAGTACTTAAGTAGCTCATAATGAGTAGATGATACATTTCTTCTCTGTCACAAGATGTCCTGTCCATCCACATGAGTGTGCTTTTATCTTTTCACTTGACTTTGGGATATGGACTTAGCTAAAATTACACTTTCTAATTGAACTCGAGCCTAGTTTGCTGCAACACCACTTCATTACCACTGGTAAAGTGAATTAATCAGTGCTATAATGTAATGACTGTAAAAGTATAAAAGACCAGGCTATTACTGAAAGTTGATTTTTGTATGACTAATAAACTAGAAAACTTACAACATAAATAATCATTGAGAAATAAAAGTTTAAAACAATGAGAAGGCATTAGACTTGAAGAAACATGACAGTTTTACCTTTTCTGTTGAAGTCAGAAAAGATGAATAGCAGATACCAGTTTATTTTAATATGCTTATAACAGAGGAAACAGTATCCCCAAAGGCCACTATACTATTTTATGTTATCTTTTCACTGCCTCTAAAATCTGCTGTATTTTTCTTAGACATATAAAAATATATGTTTTCAGATTTACTATTGAGATACTGCTATTTCATATTTATTGCTGGAGGTACACTGCAATTCTTCAAAGACTTTCAAATTCTTCCCAAACATTTAGGGTCAGATTCCATAAACCAAAAATAGATGAACTTCACCCTAAACATTAAACCATTTTCTCAACAGTAATTATTTTTCTATGACACACTTTGGCCAGCTGAGTCCTAGGAACCATAGAATAACTCTTTCTTTGCTAAGCCTTGTGAAGAACTACAGAGACAGAATACACACAGAGATACATGACCTAAAATAAACATGCTGTGATGCACGAACCCTTCTTGCAAGCTCCTTTTAGGTACTAAAAGGTCTTCCCGAAGCTACTCTTCTCCAGACTGAACAACCCCAACTGTCTCAGACCTTTTTTTTTGTATAGGGCAGGTGCTCCAAGATCCCGATGATTTTTCTGGCTCTCCTCTGAACCTGCCCCAGCAAGTCCATGTCCTTCTTGTGTTTGGGACCCCAGAGCTGATGCAGTGTTCTAGGTGGGTCTCACAAGAGCAGAGCAGAGGGGCAGAATCCCTCCCTCATCCTGCTGACCATACTCCTGCTGAAGCAGCCCAGGATACATTTGGCTTTCTGGGCTGCAAGTGCACGCTGCCGGGTCATGTCCAGCCTCTCATCTACCAAGTCCTGTTCTTCAGGCCTGCTAGCAATTTTAGATGGGCATACTGCAGGCTCAGGGCAGTCTGCAGAACTGGATGACTTTTAGCAGTCCTTTGCTGTCACTGGTTGTTGGGAATCCATTAATTTTAATTGTCCTGTACTGCTCTGTGACACTCTTACTCCAACTGGTGACAGTGGCAGAACAATTTACTGAATGTATATGAATGCACTGAGCAAAAACCCAGAAATGTTTGGCTAGGGATCATCCCCCAGGCTAAAATTTCCTTAACTTCAGAATCTTAAAGCAACCACCCTTATTCTACTTCACATAGAGAGGGAGGTGTGAAGTGAGCTGTAAGGTCTGAAAAATTACATCTGCATGATGTACAAAAAATATACACAAAGGATAACTAATCACCATCTGTAACCTGGCACCTTTTCTTCTCCAAATCCAGCTACAGTCCTCCCTCACCCAAGCCCTGGTTGTGTACCAAGGATGCAATGTACGAAACAGCTGACTAAATTTAGCCGCAATTAAAAACTGAAATAGGGTTATTAATAATTAGTAGGTCAAGGGAAGGACTTTATTTAAGGAAGTAAATATCAACATAGGAAGGCTGTGCCATCCACATCAGTGCTGATGGTAGAGAAAAGACACATAGGAGCCATAAAGACCCTTTCCAGGGAGTTGCAGCTACCAACCATTCCTCTCCAAAATACTGCCTGGCTGATCAGCAAAGACACAGGAGAGATGAGCACACTCGTGCTTAAACTAAGAGCTCATTGGGTCCTACCTCTCTGCTGTGTATCAGGTAAGAAAGTATTGCTTTACACCTTCAACTTACGTATCACCAGGCTGCAGAACCTCTTTGCACAAACAAATTGACCCAAAACAACTTCCACTACAGTTAAGTATTATGGCTGGATAAATAATATTTGGCTGATATCAGAGTGGAATAAAGTTCATATGCTTGTATTTGGCAAATGAAAGTACTTCGAGAATTGTATCTATAATGTTACCTGCTTTGTTTAAAAAATTGTGTTTATAAACTGTTTGATGCAGACTGCAATGTAGAACTGCTCCTGAACTGTGATAGTTCAAACTTTATGTAAAGAAGGTGTTCTATTATGTATATCTGGCCGAGGCAGTGACTTTCATCCTAGCAGATTACAGACTGTACCCTGAGAGCATATAATATATACTTTCCTGCCTGCTAGCACCAGAAATGCAACACACCTGGGCATGAAGCCACCAACCCTCAGGAATGTATAACACTTTCACAAGACAGCACGGAGCATACTCAGAAATACGAGAAACTGAAAATATACCAGATCCCCACACTGGCTGCTTACAGGACACAGTCTTTTTTCTCAATACAGGACCACAAATGTTTAGGTCTTGGACACCAAGGGAATATAGAAAGCAGTGGGACAAAGGACCAAGGTCAAAAGTTCCATTTCTCACACATAATGGATACTCTACATAGGTATATAAACTGCTGAAAAACGGGGTTCATCAGAACAAGTATGATACAAATCTGGAATTGACTTTGGGATACAAAAAGGAATTAACTTGTCACTATTTTCTATTCTAAACATTGTTTGTAATTCTTTACTCATGATTCTTCTGGAACCTAAAAGCCACTGGAAATATATTAAAATACATTAAAAAGTCTTTTTTTTTTTTTTTTTTTTAGGTAGTTGTCAGATAATTAAATGAATTATAGGAGGATGCACATGCACTGAATAAAAGGTCCTAAGAACCTACAGAGCATGCTTTGGTGCTCTTGGTGACAGGTTCTCCCAGCGCTTTCAGGTTTAAGACCTCACTTTATGAGGTCACTCTTTATGAGCCAGACGGTGGAGGCCCTCACTGTGCAGCTCTTGTCCATGGTTATCAACACAAGGAATGTACCAGTTCAACTGAAAATGTCACATTTTAAAGACTGGCCTGAAGAAATGAGTGCTTTAAAGCAGACACATGTTTTTATATTAAGACAATCTGCATTTCCTATGAAACACTGAAAATATCCTTTCTAATCTATACACAAGTTTGAGCTTGATCATTGTAGTTGCACTTTTTTTGTTAATACAATGGGAAGCACACCATTGAGCTAAACAATGTAAACTGTCAATTAGCCACAACATTTACTTTTCAAAATCTTACGTTATTGATAAAAATAAACTTAATGACTTGTCAAGTTTGTTTTATGACAATGAGCTTCTGACACAGTCTTCCTAACCTTTCATCTTTAGTTCTTCCATATGCAAACCCATACCACATGCTAGAACACACACTCGTAATGAAGAAAACCTGTTGTGATCAATCAGAGGGAAAACAAAACCATAAAATATGCAACAAAAATCAGCATGACACAAACACAATAGATCATAATTTAGTGTTTGTTGCGTTTCCTGGGAGCTTACACAGGTCTGTTTTTATTTAATTATCACAAGAGGTAATAAAGTTAGAGGCATACCAATGGAGAACAGGTCATTACTGAGAGTTGTTAACTTCTTAATATAATCCACAGCTCTTTTAATCACTCAGCAACTAAATTAATTAGTTGTTAAAGGTTAGAAAACTTTTCCCCAAACCTAAGCATAGTAAATAATTTCTTTCTTACATTCCACATTGAATATACATTATAAATAAATTGATTTCATTTCAATATATAAAAAACTATTCTTTTCAATTACTGTATGAACACTTGATTGGAATGTAACCTGAAAAGATAAAGTGTCAGGTACTTGATAAATGTAATTTTTTCCTTACACATACAAAATCTGTCACCTTTTCAGTATGAATGAATTCTGTTAAGTAAAGATGCATTTTGTAACACCAAATTTTGATTAAAAATATTCAAGGACTTCCAAACCACGTGTGACTTGTATGAAAAGCAACTTGTTCTGATGGCTACCAGCATCCTGGTATGACACATAAGACAGTACTCAAGATTATTTTCTTTGAAAGAATATGATGTATAAAACTTGTTTTAAAATGAATACGAATAAGCTGCCTCACACAGCAGAGTAAGAGCACAGAGGTACTGAATCAGATATAGCCTGTGGATACAGTTATACACAGAATTATATAAGTGTCAAGGATTACTTGCACAAGATACGTTTCTGCATTAAATTTCTCATTCTCCCATTGTCACTTGTTCCCACCTTGCTGTCATGCTTAACACCTACTTCTCCTTCCTTCTCCTAAACTCCTACACACTCATACACAAATATTCTTTCATTGCTATCAACTATTTAGTCCATATGTCCAAGACATTTTTAAGAATAGATAGCAGTTTTAGACCAGATTGGTTACTTAGAAAATCACACTGTCTTTACTGTGCTACTCAAACAATTACATTTTTTTCAGTTTTTCTAGTACTGAACTTGATAGTATGTGTTATTATGTGCTACAAATGCATCAAGTGCAACACAGTGTACATTTCTAATACAGCAACAGTATAATTTGATATATATGCATATATAACCAGACAAAAATCTAACAACTGAAATAAGGCCAAGCCTCACTGTGAAGTTAGAATTTACGTTCTGATTCAGATTGTGTCTATAGAAGTTATTATAAATTATTAACTACACATACGAGTCAGAAATTGGGTTTAAGTCCACTAGATATCTCACAAAGAAGTAAATATATTTTTACTCACGTTTTACATTACAAGTTGGTAACTCCCTGGTCTTTTGTCTACTGGTAAAGCAGTTATTTTCCATAGAGCTGAACCCCCATAGAAGACAAAGATATTAGAAAATACTATATTTCTCTTATTAATGAACAGATAAATGTAGGCTTTTATCTGAAAAAAAACTTTTTAAAGGATAGTATGGATAATATTATGAAGTCTCAAGTGGACTTTTTTAACCTTCCCATTAAATCAGTTTTAAATATAAATTCTGAGTTGAATCTGAAATTTGTTTAAAAACGTGTCTACTGTCAGCTTTTTATAGAATTAGTTTCAGAGAACAGATGGACATTTGAATATCTTCTTTAAAATGTGTATTTATGTAAGGCTTTTGGTAGGGGAAAAAAAAAGGCTGCATTTAGAGAAAATATCCAACAGGAAGGTAAAAGAGAAATCCAAAAGGACTGGAATTTTTCAGGCTACATTTTAATGATTAATGAAGTATCTGTAGCTGAAGATACCACCAAGCAAATACTTTGGTGAAGCTCATTTTTGCAAATGTACAGGAAGACCCGCACAGACCTGCAGTATGCCTTGCCAATTCCTCAGTATTTAGTTTACCTTAATCTCCCTCCAATTTATTAGCCATACTGAAAATACACAATGTATTATGTCCTCAGTTATTTCATGTTCTTAGACATGAATATTCATTGGTAGTTCTCTTTTTTATTGTGATAAATTTTGTAATTTAGGTGTTAGATCCCATTTTTTGTATTCTTGAAGTTTTTGGGAGGTGATTTATTAAAAAAAATCCATTTGTAATGATTTATAAAACTTGTTATATCAAGAAGTTTAAAAGTCCATTAGAATGGACTTTTTCAAATCTGAACTATGCTTATGTACAAAATAATTGCAATCCAAAATATTGCTCCAGCAATGTGGTGGGTAAAAAGCAAAATTATTATCACAATGCAGATGGGAGTAAAATAAAATACAGAGCTCAAATCTTTACATTAAAATTAATTTCTTCCCTCTTTGTTGAACAACACAATTATCTCATATTCACTATGTAATTTTGTTTTTCCTTTATTTTTGCATTTTTATCTTCCTTTGTAAGATAAAGAATGAACAAATGAATTATACATTTTCAAAGAGATTAAGCGTGAATTATGGAAAAAAAAAAAAAAGAAGACATAAAGCCAGTTACTTTTGGCCTTATTCAATCCAGACTTAAAAGCATGACTCTGCTGACTAACACTGCATTGCTGAAGGTCAGTAAGATCTAATGCCTGACTGTACTGAGAAACAAATGAAACCATTCATTGCAAGCTGCCATGAACAAACGATAGCAAATACTTCAAACAGAAATAATGGAAAATGGTGCAGAATGAGAAAAGATATCCTAAGAAATAAAGCAGGGTTGCAACTTCTTCATATATCTCTAACCACCATCACTTCTATGTAATTTACATCTCTGTTCACACCATCCAGACATGTTACTTACTACCTACTTCTGTAAATTCTCTTAATGTCAGATATTATTCTAAAAATGGTATGTGATATTCCATTTATTAGTTCTGCTAACAAGGTGTACTTTGTCCGTCTGGGTTGAAGTCAGTTTCCTTCACTGCAGCCTGCATGATGCTGTGTTCTGGATTTGTAGCCAAACATATTAATAACACAGTAATGTTTTGGCCATTGTTGGAACAGTGCTTGCACAGAATCAAGGTTTTCTCTGCTTCCTACTTTGATCCTGTCCCCAGCATGGGATGGCAAGAAGCTGGGAGGGAAAACAGCATGGAACAATTGACCCAAATTAGCCATACCATGTAATATAGTGTTCAGCAATAAGAACTGGTACAGAGGAAGAGGAAGGGTGACATGCTCTACTATATATTACATAGCTCTTTCCATATTCTGTTTGTGGAGCAGAGCTGAAAATGCCGTAACAATTGTACAATACAAATTTCCATGCAAACAACAGCACTGTGCCTTTCATATCTGAGGATATTAGCAACTTGACTGCAAAATCATTTCTTAAGAACTGTCACCTCTCCTTCCCTCAATGATATCATTAAAGCATATCAGCCCTTCTTTCTCTCAATAACCCATTATGTGGACAAGATAAACACCACATCTTTAAACACCACGTCAGTGAATGGTGTTAGTTGTTCAATAAGTGTCACAAAATTGAAGTTTGCAGTAACCAGATGATTATCAGCTGGGGTTTTTTGTGTTTGTTTGTTGTGTGGGTTTTTTTCTACCCTACCATCTCACCTGCCACTGCAATTATTCTTGTACATGAACTCAGAGGACACAGGCAAAATTTCAGTATCATAAGACACAGAGGTTTCATCACCATATATTTGGAATGCCTGCATCATTTGGAAAGTGGCAAGACATTAGAGCTCTGCAAGAGTGAACATAGTACATCAGGTTACATTTCACCCTGACAAACAAAATGCTTCTGAAGAAAAATGCAATACAAGAAAATGATATAAAACAAAAGAAACACATTAAAAAGAATATCAATAGAAACTAAGGAAAATTCAAAAGAAAATGAAAAATGCATTCCTAATTTGCAAAGGGAAACAACATCACAAAAACCAGTCAGGCATGATAGAGTTCCAACTCCAGAAAATCAGTAAACATCAATATTTAAACTAAAACAAAGCTCTCAATAATTGACCCATGTCTGAGGCATATGTCCCCTTATATCTCTGTCATTAACAAGTGTTCATCTAACGGTAAAAATCTCTCTACTGTTACTTTTCTCTGTTTTTTTTAATTAAGAAAATATAAAAGTCACTTGGAAGGGAAGGCAGGGGAGGCATTGTAGATTTCAATTTAGTTTTCCAAAAGGAGTTCAAACTACTTGTCTTGAAATGTAGCTCAGCTTAACCAATAGACTATTACAGATGATTGCTTTTATTCTAATAAAGTTTCATCAAGCAAATTCACCAAACAATACCATTTCTTTTATGAATAAAATAATTTCTGGGGAAAAGCAACTGTTCCAGGAGTTCACCACCCTCCAAATGAAACTTCAGCTATAAAAGGACACAAGTATATTAAATACATATATTAGTACCTTTAAAGCTGTAGTAGTTGAAAATCTGTTTTCCTGTGATTACCCATATTCTTTCCCAGGTGATAGTAATAATTGTCATTCATTAAGTTTATTTAAAACCATGACTTAGATGATGCCTTTTTACCCTTATTTCCATAAAGAAAAAAACTCCTTGGATGTTCTGATTATCAGTCATTTTCTACTTTTTAGACATTTGATCCCACAAAAAATAACTGTCCTAAATAAAAGACCTATTTATGTAGGAAATTAGGAGAAAGATAATAATCTGTATAAATAGGTATTCTGTATGGAAGTAACCTAAAACAAGTTATTTCACAGGAAGCTACCTGATCATATTTGCAGAAATATCTTGCAGATCATGTCTTGTAGAAAGACAAAAGAGCTGAACTTTTCTTTAAATCCACTCCCTCTGTGTGTTAGGCAACTTTCAGGGGAGGTCAGTTTGCACCTAGAGCTGAACTGCACTAATTTCCTGAAGTACTGCTTTAGGGCAGGATATATATAGTGCAGTGGCTATGCTACAAAAAAGAATTGGCAACTTCTGCTTCAATCTAATAAAAGTGACCTGAGTATGTCTAATAAATCTATCTTTTCCAAGGTAAAAATGGAAGCAATTTTAATTTCTGAAATCTTAGGACTAAAGTTCTACTGGACATAAGAGAGCACCAGAATTCACACAAAGCAGGGGCAGTGAAAAGGGGTAGTGCAAATCACAGTCTTGGATGAGGACCTTAGTCCTACACAACCTCTGCTTTAGATACCTGAGGTAATTTTTCATGTGGCCTCCAGACTAACATAATTAACAGTGATATTTTCTGATGGCAAATGCTAGGTTTTCTGAAAAATAGTTGACAACCATAAACACAGAGGAGCAGTGATAGGTGTAGGACTCCCAGTAACCTAACAAAGGGAAATGGAGCACACCACTGGCCACTCCAAAGGCCACCGAAGGAAAACAATCAGATGGTTGTCCCTGTTGAAGACACTCACTGAAGTAGGTAAACAAACTCTCACCGAGAAGCCATGCTCATTAAATAGGGTCATCAGGTTATATGACTTATTATGAGAGAATTTGAGAATAAAGCAGAGAAAATATTTGGTACTCTGCCACACTTAAAAAGAGATGTTCAGGGAAAGGACCAAAGAGATGTAAAAGGAAGGGACAAGATAGATCTGGGAGGGATTAAAAGCAGGAAAATGAAAAGGGACAGAGGTTAGTTGCAGATAAAGAGGCTGCTCATCACACCTTGCCTGCCTGAGCTTCGTGCTACAACGTGGCCCACCCTATCTCCTGCGTGGGTACACTCTCAGCCCAGAGCACGCACATGCGGGAGCCAGTGAACTTCCAGCTGGACTAGTCTGCAAGCACAGGATGAGGTCTGAGTGCCAGCACACCCAGCAGGGGACCACGAATGTCAGGGGCTCAGAGGTCCAAGAGCTGCAGGTGAGGAGATGAAGCTTCTAGGGTTCATCTACTGCATGGGTAGAGAGTCTAAGACCAGCTACAGGAGGAGAGACTTGTCACGTACTGGGCACGTGTTTCTCAAGAGCTGCCCCCCACAACTGGCTCCCCTGGCAATATAAACGAAAATAGGATTGAGAGAGAAGATCACCTATTGCAGGTGAACAAGGAAATGTTCAGTGCAACCAAAACAGCGTTTCAATAAACCAGTGTGGGTGTTCATGAGGGTGAAGTTTTTCAGATGTTATGCTGTGGTGCCATTCACTCAGGCTAGAAGGAAAAATTATGAGCAATGGTAGTTATCTCAGGGTCTTGCTAAAAATTAAATTTGGATAAATATGTATCTAACTGCATTTCTAGGCAATCCAGTAACTCCCTATATGAAAATGCCCTGCTATATTCAATTACAAAAGCTAGTTTGCTTGCATCTCTAGTATTTTCAGTAATCATTAACAACGCTACTGGAAGCTGGCTGAGGTTTTCATCTGGAACACACTCTTTCATCAATGACTTGGGTAGAAAGTGTGTATTCTTACAAATGTCAAGACTTTCAAGGGAAAATTTCAGTTTTCATAAAAAATAATATTTTTTCTTTTAGAAAACTGTTCCAAGTCACCTAGAAACATCTTTCCTTTATGTAAAACCACTCTGAAGACAAAGTTAACAGGTTTTTCAGTCCTTTCAGTCTAGAACTAGCCTGGTGAGGAAATACAGATGTCACAGCTTTCAAATTCAACCAAGAAATACATTCAGACATCTCAAAACCTCAGGAACAACCTAGAAATCCTGGGAAACCTAGATGCCAGGTCTTCAATCTGACCAAGATGCTCTTTAGATAAAGTTCCCAGGAGCTTGGATTTAAGAATGTATATGATTTTCAAGAAGAGAGAGGGTCTCAAAAGCCTACTTAGAAGTTTGAACTGAAATATTTTTTCTATAAATAAACTTTAAGAATTTCAATTCTGCAGAAAATGCCAGCTGCTCCTTCCACTACAGATTTTTTTTTTTTCCCTATGAGTTTTTGGAGTACTGAGAAGCATTTTCCTTTCAAAATCTGGGGAAATAGACATCTCTGGAAAGTATGATCCTTTCTGATATAACCCTCAAGATAAAATCAGACCGCAAAATTCCTGAAATATTTTCCACAGCTCTTTGAAAATTAGCTTAAAAATACTTTAAGTATATGCAAATTCATAAGCACATACACCCATATCTATTGCCTAGTGACTGGTCCACTAAAATGATGCTATTCCAGTTCAATTCCCGGGCATTTATGTTTGGTTATAGTAATAGTGGCAAACGGACACATTGAAGAAAGATTTCTTTTTTCTCAGTGGCTAATGTGGAAGAGTACTGTGTACCTCCATCTGTCACTGACATGAGATGTGACCTTTTTAGATATAGTTTCTTCATCTGTAAAACAAAAATTGTATTAACCTACTGTACATCAGAACATTAATTAACGTTTTGGGGTAAGAAAGTGTAGAAACATTCAGATGAAAAGCACTTACAAGTAAAAGTGATATAACTGCTACAAATCAAAAGACATTTGGATGAATATATTAAACCAACTCTTTTTAACATCATGATTCATGTAGAAAAGGTATACCGAATTCCTACTGATTATTCCAGTCTTTTCTTAAAACATCTGGAGATTACTTGTACTTTTGGCACTCATACTTCCATAGTAATATCCTGAATAATACTGAATACTTGTAGTAGCTGTATAGTTAAATAAAATTATAAATAAGGAGAAGCAAAGAGAGCAAAGCCTCATACAGAAGTAGGCCTTTTATTTATGACTTTCTAATAATTTCCACAGCAACATGTGGCAGTATCATAAACAGACATAATAAAATCATGACATCTTGGGTTTGAATAAAAGCCATAGTCTAGAAGTGGAGATGCAAATAAAACCTAACAGAAACATCAATAAAACCTGCTAAAATAATTAAATGCCAGTTAAAACATCTGTAACCCTTTTTGGACAAGCTCTTACAGATTACTTCCAATTGGAGAAATGCCACTCCATTCTTATCAATCCATGGGTTTTACACTCATTTAACTGACCTCACACAAATGCTAAAGGATGATCCCTAAGTTTCTGAGGGGTATTATTTCCATTAGAGCCTACTATTACTATTAATATTTATTTTCCATGTTAATAAAAATAATTAATATTTATTTTAACATTTATTTTAATATTAAGCAATAACAAAACCTAAAAATTATGGTAATATATTCTGAAAAATGTCACTGGAAGGCTCGTCATAAGAAATGAAGTCAAATTAACATAATACAATAAATTAAAATAATAGTGAGACAATGATGCATTTTTCATGCATTATTATTTGCACGCAAAACAAGAGCACCTAGAACCTACATATAGATTCTTAAACTCTTGTTTCTCTCCTGTAACCATAATTTTCCCTTTATTACTGTCTCCTTTTATTTCCACTTCTTAAACTTCACCATAGTTTGTGTTCTGAATTTTATAGAGTAAGACTTTCTCTTATCTTCATGAACAACAGTGTCCCAGTCTTACGCTTCATAAAGTATATTAAAAAAAAAAAAAAACAACCTTGTTCTTCCTCCACTTTGGAAAGTAATCCAGGTTTTAAATATACAAATAGCATCTACATTTTTCAGAACAAGCATGACACATATACATGCTTGTGCATTTGTACATGTTGTTGGTTGACTACGTGTCTAGTAACAGTAGAAGAAAAATTAACAATCCAAGGTGAAGGAGCATTAGTTATTTAATAGAGCTCTGCACTTCCATAAATTATTGATATTGAATTGGTGGGCTTATTTCAGAACCTAGTGAATAGACCTAACAGTGGAGACCTGTGTGCTGGATTCAATTATCTGGACCATTTAATGATGAAGGAGGTGACACTGACTTCTACAGAACAGATTTAAGACTTGGTTTCTCAGGATATTTAGATCAATGAATCACTTGAAAGTATTTGCATAACTGTATATAGTTACTCCCCTAAGAGTTCTGCCCATTTTGTACAGTATTCTTAGCAAGCTTGAAATCTTCATTTAGGAAATGTTTCTGTATAATTTGTGATTAGCACTGGTATACACATCTTTCAATATATTATTTTTACCACTGAATCAACGGAGTTTCAACTTTGCTGACTTACAAGTCTTACTTTTCTTCTTAAACAGAGAGATCACCAAAGACAAGCATAGCCCCAAAATTAAAATGAATATTTTCACAAAAACATATAGGTAGAATTTGTCTCTTATTTTACAACTCCGTTACTCAGTTATTTGTCAATATTTTAATTATACTGGTTAGAACTGAGTCTAGAACATTTCCCAGTGTAATACTTTTAACAGCTTTTCCTCTGCACTTAGTTTGAATGACATCTACTATGTTAATTACCATCTGAATCCAAAGGGGGAAAGGCAAAGGCGAACAGGGAGTGAAATGTAAAAAAATGAGTCAGCAGCTTTAGTAAAGTTTTAATCATCAGTTTAAAATTGAAAATTCAAGAGGTAGAAAAGCTAATAAATAAAAAATGTTCTTGCACTACCACACAATAATTAATGTGGGTATGCAGTAACTAAACTAAATTTCTCGAGATGCCCTAAGGCAGGCAAAAAGTAATACCCAATATCCTTTGATCCACTTTGTGAAAGTTTAACTACACTTTTTGAGCAGAATTTGAACTTGTGCTCTGATCCACTAGTAAAATCCAGAAGCCAGAATGCAGGATCTCTTACCCCAGGTAAGCATTAATTAAAAATTTTGAAGTAAAACTAACCAGGCAATCAACACTAAGATAACATCAGACACTGCCACCCTTGTTGAATTTATAGCTACACACAACTCTGAGGAAGACTAAGGACGAAGTCTCAGTTCATCATATGGTTTCACCAATAACACATTTCTTTTCTTTAAGTCATCACTCCCCTGGTTTTAGATTTCTTAAACCATTGCTTCTTCAGGAACTGGAACAAGTGTTTTTTTCTGCCCAATCAATGAAGGCCTTTCAATTCCACAATGCAGTGGATTGAAACCTCAGTGTTCCAATTCCCTTTTGGCTTTGTCTGGATTTGGAAATACTCAGCAGAGCATGAAAAATGTTCCTTCTCTCACAGAGCCAACTTCCATCAAAGAGTGATTATTTCGCTTGTTAGGTACATTCTTATGACAGTTTTATGTTCAAATATACAAATTATAATAACATATTTTCCAAAAGTATCTACAAAGGATAATGAGTTTAAATGATGACAAACTTCATACATGTTTATTGTGAAACTAGGAACCACTGCCTGGCACAGGCTTATGACTCTGACCAATGCTGAGACATTTTATCAGACTTTATGCATCTGTTGATGATCTCAATGTAAGGTTTATCATCACTCCTTTGCTAAAATATACATCCCTGTTTAGAAAAAACCCCAAAGTACCTATTTGTCTATTCAGAAGCATCAAATTGCTTCCATTATTTACCTGCAATTGTGTACAAAACAACAAAGTGAGCTAAGTATGAATCACTCTAATCATATAAAGAGGATAATGCTTGCAGCAGTAATGAGACATATGATAAGGAACAATAGGAATTGTGATTTTACTTGGGAAAAAATCTAATAAAAAAGTCTCTCAGAATTAAATTATAGTCTGTTACATAGCACAGAGCTTTTCAAAATTGCAAAACTGATGTCTTTATTTTATTATTCACCCTGAACTAGCAGCTCTCATAAACTTTCCAAATTCAATTGCTCTTACCCCAGCCCAATTTTCCCATCCAATTTGCATTAATCCAATCACAGCACTGAGTGGTTCCCTTGTGAGAATGCAGGCCCTTAAAAGAAAAGGCTAGATGTCTTTAAAGTACCTAACAAAGCCATCCCACTTTCCTTAAAGAAATAAAATTAATAATCTAGAAAAAATTACCTTATATGCTCAAATTTTAGTGACTATTTCTATATTTGAGTGTTTGAAATCATTAGACTTGCTTTTAATAGACTAATCACAGTAAACAGAAAGTCAAATAAGTATTCTTGTTCAAAATTCCTATAGATTCTAGTAACCCGTGAACAAAGACAAATCATAAACTGCAATGAAAAACCAGCTAAGCCACCAAAGAAGGAATATACATGAAAGTACCTGGGGATTGGAATGGCCCCAGACAAAGAAAATTCACAAGGGGACTATGCAGACACACGTAGTGAGAGAAGCTGCAGTTCTCTGAGGCATGCCGCACCTCAAAACGCCACAGCAATGAACTTCATCCTCAGAACTAAGCCTGACACGTGGTCAAGAATGACTGAGCCAGTCACTGGGGTTTTTTCTCCCTTCGTTCACTAATCCAGTGTATTTGTAGAGTAAGTGGAGGTGGTGCTAGAATTTGCAAAAAGTACAACCATCTCCTTTTGAAGCAGGAAAAAGTCAAACTCGGAAAAAAAAGTGTGATGTGGTAGGCAGTCTCATCAAAGGGCCCCTTTCAAACCCAAGAGTTTAGAGTGCCTCTGGATGCAAAGCAGCTGTATGTTCTGCTGGACTCAGAGAGTTCTCCAGGCTGCCCATGGCTCAGATCACACTTTGGATCATTTAAAAAATGATGAATAAACTTCCAGGAATGGTTTGTAACATGTTTAGCTTAAATCTTTAACCTTTTCATATTAAGCTGTTGCCTTGAGAGGCACAGGAATCATGGAGGGTATCATGGTAACTTCAAATAAGAAAAAGCAGAAGACTACAGACATCAGAAAATTGACATGATCTTGATTGCACCCATAGTTTGGCTGGTATCTAATACAGGCTAAGAAGCTTTCATATCTCATTTCCAAAAGAAATACTAGAGGGAGAAGAGACACTAAATCTTCCTGAATTAAGTTTCATCATGAAACTTAATTCATCCTGACTTTGCATTCTGAATTGGACTGGCCTTTCACTCAGCCATCAACAATGACCTTCATTATGAATTCAATTTAAATTAATTCAATTTAATTGTTTAAGAAAAATGAGTATTTTTATTTGCTGCCTTGTTTCTATGATACAAATTACCGCACTCCTTCCTGGAACCAGTTAATACTTGTAATGAGAGCATCCCTCTGTTAGCACTTAACCCACTGACTTACACTGGCTCACATGCCTGTACTGTCATCCTCATGAGTGTTCCAGCAGAGAGTATGTTGTGCAAGCAAAGCAGCAACCCTGGACTGAGTCAGTCTCTAAATTCTTTATACAATTACCACGCAAAAAATAAAGCTAGTGAGAACCTAGAATCTCGGGAGAATTTTAGCTTTTTTGAAAGCACATTTCAATTCCATTGAATAAATCTTCTGGAGTCTTGGAGAAATGTAAGAACAAATCAACTGGGACAAGATGAAAGAATTTATGAAGTGATAATATGGAAAATATAGTCAATATATGTGGTCCAAGAAAATGTCCACAATGGTTTGAAAAAAATTTCCAGCATGTTTTCTGCCTTCTATCTGAGTAATTAATATTTCTGGCCTTTCTGTTGCTTTCTGCTAATGAAATAAATATATTTTTGGGATTAGTAAGTAAATAGTGATATGCTTGGGGTCAGGCATCATACCTGAGAGGCAAAATGACAAACTTTGCATTATTACTATTATTATTATTATTATTACTGTTATTACTATTATTGTTCCGATAAAACTTATTTTTGGTTTGAAATCCTGCAGACAGAAGGACATATACTGTCCTATAAACTTCAATACTGATTTAAGTACAAAATTCCACAAGAAATACTATCTTAGCCCACTATTGAATTTATCCTAAAAAGTCCTTTAATGCCAAAAATCCTTTATTCCTCTAAATGCCTACAGTGTAAAAAAAAAAAGTCTCAAAAAGAGAATGGGAAAAAAACCTAATTATCTTTAAGTGATTCAAAGGGTATTGTTCTTGGCAAATTTTCTCCTCAGTACAACCATCAGAATTCCTGATAATGTGGAGAACGAACAATCTTTAATTATTACTGTAACAAGAAACATGCAGAAGAGAAGTAAGGAAGCACTCAGCCAAGTATCACATTCCTATGTGAGTTAGAGCAGCATGAAGTTCTAAAAAGCAGAAGCTTTGAATAATACTTTTTCTTTCCCTATTATGTTTACTTTCTGTTTCACAGTCTTATTAACAATATTTCATCTAGGATTTCATGATCACCCAGTATTACTTTCTGCATCCTTGTCTTCTGCCTAGGATTTCCTATGCAATACCTGCAGAGGAGCATCTCAGAGCTGTGACCCTCATCTCCATGGGATCAGGGATGTTGTATTGTAGAGGTATCCATCTATAGTTCTTGATTGCAGATTTCCACATTTACTTGAGTTCCTGACAGGTGATTACCTCCATCAACTAAATGCAAGGAGCTCATTGAGGAGAATAGAGATCTGTTCAGCCTAAACCTGGGCAACCATATATCGTTCTATGCCTCCAGGGGCAATAAACAGAACTCACAATTTCACGTGTTGCAAGAAACTCTGTTATGGCAACAAACAGATAACTAAAATGTGTCTGCCTTAAAAGAAAAAACACGTCACTATGTTAGTATAATTCCAAGTATTTTCAGTGATCATACATACATATGATATACCACCTAGGATAAACCATCGATTAATGATCAAACTGCCCTCTTCCTTCCTTTGGAAGGCTTGTATGTGGCTTATAAAAGATAGCAGCTTGTCATTCCAAGTCATTATTTAGTCATGGTCCAAGCCCACTGGTGTTAAACACAATTCTTACTGTAAGCCGTTTTGAAGACACTTCTTTCAAAACAGAAAAAAAAGCAAACCCAAGACAAAACAAAACACCAAACCCAAAAGCCTCCTCCAAAACAGAGAGGGATGGATTGAGAGAAATAATCAATTTTCAGACTCAGACAGAACTGTACCATGGAATTATTAAGAAAAAAAATATGGACCAGTCAGTATCTGGGTAACAAGAATCTACCAAATTAGGTAAATTAGTATCAGTTGAATTTTAGAAACTTCCCATGTTTTGGAGGCCTTCCTAATCAGAATGACCGTAACTCAGAATTCGTATCTCGAAACAGAAAATGGTTATCCATGGATTAGGACAAACATAATTTTTACAATTAATTTTTCAGATGCTAATCTCCAAATAATTGGTTACACTTGCTAACTACATTAATAATTCTAGCAGATTTTTTTTTTAAAGATGAGAAGGGAAGGGTTGTAACCAAATGAAAGACAAATTATTCTGCTGTTCATGAAGTTCAGGTATCTGTGCAAACTGGCTGTATAGTTCTCATACGAATGAGTACGTTTGGTGTGGGAAGAGCTCTTCAAAATCAGCTTTCAAGGAGCTAGCTGGAAAGAATCAAGCAAATGAAAAACAGGCAATAGTGTCACTCAACCCTCTGGCTTCAGAGAACTTAAAGCACATGATGATTCTTAATGGCTTGGTTTCCTTGGCAAAAAAATGAAATAATTGTTCGAGTCCCCAAGAGATCCATGATTTTCAATGCCTAAAAGCTTTTTAATCTGGATTTGTTGAATTATACACAGATTTGAGGACTTAATAATCTTCGAGGATTAATCAGTTAATACCTAGTATAAAATGTTCCACAAATATATTGAAAGATAGGCATGACAATTCATGGAGTGTTTTAATAAAAAACAAGACTGAACAAGGCTGTGAAGAGGAAAGGCTTTCCATCATTTAAGCCAATACACTGAATAAATACTTTTAAAAATATCTTTAGCATAAGTAACAAGTAATAAATTAGGCACTAACTTTATAAAAATCTTCTTAAAAGTAGAGACTCTAAAATCTCACTTCAGTGTCCCTCACAATTACATATATCCAAATCTCATACAAAATGTCACTAGCAAAAAAAAAAAAAAAGCTGTTTATGATGATATAAGCACACAAACTTGAAGTGCTGTATCCCTTCTGTGTGAATTGTTTACATGTGCCCCCAGTGCCGTTCGCTGCGTGGCTCAGTGAAATCAGCGGCGCAGTTACGACAGCCGCTGCCTCAACAAATGGCACCAGCAGAGTGGCATTTAGGGCCAGGCTGTGCCATCCTGCAAAATCTCACATAAGTGGCTGCACAGCTACCAGCTACTCAGGAAGTAAGCACTTGTAGAATGCATACCACAGACATCGGAATGAGGGGCTTCCATAAAGCAAAATAAGAAGTTGTACTATGACTGAAAGCAAAATATATCCCCTGTCCCAAATCTGCCTGATGCATTATGGTAAATGAAGAGGGAAGGATAACAGAGTTACTGAAAGTGCTTCAAAAATGGATCGAATTTTCCAAGACGTAAAGTTATGACACAAGAAAATGTCAATTAAGGCAAGAAAAAATTTAAAAATTGTTGATTTCTGGGGAGTTAGGATCAATCTTTTCGTGTTTGAAACTGAGTGTGCAACCTTCACCCAAGGGGCAAGCAATCTCTTTAACCTCACCTGAGGGACAACAATTCTACCTCGCTTCCAAACCAGAAAGAATTGTTTTTACTTGTGAACCTGCCATTTTCCTAATGATGACAGCTTGCAAAATTTTTCTCTGCCCAGCTTTACAGTCCTGAGTTAAGTGAAGATCAGAAATGAATGATCACCGTACTTAGCAGTGCAAGGGAAGGATAAGGAATGCTGCGATTCATCCCTGACACGGTGATGCTAAAAGAGAAGCAATGCTGCTGCTATCTTTCTCAAGAACATGACGGTCACATTAAGACCAGTCCACCATACAGGAAGTATCATTTAAGCCCTCCATCAACTGAAAGAAGACATTACCCTTATACCTATGAATCATAATGAAAGGGCAAGCTGTGCTTCAGGAAAAAAATTTAGTTTTTCTTACAGTCAGCCTCTGAATCACAACAAGCCCATCAATTTTGTGCTTCTCAAAGGCACTCTCAGACAGCCGTTGTTCCTATGCCACATCTTTCCCCCAGTAACTTGTTCAGGAGAGATACTTTTGAAGGAAAGAAATGGCAGAGGGAAAAGGAATTGGGAAATATGGCAGTATTTGATCTTGAAAGACTTCTGTGTAAGTACTTTTCACTGATCATTAAGAATGGGAAATACTTATTAATATTGAGCTCCCATGGCATTTGTAATTTCTTCTGTAAAGGAAATCCTGGTTTAAAATGAAGAACCCGACACTCTGATAGGAGTATATTGATAAGCATTATTGACTACACCAGGGAATTGAAATGGATTTGGATCTTTTATGGCTCCATCCCTTTTCTGTCTAACAGTTCATTTTGCCATTTGCAAAGACATGCTATTCCACTTATTTTTTGAATAATTTTTTGATTTAAAATTAATGTTGCAAGGCCCTCAAGAAGTATCATAAAACATTTCAAAGCCAGCAGAACGATATAATTTTTATGCAGTGAGCCCTGTAGCACTGTATTTCAACTGTCACGATGATATCTTAATATTTCATAAACATTCTTCCTTATTTTATGAATTTCAGGAAGTTATCTAAAAAGCAGTCTGAGTAAAAAGAGTTATTTGTTGAATAACAAGTTTCCCTGGCACATGCAAGTGGACTTACTGAAACAAATCCTGCAGAATTATTCAAATGTTTCCCTGCATTGTTTATATTCTCCAATTACAACGTATTTTCCTCTCAAAATCAATTAATTCAGGTTTTTATTTTTGTAGACATAAACTGATAAATAAGTGAAGCATACACTTTAAAAAAATTGTTTAATTTTTATTCTAATTCAGAAAAAAGGGAATTTTAGGACTGTGTTTAATTGTCATTTATATTCAAATCAAGAATCTTGGTTTTCTGACCACAGTACTTCATGAGGAAACATTAATTTGAGGTAGGCTCCTGTTATATTATCACAGAAACCTGTTGTTATCAAGAATTGTTATGCTGAATAGATGTCAGCCTTGCTAAAAATGTTTGTTAGTCTGGGGAGTTTTACTTTTTAATCTGTAATTAATTGCACAAATTGGTAGCTTTTTAAGGACACAGTGTAAGATGGGTCCCTAGTTAAAAGCAGAACAAAAAATTCTGACTGAAGCATCTTCCACTAATACAAAGACCATAAATAATTATATTTGTTGTGCTGTTTAAAATGATGGAGTGTCTGAAGTGTGTGTCTAGATATTAAACAGATGCTTTTGTTCCTAGCTTTAATTTCTACTTTCTCTGATGTGTTGCAATTAATAAAACTAACATTAGCTATTTCTGTTAAAATAATTTAATCTTATTATGTCCTAGAAATCTTATTTTTCTCTTTTTTTTTTTCCCCCTAAGCCAGATACGTGCCATGTTTATGCTAGGAGAAACTAGCAGGTTTATACTAAGAAGAAAAATCCATAACATATGCACATTACAACTGTGAACTTTATAGCCTATTACAGACTTGCATTTGAAACTTTTCATCACTATTACTAATAAATATTTTGTTACTATCAGTTATTGTCTTTTTGTAATATCTTTGCCTTCTGCAAACATGTTTCTGCTACTACTCCTCAGCTGCCCTCCAACAATGAAGCAAATGACGTGGACAAGTTTGTTTTGTTGAGTAACATATCTATTGTCCAGAACAAGTACAAATTGCAAATGATGAGCAATTACTAAACTCCAGGAGTTTAAAACAGGAACTCTGCTTTGGGCTTATATATAAAACATTGCGCCATGCAATAATTAGAGTCGTAATGCTGTAACTCAACACTTTTATGATTATATGCATGGCTGGATTTCTACAAACTACAGAAAAGTATAACTTAAGACCTAAGCTTTGTGAAGAACCTGGATTGTATTTTCTAGAGCGAAGAACACATTTATAACGTGAAAATGTATAAACAGTATTTAGTGCACCTGAAATTATATCGTCCTAATAATGACTAGAATAAACCATTGAACTGGGCTAAAATACTTTGTCTAACCATGGCATAAGTGGCGTAATCCCCTAAGAAGATTTTTCTCCCCAGGAGGATAAATTTTAATTGAACTTTTTGTCAGTACAAAACTTCTGGAAAACGATTTGTAGTTACAAAAGCACTACAGACTGGTAGAAGACATACATTCCCAAACGTGACTAGAGGACCGGATTCTTTGGACGTCATGAATGAAAGAATTTCATTTCACAATTGAAAAAAAAAAAATCCAACATATTACTGATTAGCATACGCACCTGTTCATTAAAAGGGATTGAGTTTGCCCTATTATAGTACATTTATTCACTACATTTTATGTTCTTAAGTTTAGACGTGCAAATCACCACTTCTACTTAAATATCTGCAGAGGGTTTAAGTGAGCCAGGCACTCAAGATTTTTGATAGAGGTTCATACTGTAAGTAATGTTACTGGTAGGTCCTAATTTTGTTAAAGACGAAAGAAAGGCATGTTATGTCTTGTTTAGCTGACGTCATCTCCATTTTACCGATGAAAAGTAAAATTGAAAGGTGAACTCTGATGATGTTAAACTTTGTAAGCAAGACATAAAGTGGACCACATCGGCTTCAGGGAAACTTCTGGAGTAATTATAGAGGAAAACAGAGATAAAATGATACAGAGTTCTGGTAAAGAAGGTAGGAAATCTGTTAAAGCATCAGTGAGAAGTCAGGATAAAAGTCAGAAAAAAGTGAGGAAGTAAGTCAGACTTGCAAGAGAAGTTCTACACCACTCTCATTAAAAAGTCCCCCTTAAAATAACATTCTTATATTAGTATTGAGGCAACTAATTTCATATGAAATAGTACTATATTAAATTAAATCTCTAGTGTGAAGCAGATAGTTTGATTCCTATTCTTCTGTCAGCACCCTTACTCCTCTCAGGGCACCTTACCCACACTAAAAAAAGATTCAGCCTCATGTAAATGCATAACCAAAGAAAAATTTCTCCCATTTTTGCAAGAAAAATTACATTTTGAGTTATTAATACAGTTGCTATCAATGCAAGGACTACTCTCACACCTTCAAAGCACACCTTGATGACACTAATCCAGAATTATTTCATCTGCAGCTAGGGATAAGCTTAACATAATGGGATCTTTCTAAAGACAGGTAGATTAAAACAGCCCTATGAATGCAAACCAAGCTAAAAATAGGTGCTAAATTATTTTAATCTTGTTATTGAATAGTAACAAGACACCACAAAATGAAACCAATTTATATTATACAAATTGGTTTCTCTGCTCTAAAGGATCTCAGGAAATGGCAGGACATTTCATTATGGGTGTGAAAGAAGGAAAAGAGTTGCAACACTTGAAGATTTGTTTCATACAGCTGTGCTTTTTACATAAAGACAGGTTTTAAAAGATTCTGAGTAAACGCATCCTATAGATCTTAGGATTTGGGTTAGATCCTTTTGAAAAACCTGAAGAAGGTGAGATTTAACCCAAAAGAACATGAAGACTTGACAGCTTTGTACATCTAGTCTCAGCCACCCTTGTTGAAAGCAGTGTAGAGGATTGCTGGTTATTCGAAACATGACATGTGCATGCTTAGGAATTATGTCTGGCAGGTAAACACATCCTTACATCCAGCATCCACTGGCACCCTCAGCACAGACCTCTCTGCCCAATTCCCAGCAGGATGCCATGAGGAGAATGGAATCACTCCTTGCAATCTCAGGTATGCAGAAATATTAAATGATGCACGCAACAGCTTATGACAGTGATGGTGGAACAGCAAACACACAGACAAAAATGCTTTCCATGAATGGGTCTTTCCCCATCTCACTGCCATTATCCTTGAAGGACGATCTGGTCAGTGCTAAGGCGATAGACAATAACATATAGATACACAAAGAGGTTATTGACTTGTCAATAAGCCACACTGAATTACATATAATACATATAACCAATACGTAAACATTTTCCAGTATAAAATGTCACCGCTGTAAGACCTTTAAATGACTATTAGGACTTGAAAAGTCTCCACACTAAAACCATGGAGACTTTTATTTATCCTATGAAAAACTCTCCTCATGCAGTCCCATGATCACCAAATCCATTGTGCAGGAAGAACAACCTCTATCCCTTCCTGCACAGTTTCTGCAGGACCACCAACAGTGGCCTGGAATTAATTCTACATTGAGAGTCAGCCTCATATATGATCATGTGTAAAATGAAAGATACCTTTGTCCTCGCAGTGTTTTGCTCCCCATGTGCTCAGATACACACACTGAAGCCAGCCCAGCTCTCCTTTAATTTCAGTGTGTTAGACGGATGTACTTATAAGAAAAGGATAATGGAATAGTATATGGAACCAGAAATAGTATATGAAACCAGAACTTGACATAAAATTGTTCTGCATAATTTCATAAGCTTCAAGGAAAATACCCATAAAACAATTGCATATAGGAGACACGGATTTCAGGAGGACTTCTCTTCTAAGAACTAAAAGCATTGATAACAGAAGAGACTGGCATGCCAATATTGCATAGAAATTGCTCAAAGGATTTTCAGACATCAGATTGTGAAACTGGCTTATCTAAAAGCCAGGAAATGCCTGAGGTCTCAATATTCCTCAAGTAAATGTGAGAAAATATTGAACCCAGGCCTACAAGTTTACAGCACATATTAACATACTTCAGTCAGTCTTAAACCACATAATTCAATTTCTCACAGTGTTATTTAGTAAGTCCTTAGACTCAGTTTTCTGTGAGAAGATAACCATACATGTTCCCATTTTTGATGGGAAGATTAGAGACCACATAACACAAGGAAGGAAAATCCTATCTTATGTAAGAAAAAAATGGCTTAAATCCCACAGACTGAAATCAAGATTTCTCTTTCTATATCGGGATCTGACTGTAAGCCACCAATGTCATTCCTGACATTCCAGAGGTGACCTCTCAACAGAAGTCCAGAGAAACACTACAGAAGCATGCAGGGAAAAAGAAGCTTCTGTCACAGTACATATTACAATAACTTCAAATCAGTATGACACCTTGCTATTCACTGACTGACAATTCAGAAATGCTTTAGATAGTGAGAACTTCACCTATGTGGCTTATGCACAGCCTTCCTGCTTATGCACAGCAGAGTTGCAGAGACACATCTTAGAGAATTTTTCAAATCAATTAAATTGCATTCGACAATTTGTCTAAAGTAATTTTGATTAAATGAAATATATTCCTTTACTCAATTCGAGCTCCTTTTTCTCCATCTATTTCATGATCTAGATGCAAAGCTATTATAGTAAATAACTTCAGAGTTTAGACAAAAATGTCACGTAATGACTCTTTCTAATGAAACTGTATTATTCACAGAAGTAATTTCTCTTTTGTTTATTTTTGCAACAAGAAATTATTATTTTTGTTTAACTCAATTACAGGGAGTTGTAAATGTCAAACATTGCCCTTTAATTACTACAATTATTTATGCTTTTGTTAGAAATTATATTAAACAACTGAAAGAAGTATTGATCTAATAAATCAGCATTACATTCAAGTATGAAAGACCACAGACTATAAGGTAAAAGGATAAAATTACTTTTATATTCACTAGTGTAAATGCATGTTTAATTATGCAACAACCTTTCCAACAATGTTACCACTAAAGAGAAATATTCCGCTAATTCACCTTAAATTAACATATCACGAAATCTGTCTAGCAACTTAAGAGGGAGGACTACAAAGATGAACACACACAGTGTTTGAACTTGTGTGAAAAACAGTGTATGTTTTGAGCAAGTCTGCACTTACAAACCGTCTCAAAACAGGCTGGTTTAATGTTGTGTTCAATCAACCTCCTGCTTGCTTTTCCATCAGTGTAACATCACTGCATAAACACACAATCAAAAAGAAAAAAAAAGGTGAATTTTGCTGGGCAGCCACAGTAGCTACATGTGAGGACACTGATTCTGAATTCCATAAATAAGACTGTTACTCTTATCACATGTTTCTGCACTTTACAAATAAAGACCTTTGCATTCTTTCACTCTGCATGGGCTGTCTTCTCACTCAGCACTCAGTTTCGCACCAGTTCCACTTGCTGGAAACTCCTTATTCAGATTTAATCTAATACTGATGATTATTACCAAGATGACAGGCAGAAAAAGGGGTGTGAAATATGAACACAAAGCTTGAAAAAGATTGTTCTCGTCACTGATGAGACAAGAATCACATAGCAGCAAACCAAACCATGCGACTTCCTGGTGCCATCAAAGGCTCTTAAATGTTTGAATGGAAAAACTAGTTAGCAAAAAGTGTCCAAAGCGAGGGAACACGTTTGAACTCTAACACTGCTGAGAAAGCAGCATGTGAAAGTTTCCCAAGGGCTGATAAGCTGTGGAGACCAATTGTCCCACTGAGACTGGAAGAGCTGCTACACTCACGACGCTGACCACTTGTGAGAAGGACAAGGCCACACACAAACATCAACAAGACACTGTACAGCTCATGCCATCCAAGAAAGCAGTTTCTGGTACACAGACAAAGGCTACAGCATCTTTTGCAGACCTGGTAAGTAAACAGCCCCCTGAAGCTCTTTCTCAACACCTACCTAGGAGCCCCTCCTGACACCTGCACAGTCCCCTGCTTCTGGGGAAACAGTACACAGTGATACTGCTTCCCACCACTCCT
Source organism: Acanthornis magna (assembly GCA_036785705.1). Taxonomy (NCBI): domain Eukaryota; kingdom Metazoa; phylum Chordata; class Aves; order Passeriformes; family Acanthizidae; genus Acanthornis; species Acanthornis magna. The sequence goes on from JAWUZG010000017.1 coordinate 3,939,401, forward strand.
CCTGCTAAGGAACTAAGCAACCACATGAGTAAACAGTGTGAGAAAATAAGTAAATGTGCCGTGATTTGTTATCTGCTATTAATAATAATGGTTTGATTTACTTAATAATAATAGCTTATGGAATAAAAGGTGTGCTAAGCAGTACTGGCTGTGATTTGTGTATCACCTCAACTACTACTTCTACTAGGAAAAAGGGAATTTGCAATGTTGACAAAGAGGTAGCATGATGGCTGTTTGTAGAGATGAAACCAAGAGAAACATCATCTGAATTGTCTGCAGTTTTCTACGCCTCCAGTAGAGAAGATATTAGCTAACAGCAAAGCTTGAACAGTGTGCTGGCATTCATTGAGCTCCAAAGAAAATGGTCATGCTGCCAAATGTAATTTTTCCAGCTGCCAGTAAGGCTTGGTAAGTCCAAAATCCTGTGACCTGGGACAGAAATTAAACCCTTGCAGACACATGGGTAGACTTCAACCAGGGAAAAGGGTGAAGAACAGAGTTAACTAGGCACAGGGCAGGAGGAAATGGCCTCAAGCTGTGCCAGGAAAGGTTCAGGTTGGACATAAGAAAGAATTTCTTCAGAGAAAGAGTTGTCAGGCACTGGAATGGGCTACACACGGAAGTAGCAGAGTCACCATCCCCGGAAGTGTTAAAAAACAACTGGACATGGCACTTGTTGCTATGGTTTAGTTCATATTGTGGTATTTGGTCAAAGGTTGGACTTGATGATTTTGTAGGTTTTTTCCAACCTTAATGATTCTGTAAAATGAAAGGAGATTATGTTGACAGAAACTGCTTTTGTGCAGGGGCAAACAAAAGCAGGAAAGTAATTTTTCAGAGTTTTGATTACTGGAATTGAAATAAGCTGCTGACTCAACAGCGCTGGCAGCAGATGTGTAAAGCAGAAAAAGGTTCAGTGAGTTTGAGAGATTAAAACACAAATTGTAGCTGCTTATTTTCTATTATTCATCATAGATAACTGTTGGATTGCCTTAATGTAGGTAGTAGAGGGCCAACTGAAACCTGGAAGGAAAACATGAACCTATCTTCCCTACTCTTTCCCTTTTATGTTTATCCTGGCCATTAAATGACTAGCATCATTGAACTGGATGATCCCAGGCTTGCTTTATCTTCTTTGAAAATGATATCTGACATCATGTATTTTGCTATGTTTTCAAATGTGACCAATCATGGGCCTGAAATTTTACAGGGTTTTTTTCCAGTTACATCAATAATACATTATTTACCACTGCAGTTGCAAAAAAGTAAATTCAAAAGGCAGATCTAGCCAAACATTTAAATTTAAATGACTGTATTGCAATATGTGTGCAGCTTATATATTATCATGCTTGTACATGACATTTTATTAATGTGCAGTTAAAACAGCCCCACAGCAAGAAACCAGGCAGGACCTTTTCTCCTCCAGCAAAATCCCACCTACACAAGACTACCAAGTATTATGGGCTAAAAGTCCCATTATAACAAGTGTAACAATGCTAGAAACTATAAGCTGCAATTTTAGCTACAGAACTTATGTTCCTTTATTCCTCATTTAGAAAATGGTTTTCATATATTATATTGACTGATTCTAAAGTTTCTTTCATTTGCTCATTCCAGCTGCTTACTTCTGTTCCACCACGTCTATTTTCTGCTTGTCCAGCACTGTCTGAAATCTCTCTCCAGAGCAGCAACAATGTATTGTGAAAGAGTGAATCAAGTTAATAGCCATTCTTGCTACATTTATGATGCATCAAAGAGTCGTAAGGGGAAAATGCAACTATGGAAACAAACTGTTTTTTTCATTTTAGGTTTGTTTTTTTCTTTCTTTTTTAGTTCCTGGATTGCATGCCTTTGTTCACAGAACGTTTGGAGAAATTCTCTTGGAGTAGTAGAACTTCTATTTGCTTAAATCAGATCAGATGTCTGTGCTAAAACCAGACATGATAGAAAAGAAAAGAAGTTGTCATTGATTCTGTTTGCCTTTTACAAATGACAACAGCAAATAATACGCTGAACAAGCACTCTCACAGGAAACATATTCAAAGTACGTGAGTACAAGATGCCCCAGGATATGACTTTGTCAATCACAGGAGTGCAACACTTAGGTGCAATTAGCACCTGAAATATCTACATTACATGTGTTTTCCATGAGTTTTCTTCCTAATTTACATGGGAAAAAAAAAGAAAACAAAAAAAGAAAAAAAAAAAACAGCTATGAATAACCTCCTTCATCTGCAAACATCTTACCTACTTACTGAAATCACTCAAATGCCCTCAATCAAATGCAACTACCATGACCAGAACCTGACTGGCTTGGTAGAGCCCTCTACTGATTACAGAGAAGAAAGGAATAACAATAAACTATTTATTTTGCCACTGATTTTAGATTAGGCAAATATATAAGTAGCATATAATTACTGACAAAGGCAGTTTTCTATTTGAAATTTGTTAACTTCTGGTAAAGCAAATAAATGTTATGGACAGCTGAAGCCTAATGACAGACCAAACTGTGGAATTATTATTTAGAATTATTATTGTAGAATATAGAGCAAATAATAATGTGCATTAATACACAATTTTAATGTGCATTAAAATATAAATTTTATGTTTCATAACTTTGATTTGCTATTTGCACAGAATATTGGAATTACCATCTCTGTCAGCATAGTGGCAGGCACAAAAGATACCATCATGTTTATCCTAATATATACTATAGAAAGGTAAAACAAGACAGATTTTGTTCTTCTAAAACCTTGTTCTCCACATTTTAATTTTGCATCACAACTTATAAGCAGAAGGTATCAAGAAAAAAAATTGGAATAGGAAATAAAACGTAAACTCACATGACTATTAACAGTAAAGAACTATACAGAACTTAGCACAAGTGTGATTTACTTCATGAAGCTCATGTAGCAAATGTGATTTCAAAACTACTGTTAGAAAATTAAAGATAGACTTCTAATATTGTGAACACTCATGTCCAGATTAAATGCACGAGTTAATATTTCTACAATGTTACCTAGTGCAAGAGAGTATTAGTTTATTTCCAACTTTATCTTATTAAAATTTACTATCTCTTATTTTTTGTTTCACACTTGAGTGAAGTGAAAGGAAAAGTCAGAGGAAAGAGATCATGATTTTGCTGTCACTACTATTTGACTGAAGACACTTTCCTAAGTTAAGGAAGTAGAGAGATACATTTTGGTAACTGTTTCTTGACAACAGGAAGGAAAGTAAGTGACATCTTTTTTTCTTTCCCTTTGGCTTTTTTTTGGACTTTTGTTTTTGTTTTTTTTAAACACCACAATAAAGCATACAGCTTTGGAGTTAAAGGGACCATGGACCTGTGGTACTGCAAATCATTTTGCATGTTCCACAACTCTCCTTGGAAATACCTTGCTGTTCAAATTTTAGTAAAATTAAAAGGATTTAGATACATTTTGCTTCATCTGAGGGTAACAGAACATTAGTAGACAACAGATTCTGAGTCAGATTGCTTAAACAACAAAGTGTTACCCATTCCACGGATATCCACTCAACTCTGCCAAAGAGGCAATCAAGAAGGTCATTCTTGTGAGTCAGACTTGCAAACCCCTACAATTTTTAAAAGCAGAGAGATACAACTCTTGTTGACGTGGATTTGGGGGTGCCTCTCACATCAACATAGATTAGTTTTAACCATGACCTCACTGATTATAGGTTTGTTTTGTCTATCAGCCTTTCAAGGCTAAAACTACTGAACAACAAGGACTGCTACAGAAGTTGCAGAGCCCGGAGGAAAATCAAAACCAAACACTTGTTTGTCTTTAAAAAAGCTATCCTGTTATGTATCTAAAACACTATGTAATACAACTTTTAATATTTTAAACTGTCATAGATCCACATGGAGTTACAACTTACTTAACCGAATACAGTTTGAAACAAAATTGTTCTATGGAGTAGAGAAAATTTACAAACATAATTAATGTATGTTTGACATAATTTCCATTTAAGCAGCAGAAAAAATTAATATAACTCGAATTGCTGTTAGTTTTCTTAGTTCACAATGAACATGATGTGTTTCTCATCTTCTGAACATTAATAAATATTGGATTAAAGCCCTGTGTTAAGGAACTTCAACTATCTGCTCTTTAATACACACCCAGACTCATTTTATGAACTGTGTGAGATGACATATACTGCTTGGAGAATATACTCTAGATACAGTATGCCCAGTAACAAAATTAAATAGATCTTAATCATATTCAAGCTCAAAATCTCTTTGAATACTGCCACCTTTTTCAAACATGAAGCTAAAAACTCATTTGGAGCTCACAGCAGCATCTGTTTTTCACTCAGCTAGCATCTTACATTTTCCTCTGCTCTAAGCTATGCATGAAGTATATGAAAAACATGCTAAGACACAAAATAATGGCACTTCCACAGTGTTATGTTAAGTAAGAAACACATTTCCATTTATTTTCCCTTTTAGCTTTTGGGACATAAACAGCCATATAACATTATTTCTTGGTATTTTTATTACTACTTCATAAACTCAAATAGAAGTAACAATGACTTTTAACTTAATAGTCCAGAAATTAAACAGCAGGTTAGTAGCTCAAAAGGCTACTGTATTACATTGTAAAAATTTTGTTCTAAATAGAATGTGAGGATATCCCAGTTCAAAAATGAAATGTCTTAACATTTAAAGACAATGGTCCTCCATTCATTCAGTATCGAGCAAAATCATCTAAATCAGTGAGGTGAACACTATCACTTCAATTATAGGCTTATTTCAGCACTAGCTGCATGACACAGAAGTTTTTCCTGCTCTTCTGCTCAAAGAAGAGCCTTTCAATTGTCTCAAAGGGGAAATCTAACGATGCCACATGCCGAAATACCTCATCATCACTTGGTGCTTCAGAAAAGCCTGCTGTTTGTCCTCACACTCTTCAAGCAAGTGTGACTGTTTCTCTCTAGTTAACAAATTTTAGCTTGCATTAAACCTTATCAGTAAACATGGCAGTACTGCAAAATCAGCAATTAAGGCCTCAATAGCTTCCACCAATTAGAGCTGTTGTGTGCCAGGAGCTACAGCAGAGACAGATTGTGTGTCGGGTTTATTAACTCATTCTTTTTGCAGTGGAACAGCTAAGTGCCTTTTTTCTGGCCACATTAAAGTACATATAGTTGTTTTACAGTGACATACGCCTCTGCCTTATAAAACAAAAACAAACCCCCCAGAAGCCTGTGAATTTTTCATTTGGGAGCTTTCATATCTATACCAAAGGAACTACTACAAGGGAAATGCAATCTAACATGGCTATACCTGTTGCTATGCAGACAGCACTTCTATTGAACCATCTAAATGAAATTGTTTTTCCACCTCTGTACCCTCATCCCCTATCAGCGTGTTCCCTGATCCCAAAAAAACTGCACAATACAAGTGCTCTAATGGGACTTCATTCATTCACATGAGTGACTGTTTCTTCATCAGTGTTGGGGGAGAAGGGAATTGTTACAATCAAGCTTCAGAAAATCCACTTGCATAGACGTGATGGCAGAAATGTATGATAGATTTAGGTGGAGATAAATCTTTCAGTGAAGAAAAGAAATACCATGAGACTTTGAAGGATAGGTTTAACATTTCAGATGTTGGAGTGTAAGCTCTTTCAGGCAGGGACCACAATGCTGTTAGGCATTTCTGTGCTCCCCAGCACAGTTCAACAATGATTAATTTGCACTGCAGCACTAGAAAGCATGAACAATTATAAGCTGTGGTTTTCCAAAGTGCTGCATACCTTCAGCACCATTTTTACCTAAATGCAGATTAAGAGGCAAACCTACAGGAAATTGTGTTGTGAAAGTCAAGATTTCCTTCAGCAAGTGAACATGCATTTAAGTCTAAATGTTAGAAAATGTCATTCACTGCATCTGTTAGGATAACTAGAATGCAATATTAACAGCAGTTCACATAACAGAGTCCATTTAATACGATCATTAATATTTCAGATTGATTTTGAAACTGAAGAAAAAAGAAGAAACCAAGATGCATATGTAACAAAATTTATATTTCATGAACCTTAATTGCTGTAACTAGGGCACAGGGATTAAAGGCCTACGCCTAAGGCATCTGGTCCTAAGGACAAAATATTACACAAGTATTTCAATTTTTGGGTTCAGAAATTAAGTTTTTTAACCCTCCTGATTCTGAAGAAAAGCTGAAGCATGAAATCTGAACAAATCCCATTTACACAGGGTGCACTGCTAAAACTACCTGCCTACCCAGAAAAAGAATTTTGAAGATGAGGAACTGCCCTGCCCATCTTAGGTTTTAATAGCATTTGCTGGGATTGATAGAGTTTTATGAAATTGCTGTAATAAAGGACTGAATGAAACTTGACCAAAGCATTCAGTGCTATGGTAAGCCCTGTGGCTGGCATGCGATACCTGCAAACACACACTTGCACAATCAAAGGCAGATTTGGCCCTCTTGATCAGAGGTCTCTCCTCTGTATTTGTATATAAACTCACTGCAAGCCTGACTTAATGAATCAACACAAAAAAAATCAAGTGACAAAAATCAAGAGTCTCTTGGCAATTAGGCATTGCTAGTTGAGCTTCCATTTTCACTATTTCAGTCACAATCATCTTAACAGCTATGCAGTCAGCTATGCTTTGTTTTATAGCTCTCTAAAGTTGACTTCAAAGGTTGGCTAGCAGCATTCCCCATTTCAGATCTCCTGTTTAACTCATTTCATCTATTGTGCATTCAGCTCAGCCCTGAGCACCAGCGACACTGCAGCTGTGGCACCACTATGGGTTAGCTCAGGTCAATGAAATCAATATCATTTACAACTTTTTACATTTTCCGAAACTTAAAAGCCTGACATGTACTGAAGGAGACTGTACTCCTTCATATGCTTTTCTACCCACACAAGCAGATATTTGGCCCATTAATTCAGTTCCTTTTAATCAGTACAGGTAAATCAAGTAAGTGTATTAAGACACGTCTCTTTGCTTAAATGAAAACAGGCATTTATTCTTCCTAGTAACTTCCAAATTACAGAACAGAAAACTGTTAGTTTTGCTATCAGAAGATCAATTATTTATTACTTATGCTGGTTTAGGAAATGTTTTAGGTAAGTCAGGGGTGGAAGAAAGGAAAAACTCTGAAGAATTGAACAAGATGCATCACCTCACAACAGTTTTAAATTCCATTTTGTTTAGATTGGGTCAAAGGGTAGATTCAGTTTGAATATTCTTTTTTTAGGGGAAATGACTGTAAGCCACAAAATAACATACAGAAACACAGCAGAAATGACTGATTTTCCATTTCAGAGAAGAGAGAAAAAAAATCCAGGCAAAAATTATTTTCTGACATCAAGAACTCTGGAAAATACACCTCCAAAACCATTTTGAAATGTATTTAACTTCTGATTTCTCTTGGGACATACACTGCATTATATTATGATCATGTCAAAATCATGTCAAAAATATTTACAAGTAGCATTTATTTTTCTATTTTCTCCTTCAGTTCAAAAAATCCCAGAGCAATACATCTAAACACTATAGGTATATTATTGGATAAAAGCTGCTAGAGCAACATTTATCCTCAAGTAAGTACACTATGAGGTCCACCAGTATAAATTTTCCTCCCATTGCCCATAAATCTCATCTAAATCTATTCCATGGCTGCTCCACAGATTCCTCCTTATGTCTCACTGTGAGGTTTCCATTTTCAATGTACCTCAGATTCCTAATTCCGATAGTTAAGCCAATGCTCTCCATCAGCTGCTAAGCTGTTACCATTAGTTACAGCTCCCTTTCATGATTTGTAAGCATTATCTTCCTCTTAAATGATTAAGAAGTATCTGAAAAGAGCCATCTCTTATGATGCTCTACAGGCATTCAGACCTATTTCTTCAAAATAACATTAACCTTCTGAAATGGCCGTGACTCCGCAATATTCTGTTTGTCCTCTGGGTCTTGGACAGGTCCTATAATGTGCAATACTTTATATTCTTGAAATAGAGCCTTTGTATTAATGTACCTATTTTACCTTTAAAAAACTGCAGTGATCTTCTTTATTAAGAACTCTGGGACCATAAAAATAACTCCATTCCTGTTTTTCTGCAACGACATCAGATTAGAACAGTCTACTTCCTTTCTTTTGCTTCTTATTTCTTCTTCTACATTTTCTAATATTTATATATTTACTACATCACATGTAATTGTTGGCAATAACGGTTGCCTGAGATTCTGCACCATCAGGGGAATATAGATCTCAGAATTTTTGACTCTGCTCTTTGCAAATCTAATTTTCACTAATTCTCACCAGGTAAAATTTATGTACAAATGTAGATTTAGTGCTGAGAATCTTTTGGCTGTTGCACAGCTTTTCTGTAAAAATGTTTGATCTTACTTCTCAGAACAAATTTAAAATGTGCCTACACTGAGTAGTGAGATCTAATGAAAGTAACTATTACATACACCGGAAACAGATTATCTAGTTCACGTGTTCACATTTAGAGCAAGAAGTAGCTCCCTTTCTCTTATTTTTCTTTGAGATGGTTCTAAATTAGAATTTTCATTATTAAAAAAACCCCTAAACATCCAGGTTATTCAATAACTAGAAAAATATAATGTGATGAGGGAACTGGACTTCATTAAATACATTACTACCTAAGTGTGTTGATACTGAACAAGCTTCAACCAACACTCATATTAGCAAAGGCTACCTAGTATATCTTCAACCTTTCTCTTTGTGCTATGATCCCTTGAAGGAGATACCAATCATTCAATGATGTCAAAGTGATTCCATTGCTGTAGAAAAAAAAATTCTTTTATTATAGGCAAACCAATACCCTGACAATATTGGTTGCTACAAATCTTCTGGAAGCGTTCACACTAGTATTAATATTATGGACAAACCATAATTTGATTTTTCGCTTTTTTTTCCTTTTTGTAACCTTATACATTTCCTCTCAATACATGCTTCTATAGTGCTCTTCTATTGCACATATTGTGTAGGTAGAATTCCTCAAGAAACAATGCATTTTGTTATCCCTAGACTCTGCAAGGAGACTGAACTGATTCACCCTACAACCTGCACAGATTCACACAGACCTTCCTCTATGGGAGCACGCAAATATAAGCTCCCCAAGCTGGGCTCCAAGATATTATGGGTAAGACACACAACTTAAGGCTAAGTAGTAGCATTGCTTAGCAGAATGCTTCACATAAGCCTACAGAGTAAGGGTTTTCCATTTTTTCTGTGGAAGAACATGCCTTTTATAAAATTTGAAGATGAGAAAACTCTGTCTTCTCAAAATCCGACCTGTGATATAATGCACTAGGAAAGGAAAATGATGTTGCAGTAACATCTTTAACCCCCCCCCCCCGCTTTAAAATAAGGTTGTTATGTTATGTGCCATGTATTTGACAAATACAGCTTTTCTGCATGGCTGTGGTCAGAAACTTACACCCAAAATTGCAGACAGGCAACCCAAACAGTTATGAAATTGTCTCATGCATCATATTCAGTTTTCAGAATTGTTCTGCCAAATAAGATGTGAACAATTCTACCTTTTCACTTAAACATTTCAATATCTACTTTTAAAAGTGAAATTTTCCACCACTTTCAATTTTGTGCTACAATTCTGTCTCAGGGCAAAAGAGACAATGCCTACCAAAGTTATCAGCTCCAGACACCTTGCATTCCTATTACAGACATCCATTTCTACTGATGAGCAAATCATTTCTATCAGTAAGATTTGGTGGATAAATGCAAAATACTCTTCCTCCTTTGTATAAGAAAATCTAAAATAAATTACAGATACAGCAACAAATCCTGACTGTAAAATAAGAACAAAAAAACCCCAAACATTTTAAAGAATTCAATGGAACACAACCAAAAGTTTACTTTTTCAACCAAAAGTCTTCATATAACATTAAAATACACAGTGACCCTGCCTGAGGAGAGAGGTGAGGAGGTGACGTCCAGAGGTCCCTTTCAACCTCAGCCATTCCACGGTTATGAAATTCAAATTACTAAAACCAAAGTATGAATTATTCCAGTGTTTTCTACAGAGTTGCAGCACCTAATAATATTTTGACCATAATCAGCGTTAGACAACCATTTTAAAGGAGAGCTTAACCTGAGTTTATAGTTGAGAGAGATACAATAAAGCAATGATGGATGAAAAGAGATAATACTAATTTTACAAACAAAAAAGTTAAGGTCAGAGAGACTGTTTCTCATTTACACTAACAACATTCACCATGCTGGCAGTATAAGGGGCCTTAACACAGCTTTAAATTTAATTTATGTAGTATACAGTGGGCTTAGTCTAATTGAGAATAAGGCTGGAATGAATCAAAGTGCTCAAGATTACAAATTACGTCTCTGCAAAAGACTGAATTTAACTTTTCTCATATTGAGTCAGTACTAAGATATTTGTCTTCTCAAAAGAGGTTATTTCATTAACAGTGCAAAAAGCTCTAAAATACATTCTGTAGTTTAAGATACTAGAACTACAGAAAATAAAACTCAGTAAAGTATCTTTTCTTTTAATAACCTTGCTACAACTATGAAAAATTAATTTCCACCCTTTGTTCTTAGGGTATTTATTGTCATGCCAGTTTACAAATATTATATATACCATATGACTTATTATTATTATTATACTAATCTAGCAATTTAGTGATTAACAATTTAATAGGTCAACTTCAGTTAAAAAGGAAGCTTTCTCCTCTTTTTAGGCACTGTACAAAATCAATAATTCTGTCCACTCATTCAGAAAACTCTTTTGTATTCTTATTTTTTGAGACTTCAGGTACTCCTTCCTCTTTGCAAGAAAAAAAGTGTCTGCATGAGAAAAGAGAACATTCCAATTCACTCTGAGGGCAGGGAACTTTGGAGCAAGAGTCTCTCAAATAAAAAAAAATTCAGGGACAAATAACAAAGAGTATTAGAAGTATCAAGGGCTTCCTTCTCAACACTGGCAATAGTTTGGTTCTACAGTGGTGACAACCTTTTGACATTAAACTTTGCTCTTAATTCTTTTTGCAAAGAACAGGTAGGAGAAATATGCCAAAGAGCCCTTCCTCCAGGAGAGAGTGTGTAACTTTTTTCTCCAGGTCTAGTCAATGCTGTGAGCTTCTAATTCCTCACTGACATGTTAATGAATACAACCTTTCCAAAGTTCAGCCCGGATAAGCCGGAGATGATGAGGGACATTTTGGCAACTGAACAACAGAGAGAAAGAAGATCAATCTTTTAAAAGATTTACACACTTCCCTTAATTATCTTCCTAATTTATGTGCATCTTAAGTGAACAGTAATTCCTGTGAGGCTCCATTTGCATGGGCTTGGAACCTCTCACTATGACAGCAATGCTGTTTCACACATTCCAATTGTTAAAAAGCATCAAAATCTCGAAGACTTATTTTGCAGTGGAGATCTCTTTTGAAAAGGAGTGTGTTTCACCACTAGCTTACAGACTGCACTATTTTTTTTCCCTTAATTTCTAAGTAGACTTCAAAATTAACATTCATCTTCAAAACTCTTTCCAAAAAAGCTATCCTACCCTATTCTAGCAATTAAGAGTACTCCTGGAGATAGCAGATTCAATTCTGACACCAACTGCAAATCTCACTGTTTAGAACTCTCTCAACTTGTGCAAAATTTTCAGATATAGTGGTTTATGAGCTGCACTTATCAACCACACAGATTTTCTCCTCAGACACAATGTGTGAATATGTATTCTGAATACTAAAAAAAAATTAATTGGAAGTAAGCATTTATGTGTACAAGTGTCAAGATACAATTACTGCACACACTGTCACTCAAATCTTTTTTATAAGTTTCAATTTTGTCCTGCTATATAAGAACTTTCTCCACAATAGCAAGAAGTTTCCTTGTTTTTCTTTATTGACTTTCTTCAAGAAATTTCAGACTATTTAGAGTTGAAGTCTGTATTTCTTCCGGTAAAAAAATTTCAACCAAACTTCATTACAATAATATACCAAAATCTTTTTGAATCTTAGAGTTGCACTGTAAGCTGCAAAGATTAAAAGCACAAAATGCAGTGTTAATAAAATTATTATTTTAAATATAACATATATGAAAGGCTACAGTATACAGTAAACTACCCACATTTTGGTTCAATAACACATTATTAATTTAAAGAACAATGAAGGATATAATTCATCATCCAAACATATAAAGTATTTTTCGGCTTCAACAAAGCGAATATTTTACATCACTTGCTCAGACTGCATAGAATTATATTAACCATATCACGACATTTGTGAAAAGCTGTTCAGCTAGCTGATCTTTCACAAAAACTAAAACGAAAAACAAACTTTCCAGGGTAATGTAGACCCCAAAACCTTTATTTGAATTCTATTATTTTTAAAAAGAGCATTTCATAGTATGCTTTTTAAAAAATGTCTCATTAGTATCTATCTAAAATATATGCTCTGTACACAGTCACATATATAAACGTATAACTAACAACTGACTCACATATGCTGTTGCCTGAATATGGTGTTGCCAGGCAACAGCTATAAAGCATTTTGCACTGCTTGCAAAAATCTGAATGAATGATTCGAAGAGAGATTATTTCTAAAAAAACTAGGAAGAAAACTCACTACTGGAATTACATGAATAATTCCTTCTATATTTCACGGACTCATAGAGCATGTTCCTTCCATAATTACCAATTTCAGAAAGGACAATTCCTTTGAGTAGGATTTGAAGGGCATTTTACAACAAGGAAATTCATGTTCTATGCATGTGGCTAATGCTCCCACATGGACACTGAACCAAAGCCACCAAAGTTAATGCGTTCCTTAAATTGACTTCAGGGTCTTTTCACTGGGTCTTTTCATCAGGTTTTAACATCCATCACAGGACAAAAATGACAGACTCCTAAATGAAAAAACAGAAGGCCTTACAGGAGATACAAATAAATTCTCAATAAATTTTTACCATCTCAGAATATTAAGTGAAAGAGAGTCTGTACAAACACTTCTTTGTGTAATCTTCATACAGCTGAAGTGTAATCTCACTGAAGCTAATGGTATTACACAAAAGAGTAAAAATAGAAGCATCTATAATCCACTGATAACATGGATGTGATATGCTATCTACAAAAGAAAACTATTTGTCTCTTTAAGTAAGTGCCATCCATTACAGAATTACTAGACCTTTGGCTATCACATCTCTTGGGAATTAAGAGGGGAGAAAAGCACATCAAGAAAATCAACTGGGAAGCACAGCAACTTCAAAGTGCTTACCACAAGCCTGAGTCACAAGTTGCTTTAAATGCAAACATTAGCATAAAATGTTGTGGGACTTTTCGTCCCTGTTTACTGTGGCTGCAAGATATTTCTTTCAATTTTCTGTCCAATATGCTTAATCAATAAAAACTGTTCGGAAGATTAAGATGATTGTTCTTTCCATAATGACCAAATTGGAAATCCATGTATTTTCCTTTTAATTCTTCAAATCCATTCACATAACTGTGAGCAAGAAGACTGAAATCAGTAACTATTGGTATTTTAAATGATACTTTCAGTATTAAGTAGAGAATGTGACTAGCTTCTTTAATGAATTAAAGTGAAATCCTTTTAATTCCATATCTCAGGTTGCCTTGAATTATCATGAAAAAAAACAACTCCTTTACATGGAAGGAATCTGGAATCTAATCCCATCCATGTGGAGCTTCATAAGTTAAAATAAATTTATTATAAATAGGAATTAAGGTTCTGTAGTTACATTCAAATTATTTTCATGCTCCGAGATGTAACTCACAGTTTATGTCACTGGTCAGGATGCAGTTGTATAAAAGGCAATCTTGATTATTCCAAACAGGCTGAGCACCTTTCCCATAGATGATAACACAAAACAATCTATGGAAAGGATATTCAGTCCAGGTGCACTACTTGCCTGCCTGTACTTTTTCATTTGTTTGTTTCTTAGTTCATGCTGTGACAACTCAAAGAAATAGAAGAACCTTTACTTCGCCCTCTGTATTCATCATGACCCACTTGCAGAGCCAGTGCGATCAATCAATGTAATCTCAAACCCAGGACATTCTGCAGGTCCCTTTGCCTTCTTCACCCTAAATATACACACAATATCAACTGAATGTTAGGATTTTGTAAGACACATACTGCACTATTTCAAAAGGAACCAAACTGCAATCAGAAGTTCATACTCCTAGCATTGTTAGTCCTGATTGATTGAAGACATGGTTAACAACAGAAGGAGAAACACTGTGTTCATTTCCAGAAAAGGTACCTGTAATGATCTAAAAGTATGGTTAAAAATAGAGGGGATTATATGGTAAAACTTCTAATTTGGTGACTAAGAGCAACTTACTATTTATTATTCAATCAAGACTGACTGGCAGATACAATTTTCTCTTCGGATAGATGTATTAGAGTATAAACTGAAGCACTCAGAAAATAATTCCATTTAGTATGTGGAAAATGAGAAAAATTAGTAATTATTAACAAACTGAGTGAAAATTTCCAACAGATAGGATTCATTCATTCTGCGGCCAAAGCACGGTAAAAAAAAACCCAACCAAAAACAAACAAACAATAAGATTATGACTTTGAAGGTTGATATGGGTCAAAACAAGACTATCAAAGTGACACAATGCTCATTTTTAATTAGACTTCTTAATGTGACATCAAATTGTTTTTCTTCTAAGACACAGCACTTCAACAAGGCATGAAATCCTCACAGCTTAGTTTATTAGGAGGCAACAAAGGGATTCCAATCTGCTACAAGAAAGTTTCAGCCTGTAAGCACAGCCAGTGCAATACAAAATTGTGTCATATGAATTTTAATGTGACACAAGTATGAAAGATTCCAGAAGAACAAAGGCAGCACAGTCCTGTTCCACACTACACAAATGACCTATTCTGATCTGAACAGCACACCACATTACAATCAAATTTATTTCAAAGAAGGGTCACACAGGTCAAATGTAATGGCTGCAAGAATGAGTATTTCCTTTATGCGGTATTAGAGAAAACCAAAATATCAAACAGTGAGGGAATGCCAGGGCACTAAAAAGAAAAGCATATTTAGGCTGCAGTGAAACAGATTTTATAAAGATGTTTTAATTACAGTCATCCTGAATTACTATAGTTTCTAAGTTTCAAAGACATTGTGAAATCTTGAAGATGTGATGGATACATGTGAACTTGCCAAATACATAGCCTTTAACATATATTTGACATTTCAAGGCACCAGAGAAAAGTTTCACATACAGTTCATGCTTAACAAAAGTAAGCAGACAGGCTAAGCGGTCAAACTGGCTGGATGCCTCCTCACGGCCTGATATCTCCATGGCAGAAACCATGATATTGCCAGGAGAGGTGGGTAAAGCTCCTCAGCTGACGATCCAGCCTTACAACAAAAGCTACTCTAACAACATAAAAGGTATCAGACCAATGAGGTCTACTTGAAAATACTGGACTGCCAGAAAAATATGCAGAAATCCATTAAGATGTAAATTGAATGGTAAACAAGCATTTAAGGATTACAGTGAAAAGCAGGCAAACCAAAATTTAATGATCAGGTATCACTAAACAAAAAAGTAAGGGCAAATTCTCACAGTTCTTCTTGCCATGTATTTCCATCAAGATTTAGGCACGGTCTTTGTCTTCAAATCACTTTTCTGAACAAAATCAATTACCGATGGGCAAACAGGTCAAGTCCTGACTTCATGCATACTGTGAATAGAATTTGCAGGTATGTGGGGAGTAGGCAGACAGGGTTACAAGTACTTAAAGCAAGGTATAGGTGTAAACCATCAGAAGGAAACATTACACCCTGTTAAAAAAAACAAAAAGCAAACCATAAAGATATCTATTTTACAACTGGATGATGATTTACTACTTGGGTTTTTGTAAATCAAGTTCTTGGAAAACTAAATTCTACCAGAAAGTTCTCCCCAAATGAAAGCTTGTTGTTGTGGGGGTTTTTTCAGTAAAATGAAAATACACTATTGAAGTATCTTCTATTTGATTCACAGCCAGGGCTCCCTCAGTCACAAAACAAGACAGACTAAAAGCTGAATTGGAAGAATTTCCGTAACGAATTGGCTACCAGCCTAAAGGTTAGAATTAGTTTTATTGCCCAAGTCTAGCACCAAAATTGGTATTAGACACCTCAGCTCTCCAAGTTCTAATCAATCTGCTTTTCAGGAGACTGTGAAATATTCAAAGAATGTAGGCTATTACAACCAAAAAAATACCCCAGTAACTTCCAGTGTGTAAGAATGAAACATAACCAGCAAGAAATAAAATTCTATTGCCATATTTAAAAATTATCTTAGCCTTAGTTTCCAGAACCCATAGCTCTCGTCCCTCTTTTCAGTATTTTTTGGAAGTTAAAAATATTCACTTGCTAGCAGACATTTATATCCCTGAAAACTGATGTATTCACCTACATTATGACGGCTCCAGTGTAAGTCATTAAGGCTTGGACTTGGAGACAGACATAAAGGCGAAAAATACAAACCTTTAATGTTTCACTTGGTGAATAAAAATTGCATTAATTTTGATATTCAGTCACAAGAATCCAATTAGCCATGGATATATACACACATATTCATACCTTTCAACCATCACACTCATTTGAATTTTGATGCTATTTTCTATAAAATATAATCCCTTTTAAATTGTATTTAATAGATTTATTCAGATGTGCATTTCCATATGTCATATTTAAGCTTATACTACCACCTGCCTGAGGCTGTATAGTCTGAATTGTCACTCTCACACACTTCAGCAGGAGAAAATCCTCCATAGACACCGTAGGAACTGTTTCCCTTCTGCTTAGCGTAGAAGTACGGTAGTCATTACAACCATGAAAAATACACCAAAAAAACACTTGTATGTGTTCCCCTTAAAAAATCGGATTAGCATCTTCAAAACAAAATATTCAAGCTACATGAGATATTCTGAAATGAAATATCACTGTCTTCATAATTTCTTTTACACAGGTCAGCAAGTATTCTCCAAGATTACTGTGATATGAAGTATACATTTGTTGCATTTATGCCATAGGCATAGGTTTATAAAAGTATTTGCATACATAGAGGTATGCATATACGTAATTTCACACTTAAAGGACACTGAGATATCTTCAAATCCAGATTTGCAAACAAAATAGATTAGCTCTGCTTCCAACTACTAACATCAAGGTGATGGGATACCATCATCTCTCTGCTCTGTGTTGGGCCCATCCAATAACACTGCTGAGCAGGGGAAAAACTGATGAGCAAAGGTTAAGCAGAGGACTGCCAGAAACAAACTAAGGCTTAGAAATTGCTCTTCAGATAAGATTAATGTTTGACTGATGCAGAGTTGACTTTGGGGTTGCAAAATCATTAATAAGAGCATCCATTCTCTTTGGATTTACACCATCTCTCAAACATTTGTAGTTGAGGCTATTAAGGGTTTGGACCAAACTTTCCTGTGCTCTTTTGGAATTAACAGCCCTGCCAAGTCACCCAAGTGCTCCAAAGGTCAATTTATGATTAGTGTCCCACCATCCTGCACACTGTGTCTGCAAGCAAAGCACAGCATCTGAGGGGGAAGGGAGAGGAGAGGAGGAGGAGGAGATAAATATTCACACTGTGATAAGCTCAGAGAGCACGACTTGGAGGAAGGCAGATTTCACATGGTCCCTGCTGTTAGGTTTCAGGGGAAGCAGGGACCACCTCCCTGGAAGGGAGAGCTGGTAGGGACCCTGCACTTTTCTGCACACCTGAAGGAAAACTGAAAGAGTGAACACAGAGAACCTCAGACCTTCTCCCAGCCTCAGGCCAACAGCGACTTGGACATTTTGGGATTATTGGCAACATCAGTAGCTGTGCAAGCCAGCAGGAATTCCTGTTCTCTCACAAAGGGTAGGAGACAGCCCAAACCTATGATTCCCGGGACCGACTGAAGTTTAGAAAATCCTGACCTCTGCACACACTCTGCTCCAACTTCACTGCCTTTTCAAGGTTTGCTGCACCCCTCAGGGAAAGTGCCCATGGCCAATCTGATAACATGGTGTCGCTGAGCATCCCGGTGGGCACTGCGAACAGCCTCTCCCACCTAAGAGATCGCCCCTAGTTTTTATCACTGTCAGCCTCTGCATCTGCCTTTAGGTCCTTGAGGCTGTCACCGCGTTGCCTCCCTGCCCGTCCCCGGCGCGCTGCAGGCTCCCATTCCCCAGACCCCCATGCCCTAGGGCAGAGCACCACCACACCCCCACGCCCGCTTGTCTCTCTTACTATCAGGCTGGTCCGGTACCAGCAGAGTGTTTTCTGCCCCTGCCCTGTCTGAAAACATCCCTCTCAAAATCGGGAGGGAGAGAGAGAGAGGCAGAACCTGTGCACAAAGTTTACAGATCCTGCCTGCGCCTTCCTCTCCCCACCCAAGCCCTTGCCCGAGGCAGCAGGGCGAGGAACAGGGGAGCGCAGGGACGGCCAAGGGGTGTGAGCCCCGGCCTGGGCTGGGGCACTTGAGAAGGATGGGGGCACGGGGCGCAGCTTTTGGCGGACAGTGACCCCGGCGGGCGATCGCTGAGACAGGAGGGAGGAGCGGCGCCTTCCCGGAGAGGGGAGCAGCCAGCTCCCTCCAAGGCGCAATGGCAGCGCATCCCCACCGACCCCTCCGGAGCTGGAAGCAAAGTCCAAGCCCCGGCAGCAGCAGCGGCGGCACAAGCAGCAACACCAGCGGTAGCAGCACCAGCACCAGCGGCACCAGCAGCACCAGCGGCAGCAGCGGCACCGGCAGCAGCACTAGCAGCCGCAGCAGCACTAGCAGCAGCAGGTCGCCGCGCCCCGCGCTGGTGGACCCGGCCCGGGGCACCGTCGCCCCCCAGGCCGGCGAGGCGACACCCAGCGCCTCGTCCCCACCCGGGGCAGGGCCGGTGAACGGAGAACGAACTCACCCCGAGCTTCCTGCTGCGGATTTTCACGTAGCCCTGCTTGACTATATCGTTAAAGTTGGAGGCCATGGCAAGGGCTGCCTGCTTCCTCCCCTCCGCGCCCGGAGTCCTCCTCCTCCTCCGCCGCCGCCGCCTCCTCCTCCTCCTCTCCCGGGCCCTCCCGGGTGCCGCCGGCCGCTGGCTCCAGAGGCGCTTCTGGCATCCAGGCAGCGGCAGCCGCCGCGCTCCGCTCCGCCCGCGCCGCGCTCCTCCCGCGGCCGCTCCGCTCCGCTGCGCTCCGCACCGCCCCGCCGGGCGGGTGGCGGCCGCTCCGCTCCGCTCCGCTGCTCCGCCGGCCCCTCGCTGCCCTGCCCCGCTCCGCCGCCGCCCCGGCCCCGGCCCCGGCCCCGCTCCGCACCGCTCCGCCCGGCGGTGGCTTCGCGGCTGCCCGCGCCTACGGCCGGGAGCGGGCGGGGCGGCGGGCGGGGCGGAGCGGGGACACCGCCCCCGGCGCCGCGGCCGCGGAGCCCGCCCCCAGCGCCGGCGCTGCCCCCCGCCCGCGGCCGGGGCCCGGGGAGGGGGCGCGGGGCGCCGAGCCCGGCAGAGCCCCGCGGCCGGGGCGCGACACAGGGCGGGGGTGGGTGATCTCCTCGCCGCGCTGATTTTGCCCGCTTTTCTCCAGACTGGCGGATGGCTGCGGCCGCGGCATCCCCGGCTCCGGTGGCTGATCCCTTCGGAAACGCGGCCCGGGAGGGCATCTTTGAGCCTCGTGTATCAGGAAGCCGCGTAGACACCCGGCAGCAAACGCGGAACTGTTGTGTCGGTACAACAAACTTAATGAAACAAATAGCTAAACTACAGAAGCGAAGGAAGAAAAGTAAAAGAAAAAGAAAAAACAAAACAAAAAAAAAACACCAAAAAACCCCCCAAAATGCGCAAGTCCATCTGAAGTTGAAAAATCAGTTGTCATCCACGTGCTTTCTGAGCTCTCCGCAGTGATGACCATGTCTCTCATTACTGCTCAGTGAGGTGGACCCAGCAGAATGACTTCTGAGGAAAACATAATCTTTAGGAGAGATTAGAAAGGGAGAAAAAACGCAGGAACTGTGTTAGCTTTAGTTACATGTAAATAGGGATGGGCAAGAATGGACCTAAGCCACTTGAGAAGGAAAAACTACAAATATATGGGATTCACAAGATAGTGCATGACTATTGTTACATAAAATTGTACTTGATAAATGCTTTCAGCGGAAAAAGGTTGGTTGGTAGGATTAGCTTAACAAAAGCTTCATGTGCACTTTTCCTAGATATCTACATTCTACGGCACCATTGCCCTGAAGTTTTCTGAAACAGGAATTTCTAATATGCAGTGTGCTACAGACTGGGGTGATGAAACGCAATTCTGTGGTTGCAAGTTTGTTAGATTTATTTCAGATTTTCAAAATCAATAGACAACATTAAAGATTAGCCTTGCAGCAAATAGGAAAGATACAATCTAGAAAAATTATTACAGTACTTGGGTAATGGAATTATAAGGAAAAGCTTTGTGACTTTATATAAGTACCTGAAGTACTGCATCCAGCGCTGGAGCCCTTAGCATAGGGAAGACATGGACCTGTTGGAGAGAATCCAGAGGAGGGCCACAAATGTGATCAGGGGGATGGAAAATCTCTCTTATGTTGAAGGCTGAGACAGTTGGGGTCGTTCAGCCTGGAGAAGAGAAGGCTTTGGAGTTACCTCATAGCAATTTTCCAGTACCTAAAGGGTACTACTGGGTACAAAAGTATTTTTGCTTGCCCTCTATCAACTGGGTATGTTGTCCCATTTAAAAATAGCAAAACAAAACTAAATCTTGCCATTATGATCTTGCATCTTCATTGACTGCTTTTAGCTTTGCATTCAAGTCTAGTGAGTGTGAAAATTACGAGACCATGCCAAGAGAATTCTCTTTCCTGAGAATAACCCTTATTATTTTATTTGTTCTGGATCTTTTTTCCTTAATTAAATAGTAATTACTGAAGCACATGAAAGTTTACCTATCCATTTATTTTCTAGCAACTCAGTTCCCAATAATACAAATTTTAGAACAACTGCTAGGAGATCTTGCATTATTTTTATCCAAACAGAGCCTTCTATATAATTATGCATTTTTTAATAAAAGATATGGTCATATGAAGGAATAGAGAAAAATACTTAGACTATATATAATTGTGGCTTTCTTGGTATTTCTAGTGAAATGTCAAAAGGATGAGTTTGAACTCCTACTTTTGGGCAGAGTATTACTTCCTCCTTAATTTCTATTTTAAAGATATGTCAAATCAGAATAATCAGTGATTTTAGGGAGAAAACTGGGATATGTCTACAAGAGAACTCTTTCAAGACACCTTACAACATATTAAACAAAAGCTCTGTACAAAATGAGACTAGTGATTGTTTAAAGTACAGAAAGCTCTTGAAGGAATAAAAAGGAGAGGAACATTTCCTTTCAATTGCCAACCAGAAAAGTACATAATCCTATTCAATTAACTGACTAAAAGACATTTTCCTTACAGATTAACCCTGAAAGATTTGTAAGTTTGTAGAACTGGTTTCACATGCAGTCCCTGCCCCCTCTTCACCACCTCTCAGCTGCACAAAAACTGACTTGTAGGATCTGAGAAAAATTGTATGTGTTCTCAAATTGAGATAGAGCTAATGCAATAATTTCTTTTTCTTTTTTCTTTTCTTTTTTTTTTTTTTTTTTTAAGGATTGCTCTGTTTATCATTGAAAAAGAGCAGCAGTTTCAGAACACACAAACACACAGCATTCCTGGGCACTCTTTAGTTTTCCAATTTCTGCAGTAAGAGGTAACGATATAGCAGAATTTGTGTCACCTCCCTAACATGCATGTCTTATCAGAACTCTACTGTGGAAAATTTCTTGACAATGAAATTGAAGATGATGCTATATTTCCAAAGCTAATAATCCATTTATTCTTTAGTATATTGTTTTATCATATAATATGCATGGAAAATTGTTTTTATGAATAATAATCATATAGTTATTAGTAATTTTCAACAGATTTTTCCCCCATTATTTATTATTGTTTCTGTATTTTTCTTTAAATCCATGTATTAATTGCATTGTTATTATTTGTTTTATTACAAGCAAAATGCAATAAAAGATAAGCAAAATATGTGTAAAATACAAAGCATTTTCATTCTACAGTCTCCAGAGTGTAAATTAGCCAGCCTGAGCTTATAAAATTATCAGTCTGGTATTTATTTTCAGCTGCTTCAGATAGCACCAGACAGAATAATCAAATATTCATTTTCAGATGAGTCCCATGGGCAGCTTGTGGCACAAATGCATAGAAAGGCCACTCTTAATCACAGGAATACAGACAAACTGCCTTGTTACTTCCCCACAAAAATACTCTTGTGTTCAGAAGACATACATACATTGTATTTGCTGAGAATGTCACAGAGGAAGATTCCTCAAAGCAGTCACCCCAAATGTTCTATCTCTTCAGAAATCGCAGGAAGGCAAATGGTCTCAGAAACTCAACAGGTACAAACTCAGTGGGCAGTGACAGGGAAGACAGAGTATGAAGAATACCTTGCCATGAATTAATGCCTTATATATTTTTGCAAAAATATAATTTTTTTTGTATGCCTGCTGGTGTGAAACCATCATTTGGAAAGGGAAATGATTCAGCAGGTAATCAAGTCACAAATTATTTCAAGCAGAGAAGTTAATTTCTGATCTACCTAACATAAGTGCAATCAAATCTAATACTATTTTGGATAGACAATATGTATTGCTGTTTGCTTCTGTCAGAAAGTAATTAATTTAAATGAAATTATCTTCACCTGTGCTTACTTGACAAAATGAACAAATTTGGGCAGTATATATATTTTAAATCAGAATTTATATGTCCACTCTTTGTGAACAATTCCCATTCATGAATCATTTTCCAGTGATGGTTATCAGTGTTTGAAGTTTCCATCCAGGGTGGGCCTTAACCACACTTGCCAGAGAGGAGCACAGAGAGCTCCTCTCAATTTCTAGCTGTTTCTCTCTCTACTTTTCTGACCAAATACCAGCTGAGAGTAAAGAAAAAGCTCTGGTTAAAAGTTTATCAGGGAACTGGCAGTTAGTATTTAATCAAGACACCTGATAAAAAACATGTTCTCACCTAAAGCTGTTTCCAATCTAAAATAAACTGTCATTTTTATTATGATAATAGAAATTTGCATAGGCAATGCCAAGGAAGAAACATTGGCTAATGTATTATTAATGTGTTGAAAGCCTACCTTCAGCTAGGCTTCAGACAATTATTTTGCTCCAACTATAAATCATACACTAACCAGAGTCCTTTGTGAACTAGCATGAAATATAAATCACGTAGAGAGACAATATTAAAAAACTATTGTTTTCCATGGGCATTGTAAAAAGCAAAGCCTTTAGTTCCTGCATGAAACCACATGCATATTTATTACTCGCTTTCTATCCAGACCAATAGTATATTTCTTTTTATCCCCCAACTATAGGGGAGACATGTAGGCTTATATCTTACTCTATTGCTTATGACCTGTGTCAGAAAGGAAAATTTTAAGAAGTATCATCTCCTGGTTTATAGTGATATATTATAGCTGATTAGTCTGGTTTTGGAGATCAGAAAAGGGAATATTGTCACCTCTGCTTTTCTGCCAGAGGTCTAGTGAGAGTCAAAATCTCTGCTGCTCCAAGACTCCAACTTTGGACACAAGTCATAATTTATGCTTTTAGCGCTTTGCCCCAAACCAAGAAGAGCTATGGGCATAGTTGGGGCCCCGGTTACTATGTTTGGATAAACTGTCTTGGCAGATCTGCTCTCTTGGAGGTAACTACACCAGCCAGAGGCATTACTTTCCCCAGATATCCGCCTCAGTCTGGTTTTGGAGAACAATGCCCTGCAGCAGTTGTATTAGGAGAACTTGTAAACTGACTTTGTCATAAAGGGCTTAGGCTGATATATTTGACTATGAAGTGTAATATCCAAGAGTAAGGTACTGTGCTTCTGCTTGTGGGGAAATAATGTTTCAAATTAAGGCAGTTAAATCTTAGAAAACCCCTTAAACCTAATCCCTTTGCAAACAAATATAGCTATAAAAACATTAATTTTCTGACTGGCTTCTGCCTTTTTCTAAACATGAAACATGGTGAATAGCACATAAACATTCTATTTAAAATAATATATTTGGCATTTTACCCACAATACTCCAACAGTCTACAGAAGCAGCTGCATGAAAACTTTTAGGGAATGAAATCCCATTTTGTGTAGAAAGTATTATTTTCCATTATAATTACCTTAAAAGACTTGAAGGTTAAAACTTATATAAATGCACTTAAGATCTAAGACAAACTTGAATTCTAATTCATCCAAGTTTTCTGCTGTGTCTACCATGGGAAGTCCTGCACTAAAAAATATTCCACCGATTTACTACCTTTCTTTGTATTTTATATGGCTTTCTAGTCTAAAAATTGTCAGAGTTATAGTCTGTTAATGAAAAGAACTACAGTGGAACAAAAGCTACCACATGTATTCTAAGCATATTCTCTTCCTACCATCCCTCCATCTCACTGGGAAATTATTATATTTGATTGACCTATCTGTTATTCCCCCAATTCTATCCTCTCAGATAGCATTTCAATCTGGTCTTGTGATAGAGTCTTTAAAAAGATAAATTACATTGCAAGCTAAACATATGAATGTAGAAAAGAGGTCTATTCACTTTATGTTTCTTTTAATATAAAGAACAAGATTTTATGAATGTGTGTACAGAAATATGCACAAGGAAAAAAATTCAGCCTACACCCAAGAATGTGATAATGAAGAAGTAGGATGGAAATGTTAACGGAAGAACCTTAAGAACGTGGAGAAAGGGACTGACACAAGGATGTGCCTCCGTGCCAAATTTCACAAGCAATGTCTTCCAAAACACAAGTGAAAGCTAGGACATTCTATCTTAGCATAGTTTTGCCTTAGAGTCGACCCATCCTTTCCCCTTCTTACCCATTTCTGTGAGAGAAGACAGCAAGAGCCTGAGAAAATAGGAGGAAGATACATCAGCCTTAAATTCTAAGGAGATTCCAGCTTGACCTAACAAAAAGAGGAGTGGAATCTAGTCAAAATGCTGAGGAACAAAATGTGACTATTGTTAAATATAGCCTTCATCACAAATTTTGTTGCCTTATCCTTTTTCTGCATTTTTGTTGCCTTGTTGCAACTCCAGGTTTTAAGGAAACTGTGTTCTTTTAGACTTTGATTTTATCTATTGGGAAAGCCGATTCTTGGTGGTGAGATGCAAACTAATGCATTTCTTTATTACAGCTTTGTTGAGTCTATTGTTAAGACACAGGACCTCAAATGTTTTAATATCCAGCTTCTACCCATACTGCTCCAAAATATCCAAACAGACACCTGTACCTCCACTTGTAACTCTAGACCAGCAGGGAGCTGCTGGCGTGGAGATCTGAGAGAAAGAAGTTGTGTAAGAGAGGTTTGGATGTGCAGGAAGGTACCAGGAAACATGTTTAAGTAGGGAACCTCTGTGAGAACATGCACAGGGTCCTTGTGCAGCTTGGCACAGCCTAGCAGGCTGACCAGTCTGGTGTGAGGAGGAAAAATTGAAAGGTCGGTAGTAGCTTAGAAATTCTGTGAAAACCAATGTCGGGTAAAGAACGGTGACTGTCACTTGTCCTATCAGTAAGGGATAGCAAATAAAGCTTCACCTATCACATGTTCAGCATTGCTCTTATCTTCCAGCCAATCCTTATGATCACACTTCTCGGCTATGCACACCATGAGTTTCTTATGTCCAGGTGTTGTGGGAGACAGTGGGTAAGATGTAATTACTGAGGCCAGGGTGTCTAACAGAGAAGAAAAATCACAAATTCCTGGCAGTGTAGAGTTCATAGGTTTTGTTCACAATATTGCTTATTTAAAATCCAGCTGCACTGGCAGTGCACCAGCCCCTGAGCAGCTGAGAAAGGTGTCTGGATGCATAACCTTTCCAGGTAGTCACAGACTTCACTAGTTCAAAGAATGGTCCTGATGGATATCACGTATTTCAGAATGGAGAAGTATTAGTGGTAGTGGAGGAAGCACCCACTGCCTCGGCATGACACCTCACATTATTTACTTTATCACAAAACGTGCTGAAGCTTTTGAGAACAGGATGAGGCACCTCCTTCAGGAGAGTGTACAAAGCCACTGTTTTATGAACGTTTGTATGTCTGAGAACATCCTGGGTAACCATACCCCAAACCCGTGCATATTCTACTGTTGTATGGGTGTATCTGGACTGACTCTAGGAAACAAATGTCAGATTTGCAGAGACATTCCATGGTTCCTGTCAGTACCTGTAGCTTTCACAGGTCAAGATTGGTACTAACAGAAGTGTGAGCTGATAGAGAGGTCTAACTTTCATGATCTTTTGGGAATGGTCCAAAATCTGGGGCTTTTACCTCATTTTTATAACCCTGAACATGGCTGTGCCTTCAAATCCAGAGAGAAACCCAGCACCAATATTTGAAGTCTGCAGAAATCGTGGTTGCAGTCTGCATTTTCCCTGCACTGACATTGGCTTGTTCTACTCTGCATGACCCTAGCAATTCCAGCTTGGGTCCTTTGAGTGGGTAGGTGGGGAGTGGCAGGAGGGAAAATCTATTTCAGTCTTCACAGCCATGTGCTTTTCCACTGGAAGTGGAGCTGTTTTTAATGTGTTACCAAATCATCATTCCTCACCCTCCATTGCCTGCAGTATCAGGTAGAGTAGGCGGTAGGCAACCCTTCAGGGAATGCACAGTGTAAAACATAAATATTTCCCTACTTATCTTCAATCGCATATGTGTATAATTTCACAGCTTAATCTTACCTGAATACCTTTGCAGAATGGTTCAATATTAACATCACAGACTTTCTGTAACTATTTAGAAGTATTAAGGCATTGTGTACATGGCTAATTGCCAATCCTTTATCCTTTAAGGTTAATGCTTATTATTATTTTGTTGTATTTAATCTATTGTTTTTTCCCTGTATAGAGCAGTTTAAGCTGCAGCTTGAGAAAACAGAAAATGGATAGGCATTATTTAGAAAAAATGGAATTTTTGAATGTTTTTCTAGGTCAAATAGTTCAAAAAAGGCTTTTCAGATAAGATAATTTTTCTCTGAAAAATTGCTCTCTTATCACATTTGAAAAAAAATTGTGACATTTTAGGCTGAATGAGAAAATCTTCTGCAACATGCATTCATTTGCCTCTAAATGTGCATGTAAGGATGTGTTCATGCACAAATAAATGTAGGGTCCAAAGTGTAACTTATAATAGAACTGTTATCTGCTCTCCTGCCCTAACAGTGCAATAAAGCTCTTGTGTATGTCAGTAAAATGGAGTTAAACATTTTATGAATGTTTAAATATCATCCAGGAGTCCATCAGTGTGTGACTTATTTGACCGCAATTTTTTTTGTTGGGTTTTTTTTTGTAGCTTAAATTTACTTATACAGACCTGGGCACCTAACTCATTCTTTTGTTCCAAAGACAGTAATTTTAAAGGAGTACTTTCCATGAACCTAACAGTTTGAAACACTCAGTGTATTTTCAGACAACTGTAATAATTTGGTAAGAATTTCTGAGTTGACCATTTGTGACCGTCAGATCTGCTATTACGTGCCTATTATCTTTTATTAGAAGGTGATTTTAATGTTTGCTCTTTCCTGCCCGTTTTTTTCTTAATTTTTTTAATCACAGATGATCCAAGTTTTACCTTTTAAATGTGACAGACTATTTTAATCAGGAACCAGCTTATTATTCATTTCAAAGGTGAGATAATTGCAACTGTTATACATTTTCCAGCAGCTCTTACCTTTATTGAAAACTGAGATTGCTTTTTCTTCCTCCCATGAATCTGAAATTCATATTCTAAGACCAGCACTTTCTGGAATTGCCCCTTTTCTGGAAGGCATTTTTAGCTAGGAAATATTTATTAATTTAAAAATTGATACTCTTTCATAGTCCCCAGCTTGTTAATTTTAAACATACTGCAGAAATTTGCTACAAATAGCATATTTCTTTCATCCTCTATGAAGGCCATGGCTTTTTGAAATGACAACCAACATGGTGATGAAGGTTAGGCATCTGCCAAGATTAAAAAGAAGAGGAACTTAAAACAAAGCTTTTGAATTACATCACCCTTGATCTTTTCCCAGAATTCAATAAATAGATATTAATAATGAGTGTGAGATTGTAGGTGATGTTTTCAGAGCCTGGTGGACAGTAGAACAACCCTAAACGTTGGTGACATAATGACCTTAACAATTAGATGATATTACATTGAAAAGATTCCAATTAATTCTTCATAGTTTTGCTGATTCCTGACTGTTAACATTAAAATTGTTATGGAAAGTCACAGCAGAAAGCCAGAAATTAAGTAGAAAATTCAACATCCTCTCATTAGAATTAGAAAAGTTGCTTGTTTACCTTCTGTGCTTTAACACAGACCAGAAAAGAGAGTTGTATAACTATAACTCTCAGAAATACCATTTCGGCAAAAGCTTTGAAGAAAAACTTTCAAACTCATTCAGCGTATTCTTTATATCTTATTTAATATTCCTTTTGTAATAGTATTATTCAATACATTAAGCTATCAATTTTACTTGCTACACACATGCACAAGAATATTAACTATAGACCAGCTTTGATTGTAATGGCTTTATTATTATTACAGCTAAGTCTTGCATTTTGTTTCCAATTAAAAACATCTCTAACAACCAATAAAAACACTCTACCTTTGCCATGTTGTGGGGTTTTTTTTTTAAATTTTAAACTTAACCAATGAATTCACTTCTACTTATTACTAGGGAGTCTGGTACTCAGAATAGTTTCTACAGCTCAGTATGCTTACAGCAAAATACCTTCTAATAATAAAACGTCATAAACATCTGAAACTAAATCTTCCCTCATCTGCAATATGAAATGTTCCAACTCAAGTCCACTGTAGGTAATTGCTTAGTGCAGGTTTGACACACTTTCTTCACCCCATCCTCTTATTGTCACACCATCCCAACCAACGAGGAGAAATAGAAAAGAAGGTCTCTTTTTCACTCCTGACCTGTTTAAAGGAAATTCAGGGAAATTATTTAATTTACTACCTGCTATTAGAAGTACTGGAAGTACCACTTTTTCTTTTTTTTTCTTGTTTTTTTACTGAAGAAAGGCGGAAGATAGCATCTTGAATGAGCCCCACAGAAGCAGACAGAGATGAAGAAATGACAGCACTAGGAAACTTCATGACTTCACACAGAGCTGGGTCACTGCAGAAGTGAGAAATACACGGTGTGTTCTGTAACTTTCCCCTACAAAACCAATGACATTAGGTTTTCATAAAGAAAGTACACATAATCCCATGACATAGGAACACCAGCTGAAAACCATAAAAAATAAAACCTACTTATGTATCATCGAAAAGATGTATGGTGCTACATGAAGTTAAGAAAAAAAACCCACCATTTCAAAATCTTCTTGAGAGACATTTGTTCCCCTTTGAGGAAAGAGTGACCGTAAGTTTTAATTGCTGGCATTTTTCATTCTAGACCTTTCCAAATCAGGCAGTGTCTAACAAGTATTCAATGGCTACTGTGACATTGGATCAAATCTCTAAAAAAAGGTAACAGAGGATCTGCTCTGAGTACTACTAAAAATTGCCTAAGATCATTGACCTGTAACTAGCCAGCTATTCAGAAAACCTAAATGGGGGTCCTCAGACAAAAAAAATTGAACATTTCTTAGGATGTACTTGCAGTGTGGTGTCAGAGGAGGGAGTCTATTCACAATTTCCTGTTTTCTTACAAGGTATAAACATTTTGGATTTTGCAAAGAACTGAATGATCAGGTCCAACATATGAACTAGGTTTTTTTTACTAGTTTTTCTTCGGTCTTATAAAAAAGTTTGAAATTGTGTAAGCTTGCTTTCTTCTTTTTATTGCAATTAATTTTATCATTTCTTCCTTTTTTTTCCTTTTATTTAACAGTTATGTAATGCCTTTACAATCATTCTCCTCATGCATTTTAACCAACCTATGCACTTCAGTATAGTATGTATATATTTATATGTATTAATACCTTTCTAAGGATAATGGCTTACTACAGCTCAGCCATACAGCAGCAGGTGAAAATCTCTCTCTCTCTGTTCCACAGCGGTTACAAAGCCCTGTAGTGCTCTACCATATCTCTTTATAATAAAGCTGTGCAGCTGGAGGCTTATTCTGCTATCACCAGTGTGTGTGAATGCATTTGGGTTTTGAGTGGGTCTAATGTATAACTTACAAAAAGATAATTCCACTTACATGCTGAAAAATGTGCAGTCCCTCATTTATGTCCTATGTGTAGAAAGCTATTGAGGATTTTTGCTTCATAAAATTTCCCTTTAGGTTATGGGGGTTTTTTTTGCCTTGAATGTTTGCATAAAAAATGAACCTGTTTTATAGACATGCTTTCAGAAAGAGGGACCAAACAGGACTTCTTTTAATCTATTGGCACCTTTTTTTTTCAGCTTTTCAATGTTTTTTCACTTGTTAGTTGATTTTTAATAGTGAATGACACATTCTTTCTTGTGTCA
This sequence comes from Acanthornis magna, assembly GCA_036785705.1. Classification (NCBI taxonomy): domain Eukaryota; kingdom Metazoa; phylum Chordata; class Aves; order Passeriformes; family Acanthizidae; genus Acanthornis; species Acanthornis magna. The sequence goes on from JAWUZG010000017.1 coordinate 3,969,973, forward strand.
AGACCTGAGATCAGAAAATCCTTTCCTGAATATTATAATAGTGGCTTATTAGGGCATATATATTCAAAATGTCTGATGCTTTCCAATTTGAAGTTTTTCAAAACGTCCACATTTCTGCAATTTGCCGCAGACTGGGGAGCATGAAGGGAAGAAGCTGACAAGACTGAGTTTTCCCTTTTTGTGGAATCACATTCACATTTGACTGAAGGTACAAAGAAATGAAACGTCTCTTCTTTAACGTCTGTTCTTTGGGAAAAAATGTTGGCTGTGTGCCAAATTCACTGTGGCTCATTCCCAGACTGGGTTTATTCTACTGCTAAGCTATGTATAAAGCAGCCACACCAAGCTGCCTGGAAGTACCACATTACTGCAAAAGCAGGAGAAGGAAGAGAATTGAGAGATTAATTTAAAATGTCCGAATTCAGATTGATTGCACAGTCCTCAGGCCATCTCTTTTCCAAAGTGCTTGGTAGTACAGCCTTTAGCTACTTGGCATACTACGAATTTTCGTAGGGAGTTGTTGACTGTCCTTGGACTATGTGCAGTGTCAGGGAGTTATACCTTGGGTTAACCTTCAAACATTTCACTCTGTAAACTGAATACCCCGGGGCTGATACGGAGCAAATGAATACAAGCATTGCCTTATGTTCACATTTTTAACAAGCCTTTGAAACAGAACTCAAAACCTGTGCATGAGATACTGGTGGAAAATAATTTAATTACGATTTTAAAAATTTTGCATTTCCCCCACTTCTGTTTATAGTTTTACTGCTCTCTAAGATTCTTCCAGTCATATTTTCCACGAGAACACATTCCAAAAACTTCTGTTTCCAGTTTTTTCCCCCAGTGTGATGAGAGAACAAAAGCTCACTATTATTCTTCCAAAAATCCATAAGCAAAGAAAGTCAACAGGATATTAAAGCATGCATAAGAAATAGAAAAATTTCTTCTGAGACCTAGGGATTTGGGGGAAAAGTTGAGTTTTTAGGAGCTTCTGTTCATTCTCTACTGCATCCATTGTAGATTGCATTTGCTTTAACCTCTACCTACTTTCAAGAAGAGCAAAGCATGAACATTAGTTACCCTACTGCATAATTCAATTGAGCATAACTTTGGAATTTTTTTAGCATATACTGAACTTACTAGTATAGAAGAAGTGATCTCAAATCCTAATTTAAATATGTCATTGGTCAGTTTAAACACAGAAGAAGACCCCCTGAAGTAACATGAATGAATGTGATAATAGAAGATTTCTTCATTTGACATTTTTTGTATCTCTTACATGTTACATGTTTTGACTTTAATACTGTACCAAGCTTGAACAAAGTGAAGCTTGCACAACAGTGTAGGTTACTATTAGCTATACAATAGCACAGTAAATCAGAAAAGTGAACATGGACTTTCATGTTCAAGGCCTGAAACTTTTCCTTTCTCAAGGTGAACAGTCAGTGCCCCATAAAAAATTATAACAATCTTCAAGAACTTTTTTAATATAAATTTGGCAGGCATCTCTTCTCTCTGTTCATTATGTGTAACTGATTTTAAGGCTTGTATCTAGATGCAATCTCCATTTACTATGATAAAACAGTCTTATTTACTAGCAGAGAGAGTAAAGCAAAAAAATATTATTAGAAGTTTTAATAAAAATACTCATATTTTCTGATGATTTATTTTAAACATAGAAACAACACTTTGGTGGAAAAAGTCTCTTAAAAATAACTACTATTCTTTTCACAACACAAGAAATTATAACAAAAGAGTTATGACCATCCCTAGCCAAAATAACATAATTTTCAAAACAAGTAATCTCTTAAAATGTTGATTTGTTTTGCTTTCAATCAGCTCCATCAATAGCAAGCTGGGAAAAAACCAACCAATCAAGCAACCAACCAAAAAAACAAACAAAAATGCCCACTTGTTTCACTTGCATTTTTCAATTTTTCAGGCTTAAGCCAAATGGACTGTGATGTGCTCTTCATACTAAGGAAAATTGCAATGAGAACCTGATACGTAAACTCAATGAACCCTAATCAACAAAAGCAACATTAAATTTAGGCTTTCCAGACCCAAGAGCACAGCCCTTCCAATCTGCTGGATAAAACAGGAACTGGTATTTAATTTCTTTGGGTGTTGGGGTGAGAAAAAAGAGAACAACAAGTTGAATAACATTACATTGATTCATTCAGTTAATTGAGCAACTTGGATAAAGATTCATTATTATTTTTGTCTGGCATACCTTATATTCATAGCAGCCTGCCAAGAACTGCAGGAATAAGTATTTATAATACAAAAATAAGAGTGTTTATTTTCTTAATTAGAAGAGCTGTACCGTCACTTTTTAATTTAAATGATTGCATGTAGATAGTACAACTGTATTGGTCTCATTGAGACTGCAGCACCCTTTTAACATACCCAAATAAACCACATAATTGATGAAGGATATTAATTATTCATTTGGAGATGGGAGGGATCTTGCAATGACTTAAATCTGAAGCGTTACAAATAGAGCTGGAAAACTCCCTGTTAGTGCCACTTAGGCACAAGTCATGGTGGAGCTGATTAACTACAAGAGCAGAAAAGTTTAGAGCAAAGTAGATGGAGGAAGAAGATGCATGCAAGCTGGAACAGAGGTATATTGTCTATAAAGTGTTCAGAATATAATGTCAGGAGAAGTGAAAATGAGTACCATCTCGCCATGCCCTCAGAGACCCTCACATTACAAATTTATCAAAAAAATGAGAGTTAAGTGCCAGTGAGCATGAAATCCATCTACGGCAGACAAGACACATGGAAATGCTGCAGTGGAGATGTGCTCTCTGTCAAGTGTTCCCACGTTCAGACTCACCAGACATTCACCATGGCAGCGAGGGCCAAGGTTACCGGAGACTCTCAACAAACCAACATGGAATGAGAAGTAAGCAGAAGTTTTAATAATATTAATGTTTTTGCACAGACTTCAGCAAAAGTATGCAGTAAGTATGCCATTATATACTAGGTTGGATGGAAATTTTTGGTGCTGCATTTCTTTGTATGGCAATTTGGTTCTGTTTCAAACACAGTCCATGATGCCAGAGGTCTCTGTGACAAGAGAAATGGGACTTTGCCCATAATTAGATGACAAAGACACAAGAACAAAAAGAAATTGCTTGGAGGAGGAGGTTTGCTGGGAGCACTGACTAAAGCTGCTTTTAAAAGCCAAGTGTATTTCTGAGAGAAGTTGATAAGCATAGAAAAGTATTTCTCTCTTTCTCATTGGACCATCTTCTGTAATTTTGTTCATGTAACTCAGCTACAGACAAACTGTCCAGGAGAAAGGGATTTAGTGTGTGCCTATAGGATAAGAGCAGTGGCAGGTTATGAGAGAACCCATGTGACTGACAGGCTGACCAGCACAGTTAGAGAAGGTAACTGCTTAATAATAATACAAGCTACTAATTTTTTTGCTGTGAAAGTGGAGCAGAGGAAGGGGGCAGAGTGGTGAGTGGTTGGAGGGGAAAGCTGAAAAAGCCTTTTCTTTATAAGGTCTTTTTCTTTTTTTTTTTTCCTGGTTCTGTTTTCACCAATAGAGCTTCAATACCAACTGATATGTCACAGCTATGATTCTCTCTTTATGTATTGCCTATTACAAGTGCATTATACAAGAAAGGTAAATATTTTAGGCATCAAGATTATCCACAAGACACTTTGTAGAAGAATCTTGAAGAAAATTATAGGTGGGTAAACCACAAACTTACAAAAATAATTGATGGGTTTTTTTCCGTCCAGAGGCCAAATACAAGCTTTAAAAAAAGGGAGAGGGGAGAAATCTGCTTTTAGAAGAAATTAAGTAGTAAATTGCAGTCAAGGGAATGGAATTGGATGGCTAGACTGGCAAGATGTTGCTGGTTTAACTGCCTTATCTCTCATATATTCTAGGACCAATAACACTACACTTCTAGATGGGTTCTCTAAATTCAAGGTAGGATGATCTTTTCATTTTCTGTATAGGTAAACCTGTTCATTGACGGCATGAAATTCGAAGATGTCTGTTCCTTCTAAGGAGTTAAGAGCATTTTATCCAAATAACTTTATATGAGGTAAATATGAAAGCAAGGAACCTGTAAGCCCTGATTCTTCCTCATGTGACAAAGCTTTCTCACAGACTTTCCAGTAATGTCAGTACAAAATATAACTACATCCATAATCTCAAAAAAATTATATAAAGTATATTGTCTTATAAATTAATTTTGAAGTATTTTGAACATAATCTTATAATAAAGGACATAACAAAACATTCGTTCTCTTTGGGTAGGAAGACCTACACATCTACAGGTATTTATTCTACAAAGCAAGTAGGCTACTGTGGTAAAAAAACCTCATACCACAGAACCATAGAATCACAGAAAATGCTGAGTTGGAAGGGATTCATAAGAATCATCAAGTCCAACTCCTGGCCCTGCACAGGACACCCCAAGAGTTACACCATGGACCTGAGAGCATTGTCCAAAAACTTCTAGAACTCTGTCAAGCTGGTGCTGTGACCACTTCCCTGGGGAGCCTGTTCCAGTGCCCAGCCACGCTCTGGGTGAGGAACCTTTTCCTGATATCCAACTTAAACATCCCTTGACACAGCTTCATGCTATTTCCTCAGGTCCTGCCACCAGTCCTGTCACAGAGAAGAGGTCAGTGTTTCTCTTCTCTTTCTCTTCCCCTCATGAGGAAATTGTAGACTGTAATGAGGTCTCCCCTCAGTCTCCTCTTCTCCAGGCTGAACAGACCAAATAAGCTCAGCCACTCCTCATAAGGCTTCACCTCTAGACCCTTCACCATCTTTGTTGCAGTCCTCTGGACGCTCTCCAATAGCTTAATGTCTTTTTTATATTGTGGCACCTGAAACTGCACGCAATATTTAAGGTGAGGCTGCCCCAGTGGAGAGCAAAACAGGACAATCACCTCCCTTGACCATCTGGCAGTGATGAGCTTAATGAACCACAGGACATGGTTATTATGCTATTTGTTATGAGAAAGAGCAGATTTTGGAATGGACTCTAGCAAAGAGTTGGTTTTGTCTTGGAGAGGTAAAATCTTCTACTCACCTGGCATATATACATATGCATCTATTTTTGAAAGGCCACAGTCATTTGACAGTTCCTGTCCTATTCAAAAGAGAAACTGAGGGCAGCCAGAACCACCTAGTTAGGTAAAGCATTAATGCCTCCTAGTTAAGAATGTCTGAAATTTCCAAATTTCTGTGGTCAGTCAAGGAAAAACGCCTGCTGTTCTTTACTGCTGAAGGTTCTCTCAGACTCTGAGTCCAGCTGGAGAACCTAAAACATCAACCATGATGTGAAGGGTGGCAGTGGCTTTCCATGCCTTTTTCTCCTTTGTGTTTCCCTAAAAATGTTTACCTCCAAGGACAAAGCAGCAATTATGTTTAGTTACAGATTTTAAAAGATGTCTGCAGGCAAATAGATTGCCTGTTTCTATGTTGACAACATATCTGACTGATGAAATGGCCAACGGATTACGTCTGCGCACTGGTGCCTACAGGCCACACAGACCATACAGACAGTAGTGAGAGAAAGGTAGACATGCTGCATACTGACCTTTTGCAGCATTCCAAAACAAAATATATAATGAACTCTGCCTTTACATGAAGATGCAGGACAGAAAATGAAAAAACCCAACAAGTTATAGGAGAAACATCTGAAATATAGTACATTTTACAGATTCTGAACATGGTTTGTTTTGTTGTTGTTGAGTAGGTTTGGGGGTTTTTTTATTGTAAAAATAGAACTTCATTTTCCTTTAGAGGAAGTAGTTCTTTTCTTCTTTCAGAAGAAAGTTTTAGGCAGCATTTTCTTACACAATTCAGAAATATATTATCCTGATGTTAAAAAGTCACCATGGCAGTCTCTGAAATCATCTCATTCACATCCCTGCCTGTTCTTTTTATTAAAAATCAATTCATGTTCAACTTTTATCAGCTCACAAAGGTAATGTAAAATGAGAACAGTACACTGAGCTACTGCTGTAATGCTGAAGGTATTCAAAAGTGAAAAAGCAAGAATGTGCTAGCTTTTGTACAGCCAAACCTCGAACGCTGTCTGCCTCCTCCACAACTGAGAGCGAAGGAGCACCACATATTCCAAGGGCACCTCCTACAGCACCATTCATGCCACCAGACCCCATTAAGAACATATGTAACTCATTCCCTGTAGGAAGTCAAGTCTATAAGGTTACTCACAATCATCATGTTGGAAAATGAATTAATTCATATTTTTGTATTGATGTCATACTCACCTGCAAGATCTATTCCATTCCAAGATTAATATACAGTCTTTTTATTCAGATTCTCATTCTTTTATTAGAAGCTGAAGTCAATCATTCCTAATTAAGAAAAGCATAAAGTATACTGTGAACAAATAAGATCCAGTCTCATTATACAAATAGAATTCTGTTTGATCATATGAGATCTTTCTTGCAAATGAAAAGATTTTTGGTATTGTGCATCCCAGTCTACGCTGACTTTATTTTGAACTTCAGTGATAATCTAATGTTGTACCAACAGCTCTGAATAACTAACTACTCTTAGAGTCCTTTGGGAAAATTGTACTTCCTGCTTTCTAGCTTCCTGCAGTGTTCAGACTGGGCAGTCTCTTTGGTCTGCATCCACCTCTTCACTCTTTATGCTCAGGGAGCCATATCACTTATTTCATTCCCTATTGCTAGCACATCTTAAACATCTCACACAGGGCCCCTTTCTTTTTCCATTAAAAAAGCTCAGTCAAACCTCCAGGAGACTCAGAAAACCAGTATATCTGACTTCTCCTTTAGTCTCTGAATAAACAGAACTTATATCAGGTTGTTCTTCATAGATAGCTCCATAAACACATTAAAAACATGTGACGTATTTCTCTAAGTAGGGGCATAGCCCTCACTCTTAAACTATTGTAGCCTTCTAGTACTGTTCCTTTCAGTAAAAACTCAGAGTTTATGAAAAATTTTCCAGAAAACAACTGAGAGAAGTAACTGCGCACTGATCCCTGATCACCACTAAAGGAAAGGCTGTCTCTTGCAATCGCGTGCATCTCCTTCAGTAAAATGGTCTCTCCAAAGACAGATAATGTCAGTGAAGAGGCCAAGCAGGGTTAGTTATGGTCATGCAAAATTAAGTCAAGCCCTTAAAATTCCACCATTTTCTGATGCAGGAATCTACTAAAAGCAGAGTTAGGAAAGGCAGTTACATTGTCCCCCTAAATATTCTGTGAGGTGTATTTTGCTTTTAAAAATGACCTTTTCTTTTAACTGCAAAGAACTTTAATGCATAGCTGCCTTTCAAGCATATTGTTGTCCGAGTACTTCCTCATAGACTTTAGTCTCCAAACTAGCAGGCTACAGAAATTCTTAATTTTTTCATGTGTAAAAACAATAGCACTAATTATTACTGTTTCAAAGGTCAGAAAATTGTTATTAATCACTTTCTGAGAAGCCCATGTACTCCATTATCTATCTAACTGCAGTGCTAAGACATAAAAATATATGTTTTATAAAATTTTTAACACATGTCTCTAGGGCATTGGTAGGTTCAAGACTTGGTCCCAAAAGTGTATTAAGCCCAAAGTAAATCTTCCCTTGCATTCTCGTACTGTTATAAATAGATCTTTTATTTGGTGTTATTTCAATTTTGGAAAAAAATATATATTATATCTTTTGACCGGACTAGAGAGAATTGTGGACAGAGCACATGACAAGTGAAGTCATAAATACCGGATAATTTTCTATAGATTTTCATTGTTTATTAATTTTTTATTTTTTTTTTTTGTACTGCAAACTTTTAGTCCTGTACTTTTCCACCTGCTGAGAGGCTCTGTGGGTTTTTTAGGCTTAGCAACTAGGCTATTTTTTCTCAGAAATTTTGTTAAAATAAAAACAGCTTCTGGAATTCAGAGTAAATGCTTTGTCATTGACCTTGAAAGTACTTTGGCAAGCAAGGGATTTCTATGCTTTGCCAAAAAGTAATGGTGATAGCAGAAATTTTGTCACAGTTGAAACTACAATACTTACTCCACTGTGTTGTTGGTAGCTTCACCTATCAGTATCCCCAATGGCAATATTGTATTTCAGGTGAAAACTGGCAAGCATTTAATATTGGAAGAATAGGGATTTTAGAGAAGAAACATCACAAGGAGCCTTATAAATTTCTTGAAACCTAATATTTAGAAATCCTTATTTTTCTCATGTTTCTTATAGTTCTGTGAACAAGTAGTGCAGGATGTTTGAAAATATATTTTCTTTTTCTAATTAAGAGACCTTAATATAATGAAATTTATTTCTGTACAATAAAATATTTTAGTTTTTAATCTCAGGCATGTATTGAACTAAATACAGAACTATAAATTAAATCTTGTTTTCCACCAAAATTTTTGGATTTTTTTTTCTCCTAATGGGTATAAAGTAATGTTTTGGAAGAAAAAAACAGACTGTTAGAGCATTAAACTGGAAGAAAGCTGTTTGTCAGAGCTCTCTAAGTAATTTAAGCAGGGTCAGTCATAATTTTTTGGCCTGAAATCCTTTGCTACAAATAAAACCAGTTTTATTTGTATGGCAATAAAGCCATACAATATGAGTGATGGGCATTACTTATATTTAAGTAAATGGAACTTGTCTATCACTTCTGTGGTCCTGCCTCTCTGTGCAAGGATTAAGGCAGTATGCTTGAAACCCTTAATCACATATTATGTTTGCAAACAGCATAGGGAAAAATTTGGACACCCTTTTGCAAGTGTGGGTCCAGGCTTCTCAGGACTCATAACCCACCTGTTCATCAGGACACCTCTCTGTCAGTGGAGCTGGGGTTACCTGGTGCTTCCAAAGGTCTGGTGCTGCAATGAGCATTTCAGCAGGTAACTGCTGCAGAGTTTGTGAGTTCATCCAGAGTGGAAAGTCTGTCTTCCTCCTGCTCAAAGGCTCTGGTTTTTTTTCTAGTTGGGAAACAGAAGGGAATATTTCAGTGAAGAGTCTGAAGTGAACTGCACGGATAAAAGTTCTCTGGAGAAAAGGATCATGCTGAAGAAGCAAGGTAAGTTTTCCCACACGGCAAGACCTGGAAACTAGAGCAGAGAGAGGTGCCCCAGGTCTCCTGCTCCCCAGTGGGAAGTGGTGGAGTCATGGCTTAGAGGCAGCTCTGGAGTAGCTGTCCATGTCTCAGGCTGCAGGAAGTGCCAGAGCCTGGTGCCACTCTCCAAGGACAGCAGGGACAACAGCTGTGTGAGGTGGGATCAGGTCCACAATCTGCTCAGCCTAGTGGAGGAACTGAGAGATGAAGTAGAAAGACTAAGAAGGATTAGGGACTCTGAGGGAGAGACTGACTCTGCCATACCTTAGACTCATTTGCTATCCACTCCACAAGAAGCAATGAATCCCTTTCCCTCTCATCACCAGGCAGAAAGAGGGGACCTTATGAGACAGAGAGGAATGGAAACTGGTGTCTCCTTGGGTTACCCGGTGCATCTCTTTCTGACCTACCTCTCTTTCACAAGTGCCTTTATACAGTCAGTGTCAGGCCCTGGAATGTGAGGGGCAGGGAAATAAGAATGTGGCAGAAGGTCCATTTGGTTTGGAAGGGTCACCTTTGGCAGAACAGCCTACCCCCTGTATGACAGCCTCCTCAGTTAAGGCAAAAAGAAGGGTAGCAGTCATTGGAGACTCCCTTCTGAGACGAGTCCCAATATGCCTGCCAGATCTAACCCATGGGGAGGTGTGTTGCCTTCCTAGGGTCTGGGTAACAGGCATCACCAAGAAATTTCCCAGCCAGTTATGGCCCACTAGGATCGCCTGCTACTGGTTTTCCAAGTGGGCAGCAGTAAAGTCCCAAAAAGAAGGCTTCAGACAATCAAGAAGGACCTCAGAGCCTTGGGATAACTGGGTGAGGAGCTTGGAGCACAAGTAGTGTTCTCATCTGTACTGCCAATTGCCATTTCACATTTTGACACCACATCTTCTGTTTAAGGGAAGTTTTCCAAAGTTCAAAGAAATGGCCAGTCATGCTCACTTACACAGAACAGGGTTATTCTTACCTGTACCAAATAAAAAGGAAAATTTTTCCCTGTGAGAACAAGCATTTTTAATACTATACAGATGAAAAACAGTTAAATAATAAGAACTATTAATAAGATAAATAATAAGATTATTTATAAATAAAAAGATAAATTAATAAGATAAATAATAAGAACTATTTTCCCATTTTGTCTTCAACATTTTGTATGGTTTTTTTCTCCTATAAAACAGTTAGTGATAAAGAATTCAGTTGGTATAATACAAAATTTCTGTAATGCAGTCATTAACTGTTACATTTTGGGAGCAAGATACTGCTAATTCAGCCTGTTCTGATTTCAGGCTATTGATTTAGAAATAAAACTAAATGTATCACATTAGCATGAGAAGCCTTCTATATATATAGCCAGCTATAGCTGACAACTAAATCAAGAAAGTGGGAAGGGAAGGGAAGGGAAGGGAAGGGAAGGGAAGGGAAGGGAAGGGAAGGGAAGCGTTGAATGTGCCTATTATTTGTTAAAAATATAAAAAAGGCTAGTTGTGTTTCAAAAGTATATGGTATTGTACTGATCAAGGCATGGGGAGTACCATGTACATATAGCAAATTGCTCTAATGTAAGTGCTGGATTGCACAACTCTTATATTTATCATGGCTGCTTAATAGGGAAATGACAGACAGGATTGAGATCAATCATCATGAACACAGTAGGTCCTAGGAGACCAGACATAGCTCCATCATGCAACACGCATAATGGATCATCCTATCCTCACCCTAGAACAACTTAGAGATATTATTGTCTTACTGATGATGAGAAAATGTTTGACATTGCAGAAAGATTTGGGTAGTGGTTTTCTCAGATTTTCTAATACTACAGAGGAAGAGTCAGAATTTACGGGAAACGCCATCGCAGAACAAGCACATGCAGAAAGTTAATTTGGATGAGAAAATACTTCTAAAAGGTAACTTTAGCCTAATTTTTAGATTCAGATTGATCTGAATGTCAACTAGGACATCTATAAACAGTCAAAACTGAAGCACACAAAAAGCTGAAACTCCACATGCTTTAAAAACCTTTTGTCTATCCATGATATGGCAGAATCAATGAAAATTAAACTAGGTTTTGTATACAGTCATGTCGCATCTGATTTCACAGAGTGTCTTTGCTCTAGCAAAGTCTGCATTCAAAATACTCAATGCACCATAATGTAGGGAATTCTAGTGAAATCTTTCACCTTTGCCCATAACTGCAATTAAATTAAATGTCTTTGAGACCTCTACTCTTCAGCCAAATCTCTTTGGTGGATCAGAGATATGTGAACAGACCTGTCACATATGACTAAATGCCTTAGGAATCCAGGATAGCCAGTTCTAATGAGCTTTCTATGAGGAAGGTCCATAACTCCTCTAAACAACCCATTTTCATACCTCATTATTCCTGTCCCACAAAACCATCTGGAACCTCACTTGCTGGAATTTAAACTTCTTATTTCTTGTCCTATGACTACTGAGAGCAAATTACCTCCTTCTTTTTCAGCAAGAATTTATGCATGTGAAGATTTTTGTATCTCCATTAGATTATTTTTCAGACTAAATAGTTCATTGAAAAGCCTGCTTTACAGAGCATGCTCTGAGGTCTGTAACACAAAACCACAACTTCCTCTGGTCTCTCTCTCTCAAGAAACACTTTCCCTGAACTGGAATGCTGACATTAGGATATGGGTAAATCTTCTCCATCATCTTCCTCAGAGGTAAAGCATATTTTCCTTTTTCTGTAGACATATTATTCTTTATGCCTCCAAGGAAGATATATACATACTTGTCATTTTTGCATCAGCATGACATCACTGGTTCATAGAGGCTTGTGATCCCTGTAGCCAGATTTTACTGGTTATCCGCATGTTAGCTTTATGCAGCTGCTTAGCGCTTGTCATAAAGCACTGTGCTTGTTCCTTCTTAGGACTCTCTTTTCTTTCTATCAGTCAAGGCCACTTGGCATTTTTATTAACTCTCTTTATTTTTCTTTTAGTCTGTCTTATCTTGGTGACAGCTTTGAATTTCACAAATACAATTCAGTACATTAATAAAAATAATAAAATCTAATTGCTAAGACTCAAAATCATTCTGTTACTTTCTGTACACTCAGTCTGTAGGCATCAATATTTCTGCTTTTGGAAGAAGTTTATTCCAGGATTGTTTTTCTATTTTAAGAAGGTACATATTTTAATTTAACAGATGGAATGAACTTTTTCCCTAAAGCTCTCCTTAATTTCAAAGAGAAAAGTGATTCAGAAATATTAATAACTTTTTTTGGTCTCATCTTTTTTCCTCTCCTGTGTTTCTTCATTGTCCTGAGTGCAGCATTAATATTAAAATTCTGGAAATTTTTAGCATTTCTTTTGCCATTACTTGTGTGTTCATGCGGCTGTGTTAAATAAGAGCAATGATTTTGCATAATCTATATTTTGTGTTGTACTCTTGAATTGTTCGATGTCATATCTGCTTTGTGTCCAGCTACCCTTTCTCTCACACTGAAGCAGGTAAAAATGCCAAATGGGAGTCATGAGAGATCTTTCCTGGTACTATTGAAATTTCCTGCAGCTGTAAATTTTTATAAGTCCTGTCTCAATAATGGCTAAACCTTCATAAAGAGAATCACAAAGGGTATTCTTACATCACAGAGCTATGATGTCTCTTTCTAAAACATAACTTAGTTGTGATAGGACATTAACTTGTCACTGTCCTTGGAACTTACAGACAATTTGACAAAATGAGCAAGCAGAAAATCAAGGAGCAAATTTCCCATAAGATCCATTACACAGTCTACCATTTTCAATATCCCTGGTGTATCAAAATATATGAATGGATGTGGCTTCCCCATGATTGTTTTCTACTGCAATGTGCTAAAACTGACACTAGCACTAAATTTTTGGCTTATTCAAACATCCAGTTCTACAAAGAAAAAACTGAATACTTGTCTGAGAAATTATAGTGGATGATGCATTTGTAAACTTATTAAGAAACAAGCTATTATCTTAAAAGGTTTATTTTACTTTATAATATGGATAAACATATAATTACTGCAGAATTCAGCAGTAGGCAATCAGATGATATCTTCAGATTAGTGGATAATTATCCACTTAAAGTGGTTAAATACTTTAAAACTCTAATGCCCAGGTAATTGCACCCTTTATATTATGTCAACACTGTATCTTTGGTGATAGATGTCAAGCTACAGATTAATGATTGAGAGAAATGTCTGACATGGCTAAATGAATGTTAACACCTTCTGATGCAGTAGATGTGTTTCGTGTCCTGACACAGCAGCAGCTGCTTATCTTTACTAAGCAGCTGCTGTGGTTGACATGGCTGTAGTACCCATCCTCTCTGTCAAACACGTATGTTGAATGCACACACACAAACTCATAGATGCACATGCTCACAGGAGTTTGCCTATTTCTTGCCAAATGATGTGAAAAGTCATCTCTTAAAGACAGTCCATGATATGTTGCTTTTAGTACCAGATAAGCAGGTACCAAATATTGCTGTTTAAGACTACAATGTGATATTTGTTTGGTCTTGTCTCTACTGAGCAGTATTTTTGAGAGTTTTCTAACAGGCTAAGATACTGCACTACACATATGTGATACTCTTCCCACTTTGCCTTGAAAATACAATCCTCTTTTTTTGGTTTAGGCTTTCATTTGTCTTTAAATAGCTTTTTGTTTTCTTAATTGGTAGGGGTTTTCAGCAGCTGGTATTCTACTATGTCATAGAATCATAGAATAGATTCCTTTGCATGCCCTTGCAAAGAAGTTGCATTCAAGTCTACCCTTGTAGGTACTGAAAGGCTGCGATGAAGCCTTTTCCAGACCTGTGATCATTTTAGTATGCCTCTTCTGGAATCACTCCAACATGTTCAGGTTTTTCCTTATGCTGAGGACCTCAGACCTGGAGCAGTACTCCAGATGAGGACTCGCAAGAGCAGAGTAGTGGGGCAGAATCCCCTCCCTCAACCTGCTGATCACACTGCTTTTGATGCAGCCCAGAATACAGTTGCCTTTCTGGGCTGTGCCCAGAAATTTCTTACTCCCAGTGGACCAGGTACAAACAAACACTTTTTTGAAAATTGGCAGTGTCCATGGTGAATCACAGGCTGATCTCAATCAGTACAGACCAAGGTACTCTGGAAGTGTGATGCCCCCAGAAGAGCTTAATGCCTGGGGGACTGTCCATGCACCCATCCCTGGAGTGCTGCCAGGTGCTGCTCTCTCAGGATGCTGCACAAGCTCAGAGCAGCTGCCATCTCTGGGGACCTGCCCAGTGCTTCTGCTCTGGCTGTCCCGTGATGCAGGAGCACCAGAGCACCCTGCATGGCAGAGCGCTATGGTCCCCTCTCATTTTATTTTAAGTCAAGACACTGATATTCCCAAGATTCTGAAATTAATTAGAGGTTCCAATGCTTTTTCATCACAGAATCAGAGAATCACAGAATATGCTGAGTTGGAAGAGATCCTCAAGGATCATCAAGTCCAGCTCCTGGCCCTGCACAGGACCATCCCCAGGAGTCACACCATGGGCCTGAGAGCCTTGTCCAAACACTTCTAGAACTCTGTCTGGCTTGGTGCTGTGACCACTTCTCTGGGGAGCCTGTTCAGTGCCCAACCACCCTCTCAGTGAAGAACCTATTCCTAATATCCAACCTAAACCTCCCCTGATGCAACTCCAACCCATTCCCTGGGGTCCTCTCTCTGGGCACCACAGAGAAGATATCAGTGCCTGCCCCTGCTCTTCCCCTCATGTGGAAGTTGTAGACTGCAGTGAGGTCTCCCCTCAGTCTCCTCTTCTCCAGGCTGAGCAGACCAAATAAGCTCAGCCACTCCTCACATGGCTTCACCTCTAGGCCCTTCACCATATTTGTTGCCCACCTTTGGACACTCTCTAATAGTTTAATGTCTTTCTGAATTTGTGGCACCCAAAACTGCACATGATATTTAAGGTGAGGCTGCCCCAGTGCAGAGCAGAGCAGGACAATCCCCACACTTGCCTGGTTGGCGATGCTGTGCCTGATGCCCCCAGCACACAGCTGGCTCTCCTGTCTGCCAGGGCATTGCTGACTCATGTTCAACTTGGCATTGACCAAGACGCCCAGCCCCCTTTCCATGGTACTTCTTTCCAGCATCTCATTCCTCTGTCTGTATGTACATCCTGAGTTCCCCTATCCCAGGTGCAGAATCCATCATATTCCCTTGCTGGACTTTATATGGCTGGTGATTGTCCAGTCCTCTAATTCATTGCGCTCTCTCTGCAGGTCCTCCCTTCCTTCGAGGGAGTCCACAGCTCCTCCCAGTTTTGTTGCAGGACACGTGATGGCGACAGTTTTCATCTAGTCCTTTGTTTGCATTCTAGTATTCTACTTTAAAGATGAATAGCAAAAATGGTAATGTCTATTCAAATGTCTCAACGGATGGATCAATATGTGGCTGGGAAACAGTACATAGGTATCTGGGTAAATCAGATATGTACATTTCCCCTTCACCAAAGGGAAATCATGCTTGACCATTCTGATAGGTTTGACAGGTCTATGATGGCATGGCAGGATGGTTTGAGAAGGGGAGAGCAGTGGATGCTGTCTACCTTGACATCAGCAAGGCTTTTGACACTGTCTCCCGTAACACTGTCATAGGTAAGCTCAAGAAATGGGGGTTAGATAAATAAACAGTAAGGTGGATCAAGAACTGGCTGAATGGCAGAGCTCAGAGGGTCATGATCAGCGGAGTAGAATCCTGTAGGAGGAGGCCTGTAGTCAGTGGCCTTCCCCAGGAATCAATATTGGATCTGATGTTATTTAATTTGTTTATCAATGACCCGGATGAAGGAATAGAATGTACCCTCAGCAAGTTTGATGATGGTACAAAACTGGGGGAGTGGCTGATAGAGCTGAAGGCTCTGCTGCCATTCAGTGGGACCTTGATAGGCTGGAGAGTTGGATGGAGAAAAACAGAATGAGGTTCAACAAGGGCAAGTGCAGGGTCCTGCACCTGGGGAGGAATAACCCCAAATGCCAGCACAGGCTGTGGGCTGACCGAATGGAGAGCAGCTCTGCAGAGAAGGACCTGGGAGTCCTGGTGGGTGATAAGCTAACCATGAGCCAGAAATGCCCTTTTGGTCAGGAGGGCCAATGGGATCCCTGCAGCCTGCAGCAGGCTGAGGGAGGTGACCCTCCCCCTCTACTCATCCAGGCCACGTCTGAAGTGCTGTGTCCATTTCTGGTGGGCTCCAGAGTACAGGAAAAACAAGATCCACTGGAGAGGGTCCAGAAGGGGTCACAGAGATGATGAGGGGTCTGGAGCATTTCTCTTATGTGGAGAGACTATGGGAGCTGGGCCTGTTCAGTCTGAAGAAGAGAAAACTGCAGAGGGTGTCTCATTAATGCATATAAATACCTCAAAGGCAGGTGCCAAGAGGATGGTGCCAGACTCTTTTCAGCAGTGTCCATGACAGGACAAGGAACAATGGCCATAAACAGAAACACAAGTTTCACCACAGCACAAAGAAGAACTTCTTTACATTGAGGGTGGCAGAGCTTGGCTGATCCAGGTTTCCCAGGGGGATCACAGAGTCTCCCTGTCTGGAGGCATTCAAAACCCTCCTGGACACATTCTGTGTAACATTCCTGATCCAGGCGACCCTGCCTTGGCAGGCGGCTTGGACTCCATGATCTCCAAAGGTCCCTTCCAACCCTAACAATTATGTGATTCTGTGTTTTTTTCAAATTTTTTAGCAGTTCAAGAGAGATTTCTTTCCCCAGACACCTGTTAATTTTTATTAGAAGAGCCACAGTTACAGAAGATGCTTTATGGATCCAAGCCACATATTGAACGTTTGTGCCAGATCTGTTTAACTAAAATTTTTCTTTATAGGCATAATATTGTTTATTGCACTCCTCAAAGCTTTTGCTAGAAGTATTTGTTCCTATTAATTTCTCAAATTATTCAGTAGAAATATGATATTGAGTTTAAAGAAAATCTGATGAGTTTTGCTTTCCTTTAAAGCAATTTTTTGCATTGATTTAATCTTATTTTCTTCATCTGAGCTGGGAAATTGAAGTTTTAGACATCTCTTGTCTTAAATTCTCTGCCTTACCTCACTTTTTATTCAGAAAGATAGTTTCCACAGCAGTTTCTCCCTCTTGACATTTTTTTCCTGCATTCTTTACTCAGCTCACCCAAAGTAAGACATTCTTCAAAGGCCAAAGATTTTCACTAATTTTAGTTTTTCTTTCTGACTCTCCCTTATCTGTGACATTGAAATTGCTGATGCTTCTTCAATCTCATGTGTACACAGAACTGAATTTCAGGATCTGTCAGATGCTTTGCAGCTTTTCTGGGTGAGCAAAAATATTTTAAGTTCAGCTCCATGGCTCTGCAATCTGTCTACAAGCCACTCCTCAGGCATCTGAGTAGTTTAAATCTCATTTTAAATTCTTCCTCATTTCTCTTCATAATTTCTCTAAGAAGGTTTCAAATACTCTTTCAGGTTTCTCTCCTTTGGGAAGATTTTATCAATATTTAGACAGTTTTAGTTTTGTGAAATCTTATCTCTTTTATAAATGAAGTAGAAACTTCACAGTGCATTTCACACAAACACTCTCCCTCCAACTAGATTAAAATAGTCAAAAACTTACTTTTCTATAAATAAGGAAGAAATAGGTGCCAGAGGCCTTGAATTACTTTTTAATTTTAAATTATCTGCAGAAATCACTCAGCAAAGCAGGCAACAAAAGAACATATAATCCAATGTCTCTTCAGGAACGCAAGCAGATGTGGGCTTAAATGAGGATATAGCATGTTTCCTCTTACTGTAACATGAGAATTTATTGGTATTTTAGTGTGAGACATATTGATACTAACATTTCATCTATTTCTTTATCTTGCTGTATTTAGAGAATAGGTTTGTATGGCGAAACAAGTCACCCACCAGAGAATTAATTACCCTGGAGACTCCTGAAATTTTATGAACTATCTCCTTTAGAAGAAGTTTAATAATATGAAATTTTAAGATAAAATTAAAATATTTAAGATAAATTTAAAATAAAAAGAGATTTACATTGTATTCTGAATATTAGCATTAATATTTTACCTTTGAAGCACAGGTTTACTTTTAAGTGCTGGTATTATTTCAGATGCTGTATTTGCATAACAGCTATTGATTTATTGTCTTTGACTTCTACAGTAATAATAACTGCACTATTAACTCATTTAATATATTTCATAAAATCATACCTGACAATTCAATATATTTATCAATTCCACTGGTGTATGTACACTAACAAATATGACATATAGGCATAGTTTCACAGATGCAATTGTTAATACATTTCAGCTTCGGTAGCAGACTTCAGAAACCACTATATTACACTTAGCTGTGAGATACATATATATGTGTATTACTTTCAGTGGTGACCTATAGGTATAGGTCTTGGACTAGAATTTATTACTCCACATAAGAAGTTTTGAGTATTTATATATATATATATATCTAAGGTTTTAGGGAGATTAGCATTGCATCTATTTGTTTTAATTTTTGCTAATTGAAAAATGTAATGCAGTTAATGAAAAAAATATGACAGAATCAAATAATATGTAGGACTGATGACGATGATGAACCTCTCCAAATTCTACAGATAATAAAAGTATTAACCAATGCATCCATTTATTATTGGCTCACAGAAATAAAGAACATGGTATGCTTTGCCTTTAACTATTTATGGTCTTTCAGTTATCATTACTTTGGAGCTATTTGTTCTGAAGTGATTTTTCTGAAGGACATAATTGGTAATTTTTAAAAGCTGCCTACTTATCGTGATACTGGTTCTGCATTTATGGTGTCTTTATTCCTCACTACTGCTGCCACTGTTGTGAATTTACTACAGAAATAATTATTTATTCGTTAATTAACAACATGAGGAACCAACTATTCTTTCATCACAGCTATTAGGACTATCAAATTTAATGTTCCCTGGCCCATTGTGTACTATGGCTGGCTTGGTAGATGAGGGGAGAGCAGTGGATATTGTGTTGACTTCGGGAAGGATTTTGACACTGTCACCCATCAGATTGTCCCAGAAAAGCTGGTGACACATAGGCTGGAGGAGCAACCCAGTGCAGTGGGCTGAAAACTGGTTAAGCAGATTTTCTGAGAGTGGTGAATAGTGGCATGAAGTCTAGTTGGAGGCCAGTGGTGTGCCCCAGGGGTCAGTACTGGATCCAATCCTGTTAACTACTTCATTAATGACCTAGATGACGGATCAGAGGGTTCCCTCAGAAAATTTGCTGATGACGCAAAACTGGGAGAACTCTTGATCCACCAGAGAGTTGTGCTGCCATCCAGAGGGTCATCAACAGGCTGAAGAAATGGACTGACTGGAACCTCGTGCAGTTCAACAAGTGGGAGTACAAAGTCTTGCAGGTGGGGAGACCACCCCAGTCACCAGTACGTGCAGGAGACTGTCTGGAAAGCAGCTTTCCAGGGGAGGATAGTGGGGTTCTTGGTGGCCAGCAGCAGCACGAGCCAGCAATGTGTGCTTGCGGTAAAAAAAGGCTAGTGGTATTCTGGGATGCATTAAGAAGAGTATTGCCAGCAGGCCAAGGCAAGTGGTCTTTCCCCTGTGCTCAGGACTGGTGAAACCACACCTGGACTACTGTTTACAAGGTGAAAGTATGTTAAAAACTGCTTAAAAAACTTAGTCAGTATTAACTTTCATTTAAGTAGATCAGAATCACATCTATAGGCAAAAAAAACACCCAAAACCACTCCTTTATGCTCCTTCAATTTTCTACTGAGAGAATAAGAAATGCTGTGGAAAAAACCACTTCAAAGTTCATAATCTGATGATACATGTGGCTGAACTTCCCTTTGGACTGTAAAACTTTAAAATTGAACGATGAGAAATCAAAATCGTTTGTTAGACCAAATCACCATTTCTAATGACGTTCCAGTTTGAGAAGAAGGAACGTGGAGAAACAGAACTAATTTCCAGGCTGCAAGTTTCTCCAAACAAATTGCATCCTTCAAATAAATCTTGAAATATGTTCAAGTTCACTGAATAGTGAAAGCTAATGAGACAAGAAATAATTTTGTCCCATAGAAATGGTTTGTTAGAATAAATTAGGACTGGCCTTTTCAGCTCATACTTAGAAGACAGATATTATTCTATGAAAAAAGGGAACTCTGGACTATCTCTTATGAAATAATCTGATTAAAAATTTGGATTTATGCTCTGAAATAAATTAAAACTCTTCAACACTTATTTTTGTCCTAAATAGTATTGAAATTTGTCATTGGCCACAGAATTCCAAAAATATAAGCATCAAATATTGAGATGTCCATTTTCACATAAGCATGCAAAGCCAAATATGTATTTTCTTTAATTTCTAGGATTAAAAAAAAAAAATGGCTGCCTTTACTTAACCCACTGAACCTTTTCTACCAATGGTAAGATAAATTCAGGGATGCCAATTTGCATGTTTCTTGCCCTCAGGAGATGAGGCTACCTTATGAAAATGCCACAAATTAACATTTAGATCAACCAAAGGGGAGACTGGTGTGTCACAGAATATACACTTCAAATGCAAATATTGGCTCAGAGAAGAGCCTAGAAACTTGAGACAGAAGCTGGAGTGCTGTGGCATTCAGGACTTCACTGACAGATTTCCATTTGATCAACTCTAGCTGATTCACATTAACAAATAAAATACCTTAAACAAAGTTAAACCTGATCAAAAATTAGAGAAAATAAAAGAATGAAGAGGGGCAGAAAAAGTATTAAAAGAAGGTAATAAAGCATTCAGAATTTATTTTCTAAGACTTTGGAGCAAGTCAAAACATAGAATAAAGAGATAATTTTACCTTTTGATTTTCAATTGAGTTTACTTTTTCACTCAGTTCAAATTACTCTTTAACATGAACTTCATACTGCTTCAAGTTAATTAACTGCATCTTATTACAAGTGAAGTCAGCATTTCAATGCAACATTATAGACTGATTACCCTGCTAAGGAAAACTGACATTCTCTGCATAATTGGAAGCACCTCAGCTCTCACTCAGAAAGCAACTTCCAGTTTTCTTAATATTTCTTACAGTAATCAACCGTACAATTAGGAATATAGGAAAAAGAAACCCCAAACACTGACAATTTTAAAAAAATGAAGACTGATACATAATTTACACTGTGTAAGAAGTACAAGCTGACTTAGAATGCATCCAAATTCAATTTTTGTAGCGTGTGTTGCATACCACATGGTTTGCCCTATTATCCGTAACAATTTTGGGGGAGAGCTGTAGTCCAGGGCTGAAAAATGATCCTGTTCATGTTTTCTTCTCAGCCCCCAAGTTTCCCATGTCTTCTTGTTCAGATACAGAAGTTTCTGAATTCAGCCATTTGACCAGCCTGAGAATTTAAATTCCAGATGAAACTAAAAATAGTAAAATCTATAGATATGGTCATTTGAAGTCCAGAGTGTTTTCATTCTACTGCTCATTGATACATTTATGTTCTAACTTTCAAGTAGATGGCCAGAACCATAAGCTTACATGTAAAGTATAATTCCATCAAAATCTACTTCTGTATTGATTAGTTATATTGATGATTACTTGTATTGTATAAAATTAAGCATGTGAATAAACCTTTAGAGAAGCAAGATTGCAGAAGGAGTGCTGAAGTAAGCATGGTTTGAATTTAATAAACCAAATAACCCAGATGTTACTAAACAGAGAACCACACCTCTGCCCTTCCAAAATATTTGCAAATGTAAATCCCACTTTTTTATTAAAATAATATCAGAACAATATTTCTTTGGATTTGTTTTTCACATGGACATTTTAAAGAGGATGAACTTCCTTTAGAATATTTAAAAAAAAAATATTAGCATTCTTTTTTCAACACAGGCAAGTTGACAAGAATGCAGCAAGGGACAGCAAGAATACTAATGAACTGTAACAAAACCCTTGATTGTATTCAAAGGGAAGAGGACAACATTGAACTTTTATAATATGAATTTTGCTGTTTTATTTCTGGGATAAAGGTTTTCCATACTTTTACTAAAACAGCTCCAGTATTTACCTAGTACTTAAATTACAATGCATCATGATTGGCTGAGATTAATCATCACTCTAAATGTTATAAATCTATAACAGACCTTGAATTCTAATTTTTTCTTCATTACAGAAGACCAGTTCAATGAAGTTATAATTTATGCTTAATTTAGTGGTATTCTCATATTACAGTTTTTCAGTTCATAGAATAACACAGGGGGAATAATGCAATGACTGAACATAGTTTGCAATAATGATAATCTATTAATTTCAAATTTTCTTCATCTGTTTGCTCATTAATTTGTTAGAGCATAACAAATTGTGTAACAGACTCCATAGATTTTTCATCACAATTAGTGCTACCTGCTCAAAACATATATTTTCTCTCTTCAAATTAACATTTAAAATAATTTCTATTTTGAAAATTTTAGTGTAAGTCAGAGATCTAAACTCCTTCGACCTCATTGCTTAAAATTTGCTATACTACAGAGCAGAGAGCTTCAAATATTATAGAGAAAATAGCTTGTAAATTCTTTAATTGTTTATGATTATGAGGGTATTCACACCTTGTTCAAAGAGGAGTAAATAATATAGATCCGTGCTCCTTGTAGCATAAGGAAACAACATGCTGTGTGGCAAATGTTTTTAAAAAATTGATCTTTATATTATTCCACCAGAAACAACCACATTCCTCTCAAAGCTACCTTTTCATTACAGCTTTCTGGAGAGCAAGAACAGAGTGTCTGAAGAGAGATGGGATAGTGAAGTGACATCTGTTGAGGCTTTGTCCTGATATTTCCAACAAATGAGCACAAACAACAAATTTGAAGAAGACTTCAAAATGTATCTCCAAAACATGTCATTTCTTATGATCCGTTGAGGAAACAAACGTCTCTTTCCACATTGAACCTTTGAAGTAAAAAGCAAGAAGGCTCAAGCAAGTTAATGGCCATGAACTACACACACCGCTGATTTTGTGCAAAACGTCCATACTCGGTACGCATTTCTGTAGTCTGTGATGATCATGGCATAACTTAGGTTGGAAAAGATCGCCAAGATCATTGAGTCCAACCATTAACCCAGCACTGCCAATTCCACTGTTAAATCATGTCCCTAAGCAATGGGTCTACGCATCTTTTAAATACCTCCAGGGACGCTGACTCTACTGCTTCCCTGGACAGCTGGTTCCAGTGCTTGACAACCTTTTCTTTCTGATATTTTTCCTTATGTCCAATCTAAACCTCTCCTGGTGCAACTTGAGGCTATTTTCTCTTGTCCTGTCACTTGTTACCAGGAAGAAGAGACTGATTCCCACCTCTCTACGCCCTCCTTCAGGTAATTGTAGAGAGCAGTAAAGTCTCCCCCCATCCTCCATTTCTCCAGGCAAAACAAGCCCAGCACCCTCAGCCACTTCTCATAAAATTTGTGCTCCAGACATTTCACCACCTTTGTTGCCCTTCTCTGGACACAGTTCAGCACCTCAATGTCTTTCTTGTAGTAAGGCATCCAAAACTGAATCCAGTACTCGAGGCACGGCCTCACCAGTGCCGAGTACAGAGGTTGATTGTTTCCCCAATCCTGCTGCCCACCCTACTTCTGATACAAGCCAGGACGCCATCAGCCTTCTTGGCCACCTGGACACACTGCTGGCTCATGTTCAGTTGGCTGTCAGTCAGCACCCCCAGATCCTTCTCTGCCAGGCCATTTTCCACCCACTCTTTCCGCAGCCTGTGGTGCTGCAGGGGATTGTTTTTAACCAAGTATAGGACCCAGCACTTCTCCTTGTTAAGCCTCACACAATTGGCCTCAGCCCACGGATCCAGCCTGTGCAGATCCCTCTGCAGAGCCTTCCTGCTCTCCAGCAGATCAAGACTCTCACCCAACTTGGTGCCATCTGGAAACTGACTGAGGGGGCACTTTAATGCAGGCCCCAAGGAGGAGGTGGATTTCCCTAAGTGGGTTCAGGCTGCATATTGGGCTTTCTGTTCCATTCAAAGCAAGTGGGAGTGACCCATTTAATTTTCTTTATGGGAGAAGTTTTGACAGAGTGTGTAGGCCAACTTAAACTCCATGACACCTCCATGATGGATGAACCATCAATTACTTGGCTCCACTTGCAGAGCCATAGACCTAAAATGTGAGGGCACCTGAGTGATCACTGAGGAGCCACACATGCTGAGATGGGAAGGGACTGGTCACCATTGCCCCTGTGATGGGAAGGAACTTGTCACCATTGCTCCCTGTCCCTTCAGGCACTGAGTTCAGCCAGGCAGCGGGAGAGCAGGGAATCCTCCATATCATGCATCTTGTCTGCCTCTGGGACCTGTGCCAGGGAAAGCAGGGTGTGGTTCCAGGAGTCTCTCTCTCTCTCTCTCTCTCTCTCTCTCTCTCTCTGTGTAATTCCTTGGTAGTCCTCATCATACTCACCCACTCTCACAACTCTGTCCCTAAGTGGGAGAGTTCCTCCCCCTGAATGCACCCCTTTACAGGGGTCATCACTGCTGCCAGCTGAGTCTCTCCCCACCAGCTCATTCCAAGTTTTTATTAGTACTCATTACCGACTTCATAATCCAGAGTTAAAGAATCAACCTGGTGATTCCCAGCAAATCTGTGAGTAGGAGTTGACTGGTGCATGGTCATTACTTTTTCTGCCAATTTCTCTCTTACCTTAAAAAAATCTTTGGGGATAACTTTTCCAATTTAAGGAACTTAACTGATTAATCACGGAGGTCAAGTTTTTAATCTTTGCTTATGGTTTATAAACAAAGGAAACCAAGTCTAATATTGGTACTCTGAGAAGTAAAATGTTGAATTAATTTTATTTTCCTTTTCCCATTTAATTATTGATTATTTTCAGCTCCTGAGTTCCTTTCTCTAATCTTTGAAATGAGAATTTATTATTTTAATGTGCCTTGTCTTAAAACATTTTTAATTTTTTCGTATGAAAAATAATTATATAATGCACAACCAATGATTTTGTCACAGTATAAAACAACATAAATCTTGTTAACATACCTTTTTGGAGGAAAAATGGAAAAAGGTTGTTCTAAACAAAAATTTTAAAGTGTAATTAATCTCTTGTGTACATAGAAGAACGTTATTATTTAATTTTTTTTTTCCTTGGGGATAAAAGATGAAAATATTCTGGTCTAATTATAATGAATATATATACTGTAGGCTTGAAAATAACTTACCAGAATTACATGTTTTGCTTTGTCTTTATATTAGATTCAAAGACAAATAGTCTGGGACAACGGCATTAAAGGTTTTGTGTGTTTGTTTTGTTTTGGTTTAACTTTTAAATATTCAGTAAGTGTGCAGTATTCTGTTTGAGAATGAGCTCTTAAGGATTTTCAAATCTATACATAAACTTTCTGCTATTGGCACGGAAAACTGAAAGGACATTGTGCTCCCACTTTATGACATTTGGTGACGGAACTGAGAATTTTAGGAAGCTAAATGTTCTAATTTATTAGTTATCTAATGCTTAACTTTCATTCTGCTAATGTGTTCTTTGCATTTGTCATGCCTCTCAAGCTTCCTGTTTGCCACCAACTGCACAGTGCTGGTATAGACAACTCTGAAGACGTTGAGAGTCATGTAAGACATAAATGTTATTTCAGTCCAAAGTCAGGTCTTCTTATAGTAAAATGTATTTTGTAATGATGAAGTAAGGACCAAACCTTATGTTGGCCAGAAGATGGCTGTCTTTTGTATAACCCTAGGAACCAAACATTGTAATGAGCTCAGTTGGCCTCTGGATGGCACGATACCGTCACACTGAAAAGGACAAAAATCTTTTCCCAATCAGTTAAAAAATGGTTTAAAGAAAATGTGCTGAGAATGAATTCAAAGTTGGGTGGTCATGTTATATTTTACATGATACCTGAGAATATTACACACATATTCTATATTTGTCAACTCTTTCATTATTAGGAATGTTAAATATGTTTTATTTTTGTAGACCAGAAAGAGCCACCAGCCACTAGTGCTCATGGGCTTAGATCAATCCACTTTAAATATTGCTCTTCTTTTGTGAAGCTTATACCATATTGGACTTTCAATGTAGTTGTACATAGCATTGCAGTGTATCTAAACCCAAGAAAATAATTTAAGGATGATAATGCTCAGTTCTATAGACATAACTCATTGACAATACGACTGGAAATATTTTCTTTTAACAAAGGACACTTCTCCATAAGAAGTTATCAGAAATACTAGACCTTTATATGTTTTTTCACATCTAATATTTAAAATACAGATTTCCTCCTATCTCTGTTTCTAGGTGATTTAATGTCACATATTGCTCCAAATGAATCCAGTTTCTGCATCTCCATGGAAATGTGCATTTGCAAATGCAACATCAGGTGATTTACTTAGTTTTTTTGTATCATATTAAGATTACAGCATGTGCTATTATTAATTCAATGCAGCTGCTTTTAAAGGCAGAAGACCTTCTTCCCACATCTGGTAATAAATAAATGTTTTACTGCTTTTGCTAGAGGTGTACAACTATTTTGCCTCTTAAAGATATATAAGCTTGAGGTAGAGAAAAGCTGTGGGCCATTATGAAAATGAGTTAGATGCTTTAATTTTATGCAAAGCATGTAAGTTGGATGTCAAGACTGGCAGGATTTCAGCAGCCGTACAATTTGTAGGCTCTGATATAAATCTGGATAACTATTGCTCCGTTATTAAGGTTTGCCTTGTAAATCTTACTGTAAATCTTTCAAAACTGGCTTTTATTTGTGATTTATAAATTTGGAAAGAGGTGGTTTAACTCCACAGCAGACACTGTCTCTCAGGTTCCTATGGATTATTCTAGCAAGCAACACTAGAAATGTGTAACTTTTGTTCTAAGTGCCATATACGTGATGGGTGATCTGGTAATATTTCTGTAGCAGGCAGAGCACTAGTGAAAGGTACATATACTCACCAGGCGAGTATATATAATCTCTGTTCCTTATTTAGGGCTTCTGAAACTTGCTACAGGGGAAAATTAGACAAGGGGACAAAAGTGACACAGTGACGTTGCTTTCTAAGTTTACAGAACTATGGGACTGTGGAGGAAAGACTAGTTATTTTTCTTCTTGTTAGGTGAGTAGTTAGGGCATCTGCCTGTATTTAAGCCACTGTTCCCATTTGCCCTGTTCACCTCTTTCCTTGGTCTCTATATGGCCTTCTCCTCTCCCTGTGTCTGCTGTGAATGCAAGAGAGCTACACTGTTGCAGTCTGTAAGAAACATTTCTTCTCTATGAAAATTATAATTCTTCAAATAGTCAGTCAGAAATTATCCCACAAGATCTGTACTGCTCTCAGTGTGGGGTGCTCCAGTTGTCCAAAGGCTTTGACATGCAAGGGCAAGCTGAGCTGCTTTTCAGCAGGATACCTATTTCAGCCACTCATGTGTGTCATTGTCAGCCAGCAATCACATCATCATCTTGCTAAAATTTCTTGTGGATCCATTTATGTGCCAAACTGTAATTTTATAGCTTTGGTTGATGGTGTGTCAACTTCATAAATTGTAGTTAAGGGTATTTATTACTCTTGCATACCTCATTGGTTGTTCATGTTTTCTTCCAAATTAAGGCAAAGTCAAGTAAACTCAAATGAAACATTCCTTATTCCAGTGAAATTTATGAAAATAGAATATTAGTTCACAACACTGTAATATAATCAATCTTCATTCTAAGTGCATGAAGAGATTTAATGTATTAAAAAGATAATGCATATATAGGTATTGAACAGTTAGATACTGAAAAATCAATTCAATCCTTTTTTCTTCAAAGAGAGCAATTTTTTTGCAAATTAAACATTAAAGTAATCAAAATAATTACAGAAGTTCTGCATTTTTATACATGATACCTATAATTTGTGCATGCCTTATTATTTTACTGTTGGTCCTCTATTCATATTGCTTCTGTTGCCCCTTTGAAAAGTCTGTCAGACTTCCAGTTATAATAATAGTTCTTTCGTCATAATTTAAAAAGGTGTTGAAATAACAGCACAATAATCTGGAAACAAGCTGGACTGTCTGGTTATTCTCTGCTCAGCAAAGTTGCTTGCTCTATTTTTTGCCTTAGTCTTTCTGTAGTCAATCCTGTGGCGTTGACCACTGCCAATTAATCAGTTCCACGATGTGACTTGGGCAGAGTAAAATAAAAAATTGTGGCTTTGTGTTCACATTGTTCAGTGCCAGTGACCTCTAGAACTGATTTATTATGCCCATAATTATTCCTCAAGCCGTTTGCCCCACGTCTCTTTTGAGCATAATGCAGTTAGCCTGTGCTCTAATTACTGTTTTTATTTCGCACATTTTGTATTGGTATTTTCAACAAATATCTAAGGTGGCCCATTGTTTCTGTTTGTGTTCAAGAAACTGCTGGCAGAATTTTTCCTCTCTCCCATTATAAGGGTTTATTTTCTTCCATGTCTTTGCAGAGACACTCTGACTCTACCAGTGTGTTGGTAGAGTTGGTATCTAAGTTGTCATCATCTTTCAAAGGGCTCTTGTTGCTAGTTTGAAGCTAACCTTGTTACTAGTACCTCCTAATAGCAACAACAACATAAAATCAAAATTCCAGTGAGGATGAGCATTCATTAAAATGGGCTTTGAGTGATTTTTTAATAGTAAAAAGTAGACTCAGTAGAAGGTCTCTTAACATGTTCAGAACTGGCTGAAGGTGATTTGGATCATATTTATATTGCAATATTTTCATTCCCATAAAAATAATACCAGAAAGTAAAAAATAATTTATCAAAACATCAGTAAAAATTTCTTCACCATTCAGGATACAAGGTTGGGAGGTTAATTACAAAGCATGGGAAACTAATAAATTAAAAGAAACAGAGATTTCTAACTTAGTTGGACAGGTCAAAGTTTCCCACTAAAAAAAAGAGGAACAACAAAGAAACAGGCTTTGATGTTGTGCAAAAGCATTTGCTGATAGAGACAATTTTTCACTTAAATTAATTGCAGTGGGATCAATGTTTGATGTGTGGCACATGGCGATAACCTTTGTCTGTGTTATCACTGATAAGCCATTCAGCATTCACTTATTATAAATACTCATCAGATGTGCTATTGATGCCATTATCCTGAAACATATTTAGCAGCATTTGAGATCTTTTTTTTCTCTCACAAATACAGCCTGTCTCACCACTTATTTTGCAGCTGTGGAAGAATTGCCTGAATGAGTTTCTCATCACAATTACTATGAGGATCAAAACCAACCAGATGGTTCTTTCAGGCTCCTTATGAAAATAAGATACACCATACTAGGGATATCCAGTCTATAAAGTCAATTTTGCAGATAGACATGAGACAGCTCTGTTCTCCTTCTAAGTTGGCTAGGAGCAACTTACTTTGGTTAATGTAATGCTGACAAGGTTTGGAAATTCCAGTGCTGTTCAGTCACAGCCAGCCCATGGACAAGGGCCTATGTGTGAAGCTGGCACTCAAGTTTCCACAAATATGTCCATTCTTGAAATAAATGCTTCCAAAGCACCATCAAAATCCTTCAAACCTAAGGAGCCTCACCAAGTGGACTTGCTGGAATTAGAGAGGAAGCTGACTGACAACATCAGGGAAATATTATGACAGTTTTATTGTCTCCTTGGAGAGGCTCAAAATTATGTTGGTTGAGGTCCTGAACAACCTGATCTAACTTTCTAATTAGATTCAACATTCAAATTGGTCCTTTCCTCAGCCAGAGGACCTGTAGAGGTCTCTTTTAACTTAAATTATTCTACAGATCCACAATTAAATGATTTCATATGCTTAACAATTCCGTGTTTCAGAGAGATTCTGTGAAGCTTTTCCTGAGTGTCTTTGGAGTAACCATTTATGAAAGAAGATCTGATAATTAAATTTCATCCCTGAAATATGCTGTAGAAATTAGGCTTGGCACGCCCAGATTCCTGGGTTTTGGTGTTGCAGATAGAAACAATTCGGCTGGAAAAGATCTCTGAGAGCATAAAGTCCAGCTTTTGACAGCAAAGCGCCGTGACAAACTAGACCATGGCACTGAGTGCCACATCCAGTCTTTCCTTGAACATCCGTGGGGATGGTGACTCCACCACCTCCCTGGGCAGCCCATTCCAATGCTCAATCACCCTTTCTGTGAAGAAATTCCTCCTAATGTCCAACGTGAATCCCCCCCGGCACAGCTTAAATTTATGTCCTTTGATCCTGTCGCTGGTTGCCTGGGAGAAGAGGCTGGCGCCCAGCTGGCTACAGGCTCCTTTCAGGTGGTTGTACAGAGCAATAAGGTCTCCCCTGAGCCTCCTTTTCTCCAGGATAAATACCCCCAGCTCCCTCAGCTGCTCCTCATAGGACTTGTGATCCAGACCCCTCACCAGCCTTGTTGCCCTTCTCTGAACATCCGCATGCCTCTTCAACGCTTCCAGAGACTGTGAATCTACCACCAGGCTGGCAACTTATTCCAATGCCTAAACACTCTCTCAGTGAAAAAAAACCCCTAATATCTAATCTGAACATCCTGTTAAGCAACTTAGAGCCATTTCCTCTTGTCTTTTCACTTGAGACATGGCAGAAGAGACCAGCCCCCCACCTCACTACAATCTCCTTCCAGGTAGTCTAGAATAGATTCTGCATCTGTACTTTACAGATGTTATGAAAGATTGAGCAACCTGGTCTAGTGGAAGGTGTACCTGCCAATGGCAGGGGAGTTGGAACTAGATGATCTTTAAGGTTTCTTTCAGCTCATACCATTCTATGATTTTATGGTTATCCTTACATGGAAAAGACTTGAATAATTTAGAGTAGGATTTGGAATCTTTAATTCACAGATAAAGTTTGGTTCACAGTTAAATGAGTTAGTAAATTAGAAACAGAAATATTATTATGAAATTCATTCTACTTTCTCATTGAAGCTTTTGAAAATGTTTCAGAGAATTTACAGGTTGTTTCAGACATTTCAAGCTGGACTCATAAATAAATTAAGTATGGGCAATTAAATTTCTTAGCACTGTATGCTCTTTGTGATGACATAGGTTGTTAGCTCACGTCCTGGTTGCCAGAAAAGCTATGCTAACACTCTCCTGTTGTAAGATAGAACATATTATATTAACCAAACACAGAAGTTTGTGCCAGTTCTGTTGTAAAAAACATAGTCTTTTTCTCTCAGCATCATACAAATTCTAGTAAATTTCTTCACTCTGGAGGCAACCTTCATTCTGTTAGCTGCCTTGATCCATATCTAAGAGCGAAGATGATTTTGTAAAGATAAATATTAAGAGAATCTACTCCAGTTTTCTGAGACCAAATGGAATAATATTGCTTCTCTACTTATTCATTGCTGAGAATTTGTTGTCCTCAAGGTTATGAATAGCAAACTTTTGCCCATACACTCTTAAACACCAGCTTTTGAGTTTGTGAGGAAAAATTTGTCAGATTGCTTTTCTCAGAAAATGTCAATTTATCATAATCAAATTCAGACATGGGAGAACACTGCTGTCATCCAGCTAAATGTAATAAAAAAATTTTTAAAAGCTTTAATTTTGATACCTTCAGATTAATTCTATTCTAGTTTTTGAGATGGAAAATATTATCACCTGAAGTTTTAATACCCAAATGTGTTAATTTAAAATAGTATTTTAAGTAATTTTATATTAAAAAAAAACTTATCTCAATAAATTATTTCCATTGTTTCAAAAAATGCTTCGTATAATTTATTGCTGTGTGGATAATTTGCAAATTTTAAGAGAATAAAATTTATCTGCTTAATCTTCTCTCTTAAATTGTTAGCTTTAATGCCTTAGATTGTAGTAAATGTCTTAAATATCTTGCAATATTAACAACTTCCCAGCTTCTTTAATCTGTATAAAGAATGGTTTTATACTAAGAATGCATGAATTTTCTTCCTAAAAATGTCACCAGGATGAATTTTTCCCATTAAAATGTTTCAGGCATGCCTGAAAAGAAATAATTGGCAACATTAACTGCTTTCACAAGGACAAAAATAATCTTTAATTCAAGGAAGTGAAATCAATTTCTTCAAAAATTTAAAAGGATCACAGACATTAAAAATAAGGAAATTTGCTTTGCTATTCTTGTTTAATTTGCTGGTTAAACCAAAAAACTGTGAAATGAAATATTTCTGCTATTTCTGACTGGCTTCTTTTTGTGCATTATAATGCAATCAATGAGCAAATGTGAATCAACTTTCTGCTTCAGGTTCTACTCAAATAGAATATGAATGATTATTTAGGGCTTTGTTCTTGCAGAGTGCTCAGTTTCTTCTTAAATCCCAGGAGTCACTGATAACATTTATGTACTGTATATAAAGTATACAAGCCTTAAATCCATAGCTCAGCTGGAATGACTGTGGGTAGCACTCAAGTTCTTCTCTGGCTGGCTGTAACAATGATGGATGGCTTACAGGAATAGGATAGATATGCCCATGTCGACTTCTGGTTTTAGGACTGAGGCTGAGAGACACTTTTGGAATTTTACTAACTGTTCAGTTGTTGTACATATAATCAATAATTCTCAAAGTCTTCACTGAGCATAACACTCTGTTAGCTCTTTAATGCAGCAACATGAACTCTAACTCCTTTATTTTTATCAAACCACTTTCTGTCAAAATATGTAATTTATAATGCCAGCAAAGTTTTTTTTTTCTTATTTCTTGACATTATTCCTTGGAACAGTGGCCTCTTGCTTTATACTCAGCATCTCTCTTTATTCTTAGGTGTTATGATTATTACCAGTGTAGCTCAGTATATCATCATTTATTGACACAAGCTGCATAGCTGCTGCTAGAATACATATTGGTTGTTGATGCTTTGATTTGTTTTAATTTTTTTGATGATGATGTAGTGTTTTTTTCCTTCAGTGATTTCCACTGTCATCACTACTGTAACTGATGAGCTGACTTCAGGACTAATGAAATAGCTCATCTAGCCAGCAAGCAATTAACTCCATGATTGCCTAATCTGAATGAGGAGAAAGAATGTTCTAATACTCTGCAGCACAAACTGCTTTCTAATAAGGTAATAATCTATTCCTAAAAACGGTCTGTTCTACATGCTCCCTGGTACTTATTTCTTGTTTGTAAAAGATAAAAATAGCAAGAACATTAGTTTTGATGGATCCATAATTGCTTAGAGGCAATTCACTTAGTAGTATTAGTGTGAATTCAAGAGCACAGTAATAAAAAATTTATAGACATGGCATGAATCTGGCCTTATCCATGGAGGTCAAATACTTCTTTGTAGTCTTCTAATTGAACTTAAATAATTCCTTCCAAAAATGGCAAGTGAACAGACAAAAGCAAGCTGTCACAGTCTGGAAAAATAAATGTCAGAAGTTTAGGGACCTGGCCACCTCTGGTCATTGCATCGCACTAATGCCAGTCCCACAGCAGCCTAACAGGTGATGGCATGAGTGAGAGAGCAGAACACACATGAAGACACACAGAACAAGCAGCAGGGGGTAACTGTTTGCATGCAGCACATTTTCTCTGTTGTGTTGTAGCCTGACATACTGAATTGCCAGAGATGTTGTATTAGGTAGTAGGGTTTCATTTTCTAATCTTAAGAAGGAGGTTATAAATGTGTTTTGGGTTTGGTTTTTTTTTTTGGAAGGGGTGGGTTTTTTTCTGGTTTGGTTTTGAGGTTTTTTTGCGGGGGTGGTTTGGGGTTTTTTTTGGTAAGTTATTTTAAGCAATAAAAACAACAAAAGAAAACCAACAGGAAAAACATTGGGGGTTGAATACATGGATTCTAAGTGGAGGAACTAGGTAGACTTTCTTTGCCTTTGACATTCAAGTAGACCCCATCTGGAGACGCTGACGATCCGGAACTGAAAACAAGGCTTTAAAAAGCACAATGGCCTTGCTGCTCAACCTCACCAAGACGGAGAAGAAACAAATGTAGGCAGTCATTAATACAAGCTGTACCTTTGGGAAGGATTATGAGTTAAAGTGGGCATGATATTAGACACAATTAGTCCAGAAAGGTGCAGGTGAACAACAGAGAGTGCTGGTAGGGTGAAGGACTGTTGGGGTGCCTAGAAAAAGACAAGAGAGGGATCTCAGATGGTTATAGGGCTTGTTATAGGGTGGTAGTGAGTTTTAGAGCTCGTGGTGGTGAGGAATAAGGGAACACTAAAGGAAGTGAGGGGAAGGAGAGAAGTGAAGTGGGTAAGAGATTTGTTGTAGAAAATTCACCCAAAGTCTACAGCTTTGCCACAGCTGAGTGTACAACCTTGTACTAGGTGGAAACACACCCTTGCTAGAGAAATTCAGAGATAAGGAAAGGTTAGAGGTGGTCTCAGCCTCCCTTCAGGGAAGAGATGACTGCAGCCCAAAAATGAGAGGTAATAGCAGATAAACAGCTTGAGTAGACTACATGGGCAGCTCTTAGCTACCATACTGTTAGAAAGTCTGCACTTTTAAGAAAATTTAAAATGTCAGCCAGGTGAGAATAAGGACACAAAATAAGTATATGTAGGGTTACAAAAAAATTGAAATAGTACTTCTGTTGGCTTGAATATTGTCTGCTATATTCTGGACAGTAGAAAGTTTGAACAAGACTGATACTGAGCATGCATGTGCACATACACGTATGATAACCATGTTGATAGAATAAAAAAAAATCTAAGTTTAATTATCACAAGGCACCAAAAGTGGCACAACACATGGAGAATACTACACTTTCTAAATTTAATTGGAAAGAAGTGTATAGAAAGTAATGGTTGAAAGCATCAAAAGGACATCATGCCTGGTCTCCAGATTGTCTTGCCACAGACATGGTTAAATGGTAATGAAGAAGGGTCATAGAGATGGCAGTTATGCCCTAGTAAATTAAGGAATGACACGTTTTCTGTTGTTGTGTTTTGTAGTCTTCATTGGAAAGAAGTACATTATTGTGACTAATTACTCCAAATGAAAATTTGATATTTACATATATGAATCACAGATCAGTTTAAAAATACAATTAATATCTGTGTGACACTTTGAATGTAATGTGTTTACCTTTGAGAGAGATGTTTTATGCTGTTTGTCTATGTCAGTTTAATTTTCTCTTTATTCAGATGGTGTTGTGAAATGGTTGAAGCATCTCAGAATCTTTACAGAAAAAATTCAATATTTCGACTCAATTTTAAAGCTGAAATAACACCTAGTTCTTTATCCAGAGTTCTGAAAATGTTCCATTTAGTGGTATAAATTCAGCAAGATGACATAACCGCCAGACTTTTTTTCTGTGATGTATGAGTTTTATGTTTGATGCTGCCAAATAAACATAATGAGCAAAGTGGCTCATTAGAATTTTCGTCACTACCTAGCATCGAAATAGAGTGAATTTTATTCAGTGGAAATGCAGTTGGTTTTACTGCACTTTTGAGCATCGAGGAAGCAGAGAGAGGAACAAAAGATTCCTATTAAGAGCACACAGATAATCTGCAGTTCTATTAAGAGATTAGACTCCTTGAATCTCAGCAAAATTGCTTCTGAAACTCTGCAACACAGTGCTTTACATATATTGCCATCTGGCTCAGCACTGTAAGCACAGGAAGCACTGAAGTGGTGTTCCCATACAGCGATAGGGATTTGTGCTTCTTCATGTAACATTTATTTTCTGTCTTAAAGTCAGTGGTTCAATACTGGAAGCTCAGTTTTAAAATATGGACGCTTTAATTGGTTATCAAAATCTCACACTTAGAACCTGATTCAAAGACCATTAAAATCAATACAAGGGCTGACTCTCACTGACAGTGATAGGCTTCTCATCATGCCCTGCAGCTCATCTTTGTACTTAGAATCAGCTTCAAAATGTTCCTCAAGGAAGGGTTTTTCTTTCTTCTTACTTTTTTCAGAGAGGTACTGAAGCTATACGTTTTTCCAGAAGCTTCTTTGTAAAGAAACTTTCACCTAATAAATCCTATAGAAATGTGCTCTTCAATGATAATATTACATTCACAAATTATCACATTTTTGAGATTCACAGAAGTGGTTGGTCCCCATTAAATGCTGAAAGAGACTTGAATACATCTTTTGTACCATTTACTGGTAAACAATATTGAAATAGAATTGTATCACTATTGTATGTTGATGGACAATCATCTGTTAATATAACTACCATAAGAAACAGGTTGGTATTTCATATGTATTCATGTTTCCGGTGTAAGAACTCTGTAGACAGTCATTTTCATAAATAGACAACAGGTGATATCAGAGTAGAGTGGCATACTTCCTACAAAATTCAACCTTGACAGTCTGAGAATTTTATCGGAGAATAGGTGGCTTAAAGCTGTTTCAGTCTGTGACTATTCCTCTTAGCCCAAAAAAAGGTAATTTTACGGGGTTGCTTTTTAGAGTTAACCTGCATCATCTTTGTGAGAAACCAGCAAGAAAAGATTTTGACAGTGTATGATTAATGTCATGGGTTGAAGAAACAAATCAAAATGCGATTTTGCCACCGCTCGTTGTGCCACATTTCAAATGAACAATGCCAAGTGTAATAAACTATTATTTGCTTGCTGGATGAAGGTTGCAGAAGGCCACTGTGTCATCACTATTAAATTTATCAACCAGGGTTCTGCAGGTGGACATTAAATCTCTTGTAATGCCAGCGTGAAACATCCATGATCTAATTGGCTTGACTGCAGACACTCCATGTAGCCACAACTTGGAAAGAAAGGTCAGAATTCAAAGAACAGATGGCAACTGGCTAAAGTAATTAAGTGCTGAAAATCCTATGCTTCTTTACACACTTTGCACAGAATGTTTAATAGGAAGTTTGACTAGCAAAATCAGGAACTCAGCATTTTTTCCCCTTTTTTGACTCCAGGAATTCAATTTCTACTAGAAATGTAGCATTAAATGAAAATGAATATAAATTTATAGCATTAAAAAAACATTGAATGTGTTTAGAAAATCTCCTTTATAGGACAAGAATCTTGATCTGCAAAAAGCAATCATTTTAATTTAGAATGTTGTTTTCATTATGCAAAACATTCCTGCAGGGAATAGCAGAGATGGAAAATTAATTATTCTGTTATAATTTGTCCTCAGCACCTTGTTTATCAGTTCAGATACAGTAGATTAGGGGTCTAGTTATAGCCCCATGGTCAGCAAAATAAAACTGTCAAGTTACTGAGAGAGGAACAAAGTCAGGGTAATTTAAATCGAAATGTCTGTGGCCACAATATACCTTAAACTACCAGGGAAAGCTGGTAATGTTAGCACATTGCTGTGGGCAAAATGGCCTCCACATGGGTAAATTTACTTAATTTAATTTACTGACAATTAATGCAACCTTTCTTTATTGATCCAAATCTAAAAAGACATAGTCAGTTGAATAAATATTTAGGAAGCCTCTTTCATCCCCATTTCCCTAGGTTCATCTCCCATTGTTTTTGCTGCTTTTTATACTTGGCTCCCCCCAAGACCCAGTCACTCAGGGGTGACCCAGCATGGGTCATCCACAGCCAAGGTCCTCCAGTAGTCCCTGCTCTGGCGTGGAGCACATCCTTCACAGGGTGCACCTCCATCCATATTCCCCAACAAAGACTCCTTCACAAGCCCTCCACTTCTCCTCACCTGCCCCTCACCAGTGTGGCTGCACCTCTTTCTTAATAACACGCCAAGGTCAGTGCATGGGGGGTTCCTGACAGACTGCAGCGCTGTTCCCATCGGTGTTGGCACTGCTCGTGGCCAGCACAAGGCAGCCCTCAGCCTCACCCTGCACAGGGCATGCTGTTGCCACCCAGAGCAGCTGTTTGACTACTTTTACTAGTGCTAAGGAAAAAATGAGCAGACAACAAAACCAAGTTACAAATATGTTATTCATTAATTTCTCTATTTCCCATGGGCAGTCTAAAGACAGTCTAAAATTTTCAGTTTTAAATTTATGTGACAAAGAATGGTAACCGTAATGTACCATTACAAGCTTGTGTAGATAGCTAAATAAAGAAACTAGTGCAGGGACCATATCATAGTGCCTTTCACTATGACTTTGAGAAAGCTCCACTTCCACAAGAAGTTTTCAAATAATATTTTTTTATAAAATAAAGGAAAGAATGTTGGAAGGGCAGCTTACTGCATATTTTTGAGCAGAAGCAGAAAATTTACTCCTTATAGTTTAGATGCTCCCATCACGCAGCCCCTGGCCTACCACTGTCCTGTGATTAATGAAGTGGAAGGCAGAGAGAACAGTGCGAGACAGCAATTAATGGCTGCTAAAAAATGCAGGCATGCAGGTTTGACTTCATAACACCAAATAAACAAAGCTGTTCAGACTGCACAAATTTGCATTAAAAGTTTTGAGGTAGGTTTTTATCAGCGATCATTGTATGGCTTTTCTGCTGTGAAAAATATGTATTTGTCATATGCATTTCAAGGCAATGTATAGTCACAATCAAACAAACCTGACCGATTTACAAAAAACGCAGCAACAGGAAAACTCCAAATTTAGATTAGTTTTGTGAAGATGTAACAAAGGGTATCAGATATCCTGATGACTGATCACTTTGTGTAAATCTGTGTCAGAATTGAACAAATGTATTAGACACCTTTTTCCATGCCTGAGGTAATGAGTTCTGTATTTGCTATATTAGTTTCAGATTTGATAATGAATTAAGAAGTTAACTTAATTTTTTTAACCCTAAACTTCAACACAAAAGCTGGTCAAATAATTGCAACTTAAAAAACCTTTGAGGATTTTCTTTATATTGTTCCCTTTTGAGAAAGACAGCATGGAAGGACCAGATTCTCCCGAAATACTCCTGAAACTAAAGAAAACCAGATGAGGATGGGAGAACGGGTGTGTGCATGTAGGATGTTTACATTGCATATGTGGATTTCTATTTCTTTATTACTCACATTCAGCTGAGAGTGATTCCTGATTACCTTATGCCTAACCGGTGCAGTTCTTGCTTTTTTTACACTAGTGAGTGTCATAGCTCGGTGCAATGAAATACTATGCATCAAATAAAGATTCATTATAGTTCTCTCTGTAGATAACTTTCTGTTCATATGTGGCTCAAGAATGTTTCAGCTGATTCTTTCGGTTTGCTGTGGTTTCACTTACTAATAAAGACATAAATCACCACAATCTTGCCAAGACACTGCCGAAACCTTGGAGAACTCCAAAAAACGGACATGTCTCAAGCATACAGGGAGAAGTCAGGTGGTTTCATACTAAGAAATCTATCAGTAACCTCTTATAACACCCAAACTGTGAACTTCAGACTTTGACAGACAATTCTTATGGTTCATTCACAGTTTTTCCTCTTCCTGACATAACCTTACTCAACTTCTTTTTGGTGAGAAATGAGAATTATTTACTCTTGGAATCTGACTGAAGCTTAGTAGCTTAAAAATAACAAAATGTTCTTTTCTTTTTTATTAAATTAGGAAAAAAGAACACTTAGCAGTAACATTTTGTCTTTTCAATCAATCAGTCAGTCTGTCTCTGGCACACTCTGCATGAACATACTTCACACTTTTTTTTTAAAATTATTTGATGGTTTCTGTGCTTTCCAAAGTTATGTTTTCTTGACAGTGAATATAATCTATCAAAATCATAAACATCATCCAAAATATGAGAATCATTCTTTAAACAAAGTAAGTATGAAAATCAGTCTTCAAATAAGGTTTACAAAGAAGCCAATGACACTAGGTAAAACCAGGCTACATTTAGAAACTGTAACATCCTCTCCAGGTCATCACATCTGTTTAATCCTTTCCTGGTTATATTTATTATCTTAATCTTTTGAGCAAAATCTTGTAATGAGGCACTTTTACGACACACTCACATTTCTGCAAAATAGAATTAACTAGAAGGAGAGAAAATGAAAAACATGTGAATATGGAACAGAGAAAAGACTTAGCAGCTGCTATTATCTAATTCTGTGGTTCAGAATCTACTCTCAACTGTCCAAGTGGCATGGTAAATATGAAATTATAAAACTGATTGGAAAAAACAATTATTTATTTCCTGAGTATAATTTGGAGCACTGGCTCTTTTATTCACCTACTCTACTGATCATCACTTCTGGCCCATAAGGTGGGTGCAGCAGGTGGCAAATTTCTTCTGTGGGATACTGATCTTTGATGTAGTCAATTGAATTTATTTCTAGGACAGGACATTTTCAAAATCTATAAATCAGCATAGTTCCGTTGAAATCAATAGAATAATGCTGATTTGCATAATTTGCCTTATATGTTTCTATGTTTTTCTTCATGTTGCTTGTATAAGACACAAATTTTATGCATTAGATTCATCTATGCTGGAACCCAAGCACATAGATGTAAACAGAAAGACTCTCAATGACATTCATTGTCTTTGAAAGGAATCCAAGGTTAAAGGAGAAAAAATCATAAGTATACTTTTCCATAGGAACACATGTACTGATGTTTTGATTTTGCTTGGTACTGTAGATAAAGTACTTCTGAGGAAGGGTTATAGATCAAATTGTTGAAATCCTGACAAGATGTGGTTACCAAATGGTCTTGCATCATCAGACAGAAGGTATGGGGAAGAGATATAGTTAAATGAGATTATAGAGGAGAGGTAGAGATAAGGCTGGGCAAACAAAAATATCATGAATAGCAAAAGTATAATGTTACAAAATGTAAAAAGAAGGAATAGAGGAAACAAAAGGCCTTATGTCTATAAAAATCATAATTTTAGACTATAGGATGGGAACGCTCTTCATGTAGACTATACCACTTCTGAAAGAAGGAATCAGAATTGTGGTCACAGAATCACAGAATCAACTAGGTTGGAAAAGGCCTTTGAGATCATCAAGTCCAACCTACGACCAAACACCACCTTGACAAGTGGAGGGCTTCCTTGACTGCCTACTCAGAGATAGCTGACATTCCAGGGCTTGGATTAAATTAAGGCAAAACAACATCAAACAATCAATTAGAAGTTCACATTTATGGCAGCAATGATTGAAAACCTATAGTAGGTCAAACAGCCTGTAGCAGCAACAATTTAAACATTTCTGAACAGCCTATGGAGTAAACTTCTTGAACAGCACATGGCAATAGGGATGTGATTTCCGAACAGCCCCTGGCAGGAAATCTGAGCAGCCCCTGGCAGAAGCAAATGAAACTTTAAGAAGAGGAAGAAAGAAAGAAAGAAAGAAAGAAGGAAAGGTAGGAAAATGAAAGTAGAATAAATATTCAGGTCACCACTCAGGGTTCCAGTGCCATTGCTGGTCCAGTTCCTCTGGATGGTGGGTACATCCACAGCCTGTCTCAGCTGTG
Organism: Acanthornis magna; assembly: GCA_036785705.1. Taxonomy (NCBI): domain Eukaryota; kingdom Metazoa; phylum Chordata; class Aves; order Passeriformes; family Acanthizidae; genus Acanthornis; species Acanthornis magna. Next base: position 4,011,349 of record JAWUZG010000017.1, read on the forward strand.
CTATTTGCAGACTTGTCCTTGCACAGGCACATTTTTTTATTCTTGAACTTTTCAGAATGGACTTGGGGGCATCTCATGTCTTCAGTTCCTTTCCCTGAACAGAGACTCACATGCAATGCTGTCTCAAACTTGATTTTAGCTATAGTTACCCAAGATAAGGAAGTTGGTCCCAGAAAAGCACCATCCTGCCTCCACAAGATGCTCTTTTCTAACTGCACCTTATCTTGTTGGCATGGTAACATTCCTATTCTCTTCTGCCAGTGTTTGAGACATTAAAGGTTTCAGGTTTACATTAACTCTTTCAGGCTTTCATTCTCTCACACCACCCCAGGGCTCAAACAGTCAGTTGAATCCTATTAATATTTCCATAAAACACTCATTTTAGAGATAGAAAATGTTCAGTTTGAATTTTGATCAGCCTTGTAAAGGAACACATTCCTGTTTGCAATCCATAATAAATGAGATAGTATTAGACCTGTCAGCGGAATACAATGACATATCTTCTAGACGGCTTGCAAGAGACCTTTTGAAAGAAGGTATTTATTATTTTCAGCATGTATAAATGCTTCAGGTTTCTGTATAGATATCATATACTATTTCTACAGAGTATTACTCTTGAACTTTGTAATTGACTGGAGACATTCTCACCTTTCATGATTTGTGAACTGATGGGATTGTTGCCTTAAATGTTCTGTTGTCTGCACCTATAAACACCTAAATTACTGCTTTGTCTTGGACTTTTTAGTGACTTGTGAATGCTGCTGTAAAATAGCCCTTATAGCACAATATATCACAGGAAGGTTACTCTGTAACTGCTTCTGTGATTTGTTCTCCACTTCTGAAGGGCTCCAAACTGTCTGCAGATCACAGGCAAAGGAATCCTAGAACAGAGACAAACTCATTTTAGGCTCAGGTGCATTGCAGCCAGGAGCTGCCTTTACACAGCTTCTGTTATGTTTCCTTAGAGGCATTGGGAATGATTTTCCAAACTGCTGTCTGACTGATGCCTCTCACAGAAAATACAGTTTGATTCAGGAAAGCTTAAGGCAAACCCCTTGTATTCAAGGCTTGTGCTGAAAGGAAATTCAGCACACAGAGTCTATCCTGTGGGTGCACCACTGTAGTAGCTGACCAACATGTGGTCTGAGAGCAGGGAAGTGAGAGTGCATGCATTTATGTACTCCAGAGAAGTGCAGATACTTAATACTGGAAAATGCATTAAATACTTTTCAAAAGTTATTTTGCAATATGAAGACTTGTCTAAAGTTCCTGTGAAAGAGTATTTTTTCCCCTTTTTAACCTTGTGTGATATTCTTTTTCTACGTAAATGCTACATTACATAAACATTAAAAAGACTGATGGCAGAGGCCCAGAAAAACAGATCTTTGCATAGAGCAATTGTTTTTCTATTCCTGAGGTAGAAAATCAATAGTGCATCAAATCTGCTTTGTTCTTGAATCATTAAGGGCTTTGGTTCCAGATGGGTACATAAAAAATTACTTACCTCAGCTTGCATGTATATATTAGAAAGAAAATAACCCAACCAGATAAACAAGCCTGCACTTTAAAGTATGTTCATTTTAAAATATTTTATTCATCTTATACATTATACAGATTGAATCAAATCTAACCCCGGAAACACTGCTTCATTTTCCATCAGGAATGTCTATCCATTTAGCAGTGACATATAACCTGGTATTTATGTTTGAAGCACTATTTTTTCTATCATTATTATTTAAAATTTAGCATGATTATAGTAGAGACACTGAGAGGGCTGTCCTTAATTTTTTGCAATGCTTCTCTAAATACTGTCTTTCATAAATATGTCAGAGAGAGGGACAGAGAATGTAATGAACAGGCTAGGGTGTTGTAAAACTGAAACTTGATTTTAAATTCATGAGTCTGTGTCCAATTGCTAAAAATAGCTATTTTTATCACCTTGGTTAATTCATGACTCATTTGAAACACCTTACTGGATTCAAATTTTCAGAACTTATTCAGCTGATCTTTAATGAATAGGCCTGTTCACGGTCTTAAACGGGGAACTCTACTGAGAGGACTAATATTTCCATTCACCACTGTAAGTCTGACCATAATGCAAAAGTTTCAGTTTTGAAAAAAAATGACCTAAATGTTGAACTTCTTGTGAATATTTTATACTTTAAAATTATTTTAATCCCAAAGAATGTACTCATAAGGTTTATTTCTTGTAGAAAACAGTTTTCTAGGAATTTCAGCAATTTAATAAACAAGAGTCAAATAGCAAATATAAAGACATTTTCAGAATGGGAATTATAGCTGCAATCTTTACAGTGAGTAGAGTTGTCTGGGGTTTAAGTCTTAATTTTATCTATGATGTGACCTACTTTTCATCTATGTCAATGGAAATAATTTGTCTTTATTTCAAAATGGTTTGCAATTTAAGAAGGCAATATTTGGACTTCTACCTAATGACTTGGCTAATACATGTTTATGTGCTGGAGAAGAAAGAACCTAGATCATTTTACAAACTCAGAGTTACTGTAATTAAAACCCCTAGATGAAGCCAGTGTCCTATCAACAGTTTTGGAGCTTTCATTTAATCAAATTCTAAATATGTTTAGAGCATTTTTTCTTTCCCCAACTTTGTTTTCCAAATAACAATTATTTTGATTGAAACTTAGCTGCCATTCTCACCAAAGCTTCTGGTAGTGCTTCTCCACACTTTCACACAAATTTGTTGAAGGAATGTGCCTCCTGGCTGAGGAGACACCAGTTTTTTTTTATCACATTATCTGTAACAAGGGCAACAAGATGAGATCTACTTCTTGTCTTTTCCAACAGAGATATAAATTTCATTTTCTTACAGACATTCTGTCTGTACTGTTACTCTGCAGTAACGAAATCAAACGTACACTCTTAGGTCACACAGCTCTATTTATACACTGGTTGCAATAATAGAGAATACAGTTAGAATTGACTTACCCCTAACATTATCTGCCCAACAAATGATCTTCCTGCTGGTACTCTATCTTTCACGTTTCCTGTGATTTAGTGTACGGCAAAGGCAATTATAGTTAGGTTTGCATTCAGACTTCATACTACAACTTCCAAGGGGGAAAAGGGTTATTGCACAATCGAGAAGTGAGGAGAAATTAGAAATCTGACATTTTATCGCGTGTGTTTTGGTCATCACTTGTTTTGTGGAAAACTCCATTTCTACATTTTCAAAATCTATAGATATAATGTCACAAGTGCACATTACAAAGACTTAAGATTGGGCCTGTAAGTAACTCAGAATAGAGTCTCATGAATCAATACCATGTTTGACACATAAGAATTGACATGGCTGTGAAAATACTGTCAGAAATTGTATCTTAAACATGGGCATGACTAATAAAATTATAAGATAAATACTTCACCTTTAGAATATGAAACAATACAAAGATTTTTTTTTTTTGTCTGTTACTATGAATCAGAAAAATGCTTTTGCTAGAGTTGGGAACTCATTAACTTTGTGTATAGTGAAAAACCCTCTAATTATAGATAAATAAAAAATTAAATTAAAAGTTTATTTGAAAGAAAGAGACTTAACTCATGCATCTGTGTTAAAGACGGCAGTTGATTTCTCCATAAGAGGGAATGAAAATTGCAAATCAATGATTCAGCACAAATAATCAGAGTAGAAGTGAAGGAATTTATACAACAGCACAAAGACAGACCAAATGGTACTGCAGAGGAAAAAATTTGAGAAACATGAATTCTTATTTCCCTATGCTGAAAGTGCAGCAGGATGATCTAAATAGACTCAATACAAGGATGAAGAATCCAGAAATTTCTGGTGAAACGGAAGATATTTGTAGCATGTTTGTAATCTCTCTCATGACTCTCAAGGAAAGTAAGCTGCCATTCATTCAATACTGTTGTTATTCCAGCTGGGTGCATGCAGACTGTCAGTGTGAAAGACAGGAAACAAGAGATGTTATCCCTTTGTGTAGCAATTAACACACAGCAGTACCACACACTGCTGAGTAGTAAGACAATACTTAATTGTCATACTGGGCCAGAATATTCTCAGTGCAAAGGAAAAAGTTAATCAATAATAGTACAAGTTTGTAATGTGGTGCCTTAAAAGACAATTCAGGTGTGAATGATACAAAGGCATCAGCTTTTAGGAAGATCAATGCTTATAATAAAAAAGGAATTAATTTCTGCACTCTTTTTAATGCCTGATCACTTAATCATAATTACGATCGCAAGGTACATGCACTCCAGACATGCATTCCAAGTCATTGGAATGAAGATGGAGCTGTGTGTGTAAATGACTGCAACACTTGATTCTGAGAGCCCAGTGGAGCTGTGACTTTAGATGAAGATGAGGAAAGCCTTGACTGCTTACAGGTCCGTCATGCAGGTACCTTTCAGTCAAGCATCTCTTCTTAGGAGAAAGACATCTGGGTGAACAAGGAGTCACAAGTTAAGAACCAAAAAGAATAAACAACAAAAAGTAGTCATATTTTGACTAGTTTTTCCTTGAAATAGCACAGACAAGTGTCATGGGAACTTACATTCTTTTACAAGAAATCAAATTAACTGCAAGTAAAAGTCAATGATTCCCTTTATTAGTTTTGCAGACTTAGGATACGGTGATTATTTTCACCACATCTGAAGAACCATGCTGGAGTAAGACATGCAATGACTGTTCAAAAATTTATGTCATGGTCAGCCATATAAATGAATAACGAAAATTGTTCACTGGCAGAAGAAGACTGTAATATCCTCAGATTTTATCAGATCTTGGAAAACCCTTTTCCCTTAAAGAAATTCTAGAGTTGTGATAGTGGTCCAAAACCAGAATATTGAAGACCTATGATCTGATTAGTAAGGCAGTAGATGACGCACACATTTAAACTTTGGCTCCTGGATACCAGGACACATTTTTACAAAAACAGAACAACAAAAAGCTTTTTGTAACAAAGCATGTAAAAAACAATGAAGAACTCAGGAGCTGATGCATAGGTTGCAGTAGTGAATATTTTGAAGAAATATAGAAAATGGGCTACTATCTACACAAATAGAAAATTATTTGAAACTTTAAATCTCATAATGTCTCATAATAGTAAGTTCAGTTTCTCTAATGTGAAGTTCTGCCATTCTAAAAACTAACAGATTCTGCAAAATCCATTAAAAACTATTTCAAGCACTTTTTTTATTGATTGTAACTCAATACAAGAAAGGACAGGTCTGCTTGAAATACATTCATTTTGGCATTTTTGAACATCTAATACTGTTCTGGGTCCAAGATAATGAAAATACTTTCTATTTTAGGAGAACTTCATGTCTACCTAATACCAGTGTTGAAAGGAGAGCATTTAGGCCAAGTCCTGGAATCCACAGTAGGGACTGGTGTGAACACTATCAGCCATATTTTTTCCAGTCAAAGGGAAAACTATGAGAGAAACATACAAAACCTTTCCACCTCTTTATGTCATGGTAGAGCAATACGACCCAAGGAACCTGCAAGGCTTTGTTAATTATGTAAGTGAAACAGATAGTGGAAAAATTGTAGTTGAAAAGCCTTCAGGTATCTTGGTTCAAGTGGTGTAAGTAATTACATTAGAAAAGGAGTAAGTTATTCCTATTTAAACCATTTTTTCAAGCATCTATATTCATCTTTGAAAATAATCACTTGATAGATATAAATGAATTTGAGTTTCATTGCAGATATTAAATTTTGATATATTTTGAAGGTACAGGATTTCTAAGGAAACAGATTAAAAAAAATTAATATACATATGTGTATTTCTATAAGTAGTGTGATGATGCAAACTGTTAAAGAAATAAAGTTTCAGAAATTATGCTGGAGAAATGGGTATTTTCAGAGCGTTAGAGAACACTGCATCAGATGTCAGAAATAAATATAAGTGGGCCAGGTAGAACATATAGCCTGCTCTGAGTTCTAGCTGCTGTTTAACTAGGAAAAGATCCCAGTTTTGTTAGTGAAGGAGAAAGGGCAGGCAAGGTACAGATATTTCTGGACTGGACTATCTTGCTAATGAGAATCTAAAACTTTCATGACTCCTTGACTAATAAGTGCACCCAAGTTGTATATTAATAACCATTATTGCTCAGAAGAAAAATCCGATTCTTCATGGAAGACTAGCCATTTTGAAAATGCATGATGGACTTTTAAAACTATACTACAGTTGACTTTCACCTCAACGAGTAATGTAAATGACATTGAAAAGTAAAACTTGCTGCGCAACAAGATAAAACAAGCATATCATGTCTTCATACTGCCCTTAAAATAGTTCCATTTCAAATTGATTCAGTTAATTTGGAAAACTTATGGATTTGAATATTTTTACAAATGATGGAAAGATTCCCACAAAAATGTTGTTTTTATTCAAAATAATTGAGCAGTTTCGCTTATTTTGCGGCACAGAAACCAATTCCAGAAGGATGTGTTCACAGTAATTGCGAGTTGTGATAAGGAAAATAATTGCCATAGAAAGGAGTTAGGTTAGAATTAAACCTTGAAAATAAGCAATTTGATCTGCTGAGTAACTTCGTGTGGTCAGAGAAGCGACTGCAATATTTGCGTGGAGGAAATGCTCCAATCTTGCTGATACTGCTATTGTACACTGGGGGCTCTGAATCGTAACCTCGGACTTCAAAGTGATGGATGCCATCTCCATTGCTCCCTAACTCTGCATGTTATGCTGCTTATACACCCATAAAGAAGTGGTGTTAGGTTTCGAAAAGTACTACTCTGCTCAGAGCTGGAATGAAAGTAATAAAATATCCTCTTGGGAGGAAGAAGCAATTGGAAAGATACAGACATACTGAGTACTTTTAGAACTAAAGCTCAGGAGCCAGCAAAAAGGAACAGAATTACATGGGTATTGTCTATGCTAAAAGAGTTTCCAAAATCATTATTCTTATTCATTATTGTGCCTTCCAAGGAATTATTATTTTTGTGTGCACAAGTCATAATTTACTTGCATTGATGGCATGATTTGTGTGTGATGTTTTCCCAGCCTCATTAATTACCTCATTTACTTGAAGGTGACTTAGATGAACAGCAATTGAATATGAATGTAATTGTTAACAATGTTCATTTCCATCCCTTCCTTTCAAGAGGATTAAGTTAAAATTTGACATCATGATCAAGGTACTTTCAGTGTCTGTGAAAATGCTGTTTCATGAAGCATCTGCTTTTGAATTGGATCCACTTATCTTCTTGTAGTTTGATTACGATTACTGGATTCTGATTCTTTCCTAAAGTTAATAATTTATCATAGATTTGAAAGGGAGGATCATATAATTTTTCATACAACTGTGTCATCTTCCCTAGTCCATGCAACACCTCTTCTAAGTGATTTCTTTTCCCATTCCAATCATAACTGCCCAGACAGCTACATTTTATCAGGTGTCTGGTGTTTCTTCCAGGCATGTTCCTTTGCTTTATTTCCAGTGCTGTACACTTACACATTTACTTTCACTTCTTTGGTCTTTAGGTCACAGTATTTTGACTAAGTGATTTCTTCTCTATCTCTGAGCCTTTCAGTTGAAATCAAATAAAAAACAAAAACTAAATAAAACCTCCCAAACAATAGATAACAAATACTTTTTCCATGCCTTAAAAAAAAAAAAAAATCCTGACATTTTTTCACTTCTGTTAATTTCTGTCTTGTTTGTTGGATACATACTTCATTAGCATTAAACCAGGCTCTAACACTCTTTTAATTTTCCTCTTGATCCCTTTCAATAATTTTCAACAAATTAACAAAATAATTTTCATTGCTATGCAAGATTTACATTGTTAGTCTCTAATTTCATAGAATGATAAAATGGTTTGGGTTAGAAGGGACCTTAAAGAACATCCATGGACAGAGACACCTCCCACTAGACCTGTTGCTCAATGCCCCTTCGAACCTGGCATTAAATACTAACAGAGATGGAGAATCCGCAACTTTTCTGGGCAAGCTGTTCCAACACTTCACCACCCTCACAGTAAAGAATTTCTTCATAACATCTAATCTGAATTTCCCCACTTTCAATTTGTACCCATTACTCCTTGTCCTAGCACTACAATTCCTGATTAATAGTCTCTCTCTGGTTTACCTGTAAAGCCCCTTCAGAGACTTTAAGGTTGCTATGAGGTCTCCACACAACCTTCCCTTCTATGGGCTGAACAGACCCAACTTTCTCAGCCTGTCTTCTTAGAGAAGGTGCTCCAGTCCTTTTATTGACTTTGTGGCCCTCCTCTGAAGTTGCTCCAACAGCTCTGTGTCCTTCTTATGTTGGGGACACCAGAACCGTACCCAGTACTCCAGGTGGGGTCTCACAACAGAAGGCTGGAGAGGCAGAATCACACAACCTTCTCTTCTTCAGAAAAGAAATTTAGAGAAATTTAATTTTTTTATAAACTATTCTGTTCACTCACATTCAGTCTTGCATTGTCTATTGGAGGCCTGTTTTCAAGAGATATTTGCTTGTTTTATTCTCAAGACTCACTCAAGTAAAGAAAGCAAAATTGAATGGTTAAGATGCAAAAAATGTTTGCCTCAAGTAGCAAAATTAAGAGTTTCATTGACACCTCCTTAAAGCAATGGCGAAAATCAGTGTTATCAAAGGTCTGTAAACTGAGTAACTGTGGGAGGTCCAACCCTGGTTGCTGCCACCCCTTGTTCGAGAAGAAAGGTGTGTCCAGAGCCTTGGACCAACCCCATCTTCCCGAAAGTTCTGTTATGTTCAAAGTTTTATTGGTTCTGAGCTGTTGTACCCCTCCCTCAAATGTTTTTATTGGACCCCTGATGCTTGTACCTTCCCCTTGTCCTTTACCCCATTGGTTGTTGCCCTCCCTTAAAACCACAGGGACAGGTCCTTGGTGATCTCCCTCTACAACTCTCCCTCCCGGGTCCCCTCGCCCTACCCCTAATAAAGGAGACCACGGGGGAGACCCCCTACCGCAACCCTTTGCCTCTTTTGCCTTATTTCCTCGGCACGTCGTCAGTGCCTCGCTGGGGGCAGCCACGCCAGGCTCGGAGCGGCGCAGTGAGCCGCCGAGCATTTAGGGGCTGACGTCTTGGTCGAGGACGGCCAGGAAAAGCCAGGCATTAACAACAAGTAACAAATGGTGGGGACACTGCTCCTCTGTCTCAATATCATCACTTACTTACCTGTGTCCTTTCGGCACTTATTAATGCATAACCTGTGGGTTTGTCTCATTTTCGAGAATGAAGGGAGAGTATAGCTGAGCTTCATCGCTCACTTTGTTGCCAGAATGATGCTTTACTGGAATTTCCTCTCTGTTTCTCAGCCTGAAGTAGGTTTATAATCTCTGCCTGAGGCAGGGGACCTGCCCAGTCTCGTTTACCTGGGCTGCCCATAGAAGGCAGTAGCAGGTGGCTGAGTCATGCCATCACTGTTGAGCTGGTACAAGCTGGATTCAGATTCACAACTTTGGCTTCTCCTTGATTTGATACCTTTGAATGTTTCAGTCATGTATTTGCTAGGTATCTAAATTGCCTTCACGAAATAAGCTTGCTCCCACCACTTCCAATGGAGCTGTCGTATCACATAATCCTGTCATTTCCATACCAAAATTAATGTCCACACATTCAAACAAAATTTTTCCATTCTCTGTTCTTATTATTCCACAATCATGTCATGCATCGTATGTTGCATTTCTATTTGTTTCTATGTGCATCCTTTCCCTACTCTTTTAAATTCTTTTCATCTGGGTGGCCATTTTTCTCGTTGGCAAGAAACCCCTGAGTGGCACCTGTCTTTCCTGGACTTACCATAGTACGAGATGTCTCTAATTGTAAGACAATTCTTGTGTGCAATAAAATTAGACATAGAACTTGGTCTAACTCTGTGGTGCAGTATGCATTTATAAGAGTCTTCATAATTTTGAGGAAAAAACCTTCCTAAATGTAACCCTCTGATGTTATTTCTCTTTTTACTGAGAACATGGTCAAATGAGGTACCATTCATAGAGAAAACAATAATAAGGAAATATTAAGATTCTAAAAGAAAAGTCAACAGAAGTTCACCCAGAGAATATTCAAGTTTGTACTTACAGGTATTGACTAGCCATAAAATAACAGCTTTCAGGGCTTCACAGATGCTTTTAAGAAAATTTGGTGTGTTAGAGCACTTAAAGTTTTATAAGAGTCTACTGGAGCTGCCCTGCTCCATGTAAACACAGATCACTGTTCAGGTTCAAGAGAAGGACCTAAATAGCCAAAACAGAATTGAAGAAATAGAGATGAGGCATAGCTGAAGGAATATGGTAAAATTAAGAGCAGTATTAGAAAAGAGAGAATTCACTATCATTGTCTCCTCTTCTTATTTTCAGCTTTATGTCTTCCCCCACCAAGGAAGGTATCTTAGTCTTAAAGTCCGATGAGCCCTGGACTGCCATCTAGAAGATGACACCATGTTCTGACACCAGCATTCTAATTTTTGTCCCACTCATTAAATTTGATCATTCATTCTCTGTAATTCTGAAAGATTGTTCCAAGCCAAGCTAAGGGATGAAGTACTTCTCTTCATCTAATCAGTTTGAGTAGGTACTTTGCTGAGTTACCTCCAACCCCAGAAAGAAATGGAGAAAAGAGTGTGTGGGATGCAAGCGTTACATTGTCTGTTTATGTGTGTATCTGGAGTACCAGAAAAAAAGTATATTGAAAATAGTACAGCTAGGGACTGTTGTCAGTGCAAGATAATTTTAGCAAGACCAAAATCTATAAATTAGCCAGTCAAACCTGCCATTCTTATTTATCTTCTCATCTCTTAACTTCCTTTTTTCTGAGTTCAGAACTTCCCTTTTGTATTTCAGACGATGTTTAACCCAGATGAGTTAGCTACTGCACATAAACAGCACCTTCCTTTTTTACCAATGCAACTGATTTTATAATTAAGAGAACTATGATAATTGAGCATGCCTCTGTGTGTTTTCACTACAGTTCTCTGTATCAATATTAAGACCAAAATGAAAATCTAGTTTATATACACTATGTATACATTATATTTCTGATGACGTATTCATTAATATTCCAAAGTTATTATCCAGCACTTTAGCCATTTTGACATTAATTAGATTTATAACCACATAAAGACTGTGGCATCCTGTACCTTTCATAGTCAATCTTCATCTCAGATTGTATAGCAAATACGAAATAAGAAGACACTACACAGTCTGTAATACCACTGATATAAAAGGTAGCATACTGAATTCTAAAGCACTGAAATAATGTTTTAATTATGATAAAACATTAATGACTTCATTTTCTTGGATTTGATAGTGTTAACACATAAATTTCATTTCTGTCCTTGACAAATGAAATATGATAATGGATTTTCTCCATAGACCAATTAGCATTTAACAACAATTAAGTGAAAAAGATGTGTAATGATCCTGATGGAATCAAACTATTTGTCACAGAAAATTCATGGGACAAAATGATACATGCCAGTCTGAAAATGTTAAAGAAAATACCCAGCTCCTCTCTCTCTCACCCAAACCTATATTAATGCCAATCAAATGCTTATTTTTCTAGTGATTGGCATAATTTCACAAATTTATATCATACACAAAGATTGCATGCACACCAGAGGAGCACTCATTTTTTTTCTAAGTCCAGCTGTTTTCCACCCAGTAGGCAGATTATTAGACAGAGTAATAAATCCCAGTCTGTTCATTTTCCCTTTTTTTTCTTCCTTGAGGTAATGAATCATGCAGCATTTCTATTTATCAATTAGTGATGACAAAACACAAGTGCAAAACCACTCATCTAAAACTGGTGTAACATCATTGCAGGTGCTATATATGGAGGCTTATTTCCTGCTAATATACCTGTAAAAATACAAATGTTTAAAAAAATGAAGGTCATTTTTGAGACAAGTGACATGCTGTGTCTGCTAATTACTCTGGGCTGGTCGTATATGTGTCTTTTTGACAGGAGTAAAAGTCAGGTCACTGTGAAGAGCTCTTGAAATTCCACCCCTCTCTTATTTGCATCAGATGTCTGCTAGACATTTATAGGATTAAATCAATAAACTTTCAATTCCTTCTTGTTCATATCACAGGTCCTAATGACATTTACAGTAGCTAAAAGGTCACTTGATTTCTCTTTATATTTTGAAGAGAAAAATGTAGAATTATGAGGGAGCATATTTCCAGAGATGAGAAAGTAAGAAATGTCTAAAGTATAAATAACAAATAAACTTTCCTAGTGACCTTTATGTGATATCTTTCATGCATTATTCTAAAACTATTTTAATTATGTTTTCAACAATCCCATATTCTTGGATACAAGATGAAATGCCGGTGAAAATCACAACTATTTTATGTGTGTATGCTGAGACATTATTAAATTAAATAATTGGCCACCAAGCACCAAAATCTGACTTTTAATCTTCTGTAACAAAAATTTTCATTGCCTTCAATGTTCTTTTCATTTTGCTGACCTTTCCTTATTCTTAATTCAGTAAGGATTTTTATGAGTAGCTCCCAAGAATGTTATTAGGAATTACAAGAATGATTCTCATGCACCAGGATGAATACATATCCTTAAAAGTCATTATCCTCCAAAATAAACAAGCTGAAATAGTCTGCTAATAGCAAATATAATAATGACAGATTGACTCTGAATGGTAGGAGTAAAATTTTATGAATACTAAGAAACATGTTTTAAAGTACCACTCTGTGTTACTCATAGCCATATGTTTAAGTAGCTATCCTAAATTGTACATTCAACAGAAAATAGCTCATTTTTGCTAAGTTAAATATTTAAATCAAGTATAATTCAGTTCAAATTATTTTTGTCCTGATGAAAAGAGAGCACAATCATTTCCTGATAAGTTTGTCTTTTTGGGACCCTATGTGATCTTTCTGTAACATATAATAACTGATAAAAATGCACTGTGATATGGATAAATGACATCATTAGACCATCAGGCCTTCCGATGTTCAAAAGTCACATTTAGATTTTATTACTGTACAAATCAAAGAAAACAATTCTTATTAAGAAAATCCCAAATACGTGCACTATTTTAATTATAACTATCATATTGTAAAGATTACAGTCTATTAATTTTTGATCAGAAACTAGTATATATGTGTTGATAAGAGGCATATTTCATTAAGTACAGTCATTAAAAATGCTCTAACATGCCCAGTACTGAAGTTCTTTTTTGTTTGTTTGTTTTGTTTAAAACAGAAGAATCAGAAGTCTGAAAGTAAATCTGAAGTCCAATATTTACTCACTAATAACAAAGTTCTGATTTTCCATTACAGATAAACAGAGATGACATTTGAAGGACGGAGAATGTTCAGATGGCAACCAATTAAGTGTAAAGAATGTTACTTTGCTTAAGGATACTCCTTTTGGTGAGAAAAAAAGAAAGTTCAAATCTGTTGTGAGGGGATAACAGACAGACACTTAGGAATAGTAAATATCATCCTGTTGTAGTCATAGCAGGAGTATAAACTGTGGTGACGTGAAAAGGCTGAGGCATAAAATGTGCATTGGGCTACTGAGTCCATTAGGCAGAATTAGTTTCCACTTTTTGTTTCTCCAGCATTTATGGCACCTTGCCAGTCATCTTAAATTTCCCGGCAATACCAGACACTGATCAAAACATCTCTGGTATAATTTGTTTTTCCATATATGTATGCATGTATGTATGTATGTATATTCTTTGTATTTGGAACAAAGGTGTGTGAAAGTACAGAGGTCAAATATTCTTTCTTTGGGAATTTATGTTTTCCTACAAGCTGGGCTGTAAAATGGGCATTATTACAACTGTTTGATTAACTGCCACATTGAAGCTATTCAGCCTGAAAAGGAAAAAGCAGAAACAAAAACTTAATCTTTTGACTTTAGAAATAAATGAGAGTCTTTCTCAAAAGGGCTGGGCAAGATGTGTAGCTGTAAAAGGAACAGGGAAATAATTCTCTGTCATCCAAAACTTGTTTCTGTACTCTGGAAGATGTTTCATGTGAATAAGTGAGCATGGACAGACCCTGCTAGTCCTTTATCTGGGGGATCTGGTGTAAGGAGTAAACAATCTGATGAATGAACAATCTAGACATATACTGTATTTATCTTTCAACTTACTGTTCTGAATGTTGCCATTTCTTAACTGCACCTACTTGACTCCTCTTGAATGAAGTCTTATGCTGTCCATACAGCAGCAATTGAAATCCTTGCCTCCTGTGTGGTTGCTTCTCAAACTGAACTACAATTGCATCTGTGAAGAAAGGAAGCCTTGTATGAGGAAATGTTCAAAGAAACTTAACAGCATCCAGGATTGGAAAGGACATGTACAAATTTTTACAATAGGATTAGATTTATAATGAGATGTTGTTAATTTTAAAGCTGTGGGCTTATCTGTTTTTCTGATTTTAATAACTATTTTTCAGTCATAGTTTGTCTTTTCCAGTGTTAGCAACAGTGCAAATAGAGCTTCAAGCATTTTAATATATTGTCACATAGCTGGAGTGAGCAGCATTTAGATCAGGAAGACTGTTAACAATGGGATGAATATAGTGTGGAAAAAGAGTGCTAATTTTCCCATCATTGATGCAATGTCAGTGACTAATACTTTGAGACAAATTCAATTATCAGTTCTAAACCAAACCACTAAAAGAACATATGGAAAATTAGAGTTGAAAACCTGAAAAAAACCTAAGACCTTCTTTATAACTAAAAAGGTAAGTGACTACTTTTTAACAGAGTTAATAATATTTTTTTTGTAATTTTTTACTTCAAGAGCAGCAGCTGAGGTTAAGTATATTTGTAGTGTGTGGTACTAGAAGAATAGGACTTTTTCACCTCTTCTGAAGAAGCCAGGTAATATTAACATTGAGCTGAATTTGAAATCTGAATTGCCATTGTAAATCAGATCTAAAATGGATTTAATAGAATTTTAACTCTAGTAAGGAGAAGAATCATTACAATATTCATCAATTTTATGTACTTCTTAATTCTTGTCTCCCGCATAAAAAAGCCAAAAACAACCTTATGACGATAGTAGAAAGAAGAAGACATTTTTCTAAACTTTAGTGATTAAAAGCATAAAATAATTTTGGAGATTTTTAAAGATATTTTAGAGTTTACTCAATTTTTGTGAGTTTTAGATATGATATTATTACGGTTAAAACCAAGAATATTAATATTTCTAGATTAGCTGGTCTGTAGCTAGGTGTGGAAAGCGGCCAAGAAGAAAAGGACCTGGGAGTGCAGGTTGACTGCACTGCTGGCTGAGTATGAACCAATGTGTGCCGAGGTGGCCCAGAAGGCAAGTGGCATCCTGGCCTGTATCAGCAACAGTGTGGCCAGCAGGTCCAGGGTAGTGATTGTTCCCTGGTACTCGGTGCTGGTGAGGCCACAACTCACATCCTGTGTTCAGTTTTGGGCCCCTCAGTTCAGGGATCGCATTGCAGTGCAGGAGCAAGCCAAGAGAGTGGCAATGAAGATGGTGAAGTGTCTAGAGGGTAAATCCTATGAGGAGCAGCTGAGGGAGCTGGGGTTTGTTAGCCTGGAGAAAAGGAGGCTCAGGACCGACCTTGTCACTCTCTACAACTCCCTGAAGAGAAGTTGAAGCCAGGTGGAGGTCAGCCTCTTCTCCCAGACAACCAGCGACAGCATGAGAGGACGCAGTCTTAATCTGCACCAGGGGAGGTTTAGGTTGAGCATTAGGAAGAATTTCTTCACAGAAAGGGCAATTAGACAATGGAATGGGATGCCCAGGGAGGTGGTGGATTCACTGTCCCTGGGGGTGTTCAAGAAAAGGCTGGATGTAGCACTTGGTGCCACTGTCTTGTTGACATGCTGGTCTTTGGTCAAAGGTTAGGCCCAATGATCTCAGAGGTCTTTTCCAACCTCATTAATTCTGTTATCCTGTGATGTAGAATGTTTGGGAAAGCTTAGAAAATGTAGTTGGATTCCTCAAAAATTTTGATGGAAAATGAGATTACTTTTTGAACCATGTAAATGGATGTAGATTTTTTGCTAAGTTCATCGAGTTTTTTCAACTTGAACACAACTGTAAAACATTACTAGTTCCACTGAGCCTCTTGGTATGAATACGAGCAATACTTCCATAATGTTAATCAAACAAGAAAAAAATGGAAATTACCTTAGTACTTTGGATATGTAGGCACAACTTAACCCAAGGAAGGTTGTAAATCTGAGGACTGGCTACTCTTTCTATGAAACAGTTATGGTTATTTTCAACTATGATTCCTGCTCATTTATCGACCTCCTTTCTAGGCCAATCTAGTATATGCTCATGTAAGCATTGTGTTTAGCACTAGGAGCTATACACATTGTTGTCTGTGACATGCCTTTAGTGAACACTTGTAGTTTAAAATAAAAGCCGCCTGGCGTTCCTGGCTGCCCTCATGTGGGACACGAGCCCTCGGGCTGCCACAGCCTACTGTGAGGATGTTTCCCACTGAGGTGGGGCTGCTCCCGGCGAGCGGTCAGCAACGACGTGCCGCTAGAAAAAGAGGCGAGACAAGGCAAAGGGTGCGGGAGGGGGTCTCCTCCGTGATCTCAATTTATTATAGAGTCAGGGTACAGGGTGTTCGGGAGGGAGAGCAAAGGAGAAAACCCAAGGTCTGTCCCCAGGATGGCCAGTTATGAGGGAAAAGGGCAGCCAATAGGAAGAGGGACAAGGGGAGGGAACAAGGGTCCGGGGTCCAATTAGAACATAAAAGGGGAGGGTACAACATACAGCAACCAATTGTACAGTAAACTTAACAGAAGGTTCGGGAAGAAGGGGCAGATCCAGAGCCCTGGGCACACCTCCCTTCCAGAACAGGGGCGGGTCTCATGCCCCCAGGACCTCCCCTGATGGGGAGTCTCCCTCCGAGGAGGTGGAGCTGGAGTGAGAGATGGCTGTGGCCAGGGATGGACCTCCCACAAACACTGTGCCAGAAAATGAGTATTTCTGAGCCTGCACAGTTTATTATGAACTTCTGATAAATTTTCGTTCATATCTCCCAGCAGGGATCAGTTGGAAGATTAGGGAAGTCAGTGGCATTAGCATCAGCAGGGGCTGCTTCTGAGTCACAGAGGTGTTTGGAATAGTGGGTGGTGTGTGTTTCCTGGTTTGCCAGCAGTTTGCCAGCTCTGTCCTGAGGGAATGCTTACAATCCAGTACTGTTTTTCAAGCACAGCCTTCTAGCAACAACTCGAAGAAGAATAACTAAATTTAGACTTCTCTATTATATTCAGCTCTGCAACATTTAATTTATCCTTATCACAGTCTGATGCAGGGAGCAAACACTTCTATTATATTGATAGGAAAGCACAACATTGCCAATTTCCTGTGAGCTGCTGGTTGGGAAAGAACAACTGTGTCTTGTTTACAGTGGTCAATATTTTGGAGTTTGGAGATCTCTTTGAAGTCAAGAAGACCTACAAGCCTTTAACCTGGAGAAAATTATTGTCTCTGGATCATCCAAGGCCTGTCTTCATCTAATAGGGAGCAAAGCTCTGAAATTTGAATCCAGATTTCAGCCAATTGCTCTCAATTACAAGGGCGGGGGGGAGGGAACAGAAATTAAAAGAGTGAAAAGAAGCATGGATTGATTTTGTTGGTCTCATTCAGATACAAGAAAAATATCCAGAGAAGCTACCATCAAAACCAAAATCTTTTCAAGAGCTATTTAACAAAACAGCATACCTCAATGAAAATATATTTTATTGAAAACTTTTTAAAAGCTCCAATTCATTTATTTCCAGTGTTTTACTATGTGATTTTATGTGGCATTTCATGATAAATTGTATGCAAAATAGTCTTATCTTTTTCACTGCTTAATATATATTCAAAGGCATTTATATAGGGGGAAAAAAGTGGTTTAGAAAACAATTTCTTTCTAATTATATAAAAAAAAAATTAATGTATTAAAAAAAGGGCTTAAAATATACATGTGAACAGATACATATACCAATACATGTATGCTAGGAATGAAAATTGACTTCGGAACTAGATAAATGTAGATCCATCTACCATTTACCATAAGACTGACATACTGTGATTCAATGTCTATATGCTCCTCAGATGAAGATAATGGTAATATCCTGCTGTATGTCCAAAGTTAGACTAACAGAAATAACACAAAGGAAATCAGCAGGAAACAGTGGTGTCAAGGCTTTTTGGGAGTTATAGGGTGCTGAACTGAAGACCAGTATGCCCTAGGCTAGCAAAGTTTGATTCCAGAGTAAGCTTGGGATACAAGCACAAACACAATTGGAATGTAAATGTCTAGGTAGCAGGCGGGAAGAAAGACTCTGAATATAACTGATGAGAGAGAATGTAGACAGATATTGCAATGAGCAATCTGCTCACTTCAGTATAAAGATGCAAATAAGTGGGCTAAAGGGAATGCAAGAAAGCTTTTTTGGGAAAAGTAAAGGGGAGAGCTTATTGTTTTGTGGTTTTATGCTGTGGGATATTTACTGTGAAAACAAAACATTAGTAGTCTATTCAGAACCTGTCTCCTCCTAATTTTAGTCGCTCTGCTGTGTGTAAGATACCGGAGGGGAGAAAAAAAGTTAACATTTTTGTGAAAAGAGAGTCCAATGCATGTCCTCATTTACTTAGTGTAAATCTGTGCAGTTCCAGATTTAAGGGAAGTGAAGGCAGTCAGATTTACAGTATACAAGCTTAAGATATATTTGAAGGAGCCTGACACCTGTTAAAGACAAAAATATGCATTTAGCCATCTGCAGCTCATTTCTTGTCCATTGCTATCAACTTGTGAACAAAGAGTTAGAGCAATTTTTTTCTTGTGAGCAAAGGTGCTGTTTTGAAAGGAGATTTGAATAGTGATGTAGGGACCAATGCTTCATTGTCAATGGTATCGTCATGACATATGAATTTAATGCTGTCCATAGACAATAGAACTGTAACCTAAATTACACTCTTTTGTGTTCTCATAGTGTAGACAAGATTATCTTAAGTCTATCAGGAAGCAATTTGTTGAAGTAAAAGGCAGCAACACTAACTTGTTTTATTGAATGTTGTCTTCTAATACTACAAATCCAGAAGACCTTCCAAATGAAGCAATGTAACCTTGTAGGAAACGAAATTTCCTTCCTATTCATCCAAAATCTTTTTGGAATTCAGGCTGACAACCAATTTGCAGATACCTACTAAATAGTTATGCAGCATTGATTACTCTTTAAGAGCTGCTTTCACACCACAGCATAATTCTTCTGTTTAATTCTTTGCAAACATTTTTTCATCAGTTCTTTATAAACAAAAAGAAATAGAAATGTATTTATATAAATGTATGCATTAAATCTTTCTGGACCAACAATTTATCACATCACAACCGTGAAAATACTGTCTGTAAAAAGAAACACACTATATAAAAAGGGGTAATTCAAAGGGAAAAACCCAACAACACTGATTTCTTCAAGGCATTGTATAAACCATACAAAACACCGGATAGAAAAGGTAAGCTTCAACTTTGTCCTAGAAGTGAAAGCTCAGCAGTTCTGTCAAGACAGTACATAAGAAGGAAGTAGATCAAGGGAATTTGTCTATTTGCATTTACATCAGCTCTTTAGAATCTGTTGTTTTTGTTAAAGTTAGTTGCAGTATCTAACTGACAAAATAATGAATTCGTTTTACTTCTGCTGGAAAAATTTGAGGCCCTTGGGACCTTATGTCAGTGCAAAAAGTGTTATAAATGGCTATAGGTCTTTCTTGATTTCTGTTTTCAGTGTTTCCCTTTCAGTTCCAACTAAAATTTTAAAATATCCAGTCTTGGAGTAACAACTACTTTTTGAATGCTAACAAGTATAACAGTGAAAGAACAATTTAAAAAAGGGACTATGTTAATAGCAAGTATATATATATTAAGTAGACCATGTAGACTATATATGGGGAAAGAGAGAGGAGAGGAGAGGAGAGGAGAGGAGAGGAGAGGAGAGGAGAGGAGAGGAGAGGAGAGGAGAGGAGAGGAGAGGAGAGGAGAGGAGAGGAGAGGAGAGGAGAGGAGAGGAGAGGAGAGGAGAGGAGAGGAGAGGAGAGGAGAGGAGAGGAGAGGAGAGGAGAGGAGAGGAGAGGAGAGGAGAGGAGAGGAGAGGAATACAACTGCTGCTAAACAGATATCTGACAGTAATTCATGAGGATAAGGGGTTTTACCCACTGTACTTTCAATGAAAAGCATTAAGGACGTTCCAAAGAAGTGGAAAAAAGCCTGCTAAATCATATAATGAGCACAGTGCCTGGACCCACACTCAATGAATTCAAAACATACCACTGGCTGTGGGCAATATTAGTGCCAATATCAAGCCAGTCTGTTTCTGTATAGAGATCAGTATACATGGAAATGTTATTTTTGTTCTTCCTATTCAGAAATCTTTCTTCAGGGCATAAGGAAGAAAATTCTGTATTTCAACAATGTGAAGTAAGCCTCAAGGCCAAAATGTCACCTTCAGCCTTTTTAAAGTTTCTGTGAGTACTTAAAAAAAAATGTGCTGCTTGATTTGCAGCCAAGTGTTCTGACACTGCACGGTAGCACTGAGACGAACTGCAGGATGTTCAGTCAGTGTTCAGCACAGGGTTGGGAGTTCAAAAAGGTACTGGTGCTAGGGGATGCAAAGGTAAAGGACTGGAATATATTTGTCTGTTTATTTTTATATATTACATATACATACTTACATATGTATGCATATACAGTGCTTTAAAAATAAACAATCCAACATCACTGATTGAGATTACTTACTGTAAGGAAGAAAAAAAATCTGATTGTAAATTATGAACGATTAGGAAAAATACTTGCAGATTTTTCTCTATGAATTGGGCTTACCCAAATGGTTAATGCAAGGAGCTCCCTCTTAGTAATCACAAGGAGATGAATGGCAGTTCTATAATGCACATCATGGCACACCAGATATTGAGACATCTTCTCAAGAGCTTGAAGGTACAGAACTGTACTTTTATAATCTCTGGTGGACAATAGCTGTGCATGTCATAGGATATGCTGAGCTGGATGGTTCCCATAAGTATGATTGAGTCCAACTCCTGGCCCTGCACAGGACACCCCAAGAATCACACCATGCACCTGAGAGCATTGTCCAAATGCTTCTTGAACTCTGTCAGGCTTGGTGCTGTGACCACTTCCCTGGGGATCCTGTTCCAGTGCCTGATCACCCTCTGGGTGAAACACCTTTTCCTGATACCCAACCTGAACCTCCCCTGACTCAGCTTCATACCATTTCTTCTGGTCCTGTCACCAGTCATGAGAGTGAAGAGATCAGTGCCTGCTTCTCCTCTTCCTCTCAAAAGGGATCTGTAGACTGCAATGAGGTCTCCCCTCAGTCTCCTCCAGACTGAACAGACCAAGTGACCTCAGCAGCTCCTTTTGTGACTTCCCCTTCAGAGCCTTCACCACTCTCACGGCCCTCCTTTGGATGCTAACAGTTTAATGTCTTTTTAATATTGTGGTGCCCAAAACTACACACAGTACTCAAAACAACATTTTCTCTATACTCCTTTAAAAAGGGAGAAGCGTTTTCATGGAACTCCCTAAAAAGGAGGAGCTTTATCCTTTTATCCTTTCCTGGAAAAAATTGAATAAGCTTAGTCTTTCAGAGAGCAGATTTTGAGACAGGAAGATCTAATGCAAGGAGATGGAAGTTTGCAGCACAATGAGAAATTGCTGAGGAGAGCACACAGCTGCTTGGAAGATCTCACTAGTGACAGCAGAGGCTTTCTAAAGTATTTGTTGAAGTTTGTACTAGTAAAGTTCTTCAAAACTTTCTATTCTGTCTTCTCTTACTTTGAACATAATTTACATAGGAATATGATATTTTTAATCCTAAAATTTAAAAATCTGAAAAATCAAATCTGGGTCATTAGGTGGGTAGAAACAACATGAGCAGTGTGGTAGTACTACATAAAATACCATTTTTTCCCAGTCATGGGTATTTTAGCTTTTGCTTTAAAATGTAACATAAATAGCCTGAAGAAAAAAAATCCTCACTATTGTTTTCTAGGCTAGAATATGATTACAGATGATCAGGATTAAAACAATTAAAGGGGTATAAAGGTCTTTCAGGAGAGTCTGTTCTCTGATCACTGGGACAAAATGTCAATATTAATGAAATGAAATTATATTCCTTTGCAAAATTAATGGCATTAGACTTGGAGAAGTTAACACTTTACAGTCAACGTTGAGGGTTTAATGATTACATAATTTTTCTTAAGCAGTAGTGTAAGAGTCTTGCTCTGGGGATTAGGGTAGAGCTGAAAGCAAGAAAGAAAAAAATGTTAGTGCTTGCAGTTTTCTAATACTTTATGCTATTTATTTGTTTTATGTTTAAGTCTGGCTTCCTGCCACATGAAAAAAAAGAAATATGGTAGTTATCAGTAGCTTGAGAGCTGTGAGAGTACACACCATCTATTGCAGGGCAGTCAAAGTGACAAGAATGTGGTAGCCTGCCAGAGGGTGAAAGGAAGAAGACACTAAGAAGATAGTGAATTAAAGTACATATGAGGGGAGAAAAAATGGTAGAAAGGTTAATGTAGGTTCAGCACAGTGACAAAAATCAAGTCAAGAGGCTAAACAGTGGGTTCACTATGAAAAAATGAAATCCAGTAGCAAGCTAGGCAATAAAATGAAACTTAGTTATTTGAAACCAAGAGATATTGTGGTATTCAAAACATTTGGGAAGGGATCCACTGTTGGAGCTGGATAGCCAGCTGGACCAATGTTATTTTAGATGATCAGTCAGCTATAGCATAGTCAAACATTAAAAGGAAGATAAGAAGAAATTTATGAGGCATCAGTGATTCGTAGAACTGGTCCTACTAGACTGGCAGACCAGGCAGTCATCTAGGAGAGCAAAATTTAGGGGCAGCAAATAGTTTAATGACCATTTATTGTGCCAGTGGAGATTCTTCATGAATGTCTTCCAGACTGCCTGTGGCAACAAAAATCGGAAGTAGGTGCCCCTGGTTTCAACCAAATATCATTACTAAAACCAAAGAGTTTTCCTGAAATGAGGGGAAAGATGCTTAAATGATTAATGAAAAACTAGAAATGAGAATCATGGGAATTATCCCCCAAAATCCATTTTGCATTTCCCACCTGTAGCTGCCACTGTGTGTGCATGCGTGCATGAACGTGTGTGTATGTGTGCATGTCCCTGGTTTTGGTTTGTGGTTCCTTATTTTTTTACAAGAGCTACTCTCATGCCAGATCCTTTGCTTCTGGAAAGGCTTATGCTTGTCTGAGTCCTCTGCTCTCTCATTAGTGCAGCCATCCTCAACACTTTTCAGACCTTCCAGGGACCTTGGAACCAGATCAATATAGGCTGAATTAAAGCATTTAGGTTTTTGCATCACACCATAAAGTGTAAAAACCCCTGCTGTTTCCATATGCTGCCCCTTTGGTGTTTGGAATTTTTATATGCAATGATTATGTTCGGAAAGGTTTTGGGTTCTAATTTTTTCCTATGTGTTCTATTTCTTATTTTCATGGATGTGTGTGAGAAATTGGCCTTTATGCTTGAAAATGAGTTTCTGATATTTTATTTCCACATTTTTGCGGCCTTATTTTATTTTCTTCCAAGTTCAATATTAGGACTTTTGCATTTTTTCAGATCAGAGACAGAATTTCTGGCTTTTTGAAATAGACTAGTTTGTTGAAGGCCATTGCAATAATTTTAAGTTTAAATCTCATAAATTATAGAAAAAACCTAAATAATAATTATTCTGTTTATCTTATACTTTGTCTTTAACAGAAGCAAACTAACCAGGAATACACAAAGGCATATGTTATGATGACATTCATTTGTTAAATGACAGCTACATCGATCATATTCATCAAATGGTTTCTCCTCACTAAGTCTCTTTGTGAATGATTACAGCTTTAGGCCACATCTGCTTTCCTGTCCAGTTCTACAGTCTGAAGAATTAAATTAAGTAAACATAAAAGACAATGGCTTGAAAGAAAAAGAAACATTATTTTGAGAAAGAAGTTGGAAGAAACAGCAGCTCTATCTTTCATCAAAACTGTCAGTTTGATGCACAAAGAGAAAGTAAATGCTTCAGTGCTGCAATAATGACCTTAAACATTATTTCTCTGAGCTGTGGGTACTGCCTTTCTGAAACACTGTCCTTTGGTTCCACACTGCAGGGAAAAATAAAGGAAGATAAATAATGTCTGAATACTTAACTAATGTATGTTCAAAATTGATAAGGCAAATAAATACACAAATTTTTGCCTTTTTTCTTCTGCTGTGCACATTTTAGGTCTCTTCAGAAAAAGGGAAGCTTTTTCTTTCCTTACACGAGATTGATATTCTATTAAAAAATGTAGTTTGGAAGGATAAAGATTTATGTAGAATTTAAACACAACTATCAATTAAGGGTAGGAAAAGAAGTATAGGGAGTGGATAATTGATGAAAGGAATTGGTAAGATCTATCTTTTATATCCAAGGCAATAATATATAAGAGCAATAACTGAGAATAAACTAAGAATATTAAGTACAAACTCCAGAAAATCATCATATTCTATGAAAAGAACATTGGGGTTTTTTTCCTACCTCTTTAATTTTTTTCCTTTATAACTAGGATGCTGTGTGCTGAAGAATATTTAATGCAGAGAATATTTTCTAAGCTATGTGATTTTTGTATGCATTGATGTGCATAATGTGTTAATATTTGCTGTCACGGATAGAAAAATGGAACTTTTCTTTTTTCCCCTTCCATCAGATTGCTTGTGACATCACTGTGTTTCATTGTATAAGAAGAGATGTCTCAGAGTAAACAAAAGCATCTGAAACCTATCTTCAGTGTTATAAATATTTCTAACTCTTTTATTCTTTTTTTATGACGAATGCATTTTAATACAATTTTCCCCTTTCTCCTTTGAGTTCTTAACCATTGGCAACCCCTTGTAAGTGATCAATTGGATTAATTTCTAATTCACTGCAGTTTGTCCTATTCAATGAGGAGCTTTTAATCAGAAATTATGTCAAAGATCCTATCACAGGCACTGTTAACAAGCCTTACGAGTTTGTGACATCCTAGAGGCTGGTCTAAATAGTGCTGGGCTCTGAAAAAACCTTTCTGATGATGTTCACACTGGCCAGGCTCCCTGTGAAACAAGTTGGAGTGATTCTGCCAATTTAGGGAGCTAGAGCGTTGTTGGAGATTATAAACTGCAATTTGCTGATTTTGCAAAAGTTTTCTGCTTTGGCTGCTTTTATGGAAGCTAATGAGAATGTCTCTGCTAACATCCACATAACTAGGCTAATGGTCCCTGGGCTGGGAAACATAACCCAATAGAATATGGATCACATCAAGCCCAGCAATAATGTTGTAGAAGAAGTATTGCCAACTGCAATATGTAATGGCTAACAAGCAAAAATACAGGCCAAAACAAGATAATTTATCTTAAACCACGAAACAATCCTTAAACAGCTTTAGAAATCAGACATAAAATACATCCTGCCTGAAATTCATGGGCCTCGAAATGACATCAAGAAAAAAAGAAAAAGTTAAAACTGAAAAGTGTATCAAACACCTCTCATTGAAAGCGCAAATAAAGAATATAGAAATCAGAATCAACAGTGAGATCCACATACAAATTTGAACCCCAAGCTCTCAGTTAATTCTTTAATTTGGATAATACGAAAGAGGGCAGCATTC
The DNA here is from genome assembly GCA_036785705.1 of Acanthornis magna. Lineage (NCBI taxonomy): Eukaryota > Metazoa > Chordata > Aves > Passeriformes > Acanthizidae > Acanthornis > Acanthornis magna. The sequence continues at coordinate 4,037,030 of JAWUZG010000017.1, forward strand.
TGAGCAGGTGCAGGATGGGTACATAGCCATAGCATACTTCAAATAAATTCTTCTCTGAGAAGTTATAAAAATTACTTCAAGCCCAATGTCATCTCTAGCAGAAAAAGGTTTACTTAAAGAGAGAATAATAGCACTGGTGTTCTTTAATTGGTAAGAAATTTCATACCAAATTTGAAGGAATTTTGAATAGACTGTCAATACTGCAGGTCAAAAGACGTATATGTATTTACCTAACAAACCAGGACAAAGCATCTATCAAAGACCAAATGAATATCACCATTCTGTGTATCTTATTGTTGTCATTTGAATTAATTTAATGCTACTTTATCAGCAATTGATCTCACATGCAATATTTAAATTCTTATGTAATGATGCATTAATAGTTTTGCTGCTGCAAATCTGTCATGTCCCACTTTGCCTTAGTAAACGACAAGCCCAGCTCACTGCTTTCCATCTCTTTCAGGCCTTGTCTCCTTTGAAAACAGTGGGTGGGTCTTCACCTGCCAAGTGATACCAGATCAAGTTATGAAGCACATAGACAATCTTAAATGATGATAATTTAAATGTAACTTTTTATGGACAGACATTTTTTGTTTTCAAATAACATTGATCTCATTCTGGTTTGTGTGTCTAAAAAGTCAAAAAAATTAAACTATCAAATCTATATAATACTCATAATTGCTACATATTTCACAATGTTTCTTATTTAATTCAGACTCATCCTTTCACATGTGAAAACTCAAAGGAATATGAATCTTTGGGTTGTATCCTGAAACTTCAAATATTTGCCATTAGGCAAGAAAGCTGAAGAAAAAGCATAGTTTCTACAAAGCACTATCCTTTTTTTTAGAGTGTTAATGTGTCTATAAAACATTCAACAAAGAAAACAAAAACCTCCATAGACCTAGTGACATTTAGGATTACTTCCCTGATGCAAGCATTATTATCCCCAAAATTCACTTTTGCCTCTCTCTTACCAATCTGTCTCTTTACATCCTAATTTTATTTAGCAAACAATATTGTTTATTATAATTGCAACTTCATCAACAACAGCATGGGTTTTTTCATTAAATCTCAAAGCAAATTTTCATTAAATGCTAGCCTGTTATTTCTTTCACAGATATTTGTAAAAACCTGTGATTTTGCTGTCTAATATAATAGCAGCATATTTTTCTTTTCCTTCATGTGGAAAAGGATTTTATCAGGTTTATGGGTTTTTGTTTCACATTTAGGTTGACTTTATACGCCCTGAGGTTTGTATTTCATTTGGAATAATGATGTACTTGCACACAAATCTCAGTATTAGCTGACAGACATTAAAACCGTACATCTACTACAGACTCGGCCTCAATCAGTAATTCTGTGGCTGATCACTGTATTCTTTGAGTCTGAAAATCAACCCAAGTTTTCTATTGAAGATTTCATAAGCTTCTGTTCAAAGACCTCAACAGAAAATACTTGGAATATTTCAGCATCCCAGGAAGAAAAAGCTAACAGAAGCTCTTGGCAAAAACTTGGCTGTGAGAAACTGGCTAACGTTAGAAGCAATAGTTCTTTTGAGGCGCTTGCTTTTATTCTAGGCTTGTTCAGCTTCAGAAGACAGCAAATCTTTCTGGATTTCTTACAGGGAAAACTATTGTGCATCTCTCAGCTCTTGCAGTGAATTATTTATCAGATTTCCCAGTTAGATTTAATTGTCTTTTATTCTTTACCAAAGTACTGTGACTACAAATTCAGTCAAACATTTTCCCATTTGTAAGGGTAAACAGAGATACTACTTTTCTTCTTAGTAATAAGAATCTAATTTAGAAAAGCTTTTAAAGAAAATCTTAATCAAGATCCTGGTGACGATAAAGAGGAATAAGATACACAAAGCTGAAAATAGATTTCAGGTACTTTAAAACTGGGGGTTTAAAACTCCATATCAGTAGCTACCAAAGTTTGGAGACTTACAAATATCTTTAGGGCCATAAGTTTTACCTTACAATAAACTTCATATTTTATCTTTGCCTGAAAGGCAGTCTGCTGCAGGCTGAACTATCTGTCATGTCATCCTGAGCCATATTTAGGAGTCTAGCTCTGAAACTATATCTGAAAATTAATTTTTGAAAGATGCCAATAGAAGTTGGAAAGAAGGCCCTCCCTGTATTCAAGACACTGGTAGATTCAAGACACTAGAATTTCTTTCAGCAGGTAACAGCTTACTGGTGTTTTTGTTTTTCTTTCTTACGTACCCATTATGCATGCACACAAAAACACACACATACACCTGTATGTTTTATACATGTATATACATATAGAGAATATAAATAGAGGAGATGCCAAACTATCATTCTGGATTTAAAATGCAGGAAATTATTTAAGTACTCCACCTCTTGACATAATATGTGCTACTATTTTAGGCCCTTGTCAGTTGATTTCCTGAGATTGTTAAGTGTCTTTGCAGCTACCTCTGTAAATTTAAGATTATGTTTCTTTATCAGGTATACCCTTTTTATAATTACACTGTTGTATTTTCAGAGCCTTCAAATACAGAACAAAAACTTACCATGGTTCTGTATATGCTTTTATTTGAGTTCCAGTGATCTACTCACAAAAAATAAATACATGCATGAGCCATTCCAAATATAGGTCTCTATTGCTTCATATTAATATATATCAATACTATAAAATGATCTTTTCTAGGAATACAGACAATAACTTTCATACCACTCTTGATAGCTTGTGGAGAAGCTAGTAAATTATTATCAAATGTATGTACCTTTTATATAGCAATTGTTTTGCAAAAGCTTAGCATTAGTCAAGAGGAAAAAACATTCCTGAAGGAAGGAAAAAAGCAAAGATAACTGAAGTGGAAGAAGAGGTTTAATGAGTGCTTTATTTCAGCTGCTGCAAACTTTCAGGCAATTACAAATATTTACAACTCCTAGTTTGTGGGATGGTGTATTAAGCTGAAACCACTGAGAACAAGTCTGGGTCCTAGTTCTAGCTTCTTCGCATAGCTTCAAAAGAGCTACTAGAAAGTTGCCCTAAAGACTCATTCTAGATTATATCAGAAGCACATACAATTATCCTGTACAGACCTTTAATTCAAGAGACAGTGGCAGCTTTTCAACTGAGAGGAATTTCAACAGAAATTTTTACAGTATATGTGTGTGTTTGTGTTTGCATGTACAGAGCAAGGGGAATATTTAAAGAAAAAACTATTGCACAAAACAATAGCTCAAATCATTAAAGACAATGCCAGCAAGATTAGAATATTAGGTTGTAATACATTGGAAATCAGAAAATTAGATCACCTTTACTCTTCTGATTTTTCCCAAGCACATTTTTTTGGCTTTGACTGTGTTATCATGTTCATCCCTGACACCTTGGGCATAGCCAGAAAATTCCTGAGTGACAGCTACAGGCTGAGAGAGCTAGGGTTGTTCAGTCTGAAGGAGAAAAGGCTTTGGGGAGACCTCTTTGAAACCTTTTAGTATCTTAAGGGGCCTTATAAAAAAGGGGGAGGGTGACTTTTTGTATGGCCATATAGTGCCAGGACAAGGGGCAATGGTTTTAAACTGAAAGAGGACAGGTTTAGATTAAATGTTAGGTAGAATTTTTTTACTCAGAGGGTGGTGAGGCACTGGAACAGGCTGCCCAGAGAAGTTGTGGATGTTCCATCCCTGTCAGTGTCCAAGGCCAGGTTGGATGAGGAACATGAGCAACCTGCTCTGGTGAATGGCAGCCCTACCCATGGCAGGAGAGTTGGAACTAGGTAATCTTTATGGTTCCTTCCAATCCTAACCATTATATACGATTCTATGTCTAAAGTAAGAGCTACCCCTCAAAAAAATTTGGCAGCTTAATGGCCAAATCAACTCATGAGATCAACTGGCTGTAATCTTCCACTGGCAAGGGTATCTCAATTCCTCAAGAGTGTCCCAGCCACTAGACTGCAGCACATGAGAAGGCAAGGTGAAGGAGAGAATTTGTCTTCTTATGAAGAAAAATTGTGCTAATTATTTTATGTGAAATATTTTCTCTCAGTTATATCACCCTCAGTGCTCCCGAAAAGGAGGATGAATCATCTAAAATGTTTTATTCTTAAACCTTCCCCAGAAAAAATAAGCCAAAGGGTTGAAAATGTGCCTACACAAAGTAGGATGGAGTTCTCTACAGCTGAGCTTCTAAATCACTTACATGTCTTGGACATTTTCTTTAGACTGTTTTTCTTTCAGAGTCAAAAGAGTATTGATAATCCATAATACTGGGAAATTTGACCCTATGCTTCTAATTTTTCTAATGCCATTATTATTAGGTTATCTTTAAGTATCTGTGCTTTGCTGAGAACATTTTATCTTCTTATCTTTTAAGTGTCAAGTATTTGCATAGGATATAGTTATCAAAAAACTAGATATAGGGGAAAACATAAGACATGTCTCTTTACATAAGAGACTAGGGTGAGCTATAGATTCATGTGATATGTTTTATCGCATAGATATTTATCAAATGGTGCCTTCACCCAGATTTTTGTAGTCTTTATCTGTTAGAAGTTTTCCCACACTTGTAACCTTTATGTTGAGAGCACATGGTCCACAAAATCATTGTCAATAAAAAACATGGCAATTTCAAATCTTGTGTTCACTTCAACTCCGTTTTCTCAAGGGTCTTTCTTTCTTCATAATCAGAGCTATGAGATTTAGGTAATTTCAATAAAGTAACTGAGAAAGAGCAATACATTGATTAATGTAAATCCCTATACTTTTCCTGGCTAATAATAGCTGCCTGCAATTCAAAGTATGGGAATTTGCATACTATACTAAATTACTAAGATAGAACTGTTCCATGATTATGCAAATATAAGTACAAGAAAATGACTGACTAAGAAATAAGTATACATACTAAGCTCCAAGGGTGAATCAGTCAAAACTGTAACAGCATTCCTAGACTCTGACTGGCTGAAATATTTCCAATTTTGAAGCAATAGTACTGAGATAGTTAAAATATGCAGAAATATAGAATAGGAGCGGGATGAATGGAGCCTGAAACAGATTTCAGTGACTTTCCTGGAGGATATTTTTCTTTCACTATTCCTATTGCAAAATGAAGATAACATTTGTTCACCTTATAAAGATGCTGGGGCTCTTAAACCAGCTCTGAGACCCTTAAAAATGAAAGAGATAAGCTGGAAGTCTTGGGTGCTAAAACAAATATGATTAACATTAGGAATTTGCTAAAAATTTCAGTTGTTTTATTGATGCTCCCATTTAAGTTTTTACTGAAGAAGATTATGTTTTCATGACATTTGAAAATCACATGGAATTTTGGCTATTTTTTGAACTTAGACTTATTTCTGTCTAAAAATATTATGGCACTGACTAAAGTGTATCATAGCAATGAGACTTTTCTTATTCTTTACTCGTATCCCATTTAGAGCACATTAAATGATATGTTAAAGTAAACTTTCCTTATGCAGTCTAGATATTCTAACTGTAAAGCAGACCCTCCTCATCTCAGGTCAAATCATGTGGTAACTATTGCTAAGATGACGTCAAACCTGTTATAGATCATATAATGATGGGTTCTAGGAAAGGAATAATTATGCTGACTTCTGGATGAGATTTTCCTGACATTTAAACAAATTTGTCATTGTCTGCTGTGTGAGAATACATAAAAAATATTGATCATTAATTAGACTTCATGATTTAGTATAAAGTTGCCTAGTATTTAGACTGCAGAACTTCAAGGAAGTTCAGTCTCTGGGAGATTGTCCCCTCACCTATTTGCTTATTTCATCAGCAGAACAAATAGCCAAGCTCATAAAAGCCCTTTGAACACGTTAGCAAATGCTAAAGGAACCTGTCATAGAAAATTGTGGAGAAACACTATGGTTTCTGCCATTTACATTGTTTATATCCTATATTTTAAGTCAGACTTGCTTTTTTTTTTTTCCACTTTTCAAAATAGCAATCAGGATTTCACTGTCAGGAGCTATAAAATATCACAATTAATTTTTCTTTGCTAGAATTGTTGTCCAGTGCTGCACTCTACGGGGACTTCTCATATTTTATGCCTATACAGTCTCAGTTTCTAAGCTTCTTACTGTAAAAGGATTTCCTCTTCTGAAGACGGAACATTGTCTGCGCTCACCAAACGAAGGAAAGGGATGGAAATCAGGAAAACCAAAGGTATGTCTGTACAGCATAGCATCCATGAAATGCCATCCGCTAGATCCTGTTGCTGCCGTTTGTCAATGTCACATCTACTGCAGGTCAAAATTGTCAAGTATTTTGCTGTCATCATGACATTTTACTTTCCTGTTGCTACTTACTTTCCTAGAGAAAATGGCAGACCCAAATGAGGCATTACCATAAGCAACACTCACACCTGTGAAATGTTGCTGCGTTGCGGTATCAAAAATACTTCAAAAAACAGCAACAGAACCTGGAGTCACTTACCAGTGACTCTTCCTCCAAAGGCCTTAGCATAAAATTCACATGGTGATGTCAGGGTTTTAAACAGTCTTCGTTTTCAGATGAAGTGTTAGCCTTTAGAAATGATAAGGGAATTTAGACTCCAAGGTTGATTTTTTTTCGCATTCTGTGCAATGAAAAGACATAGCTATATGGATAATGATGAGAGAAATAATCACAAATAATTTCAGAAAGCAAATGTGTAAGAACATAATGTGAAAGTGAGAATGGCAGTAGATTGTAAGAAAGATTTGAGGATAAAAATGTTGAATATGAGAGGTTTAATTCCTGATCACATGTCTGTCTTGTCTATGTTGCTGGCCAGGGTAAGCTACATAAAATAGAGACCATAAAGAATAAGGACCTTTAACTTAACCTATTACCTTCTCATTCTGGAGCTTTGCAATAGCCAACAATGCAATTACAACATAAAGAGACTTTAAAAAAAAGTAAAAATCTTATGCTGAAATATCTCATCACAATTTTTATTTTTCTAAGTTATACTAGAGGTAGGATTATATCTAAAAAATACACCTGAAAACATTGAAATTCAGTGATATTTTAATCTGAATTCTACACTGTCAGAAATTATGTCAGCCGCAGAAATCCTTAAAGATGCAATTCTGGCATGCTGAAGTAAGCCAACTGAATTTTTAGAAGTTGATTATTAAACAATATGGTGTTTCAGATTTGAAAGCTTTTTAGCTTGTCTCTCTCTCACTTTTTTTTTTTTTTTTTTTGCATTGAAGAGATATGTACCCCTACGAGTATTTTTATAAATATGTATCTGTAGGTAAGGATATGGTATTAAAGATTAAAGATATAGATATATAAAGATATAAATGAATTCTAAATTATCAAAACCAGGGTTCAGGTCTAAAATATTTATCTTTCAAGTTTTTACTTCTTTTCTTACTTTTTTTTTTTTAAGCTCAATTTTGATCCTGTTCTCTCCTACTGAATTTCAGATTTGAAAAGCATGGAGGGAGATTATAAGAAGATGCTGTGTTTCAGGTAAACCCACAACATTTTTCACATATATTTGTCACTTCATCTCTTCAAAACAGCATTTAATGCATGTTGAATAATGTTAAGGTAGTGAACCATTGAAAGCTTTCCTGCAATGGAGACAGTTTTTCCTAACAGTACATTAGATTAATTCTGACACAAAAGAAGAAAAAGCAATTTTATTGTCTTTTATTCTGAGATATCATGGTGATACAGAAATGTTTGGGAGAGAGTTGTCACAGGCATATTTCCTTTTTTGATGGCAAGATGAAGTAATAACCACAGTAATTTAACAAATAATGATACAAAGTACTCTGACCTACATCTCGGTTAACAGCAACACATAGATAGACAATAGGCAATTTTTAGACAAACAGGTTGAAGATTATGGAGCTGTACTCAGTCCATAGGTTGAACTAGAGGAAAGAGAGAGTAGACAACAGAGAAATAGCTAGCAGAAATAAAAACAGGGAAATTTCTTTTAGGGGACTGAGTTGGGAAAATGGCTAAAGACATGTGAGAGCAGCCTTCTTCAATACAGCATTGTTGTAAACAGTTTTGAAGCCAGAAATATTATGTTCCTGACAGTGATATAACTGGAAAGTTTCTGTGCCATATTTTTTAGAGCTGCAAGATAGAGTACAGAAGTCTTCAAATAAGTGCTGATTGAGAGAAAGAGTTGTTTTGTATTAGCACTTTTGTGAAAGTTTGCCCCACAGGGCAAAATGTAATTGGCATCTTTCATATAACCAGGACCACTCTTTCGCTGCCTAGCACTATCCATCACACTTGCTATTGATCATCCTTTAAAGGAAGGAATAGCAATAGCAATCTAGTGTCCTACCTTATGACATCTAGGAGATAAACTGATGGCTTGATGAAATTAAAGCACAATTTAGGCCTTCATTCTGGCAGAGAGTTACTGGATTGACAGTGCATTCCCTTTGCTCCTGCAAATAATGCAGGTATATTTTTACTGCTCTAAGTAGATGGCATGCTTAACACAGAATTCAGACTCTTTTACATTAAACACCCAACAGGACGGTGACAACTTTCTAGGGGACTGTACAGGAAATTTTCCTGTCTGACTGTCCAGGAGACACTCTGGCAGTCACCCTCACACCACCTGAACTGGGACTGAGACCCCTTTGCAGTCACACTGAGCCAGCCCCACATGACTCCCTACACATACACACACACACACACACACACACACACACACTCACACAGTTAGCCCAGGTTTCCTTATCAGTTCAACCCCAGGTTTCTCACAGCAGAATCTCAGGTATCTTGATCCTTAAAATAATTTAATCATGGTGTAACAACAGAATAATTGCTCAATTTGGGTGCCTGCAAGGAGGGACCCTGAAAAAAGGAATCCCGGGGCTTTTATTCTCTCACAATGTAAGTGCATGAAAGGTGCACTAGAGGTCCTTGGCTCCTGCTGTGTCTCTGAGTGTCCGGTCCCCTGGCTGGACCACAGGTCCCTGTGACCTTTGTTATGCACAGGGTCAGTGCCGGGATTTCTAGTATGAACAATTGTCCAATGGTATTCTCAAAAGTTACTTAAAATTCACCAATTTCAGGATTTTTTTTCAAAACTGCTTTCTTCAGAATGCTGCTGGAAATATGAGTAATGTTAATGTTCTTTCCAGATTTACTTAATAAAATGTTGTTGAAAGCGATAATACAAAAGAAATCTTGTGGTCTAGAGGTTTCCATTGGATACAACAGAAATGAGCTGACTACATCAGTGGACAAGAAAAGGGTTAAAGATGTTGATTATCTGGGCTTCTATAAATATTTTGACACAGCCCCTACAACAACCTTCTCTTTAAATTAGAGATAAATTAATTTGGTGCATGGACTGTTAGATGGATAAGAAAGTGGTTGGATGGTCACATCTGGAGGGTAGTCGTCAGTGGCTCAGAGTTATGATGGACATCAATGACAAGTGGCATCCCTCAGAGGTCCATGCTGGGATCAGTGCTTTTTCATCTCTTCATTAATGACATAGAGAAAGGGATCAAATGCACCTTCAGCAAGCTTGCAGATGATGCCAAGCTGAGTGGTGCAATTGACACACCTTAAGGATGGGATGCCATGCAGGGGGTACCTGGACCAGCTCAAGAAGTGGGCCAGTGGGAATCTCCTGGGGTTTAATAAGACCAAGGGCAAGGTGCTTCACCTGGGGCAGGCAACCCCTGGTATCAGCACAACCTGGGGATGGACAGATTGCCATCAGCTGTGCTGAGAAAGACTTGAGGGCGCTGGTGGGTGAGAGGTTGGACATGACCCAGCCATGTGCACTCCCAGCCCATAAAGCCAAACGTGTCCTGGGCTGCATCCAGAGCAGCGTGGTCAGCGGGGCCAGGGAGGGGATTCTGCCCCTCTGCTCTGCTCTGCTCTGCTCTGCTCTGCTCTGCTCTGCTCTGGTGAGACCCCACCTGGAACACTGCATCCAGCTCTGGAGTCCTCAGCATGGGAAGGACATTGACCTTTTAGAGCAAGTCCAGAGAAGGGCTACAAAGATGATTAGAGGGATGGAGCACCCCTTGTACAAGGAAAAGCTGAGAGAAAAATGTTTGTTTAACCTGAAAAAGAGGCTTCAGGGTGACCTAATTGTGACCTTCTGGTACCTGAAGGGAGCCTACAAGAAAGACTGAGAGAGACTTTTTACAAGGGCATGTAGAGACAAGACAAGTGGGAATGGCTTCAAACTGAAAGAGAGTAGGTTTACTTTGGATATTGGGAAGAAATTATTGACTGTGAGGGTAGTGAGGCACTGGAACAGGTTGCCCAGAGGAGTTGTGGTTGTCCCCATCCCTGGAAGTGTTCAAGGACAGACTGGATGTGGCTCTAAGCAGCCCGGTCTAGCAAAAGGTGCCCTTACCCATGGCAGGAAGGTTGGAACTAAATGATCTTGAAGGTCCCTTCCAACCCAAACCACTCTGTGAGTCTGTGAAATATTTCTAAAGGACCAATTCCTATGGTGCTTCATTATTCTTGTTAATACTCATCTCATCATGTCCCTAGGAAAGGTCAAGAATATTTTTAGGAACTCATATAATAACTAAGATTTTTACAGAAGATAGATAATGGAAGTTTGCTTGGTATCTCTGCTTTGATATCTTAAGATCAACAGGGAAAAGATAATTTTATGTAGTATATTTAGAAAATAGTACAATCTTTGCTCTTTTGTTCTTTGATGGAAAGGCGCAAAAAGATAAGATTTTCTAAAAAAATGGTACTTCTCAATCAAGGGGATATTTATTGCATGCTAGAAAAAAACCAACCAAACAAAAAACAGACACTACAATTTGCTGTATTTTTAAAGCCTTTGAAATAAAGGTATCAGGATGTAAACTGTTCCATTTGTTTATGCCAATAAAAAGCTGAAAATCCTAAGAGAATTACCTGCAGAGTCTCTGTCAATTTTAAGAGACTTTATGAAAGCAATATGTCATCATTTTTGTACTGAGACATCTATTTCATGCTGCACAAAGTCAATTGTCATGAATGGGAATCCATATGTGAATTCATACCCTCCTGACACTGAGCAAGGTCTGATTTTTTTATCTCCTAGCCACCTGTTATTCAATGAGTTTTAGAACTTTGGAATTCAGATTGCTCAGCTTACTTGGCCTAACCAAAACTTATTTCATATTTCTATATACTCATAACAGAAATAAGCAAGACTATGATTTAATTAAATAACTGTCATGGAACCGATCTGGCATGACATATTTGAGAAAGGTCAGGTTTATAATTGAAATTTATTTGATAATTTTAATAGTTTCAAGGGACTGAAGCAGTCTTCACAATCTCTGTGTACTACAAAAAGTAGTACAATTTCTACTTAAGAAACAGTAAACTGATGTTTACCGGGGTAGTCAAACCAACTGACAAATATTGCAAATACTTGCTTTATGCAGTCTATGAGGTTCTTCATGAATATACAGACTTCACCTGAATATTTTCTAAAAGAAACACTTATTATATTGTTTTTCTCAGGAATTGTCATTTTAGCAGTTAAACCTTGCCAGCAGTTTAATTGTATTTAATTCATATAGCAGAGACAGTGGAACAGAGCAATGTCTCCTGCTTCCTGCCTTGAAAACACTATTCTTCTTCATTGGGATATTCAGAAAAGAGGTCTTTTACAGGGCAGAGAGGGAAGCATTAAATTCTGACTCAAGAAACAGATTTCAAGCATTTTGCATGATCATGACAAAAGCAAGTGAGGAATATCGATATTGTCTCCTAAGGTCTTGGGAGTTAAAAGAGAATTATATTACAAAACCCTAATGTAAATCACGCTTCATACAGATTACCGTAATGGAGAAATACTATATTACTGCAGCTGAAGACATGTTCCACAAATGAATGTAGCATGTGAAATACAAATCAATTTTCCATCTCCTCTTAAATCCTAGAAGCTTGAGAGTATTTCAGAAATCAATCTAGGATCAGCTCTTTCTCTCTGGAGAGACTTATTTCCTATCAGGGGAACACTGAACTCTCATAGAAGGTGAAAAGGATATAATACTGTCATTCTCCCTGATTTACGGTTTTATCATTAAATAAAACAGACAAGAGTGTAGGATTACTGGCACTTCTATATTGCTGTTTTCAGCGTGCTACCAGCAGAGGCTTGGCCAGAGGGTTGCTCGGGCAGCCCTGAGGTGTTGCCCTGACCCTGACTGGCAGGAAACTGAATACAGATCTGCGGGATAGTGTAGGCCTCCGGCTGCACGTGATGCCATCCCATCGTCCACCAAAACCTGTGCAAGTTGCCCCTGGCCTTTTAAATTTAGAGAATGTTGCATCTTGACTAACAGCCGCTGAGGAAGTGCACAGCAGCTGTGCAGCCTGTTGTGTCTGCATCCTCACCCTGTGACTGCAGTAAACACCCCCCAGGCTGCCCAAATCTGCAGGGCACTAATGGCTCTAAATTATGGGAATGGCTTCAAATGACAGAGGGAATGTTTAGATCAGCTCTTAAGAAGACATTCTTTAACTTGAGGGTGGCGAGATACTGGGACAGGTTGCCCAGAGAAGGTGTGGATGCCCCATCACTGGAAGTGTTCAAGGCCAGGTTGAATGGGGCTTTGAGAAACATGGTCTAGTGTCCCTGTCCATGGAAGGTGTCCCTGTCTGTGGAAGGTATCCCTGCCCATGGCAGGGGTTTGGAATGAGAACATCTTGAAGCTCCCTCCCAACCCGAGCCATTCTATGCTTCTATGATTTTATGATTTTATGAAAACTGTTTTCAGGCCGGTTATGGTGTGTGTCACGCCACGTGTAGAACCTTAAAGGTAGGTAATTTTTATACATGAAAACTGCCCAAATATTTAAAATGCATGTAATTTCAACTTTTAAAATATATTCACTCTGCACAATTTTTCATTCTTATGAGTGATCATCTGGATTTCAAAAGTGGACAGTTCTGAGTTATAAACACAGCTTCGCCATGTAATACAAAATAAATAAATGCACTAACTTTTGAAATAAACATAATAATTTTAGGTTATATAAATTGAAGTTTTTCAGATTTATGATAGATATAATTAAGGAAAAGAAACACCTAGAAGATATTAAAAAACCAACATTGGTACATTTACAAAGCTCCCTCTTTTCATAGAGTGCTTTACAAATTATTTTAAAGACACCTGTCGTGATATTTAAGAGACTATATTATCTTATATGTAATAGAATATTGTTTCCATAATGAAGATAGAGTACTACAAGAAATTTTTTAATACAAAGAGAAACTAAAGCCAAATATTCAGGGTTTTTATATAATTGTATGGATAATTCAATAAAATAAACAGTAAAAACATTCATAAACGCAGAGGGAGACAGAATATAACAAATCAGAAGATTTCATAATTTATAAGGAATAATTCTCAAAAGAACAACAATTCCATCTGAGGGGTTTTTTTTTCCAAGTTGTGCATTGTGGAATAACAGGAGAAAATAAAGTTCTCTTATTATTTCTACTGTGAATTTGATCCCATTATCACTAGCTGTCAAAAATAAAACTTGACTGAAGCTCAAAATGGACTTTAATGGTACCAGACTTGCATAGGAGATCATAATTCTGCAATGTTCCATGTGCACGACAGCAGGAATATCTGATTATCACTACTGTCTGGGACTAAGACTGAAAAGATTTTTTGAATTTGCTCATCATGCATAATTGGCTCTGCAATACCAATAAAGTATTTAAAGCTGCATTCTTTTAATGTCAAAAAGTGGTCCTATGACCAAAAAAAAGTACAAATACAAGATTTTAGAACACACTCTAAGCACTGACACAAAACAATAATGTTTTTAGAAAAATGTTATGACTAAGTGCATATAGAGATTTTCAGATATTGTAATGCCACAATAAGAGCTAAACTGAGTCCAAAGAAAAGTCTAAGAAAAAAAGTCTCTTCGATGATTTTGCTTTGGTCATGTACCTAGAATAAAAATCCGTCCCTTTTATTGAACTTTGAGTGAATCATACAGGGTGTTTTAGGACTCAGATTTTGACTGGCACTTGAAGTTCCCATTTGGACTGCTGTTAGGGAAGAAAAAAATTAACCACCCATATTTTTTTTAAGAGTAAACAATGTTTTCCTTACACTGCAATTCTTTGTGTTTTCTTGGTCCTATTCCAAATCCTGATAGGCCATAGCTTGCTTTGATATACCAGCTGGATCCAAGTTGTTAAGTTTTACAAGATATAGACTTGGCAACTCTATTTGCTGTGAATGAAAACATTAAAAAGTGGGCAGGTTTCTTCAGTGATCATTTGCACTTTCTGTAAACATATTAATAAAAGTAAAATCTGACTAAAAAGTTATTATTTCCACAAGGAATAACGTTATGAACTTAAAGTCAATTCAAAACTTTAACTACACAGTATAGAGTAAAAAATCTATTATGTGGCTAGTTTGCTGGTATTGATTTGGGCGTGAGATATATTCTCACTCAATCTATTGCACCTCTACTATATGTTATTTACGACAACGTATACTTTCTGCTTCTCTGAGTCCCATTCTATTCTCCAATTTTCCTCTGATTTCAAAGGTTAAAATAGGCTCTTAATGATGAGTTGAGACTACTATTTATATCTTTCTGGAGAAGAACTAACTCCTGTTGTGTCCATCTGTAAAAAAAGACATAAAACCCCTCAAGCTGCTAAATAGACAGAAAGGGAAGCTTACAGCTGGAAATAAAAGCAGGGCTGGTGATACATGGGAATACCGTTGCAGGAAATAAGAACCTATGTCAACCAGGTATGTGGGAATTGTACTCCACTTGTACTTCTGTGAAACATACCCATGAATTTAAGTATCTGGAATAATGAGGCTTCCTTAAAATGGAGTCCCAATAGCTAATAAAAGCACACTGCTCAGAATGCATCAAAAGAGGTCTAGGATTTTAAAATTCATAGATCTCACAGAAACAAGAACACCAACAAAAAATTTATTTTGAAGACCATTATAATCTTTCCATCAGCTTATATCCTATTGGAATTCTGCAAACGTTAAGCACCTTTCTTTTACTATCTCACAGGTTTCACAGGTCCTGTCTGTACAAATAAAACAGGGCCAGGTTTGAGTTGGTCCCACAATTATGGTCTGTAATTGTACCCTCGTTGCAGACTGTTACGGCTGCTTTCTCAGTCGTTGGCATGGTCCTTTACAGCTCTGGCCACTGTCAGGTGGCGCTGGGGCCAAACAGAGCTTGGCACAAAGAGCACATGAGAAGTTCCATGCCAAAGTGGCAGTTTTTATGCTGCCCATTTCTTCTGGGGGAGAAGAGAACACAGGGATGTGAATGAGAGCTAGGCTCTGTCATTTTGATCTCAGAACCTGTGAAAAGGTTTTGACATGCACTTAGCCCCAGGGACCAATGAATGACCTCCATCTTTACAGAGAAGAGTTCTGTTGGCTCCTCAAAAGCTAATAAACCCTTTCTTTCAAGTTTCTAATTGATTAGTGAAAATAAAACCATCTATGGTTTCATGGATCTTTTGCAGCCAGCAATAGAAGTTTGAGCCTCAATGCCATGTCCTTCCACTTTTACTGTAAGTGTTAGTAGCTACATATTACAGATGCATAAAATGAAAATAATACATGACCATTGTTACAATAATGCTATCATGTAAAGATCATTTGGGAAAAAAAGTGCTTTTCTGAGTATTTTTATAAATCTCTGGAGATTGGTAAAGATATATGATAAGGCTGCACTTCTCTAACATGTAAAGTGAATGCGTTATTTTAGAGTCCTGGATGAAAAGAATAATGGTTGAAGCAATACAAGTCTGAAAATTAATTTAGATTTTGAATAGAACAGTGACACTTCTGTCAAAAAGGAAGGATATATATTTGTATTAATGGTGCTTTAAAAAGTTATGTTATAATGTAATTTATTCCATTGTGATTAAATTCCTGTTTGCCAGCTAAGAAAGGAACATTCTGCCAAACTGCACAATGTTTCTATCTTCATTTATATTGAGGATGATATGAACGATTACCAGACTTGGCAAAAAAGGGGAAATTCCATTTAATTAAAACCTTTAAGTTTAGAAAACAAGTTATTTTCTGGGAAGTGGAAGGAACAGAAGGTGTGCTGAGAAAAGGCCATACAGAGAATATAGCTCATGGCCTGGTACTTACGGCTGTCATCTACTTTGTGGATGGCTGAGGTCCAGCCCGATTATGTAGGAAACATGCAGAACGATTCAATGGATGAGCATATGTTGAACAACTCCCAGAGAGCACCAAATGTTTTAGTGGTTGTTCCCACATAGAGATCAATTCTCTTGCTGTTGTCTAAGAAGTAAAATGTCAATTTGCTGTTGGGTAAGATAGGGTTGATGGTAGCTTACATGTCTAGATGGAAGATACAGAAGACAAAATTATTAATGCAAGTCTTTCCTGCTGTTAGCCCTGTACTGTTGTTGAAGGGAAGGAATTCAGGTCTTTGGTGTTTCTAGTCACTTAAAAATATATTTGAATATTAAGTATTTCAGTATTATGACAACATTTGTCAACAGAGTGACTGTGTTCTGGATTTAGTTAAGTCTGAAACCCTGGGTTATTTCAAAGCAGAGAAACACCATACCGTAACATATTAGGTTATTATACAACTTATTAGGTTAAAGAGAAGGCCTTCTCTTTAACAGTTGAGAAAGGCCTCTTCAGCCTCATGAAGTCCCTACTCCCATTGTGAAAGGCAGCAAGCCCCTTCTTCTCCCATGGAATGGAAGGATTTCTTCAGAGTTCCCTCCACAGCCAGGGAGCAGGGGTGGTGCAGCAAACCATTGCCAGCGCTGCTCGACTTGCTCAGCTTCAGGCTGAGCTGGCAGTGGCAGAGCCAGCTGTTTGCTGCATCTGGTGATTAATCCTTATCTGAGATTCAGGGGCATTTCAAACATGTCAGGAAACCTTTTCCATTCACTCTACAAACTCAGGTAAACAATTTACTCCTAATATCCCAAAGGGTGCAGAATTTCAGAGACGGTAGGTGCAGGATCCTTGTAGTTAATAGGACTATAGTACCACACTATCCCCCCTCTTGGATACAATTTACTGTTATCATCATTTCTTCAAGTTTAGATACAATATTTCTTAAGCATCTTGGAGAACAGGAATCTCGGGACAGCGTGATCAATGCCAGCATTACATTATTGCGGCAGGATCACAGCGTTACAGCATGCAGCCAGGTTGATGGATTACTGCAGTCATTCAATCACTTTCTATCTTTCCTAATACATCAGACTCAGCTCGCACATTAGACTCCAGAAGATCTTGCAGTCCACATTTTCATCCCCATTCTAACACTGTGTAATACATAATACTTAATTTTTGATTGAAAAGTATTTTTAAATTTAATGAAATCATTGCATCGCTCACCTTATAACATATCATGACCCCACAAGAAAGGGCAGACACTTTGTTCTAGTTGTGAAGACAGACCTTTCATAGTCAATTGATGGTCTTATGCTGTGATGCTATCATTGCTGCATGGCCTACATGGTTGCTTTCTCCCACATCAAGTGTATTTCTGAGTCCTCCTCAGCTTTGCATAGTAAAATAAAAGGAGACAGTTCTTCTAGTTAAATATACCCACATTCAAATCTATACCCATCTTAGTAGCCCTTGACTGCAGCTGTTCAAATTTGAATTCTATTTTTCTGAATAACCAGAATTCTATGTAGCTTTATTATGTGTCCTCTAGTGCCTCTTATTATTGCTTCCTCTACTAACAGCAAAGTACATCTGAAACCTTCTGGTAGCTTTTTGTATATTTCCATATCATCTTAAATCATGCTGTAGAACTTTGTAACTCAATATACAGTAGTTTAATACTGTTGCTAACTGATGTCAAGCCTAAAGATAAGTATGTGGTAAAGAAAATATTGTATTTTAAGTAATATGCATCTACACACACACACACTCTCTCTCTCTCTCTCTCTCTCGCTCTCTCTCTCTCTCTCATTGCTGTTCTAAATGTTTTATTCCACATTTCTCATTGATGGAATCTTTCCATGAATAAGAATGGAGGCTGACAGGAGTTTTGTGAAGATAATAGTATGGACCTTTCGTTACATTTAGGTTCAGATGCATTCAACTATCCTTGTGCGCTTCATCAAGCCCCTTGATATCAGTGCCTTAGTTATGCTAAATCCATTCACTCTGGGATTGCATAGGATGTGCTGGTTGCTGGAGATGATGCACATTTCAAATATATTTGTAGATCTAGCAAGCCTTTAATTCTTTCTTCCTTACTGCAAAAAAAATGTTATTCAGGCCTGAAATGTTACAGTCCTTTGACCCATGAGTTACCAAATTTTTCTGTCTTTAGTTCTTGTCTCCCATTTTAGTGTCATGCCTTTGGTCAGGTGGCTTTGATGTGGATAGGAAGAAGTTTGCATTCTTGTATCACTTTCTTATGATCTTATCTACTTGCATGCAACAACACTTGCTTTTAAAAGTCAATATAAATATATCACAAGAATAATTTTCAGTGAAATGCTTAAGATGATAATAGTCCTAAATCTCAAAGTTTAGTACAGAGAATATGGAATTTCTAGCTTAAGGAAGCAATACAAACAGTGAACTCCACCCCATTATATTCCCATTCAGCAAAAAAAATCTGTCATATCATTTTATCCTGGTCACATAACTTTTGTGTTATATCTTTTCTAGCTTGAATGAGAAGTGCAATTAGCAGATTATTTTCATATTAAAATTCCCCAGTTTTCTGGTTTCATTTTGTTAAATGCACAAAAGCTTTCCTAATATATGATCATGCTGTACATACATTATACATCCACCAAATCAATACACTCTATTAGTTTGATATGCTTAAACTAATAGCTGAGATGGTTCCTGCATCAACAGCTAAATTAGACACTAACCTTGAGAAGAATCTATCATTTGAAAATATTATAGGGTCAATATACTTTTGGCCAAATCAAAGAAATATACCAGTTCAACAGTGCTTCAGCAAATTGTGTTGTAAAAATAAAAATATTTAACAAGAAAAGACTATCTTTTGAGCTCTAGCATCTCCTTTTTACTGTCTGAAAATTAGTTAGGAGTGAAAAATAAGTCTTTCCTTGCCTCGTCTCTCCCACAGGGCACCATCTAAAGAAAATGGTTAAATCTTCAGCAGCCAAATATATCTTTTCCTATGGGTGAAATGTTTTATTACGGGAAGTCAAGCCTGAAGAAATGGCAATTAAGGAGGACTTTGAGTTATACTGTGCATTAGTTCTAAAGGAAAATGAAGCAATTTTTTTCCCTTTAGGATCAGCTTCAAGAGGGGGATACAAGTCACAGTAAAAGCCTTTTCTCACAAAGTAGTGATAGTAGTCTTTAGTCAGCCCTTTTCATGTGACCCTTACCCAATGCTCATGTTTAGAAACCACTACTTGTAGAGTTACAAGAAAATGTAACTGACTTAGCCAGGAGTTGATTTTTTTCTCTACTGTCCCGAATTGCTGACTTTAAACACAAAAGTTGTTTCTGCATGACTCAGATCGGTTTGTAGAGAAAAATCTAGTAATACAATACAGACACAGAAAGTTTTCAAATTTCTAAGAAAAGAATACATGGAAAATGGAATCTGACTTTTCTATTCTCTGTGAGGATACAAAGGCAAACCACAATGCCAAATTTTGAACGATTAAACTACATCTTGCTGAGAGAGTCGGCAGAACTGAAGTGTGAAGTTTGTGCTTCCATATATACATGAAATATGTACAAATGAAAGAATG
Organism: Acanthornis magna; assembly: GCA_036785705.1. Taxonomy (NCBI): domain Eukaryota; kingdom Metazoa; phylum Chordata; class Aves; order Passeriformes; family Acanthizidae; genus Acanthornis; species Acanthornis magna. The sequence goes on from JAWUZG010000017.1 coordinate 4,056,779, forward strand.
GAAAGAAAATTTATAAATAAAATGTATCTTTATTATTGCTTTTGTGCCAGTGTTACACCCTGGATCTTTGTATTTTTTCCCCTGGAAAGTCTACAGTGATCTTCAATTAAAAAGGACTATGAAAGTGAAGTCTCTTTAAGAACATATTTTCAGTTCTATGGGCAATAATATCACAGATAAAAAATTACAGAGCAGTCACATTTATTTAGTTTCTATTTATATTTCTTAATGAAAGATGCAAAACTTCCCATAGCCATCCAGCTTATAAAGTTTCCTCTTTCCCTGAATGCATTAAAAGACTCTCATTGAACATATAGATAATATTTCCTATTTTCCCTCCCACATAGGCTGAAATGCAGATTGATGCAAACTGTGAGAATTTTAATGATCTGAATTAATAAAAATGGAATGTTTACTCCATTTTTAGCTCCAAGCTAACTTGAATCTGCCAAGTTACATGTCTAGTCCTCATTCACATTGAACTCCTGGTTGTATTCCCAAAACCCTCCTTCATTTTCTGATATATTTGAACATTTTTTAAAAAAATTTAACCCAGAATATGCAAATAGTACCACCTTTATCTTATCTACAGTCCAAGTTTCAGGCATGCACAGAGGAATATTCAGTGGTCACTGATGGTCACAGATGTCCTCTGTCGCATAACTTGTGGTGATCTCTGACCGGTGATATGTGTGTGAGCAGTTGCTTTTTTGCACAGGTTCTGTGATTCTGTGATTCTATGATGTAACCCTTCCATAAACTTATACATGGTAACTCGAGAGTCACAAAGATGGCTAGAATTGGGATTGCTTAGGCTGTAGAAGAGGAGGCTATGGTGTGACCTTACGGTGGCCTTTCAGGACCTGAGAGCAGCCTACAAGAAATCTGGAGAGGGGCTGTTTGCAAAAGCATGTAGTAATAGAACAGGGGTAATTGGCTTAAAACTGAAAGAGATTAGGTTTATATTGGTTATTAAAAGGAGTTTCCTTGCTGCAAGGGTTGCAAGACACTGGTAGAGGTTGACCAGAGAAGTTTTGGATGTCCCATCCCTGGAAGTGTTCAAGGCCAGGTTGGGTGGTGCTCTGAGCAGCCTGGTCTAATGGAAAGTGTGGCTGTCAATGTCAGGGGGTTGGAAGTGGATGATTTTAAAGGTCCCTTCCAACTCAAGCCAGTCTATGATTGTATGAACTCATAAGCTATACAAGTGGCTGTATTTTTATTAACAACAGAAACACACAGGATGTTTTTTTGAAAACAATTTTACCTTGCTAACAATAAGCTAGGTAAAATTTCCTATGGTTATTAATCAAAATGTGTCATCCTTGTACTCTTGCTTTTTCGTTGCTAATTAGTGTAATGAATGACAGTATTGGAAGCAGAACATCACCACAGAGAAGTATATCAAATTTGACCTCTTTGGAATAGTTCACTATACTGCTGCATCACCAGGGTTGTATTGAATAATTCATGTAGCCCAAAACAAATTGGTACACTGGTTTATAAAAGATCACAACAACAGAATAATGGTAGATGAAATATGTTTAAATAAGGCAAAGGGCCAAATTGACTCTAAGTTATGCTCTCTCCACTGTTCAAATTACTCCAGAGGGAAGTGTTTTACTATTGGAATAAAACCCTTTATACTGGGGGTTTGTGGCAAGGGATGTAGCAGGGGGTTGGTAGCAGGGAGGGGAATATAGAGGTGGCCTCTGTGAGAAGACAACAAAAACTGACTTCATGTCAGACTAAGCCTGTTACAGACAGCTCCTAAGAGAGCCTGCCATTGGCCAAAGTTGTGCCTGCCAGCTGCTGGCTCCTCTCTGATATCATATTTGAGAATGGGTAAAAACGCTGGTCAGCAGCTGTGGCAAAGAAGAATGAGAAAAAATGAAACAAGCAGCTCTGGAGACATCAATGCCACAGAAAGAAGAAGGGAAGAAGGTGCTCCAGGCACTGGATCAGAAGTTCCCCTGCAGCCCCTTGGACAGGACGGTGGTGAGGCACACTGTCCTCCTGCAGCCCATGGATCTGGGGGTGAAGCAGAGCTCTACGTGCAGCCCATGGAGGACCCCATGCTGAAGCAGGTGGGCATGTCAGGGGGAAGGTGCAGCATGTGGACAAACCATGCAAGAGCAGACTTTTTGGCAAGAGGTGCAGCTCACAATGGATGCTGGAGCAGTCTGTTTCTGAAGGATTTTCCCATGGAAAGGAGGCACATTGGAGCAGTGCATGAAGGACTGTATCCTCTGGAAGGGACTGCGTGTTGCAGCAGGGGAAGAGTGTGAGAAGGAAGGAGGGACAGGGATGAATTTTTATGGGCTGATGCAAGCCCCATTCTCCATCCTGGGCCACAAGAGGGAAAGAGGTAGAGAAGTCAGGGGTGAAGGACCAAAGCTCAGCCTGGGAAGAAGGGGGAGGGGAAAGTGCTTTTAATTTAGCTTTTCATTTCTCACTATCTTACACTGTTATTAATTAGCAATAAGCTGAACTTCCCCAAGCCAAACCTGTTTTGCCCATGAAAATAGCTGGGACGAAATCACCACGTTCTTAACTTGATTCTCAAGTTCTTTAATCTTATTTTCTCCCTCTCTCCTGTGGAGGAGCATCTCGGTGGGCACCTGGCAGCCAGCCATGGCTAACCCACAACACTGGAAAAAGAGAATATGATCGATGATTATTTATACATAATTCCCTGCAAGCTTTCATATGGCATTTAAGTTGGAAAACAAATTATTTTTCCATTAGATGTAGTAAAAGCATTTAAACTTCCTATTCCTCAATAGGATTTTTAACATGACACCTGGCAATGTATAATAGGAATAATGGTGCAGAATTAGTACATAGTAAAGAAAGAAGAAAGTATGAGATTAATCATATGAGTGTATTCTTATGAAAAAAATTGGATTAATTTATTTTTTGCTTATAAAGTGGGATTTTTCAAAATACATGTCAAAGATGCATCAAAGTATGTAAGAAAATGCTGTCTCTTTTCTTACTTCTAAGTGCAAACACCTAAAAGCTTAAAATTTTCCTTATTCTGAATTATTTTCTTAGAAAATTAACATCACTACTTATTCCACACAGAAGTATTTTTGTTTTGTTTTTTCTTCTAAGAGAGAGATCCATGATTTCATTGAGCTCTAGTTGATGCCCATAGGACATAAGGAACAACTAAGTGTCTCCAGAAATATGCTGCCATTTCAAAACTCTCAAAACTGCGCTTCCTAAATTCTATTTGTGGATGCCAATGAAGTCGTACAATGTCTAATGAGAAGATATATAATACGTTGGCTGTGAAATCCATTTGTATTTTTATTGATTATCTGACTGGAAGAAAAGCATTAATTTGTTAACAAAAATAGAGTCTATTGTATGTGTACCATAGCATTTTGTTGAGTTAAAGTGATTAGCAAATCCGCTTTTATCTTCTGATGTGTTCACTGATTGATGGCATGCTAAAATTTCACTTTAAACTCTTTTACAAAGATAAATCCCAAAGCTTAAATGGTAAATAACAGGGTTTTGTTTGTCCTTTTCTTATCTGCATTTTCTTCCTTTCAAATGTTAATAGCCTTAAGAATTATTTTATCCAATCTTAGCATAAGCAGTCATTCATGGCCCTTTTCTAATTATGATCAATAGATTCCTGAAATGGCATTGCCTGAAAAATATTCTATTCATGATTAAAGGAGGCAATTGAATCACATTTGCAGTCTTACATAGTTATATTTGTTGAATATGTTTAGAATATCCTTTGAAATTAGTGTTGGATTTTAGGTCATTTTGATTTAGACTGTACAAAATTATTAACAGACATTTTTGATTTCAATTGACCAAAATTGCCTGTCTTCTTCCTGAAGTCATGTGATAAAAGGTCTGTAATGGTAAAAGGCACCCAAGAATCTTCATGGTTTCCGAGAAATCATTGCTTATTGGCATATTTTAAATGCAGTACGTAAGGTTTCTTTCCCTTTAAAGAGGGGAAAATAGACTCAGGTTATTCTGAGATAACCTTTCAATTGCAGAAGTCATGGAGGACTGGGGAATACAAGGGTAGAGACTTCAGTGGGAGAAAGTGACCGGTTCTTAATGAAACTCTGATAGCTCCCACCCTGTTGGAGACATTGCTCTGCACTGGTTGTATGCCCCTCATAGCTATTCTCCTCTGTTAACCAAGTGAACAGTGGAATAAGTGCACATTATTGTGGCATGTATCTTGAAAAGTGTTTCAAAGTACTCTAGAGGGAGATTGAGACATCCCTCAAAAAAGCAGCACTTTATTCGGGAAGGAGGAAATCAACCTGTGTTCACAAAGGGCAAGTCCTATACAACTAATTTGATATATTTCCATGATAAAGTCATTTTCCTGTGTGTGAAGGGAAGATGGTAAATATAATTTTTCTGGGGTTTACTGAGGCTGTTGATACTGTGCTTCACAGCATCCTTCTGGACAAGTTGTCCAACTGTGAGATAAGTTGTGTTTAGGGTGTGCTGGTGAAGAACACCAGCAGGTGCCTCTAAAGGGCAGAGCTCAAAAGGTTGTAGTGAATGGGGCTACTTTGGCTGGCAACTGATCATCAGTAGTGTTCCTAAGGGTTCAATTTTAGGGCAAGTTCTGTTCAATATATTTATCAATAATATATCAATATATTTATGAACTCCCTGGATGCAGGAGCTCAATACAACATTAGCAGATTTACTAATGGTACCAACCTGGGAGCTGCTGTTGACTCTCTTGAAGCATAGGATGCCTTGCAGAGGGATCTAGATAAATTGGAGCACTAGGCAATGATTAATGGGATGAAATTTAGCAAGAACAAATGCCTGTTCTTCTCCTAGAGAGGAGTAATATTGGGCACAGTAATAAATTGATAGAGGAATGGCTGGAGAGCAGTTTTGCAGGAAGGAATCTGGGGGTGCTGGTCTGCAGCAGGCTGAGTGTGAGTCAGCAGAGTGCCCTGGAAGTCCAGAGGGAAAACCCCATCCTGAGATGCCTGAAACAGTGTAATCAGCCAGCCAAAAGAAGTGTTCTGCTCTGTTCAGGGTTTGTGTGGCCTCACCTTGAGCACTGTGTACCGCTCTGCACCCCAGAATTTGAGCAGGATGTGAAGGTCATTGGATGAATCCAGAGGAGAGCAAGGCAGGTGAAAGGGCTGGAAGGAATGTCCTTGGAGGAGCTACTAAGGACTTTAGGCTTGTCTAGTTTGGAGAAAAAAAGGCTGAGGGGCAGCCTCATTGCCCTCTGCAGCTTGCTGAGGAAGAGAAGTGGAGAGGGAAACGTTGAGTTCTTCTCCCCAGTGGTGAGTGACAGCATGCATAGGAATGGTTCAAAGTTGTGCCAGGGGAGGCTGGATCCAGACTGGATTTTAGGAAGCATTTCTTTACTGACATTGTGGTCAAGCACTGGAACAGGCTTCCTGGAGAGTGGTCAATGCCCCAAGACTGTCAGTGTTTAAGAGGCATTTAGACAATCCCCTTAAGAGCACACTTTATCCTTTGGTCAGCTCTAAAGTGGTCAGGTAGTTGGACTAGATGGTCATTGTAGATCTCTTCCAGCTGAGTATTCTAGTCCATTCTATTCCAAACACAGTGTTACCCATTGTTTCCATACCAACTAGGAGGGTACCCCAAGACCACATTAATCATTCTTTCCTATCTTTCTGCATGTGTAACAATATAAAATAAAATGCACATTTATGGTATTAAGCGAAGTTTAATTGCAAGCTGTGAAAATTATTTGCAGGTCTTTCTATCACTGTGTTTACAATCAGTTTGTAAAATTGATCCACATAAAAGATTCATGCTATTTATTATTTTAAAAAGGAAATTAAGAAAGAATATTTTGTGACGTTTTCCTAACAGCAATCCACTGTTTTAGGCACCACTCATCTCAAGAGGTGAAGAACAGTTCAATTGTTTGCAACTGGACTTCAGTTAAGGAGTTTTCTTGGCTTTCTCACTATCATGCTTGGTGACCTTGAGCAAACCACTCCTGCACAAATCTGTGTATCTTCACTTTCCACATGTAAAATGTGAAGAGGAATGGATGGGAACATTGGTATATAGCAAATATCATAGATGTATATTTAAGATCAGAAAACATTCTAGTATTATTATGGAAAGGTCATAAATTAACACTCTCAAGGATTCTCAACTGCAACCCGGGCAGTCATGCATCACCTTATTTTGACTCACTTTCAAGTGACTAATTTATGGGTTTAGTTCTTCATAGAGGACTCTGAAGTTCTCTGTGAACATATTGATGAAATAAATATTTTATTTAGATAATAGAAGCTGAGTTTTATCTCAGGGAATAGAGAGAAATTATGAAAAATTAGGGCATCTAGTGTGATCTATCAGGGGCAAGGAAGAAAACTTAAAAAGTGTTATTCAGAAGGCATTGAAAGTAAAATATGATCAATAAGTGTGGGATAAATGTAACTATTAACCACCCCACAAGAAATTAAATTTCCTCATGAGAAAGAAAAAATACTGTATTGGCATTCTGAAATATAAATTTTAAAACTAGAATTGTGTGATGATATTGTCATCATGCCTTTTAGATCAGGTGTCTCACACCTGCTGGGTAGTAAAATACAGTGAACACATACGAAAGGGTTTATGGCAGAATTAGACAGAGCAGCAGAAACTACCTTCTGCTTTGATTTCCCTCAATATCCATGTTACACAACCAAGCTGTTAGCACAGAGATGTTCTCCAGCACCAGTTAAAGGTTATGTGTTTTTCCTGCAGATTTAGAAATACAGACAGGAAAGACAGAATCCAAATTTCCGCAGTAATTCATAAAATCATTTGACTAGATTTTTAGCCAGTTATTACTGTGGGTTGAAAAGATGCTCAGGATCTTATAGATATTTTGGCCAATACTGAAACCATACTTTATCTCTAAGTGAAATATATTTCTAATGGCTTGTCAGAGGGAAAAAAAAAAGAAAGATCTTGTCTCTAAAGCTTTTCTAAATGATGCAAGCTTTTATCAGTAAGCTGTTGTGTGGTATTGCCATATTTTCAAGTGCTTCAGTGTAACCATAGAAGTATATTTGGCTGTTACAGCATTTGAAAATCAATAATTATGCACTTTCCATTTCTATTGTGCACATCAACATTTTCAATAGAGCCATTTCACACACTGTGGCATTGTGAAGACGCTGGCATAAGAAAAGCAGATGGAGTTTTAGAGAAAGTCAGTGTGTCATTTCACAGTGCATGGAATGAGACCAGAGATGTTTTGTCTAATATAAAGCCTTGAACCAGTAAACTAATAAAGGGTGGAAATTTGAATTATGAAAAAAAAGAATTATGAATTTTATTTTATTGTCAGTTCCTGTAAGTTTCCATGTTTAAACTCCATTTAAAAATAAATTGTCTCACAGTATCTCTGTACCTTGTTGATGAACTTGCATATCAGCTATTGGCAACAAAGACAGAATTCCCTCACTGTATATCACTTAGTGTGTCCTGAGAGGTAATGGCTGGGATTAAGTCAGCATTATAAACATGAAAGGGAGTTGAGAACATATTAAAGCAGTCAAAACACAGATCCTTCTCCTCTAGCATCCCATCCCCAGCAGCAGCCTAAAGCTCAGAGAGGGTCATAAGAACATTTAGTTCCCAGCTCCCAACCATCTGCAGCTCAGAGAATTCTTGGGAAAAGCGTGGTTCCTATGTAATGAATAATCTTTAATACTTTTCCCTTTTTGTGTGGTCATAGGTTATAAGAGAAATCAAGAGATCACACAATGTCCTCTTAGAAAGGACATAGCTTTAAATACAACTAAAATCCTCTTACGTGTTTTCAGTTTATAGTGATAGAAGGAATGAAACAAACATATCACTGAGCAATTACAGCAATTCTTGTGAAACAACCTGCATATACTCATTATCAATTGCATGTGGCAAACAAAACTACAGTTTGTGCCCGACGTGATGGCTGAAAGTTGCTGTTGTTTTTATAAATTGTGAATTTTCTAAAATTCTCAAAATCTGCTTTTCCAGTTTATCTAAGCATATTTATCTTGCTTCCTATGTGATATTTACAATTTTTTACATGAATAATTAATAAAGTGAAATTTAAATAAAAATGTGATATGTAGACAGTAAATTTGAAATGCATTATTTCTATTATGTGATGAGTATAAGAAACACATAAGGAAAGGATATTTCTTTAATCTAAATGTGTATGTGATAATATTTGGGTATTTAAAATAAAAAATTTCTTCTTCTTCTTCTTCTTTTTAATGAAAGGTGTAAGACACATGTCACCTGGTAGAAATGGGGTCCTGAGATACAGATATATTTGCCCACTGCTGTATAAAAGTAAAACACACAAGCAAAACAAGAAACAAATCATTGGCTTCCATTGCAAACTCAATGTCTTCCCAGGATAGAACGTGAACCTCTCTCATATGCCATGCACATTCTGAAGTCCTTTTACTCAATGGTAAAATATGGAACAATTTAATTAAAGCCCATCTTTTGTTTTAGAAGAGAACAATTACAACAACTGGAATGACAAGGGCCAACATAAATTCTAAATAAGTGCACATTGACTAGCATATTTTCCTTGGTTCTTATAAAAAATCAGGAATACATAGAAACAATGCATACAGTATTCCTATATATGTCTGACATGCAATTCTTCAACAAAGTTTTCTTGTAAGTCTTTATGAACAATGTTTGCATCTCCTCTTTACTGTTAGCCTTGTTGCTGCAGGGCTTTTTGATGATCTCCCATAACTTCACTCACTGTCATGGTAGAATCTCCAGCAACAGACTAGGAGCTTTGTCTGGTCCCAAATCCTGTGTTCACTTTCTTCCACCACTTTATTCTGAAATGGAATTTTTAAAAAGGTGTGACCACAACACAAAACAGAAAAGTCAGTTCAGGTTTAAACAATTGCAGATCAAATTTCTTCTAAGAAAAAATTTCAGTCGGAGATAGTAGAATTTAGATGAGAAAATCTTTCTATATTGGTAACTTTATAGTACACTCTGGATACTTTTTCAGCTGATTCCTTAATAAGAAGCAAAAAAGTATAGGGTTTCAGAGCAATTACTTGGAATTGTCTTTCACAGTGAGAAGCAAGCTACAATTTCGATGACTAGGAGCCATTATTTATTGATTGGCAGTTCTGAACTTCAGTCCTATTGTTATCCAAGACATATTAAAGTACTTACTTGCAACCCACGAGTCTTTTTATGACAAGAAGGGAAAGTGGGCAATAGTGAAAAAGATCAACGATATCTCAAACCCCTCATTTGACAGAATTCTAACCGCTAGTTTAGCATAATATCTTCATATTACATTTATAAAAATAGGGAGAGATTATTTACAAAAATACAAGCACTGTGAAGATTGTCATTGCAACATAACTATGCTAAAAATATATGAGATTTATAACTTTTGAGTTAATAAATCACATTCCTAATAACAATGTGTAGCAGACCAAGAACACCCACTCAAACTGGGTGCCAAAAATAGGCTATTACACTCTGAGGAATTTAGAGCACTGCGAACTGACAGTACATCTCCAATTCCCTCCGTGTCATCTTTGTACTTTCATTCAAATCCTATCAAAAGCCAGAGTGCAATTATTGTGCTTTTTGTCTTTACGTGTCTTGAACTGGTTTTCAGAGAAGGTAATTCACAAACCCATAGGTTCAATCTTAATTCTGGGACCCCAAAACTCTTGTGAACAAAGTCCGAATAACATATCAAGGAACCTGAGACTTTTTACCGACCTGTGGAGACTTTTTACCACTGAAATAGTACCCAGTCATTTCTTTGCAGTTGTAACCCATTCCCTGGTAGCGTAGGCAGGTCAGTCATGCTGTTGTACACACACATCTAATCTAATCTGCCTACTATTTATAAAACAACAATGCTCTTAGAAGAAACAGTGTCATGTGTCAAAAGCATTTAATCTGCCAAAGTGTAAAAGCCTTTGAGCTGGAATAGCAGTGTAATTGTTTATAGCATCAGGGACCCCATGATGCTCCTGTCTGTTGATGAACATCCCCACTAATTATTCCAGATACAGACCGAGTGCCAAGCCCTACATCAGTAAGAATCAATAAGCTGGCAAGTTCTTCACCCTGCTGGATACACAAGACTAGGCTATTCAGAAACTTAGCTGCTGTTACTGAATTTTACTGGAATCCTTTTGAAAGAGATGGCTGTTTCCTTTTTAATGACTTTAATGATTTACAATAATGACTTTGCTTTATAAAAAATTCTAGGTAAGTTCTATGAACAATTCCTTATTAAAATACTTGTGCAAAATTACTCGTAGTTCTATCCTTTCCCATTCATTTGCTAATCAAAGATATATTAATATAAACTAAAAACAGAATTACTAAAACTAGCAACTGAAAAGGCTTTAAAATAATTTAAAGCAAGCAAACTAAAATACATGAAAAAATTTGACTGGTCACCGGTGGCTATAGACTTAAATTACTCTTTGCTCTCCTGGGCATACACATGGTAAATTGTCAGGACAAATGAAGTTGATTGTTTTCAAGATATTTCTTATTTAAACATTTCAGAAACAATTAGTCTGTCATTTCTAGATGTCATGTAAGGCTATGTGACATCTATAAAAAGTTAAGAGACTTTCATTATGCTTTCTAATTCATATTTAAATTAATGCAGCTACCCATATAATAAGCTACTACTAGAACTGCTACATGAATATTAGAATGGTAAGCTTTGAATGTTTAGACTCACTCTTGCCAGAAATCTCTAAAACTTACTTAAGAGACTAGCCCTGATCTGTGATGACTTACAAGATTTAAGTGTGCTTATTGACAAGCTAATGTACAACAATGCCCTTTTATTTCCACACTGAAACATGAAGATTGTGCCATAAAAAACTTAAGAAGACCTTTCCCTTTGGTATTATGCATCATCCAATCTTCAAAACACATGATATTCAGGAAGTGATGTCACAAAAAGTTGTATTTCGTCCCTCAGCTGGAAGGGCAGTAGGAGCCAAACGAAATGGGAAATTTGTCTGCTGCCAACTGGACCTGGCTGAGCTTCCTTGGGGCAGGCAGGGAAGAAGCCAACTGTATGAGTGAAGTAACAAGAAAAAGGGCAAGAGAAAATGGCCTCAAGTTGTGCCCATGGAGATTTAGATTGGATATTAGGAAAAATTTCTTCACCAAAATTGTTGTCAGGCAATTGAAACCAGCTGCCCAGGGTGATCAACCCTGAGGGTATTTAAAAGATGTGTAGATATGGCACTTAGGGGCATTGTTTAGTGTGGATGGGTTAACTGGTGAACTTAACGATCTTGAAGATCTTTTCCAACCTAAAGGATTGTATAATTCTGTGATTCTATGATTGTACAATCCTGGTTGTGCAAAGCCTGGTGAGCTGTGCAGCTGTTGCTGTTGCTTTAGCCATCTGTTTGGCCATCACTGACAGTGAGTCAAAACCCCTCTGCATGTGGAAGGGCTACTCAACTATACTCCAAATTATTTCCAGACAGAGACTAAAACTATGGACAGATTAAAAGTAAAAGTAATAAGCAGCTACTCTTGGAGAAAATTTTAAAAATGGGGTATAAATGAATAAGTAAATTGAAGTGCATGGATTTCAAACTCCAGGTAAATGAACAAAACATTTTAAAGCCCTTTTCCTAACAGCAAACAAATAGAAAATGCTATCAAATTCAGCTAACAAAATCATGAAAATACAAAAGCATATAAAAAGGCAGCATACCATATGTCCACCAATATCTAGTACAACGAGAACATTAAGAAAGCCATTAAGACAGTGTCCCCATTGTGCCCAGGTATACAATAACATATGGTACATTTCCTGCTTCACTGTGCATTTCCTTGCTTTTGGTGTTTAGCATCACTAATTTAGAGCTCAATTAATATAGTTCGTGCACGCATTTCTCCACAGAACATTTTAAAATTTTTCACTGCTGTTTAAATTAATCTCTTTTTTTAGTGCAAGTGCACAGTAAGTATTAACGAAAGGTAGGATTCTTTCCAAACCTTAATTAAATGGAACAGCTAGACAGAACTATTTTAAGGTAGCTACGCATGATACTTAAATTATTATTGTCAACTTATTTAATCCTCACACAATTTGCTATAATGGTGCTACAGAGAGACATTACAAGGTTGTTGTTTGTTCTAATCAATGATGACTTCCCAAGGACAGATGCAGATATTTCTCAGGAGTATGCATTAGAGGCCAAATAGTAAGGTACTAGTGCAGCGGTGTCAAAGAAAATACTGCAAGAAATATAAGGTGATTCTATTCTGATAAATATCCACTTTTACATGTGGAGAAGACAGGGAAATGAAGATGTTGGAAAGATTTTTCTCCTTCAAGGACATTTATTCTTGAAAAACTAAAGTTTCAGGAATCTCCAGATTTCCAAAAACAAGATGAAAGTTATTTGTAAAACATATTATCTCTTTTTTTGGTATTTACAGATTTCATTGCCTCTTAGAAGAGCTGAATTTTGCCACACTAGCTCAATCCTACAAAGGTTCCTATTTGAATTCAGGACTCCTCTGGAAACTAAAAAACAGTTCTCAAAGGAATATGGTTAACTGTCTCATGTGCCTTTCTAAAAGATTCAGATATTGTGTGGTGAGTTTAATATAGAAAGTGAAATTAGAGTGAAAATAAGCCCCTACCACCACCATCTCAAACATTTGCATCAGAAATGCTTTGATTTTAGACCAAGTAAATAATATCATGAATATGCAATTTTTACATATAAAAGATGAGGGTTCACTTAGTAATAATAAATAATAAATTTCAGTTAATACCCACTACGATTTGTCATTTACTGTCTCACCAGTGACAGTGGTGTTACGTTGAACTATTTTCATGTGTGGATATAGAAGGAACGGATCTCTAGATCTCTATGAAACTAAATCAGAGTTAAGAAAGAAAATTGTTACAAATTTGAGCTAGCATCTACTGGTATAAACTACACTGCAATTTTAGACATGTATTTATTAATGAAATAATTAATGTTCTGAGTGGAATTACAGGTTAATGCCCAAACTATAGAACATGAATTTATGTCATCTTCTGCTTTAATTAAAACACATTTGCCATTTAGCATTAGGGGAATGGGAAAGATCACAAGTGAACATATGGATATTGAATTAGGTTTCATATTTTTACACTGCACAAATTACCCAGACCCATTGCAAACTCACCCACTATGCCATTCCAATCTCTAAAAATGCTGTATGTGCTCTCGAACAGCATGACTTTTCCTTTAAATGTTAAATGTTGTGTTTCCTTTGAGAGCCACAAGACGACAAGCCATATTTTCCTATATTTGTCATGAAATTATTGTTACTTATTGAACTTATGCAAAATTATGCTTTGATTTTCCTTACACAGAAATGTTTGTGTTTTCCTATATAATTATAACCCCTTTTAACTTCAAAATTTATCTCAGAATAAATTTCCCTAGTACATTTCTGGGTAGAGTGGATTATGAAATATACTGCTGAAATTCACTATACAATTACATGTAATATTTTCCCCAAAATAGAATATGACAAAATGAATATTTGGATCAAACTTTTCTGACTAAACCAAACTCTTTGTTTCTGTATCACTGTAGCTGTACTGATCAAACCTGAAATTTTGAATAAGTTATCCGCTGTAAGAGCATTTAGAACAGTGGAGTATAAATACAACTCAGTGGCTACGCAATAGGAAAGGGCTCCTTTGAACAGTCTTTCATAAATTCAGGTTTTGATAATGGAAGTTTTTCAAAAGAAGAATCATTCCCATTTATAATGTAATTGTTTCACTGTTCTGAAATAGAATAAGAATTAAGATGACCTTTAAAAAGCTCTCCTTTTCTTAAATTGTTAATTCTCAGAAAATCACATATTTTTGCTCAGTTGACTTTACATAAGATCTTTCTTCAATTCTAAGATTTTAGAATATGACCATGGCAGGCTATGGGACAACCAAATAAGATGACTTTTCCTTTCAACTACATGATAGAAGAAGAATTCAATCCATTCTCCCCAACAAAATCAACACCAGAAGTAAAAATTCAACTTTTAGGACAGTGATAAAAATATTCAGGCCTTTCTAAATTTGGTTTCTAGAATATTTTGAATCTATTGGAATGAACCAGAATATCAATATCATATGATTTTACAATGAAAGTATTCAGAAAAAAGTACACTTTTCAAAATCTGCCTGAGAAAGTTTTTTTTCTCACATGTCAATCTCTATTTTCACTCATGCAATTGTGTCAACAAATATTTAATTCTTTGCATATTACAACAAGATACCAGAAAATTTCCTTATATTTGAAAACAAAGCATGTTTAGGCATTTTTGCTGTTGCTAAGAATACATTAAGGCTAAATACAAACTGATTTTGCCATTTTTCTCATTATTCAAAGCATTGTGTTTTACATTCATATTGTGAGCATTCAAAATTTAAATACATTTAAAAGCAAAAATTGAAAAAGAGATGTTAGGAATATTGAAGGTTGTACATAGTATTGGTGGTTGTTTTAGGACTTGTAAGTAGATACTACAAGTCTCACTTGTATAACATGCTTTAATATTTCTTTACAAAATGCCTTCTGATTTTGAACAGGAATATTTCTGGTCCTACAAAGAAGAAGATACAAATAATATATACGTTTCTTTCTGTTTTAAGATGTGTGGTTTGCACAGAATATTTTTTGTGAACAATTTTATTAATTACTTAAAAAAGGCTAAGAAAGGGCACTTGGCACAAGCCCTTTTCTCATTCCTTTTTTAATACATTAAGATTCACTTGCCGCAATAGTATCTTCACCTACATAATCTCCAGGCCAATAAAAATCATGATCATTTCCCTTCCCAGCAATTACATGGTTGCCAGCTTCAATTTAGTTCCTTTTACTCTTTCAGAATCCTTAAGTTTTAACAGTTGTTCAACATGTATCTTCATTACTTTCGTCTTACTTCTTCCATGTATGAAAGATATACAACTCTGTAGCAGACATTAACTTTCCTCCCCATGTCCCTTATTTGCTTTCTATTTTCCATCTAAATATGTAATGAAACAAAATGAGATATTTTCAGAATTGTATTAGGGAGATTCTTTGTACAGGTTTTTCACACTGAACATACTACACCATACTAATATTTAGATTGAAATTAATTTCTCCTGAAAATAAGAAAAAAAACAACATGTACACTCAAGAAAACAAATAATTTAATTCCTGAAAAAAATTCTTACTATACTGTGGTATCATTCAATATTATTCCCCCTAGTTATAGTCATTGAATGAAAATTATATGAGAGTTCTGGGAAGCACTAGAGAGTTACACCACAGACCATGTTCTGCTTTGGCTCATTGCCCAAAACACTGCTCATCTTTGACAGCACTAAAGTCTGGTATCTCTTGAAGCGGCTGGAGTAGAAACAAACACCGTGCACAACTGCTGTGCTGTGATTATGAGCTCTGCAACATTGAAAGCATTTCTTTCAAAACTTGTAAGGCTGGAGATAGGATGTGAATGTGCGCATTACAATTACTCATTCTGCTCCCTTCCGTTCCTCCCAGCTTCGAATTCTGACATGATAGCAGCTACTATCTCACCAGCTGTTAAAGATAGCATGCAGCTAGAAAATCATCTAACTGGAGGTTGGAACCTCAGCTTTCAAATCGCACAAAGCACTAATATCCAGTTCTGTGGCTGGTAAGGTTTTGACTGCTGAAGTCATGTGAGAGCTGAAGTGAAAAGCAACGAACAGTGATGGTAATCCGGTGACATGAAGGTTTCCTTATCTTAGGACCTACTATGTCTGATAAAAAAGTACAAGTGCTCTCAGGACCAGTAGAATTATCTTATGCATGCAAACAGCAGGGGGAAAACACTGATGCCAAAATGGCAGTAAAGCTGACAAAGACAAAAACAGAGAAAGAGTAAAGCAGTTAAAGATGAAGTAAAACACAAGTAGATAAGATATAGAGCACACTTTTTTCCTTTGTCCATTTTTTGTAACACTGTTTTACCTACTTACCAATGTGTTAGGAAGAAAAACTGGTGTTTTCCAAATACTATTCATAGCTGTGGTAAAAATTAACAATACTACTTTAAAAGTTTTTTTTGTTTGTTTTTCTTTTTTTTTTTTTTTTTAATAAAAAAAGATACCTGAAGCTTTCCATATCTCAATTATAATTAAATTTTTTAAACTATTCTTTAGGTGCCTGTAAATTGCTACTTTTCAAAAATATTGATGCAATAATAAATTTTTAAAAAAGTTTATCATTCTATTTATGGCATTAAAATTAAGAAAATATTGGACTGACATGCTATGAAGCTCTTTTGTGACCTGAAACAGAACCCAGCTTTTTGCTGTGCTCTTAAACCAGGCATAGCTGATTCAATACATTCTCTTTATTTCCTGAAAATTATGAATCACAGCAGGAGACTTAGAGTGAGCATCATTCTACTGGGATCAGAAATATCAAAAGCAGTTTGAGAACATTGTCTCTATGGTAGATTTTCTTAGATTTTAAGAACTTTTACAGCATTTTATAGAAAGTACAGAAGATCCACAGAACATGCAGAATTCAGAGCCACATATGTGATGTATGCTAAATTTTTAAAAAACCCACAAAAAATTAAACAAAACAAACTAATTATTTCATTATGTTTCCAAATTCTGCTCATATCTTGTATGTTCTGGATTTGATCAGTTTTGTGGCAGTATAATTCCATTAACTGCATGAACTAATGCACAAAGAGTATTAGAATTATTCACTGTGAGATTCTAATAATGAGTGGCCATTGAATTTGGTTAAGTAAAGAAACTCATCTCTTTCAAGTTATATTGATAGAAAATTGGGTGTAATACAATCATACATGAAAATAGAGACATGCTTTTTACAAACACATGTATGTGTATGAGTTTGTTTAACTCTGAGTAAGAAGACACAGCATTTAATGACTCCTAAACCTGATGGGAAAAATAAGTTTTTTCCCCTGAAAATTGTAAAAGTGGTACCACTTACAGATCAACACTGATGTATCTCTAACATTTACAGAGCTATTTGCACAAAACTAATATAAATTCTGAGGATACATAAATCATTTCTGTGGAGAAACTCTTTTAGTGTTAGTAAGAATTTCTAACTTAAGTCTTCCCTCCTTATAACCTAGAAATTTAGGAAAAACATACAAAGAACATGAATAATCTTAGCTCAACTTTAACTTTGCCGTCTTTCAGTTTGGCACAACTATCACTTGGGAATTTTTTGTGACAAGTGCAACTTTACTTGGAAGGGAAAGAAGCTCTTTAGTGGCAATGTCATCTTCAGAATGAAGCATTTCAAGTCCCTCTAAGAGGAATACATTTGCATTGTCCAAGTGTGAGATGCTGTTTCATTTAAAAAATCTTATGTCTGGGGGAAAAGCAGACTTTAGCTATGGATCTAAAACTGTAAGAACATTAGAACCCTACTTCTTCTTTTTCCTATTAATTTTCTAAATTTTGGAATGCAGATGAAGCATGACAACAACAATGAAAAAATAACTGTCAGGTATCTTACAGGTAATAGTAAAGAAACACAAGCCTATAAACCCCGTTAATGCAGGCAGACAAAAGTTGATAGCCTCTCCTTGCTTCTGTTCATTTTTGGAAACGAAATAGATTATCTTCTTTTTTTTTTCTTTATTTTTTACACAATTTTGCACATCATCATTCAGGATCTCTAAAGTTGATAGTTTGAGATCAGTGAAGTGACAGTCAAATCAATTCAGTGAAAGGCATCACCAGACTGTCAGCATTCAGAAAATGAAGAAAAGAGTCTCAAAGGAATAGCTAACTTCTGATTAGTTATAGACAAGTAGATCCTAAATAATCTAAATTAGCAGAAGTTGAAAACTTCTGAATTATTCCACTTATAGAACTAATAGGTTTTTTTTAGTTATCCCATTGCTTTTTCAGAGAGGCCATATTGCTCTGGTCTTTGAAAGAAAAAAGTTGTTCATTATGCAGAATTGGAAAAGTGGTAAGATACTGTAACAATGCTCTGGAAGAGTGAAGTACACCCCCCCCCCCAAAAAAAAAAAAAAAAAAGAAAAGTGAACTGCTAGAAAAGAAGTGAAGCACACAATAGTTATGCTACTATATTAATCCACTAAAATGACCACATACTGACTATTGGATACAATATTTACTGTATCTGACAGGAAATCATGCCAAACCAAGAAAAGGTTTACAGAACCACAGACATGTAAACACATGTCTGGTCTGGCCTGGCTCGAACAGTAGAGGCGACTAAACACACTTCAGGATGCACATGATGGACTGAATAGGAACAGGTCACAACCTCTATCGATATTGAATAAACTTTAACAGAGCACAAGTCTTGAGACCTCTTGTAGCAAGCTGTTTTAAAAGATTTACAGGGGCCCAGGAAGCAAATGAGAAATTTACTAGAAGAAAAGGCTTAAATGATACCACCTCTGACTGAGGAGTCTTTGATTTTGATTTTCCTGGAATCTTGCATGGTATTCCTGGGATGTATGACCGCCTGTCTGCTTTGTTCTCGAAGCTTTGTGCAGAACTGCCTTTGTCCACTGCCAGAAAGCGGACGCCAGTTTAGACAGAACTTTGTGTGATATTATTCTGTTACACTCATTAGGCGTTGATGAACATACAGAACATCATCTGAAATTGAGGGCTTTTTTCAGACCCGTACTTAAGGTGGCATCAGAAGAACTATAAATGCGAAATGAACTATGCTAGAACTTGGAAGACTCTTTGTTTCTGCTGTTTTTTTTCATCCAACTGCATTTAAGACACATATTCTTACTGACCAGGGAGAAGTATTCAAATTTGTAAGGATGGGTTTCTCCGTTACATTAAAGCACTACCAATGTCTCAAACTGCAGCAAAAGAGAACATAAAGTTCAGTGTTTTTTATTTCAGAATGCAATTTCTCCCTGTCCTGTAAACTCCAGTGGTATTTTACACATATTATGACTTCAAGGAAAAGATAAAATTACAATTTCTCCTCTGGATGACTTTAGGCTATTATCACCCTTATATTTCACTGCTATCAATGTTAAATTTCTTGTTAATTTTGACAAATATGCGTAATACGGATCAAATATGGCCTTAAAAATGTTGAAATATATGGAAATGACATATCCATAATTGTCAGTAGAGAATTAAAATTGAGTAGAGTAACACTTGACTCCGAAAAAACTGCATGTTGTTAAAATATGTAAAACTGGAAACATCACAACTCTTGTAATTTTTGCTATATGCTCCAGTTTCACACGACTTAGCCTATTTGGCACAAATTTTGCGATATTGTTTCTCTTAGTCCAAATTTTTCCCTCATCCCATCCAAAGATATTTCATTTTTCATAACTTATGGAACCAGCTTTAACTGGCCTCCTTAAAAGGGACACGACACTAGAATGCGGAAGTAAATCTTTGAAGCACTTATGAAAATAATTTATCATTCAAATGACAAGTTTCCAGGACCTTCTGCAAAGTGCATTATTGCTTATAAATCCATGTACTTGGTCATAGATCACTTTCTAATTATTGTTCTTCTTTTATATTACTTTCCACGTTCTCTTTTTTCTATTGTATCTATTTGTTTTGAATATATAAATTAATATCTTAATTATTCTGAAGTCATATATTTGCAAGCTTTTTGGTAGATCAGTTCCGGTTAGAAGCATTAACTTTTTATTGAGATATCAAAACCTTTTTTGCTTCTGAAGACTACAAACTTGTATATTTAAAACTACAGTGCAATAAAGAATAGACATTTATACCTACTAATTGGTTTCTAAAATGAAATATCATATAATCAAACACTAATTTGTGTCTGTCAAGTAAATAGTTTTGCTTAAATTCTGAAAATCTGTACTTCCTCAAAATCTAAATATTGATTGAATGATTTCCTCATGTTTAGTTTAGTATTTGCAAATAAAGAAGTTTTACTGAAAAGTGACTTCAGTCCAGCTTCTGCTGTGATGGGATGATGCTGCACCCTGGGGAATTTTCTCAAAAATTGTAGGTTGTGTTGTGTGAGACTTACCACAGAATTTTAATGGTGGTCACTACAGGTGTAATGATCCTTCAAAAATCATCCATGTTTTTTCTTTCCTTTTATATCTTTAGACACATCTCCAGTGTTGGCAAGCAGGAAAAGATCCGTTCCTTAAAATCATCTCAGAAACTTCTTTTAAGAAAAATGAGTAACATACACTAATTTTTTTTTGCTAGTGGCAGTAAATGCAAAGCCCAGCAGTAGGCTTTTAAGTATGGAGATGATGGATGCCAAATGTGTTACACTAAAAAAAAAGTGTATGTAATGTAAGCTTTAACTTTTTGGAAAGCTTGTTGAAAGAACTATATCATAAAAATTCTTCACATTGCCACGTGAAAACTAGAAGAAAGTGATTCTCCTGGTCTCCAGAATAAAATGTAACTGAAATATGTGCTAGGAAGTGATAAGCACATACAAAAGATTTAATTAAAACTCTCAGGAATAAAGAAAAGAGCTGCTGACACAGAAACTGTCATGACAAATTATCTTTTGAAGAATCTTTAAGAATGAGAAAATGTACACTTGACTGCAGAAAATGTTTTAAAATTCTTACTGAGGACCATTAGCTAATCTCAGCCATGATACAGATTTATACTGTTCAGCATAAAGTCATCCACTTATTCATTCAGAATAGCTGAAATTTGAAATTATATGTAAAAATAAGTGTCTTTCTTTTATAAATGTTTTACACCTTGTATGATTTTTTAAAAAACTTCTCTAAAATCACATTTCAAGACTATGATATTTACTATCTGCAGTAAAGCACTTTGCTGTTTAATTACAAGCTAATAGTATTATTAATCATTCTACAAGTAGTATTTCTGTTTAGTGACAAAACAATTTCAGGAAAGATCAATGACTAATTTCAAGAACATTCATGGTGACAGTCTACATTTGAGAAAATCATCCAATATTTCAAGTTAACTTTCAGACTAATACACTGGTTATCTCTACTGTATATAATAATCATTGAATGAATTCAATACTGTTGAAATAAAATATGTTATTGTCATTGATAAGAAGATTAAGAAAAAAAGACCATATATTCACATATTGAAATCTAATAGTTTACTGCCTTAAAAAATATTAGTGATTTAGGCAAACTCTTGATCCACTAGTGGCCTAATAACTTCTAAATAATAAATTGAAATAGCAAGTACGCATCTTGCTCATGAAATCATATGTCGAGGTTTTTCTTTTGGAACATTTATAGAATGATGTCAAAATGCCTATGATTACTGGGGTGGATATTTAATTCAGACACAAAATCCAAAAGAATATAATGCAAAGAAAATAATCTTTGCAAATAACATATACTGCTGATATTATATACTGCTGATATTGAAGTTAATCAATGTAACATAGAAACATTCTCATATACTGAACTTTTCCAAACCTATAGAAAGCAACATGGTTGATGCTGTGGACATTACAATATTGTCAGTCACAATAAAAAATAATAAAAAAGGACTTGAATTACTGGATTGCTAAATCTTTTTTTCTAGTACTGAAATCTACTTCTGTGCTGACATTAAATCACTGACATGCAGAGTTTCGCAACTTTTAATGTTTTAAATGAAAACTTCCTATGAGAGATGCTAAGTACAGAGAAGACTTTAGTTTCAGCAGGTCATTAATCAAAGGCTCTTGTTTGGCTTTCCAATTTAATAGAGAGGGCAAACACAATTACAGTGTTTTAAGCAACTCAAACAACATGGAAACTCTCCTTCTGTTATGTTCCCCTAAATGTTCATAAATATTCACCTTTCACCATCTCCTTACATTTGTTTCTGTATAGGTTCTATTGAACATCAGAAAACTAAAAATTAGTGATAAGGAGAACTTTTTAAAGACATATGCATGAGAACAACACAGTAGTATCTTATTAAATGCCTGCTCAAAATCAGCCTGCATTTTTAAATATTAGAAGTCTCAAACACAAACATTTTGAGCAAATGTATTTCTCATTTTTGAAAACCTATAGGTGAAAGCATTCAAAAAGATCAACAGCTTAGCTGAGACACCTTCTCATTAAATTAAAAATATAGAATAAGTAAAAAATAATCAAAATTTATAGTTCAGCTTCCTTAGTTGATTTCTTAATTGAATTAAAGACCTGGCAAAATGAATTTTTCCATCTGCATTTGACAGAAAATTTCTCATAAACTTTATGAATGAAAACAAGTCATTCAAAGCCTTAATAAACATGTCATGAGGTAAATTAATTGCCGCTGTCAGTTTAGAAAACATATTAAATTTGAGAATGAAGGATGTAGTAATGTATGTAATTATGAGTTTAAATTTTCTGGAAGACCAATTCTAAAGCTATAGAGAGCCGATATTAGTATTTTCTTATTCTGAAGAAGCTAATAGCATCAGGATGCTGTACAATTTGTCTTTTGCTTGGAATTTTTAAACTGGTAGAAGAAGTATGCAAGATCTTTTCTTTACAAAAGTGTTACATATCACTCAATATTCTTTTCCTACATTCATTTTGAAAAGACAATGTCTCATGTTCATTGAAATAGTGTCCTTGTGATTCCTGGCTGCCAATTTGGTATATTAAAAATGTGAATAATTTAAGCTCTAGATTAGAGGAAGGGTTGCTATGGTGTCAGAAGTTTAGAGTTAATCAATCCCCATGAAGTGACCCATTACCCAAGACCCACTGATTCACAGTTCTTTGAATTGTCACCTCCACCATGAAAAATGAATATATCTATTAAAAAAAAACCTAAAAAAAACCCAAACTAACTTTTTATCCTTTCAAGGCATTTAATATCTCCACTGCAGAGGCAATGGCATCAAATGCAATTCTTCACACTCTTTTGCAAAGGGGAAAAAAAATCCTTTTTGAGAGCCAACTTTCAAATAAAATTTCCACTTTGAATTTGATACAAGCATAAAAGTTTAGCAACTTTGCTGATGCTACAATGTATTAATTTGTGTCCATAATTTAATGTTCCTGCAGGATATAATACTGTAGCATGTATGCCAATCATATTTTACATATTTCAGCTTTGCCTGTTCCAAGTCCCAAGTATCTAGCTGTATGTAATTGAAACCTTCACCTTTCATCACTCCCTGAATCTGCTTAAATACATTTTCATTTTTGGAAGAGCAAGTTATTTAAATTATTATTACAATACTTATTCTAAAGGTTTGTTGCTTAATGCTGTCAGTGAGCTAATCAATTACATAATTTTTAATTAAACTTTTAAAAAAATTCCTCTGTGTGTGTAAATATCTAAATATGATCAAATCCTCATTGAAAGCTTCTATGCAGTAAACACAAAAAAATGGAAAAGAAAGCAAGCTCAGAGTAATTAATATCTGAATATTGGCTGAATATTTGATGGCTATTCAGGAAGGCAAGTTCTCAGTGAAAGAAGTGTAAACTAGATCAAATAAGACTACTGCCCCTGTAAGCATCTGAATAATTGATTTTTCATATAGTCTGAAACCTGGAACCTTATTCCCAGAAGCCAAATTTCATTTTAAGAAATGAAAATTTTATATATTCTTTCCAAACTGTTCTTCCACAGAGATAACTCATATTCTTTCAACAAAGAACTGAGTTACACTGGATAGCTGCTTCTAAGATCACAGACTGGAGGTTAGGAAGTCCCTTGATACAGAAAAGCCATTTACTTTATTTCTTTCAATCCTGTATAAAGAAAAAGCTAATTTTATTCAGTAAAGATGAAGATATTGATCAGTTTAGTCAGATGTGTCGTTCTGAAACATTAAGTCTGCCTTTTCTTCCTCTCTTACTCTTGGAAAATATATTGTTACTGGCAGAAAGACAGCCGTTTTGGGTGGATAGAAGTGGTACAGAACTTCAGAATTTATTCTCCACTGAGGACAGGGAAAAAGTGAAAAATTCAAATTGTGAAGGAAATGTATAATTGAAAGGTAAGATTTACGGGTAGGGTCTCCTCTTGCCTGTTACTTGAAAATCCATACAAGTGTATGGTTGCAAAATCAAATGTATGCTAAAAGTTGAAGAACTGTGACTCACAACATTTTGGTGGACCCAAACTTTATTTAAAATACAGTCTTACATGAATGGTTGAGGACTGTATCCCTCTTCTCATCTGTCCTGTTAATCACACTTTCTGCTCCTAATTTCCTTCTGTCCCTTCCCCTGCTATCTGATACTCTTTTTTTGCCCTTCCTATTTTACCTCTGCCCCCAGTTCCTCCACTGTGCATCATGTCAAGCCGAGTCCTACTGACCTTTACCCATCTCATCCACACTGCTCTTCCTTGGGATGGGGATGTCAGAGGGGGAGTGCTGCACAGAACAGAACCTGCCTCAAAACACTGCAGATTCCACATGTTCTCTGCAGCTGGAAGAAGCAGTTCTAACAAATACTGTATTATCTCATGATTTGGGATCGATGTACACCAGGTAGACTGAGAAGCTATGAAGCATTTTGCTTCAAAACTCTTAATGAGTCTCCAATGCAGGAAATTTATTTCTGCTGGCTTCATCAGAATATTCCACATTTTCATGACGATGACAAAAAGCATATATCTGACAGCAGAATAGTCAATTTACCTGATTTAAAGTCTCTGTTCAAAAGCACTGTGAATCAAAAAGTTTAAACTCGAGAATTATTTTAACGCAAGAAAATAAGAATGTTTTCCAGCAGGCTGCAAAATCCTTATCAGGGCTTTATACAGTTATATCCACTCACAGAGACACATACACACACAGCTTCAGGCCTTGCTAGACAGTGTGATGCTTTGCCATGGGAGTTTGTCAAATGTACTATATAATGAGATTAAGGTTTTATTTTTATTATTATTATCATCATCGTCATCATCATCATCATCATCACATCCAGGTACAAAGATTGCAATAAACATAAGCTGTATTTAAGCAAAGCCATATAATATGTCTTTTTTTTTTTCTTTGTTTTTTTTTTTGCACATGAGCAACTACAGGAGACTGTGCAAATGGAAGAGTCTACTTTATAATATAGATTCTGATCCATCCAGTATTCTGAATATCAAGATTGGTGTCTCCTGCTGTTTACAAGTTGTACATGCATGCTACTGTGCTGGAGCAGAGGTTTTTAACATTTGTGGGTGCTGGTTTACAGATCTCCATGGTTTCTTCCTAATCTTCTAAACACAGAAGTAAAGTTGTATTTGTTGCACAGCTGCATTTTTCATTAATTTCATAGAGCTGCAGGTTTCCTAATAGCCACCAAGTCCTCCTCTGGCTTAAAGTTTAAAATTAATACAGGAGCTAAAGTCTTGTTATCCTTCCATTGTAAGCCACATGTCAGGACACGAAGCTATCACATTTTTTCCATTGTGCAAAAACCCCACACTTACTTGCTACACAGTCAAAATGACAGTGGGAAGAATTGAGGCAATAGAAATGTTGATTCATGCATTTCAAAAGAGATTAATTGATTTTGAAGGGTAAAGACCAGAATCTTCTTGTTGAGAAAATTCTAAAAACAAATGTATATTCTACTATATTCTGATAAATAGTATTTAAAAAAGATCTGTATTTTGCATTGTATCATAATGCACCTCTGGTTGCCACTCCAATTAATCTGGAGACATTTTCATGTTGTTTATTTGTTTTCAGTCTTTTTGGTCATTGTCTTATGTCTGTAAGTAAACGGGAAATACAGTAGAATAATAGCATTACAAAAGGCATTTCAAAGGAGAAGTGAGTAAAGAATTTGAAGTCTAAATCACAAAAAAATGTGCTCATACAAGCTCTGAAGTATTGATTTGTCAACTACCTGCTGAACTCTTGATCCAAATCAAAACTAGTTCACTAAAAATGACATCATGTATTTTAGGAAGAGCAAAGGGGTGGCACAAACGGTGTAGGAGAGAACATGCAGCTTGGTTTGAATTTTCTCTTTCACTAAGTTTTATTTCCTGGTAACTATGTTTTTATAGCAACTTAAATTAACAAAATTTGTAGAGTAGATATCAGCTTAATTTCTGAAACTACAGAATTAACTAGAAGAAAATATACAAATCTGCAGATAGATAAATCTTTTTTCCAGAAAAATTACATAGGTTATTCTTCCATTATTTTGAGCTTCATTACACAATTGTCAATTTTTAAATTTTTTTATAAGATTTGTAGTATTTTGTATTTTTATAAAATTATGTGCCTTATCATACTAGATGCTTTCCCATTATTTATATATATATATATACTAAAAAAATTAACCCCTATATTAAAATGTCATTTCTCAGGTTTAACACCAGCACCATGTCTATAGAAGGAATTATCAAATGGTATGGATTTTATTGTGTTTCACTTGATTTATCTAAAAGTAAATTTTAATCAATTAAAAGAGGAGGGTTCTTGCTACCAGTATCAGTGGGGTCTACCACTGCTATTAACTCTACAACCCACTGTCTCTTTCCCAGGCTTTATTCCCTTTTGGGCTGAAGGTACTGGTACTAACTCTGTCCCCACTGCCCGCTGAAAGAAGTAGTACATGCTAACACTGGCAGGGTCCTGTGCCAAATCTCAGGAGCCCTCAGAGTGGCAAGGAGGGAGAAGTGGGATATTCACCAGCTAAAACATTAGAAACAACACTGAGTCTAAAAATGAACCAAAAGTAAATACACTGAATAAACTTCACAGTTCAAGAATTCAAATATAAACTTCAAGTCCCCTGAAGACTAAATGAACTTAAAAATATCACCTCCCTTGTTATTTCAGGTTTCTGCTACAAAAGCAGGTATGAATGAAATACCCAAAAATGTTTTACTTTTGAAAATATATTTTTTAAAAATTTCAAAAACCTTAATTGAATTCCAGTAATATCCAAAACAGGGATGAGTATTTTACAGATTTTGTGAAACATCACCTAATTTTTTTGTTTTTCCATTACTTAATGTATCACTTAGTGTATACATCATATAAACAAAAGGAGCTGCAGTATCAGTATCTTCTCTTACAAAGAGATGTAGCCACGTATTTTGTTTTCCTCTGAAATGATTTTGTGTTCGAAAAGGCAGCCTTCTTCAGACACTAAAATATCTATACCAGATGTCTATATTGATCAACCCAGTATAATTTTAGTGTGAAGAATCTCCACAACCCTCAGAGCGTATCTATATCTACATCTATGTATATCTATCTGTATCTATCTATATCTATATCTATATCTATATCTATATCTATATCTATATCTATATCTATCTATATCTATATCTATATCTATATCTATATCTATATCTATATATCATCTATATCTATATCATCTATATCTATATCTATATCTAATCTATCTATCTATATCTATATATCTATAT
The DNA here is from genome assembly GCA_036785705.1 of Acanthornis magna. Classification (NCBI taxonomy): domain Eukaryota; kingdom Metazoa; phylum Chordata; class Aves; order Passeriformes; family Acanthizidae; genus Acanthornis; species Acanthornis magna. The sequence goes on from JAWUZG010000017.1 coordinate 4,084,200, forward strand.
CTATCTATGTCATCTATGTCTATATCTATCTATATCTATCTTTGTAAATTCTACCAAAGTCTGCTTTGGAATATTCTACTCGTTTAATAAAAGATAATTACTTTTTACCTTAATCCTGGATTTTTAAAGAGTTTTATACATCCTTTCTACATGACTTGTTTATATATTCTGACTGTCTTGTTATCCATGCAAGTGTCCAATCTATTTCTATTATTGTGAATGCATTTGAAATTGTAATCATTAGTACCGATGATGCCACAGGCTTGAAAGGAACTTTCTAACGATTTACAACAGAGGTTAGTTAGGATAAAGATGCTAGGAACTCATTTCCTATTACTGGTGCTTTATTTTTGAGAAGTTTCTCCATGTTCTTGGTGATATTATTTTGCTTCTCATTCATTTTATCCTCTGTTGAACAGACACACGTTGAAACATGTTGCCTGTCCATCATATTTCTCCAGCTGCTTCTGGCTGTTGTTTTAATGCAGATACTTCAACAGATCTAGAGTACTGTCATTCATGGTTGCTGTGCTGTAAATGACAACAGCTATCACACAAGTTGATCAAATTTCATATAGTAACAAACCTCTTTTTTTTTTTTTCCTGTGGTTAGGAATGTGATACCTTCTAAAACTGCTACATAAGATCATTAAAATAACACATCACTCTTAGAGAATACAAGTTTAAATTACTTTATAATGCATCTCAGAAAATTTCTGTACAGCCTCACTGCATACATTGAACCAATATTTTGATATTTCTTTGAGCTTGGCTTTTCCAATTACAAGATTAGGAAAACTCATTTTCCCTTACATGCTTTCTTTACTTTTGCCTGTAATAGGAAGAAGGATGCACTGTTCTCTCAGTTTTTCTTCAGGTTAGATCTTTGGAGAGGGTGTGGACATTATTTTGCTGTCACAGTTGACAGCAGTCTGTAGATTAAATAAAAGACCATAGGATCCCATACTATGGAAGGGAAAATACTGAAGGAGGTGGAAGGAAATACTTATCTGAAATATTTATCTGAAATACTAGTTGTATTCACAAGACTATTTAAACTGGTTTTGTCCTAAAAAATGGAATCCATTTAGTTTTATAAATAAAAAATATCATACTATCACACAGTGGAACACAAAACTTGGAGTCAGTGGTCACTGTAGGGAAAGTCACAGCAAAGAAGAATGGACAATTAACAAAGCATATGAGAAACACTGTAAGGGCACCTCATAATGCTTTAAAATATATATTTCCAAACCAAGAAGAAAGTTTGGACAATACAATGCTTGGATTAGTGCAGCCTGCAGCCACATAAGCCTTCACTTAAAACACTGACTCCAGGAACTTTATACGTATATAAGTCGTGCGCCAGTTAGGTTGTCAATCTCTTGGCTACGGACATGATTACAGTCTAAAGATGCATATAGTCTGAACAGGAGTTTTCTTTTCTTCATTCACATTAATTTGAAGCTTCCAGAACCTTGAGACAGGTAATACAAACTGAATCACAACAAAAGATAAAAACTCAGGGGCTTAAATGTATGAAGAAAGCAGAAAGACCACCCCTGGAACAGGTCGAGGCTCTGTACAACAGCAGGAGTCAGCCAGTGCGCATAAAAAGGGGATAGGAAATGGAGAAGGAGTTACTGGTTATGATGCTTTGCATGGACTATTTCATCAGTTTGCCTTTAGCCACAGAGCAGATGTGCAGTCTGAGCAGGAGCTGTTAAAATATATCATGGAGATGACCATGTAATGCTCGTCACTCTGCAGTGCCGGTTATTGAGATTCCAGCTCTGCAAGGTGAGAAAAAGGCACAGCGCGGGAAAAGCAGAAGTGCCGCCAGCTGCAGTAAACCAACTTCAGAGCACCACACAGATGGCGCTTTGGAACAGACAGGCACAGTCACATGCTGCTGTATCTCTGCTTCTGGGTCTGGGAAGCCCAACGACTGAGACCCAGCTGAGCAGGATGAGATGCTATGGAGAGCAAAATAGTTCATGCTCTACTGATTGTACAGAGCACAAGTAATCAGGTAAAAAATCAGCTGTGAAGGAAAGGTAGAACTGTGTTTACAAGTAAGCGAACATTAATTCCGGTATGTGCAAAGTGTTATAAAAAACCTTTAAAAAAGAGCAATCCTTGGGAAACCAGACTTAAACTGTACAAGGAATTCAGATTAGCAAAGAGAGAATGACAACATAAGAAAACACTCTGTATTGTATAGTACTCAGAAAGTATCCAGTGATTCTTTCTGGGCTCCTGGTCTCTAGAAATGTATGAACCAGACTATAATAACATAATGAGGAAAGACTTTAATATACTGTATTGATCCCTTTTGTACCTTGTTTTTCAACAATCATTTTGTGAAATGAAACCTTAATGTGGTGGAAAGGTTCTACATGAAACACAAAGCTCATAAATCTTGTAATAACGCATTTAGTAAAGGAATTTGCAAGAAAGGGTTATTCATAAAACTCTACCATGTAAACAGTGATGGTGTATCATCACATCTATTACTTAAAAAAGATAGTAACCAATAACATTTATATATGGGATGGTTTATACTTCATTGTTCTTTGCTTCCATTATTCTCTTCATAGGTATTCAGTAACATGCAATTTTACATATTATAATTTTTTTTTAGAGAATTTGATATGGTGGATTTAAATTTACTAAAACTACTTAACCTCCAGTGATTTAGTTATGTGTAGAGTTGTTATATCTTTGTAGAAATAACCAAAATGAAATAAGTCTTATTAAGAGAAATTATGAGCTGATTAATTGAAGAAACCCTTAATAATAATGACCCTCATTTTGGCAGGTTTCCAAGTTCAGCTAAAGTGTTATTGATTTAGAATACTGGTGTTATGGTTTTACCCACGTATTGCCATGGAAGACTTGGAATAGTTAATGTCACAATTAGAGGAATACAAAAACATTCTGATAATTTGAAGAGAAATATTGTTGGAAAACGACTGGCAGTGTGATGGCCAAGAATCATTAACAATCTGGTGCTTATTTTTGAACAGGTGTACAATTTAATTATCAAGGCCAATGGGCAATATTAATGCCAATTTCAGAGAGGCAAAATACTGCTGAAGGTTCTGAGCCAACAACCAAATAAATATCTCATTTCAGTCAGACAATCTAGGATAATCAGGAGTAGTCAACAGTGCTATGGAAAATACTACAGGCAAGAAATAAAAATGGTACTTAAAATCTTTGTGGTAAAAATGGGCAATACTTGTCATACACACACTTTCCTGCCAAGGTATTTTGCCCTTCATTAGCTCCTGAGACAAATCCAGATCTCATGCAGAATTACAAGGGGCAAGATCTAAATAGATAAGATATGCGTAAGTACTACATGCTATTATTTGGATTATTTTCCATGTTTATGTAATTGTTATAAGTCACAAGCCTCTACAACATTTGGCTAAGAATAATTCATCCAAGAGAAAAAGAAAAAGGATCTAGATTATGGAAGTTGCTTAGTCTCTTAGGAAAAATCTTTCTAGATGCTGAAATAAAAGAACTCTTAATTGCAAATCGCATTAATTTTTTTACAAATACTATTACATTGTAAAGAAAAACATTTTTAGTGAACTGTTTTTGAAAAAATCTGGTAGAAATAACATTAGTAGCTTTGGATATTATTCATACCAAAAAGAAGTATACCATTTAGTTTTCCTAAAAGGGAATAACCAGTTTACATTATTTCCTCCTGAAAAGAAAATCTTATTCCTACAAATTCTTCCATCTTAATTTTTTTAAATTCTTTCAAATTTCTAACTTACATTGTTCATAATATGTCAAATATTTTTGTACACTTTTTAATAAGTTATTTTTTAAAATCATCCTCTCCAGTCTAGTTACATATACCAAAGTCAAAACCATTATTTGTACACAGAGTATTTTTCTTAAATATCTGTCTTAGTCATGTTCATAGCATAGAAAGATATCTTCATCTAGTAGACCTCAAATTTATATTTGAAAGCCTCACTAGAGTTTTGGGGATTAAATAACTTGAAATGTGTTCTTTTTGCATTTCTTCTTAACAAAAAATATAAGTCTTGTGACTTTTGTGGGCAAGATACATGGCACATATAAGGCCCAGGCAAGGTGCAATGAATTTAAATGAGGAACCATTCGAACCAGCCTGCATGGGTCACTGTCCTGAGGTCTGCATGACCTTTACATAAACACGGATAACTCAGTTGAATTAGGTACTCTGTGGTCTATAATCTGGTTTCCCTCTTGCTGCCATAGTTGAAAAACAACCAGTATTGAAGCTGGTAATCCATGGTATTAAAAAAATTCAAAAATGAAAGAGGGAAGACAAAGTGGAGAAGAGAGAGTGAGCGGGGGAAGGAGAGTGATGGAAGAGAAGAGAACTTGAGGGGAGGAGAGTTTAAGAGATAGGAATGAACTAATAATATTTCTCTCTTAGCAGGCCTCTATTTTTGCACTTTTGCCTTGATCTGGCTGAACCCGAACTTGCCATCTTTCAGGACACACCAAAAAAGACAATTTCCCCTACAAATTCAGCCATGGCAGCTCTTTTCTGAATTTATATGGCTGGTGTGAAACATACTGCATCGTCACTGTACTTAATTTTAAAACTAAAAATATTTGCAAGTGTATGTAGGCAAATGCTTGTTTTTACATGATTGCACACTGATCAATTAAATAAATTCTTTCTGTATACTGTACTGCCACCAAAATATTCCTAGAAAATATGTTAGGAGACAGTTGTCAACGTAAAGACCAAATTAATTTTATAAGTTTGTCAAGGGCTTTATTATCTTAAACTGCTTTGCTAAAGACCTTCAAATTTCTTACATTCTTGAAAGATGATTTGCAATCTCTAACTGATAAAACTCATTAGTGTTGTCCTTACCTAAGGAAAGGATCTAATTCAAATCACAGAGAGAAAAAGAAACATCATAGAATCAAAAAATGGTTTGGATTAGGAGGAATCTTACAGATCATGCAGTTTCAACTTCCCTGCCTTGGGCAGAGACACCTTCCAGTAAGGCCAGGTTGCACAGGGAACTCTGTAACAGATTATATCTTTATTCCAGCAGGACAAGCTTGGTCCAAGGGAATCACTTAAAAGTAAAATGAGAGAAAAAAGGTAGCCTACCAAGGTGACAACCAAAGTTAGCCTTCTACTCCCTCCTGATCACTCAGTTTGCATTAAAGAAGGTTAGGAATGGTAGAGTCATTGTCTTATATTAGTTTTTGTGAATATCTCCTCTTCATGGTCATATATCAGTTCCTCGTATTCAAATCACTTCTTGTCTGCCACTGAATATTATTTATATAAGAACATGGGAGTTATATTAGTTGTAGAAAACTTTGACATCTATTTCACAATATAATGTGGCATCATGTCCTAGGTTTTTGTATAATTGCAAAATTTCAACCCCGGTTTGCTCTCATATTTCAGAAAATGGACTGTTCTCTTAAATCAATTGTCGAGCTGCTAAGAAATGCACTTCAAGCAACTATGTGGTGACTGCCTAATAAACTTGGGATAAAAAGCCTTTCTAATATTTTTTAATTAAGTTGAATATACTATTGTTGTGCCACTAATTGCTCTTTATACAGAACTATGCTTTATTTTAAAAAAAACCTACTAACAAACCCCAACAACCAGACATTATGGACAAATCAGTCTGGTTTTGTTACTGTTCACTTGCTGTTTTTATGGAAATAGACTACAGCCACTAAGTCTTAAGAGTTCAATCAAAATTTGATCACAAACCAAAAAAACCTGCTTTGTATTATCTCTGTTATTGATAGCTTGGCTGCAGTGATCACAAGACTGTGGACTTTGGGATCCTGCTGAGCTCACTGAAGGTTTGTTCTAGGACAAAAGTTTTAGGTTTTAGAAGGGCAAACTTCAGCTTGCTCAGAGCTCAGCTGGGAGCTATTCTGCAGGAATAGCTTCCATGGAGGATAAAGGAGCTACTGAGTACTGGGAGCTTTTCAAGAGCACTCTTCTGGAAACAAAAAGCAGTTCATCCTCTTTAACGTAAGGGAAAGCAGGCAGAGCAAGAAACTCCCTTGGCTTAACTGCAAGTATCTGAGTCTGCTCAAATGCAAAAAAAAAGCCATTCCAGAGATGGAAAAGTGGACAAATTCTCATTGAGGGCTACAAGGGCATTGCCAGGGTGTGCAGAGATGGAGTTAGAAACACAAGAGCTCAGCATGAATTGAAATTGGGCAGAGATGTCAAAAAACACAAGAAGGGTTCTTGGGTTATATAAACAACAATCAAAATCAGAAGGAAAATATTAGCCTGATGTTAAAAAGGAGAGCTAGAAAAGTAGGTGTCCTCAACAGTCTCCATATCTCTGCCTGTTGGGCCCCTGGCCTCGGGAAAAAAATCCAGGTTAATGAAAACACAAACCCGCCGTCAGTGAAGGAAGAGTTGTGTGTGAATGTTTGCATGAGCATGGCCCCCAAAAACAGATGAGCCCAGACATTACCTACCTAAGGGCGATACGGGAGCTGGCTGACACAAGTGCCAGGCCACTCTCCATGATCTTTGAGGAGTTGTGGAGGTCAAGGGACATCCTAGAAGAATAAAAGAAGGGTAATGTCATCCCCATCAACAAGAATGTGTTAAAGAGGATCCAGGAGATTACAGGCCCATCAGGCTTACTTCATCCCAGGGGCAGCTATGGAATGAAACCTCCTGGAGGTTCTCAAAGGTCAGATGAAGAAGGGGATCGGGAAAAGCCAGCATAGGTTCACCAAGGGCAAATTTTGCTTGTCAAACCCAATCTCCTGCTACAACAAAGTAACCTCCTTGGGTGATGTGGGGCGAGTGGTGGACGTTGTCTATGCAATAATACCTACCTAAGCCCTTTAAATAATTTATCTTGTAATCAACCACACAAGTTAGTTAATTATAGCTTCTCTTTCTTTTGTAGAGTGGTTTTAAATATTTTACATGCTTTCTGTTTCCCAATATTTTGAGTGCGTTACAATGAAGTATATTAAAAATATACTTCATTGTATAATAATGAAGTATTATACAGTCAGTCTCAACAATAGCCAGTCTCAACAATTATAACTTCATCAGTCTGGCAGTTTAATACATAAACACAGCTATTATAGGACAAGAAAGCAAAAACAACAACTTAAAGCCCAGCCTTCTCACTCAACAGGCTGAGTGGTATCACTCCTGACAGTAATTATATGGTGCTCTGCTACATACAGCACATCATTTTGTGTTTAGATGATATTTGGGAATTACAAAAAAGTCAACCCAGCGACCATAATTTTGAGTCATACATTTTAATCATTGTTTATTGCAAGATTTTCAGCTCATATTAATTTTAAACAACTCATATACACTACATTCCTAGTCATCAAAGGTTTAATTAAAAAAAGTAACTTTGCATATTTTTTAAATTTTAGATTTTTTTTCAGTGTTTGGGGTTTGATGACGAGCTCCAGCATATAAAAGAATATCACTCTGGAGCCTGTGGAAATCACAAAGATTTAGGGCAATGCCAACTGAAAACTCAAGAAGCATAACTGATTTTGCAAGCCACATAAGGCTGCCTACTGCTCTCTGTCTGAGAGTCTTTAGTAAGCCAACAAAGTATCACCATCCAAGAGAGCTAAAATTTTGACTATTCACACAGGAAAGTATACCTTTATGGAATATTGCCATGGATTTTTCTTAATGTGTCCAGACAGTTGCCTATATATTACACATGAGAATTTCTCAACATTACCAGAAAAACCACTGCTGTATCCTAATGAGACTTCCAAATATCTCTAATGTTAAAAAAAGAAAAAAATTCTCTGAAGTAGAGCTGTAGGTTAACTTCCTCTTAGTGCTGTAGATGTTTAAGAAAGGTCTTTATCTTTTAAAATAGAATTAAAATGATGAGAAAGTTAATGGATGGGGTAGATAGCTTCTTCACAAATGAATAATTTTAACCTCAAATTGTGTCAAATTTCAGAACATTTGACAAGTGTTGCATAAAAAGATGTGCTGATGGAGGTATCAGCTTATGACAAGAAGGACTGTCGTCAGTAAGGACACACGGTCTTTCACTGTTGTGAAAACTTCACATTTTATAAACTGCCTTTTGCAGCACAACTCAGACTGTGGAGGCCATGCTATACTTTGACTGCAGTAAGTATGAAAGTCTTGTCATTATGCAAGTCTGTTTTCTTTCATAACTTTATTTCCTGCAGATGATATGACAGAAAACATTCAACTTGTTTTTCCAAACACTGACTCTGAATCCAAAAAGCTCAGAAGAAATTGTTCTTGCCTATGTGTTTATCAAAAGAAAAAAGAGTTAAAAGAATGCTGATAAATTTGATCATTTACATTATTTGAAAGCATTTGAACTGTATAGTGAGTGTTTTCACATATAATCTACTTTTGTATCTCAAATGAATCTCTTCATTAGTATTTAGCTGAAGGCTAAAATTAAGGAGTTTTGAAGATGATCTGCTGTAAGAAAATGGTAAAACCAAAAGGGACACAATGACTTAATCTTTCACTAAAGGAAGGACACAGGCTGGCATAGAGTGTATTTCTTGTTTTTCTCTTAGTCGCCACAATATCTCTTAAAATCCTGCCTCTAGTTAAGGCTGATAGTTAAATTATGAACTTCAGCAAAACCTCTGATCAATGCTTGTCATGGAACACTAGTATATGAAAAAATCTGCTTCCTTTTTCAATTAATTTGCTGGCAAGTATCTCCATTGCAATAGAGATAATTTCGAAATAAACATGTGTGGCTTAGTTTCCCTGAGGCTGCAGGAGCTGGCTGAGAGAAGAAGGCAGGCAGGCGATGTCAAGATGGCGAAAGGGAAAAGTTTATTTACAAGAAGGGTTTTTATACCATTAATATTCTAGCAACTATTGGTCAGAAAAGAAATTCACCTCCTAAAACCATTGGTCACAGCCAAATAACACCTGATACCAAACACAGAGATTAAGAAAGTAAAAGAATGCAATTTATCTATGTTCTCTCTGAGAAAGAGAAGAAAGAGTTTCAAAACAGTGCAACCACAAACATGTGCTGTTTTGTGATTGAAAAGTATGACCAATGGCTGTAGAAGTGAGCATTTATCTACATCTGATATACTATTATCATTATTAATTGCAAAATAAGAGATCTTCTGTACTTGAATATTCATGCAGAATATGATTTGACAGCTAGAAAACATTACCATACTGAGACTGGAGAAACGCACTGAAGTAGGAGCTCAAATATTTGTGGGGTTTTTTTTTTGAGTTTTATAGCTGGAACAGCAAATTACTAATCTGAGCAGTGCAAAGTAGGAACCCAATCCATAATTTCTTGATGGTGATTCTCATTATTGATCTATTACAAGGTGATAGGAGCACAGAAAATTCCAGAGTACAATACATTTTTAAGGAACAGGAATTGTTTAACAGCATGGGTAGCTCCTAACTGGATCAATTGAAATCAAAATTCCAGTGAAAAGCGTCTTTCCAGATATGTTTATAAAGGCATGAATCTTATTTAAGTAATGATGTGGAGCTGAATGGCAGAAATATGGTATATATTAACACATTATGTTTAGCATGATCCTGTTTGAGGCTGTTATTAACAGATGATATTTGATTATAAGTGTTATTTATCGGGAGTGTTGCATTACATCATATTTCCCTCTAGCCTTGGGAACAATTCATAATATTCTTTGAGTTCCAATAATGATATCCACCGTTACCCGCTCCCAATTTTCTAAAGGACCTAGTCTTTTGTTACAGTTTCTTGTGAAAGCCTAATTTTGACTTTCTTTGCTTCCTGCAGATTTAAGCCTCATTTTTTATTCTAATTTTGACATGAATAATCTCTCGGTACTTTTAGCTATAACTGCTATAGTAAAATGCAACATTGTGAAGAAACTGGTTGTTATAACTCCCATTATAAATCCAGGTTGAAAGTCCCTTCATCAATTCTTGCTTCAGCTCACATAGAAAAAAACACAATTTTCAGGTTAGTGGCTACTCTAATTAGACAGGAGCTAGAGCAAGAGAAATAAAACAAGACACAAAAGAGAGGAAAAAGCATTCCTCTCAACTAGAGAGATGACACAATGTGATAATGAACGTGAATTCAGGACAGTTTTTCATGAAAAAAATATCACAACAATTGTATAAATAAATAATAATAGTAGAAACTTATAGCATCATCTGAAAAATTCTATAGACAATATTTCTTTGTATTTTGCTCACCTTCTGATGCAAGTGCTTCCATACTAAGAGGCTACTTGTTAGCAACCTTTGCAATGACACAACTAACACTGTGGGATTAAATCTCTTAATGATACACAAGGTAGCATTGCATCCACTATATGTCCAAATGTCAGTTTGGTATCTGTTTTTCCCTTCATCATTCTGGAAACATAGCTGGAAAGTACTAGAAGAAAGTTTTTCCTTCATAGTCTTTCAATTTTCTCCACTTTGCAAGTGCAAATATTCAGTATGAATTATTTAGAGGACTGCATAGTTATAAATAAGAAATGCCAAAGCAAAGTAAGGTTATCACGCTATAAATATGATAGTAGTGTTCAAATATCTAGATAGATGTAAAATTTGGATGTCAGGTCCTTCTCCACAGAAAGTAAGGGCTGTTCCAAAATAGAATGTTGCTTGTTTGAAACAATGTATAAAGCAGTACTAATTTGTCCTTCACATACACCTTGAAGCACCAAATAACTCCAACCTTCCTCTTTAATGCAAGGTCTTATTTAACTCTAAAATTCATATAGGTCCATGTACACGATTAGCCAAAGTCTGACTATGCATGGGAAAATACTGACTGATGAAAATTTCCAGTTTACTTTTACATTACTATTTATTCCATGTTCTCTTTCTCAGCAAAAATTTCCATCAGCCCAAGTTTCCTGCCCTTATTTATATTCTGTGTAGCCCCCCCCCCCCCCGGCCCCCCCGAGCCCTATGCATTGCCCATTCGGTAAAGCAAAAATTCTGAATTTATGTGAGAGAAGTGCAGCTGGTAGCAATGAGACTTCAATAAGTCCTATACCATACCCATCTCCTACATTCTTAGATAAAAGATTTTTGTTCTCCAAAAACCTGTACTCCCAGTTTTGTTCCAAATGACAAGTGGATTTTGCAACTGTTGAGAAGCACAAAACTCAGGAAATTAGATTGTTGGAGATTACTGCTTTTGAAATCTCACTTCAAGGAGGATAACCCTGCTTGAAATCTCCCCCTGCCGAACTCATCAACTGCGTTTTAACAACTGATATCTCCCCTTAGCTTGTCTCTTTTCTCATGCTGGTTCCTGAATAAAAATGTCCTTTTCCAGTATGCATATTCCTTCTGTGTAGGGGGAGAATGAGGGTGCTTTTTGTATTGTACATTTGCATTTAAATTGCTGCTATGGAATGTGGGGAACACATTGTTATTTAATTTTTTTGCCTGATTAAAAACTCATACTATCAATATTAATTTATTGTGCTTCCTTCACTATTAGCACAGCAGTGCAGTGAGTTAATTAGTCATTCTAATAAAATGTGACCGTTCTCTGAAAGATAATTATTAAGCAGAAAATTGCAGCTTATCAGCAAAATACTGGCTTTTTTTCCTACAAATTTATTTTAAAAAATTGATTTGTCACTATAAAGATTATTAGATTAATTTTCTCATGCTTTTCCTTTATTTGTGCTAAAATTGGACATCCATCATTTTTCCAATCTACTCTTTATGGTTTATTAAGAATCTTTAATAGAAATAACATTTTTACTCATTAGTTATGTTCATTGAATGTTGATGTGAAAATGTGACTTCAGCTTCATGAAACCAGCAGAACTTAACTAAAATTAGCACTTCAGTGCATGTATTAAGTGGGCATTTTTCATCTTTCCTATTTCCTGAAACAAATGTACATTTGCCACGAAATCAATCTTCACTTTATTATTCTGATTAATATTGTCAAGAATTAGGAAGTATCAGCACTTTAATAATGCATATTTAAAGTCCAATGAAAATACTGCTGAGTGTTTTCCTTTCTCATCACTTATGTTTACACAAGTTTTTTCCATGTGTATTTTTAAAAAATAAAGTAGTGGAAGGAAAACACTGACAATGCATTAAGTCTAATCAGAATGGCCACTGTAGCCATATCCCTTTGCCCGGAATTTGTTTTTCCAGTAATCTTGCACTTAGATAAAGGACTGCAGGTTGCCTAAGAATAGTTGATGTCGATTTTATGTGTGGTTGAAGCTATAAACCATTATCAAGTAATAAAATGTACATCCCATTGTCCACAGCCAACCTTTTTCCTTTCTATATTCTGTATTCTCTATATTTCCTCTTCAATATTCAGAATCTGGTGGTGGAGGGAAGAGAAGGATTAACGTAATTTACGTGGTTTACACAGATAGTAATTATATCAAGTACCTGCCCTTGTCTCCTTACTTTAATTTAATGAAAGAAGTCTTAGAATTTTAATTCCATAATTTTTGTAATATTCTTGTTTTTTCATGGCTTGGTTTGTTTGTTTATTTTAATTATTATTTTCTGTGTTTTCTATTTTCAACAAGGAAGTCTATACCACTTGTTGGCAAACAATGGTATGAAAAATGCCACAAGAACATTTTGCTATAGAAAGTAGATATAAAATACAAAATATTGCCAGTCCAAATGGATTTAGGAAGTTATTTTGCTGAGGAAGTTTGCCATAAATCTAGGTTTAGAAAGCCTTCGATCCCTAACTTCATCACTGATTAGGTCACAGCCACAGAAGAAATTCTAAACTGCAGTACAGAAGTAGTATAGAATTCTGCCTTGCATATTTTGTGACAATAGCAAGGAATTCAACACTATTAAAAATACTGCTTACTATTGTTTTAAAGGTATTTAAAAACAATGATCAAGTAACAAACATCAAGTAAATTTAAATGGTTAAATGTGGCTTGTTCCTAACATGTCTATTCACCATGTTCCAGGATAAATAGTTTCTCTGAGTATATATATATATATATACACACACACACACACACACACACATATATATATAGGGTTTTTGTAAAAAATGTAAATGAGATGGACATGTTAAACTGGCCTTAATTTTTTATTTCCTCAAGAGAAAAAATACATTGACCTAATCATCAATAGTCTTACTGTAACTTTATAAACCTGAAAACAGGTTGTCATTACAAAAAATTTACTGAATTTATTGATAATGAAATAAATTCAAAGTTTACAGACAGCTTCAGTTTATTGTCATCTAACTTTTGCAGGACACTTTTCTTATGGAAATTATTAGAAAATGCTAAAGCAGTAATGAAAACTAGTATTTCACATCATAGAAACATAGGTTTTGCAGATAAGCAGATAATAATATATAGAAACATAAAATGATTTTGGTTGGAAGAAACCTTAAAGATCATCTAATTCCAACCTCACTGCATTGGGCAGGGACAACTTTCACAAGACCAAGTTGCTTAAAGCTGCATCCAGCCCGACCTTGAACATTGCCAGGGATGGAGCACCTCCAAGTTCTGTGGGCAACTTTTTCCAATGTGTCACAACCCTCACAGTAAAGGATTTCCTCCTAATAGCTAACCTAAATCTATCCCATTCCAATTTAAAGACATTTCCCCTTGTTGCATTACTACATGGCTTTTGTAAAAAGTTCCTTTCTAGCTTTCCAGTAGGCTGTCTTTAGGTACTGGGTGGCTGCTGTAAGATCGCTGTGGCACTTTGTCTCATCCAGGTTGAAGATATTTCCTGAGATACAGTGTCCTCTATTTTTTTTAAATGATATAGTACTATGTTATACACAAGAAGTTGTTAGTTTGCTTAGGAGCAAATATTAAGAAATTTTAGACACCATTCACAGAGTGAAAGGGAGAAAATTTATGGATAAAATTCCATGACCGCCTGAGAAGAACAGATGGTAGGTGCGCAGAGAAGCTGCCGAAGGCAGATGACGACTCCACTTTCAGGTCTTGAAGTAAACAATAGTCTAATTACTGGTAATGGTTTGTCATTGTAATAAGAGTAAACAGTAAAATAAAATTGAAGCATCATAATGTTCAGGAGCAGATGCATGCTCTAATCAAACTAAACAATACTAATTATTATATGTAAATTTTGATAGCATTAGGATACGACAAAATATAAACTGAATTGATAGAATAGCAGCTACAAAGAAATATATCCTCCCTTGACAAGCCGAAAGTAGAAGATGTTGTATGCTTGAAAAGGACACAAAAATGCATACCTTAGAAAAAGACTCATACCAAGTATGAATATAAATTTTCATACTCTAAAAGTTATGATTACATATGAAGGGCAATACAGACTTTTATTAAAGAGAACAGAAATATCTACTAGGAAATGAGCAGAAAATTAACTGAATTACATTAGGTAGTAATATATAAGATCACATCATTCTGGGGATATATATTACTTAGTAAATAAATCAGAAAAGCTAAAAGAGATATTTTGCACACCCTATTAGCTGGAAATACAAATGTACTTGGTGTTTCATCTTTACCCTTTTTTTCTTCTTTCCATTGTTAGGTAAACTTCTAGGTAAAAATATTAGTCCAATGATGGCATACAAATTGTCTTCTAGCTCACTAAGCTCATATAGGTTGAGTGCCCATTTGTTTCTCTTGAAATTTGAATTCATTGAATAGTTAATAATTTGAGTTATTATAAAAACAAAAACCAACAAAACCCCAACAAACAATGAATCCAGACCCTTCCTCCATGTTTGCGGAAGTGTCACAAGCAAACAGGACAAGTGAAAGACATTCTTTTGTTTGTGCTTGTTGCTTTGAATATTTGTTCTGTTGTATTTTCTCCTTTAGTTTGCCATGCTTTGACTGACAGGAGCAATTGACATAAAAATGTAACTAAGTATTACATCAATCTGCTATCAGTGCTCAATTCTCATTTCAAGAGCATCCATACTTATGAAAAATGGGTACTATGACATTCAGCTCTCCGTTTTTGGTGTCTCAATAATACCTCCTCATATTAATTTTGAATGACAGCCTCTAATGAAGGGTAACTCCATTAAAATGGAATCGTAAATGAGTTTACCTATGAAATCCATTTAATCATTTTGCAGATGGAACATTTATTCTTGGACCACAGGGAAAAATAATACAGTAAGCATCCATGATTCAGACAGATGCAGAAATGTTGTCTGTTTATTTTGACTGCCAGGTAATTGTTTTGTTCAGAGCACAAACTTCACTTTTTGGTTTTTTGTCCTCTAGAAACAAATTCACTTTGGCACTGAGAATGTATATTGACCATAGAAAATTCTAAACAAAAATTCTGTATATCTAGCCTCTTGTTCGAGCCCTGGTCCAGACACAAATATATCTTGCCCTTTCCCTCAGTGCTAGAGACAAATATCCTTCTTCCTGACGGTAACAGAAACAGCATTAGCCCTAATCCTGTTACATGGTATCAGGTATCAGTTTCTAAATTTGAGCTTTTCTTATAAAAAAGGGAACTCATATTTCACTATTGCATCCTGTGGAAATCACGGAATCACCACTTTCACTTTATCAAAGATTTTCCTTCTTCTTTTATAACGCTGGGCTTGGAAGCCTTACTATGATTCACACTTCTGGTACATTTAATGAACAGCAGTTTTCATAACTAATAAGAAACCAGTGCAAAAAAGATTATCAAAATGATTTATATAAGAATTAAGAGATCTTGAGTAAATAAAAAGTAATATTAAATGAAGAAATAAGTAGATGAAAAAACATAGAACATAAAGCAAAAAATAAACTTAGTGTGAGATTACAACTGACAAGGTTTAAGGAAGTTCCTAGGCTGAGATAAAAATGCATTGCTTTGACTGAATCAATGACAATATGCTTGCTTAAAATAGATACATGTCCAACCATTTCATTTATTCTCTTCCAGTCTTTCAGAATCTTCTCAAAAACTTTCCTTTGCTTTATTATCATAGAACTATTGCAAATATACAGATAGATGGTATCTCAGAAGCACACTGTGCTGGTTCCCTCAGACAATATATATCAATCATTTATTCATCAGTAGTGATATCATATATTGTGCTTAGGATGGTGACTGTTGTTGAATGCACACAGATAAAGTTCCATAAAAAGAGGTTTTCTGGAGAAAATATGGTATCTCTGCTGCTGGAAATATCCAAAATATTGACGGGCTCTGAAGAGCCACATTTATCCTCAAAGTCAACTCTGGTTTGAGCATAGGGTTGGGCAGAATCTCCTTTTTCTTAGGTCCTTTCCAACCTAAATTATTCTCTGATTCCAAAATGCTACTGAAACTGGAATATTTATCCCTGACTAAAATGCAGAACGTAATTTTTCAAGTTTCCATCTTTTGAAAATATAGTGGTTGTTAAGCACATTTAAAAGTTTGGAAAACACAGAATGTTGTTTGATTTTTGTTACCAAATATTTTAATTAGAAGTAAGAGATAATACTGGATTCTACAACAGAGACTCTTAAGAACATTTAGGTACATTGATTATTTGCCAGTGTGTTACTAAGCATAATAAGTGCAAATAGTTTACGTTTAATAGCCTGACTTAATGAAACATATTGGATTGATAATAAAATAGAAGAAATGTCAATGATTAATCATTTACAGCTTGGTTACTGTTAAAGACTTCAGCTTAATTACAATGCTTGTAGATTGAAGATCAAACACTAATAGTTTTAAGCTGAGATTTGTATCCGTTGCAATTAATTTGGTTTGAAAAATACTGAAAATATAATTTCATTATCTAAGAACTACATGAGCTCCAGAACTTCAATAGTCTTCCTTATTAATTTCTGAGGGAGAGCGGATCTAAATTTCCAAAGACACAAGACATGAATATGGATTTGTTTATGTAACAGCTATAATTCACTAAGAATAGTCAGATCTTCTGTTGAACAAACTGAAAATAAATTATTTTATGTATCTAATTATATGCTATAACGCTTACAGTATCTTTACTTCATATCAATGAAAAAAAAGAAAAGAGGAGAAAGGAGAAAGGAGAAAAGAGAAAAGAGAAAAGAGAAAAGAGAAAAGAGAAAAAAGAGAAAAAAGAGAAAAGAGAAAAGAGACGTGTATAATGCAGTTTAAAGATTAAGACTTTCTCTTCCCTCCTCAAAACTTAGTCTAGAATTGTCATTTAATTCTTAGTATCTTCTCCTAGGTATTCTGAACTGAATTTACTGTTATGCAATTGCTAATTGGTCTTTTTGGGGAAATGTGTTCACAAAGTTGCCTGCTTTAAATAGACAAATTTTTATGTTTACCAAGAAGTTTTGCAGACTTTGGTCATTCCAGGGAGTAACAACAAAGAAATAGTGATTAGACACAATGTACTTCAACTTCTGCTGCAGACATAGAACTCCACAGAATTTTTGGAGAATCACAGAGCAGTGAAATCTTCTAATAAGTACAGCCTGAAATACTAAAGATGCCCACTTTTACCTAAGCAATTTCCGTCCAATAAGGAAGAAATCTGAAGAAGGAGAAAAACTCACAACTAATTAACCAAATAATTAAAAGTTTCTTCATGTTTACAAAAAAAATTAAGAAATGCTGATTACTCATCTTGATCAGTGGATGACTAAGTGACAGGGATTACACACATAAAACCTTATCATCCAACAGGTAGGATTCTTCCCACAGGGGCAACAGATACAGTATACGACAGTGTCACATTTTAATTATCCCTTTCTGAATAGAATTGTATTTAATATTCTCCACCTAACCATATAATGACAGTAGTAAGAGTATTTTCTCAAAATTCCTCTGCTGTCCTTCCTCTGTCTGTCAAATCTTCTGCTAAGAGCACTAACCCCAGGCTCACTGATGAGACTATTGAAAAACTCCTCAACAAACAACAAAAAACAACAACCCCACCTCCATGGAATAAAGTACACAAATCCAATTAACAGTTCTATGGATTGTACATTAAATCAAACAGATTTTCTGATGTTATCTTTGTTACAATAGAGTCCCTTTTGTTTTCTGCAATTAAAATAAGGAAAAAATGCTAATGGAAAATAGTAACACTCCAATGAAATGAACAAAGGAATTAGAGTGCTGTTTTTTCACCAACTGTCAAACAATGGGAATATATACATGCTCAGGGAATAATGCTCATTTCTGGAGGGAGTGGCATACAGGGAGGATGCAAGATAGCACAAAGCTAAGGTAAAAGTCTGATAAGAAACAAGTTTGTCTAATCAGTGATATCATGTAGCTGCCTAGCCTTGAACCTGAATCTTAAAAAGGACTTTCTGATTTTGTTCCAGGCTGAAATTGCTGGAAGTAGACTGGGTTTAATTAACTGACTGTAAAACCAGTGTGTTTTGAAGTGGTGAAGTAGGTTCTTGAGAAAAAAGGAAGTATCAATAACCAATATTATTTTATATAATAACAGCAAAATACAGATATTCTACCAAAGAGAAACAATTAAAATTTCTAATACTGTAGGCAAGCCTTATATCTACATGTTCATACTACCAAAATTTCAGCCCTCAGGGTCATGAAAATGTGTATTGGAATAGACAAGGCTCTTGAAGCACTTAGTGCTTATAACCATTTTATCTTCACAATAGACAGGAAGAGCTAAAGACATTTATCAGTGAACTAACATATTGATGCGTTAAAGCAGTGAGACTAGAATTCATTCCTTGGAAACACTCTTTCATATGACAAAGACAAGAAGAAAACATGAATAACCAAGCTGTACTCTCCAGAACAAATATTAAACTTGGATATCTTGAACACAAAAGTAAGAGAAGTGTGAACTTGCAGCAGTTTGAATAAATTATGTTTCAATTGCTATGCCATAACCTGAAAAGCAACATTGGTTTTATATGCAATGAGCAGATTTACATGAAACTAATGATCTACAAAAATTGAGGTTGGAAATCTCGGACAGTGTGAACTATAGCTTCGTCTTGGCAACTAAAGTCACAGTATTTAATGTTTTATGAGGGATATGATAGAAAACAAACAAACCTGGTAATCCTAAAGCAGCAATCACCATAAGGAGGAGGGAAAAACACCCAGCATTATTGCATTAATTATATGAGATAATGTGGTAAGTGCACAGTATGAAAAAATAACAATGGTTACTGAGGTCTACAAAATTCTTCATCTTAAGGACTTGAACTGGAATTCAAAAGCACCCTGAACTATTCTGAATATACTGCACAACTCAATATTATCCTTTTATGCCTAACATGGTGTAACTTTAGGAACCAGTAAGTAGAATAGAATAGAATAGAATAGAATAGAATAGAATAGAATAGAATAGAATAGAAACTTTGTATATTGTGAAATTTGCATTCATTAAAACAAATAATCTTGAACTTCTGTCATCAAACATTTTTATTATTAATTTAGTTTGCTTTAAACTGGCATTTTCTGTCATTTACAAGCACCAAATTAGTTATTTCCTTTCATAATCTATGTGTTCTATTTACAGGGTATACAGGAACTTCCAGTTTTTCCTTAAATTTCACAAAATCAATTTTATATCTGAGTATGTAAATTTAGTTTTTTCAAGGCAGAACACCTCAACAGTCTTCATAATTCATTGGAAGCAAGCTGCTTTTCCAAAACTGCTAAATGCTTTTTGATCAATTGCAAAGAAGATGCAGCATTTTTAGGATCAGACAAAATAAAATATTTCAAGTGTAGAAGAACACTGAATATAAAATTAAAAATTGCTGAGATAATTCAGCTTAATCATTGTACTGCTGTATAGTTCATGGAAATGTATCAGGAAGGCTAAATCCATAAGGTCATAAATTCTTTCTTCTCCATGCAATTCCAAAAAAAAAAAAAAAGTAAACACTTTGATATATAAAAGAGAATAAAATATTGAGAGGAATTAAGAAGGCAACTCATTACCCATATTAGGGAACATGAAACATTATCAGACGGAGAAGTGTTAATGCTTACACTGCCTCATTGCAAAAATTATTTCAAATAACTTTGTTATATTTTAGAAAAAACAATTAAGATTTAATGTACAACCCGATTATTCATTCATGAGGCTTGATTAAGTTTGATTTTTATTTTAATTCCTTTGTGTGACAAATAACTTAACCAGTAGACCATGAGATTTTTCTTTATTCACTCTTCCCTGCCAACTCATGTGATAAAGCCAGAAAAAAAATTTTTAGAAGATATATTAAAAAAAGAAAGAAAAAAGAAAATATAATCCCTAACGCAATTACAAAATGATAGAAAGAAAAGTTTCTTTCTTGTTGAGATTTCTGCTATTTTTGTTTCAAAGCCTCTGTTAGTAACAAGTTGCAGTCTTTGCAGGTAAAGGGTTGTAACAAACAGCAAACAGAACTCCTGTGCACACACCTAAATCTATGCTCATCTACTCAGCCCAGCCGCACCCTCTGAGGACCAAACATATTCAGTGAAAATCTGCTCTATTTTTTACTAGTATTAATGACAAAGAACTTTGAAATACAAAATATTCCATAATCTGTCCTCACAACATAAAAATCCACAGACTCCTAACAGCCTAATGACTGTGCAAAGAGAATTCTTTTTGATTAATTTTCAGAATATTTTTCTTTTTATTATTGTACTCCAGTTCTCCATTATCTGACTTATTAATGAGAAATCTCACTGTGTCTATGATTTTTCATTGTAATATCACCAATGCACAGCAGGATGTCCCCATTTTTCACCAGAATTTTAATTACAATTGGACACCTGTTCTAGATTTTAAAGACACTTTATAAAACTTACAGTGAATTTCTGAACTTTTTTCTTTTAGGATAAGTCAAATGACATTTCTGTAAAAGTTTCTTCCTTAAAATTTTACCTGAGAATAAGATTCAGAACGAACACAGAAGCTAAAGAAAATGGGGAGTTTTGTGTCTTTCAAATATTACAATGCATATTATTGTTCTACATTAGTAGATGTTATCATCTTTATTGAAATACAACACTCTGTATTTGAAGCTCAGCTATTTTTTCCTTGGTTTCAAAAGCTGCATAAATGTTACACAAGAAGACACTGTCTAGCATAATGGGAAGAATAAGATAGTCAGAGAAAAGAGGAAAATCATAATTTGAAGCAAAACGTGATTTTTTGCACTAAGACATTTCATATTTTCATGGAGAAATTTTGTAACATTTTATTTTCAACTAGCAAAAGTGTTCCTTTGGCAGTTTGTATATAATAATTTCAGATTTTCTATACAATTATTTAAAAACAATACAGTACAGAAAAGGCCAACATACAAAAAACTCCGTCTTACCTGGCTCCACTACAAAACAGTCTGGAAAGATCAAAAGTTTGTCATATATATTGAGTGACCAACTTCTTTTACAAAAAACCCAATAAATAATAATTTCTTAAATTTTTCTTCTAAAAATTTCTGTCTCTGAAGATATGAGTACTACTTCCAAAGTCTGACTTCAGGCCACAACTGCCACCTTTGTAAATAGAAAAATAAACTTAGTCGTAACATTTATTACACATAAGTGAATGTGAAATATGGTAAGTTGAACCATTTTTGCATGATTTGCCTAAAAATATTACACAGTTCAAATGGCTGTAATGGCAGGATTTCAAAAGTCAGACTCAAAATATATGAAGATACAGGGGCAGCAAGCTACTGAGTCAGAGTACACCACATGCAAACATTAAATTATACTGAAGTTCAGAATTATCACGGAGGGAGTAGGTTAGCCAGTGCTCAGATACATTTTCATGGACTCTGACCCTGAGCTCAAGGAAGGAAAGTATTTTAGTATTCACGTAAAATAAATAAATGGTTGGCTATTAAAGAAAAGACTAGTTGGCAGAACAGTGCCGTAATGAGAAAATGGGAATAAAAGTGTTTCTGGATGATTTATTATCAGCATCCTTTCTAAAATGAGATGAAATGCCTGGAGAGAAACACAGTCTACTCCCTGACCTTGCTGTGATATGTCATGTGCACAGCAGAACCACAAAGCCCATTCTCTAAGGAGACATGGAACATATTTATGATGTATTTGACTTTTTTTAGCAGAAACGCGGTTTCTAGTTTATCATCCTACTCTGTGAGTAAAGTACTAGTAAAGTTAGTAAAACCATAATGTGTTGAATATGACATATGTAATTCACATGTGAATTAGTATTACAAAGAGGCCTTCTACATCAAATCAGTGAAAAGTAAACTTTGAATCTATTTATTTATCTAATTTTTAATCTAGTGAACAGAGACATAGCAAAGAACAGACACATAGAAAATTTATACACACAGAGAAACTAAGCCATGATCAATTCTCAATATCTTCTAGCTCACATGTCCTTCCTAGACTCATTCTGAGTTTGGTAACAAAATACAGTATTATTCATGAATTTTATTTTGCAAATGTATTAATAATTCAACTATTATTAAAATTTATGTTACAGTGCAAAGTTGGGATTCTTTGCTACAGCTAAGATACTAATAGTTGCAGATCAACAAAACACAAACAGAAATTAATAAGTCAAAATACTTTTGGTTCTCACTACCATATGTGCTTATATGTAACCAGATTAGATTGTGTCAAATCTTCAAATTAAGATACTATCATAAAATAAGCATAAGACATCTTGCTAAAAGTATCACCTGTGAACACCCAGAAGACTGATTTGCACAAAATGCTTCAAATTTTACTAGTCTTTAAGGTTTTTGTATGTGGACTGCTTTTCCACAAGGAATTTCCAACTGACTTTTGTACTTTGCACTTAAAATCATCAAAATTCTAGTTTACATAAAACATCAAAGTTCAAAAATCAGGACCTTTCTTTAAGCTTAATGCTACTTCTCCAAAACAATAATAAAGCAGCTTTCTTCTCAGAGTACATTTTACCTGACTATGAGACAGATGCTCATTCCCACCTTGTCTAAACAAGTGCAGAGTAAAATATATGGATATTTTTGTTTGCATTGTGTTCCCAGTTGATTGATCTGGAACTCACAAACTGGCAACAACATTTGACTTGACAGAGTTTGGTTTTAAGCATTTATTGTATCCACTGGCACAGCTATTAGAATTCGAGTATCTGAATGGTGTATTGTGGTAATCTGTACTTAAGAAAACATCAACTTTATATTATCTAACTTTTAGCAAAGTCAAAATTGCATTGAACAATTTCATTGATATCAAAAGGCATCTGATAGCTTCCTGTCTTGAAAATAAAAAATAACGACAACAACAACAAACCCAACAAAACAAAACTACCAAGAAAGTGAGACTGAAAGAGAGAAAAAGGGGCTACTACTTGCTGTCAAAACATTGTCAGTAAAGAAGTAGAGGAATCAGTAAGCTGCTATGCAAAACAGAGAGAAGTGTTAACAATATTCTTTCTCCTCTCAAATAGAAATTTGCATTTGAAAAAAGAAAAAAAAAAAGGAAATCAAGACAGGGTTAACAATGGGGGAGAAGGAGAGAGAGAAAGAAAGAAGCTGAAACAGTAGTTGGCCGCAATATATTTTTTCTTCCCCAAGTTCACAAATAAGAAAAGCAGATTTGGGGCATCCTTCAACAAGAAAATAAAGAGATTTTCTGAGAAAAACTTCATGCTAAATATTTTAGAACTCAGCAGGCTGAATTTTTACAGCATTGACTCAGGAAAGTTATTTTATCTTAAACACTTCATATAATTGTAATTATCACAACCTCAGTGATTTTAAAAGTCCTTCAGGAATATTTATATGCTGAAGTGCTAAAATTACAGTGGAATTTAGATACCAACTGTTCTAGATGTTACAGAAGTGCATAATAGGGAGTATTTCGCAGTCTAAAAAGACAAGAAATTAAAATGAAGAGAGAAGTAGAGGATGCAAAAGAGGGAAGAAGTGATTGATTCAAGAAGTGAGAATCACCAGAGTAGTGATTGATCCAAGATCTACTGCAGAGTCACTGTCAGAGAACAGCATGTCCCAAATCCTGCTCTAATCAGCCAGCTGATAACCCAGAGCAGGAGCATTCATGTCACCAACAGTAAATGGTGCTTTCATAACACAATGAAGACATCTTATCCAGCAGACATATATAATTACACAAAATGAGAAATGGGAAGAATATTACAGACTCATTTCATAGATAGACTCTTTTTTTTTCTTTTTGAGATCACATTTTAGCTGAATGTTTCAGAGCTATTTAGCTGGGATCTGCCTTTCCCTAAATGTCACAGCAGCTCTAAGGGAGCCTTTTTAGTTTTATGTAGATTTGAGTTCAGACACTTTTCAGTACTGTTCCCAACAAAAATATGTCACCTTTGGTATCAAACTTCAAATTTATCACAGATATGCTGTTTCACATCTTTACTGGGAACAAAAAGTCTGTTTTTCTGAGTAACACTAAAGAGCGAACCCATCTTAAAATATTGACAGGCACTAAATTAGACAATTACACAGCCAAGATTCTGACAGTGCAAAGGCTAAAATGTGAACACCTTGTGTCAATAGAAACTTCAATTGAAATTGAAAATTCTTTCAAATTAAATCAGTGAACATTTACTTAAAACTATAAACTTAGTCAAGGGCAATGTGCAAGAGTAGTTGTGTGTCAACTTAGTCCCTTGCAATCCAGTTCCTTGAACTGAAGCTATTACTCTACTAAATCTAGTGGCCATTAAAAGATATCTTTTTGAAAAGATACTTGCTCGTTAAGATATGCTATGTTTATTTTAAACATAAATCACCAAAAAAAAAATTAAAAATCAGCCAAAGTTGGAAATATCTCTGAAGTAATGTACACAAAGGATTTTGATTTGCATAAAAAATGAATAATGACATTTAATCTAAATAGTATGGGTATTTCTCACATCCTGTAAAGCACTTTTATGATACTAGGTAGAATCACCACCAAAGATTAAAAAAAAATTATGTTGTCATAAAATAGTCATCTGAAGGCATGAAGATTCTGCTTCTGAAAGGTATGAAGGCTCCCTTTAAGAGAGAGAAGCAGATTAAACATGATATTCTCTTTTATGCAGAACATTACTTACTTAGGCATCCAGATTACTTCCTGATACACTATCTTCTCCTCACTATTAACTCAATTTAAGATGCTAAATAACTTTTACTTGACTGCAGGGCAACAACAGGGCATTTTCAGCAGAAGAACTGTGGAAAATGTCTTGGACTGCTTGGAAGTGTAGGAATACATTTAAAAATTGAGTATACAGGAAGACAAGAGTTAAACACGTTTAAGAGCAATAGTTCTATTTAAGTGTGTAATACAGCAAAACTGCTATCCTACAAATAGTTTTTATTATTTTATTACTTTTTCTACAAAAATACTTTTTTACGTTTAAAAGATCCTTAATTCTGATGGAATGGTATACGTTGAAGCTGTGTGTAAAGATTAAGGCAGTCATAGACACAAAAATATATTTGAATCTTATTAGTTACATAATGTTCTGTGACCATCCCATAAATTTAATTACTGTCTATTGGGACTTCATCGCTCTGTGATTTATATCTTATGCAATCTCACATCAGTGCTTTAACAAAACTGCCAAGCCATCACAATCTGTAACATTTATATGTATTCCTTTTCTTGAAATGGTGAATTTCTCTTCTCTGATCACACTTGTTTTTATGTAAAGACTCTATTAGTCCAAACAGTAACTTATTTCTTTATGAGTATTAATTACTTAAAGAAAAGAAATATAAAGAAATAAGTCTCTCTTTTTTTTTTTTATTTTTAATTTAGATGTATCTAGTCTATTTTACCTATGTGTATTTGTTTAGGCAAAACCAGTATTGTTCTACTGCACATCTTTGTTTAATATTGTTCTATAGTTGGATGTAGCATTATAAAATAAAGAATAATATACAGATACATTGTTTGAAAAAGATGTTTTAACATTCAAGGTAACCATGGATACAGAAAACAGCTGGTCATTAAAAGCTCATGGAACTGAACTCCAGCAGTAGCCCAAATTTTTATTGCAAGCCTGCATTTTCAAACAAAATCCCATCTGTTGACATGAATATAAAGGTCTCCTATGTGGTTTGGAGCTTTTCCAATATCTGCAGATCCTTTCAAAAGTACACTCAGACCCCACTAAAATGTCTGCCAATTTTAGTATATTAATTAACACTTTCTTAGTTTATTAAATACATAAGCGTTCAACTATCCTGAGAAGGTAACACCACAAAAGCAGGAAGAATATTGCATTTGAGAGCTTAACTCTTTACTTGTGGCAACCACTCTTTGTAATGTGGTTGACAACACTGACATTAAAAACCTTACACAGTCAGCTGATCTGCTGTTTCATAAGGTGGGGCACATAACTGAAAAGGATATTTAGAAATGAAGTAAACGTTAAATCTTTAGATTTAACACATTGCCAATTGCCTCCTTCTTCCTCCAAGAACAATTAGGAACAGCATCTATAGGCACAACATGAATATGGACAATTAGCTGTTACTCATAAAAGTCCTTCTGCAGGAGCACGAGATTTTTTCCTTTCAGAAACACCACTGTTTGACTCTACTTTGTCTTAACCATTATTACATCCATCTGACCTTAAACCAAATGTTTTAGATTTAAAACACAGATGCAGAACAGAAAATTTAAAAAAAAACCTTAACAATTTTTGTGAACTGCAAAGAAAATCAATATATAATGCATCTTCTATTAATCTACCCATTTGAACATCACCATTGAGACCCAATTGCTAAAGTCATACTTTTCAAATGCCTAGACTGAATTTGCAGGTTTTCCTTTGCTTTTTTTTTTGCTTAATCCAGGCACTGTTGTAGCTTTTGAATCTAATTTAGCAAAACACTAAGCTAAAAATAAATAGACTGATTTACAAATATCCTAAGCACATTTTTACTTTGATGTTGATTATGGTACAAAGTAACATCCAAGCATATTTGAAGCTGTTCTTTATATATGTACATGTTTCACTTTCAAAAATATTTAACTTCAAAGGGTAGCATTCTGCTCCTCATGCCTGAAACAGAGGTTGTTAGATTTTATGGCATGTTTTATTGCACATCATTGTACAGTATATTCTAGGCTTTACGTAGAAATCCCATTGTCTTAGCTACCTTGAAATTCTACCATTAAAATATTGCATGACAGTTTATGGACCACAGGATATCACACACATCTTTCCTTTTAATGACAGACAAGGATATTTCTTTATCTTAATATATTTCTCCAATTTCTGTGCCACAATTTCTGTGACATGTTTTTGTGACAAAACATGTCACAAGACTGGAAATGCAATATAGTGCAGAGATGCTTTAGAAATAGGCCACATATAGCTTTCACTACAGAGCTGTAATTTGAACCCAATGAAACCTATGCAATGAAAACTGGTAATGGATGAAACAATTTCTTTTTTTTTTTTGGTTTTGATACGTTAACAACCAACGTATAAGCATCATTTTTTTAAAGGAGTCATAAAAAAAGTTATAAGAGCTCGAGCTGCCTTCCATGTTCCGTGGCCTTGTGTACTTTCAGACACTGTTGATGGACCGAGGCAGGTATTCTAAGTCTCAAGAACAAAAATGAATCTTGAAGGAGAAGTGACTAAAACTTGTCAAGTTTCTAAAAGGCATAACCTGGGGAATGAAAATTTTGCATTTATATTTCTGAAAATAATTTTGAGTGTATTGATGTGTATGCATACCCATGGTGACAACATTTAATAACATAGAGGAAAATCTTTTAATGAGAGGATTGATATTACAGCTCAGAAACCATTCTGATTCAGGAGATTCTTTCCAATCAGTAGCAAGCTTCTTGTAAAATATTCTGATTTCTTGCTAGACAAAGGCAGTAGAAGATGATGATTGGCATACTGAACTATTTACTGTTAGTTAACAACATATAATTTTTTCCAAGATAATTCAAAAGCCTTTCATAATTTGTCATATCATATAAAATGCCATAAACTACAATTCCTGAAAGCATGTCCTACTAAAATTGAAACTAAAGTGTTTGATATACCAAAATGAGAAGAAAATTTGGTTTGGTTCTTTAAACTGACATGAATGTATACATAGTAAATTAGTTAAGAAAATATTGATTTTATGGAATGGTACTCAAGCCTAACTTAGTATGTTCTCATTAGTTGGACTATATGCATTACTCTGCATTACATAAGAAAAATTTACATCACCGGAAATATGATTCAGGTATGCACAATGTCACATATTAAAAATGTGACTTGAAAAACAAATTTAAATGGAAAAAAACACTTGTATTTCTGTTCAACTTTCATTCCACTAGTTGTTAAAGAAAAATAATTTGTATACAATAATTTGACTAAAACAAAGAATATGTAAGAAAGAAATGCTACTGAACAAGCTATTCTTCAGGACTTCCAGATCTATTCTTTTATTCTTATGGCTCTATATAAACATGACCATTTTTTTATTTCTATGACTGTATTGTATTTCTACCTGTTATCAGTCACGGCAGAAACTGCTGTTCTACAGATGCTGTTGCTTGATTACCTTGGAAAAAGGGATAAAATATCCTACCATCATTTGACAGCTCAGTGACATTGACTGAATTTAACAGATCACTCAAAAGTGCATGGGGAAAGAGACTGACAGCTCTGCTTAAATGTATATATTTCAGTATAAGCAGTACTACCTCTTCAACAAACTTGGAGCCTGAGGAAAACTAACATATTCATTTGGATAATATTTTTAAACTATTCTGTCTACAAATAGAATGCACACAGAACTCATTAAGTTTTCCACTAGATGTAGCACCACCAGCTTCATTTCCAAGTAAAACCAGCCTCCCTTTTATGTTTTGTCCAAACATAAATAGGTCCCTAGAAACAGAGTACAAAATAAAAAATCATGAATATGCAATAATTAAATAGATAATTTCTGTACACAAGTATTAATAAATTTTTCTTGTCATGTCACTTGTACATATCCTAGAGCTAATATGTTACTCATTGCTTTCACAAGGGAACTAAATCTTGATAACATAACTCATTGTTAGAGCTTGACAGAAGTAACAGTGATAGCCATCCCAGTAACTGAAGAAAGCAATTTTCCACAAGAAACAAGAAAACTGATGATGCTCACTGATAATAATAGTAATATTGATAGTAGTAAAAATAATAATAGTAGTAGTAGTAATAATAATAATAATAATAGTAATAATAGCTCCCAGGAATCAAAACCAATAAAAGTTCTGGCAGGTTCTGCATGGGAGAGAGAAAGGAGATATTTGTGCTATTTTATCATTTTTCAGAAGAGTGAAAATTATTTATTTAAAAGGAAAATCAGTTAAATAAGCACGGGCAACCTAGACTTCAAAGAAAATTAAAGATTTTTAAGAACAATTCACAACATTTGGGAAGTCACCAGTTGCCACAGTAGGATATTCACCAGACTCAAACTGGAGGAAGCAGGAAAAAAGCTGTGTAAAGATTTTGATGGCCTCCAACTTCTTGTCTGGCGGTAATGGACAAGTTTGCAGTTTAACATGCACTTCATTTCTTAACTTACCTCCCAGCAATTAGCAGCATGATTCATCTGCCTCCCCAGCCACGCATGAATGTTGCTGGCAATAACTGGTGACACTAGTGACAATGGCTACCATGCTGATGGAGGGAGAAACCAGACATTGCCTTCTATTTGTGAGTTTTCAGTGTACAAGAGAGTTCCTCCTACACATAATGCACATAGGGAGTTTAATTTTATACAAAACAGACCAAATAGCTTATTTCGTCCAAAACATTCCTGATTAATTTACTACAAGTTCTATTCACACCGGGATAACATCATGAACTTATCTGGGAGGATTTAACTATCATTACACAGAGTTTATTGTGAACAAAAGCCACAAAATGAGCCATGTTAGCATAGTCCCTAAGAAATAATAAAACATGTCCCAGCCAGATGGTTTAGTCACAGTAAAGGAGTAAAGAAAATCAAACTCATTAAAAGGGAAATAATTAAGAAAGCTAAAGATATGTAACTGTCTTTCCTAATCATGACCTCTGGAATCCCTGAAGATATCCTGTGAATATCTGAGCAGTTTCAGATAAATAGGTTCAATGGGGATACAACATATAACTTAATTCCTTACTACAGTGAATCATCATCTGGATGGAAAAGAATGTAGTCACTCTTAATATCTCCATGAGTTCACAGTAGAACCACACAAATTTACATTGCTTGCTTCAACTAAATGAAAAAGTTAAACAAGAGGACTTTTGGTGGGTACATACTTTACCATTTGCAATGACAGATGATGTCTGAAAGACAACAGTTTCAGAAAACTGAAAGAAAACAGTTAAGAAATAAACAAGCATCCAAATACAAAGAAACTGGAAAAGCTGGTAAGTATTCCTATTTGACAAATTTCAAATCACTTGAAATGTTTATTGGAACTAGAATCATTTAAGTCCAAAAACCTCAGTATACTTTTATAAGAACACTGAAAGATGAGAACACAGAAATCTCACTGTTGTTGAATTTAACGAAAAACTAGGGTTATGTCCACAATTGAATAGTGAAGACTAAATAGTAAACACCTCAAAACACTATAATTAGCCTAATACCTGGTACAAATCTGCACCTTTAAGAAAAAGTTCCTTTTTGGTACTTATGACAGAGATTAGAGGAGGAGGAGGAGTGGGAATTCTTCAAGGACACGGAAAAGGATGTTTCTAAGGTAACATTAACAGGTATGAGAACAAGGCTCTCAGTAAATCTAGAATTAGTTCTAGTAAGATTTGCAATCATTGTAACTACTATTGAAAGTACTTCGCTAGCCTATGCTTACATGCAGAGATTTCTCCTCAGACAAAGACAGTAATTTTCTGTACATGATTTATTCTGGTTATTATGTTCCTATCTCTAGGCTAGAGCTTACAGCAGAATTTTCTTATTTTGCATCTGTTGTTCTTAACCACAATTATGAAAAGAGTGAAGAAACTCATTAGCAATTCATTTTGGAACATAATACTACTTTGTTAATAAAAAGCATTTTATTTTGGTTTTTTTTACTTTGTTTTATTGTTTGTTTGAGCAGTTTTGTTTGGGGGAGGGGGCTCAGATGAAATAAATATTGTTTGATGGCAAAATGATTTATTTATATTCTGCTACAAAGTACACCGTCCTTAATTCAGTTTACTCGCAGGACTGGAAGTGGTGGCTGTTAGTGGCAATACATTTGACATATAAACACAGTTCCCAGGCAGACTTTAATGTATAAGAACTGTAACAAACCAAATGGACTCTAAAATTCTCTAGACCTGTATTGTGTTTGTTTCTGTGTAGAGAGATTCTCAGAATGTTACATTGCTGTAAATAAAAAATATTTGTTTGACTATAGAAAAATATCATCTATGAATGCATTAAAAAAAACAAACAGGTTTCTCAAGTATGAAAACTGCTTAGTTATGAAGAGGATGAAAAATACTGAAGCAAACTGAAACTGTACATAACTGTAGTTATGTGGAATGTAATTATCCAATTTGGAAGGAGGCCAGAGAAACAAAAGACAAATTCTGCCATCTGTTGCAGTCATATCATCTCAGTAAAATCAATGGGCAGAGTTTGGCTCAACACCAATTAAATCCTTTGAGCCACGGGACCTTATCACTGCAAGTAGTCAGTACCTTGGCCCTGCGCCTCTCTCGGAGGATTAGATATTCAATAGATTATATTTAATCAATTGACTCTCATAGAAATCTTCCCAATCTTTTAAACAGTAAGAATCTTGAATTGCCACAAAAATGACTTAAGGCATGACCTGCCAGGCATAGATGCGGGAGAGCAGAACTTGGTATCACATCTGAAATGGTGTATATTTTACACTGATAACATTTATTTGCAGAATTAAAATCCTGAAAGAAAAGTAATATGTTATTTCTGAGTTAGTTTTGTCCTGTGGTTTGTAGTCAGTCGAAATGGTACATTGTAAAACATGAGTATATCAGAAGAGGTCTGACTCAAGACATGCAATTATCTCTATTTTCGAGGCTGTCAGTTTGAAGCTCAGACAAGTGACTCTCTTGACATCATGATGCCTCAATGGCAGAATTAGAATGAGAATTCAAGGTTTCTGAGCCTTAAGTCAGTGCTTCATCATCTGTTACATGCCAGTGACCTCCATGACCTCAAATGTCTCTTAGAAGTTTTTATGAAATTTATCTAAAACACAATTTAATAAAATATTTGATTAGTCTTACTTTCAGTGCATCTCTAAAGTTTCTTTTCCCTCTTAAATTACTTGTCTATCACTCTCAATTGAATTCATACTGTTTTGAAGGACTCATGGTTCAACAATAGGACAATAAATTTTAATTCCACACAGACAAAAGTGGGTGTTTTTATGGGAAGGAATTTCACAAGGAGGATGGCCTTGCTTCATCCATATAAGAATTGCTTTGTTTTAAGTCTTCATCCACCTAACCATAAAAACATAGTCTAAAACTGTCCATATAGAACAATGCACCATTATTACACGCATCTGAATACTGTTTGTTATTGAAATAAAGAAAAAACTTGACAAACTGTATACCACACCGAGCAAACCTTCAAACTGTCTATCCTACGGCAATGTTGAACAGAAAATAAATACATTAAACCATTTTTTAAAATAATATTTGTCTCGAAATATGCAGGGTATAAAGTTGTAACGGCCTTCAAGTCAGTGAAAGATAAAAATGTAAATCTGTAAGAATTTCACTGTTTGATCCTAGTAGGCTTACTCAGAAAATATTGATCTAAATTTGAGGGGTATTATATCTTGAGGCATGAAAGCCAATTTTCCTTGTTTTCAGGGAAAGCAGTTAAAAACAGAAACAGTGACAATTTATTTTTTCACCTATAACAAGATATGACACCAGAATATAGACAATTTATTGGTTCTCTTTCAGGCATAGACATCTTTTATTTCTTTTCTTATTTTGTAGGAATAATATTGATCTTAAGAGCTTTGTGAAGGGCCAGATATTCAGCCTACAGAATTATTTACAAAAATGAAATCCTCTTAACAATGTCTAAGATCACTCAATCATTTCTTATGTTTAGATATAATATTTTTAATTATTTTCACTCTATTATAATCACGTATGTGCAGAGAAGTTCCTGCTGAACTTGTTATGCAGACTCTGTCACCTGGAACCCTGCAGAAAAAAATTCAAATCTCTTGGGCTGAGAACTTTGTTTCTGTTAAAATAAATGCTAACATGACACTGTACAGTTAAATTGCCCTCAGAATTCATCAGCTTTCCTAACTATATATGTGCTAGAGATCCTTTTGAAAGACATGGGGATGTTATCATGCCTGTCCTTCATCAGCACATCACAATCTCATAAATCTGATGGATTAAAACTATGCAATGGTTTGCAACAGTTTACACGCATTTACAGGATATATTCATGGACTCCATGAACCTAATAAAAAGGAATAAGGAAAGTAATTAAAAATATTATTTTATAACATTTTAATTTAACTTTTAAAATTCAATTTATTTAGTTTTATTCCTTTCATAGACTTTCTCACTTAAAAACTATGAAAAACTGCATTTGTTCCCAGTGATTAATTATTTAGCCATCTGCACTTTTCCTCCTAGAATGATGCAGGCCAAAATTATTCTTCTTTACTATGTCTTTGCCTCATTTGGAGCCACACAATCTAGCAACCAAACTGTAATCAAGACCGAAATCTCAAAATCCTGAGTCTTGACCCTACCTAGGAGTTTCATTATCTCATTTGCAATTGGAAGCCTCAAGGCTTCACCTTGAATCACTTCCCAGAAAAAAACTGTAGTGCAAAAACAATAGAAAAAAGTCCTGAATGGAAGAAGACCTACAAGTAAATATTTCTCATGCAACCCACTCACTTTTCTCAAATATTTTTCTAATATGAAAAGCACTTCATTTGCATATGTATATGTTTATGCATTGCATATCACTCCAGTTCAGAATCCTAGTATTCACAAAATTAACCCAATAGGTTTGACAGGTTCTCCCTGCTAGTCAAGCGTGCGTTCTTCTCTTAGAATCCATGCTGACTACACCCAATGAACTTCTTGTCCTTGCCTGTCAGCTATTGGCTCTATCACCTCTCCAGGGATCAAGATGAGGCTGAGCGGCCTGTAATTCTCTGTGTCCTCTTTCTTGCCTTTTCTGAAGATAGGAGTCCCACCGGCATTCCCCCAGTCCTTGAGCATCTTTCTCAATCAGTACTGTTTTACAAAGATTGTCAAGTGGACTTTGCAATGACAATAACCAGCTCCCTCAGCACTTGTGGGTGCATCCCATCAGAGCCCAGATGTGTGTATGTCCAGTTTTCTTATGCATGCCCTGATCTGATCCACTGTGTGTATATTTTTGTAGCTCCAGACTTTTGCCCTGGTATTCCTGAAAGCTGATCTTGCTGATAAAGTCTGAGGTAAAGACACCATTCAAGACCATGACCTTTTCCATATCCTTTGTCACTGGAGTCCAAGCCCCATTTTGTAGAAGACTCAAATTCTACTTAGTTTTTGTTTTGTCACCTATGTACCTATAGAAGCCCTTCTTCTTGCCCTTGACATCCCTGTCCTGGTTAAATTCCACTTGGGTCTTAGCTTTCCTAGCTGTATCTCTGCATGCTCAGGCAACATCTCTGTATTCCTCCCAAATTACATGTCCCTACTTCCACCCTCAACAGAATTCCTTTTTGCATTTGAGTGTTGCCAGGGGCTCCTTGTTCACCCACGCAGGCCTCCTAGGATTTTTACCCAATTTCCTGCTCAATAGGATGGATCACTCCAGAGCTCAGAGAAGATCACTGAATATTAACCAGCAGATATTAGGGTGATTGAAGTCCCCATAAGGACTAGGATCTGTGAATGTGAGACTGCTTCTAACATATGTAGAAATCATTATCCACTTGTTCATCTAGTATCCCTAAAGCAAGATTTTAGCCAATCTCATTTTCCATCCACAGATTTAATGCTCCTTTTCTATTGCTTCTTAGTTCATAGAATACTTGCTTCTTTGTTCTCTGTTCCCTACCATTCCAACCTCCAGTTTCAAGTGTAAAGAGTCTCATTTTTCACTGAGATTAAACACCGGAAAGATGGTGCTTAAGCATATTTACAGTATTTGAAAGACTTAAATCAGTTCAATTACTTCTGTGAAGCACACATCTCACTGGGTCTGTAACTGCAGATAACTGTCAGAAAGGACAGGAGATAGGCTTAACATTACTCTTGACATTTCCATTCTTAATTTTTTTTGTGTTTGGATGGGGTTTTTTTTTTGTTAAAGTGAAAACACAACCTGATAACACAAGGAATTTTAGAAAACTAAATACAGTTCTAAAATGACTACATGAATAAAATAGCCCAAGTATTTACTCAGTCAGAAAACAGGCTACAAGATACTTCAGATAGTAGAGTCTAAATGAAAATTCCTGCTTACAAAAGAAATAAGTTAATGGAGAAACATCCTACAATGTTCTAGCAGGGTTAGAAAAATATAAGTGTTTCTGATTCTATTTATTGAGAGAAAAAAATTCTGCATCAAAATTCTCTTTGCTTCTAGCCACATTATGACCAACATTATGTTGTTTTGGGCATAAAACATTTCCTTTGTATATAAATAACTGTCATTTTTCAGCACATGTACTCCAGTGATGTGTTTTTATACAGAAAAAAATTTTGATGTAAATCTTTAAAGGAGTATCTTTTTATTGTCTCTCATGAGAAAAATTTCGTTTTCCTAACTCATCATAAAGAATTTCATCTAAAACCACATGA
Organism: Acanthornis magna; assembly: GCA_036785705.1. Classification (NCBI taxonomy): domain Eukaryota; kingdom Metazoa; phylum Chordata; class Aves; order Passeriformes; family Acanthizidae; genus Acanthornis; species Acanthornis magna. The sequence goes on from JAWUZG010000017.1 coordinate 4,119,989, forward strand.
TTGTATTGAAACATTTACAGCCATAGGAAAAAAAGAAAGCACACTCTATTGCACAAGAAGATACTATAATAATGAGCTATTACCTCAATGGAAACACGGTAATATTACTATTTGCAGCAATATCTAGAGCTGTACATAAACATAATTTCACATACAAAACTTGAGTGTTACATATTATTAACACGCTTTGTAAAATTTATTTCACTTGAGAATAGAAAATCTAAAGAAGAAATGAACCCCTTTATCCTTGAAATTGTAGACTTTGCTATCAACTCACTGACCATACTGTTTGGAATCACACTTACTTGATCACTTCAATGATTCATGTCCTAAACAGTGCACAAAATAATGAGAAAATCTGACAGCACATCAGATTGTTGTGCTATTTTACATAAATTAAATTGAATATTAAGTGCATGTCAAATATCCCTTCAAAACCTGCTAGGTTAGGGTATGGCTATATAAATGTACTCCTAAGAGGGCCAGTGAAAATTAATATGCATTATATAGTATAAGGAAAAGTAGCAGAGTCAGAAAAACTAAGAACTTTTCATTTCCTTATGAGTCTCAGAATACATATAATCACATTGCACATTTCATCCGAATACACAAGATAATTTCCTGACAATAAAGCAGAGAAAACAACAAACTTACTTTTGTGGTGTGTTAAAGACATACTGCCTGCACCATTAAGTACAATTTCTTTGTGCTACATATATTAACAATGAAAATATTGTGGTTAAGTGCTATTTAAAGAAAATCACATTAGCATTTAATCTTAGCCTTTTATTCCTGCCACTCAGATTTAAAGTGAAAACAGGATCTTCATGCTTTTTGTTAAACTACTGATAAACTGTTGCATTAGGGAAAAGAATGTAAACAAATGGCATACCTTACAAATACAAGTTATCTCTCCCTTTATACAGGGTTTTTTTAAGCAATATAGGAAAACATATTCTTCTAGTAGTGGAGGTATTTTTCCTTTGTTTTTTCTTATTACCCCAGGAAGATCAGAGAAAAGGTTTTTACTGTGTGTCAGGGAAATCAGTAGGTAAACAATATTATATACTTGAAACCTGTCCTTTTGCACAACAAAAAAGGTTCCAGATGAGTTGTAGTTTCATAAGAGAACCACTTACAGTACTATAACATGTATATTTTAGAAAAGGAAGTTAAATTATTTTGTAGTAATTCCTCATATAAAACCTTTCCTGACACTTCTAGCAAATGTGCCAAGTAATTTCAGAATCATAAAGTAGTGGAAGTGCTGAGGTTGAAAGGTGCCTCTGGAGATGGTCTAGTACATACACTTATGGTCAGATACCCTTGTAACTAAAAAATATTTGAGCAGGCATCCCAAATATATTCATTCATATTGTACTACTGTACTTTATTGATACTGTGCAGACACTGTTGATAAAAAGTATAAAGACAGGTTCATTCTACATTATGCAATTGGAGTATTTTCTCTGGAAAGATAACTCTACTGACTGTAGTGATTTTTGATCTCCTACTCAGAGTTTTAAAGGACTTGGAACCTGTGAAAGCTAAAGTCATGAGCAGTTGCACGAGTGCATTTCAACTACAAGCAATCTGTTGGGTCACTCATCAAAGTAGTGGTGAGGCTCGCATTAAGGCTAAGGAAGATCATGAAAGAGCAAGCTATGAGACAAAGTTTAGTCCTTCCAGCTTAAGTGAAGCAATTGAGGTTTTTACTCAGGAATATATATAGCAAGAATTTGATCTTAAAACAGACAGACAAAAATCCAAGTCAAACCAAACAAAAACCCCAAATCCAAAATACTCAAGCCTAAAAATCCTATCAATGCCCACCATTCCATATTTTCCTATTATTCCAACCATTTCCTATCTTTTTTTTGAGATCTCTTTGCTTGGGTCTAATCATTGTGTGGATTTGACTGTCAGAAATTCAATCACAGGAAATGAAAAACCTAACAAAAGCTCAAGGGAAAAAGACACTTATTCTTCAGGATAAGGGAAGAACTTCTTTATTTTTATTTCATCCCCACCTGAGCTTTTATACATTGTGGTTTTTTTACAAGGGTCGTATTGTTTGATAAGAAAATGTTTATCCTTGCACACTTCTATATAAGAAAGAAAAACTCAACGGTTAATAGTAGGGAGAGGCCTTCTTTACGCTGTATCATGACCATGATTACACAAAGGACTGTTACAGGTTTCAAAATACAGCTTGTGATTCACCTCCCTCTGGCCCTGTTTCATTTACAATAATAAAATGTATTTATATTTACAAGGGGTTGTTTGTTTGGGGTTTTTTTTTTGCTTGTTTTTTTTTTTGGTATTTGAACTGTAAGCAATGGCACAGGCTGTTTGGGGGAAAAAAAAAAGAAAAGAGATTTTGAAAAAACCCCCTGTGACATAGGTGCAGCTGGTGTAAATTGCCAAAGGTCACTGCCAGGGTTTATCACGGCATGGTGATTCCCTTTTTCCAGACCGTGACGAAGAAAGAAAAGTCCTTCCAAAAGAAACATTACAGAACTATCTCAACATTGTCTTGTGCTGCTACCAATCCTGGGCACAATCTGCTTTTTCCTCCTGAACATTAAAGTTATATAAGTACATTGAGACAGTATCATCCCTCCCTTGTGACAGTGTTGGCACTTGGTCAGGAATAATAATTTTGATGTAGGTGGAGAAATGACAGTAGGATTTGTTTAGAATTTTTACTTTGTAGAGGCATGTGATGGGACCAACTTTTAAAAGAAAAAAAAAGCAGTAGAGTCTATAAATGTGCAAAAGTGACTTAAGGACAAATGTTGTGCTTTTCATCATATTGGTGTTTGGTGCCCTTAGACTAAAAATGTGCAGTACATTAAACTCTGGTAAGAGCAAACAGAAAAAGTGATCATTATCCTGAACAACTTAGAACATAAATGAAATGAAACTTGACTGAAAGTAAAATTTGAAGAAACCTGCCCCATCAGCTGAAAAGTTGAACAGCTATTATTTACTACCATAGTGTTAATTTTTCTTAGTATTGAAAAAAGCCACATTAGTGATTATATTAAAGAAATGGTCCATATTTCCCATCTCCACCATCTATTACTATAATTTTCAGCTCCTGTAGTTCACAAATGGTCAACAATATGTCAGAATGACATTTGTAATGATTGAACTGAAAAAAATTTGTTTTGAGCTTCTAAGTGCAGTGAACTAATAATTTCTAGACCTTGAACACTCATACCTCATCCCCTATATTGATGTTGCATGTGTGACTTGTTAGATAACAGGAATTTTCAAAGAGACATCCACTTTAGGATGAAATGAACTGTATCTTAAAATAGCCCATTCTGCTAAATTAAGTTAAATGAGTTTCATTATTTGTATCCAAAGTTACATTTGAAGTCTGAGCTGCATTCATGCAGGCAGAAAACTTGGAGACAGAAAGAAAGGAAAAATGAGTATTTCTATTCAATTAAAAGTAACTGAGAAATACTACCATTATAGCAAAATAGTTATTACATGGTAAATGGCTTTTTTAAATACAGCCTATTTTTCACCTAATTGTTTTTACCAGCTCACATCCAGAAGACCAAGGTTACACGACCCACTCCCTTCCTGAGCTAGGGTGTAAAAATATTCACCCTCTTTAGAGAGTAGATCCCTATCAGTAATATTAGTTATCTATGCACATAAGTTAGAATTCTCCTGTAATTTAGTATTGGCAGTGCTTAATTCCCTTCCTTCCCTCACACAGATAAATATAGTATTTAAATAAATAAATCAATAAATAAAGTATTTAAATAGTAAATAGACAGCATTGTCAGGAAAAGTAGCCTGGAATAATGTAAGAACCTTGAAATAGGTTACTGAATCTATGACTTTCAAAGTTAACAAGATTCCCTCCAAATACTTGAAAATACTTACATCTGATTCTCTGAGAGAACCAGAACACTTTAGAGACAGCAGTGTCTGTAAAAAGCTACGATGAAGTAAAAGCAAAGACTAAAATTTGATTAAGCAAAAACTAGTATACAAAGTTTCAGACTGTGAATTCTGAATGCTGAAACATAATTTTAAAAATTGTTTTATTTCCTCTACATGTCTATACTTTACCTGCTGCAATTTTTTTTTTCAGCTGCTATAAACACGTTCATTAATATGTCTGAAACAGGTTATAGGATTCTGTTCATCAGTTCTGCGTTCCATAGCAATTGATGCAGGAGTATTGTCTAGATGAGGATAGCTGTCTTTATTTACATAGGGACCTAGAAATTTATGTTACACATATGCCTTGAATGTCATGAGACCCTCAAGAGCCACCGGGAATTACCTAAATATCAATCCCAGAATATCACTTATTTTCAGAAAAGTAGCAAAATGTACACCAGAGACAAATAAGAATGTCTTTATTAGCTGTAACACAGTGGTTACTTTTGGGGTGACTGAATGAAGACGTATTTTTCTGACAGTGGCCTCTCCTTTGTAAGTTAAGTTAATAAGTGAAGCAATGGGCAAGGTTTAGTATTGGCTTGCAGTGACATCATTTATCCACACTAAAGTGTTTCAGTCCTACAAACATATGATAACCAAATCTTAGAAGTCATAGCTATGACTATTCAGCTGAAGGAGGAAACAGAAATTATTTCTCAACATGTATCTAACTTTCAATCTGGAAATTACAGCAAGAACAGTTTTTGATCTGTTCAATACCACAAGTTTTGCCAACATTTCATGCAATGCTAAGTATGTGGCATGGTCCAGGCACACTGAGTAACTGGAGAAATACTCTCTTTTGTTTCACAGGTGTGGGATTCAATTACATCAATCTAGATTGTGATGATGAGCCATTATGATAGCCTGAGATCTGCTATCTCTGAACATTTCTAAAAACCTTCTGTCAAAGCAAGCTGTCTTTTTACATAAAGTGGTAAAACAGTGGAAAATACTAAGAATTTTATCCTTTTTACCTACCAGAGGAGCCAGCACAAAAGGCATCTGACTATAGGCAAGTCATGAAATGTTCAGTGCCAATATGCAAAAAAAAAATCTTAGAGGAAACACATTTGTTTAAAAAAAGAATAAAACAACAACAAAAACAGGACAACAGTAACAAAATTTGACTGCTATTTGCACTTGTATTTATCAAATAAATTCTTCATGGGTGACGTCAAATAAATTCTTCATGGGTCCAGGGTGACAAAGAAGTCTGGGAATGCATGAATGCAAAGATTTTTGTGTATGTGTGTCCACAGAGTAAGCAAGAGCAGAAGCTACATGGAAGTAAACCAGCAAGGTCTGTATTACAGTATTAACACCCCAGAATACAGTAATTTCATATTGAACTGTGTATTTCTTTGTAAATGCAAATCTGTACACAGATACATTCTACTGAAATTTAAATCAATCATTAAAAACTGTCAAAAATCAGGGCCAATAGCTCAGCTCCAGTGTATTTAGATGTAATATTTGAAAAGGTTTCTACTTCCTGACCTTCTCATCTTTTGGCTTCTACCCCCATGACAGAATTTGAAGACAGATGTTTGAGTCCAAAATATAATTGTTATTGAAGTTGGTGAGAATTGGAACTTCTCTACTAGTTTGTGAGCTGAAAGTATTGAGGCAAAAGTGTTAATTCCTCTCAGGCCATTTGTCCTATGGATAAGAGCATTGGGATATTGAGCTAGCGTAGTTTCACTGAAGAACATGGGCACACTTGCAGTACTTTTCCTAACCCTATATATCATACACCATGCATGTTACAGTCGAGAGATCCAGCTCTCTGTCTCAGTCTGTCTGACCTTTACAATGGTGAGGATATTCATTAAGACTTTTTCTGTAAGTGACATCTGACTGTAAGTGTAATGCTTTTTCTTTAACTGTATTCCATAATTATTTGGAAGGAGTCTGATAAAAATGGCAAGATAGTCCACTTCTTGAAAAGGTTTTGCTGGCGCATTTTCATACCTCAGTAAATGCGGTGGTTTTGCTTGGCCCAGTTTTTGCCAGTGAATAGGGTGGGGTACAAAGATGGCTCCTGCATGTCCTGAGTAAAGATTCTGGAAATTTCTCCACCATGACCAGCAGAGCCAATATTTGATGGCTCTGAAGATGATGGACATGCTGCTGGCCAAACCTGGGCCAATTAGAGATGTTAGTTACGCCTCTGTGAAAACATATTTAAGAAGAAATCAAAACAATGTGAGCACGCACTTCTTTTTAGCCAGAGAAAGAGGAGGAGGAGGTAAAAATATGTGAGGGAAAACAACATGGAGGCACCAAGGTCAGTGGAGAAGGTGGGGGAGGAGATGCTCCAGGCGCTGGAGCTGAAAACCCTCTGCCAGCCGTGGTGCAGACCGTGGGGGAGCAGGTGGTCCCCCTGCAGCCCATGGAGTCCAGGGGATGCAGAGAAACCCCCCACAGCCTGTGGGGAGGTGCCCACACCAGAGGAGCAGGTGGAGGCCTTCAGGAAACTGTGATCCAGTGGGAGTCCCAGAGACTGAGAGTTGCAAAAGCCTTGCAGGAGAGAGAAAGGCCTTGCTCCCGGGATGGAAACAGCCTGGCCTCGGCTTGGAAGCCTGTAACCTGAACAGAAGAATCTCAGACTGCAGCAGATTTCGGGTGGGTGCTGCTTGTGAGATTGGGCCCATGCCAAAGAAGTTCGCAGAGGGCTGTCTCTCATGGGAGGGACCCTCATGGCTAAGTAGAGGACTCTCCTCCCTGATGGATTGACCCTGACCAAAGGAAACCCCCATACCCTGCCCCCACCCCAGAGCTGTTGGTTGGAAGGAAGGAGGGAGGGGGTGAGCTGAGAAATGGCCTTAATAGGGAGAGGGGTGAGTAGAGAAACAGCATTTGTAGCAGAAAAATTGTGGTGTTGGACTGACTAAGAAAAGCCACATACCTTGCCCCAGCCTGGATCTGTTGGTTGGATGGAGGGAGGGGGCAAATAGAGAAACAGTGTTTGTAATAGAAGAATTGTGATGGACTGACCTAAGAAAAACCCCACACCCTGCCCCTGCCCGGGAGTTGTTGGTTAGTTGGAAAGGAGGGAGGGGGTGAGCTGGGAAGCGGTGCCTTAAGAGGGAAGGGGGGTCAGTGAAGAAACGGTGTCTTGAGAGCTTATTTTTACCTCTGATTTATCCTCCGACTCTCTTACATTAATAAATCACAATCTTTGTAACTTTAAGTTTCCCGCCTGCTTTTGCCCTCTCCAGTGCCCACCGATCAGTGATCTTATCTCAACTCATGAGTCCAGCATGTTTGTGTTAGTTTTTTTCCTCTCCTCTCCTCTGCATAGCTCCAGCAGGAGAGAGCAGAAAGAGCAAACGTCATAAGTGCCTGGCATTTAGCCAGGGTCAAACCCATGACAGTATAGTAGTGTGATTTTCATACATTTTACCCAGGATTCCTGTGAAGATTGTCACATCTGCTGTGGCCCAACACTGCCCTCAGCAAGATTTTAGCCATGATCATTGAGGTCAGTTGAAAGGACGTGTTTTCTTATTTGTCATTCTCCTGAGAAATGTACGATATCTCAGCTTCATTTCTGAAATTCTCTACTAGACCAGCCTGAAGAGTGACAGGATTGTTATTACTTGTTGCATCAATACTACCACACCATACCTTGCCTGGCTTCAAGCATGCCAGGGGTGATGTTAATTTAAAAGGCTGCTGTTAAATACATTGTTTAAAGAGGATACAATATGCCCTGTCAGTTCAAAGCCAGTATCTACTAGCCCTAGAATTTATACTTCTTTTGTGTGAAGTAGCAGCTCACACTTAAAATGCATTAGTTAGTAAAATATTGGTCACAGTTCAGTCAGATTGTACCAGAAGAAAACATTTATTTTATCTGTGACCATTTTATATGCAGGTGAAAAATAAATGGCTATGTTCTCCATCAAATTTACTCTCTCCTTGAGTTACAGTGCCGCCAGATTTTAGTGCCTTGGGACAGCAAATGAAAAAAGAAAGTGAAAAAAAAATAATCATTGACCCTTCAGAAAGAGAACAAAATATCAAGGCCTTCCCTCTACTCCAAACTCTGACAAGTACATAACATTTTTCAGTTTTTCGTGATAACCAATATCACTAGTTGGTTTCCAGAAAGTTTTCTGAAAGACAGCACTTACTTTAAACCCACCAACTAGTGAATCCTTTTAAAGGGTCAACAAAATGGTTCTAAAATGACCAGCATACTGCTTGTCTACTTCACTGTAGAGCATATACTTCTGAATCCTTAAACAAGTAGAGTCCTTATGGGAAGAATTTGCAGCAGTGTCTACTTAAGCCATCAGTGCTCTGGGAATGATCTGAAGGGCTCATACGTTTGAGTACATATGTTTGAGTTTGCTGGGCAATGGCTCTATCAGGTAATGAGCGAGGGGCAGGCACTGGGTAGGTGCAGAAAGTGAGAGCACACAAAGTGATGCATGGCATTGGATGGCAGTGCAAGATGGGCCAACCCATGGCTTAAGGTAGGGAGGTCAGGCCTAGGGGATCCTGTGGGATTTGGAATATAATTCATTTTACTGCCATGAGTAATGTGATAGCAGAGAGTATGGATTGTCGACTTTGGAGATTCATCTCCACCTATTGATGCCCCAAACTGGCCAAGAGTCAGGTATTGCTGCATTTCCTAAGTGTCACTGCTGCTAATTCCAAATATCAAAAGTGTTACCCAGCCAACCATTGGTGGCCAAACACAAATATCTGATGAACAGGAAGTTCCACCTGAACACAAGGAAGAACTTTACTGTTGATCGAGCACTGGAAGAGGTTGCCCAGAGAGGTTGTGGAGTCTCCCTCACTGAAGATATTCAAGACACATCTGGATGCAATCCTGTGCCATGTGGTCTAGGATGATCAGGACTGAGAAGGAAGATGTGACCAGATGGCCCAACTGTGCTCCCTTCCAATCTTACCCTTTCTGAGATTCTGTTATCTGTTCAAGAGAAAATGCCAAATCAGCTTTTCTATTGGCTGTTCGAGCAACCAATTAGACATTAAGAAGTTTTAAATTGTAAGTTTTCCATTCTCCACATTTCACTGTTCTTTGTGAATTCAATATACAGAAACCTTAATAAAGCCAGCCAGTTCAAGTTTATTTTTTCCATTAGCTTCACTAATACTTCATATCTTACAAAATAGGGATCTGACTTTTAGGATATTTCCATGTTCATTGAGCTGTAATATTTTAAGACCAGGGGTTTATTACTTTACTTCCATAAGTGATTGCCTAATGCCCAAAGAGGCCATACAAAAAGTACCCAAGATAATATAGATAGTGGTGGTCTACAAAGGCTATTCTCTTATTGCCTTAAAAACAGACAGCAAATGGATTTTCCTATACGAGTATTTTGAGACCACCCTCTGTGGACAAAATTAATTGTTGATAATAATATTTCAACTACTCACTTTTGTACTTTTAAACTAAATGTTTTTCAAGTCTCATGTTGAGTTAGATCAAGGATCAATCTATTTTATCTTAAACAGTTTAGTTTACTGCTTTGATATTTATGATAACAAATAATATTTTTAATGCACTCTCCTACCCCCTTTTGATGTTTATACTAACATGTAGCCCCAATGTACACAGTGGAGTAATCAGAAAAAAATTCTTATAATAATAAATGGTCATCAAGCATGAAACTTTTCTGTTCAGACCAAAAATTTACTGAACACAGATGACTGAAGAGAGTAATGAAAAATTAATATACAGAATCTGGAAACTAAAGTATTGATTGATAAGAGGGGAGGGAGAAGATCTTGAATATCCAAGCAACTTGATGGAGGTAAATTAAGGGGAAGAAAAAGGAACATAAAAACAGTGACTGGAGTTCTAATTAATTTTCAGATGTCAAAGGACATTTGAAAGTGAAGAAGGAAAAAAACATCCTAAGAATAAAGCTATATTTCAACTTATTGTGTATCTCTGGATAGCAAACAGGGAAACAGAGACTTCTGGGATAGGAAATGGGATGATCTGATGGATCACAGATATTTTATGGGAGGTAGAAGAGGAAGTAGATAGTCACTGAGCTGGAGGGACAATGAAATTGTATCATGAGATTTTGCTTCCATTAGAGATAATGAATTCTGCATCTCTTACATTTTATTTCATCACACAAGGAAAGCTTGAACAGGCATATCCTTTCCCACTATTGAAAGGCAGGAAAGGTAAGAAATGAGTAGCAGTCACATGCCTCATGTTAGATTCTTTGTGGGTTTTGATACACAGGAGCTTCTCTCACACTCTGATACTCTGCACATAACACCATGGTATGAGGTCAGGTGTTTAGGAAGACTAATGGAGCAACTGATCACAAAAGCCCTTGTAACCATTTTCTGTCCTTATGTTTGGCTAGTTACAGTACATACACCCATCAAATTGCACAAATTAATTTTCCTTTGGTTTTCTAAAGCACCACATAAAATATTACATAGTACATTGCGCATAAAATTTTGACATAATGTTCATGGAAGTTCAGTGTTTAGAGAAATTAATAGCTTTATCATACTAGTTAATACAGAAGATATACTTGTTTTAGAGGAAAATAAAAGCATAGAAATATTTCCATCACTGTTATAAATTTTCATCAGTTTATTAAATCTTTTATTATGCCTAGAGATTCCCCAGCAATCTGAAATGAAATGGCCTACCTCTGAGGTCCTATTAGGATAAGAATAACTTACAGAATAAGCTTTACAAGACACGTAGAATCAATCATTTTTACTATTATAACCAAGACAAATTCCCATTAGAAACCATGCTGCACTTACAAGCATCTATTTTAAATTTTTATATACTTGGTGTGCCCAACATAGCAGCACTGTGTCTCAAATTACTTTTTTAAATCTAATTGATTTAATAAATTCACACTTAAATTGCTATTCAATTACTTACTCTTCTCTCCAGCAATTTTACAATCTTGAGCATATAGCAGAACGAGAACATAATTAAAGGGCTTATTCATTAAAGAAATTCTTCTCTGCTGGTTTTTCACCTGGGTTTTTCTCTAGATATTCAAGCTATAACACTTCTCTGCAAAAAGGTTAGCATGGAAAATTGAAAAACTATAAATATTTGGTGCTACACAGAAGGAGACATGCCTTATCATGTAATAAATATAGAGAATTTTTATGTATCTCATATAATCATATAATACAGAAACATTCATAATGTTTATTAAGTATATATTTGTGGTCAACTAGGTCTACATATATTTTTCTGAGTTTTTAAAAATAACTTGCAGTTTCAGAAAGGCAACAGCTTTCATATAATTACTTATATGAATGATGTATAGCTAAAATCAAGCTGAAAAATTAATTTCCATGTTGCACATAGAAATGAAAGGTAAAGATACTCGCAGACAATTATGTGTCACGCATGCAAATTGCTCTAAATCCAAACAAAACAGAGGGACAACCACTTGGTAGAGCTCATAACACAATGAAGAAATATTAGTATGAAAGTATGTAGAGGTATGGAGTATTAGTATTTTAAGTTTCTCTCCAGAACTATGGATCCACAATACTAGAGTCCTTATGAGAAATTATTTTTGCTCATAGCAAGCTAAAAAAGTAGGAAAGTATCATCTGTTTTGATTGATGAGAAATTTCAAGCAGGGGACAACTACCTGTCTTCTTCAAGTCTGTACAAAACTGAACATACAGCACAGATCAATTAATCATTAGGACAGTGCTTTGATCAAGACAACCACATCCTCTTTTTTTATATATATCAAGAAACTTGTTTCAGCTTGAAGCTGCAATAAATCTTGCTAAAGTGAGATGTTACTCCTCTGAGCACAGACAGATTGTCTTTTCCCCACAAGCAAACATTCTGCTTGCTCTGCATTTCCAAATTCCTGCTTAGCATTGCTTAGAGTGGTTACCCAAAAAGCTTTGCTACCTAGAGTAAATGTGGAGAGGGAACACTGGCACTACTTGTGCCTGGGGGCAAAACAAACTATTCCAAAGAACAGCTTGACTCTGCTACTCAGCAGTGGATAAGCTAATTCAGCTTTCCACCCCACCTTTCCACTTTTCAAAAAAGTCTGTGTATTATACGTTCTCTTATAGATTATACATATTCTCCTATACATTTAAAGACACAAGACTGCTTTCTGCATTTGACTTTCTGTATTTTCTCGTGATGCTTAAAGAATTCAGTTAAATCCAGAAAGAGTGAAACAAGACAACCCTACACATGGAATATGACTTTTTCCTCTTAATTTTTGAAAGTAACAAGCATAGATTTCCATATGCCCTGAACTAGAGTATTCAGTCTTTTAAATATGATCAATAAAAAGAAAATCAGCTCAAAAAATAATTCTACAAATTTACAATTGTATTCTCTGCAATTTTAATAGTGAAATTACAAACTAGTAAAAAATTACAAAAATGTGCTCAGAACTCTCCAAAGACATTGCAACTCTCTAAGCTAGCATATGTTATTTCGCTAATTAGCATATATCCTAGTTTGTTTAAGCTAAGAGTCATTCAAAATAAAAATTGAAGCAAATTTAGCTTTTGCCTAAATAAACCTGCTTGAGGTTTGAAACCTCTTTGGTTTTCAATCACTTCACAAACAATACAGACACTTCCAGAAGTCTGGATTTTAAACCATCAACAGATTTAATGACACAGTATCTAATCAGGGACTCTGGCCAGAATTGTGTGTTTGAATCATACCTGACTTCCGCACAAAGCTTTTATATCATATATCTACTTTGGAAAATGATGGATTCAGGAGTTTCATATGTTACTATGAGGAAAAGGTTTATTATCTTCGATTTTATCAGCTACTTTGACATTTTGATGTACCAGCATTTTTTTCCCAGACCAAACAAATTACACTTTCATAGGTTCTTATCTGACTGTTAGACAAATCTTGCAAAAGGATTACCAAGGCTAGTAGGAGTAACTGTTTTGTTCTACAAAATTTTATCTAGATTGTACCCAAGCATCAACTTTATGCATCTGAAGAGCTTGCAGTGATATCTGGTCTATGTGCAAATGGGATACCTTCTGTTAGATTTTTATTTTTTTCCTGGAAGTTGCTGTTCTTCATTTGTAATACAATAATACAATCGTTATACAACCATATATTTTTAATAAAACTCAAGCAATGCAGGCAAAAAAATAGAAATATGCTTGCACTCTTGCATGAATCTTTCTTCCATAAAAAAGTCCAACATATTTTGTATATCAATTTAGTGGTTTTTAATTTTTTTCACTTATCTAAGAAACTTGACTTTACTATCTGGAATAGAATATGAAGTCACCTACATTTACAAATGTATTTTGGGCACCATTGTCTCAACAATCCTTTAAAAACCAGAAAATTAATATGGCAAAATGTTAAGGAGGAAGATCTTAAAAAATCCATCCTGAAAACACTAATATCTTTTTTGTCTCTGACATATTTTATCCTCTTTTCCTACCTTCATGAACAAAAAGTCATGTAAGTATTGTGAAAATGAAAAATTCCTAGTTTGAATAAGTAAAAAATGGAGGGAATTATAAAACCCTAAAAGAGCTACTCACAATTTTTTATCTTAAAACAGGGAATTGAGACTTACATAGAGAGGAGGAATGCAGTTCCTTATCAAAAAGAACCACTTAGCTAGGACTTAAACCACTAAGTCATTTTAGGTCAAAGCAAAACATTTTAATCATCACTCAACAAATTGATTAGCAGTCAGGAGTGACTGAGAAACTCAGTGATCTTTTTGCCTGAAACACCGTTTAGTAATTGGACTCCCTCTTATTTTACAAATCTCATCAATCATGAGAACCACGATGAAATCTCATTTTCATTTCTTCTCACATAGAAAGTATTTCACCATTATATTCCATTGAGCTTCTGCCAAGTAAACTTGACCATGTGCAAACATAAACGCACCAGTTGAAAAAAGTGAGATATAAACAAATAGCCAGAGCCTGAATTCCCAGCAATCCACACTTACTTCAAGCCTTTTGTTAGCTCCTACTTATCCCATTGAAAAAGGAGACAACCAAATGTAAGGAAAAATGCTCACTGTTAAGTTTGAGGTTGATCAAGCACAAAGCTCAGACTTTCTGAAGTTAATGATTGCTGCTGCAGTCTGCAGTTTTGTCAGCAACATCTCATATTTGATTGTTTCTACAGTAATCATGGAAATGATGGTAGCAGAGCAGCATGGAACCATTTATCTTCTCTCAGGATGGCCATTGTTAGCTAATCAGCAGTAGACCTGCTGTTATTCATCAATAACCAAACACCTCATTCTGACCAAACTGCCTGAAACACTTATTTAGTAGGGCAGTACTTCAAGATCCCACAACTCCAAAAATTTTATTTTTCACTTTTCTAATCAACTTTCGCTTTTCTAATCTAATTTCTTGTAGGACTGCTCTGAATGGCACCTGAAATTGTCTGCACTCTCTGAGTTGAAGCCAAGTTAAATACCACAGGAAGATGATGTCACTATTCTCTCTGCATTTCTTTTAAAATTACTGTTGTATACAAATTCATAGTCTCTCCCTGTTCTTTGATTTTAACAGCTGTATTTTGGTCTGGAATATTATTAAATATGAAAAATATATTCTTCAAGTTCACAATGGATTAGATTAATTTCCAACTTTGATGTTTCACAGTTTATATGAAAAAAAACAGATAATCAGAATGTGGATAAATTTTAGGACTTCATTTGCTGATGTTAATTCAAAGGGTTGTTTAATTTTTCAGCTTAATTTCCTTTTGTTTAAATTGCAATCATTGCGACTTTATCAAGGTTTTTATATTCTGGGCATGTTCAATATGCAGAAAACAAATGAACCATGTATTTCTTACAATTTCAGATCCTCAGATTCACAGCTTTATCAATACTTAATTAGTTTTATAACTCACTTGACAAAAAAATTGTTTTTAAATCAAAGCAATGAAAATAAGGAGACACCTTTATAAATAATATTACTTTAAGAATCAAGATCTTAAAAATTACCTCTCTGCCTGGGAAAACCATCAGTGGAGGCTAGCTAATCAAACTCAAAATATAGTAATTTCAGAACCTTTTCTATTCAGATAATGATGGATTTCCTGCTAATTCTTGTTATAATACTGTTCAGGGAGACTTTGATTTCTTAAGAAAAGAAAAGTCATTGAAGATCTAGAAACTCTAAGTTTCCTCTATTGAAGTACACCAAGCTGATTTAAGTTTTACTGAAAAAAAATGGTAACCCAGCGTGATTAAAGTTCTTAAAGTGAAACTTCTTCCTCTTTTACTTTGGCAGAACATACATACACACATATGGCAGTTACACAAAAAAATCCTCTGTTCTTTTATCCTATTTGTCTTCGAGTTTTTGCAGCAGCACTCACAAAAGAATTACAGAGATTAAATATTTCCTATCATGAAAGCAATGGTAACAGTAGCTAAAACTACTTACACAACCAAAGTTTTATGCTTAAAAAAATCCCTGCCTTGCAGAGACCTGCTGTTTATTGGAGTTACTGACAGTATAGCGTATCAACACTAAAGAAAGGGAAAAATATTTCTTTCACTTTTATTCATATTTCACTAGTAGTCATCTCTTCTTTGTAATTTTTTACCTTTGAATTATTTCTCAGCTACAATTGACAGAATGTATAAAAATAAATCAAAATCAATACCCCTAAAGCACAGAGAGCTAAGCATAATCTCAAAGCTAAGGTCCATTTTTATGGATATTGTTTTAAATTTTTATTCAAATATCATATCTTGGAGTTACTGTAGATACAGGAAACATCCTGTTTAAATTATTTAGTACTACTCATCTAATACACGAGTGTTGGCTATTAGTAATTTTTGATTAAGATCAACTCCTGAGTAGCAATTAACCCAATATTTTATCTTCTAAGTGATTCTCTTCGGCATACTGCATTCATACACAAATTTGGGAAGATTTAAATTTGACTTTGCAGCCAATTTTAGGAGATACAAATACCCAATCACCAGAATTAGAAGTAGTACAAAATACCAAATTGAGGTGAATGAATGCTGTGCTGGAGATAGAGCAGTCTGTGTTGATCCTTCAGGCCATTCATGAACTTTCATAGAGAGATGTTTAATTAGGATTCACATGTTGTTCAAGCTTAATCCAGCATTTTTTTCTTAAATGACCACCTCATTAATGATTGACAAGGAATAATATTTGACAGGCAGAATTTTAAGGAGAAATTTCCCCAATAAGATCATTATGTGGGGGAGGCAAAGGAGATGCACCGTTAAAGAGCTCAACTAGAAGTTCTCCTCTTAATTTCACATAGTTTCAGAAGTTTGAAAATGTCTCTGCTATATGGTTATGTCTTTCAAAATTATACATAATATATTATGTCACATGTATGCCATGCAGATATTTATGACAAATATTGTTGTGACCTCCTTCTAATGCCCCTTGTTGAGGATTATCTTTGCTTTCATACTTGGTCAGGAGCAAATAAACAACAGTGAAGTTTTAGAGTACTATAATCTAAAAAAAAATTAAAAAAAAATAAAACCACTACAAATAGTATATTGATTGATGTGCATATATTATAACTGATGTGCATTCCAGGGCAGGTATAAAAGGCCTAAAATGCAGTGTACATCCAATCCTCCCATCATTATTGACTGTCAGTTTGGTAGATGCAGTAAAAAAAATCCCATCTCATCATACAGTTTACTGCTCTTAAGGCATTGAAAATTTTCTTTAAGGTATTATTAATTACTTCTAATAATTACTTCTCCTAATTTCCAGACATCATTAACAGGTATGTCAAAAAGACCAACAAAAATCAGCAAGCACGAAAATTAGTCAGCATGATTGTCTATCCACAAATTTGCAAAAAAGAGTGTAAGAAATGGATGTTGCCACCCTTCTTTGCTTAAAATAAAATCTCTGAGCAGATCCACGTACCTTTGATCTGGGTCAAAAAGCAGTTACCTGTATTACTTGTATTTTAGCAAATACACCTACATGGGGATTGAACTCAAGCTAAGACATCCCTGGCTTTGCATGCAACTTTTATTAAACAAGGGCAGGTCTCCACAGATTTAAAATGCCAAATAAGAAATTCTGCATAGCAGGTATGAAGTATACCCTGACAATTGCATTACACTTCTATCGCATTTACTGATGCAAATATTGTAAAATTATGAGTCCCTTTTCCTTTTAGATGTTACAGAACTGACAATTACATTTCATTTAACTTTTTCTGGTCTGTTGGCAACAGTTGTAAGAGGAGGAAACAACAAAAATTCTTATACAATCTTCTGATACACAGAAATAGAAAATAAAAATCAGCAGCAAATGGAGCTTTTAAGACTGCAGTACAGACATTTATGGTGTACGGTTATTCACACTTGCAAATTTGAACAGGCAGAATCCATCATATATGATGTAAGTCACAGCATCGCCTTAGTTTTTCTACCCACAGTGGTTTGGTTCATCAAACACCTAGACTTTCAAGGTAAAAGATTTATTATCCTCTCTGCTCAGAGGACATAAATAATTGTCAATTTATTGAATCAAAAAAATTATTGAATTTTAATGAATTGGAAAGACAAAATTGTGGAAAGATATTTCAATTGCTACAACTGTTTTCTATTAAAATAATGCAAAAAGGCATTAAGATACCACAAAGACAAATTTTAAACCTAATAGTGCATGTACACTAAAATTACATCCTTATTTTCTTTTTTTTTTCTCATATTTCTTCCTGAAAAACAGTAAATATTGCTCAAAGGTTTAAATGTATTCAAAGTCATATGAATAGAGCCAAAATTAGTAGCCAAGACTTCTTCCTAATAATTTTTCTTTGTTTTATTCATTGATCAATGAACATTATTAAACTTTCAAGACAAACTTGTCCTTTTGACTTTTTTCTTCAAACTCAGTCTCAGTAAATTCCTTTATAAGCAGTATCTTTGCAGTGTCTTAGAAAATGAGTTGTTTGCGGCCAGATGAACCTTTGCTTGTACTCCCAAGTGGATTACTTTCTCTTATGGGTATCTGCAGAACCACTTCACAGCTTTCATAGGTCACAATGTGATCAGACTCCGCTGGGATGTAGTATAAATAGTTAAGTATGGGTTTAAACAAGCTACCATCAAAAGAATTCAAGGACCTAAGGCCATTCAGTTATAGAGATTTACAGCACTGTAGCAAAATTTTTTGTTTGAGACCCCATGTTCCTCAGGCTGAAGAATTTTGAGAAATGGGAGTTAGGACAGGTACATAAAAACAATGAAATGTTATCACACTCTGAAAGAAAGCATTTTAAACCAAAGGGAGAAATAATTGTTTTCTTTGTTTTATTTATTAGGTAGGAGCTGGAAAAGCATAATGTGAGAAAGGCAGGCTGTTCCACTGAAGCCATTTAGCTTCATAATATATTTCTGGAGATATCACTTTTCCTTACTTCCCTTGAATGAAAAGTTTAAAAAGGAAAAATGGGCATTGTAGAACATCAAACCTTACATATTCTAAAGAAAAGCACGAATAAGTTCATAGGGTTTCTTCTGGTTTTTCTATACTGGATTATACTTCACTTCAGTTGCTCAAAGATTAAATTTTTATCGGTCTTTTTCTTCCAAATACTTTTAATATACTGACAGCAAATCTGATGCAACTTGATTTGGAACATTCAGATAAATACAATAAAAATTATAGTGTATTTTGGCTATAGCTACCTGCTGGAGGATCAACAAGTAGCTTCCCAACTAATTTCATTAATTAGCCTTAAAAACAAGATCCGCCCCCCTCCCCCCCCCACCGCAAACCACACTAAAAACCCCTAGCCAAACAAGAAATCAAAACCCCAATTAAAAAATCCACACAGTAAAGGGTGTCTACATGGAATATATTTCAAAGTTTATACTGAGACTGTGGTGGTGATGCCAGTCCATGTAGTGATTTGACCTTACTCACGGAAGGCCACAGAATTTCTATTAACTTGGCAGTGCAACATCTCAGTTCTTGTCTTGACCGGAATTGAGTTTAGCAGTGTGAATATGATTTATGGCAAAGGTCTGACAAATCTATAAAGCTGATGAGCAGCAAACATTACCCCTATGTGTTACACTGGGGTTGGAGAAGGCTATCACAGAACCAAACTAATAATTGCAAACTGCCTTCACAAAGGGGCAAAGACAGTTTAGGTAGCAAGCAACAAACAGAAGTCAAACAATGGCATGGTGTTTGAAAAAAAAAAAAAAAAAAATCCTGTGACAGAATCAAATCCGAGAAGAAAGAAATGGTCACCACCCATCATAAAATTCTTCATTAAAAAGAAAATCAGGAGAGACTGTAATCCTGTAATCCTCTCCCTTACTCCATCCCTCTTGAGGATGACTACCAACCTAAAATACTAGACTGACACCAGAAAGATGAACAAAACATCAGAGAAAGAAGTGGAAAACTGAAGCAATTTAGGTACCACAAATATAACTGTATTCCTACTGAAGTTTTCTTTATTACATCGGTATCTCAGTATGTAAATATTAGTGTCATTGTAAATGAGATAGTAACTGCCTATTTGGATTACACAATTAAGACTTTAATTAGCCTAACCTTAAGTCCCACTGGTATTATAACATAATCCAAAGTGTGGATGTACTTCCTGAATTTGTACCAACTTCATATGCTCCTCCTAATTTCAAGACATCTTCATTATGAACTCCTTCTATTTTTTTGCTGTTTTCTTTGTCTTAGTTTGATACTGCTACCACTTCACAACATTCATCACTCAAAATAACAATAAATCAGCGGAAAGTTCAAAGTTTACTATGCTTAAATTAAGGCCAACAAACTGTGGTTTACTCACGGTGAATAGGAAAGTCCACATCTTAAACAGAGTGACAGTTAATTTTCAATGAAGAATACAATAAAATGACATTTAATTAATGATTTCCTCTCTAGTGTCTATTACTATTCTAGTAAAGCAAAAACCAAGAAGGATCAGCATTGTGAGAGACCACCTTATTTTTTATTCTTCTTGTGAACCCTCTTAGATGAAAAGGAAAATCAGAGAAACCAGAAAAATTCCTATGAAACATTTGTTGCTGTGGATCAAGAAGTAAAAGAAGTTTGAAAATTAATGTCCTCACTGGTTTTAACATAAATATCCATTTATGGTGCACAAGAAAAAAAAAAACCAACCCAACACATTTTCTTTCTTCATTATATTCTATTCTATTATTATTCTATTCTACATTCTATTGGCAAACTGACAGATACTGCAGACCTAACCAGATGTTTTCTGCTGTGTTCCAGTCTTCTGATTTTGAGATGTTAAATAGAATTTCACACACCTATAGAAAAAATGCATTGCATGATAACAGCATGTCCCTCAAAAAATGGGAAAAGATGGGATTTAATGGCTTTCCAGTAAGAAGGTGTGAAGAAAAAAAGAATCCCATTAAGTGTTCTGAATGCTGTTGATACATGATGAAGTAGCAACTGAAATAACAGACTTGAACTCTAATTACTGATATTTCATAGAATCTGTTTATGTTGGTGGTAGACAGGAAAAGAATAAAAAGATTTTAATGAACAGTCTAAAATACCACAAGAGGACAATAATTGGCAGTGGTTTTCTTTTTTTCTTAATCCCATCAACAGAAGAAATAATCTTACTTCTAAACATGTCTGTAATAAAATGTTGACATTGTAACTAGGACAGAACTATGGCAAACAAAGAAGGAATTATCTTGAAAAAGTGAATCTTCAAATATGGTCAAGTAATTAGAGACAACGATAATTTTTAAAAAGACAAATTTTATCACAGAGGAATTGCTAAATAGGAAAGGAAGCTAATTAAGAGCTAGACAAGAAGCTAATTTTAACTTTTATTGTAAATTCTGTCTTCCTAACACTAAAGTTTATTTGTTAGACTTCCAAAATACAAACTTTAGACAGAAAACAAAAATCTGTAATATTTGCTGATATTCAAGTACAATTTCAGCTCCCCTCCCCACACTCCCTAGTATCAGGGTCATTTAATCAGTATTTTCAACTTTCATGGTGCTATATTCTGAAAATAAAATTTATTTAAACTGAAGTGACAATGGAGATGCTCCATATAATTATTTATTAAGAGCATGGAATTTTTGATGTGGTGGAAAGGGTTCTTGGGTGAATCAGGAACCCCATGATAGAATTGTTCTTCAAATAGATTAAAATAAATATGTCAAATAAATATGCATTTTGCTACTTAAATAGTAACATATGAATTTACTGGTCTCTGTTTCCTTTAGCTTGCCCTTACTAAGAGTGAATCAACTAGAATGTTTATACCAGCCATTTTCTAATGCAATCCTGTCCAAACCACAAAATTCCTCATGTTAGTATATCGTGACCATGGTATTACCACAAACACCAGAGATACAGACCAATAGAATAGATTTTTTTACCTGTGTAATATATTGTAATGGAATGATAGCAACAGAACCTCACACTATTATGCAGCCATCCCTAGCTCCACAGAAAGATTGTACTTTTTCCCCTAAGTATTATTAGTTATTGTCACAATATGTTATGTACAAAAAAAGAGCAGATGGAACATTTATTTTTTAACAAAGATGAGTATAGGAATAGTGATCCACCTCCAGATTATAGCTAAAAGGCGTTGTCCTAAAGCCTGTGAATATATATCTGAGAAAACTATCAGAAGCAAATGTCCAATTAGAAATGCATGATTCTAGTTTTTCCATAAACATAATTAAATAAGTATATGTTGTTCATATAGTTTAGTTTCATCCACTCTTTCTGTTTCTTGCTACATTCTACCAAAATAAAGAAGTAAAATAAATCATTGAAAGAGATGCTTTAGACAGACAGGTGATGTTGCATTTTAAGCAACGTAATACTGCATTAAGTCATCCTTATAAAAGAGATCAATGTAACCTGAAAGAGTCTTTCATAGTTGTACTTATTCTGTTGGGACAGAGTCAATTTTCTCCATAGCAGGTCCTACAATGCTGTATTTTGAATAAACAATACAGTGCTGTAACATTAGCTATTTCAGCTATTGCTGAGTAGCGGCTGCACAACCTCAGAGCCTTTTCTTGTGTTGCCCTGACAGTGAAGGGACTGGGGGTCGGCAAGAGGCTGAGGGAACACAGACGGGACAGCTGAACCAAAGTGGCCAAAGAGATATCCCGTACCATGTCATGCTCAGCATATAAAGCTGGAGGAAGAATAAAGGAGGGCAGGGCATTCAGAGCAGGATAGCTCCATAGCAAAAATCTGGTTTTGTTACCATTTACCTTTCTCAGGTAGACATACTACTCTACTGTTCAGCAACAAGTACAGGTGCCCTACTTAGCAAATGAGTACAGCAAATCAAAATTTCCAAGTCAGATCCATTCGGTATGATGTGCACAGATGGTATGAGCACATTCAGGATGGGCAGTACTTTTTTCTTGTGTCAGATTTACAATGTGTGGTCAAACCAACAATGCAGAGCACTGCAACACCACTTCTGCTTTTCCAAAATCAGGGTGCCACTGCACAAGTCTTATGAAGTTGATCCGCATAATGGACCTGCCCTGGATCCTCAGATTTTCAGTTAGGAAATTGTGTAATCCGTTCAAGATTTGTATTTTGAACAAGACCACTCCCAAATATCTTTTAACAAGACCTCTGAATGCTACTTGAATATCACTTCTGTGGGTGGGGGAAAGAGATATGAACACCTTAACATAAAACATTGCTGTATTTTTTGTTTGCTTGTTTTTTATTGCAGCCTTGTACTACATCTTGAGATGGGTGCTATCACACTGACAAAACAATTAGTTTTGCCAGATTCAGTCCTTCCGTAAATGGAGTCCTTCATATGTCATAATGTATATCTAATGCATACGTTAATCTAGATCAGTTTACCAATTCCACACAGGTGTTGTATATTTAATACATATGAAAAATTCTTACATGTGTAAGAAATTTCATGCAGTTGTCCTAAATACAAATTAGCACACCATATTAACACAATATATTAATTTATTCATACTTTATAGTTAAAATTTTCCGTCTCACTGATCCACTGGAGGGTTTTTCCAAACAATAGATCTCTGCAGTAACTACATGGAAATGCTACCTGGCATAAATGGTAAAAAAAATCATTCCAAACCTGTATAATTTTGATATGTTCCTAAAAGCCATTGAGTAAGTATAGTGTGGTGGAAAGAATTCACAATAAGCAATTTTCAGAGCACATCTAAAGCCTTCTTGCTGGGTAATATTTTTATTTCTGATCTTGAAAAGAAAGTATGCAACATTATTCTTCCCTCAGATCACCCAGAAGGTAACTCTAATATGTGTGCTATGAGAACAGTAAGGCATTTCTGACAGGTCTCTTGAGAAATTTACCTGAGGACTATTCTAAAGCAGCATAATTTTCCTGTCAACATTTGCTGGTGTCATCAGGGGAATTATGCCTAATTTTGCAGCAGGCTGGGCAAAAGCTAAGAGGCCACAATACACAGCAAGTAAAAAAGTTAAAAGATTAAACTATTACAGCCTTCCTCTTGACTTATGAGGACCATGCATAGAAAGATAGAACCATATCATAAAAATTTTGATTTAGTATGTGTGCTTTCCACCATATTCTATATGTTTGTCACGCCAAAAATTTCTTTTTGCCCAGTCGAACAAGGCCCATTTTTCCCCTTCTCAGTGGGAATTGTCCGAATGTTTAAATTCTGCTCAACCATTTCCTACCATGCTAATGACATGCATTCTACCATACGTATAAATAAAAATCAATGATGTCGAGAGGCCAAAAAAAGGTAAATCTGCTTACAAATCCAATGATTTTTTTTCTAATCTCATTTAAATATTAAAGACTCCAAATAAGAAACAGACTATATGACCACATAATTTCAACAACAAAAATTTTGAGTGAAAGGTTATATTTACCTTGGGATATATTAGAAAAGGCCACCATATCATGGGTGACATTTCTGAATATCAATTTAGCTGATCTTATGAAACAGCTCCTCTTTCTCTGGAGCCTAACTGAACAAATATTCCAGTGCAAGTCCCTTAGCCCAGAAGCACTGTTTAAGAACAATACAAAATCATGTCTTTTGTCCACAGTTCAAAGGTGGATAGGAAATACTGCAGCCTATATGCACATCCAAGCTGGACTCTATCAGCCTACCTTCTCTAGTCCAAATCCACAGCTCAGTAGTTTATACACAGACCACTCATTTAATTCAAGATACTGAGAGACAAATTTTGTTTTCATTACGAAGAAAAAACAATTTTTTTCTCCATATGAAGAAGAAGTGGAATTTGAAACATTTCTATTAGTTTCTCCTCATAAACTCCAGTTTTCACAACTTCTGTTTGATTGGCATATGACCTTCAGCATTCCAGAGTGTAAAACTTCTGCTTCATGCACATGATCCTGACTGGTTCTTATGAAATTTATATAGGCATATCCTGAAGCATTTGATTTAACATTTCTGTGAGAGTTGCACCCACTGTTCAATGAAATTAACCTATCTGCATTTAGAAGCTAGTAAGCACCACACACTCAAAAAGGTCTCCTTGAAAACCTCTTGTGAGTTGTCATCATGTATTTGGGTCACTAGTAATAAATTCCTTATAAATAAATTAGAGGCTAAATTTCATGACCTGAAACATTTCAGAAAAAATTAGTGCTTGGAAGAAAATAATTTGTTCTTGAATAAGAACTAACTAATATAGTGAAAAAAAAAGACTAGAAATTTAGATCATATCTCTTCTAATCCTTTGTTACCTAATCAATTAGTAACAGAATACTAAATTGTAGTCACAATGGTGTCAGGGCATGAAATTTCTTTAATATATCTCTCTTCCTATTTCAGAGGATGCATACATTCATCAAAAAAACACTATGAGCATTTGAGACTTTTTAGTTTCTTCACTATTCTTCATCTTTTAGTGTGAAAATTACAAAGTATTTTACATTATTGAAGTATTCATTACATCTTGATGAAAACAAACTGAACCATTTATAAGCTGTGGAGTGTTGTGAAAACAAAAGGTGAGTAGTGTCAAATCAAGTTTTGTTGAGAATTGTTGGATTTTTTTTCCACATTTAAAACATTTTCATTATTTTATTCTAGGACCTTATGTTCTCTCTTTATAGCCCTTTTTCCTTAAATTTTTGAATTTATGGAGTTGATATTTTCTAAATCATAAAGATTATCCTTGTATGTAAAATAAAATGATTTATTTATTAGACTTAAGAAGTCCCAGTAAGGTCAATGGAAATAAAGTTTACTCTCAGCACAACCAGCAGTTTCTGAAGCAAACAGTAACATCAATAGCTTTCTTCACCTAATCAATGCAGACAGATTGATTTTTCAGAAGGCAGACTATTATGTATGTCTGAGTACCATGACCTTTCAGATTTTACCAACAATATTCTTCATGTAAATTGATCCACCTTATACCATGGGAGCCAGGGATGCAGAACTGCCAAAAGCATTCACTTCCACTTAGTTAGCTGGAAATATTACTTCTCACGAAAAAGCACCTTCTTCAATCATGGTGTGCTGTGTGATGAGTTGTAAATGTCTGAGACAATTCAGAATTGCAGATACCTTTACACCTAGTAATCATAAAACCACAAGAGTGTGAATGTAGAGTAATTGATTTAAACTTATCAGTTCTAGGCCATTAGACTTGGTAAAAGGTATTTCTACTCAGCTATACAGGAGCCCATTACAGTAATTTCCATTTGAAGGTCAGCAATCACCAGTGTTGACCTTCAACATGACATAACATTTATTAATTGATGAATTTACCAGAGCAACAAGCAATTACAAAACCGTAATAAAAAACCAAAGCAAACCAAAAAAACCCAAAACAAACCAACAACAACAAAAAACAAATGAAAAACAAACAAACAAAAAACCAACACCCCCCCCCCCCCCCCACAAAATAAAACTCCACAAAACCAAAAAACCAGCTCCCATTTAATCAATCTGAACAGAAGGACCTTAATATTTTGGTGAATTAGGCTGGGCTGAAACTGTCCCTGCTCAACTGTTTTATAGGCTCTCAGGCAAATCCTAATTCAGATACAGTCATTTGATACTAAGTGATGAACAGTGGGGCTCTAAGGGCAGAGACTGTGCTGCCTGGGCTCTGGGCCAATTTAGAGAGAGAATAGCTGAGGGCATGCCCCCGTCCCTTTTTAGAAAGGACCTTAAATAAAGCTTTTCCAGAAAGCTCTGCTGGAAATCAAAAGCATGTGCTGCTCAGCTCCTGGTGTTGCTTCCCTTAGGGAATGGGTGCCCCTCTGACATATTTGGGTAGAGATTAACACATTGGTTTTGATGCTGACACCAAGATTACAGCAGTGCAACTTAAGAGGAATTCTGGATTCTTGCAAATACTTGCAGCCATAACATATCTATACAATGCTCTCCACAGACTAAGCACGTGCAAAGTTACAAGGGCCTCTTGCAAACACCAGGACAGAAAAAAAAATTTTCTAAGAGAGCATTTGTCAGTGTTTCTTCAGCCTGCTTAAAGAAGGTGTGCAACAGTGTGTTAAATATAGTACACTATCTGGTACTAAAGAAATAACTTCTTCCAACATGGTTGCTACTCGTTGGTATTACAGATTTGGCAATGTGAAAATAAATACCCTTGGTAAGATGTATGGCTGGAAGTAAGGATTTATTACAGTATCTAAGAGCTCCTGCTAAATGACTTCATGACTGATATTTCTGCTTGTAGATAATAGGTAAAATAATGGTGAAGATTATTTATTTTCCTTTGCAATTATGTTCTATGACAACACAGCTTGAGAATGTCTTGAAATTGTTTTTTAACATATTCACTCCCCAACTATAATTAAGCAAAGCGACTAGAAATGCTAGATATTATTCCCTTACCAAACAGAAAGGAATTTCTTTCACAATGTTTCTGCATTAAGAAGTGCAGTTTTACACAACAACAAGGGCACACCTTTATCATCATCAAGTGCAAATAATATTCTGGTCAAAGCGTCTTTTAAAAAAAAGAAAAAAAAACAAAAACAGGAAAAAAG
Organism: Acanthornis magna; assembly: GCA_036785705.1. Classification (NCBI taxonomy): domain Eukaryota; kingdom Metazoa; phylum Chordata; class Aves; order Passeriformes; family Acanthizidae; genus Acanthornis; species Acanthornis magna. The sequence continues at coordinate 4,147,032 of JAWUZG010000017.1, forward strand.
GATTTTGACTTCAGGTAGAGGAACAACTTTGGTTATCTTACATAAATGATTATTTTTCTTCATCACAAATTTTCTGGATCAGAGAAAGACAGAGAGGTCAATATTCCTAAATTGAAAAAAGCAAAGCACATGGGAAGAGACAGGGTGAGACAAGAGGTCGTCAGATCTATAGATAAGTATTTATGCCATTAGGGGACTATCTGTCTCCAATGTGCAAAAATAAGTGTCCTTTTTAAGAAATCTCTCGACAAAATTACTTTAATAACAAAATAAAAGCTGTTATTTCTGTTCTTTGCCACAAGACGAAATTTTTAGGAAATTCTTAAGCCTTGAGGTATCGTGCTCCCTTATTTTTAAGTAAAGTTTAATGAAGAAATACCAGACAATTTCCAATTAGATTTAGATTATTCTTTCCATATAGTCACAGAATCATAGAATGTTTTGGGTTGGAACCTTAAACATCATGTGGTTCTAACCCCCTGCCATAGGTGGAGACAGCTTTCAGTAAACCAGGTTGCTCAGAACCCCATCCAACCTGGCCTTGAACACTGGCAGGGATGGGGCATCCACAACTTCTCTGGGCAACCTGTTCCAGTGCCTCCCTACCCTCGTAAAAAAGAATTACTTCCTAATAGCAAATTTAAACCTACTATCTTCCAGTTTGAAGCCATTCCCTTTTTTTCTGTCACTACACATCCTTGTAGAAAGTCCATTTCCTTCTTTTTTGTAGGCCCACCTTAGGTACTGGAAGGCCACAGCTGCTCCAGTTCAATATACTGGGATAAATAAGTAAAAGAGAAAGAGAGGAAGGGAGGAAGAGAGGGAGGTAGGGAGAGATGAAAGGAAGGAAAAGGAAAGAAAGAAGGAATAAGAAATATTATGAAGATATAGAAACGTATCTTTACACAAACTTGGCTAAAAGGGTTAGAAAATGAAGGCAGATCAGGGACAACTGAGCCGTGATCTCTTCAATGAATATAATACCTCAAGACAGCTGTTCTGAATGCAATGGGTAGCATAGCAGTGTAAGGCAAAGCACAAATATTCCAAGCATCTATTGCTGACTCTTTAAAGAGCTGAAATTTCCAAAGTTGATAAAAATGTCAAAAATGTTCAAATCCATGAGCATGCATGTTTAAGAGAGGTACTGCTGAGGAACAATTCCATTTGTTCTTTTTCCAAGACTGTTAAAAGACACCCCAAATTGAAGGCTGAATTAGTTTCTCCTTACCTTTCCTTAAATTTTTTAAAATTTTTCTTAAAAAGGAATTTGAATCACAGAATATCCTGAGTTAAAAGGGCCCCAAAAGATAAGTCCAAGTCCTTTCCCTGTAACAAGTGACTTTGAAAGTCTGCTACTTCAAAGAAGTTGAAATTTAATCAGAGGAACTATTTTCAAATATTCAGTAACTGTAGGAAGTACCTTGCCAACTGAGACAAGCTTACAGATATTCCACACAGGGCCAAAATTTCTATCTAAATTTCTATCTAGTGAAAAGGTGAATCACTGATTAATCAGATTTGACAGACTGAATTTAAAGGAATGAAACTTGAACAGAACACACTTGGACGCACATTTACCCCTTTACCAACTGACATCTTAATCATGAGACAAAAGGAAAAAAAGACGTAGAATTCCTGATCTTCTATCAACAGCCATAAAGTTAAGAAAATATTTTAGGAATTAATAAAATGGGAGAAAACCCCAGAATCAAAGACTGGAATTTTATCTTTTTACAGATTTTGGAATCAATCTGAAAACACATTCAAGTCTGAAAATAGAGCAGAAGAAAGTTAAATCAGGTTCTCATAGATATATTCTGGTGTGGAGTCTACTGTGGTTATTTCATAAGGGAACCAGGTAAAACATTATGTTACATGAATAGTGTAACTATCTCTTTACAAAGAGGGAAAATAGATCTAAAAATATGGCAGTATTTTGGTAAAGATTCAAATGAGACATTAACTTTTAAATCTGTTCTTACACTTTCAGCTTTTCTTGTCAGGAATTTCTTGTCAGGAATTAAATATCTTTGCAACTGGAAACAACTAGATGAGAAAAGTATAGTGCTGAGAGTTATCTGTAACAGTTTTACAATCCAGCATTTTTTCCCTTGCTTTTATTAAACAACAGCATAATTTGCCAGAAGAAATGAACACATCTGTAAAACTCTCTTTTTATTTAGTTTTAGCTCTACAGTTTAGTCGATTTTCTAAGGGATTTAAATGAACACTTCACCAGAAAGTAATTAGAAAAAAAAATCATATACAAAGAACTGTACCCTATGTTGTAATTCTGACAAAACATACTGTGTTTTAGAAATCCATTAAGGGAGCAAATTGTGCATCCTGTACTGTTTTATCATTGCAACAACCAGCCCCAGTGGTTTTTGTTGAAGCAAATATATTTCTCCACTGGATGAACAGTGCTAGATGAATAACAAAGGGTTTAACAATAATACCATAATTATGTCTTCTCTCGAGTTTTGTTCTGATGAAGAGTAAAAAATATATTAAAAACTCAGTCCAAGAGATCTGTAATGCAAAAACAGCAATGAAACACATGGTAATTAATATAAGCCATGCTTATATTCATACTCCTCTCTTATCATCTGGGCAAATTATAAAACTCCTCCTTTATACTGCTGCTCCTTCTCAAAACACATCTGGCTCTCCACAGACATTTAGAACGTACAGAAAGATCACTGTCTACTGTGCTCACTGCTGACAAGGAAGCCGTTTGCAACTCCTTTTGCATTTGGCTCTATTCACACCACTAAGGCAGCACAGCAGAAGTTGGTAAATAGACCACAGCAGCAGGTGCTGAGGCAACACACAAACGCAGGAGTTGAGACTTTTCCTGCTCCTATGGCCCTTAATCCACACGTGGCATTATAGGCCATCCCAAAAACTGTCAATGCTCCAGCCATATCCACTCTCTCAGGGCTTGGAGCAAGGACCGAAAATACCTGAAGCAGAAATTCCCACATGGTTTCCTTCAGAAAGAATTAAAGTGCACAAAATCATTCTGAATTAAAGCAGTACCAGTTCAAGCGAGGATGATGAAGGAATCTGCCTTAAAGCCATGTTATGTCTTTTAACCAAAATGTAAAGGTATGTTGATGCAGCTTCAGCATTTTTCTTTTTATCTTGCTCTATTTATTTTTCTCAACCACTTCTTAAATTTGACTTCTCAACTGTTCTTTCAAAAATTATTCTAATTAATAACTTGTGATACATTTTTGTGGTGCTCAGAGAAATAAGGCTGTCTCTCATCAAAAGTGATTATAGTGGTCTAACTTTTATTAAAAATAAATCTGAAAGTTAGTACAATGGGGTTGTAACATCTTCTTTAGAGATGTGCAGAAAGAGAGGATTTTTATTTTGGAATTTCTGTTAATTTGATTTTTTCTAGATCTTAAAAAAAATAGAACGCTAAAACTTTGATTTCTTATTCAAAGATAGATTTAGGGAGAAGCAATTTAGTCTTAAAGATTTTACTAGTTTTGTTTTTGGTTTGTTTTTTTTTTTTTTTAGTCAAAGTAAGGAAGGATGTAATTCACATTGTAATTATTCCCAACCCAAAACTTTGTATCCATAAAAATTAGAGTTTACACAGTGATACTGTTAGAAAGACTTCATGGCTACAGCATAGTAATTAATTTCTGCAAATAAGAAAACCATCATCAAATACCTCATTATATAATTAGTAAGAAGAAATACCCCTTTCACTTCTAAAGGAGGAAAGAAAAGGGTCCAAGGAAAAGGAGATGGATAATGTTCCTCTATTTTAAAAATACAAAGAAAGCCAACCTCATTGCAGTTGCCTCACAAAAAGAAACTTTTGCCTGTGAAATGTGAGGAGCACACCCAGCTCTGGCACTGAGATGGGATGGCCTTGGCTGAATTCTAAATGCCCACCCAGCTGCTCTCTCACACACCTTCTCTGCAGGAGTAGAAAGGAAGATAGAAGGTTTCATGGATTGAGATAAATTATCCTCATAAGAAAAAAATAGACTTTACTTGAGAAAAATTAAATATACTGCCAGTTAAAAATAGAGAAGAGTGGTTAAAAACAAAGATGAAACTAAAAACATCTTCCCTCCTTCATCCCAAGCCCAACTTCACTCCCTTGCTCATTGTCTCCACTGCCTCCTCCCTCTATGCACAGAAGGGGAAAGTCGGGATATGGGTCAAACTGTAACAGCTTCTCTCTGCTTCTCCTTCCTCCTCATGCTGTTCCAGAGTGAGGGGTGTCACTCCCATGGGATAAAATCCTTCATGAACTGCTCAAGCATGGCTGCTTCTCACAGGCCACAGTTCTTCAAGAATTGGTCAAGGATGGGACCTTTCCATGCAGTAAATCTTTCAGGAACAGACTGTTCCAGGGTAGGTCCCCCATGGTCTGTGATTCCTGCCAGGACCCTGCTCCTGCCTGTGCTCTCACAGTGCTCTGCACTTTTCTTCAGAGCAAGTCCACTTGCTCCAGCACAGCGTCATCCATGGGCAGTAAGACGGCCATTCGCTCCCCCACCACCCTCCGTGGCTTCAGGGACACAGCTGCCTCACCTCGGTCTGCCCCATGGACTGCAGAGGAATCTCTGCTCTGGCTCCCGGAGCACCTCCTCCCCTTTCTCCTTCACTGACCTTGGTGTCTGCAGGGCTGTTTCTCTCACATTGGCTCAGCTTTGGCCAGTGGATTTCATTTGGAGCCAGTTGGAGCTGGCTGTGTCTGGCATGGGGAAGCTCCTAGGCTCTTCTCACAAAGCCCATGGATCTACAAATTTTCTTTCCTAACGACATTACAGCCTTATCACATTAAAGATAAAAATTAAACTTAAAATAAAAATTAGTCTATGCATCCACAAGCTCCACAGTTCAATATTCTGCACAAGCCCACTACAAAACATATACAATTAATTCAATATTTCATAATCAGGTATTTATCATAATCGTTAGAGATAACACAAAAGAATAGTTATTATTCCTCAAAATTAATTTATAAGTTTGTTTCAAGGTCATATTCACAGACGAAAAAGAAAATATTTTTGCATAAACAGCTTTGGGTGTTGATTTATGCCATCAACCAGGTGTTTTTTTCTTCACGTTACCCCTTCTGAGATGAACCGGTTACATTCATTTAATATTTGTTGCCATGCTACTTCTCAAACAATACATCTATTAATTTAAATGGTATTTTCCATTTCAAGAAGTACAATCAATAAAACTTCATAGTAACAATATCTGATCTCAATTATTTCATCTTGTACAACAGAAATTAACCTTTCCGAAACTACCTGTGGAAACATTTTAAACAACATACTGCCAACTAAGAATAATAATAAGGACTCACATTTTGTGCAAGATGTAATTAATATTAAATTTTACATTCAGAACTTCAGTCTACCTGGTTTACTACTACAAGAGGCAAGAGATTGCACAAATTCTATGTCTTATGGATGTATACAT